>CM042259.1:19510060-20997560 GCA_023566225.1 Romanogobio albipinnatus
CTTTTGCGACACATATTGGTGTGCTGTATGGAAGTGATATATGGTTCTGTCTTTCCGTGAGGTGAAAGAGTGCGGCCCCTCCTCTCTGAACAACATAAGCAGCCCTGTCTGCCCGGGGCCAGTTCTCATGACATCATTGCTGCACAGGAATGCTCTCAAGCAGAAAGCATCGAGAGGAAGAGCTCATTTCATCTCTCGCTCTCTCTTTCCCTCTCTCATTCCATTCCTATCTCTTTCTGAAAAGATCCGTCAATCATTTACCCTCCCTTTCCCTTACTTGGGAAGAATTCTCCCTCTTCTTCCTTTGTGTGTGTGTCTTATGTTCACTGTATCTTTCTCCTTTGTGTTTTTTTCTCACAGACATTCATCAGCTCTCATTTGCTAAAGCAAGCATCACTTTTATTATTGTTCATACTTACAGTTACTGATTTTGACAAGTTATGCACAACTCGTCCCATGGCATTCGTGGGCATGAATGTACCTCGATTCATGCAGCTTGTTGGGGAGAGGTATGCTATTACTTTTCAAATCGATCAGACTAAAAGATTTTTCACGTGGTGGACGATAAAAACAGGCTTTCTGGTAGTGGAGGGAACATTTGGCGTGACAGAACATGCTCTCACACGATGACCGAATGCAGAGTTCATTTACTGGCAAGCTATATGGTATGTTAAAATGACCTTCTGGGTTATTTTCAATATAAGTCTACGGACAGGGTCTATGGCCAAATTAGAGGCTTAAAAAAAATTAACATGTTGTTGGATTTTTTTTTTTAAACTCAATTGCGCACGCAAGATATGATGCAAATTTTTTTGATGTTTTTTTCAGTTTCCATCCAGTGTTTTTTTATGTGATATCCCAAAATGTGCATAAAAATAGGAGGATGGAAAACATAGCTAATGGCAACTGTCTGGTTACCAACATTCTTCAAAATATCTTACAAGTTTGGAATGAGTGAATAAATGATGACAACTTTCATTTTTGTGTTAACTATCCCTTTAAGCTTGTATTTTTGTTAAAGTGTTAACATGTTATTTGAGTTGTTGAGTTGTAAAGTTACTACTTTTGTAAGTAGATTAACTTCTGGATGCGTGTTAAAGGTGGTTAGAGTTTGATCTGTTCAAACAGAGCTTTACCAGACATTCACACATTTTTTTGAGTAGGTAATTCAGGCAATTTGACAACAGCGTTACTGATAGTTGCAGATACAACAAAGTTGAGCAGAGATTGAATTTGTACAAATACACAGTGTTGTGGCGGTGAAGATAATGAAGCGCAAGTCATCTGTTACAGTAGGATACAGCAGTTGTGTACGAACACCAACTAGTTACCAATTATAGTAGAGTGACTGGGTGACTTCCAGCAATGCAGTTTGAACACCCCTTTATGGACGTTATGCTACATCCCTCCTACACGTTCTCCTTCCTGGAATCCTCTTATGGATACCAAGCAAAAGTAACTGGTTTACTTTTGTAGCTGGTCATGACATGAGCTGAAAGGAACACAAATGAAGATCTTTTTTATAAAATCTGAGATGTCTGCCCCTCCATTGACAGCTATGCATCTACCACTTTGACACTTCAAAATTTCATGAAGACATCGAAAAATTAATCCATATGAATTGAGCGGTTTAGTAAAAATTTTCTGAAAAGACTCAAATCACTTTATATGATGAACAGATTTAATTTAGGCTTTTATTCACATTTAAACATTGATCAGCAAAAATAAACAGAAGCTCAACCAAACCTGCTTGACATGCGAGAATGAACCTCATTGGTTCTTGCGGAAGCTCAAACGTGCTGTGTAACATGAGAATGAACCTCATTGGTTCTTGCACGTCAAATGAACATGCATGAGCTTCCATTTACCATAACTGATGTGCGAGTTGATGAATGTTTATATTTGAATAAAAGTCTAAAATACCGCATCAAAGAGGTAGTTGCGTAGATGTCAATGGAGGGACAGAAACCTCTCAGATAACATCAAAAAGATCTTCATTTGTGTTCTGAAAATGAATGAAAGTCTTACAGGTTTGGGACGACATGACGATGAGTAAGTAATGACAGAATTTTCATTTTTGGGTGAACTATCCCTTTAAAGTCACGATGGAAAGGAAGTGGCAACAGATCACTTCTTACATATTGTGATGTGAAACGGACCAGATGAAAGGGACGGGTTTATTGGGGACTAAATGATTGGTGAAGTCCTGTATACGCCACCAGAGACAAGTCTGATGCTTCACTGGAGGATCAAGTTATGACATTTTGATTAAAAGAAATTAAACCTACATGGAGGAATCGCTCACAACACGACCAATTACATGCATTTCGAAAATAGATGAATAGGTGAATTTACATTACATTTACGTTGATTTTAAGAACACAATGCTTGTGGTGGGACACTTCATAACGGTGCACTGGCTAACTGTCTAAATGTGTATGGCTCTAGTGCTGGTAATTTATACACATTAGGGAAAGAGTCAAAATAATAATCTGTGCTAACGGGCAACATACCACAGATGTTGTCCATAAACATTCAATTGAAAATAACCCAGATTATTTCTTTAATACCCTCTAACATGGACAGAGGCAGCTGTGTGTGTGTGTGTGTGTGTGTGTGTGTGTGTGTGTGTGTGTGTGTGTGTGTGTGTGTGTGTGTGTGTGTGTGTGTGTGTGTGTGTGTACTGCGAGATCCGTGGAAAATACGGAAATTACGCACAATTTAAAGGTATATTTAGGAAAAGTCCAAGTAAGGGTCTCTCACTGTCTTTCTCGCTGCAGTAGCAGGAAGCAGCTTGGCTCTGACACAATGGCTCACATCAAACAGTAAGGCTCTGCATTGCGTTACCGACACACACATACACACCAATGCCAGTCGGGCCAATCAAAACACAGCGCGCAGAAAGCACAAACAGATCTAGGCAAACAGGACATTCCAGCTGCCGGGTGCTACAGATGAACTGCAGCTAATCGCAGACCCAGAGAGTGAGAGCAACCGGGGGTGCCAACAGGAAATACGCTCCTATAATACATCTCCAATACAAGCACGCACACACACACACACACACACACACACAGGACACAAAGTCGCATACCCTGACCCTGTCTGCACATATCGACCCCCTTGCACCGGACACACAGACAGACGTGCAAGTTTGCAACTCTTTCCGGGCAAAATGACACATCCGGGGTGTGAAAGTGGGAAGAGGTTAGTCAAACCACAATGTTCTGCAACTGTTTACTGGTGGAAAAAGTGTAAGATAATCTTGACAAGAAGCACTGAGCTAATTTCCACTGACTGACAAAAAAAACATTCACAGCAAGTTTATGATGGTAAATGAACAAAAAAAATTGCCAGCTCCAATCTTACTGGATGACTTTATGCAACTACCATATGGGTCGTGTCTAGGTTGCACTTTAACCCGGAGAACTAATAACTTGTTCTTTCTCTAGTGGCATCAAATCTGTTTGTTTGAGGCACTTAGTAGCAAGTCAACTAGAAGACTAGTGGGGTTTTTTTTACCATTTTGGTCATGATGATGATAATTTTATGTATAAAGACCCGGACATTGACCGTGCAATGGCTGAGACAAACGCACGCCATCGGACAGAAAGAGCAAGACTGATATTTACTGAACGCTGAACGATCCTCACAAAAGACTTTTAAAAATGCCGGTTGAAATAAAATGCTGTGTGAGCTCAACCAATCAGCATGTTCAGCGCCCAAGTCCCACCCCCGAAAGTTCCCGAACTTTGAAAAAATACCACCTCGGGAGCAGGGCCGCTTGGAAGGGGAAATATTTACCCGGAACTTCATTTAGACCCTGGTTCCTGCGATCGAAACACACCGAGTACCACCCCAAAGATCCTAGTTCCTGGGGAAAGTTCCTGCGGTGGAAACGCGGCTTTTGTCTCATGTTCCCTATGAGGCCACTCACAAAGTCATGGCTACTGGTTATCACTTGCCCACCATGACACCGCCCCCACCATCGTTTTGATTTTCATATAGTAATAAAATAATTTTGTTCAGTTAGAGAATACACACTACAATTAAAAATTGAATGTGTCTTTTCAATAAAGTGTGAGTGAGCCAAATGAAAGTCAGGCACAGACGCAGCAGGTGTCAGATTTCATTCATCACGAGAGCGAAGAGCTGAGCAGAGCTGAGGTAAGCACTGCAGTCATTCACAGCGTGTGTCCAGTCTGGCGTGTTTTCAGATCACATATGGAAGCTTAACTTTCATAGGAATTCACTGAAAAGTTGAAACACTCACTTTGCTCCGTACCGCCCCGTTATTAATGCCAGAGCTGAGCGGCCGTGTGCATTTACATTCTGTGAGTGAGATCCCTCCCCTGCGGACGGGTTGATAACATGACGAACTAGCTCCTGTAGTCTCTAGCCTCTGGCCAAAAAAATTCTCAGATGACGCAAAATGACAATATTTGCGTCATCTGAGGATTTTTTTCCAGAAATAAAATGCATAACTCTCTCGTCTCAGGGGGATATGAGGGGGAAAAGTACCAAAATTTGAATATACTATGGGTGTAACGGTACACAAAACTGACGGTTCGGTATGTACCTCGTTTTTGAAGTCATGGTTCGGTACGGGTTCGGTACAGCAGTTTTACAAAATTGCTTTTTATTTATTTTTATTAAACAGTGGTTTACTGAGAAAAAAAAGTCTCTGTCCTTGAATGAATTAAATTATAACTAAAAGTTTATTGAAGATATTGCTGTAAATATATAGGGAGCCCTTACTTGCACATTAATATTAAAGGTTAACAACAGAGCCCAAACTATTAGCCTAAATTCAGTTGCTATTTATTTTTAGGTATAATAAATCAACACTCAAATAACACATTGTATGCAAACATGTAAACTTCACATTAGGCAGTTTTTGCATTAACTTCTAAATCTAATTACAAAATATTTTTTTCTCCAATTTGTTGTTGAAATATAATAATTTACACACAGTGTCTCATTTTCATAACAGATTTATTTAAACATGCATGAAATAATCAAGACATCACTAAGTAGAATACAGTTAAGTAGAATATAATGAATATATAGGTTAATATAGTGCATATATTTAGTGAAAGAGTGGATTTCTCTAGTGAATAACATTCTGTGGACACTGAATGACTGCCTGAGGTAAATGTCATTGTTTCGTTTACAAGCAGTTATATTGAGGTCTTTCCGCCGTTGAAACACTGATTGAGCAATTACACCACATATGATATACGTGACAGTAGTTGTAATGTATCCTCAACACACCTTCAGATGTTCATTCATGTTTATTATTTAGGAAGAGATGATTGATCGTGTTCAAAGATGATCACGTTCACGCGCATGTGCGCGTCGCGCAGCATGTCACGCCACATTAAAGAGCGTCAAAACGGCATATATCGTTTGAATTTTGTGATAAAATGGACTGAATACTTCATATGTTCGTGTGGGAACTTGGAATGAAGTGTGTCCCACTTTTAAAACAGGCCGACTGTTAACTGTTAAAGATTGCGTGGACCGAACCGAAAGCAGTGTACCGAAACGGTTCGGTACGAATACGTGTACCATTACACCCCTAGAATATACTACCGGGTTTCTACTGATACAAACCTTAATGCTTATCCCTGAAGTAACCCTTTAATTCATATTAAATATGAACCAACTGTAATCATTAATAAAATAATATAATTCATAAAAATAATAATTAACATTAAAATATAATAATTAATTAATTAATTAAATAATTAATTAAATAAATAAATAAATAAATAAATAAATAATTTCATATGATCACTGTACAAAACCCAAAAGTGAATAATTGTAATATTCTCTGGAAAACATTTACTTTTTGCCTACTATTAGCAGGTCATGATTTCCAACCAGCCTTTCGAAAGCAGATTGAAGAAGAAAAAAAAAAACAATAATCATATATATTGGTAAACGTGTTAAGAATTACTGCATTAAAACACATTTAATTATAGGGATAGTTCACCCAAAAATGAAAACTCTGTCATTAATTACATGTCATTCCACATATCATTCCAAACCCGTAAGACCTTTGTTCATCGTCAGAACACAAATTAAGATATTTTTGATGAAATCAAGGCCCAGAAAGGTAGTAAAAATATGGTTAAAATAGTCCATGTAACTCCAGTTGGTTCAACCTTAATTTTATGAAGCGATGAGAATACATTTTGTGAGCAAAAAACAAACAAAGATTACGACTTTATTCAACTATTTCTTCTCGTCTGTGTCAGTCTTCAACACAGTTTATGTTGTAAATACAGTGCAGAGCTCCGAGTTCTACGCAGAACGGCGGCTCACCATTGGCTAGCTCCTGCGTCAGCATCACACGCATGCATTTGTGGTGCTCACGTGAACAGCTTTGGCCAATGGTAAGCCGATTTCAGATAAACCCTCCCCCTAAGTTGCATGTAAAACAAAACAAACTGTAGAGCTTATTACGACCCAGATCACCCACTTAAACAAACATGTAAAGTGGCCAAACATGTCTAAGTGGGCGATCTTAAGCTGCAAAATGGTCCAGACCTTATGCCAATAGTTGAAAATGTATCTACATAGGAGTAGCCAGGATCTTGCTCTTTATGAGGGAGGTTGAAGAAAAAGAAAGAAACATCGAACAAGATTCCTGTGCTTTTCAAAAGATGTGCTTTACGTGACCTCCACCCCCCCCCTCCTCGTCTTTCAGTCTCTCCAACAAGCACAGATTCAATTATCCTCACATTGACTTTCTCACTCACACTTTCCCACACACACACACACCCTGTTGTCCGTACTCTGCTCCGGTGTAGACAGCTTGTCAGTCAGTATGTCAGATAGGCCCCAGAAACAGGAGTCATTCGCTCATACACACACACAGTGTGGATCGCAGTGGGAAATATTTGGGATGGTTTCCCTCGGAATGTCTTGGCATGTTTGAGGAATGTCTCCCTGCTCTCGTCTCCTCTCTCTTCCCTTTCCTTCTTGCCCTACAGACAGGGGCCGGGGTAGAGCGGGAAGACAACAGGGAGGCAACATACCTGTTTTTGAACTTGTTGACCTAGATTGGGTTTTTCCTTTCCATTAAAATGGAAACGAAACAATATTTGCAAACCATTTTACTTCTGTAATGTTCAATAGTTAGTCTGCAAAGTTATAAAGTCGAAAGTGCACGATAAATAAAGTTATTCACTCCCAAAATCGACTCTGAGAAGGCTCCTCAGTTGAACCAACTATGAACTGGGACTAGCTCTGGCTCTGAACTAGCTCTAGCACTGCCTTGGTGGAAAAGGGGTATGAGGTGCCTATACGAGCCGTTTGTGTTTCGAATCCTGGTGCGTGCCGGTTCTACTTCACTAGAAAAGACATTTGCATAACGGCCGCCTATGTTGTCCGCCCGCAAACAACTTGACCCGCCCAGAGACGCCATTTTACTCAAAGTGGGATTCACAAAACGCTTGCTCTTGAAAGATGGGTCAGTACTCAGTTTATTTGGACCAGCTCTCTCCTCAGAATCACAGTCTGTAAGTATGAATAACTATTTATGTATACATTTTCTACTGTTCAAAATATGTTGTTTTGTGTTTTTCTACTGTTCAAAATATGTAGTTTTGTGTGTGATATTGTGTATGTTTCTGGCTAACCGGCTAACTCACGTTATTGCGGTATTATTACTTATTACTGTGTCTATTAATGCAGATTGTCGTCGTTCTTACTACTTTGATTAATTTTGAGTAAAAAGAATTGAGTAAGATTTGTTTTACAAACGTTTATGTCACATCAGTCATTCACTTTAGTGCTGGGCTAAAGTATGTGCTGTTATTGATAAAGTCCCCACATGTACACCGCAATACATTTGAAATATATCAGTTGAATAAATAGTTCTTCCAATGTTTCATCTTCGGACTCGTGCTCGGATTGATATCATCATTGATATTATAATATCATCATTATGGTCTTTATAGTGTACAATCGCTGAGCTTTAGGAAGCGGAGCTGAAGATTATGGTAATGGGCATTTATCTACTGACGAACGCTGTAAGCAGTCGACCAATCACAACAGACTGGCCCATCTGGCCAATCAGAGAAGAGAAGGGATTTAAAGAGACTTATTCGTCTGTCAAGTCGTTTGAGAATCATTGAAAAATATGGTGATGTGCAATGTATATAATGAGAAAATTAAAAAAAATATATGATCTTTGATGCATGTAGACCTGTTGTGGGAGACCTTCAAAACAAAATTAGGAACCTTTAAAATAGGCACTTTAACTATATAAGGAACAATTAAACTTCTAAATCAAAATGACTAAAATAAAGTCAAATAATTTTGAGGGAAAAAGATGCTAATTAATCCGACTGTCATAGGGAATAAGAACCTTTTTGTACAAAAACTAATGGCGGACAACATATTTTCATTTTCAACTGAAGTAAAGTTAATTTTGTACATTGACTTGTTTCTCTGGTGAAACACAAAAGGAGGCATTTTGAACAATGTTCACGCTGCTCTTTCCATACAGTGAAAGTGGATGGGGACCAGGAGCTGTGGAGCTCCAAAAAGGACAAAATGTGAAAACTAAGGCCACATCCACACGAAGCCAGAGCTTTCCCTATCCGATCGTTTTTTCCCTCGTCTCAAGAAATATCTGCGTACACATGAAACCACTGAAACCAACTCAAAACGATGTAGTATACATGCCAGAACAGTATGTAGCGCTGTAATTCTGCCACAGAGATGCACTAAAAACGGAGAAGAAGACTTGGAGCATGTGTGAGGTGGTGACCATCGTTTCACAAAATATACGGATTGGCTGTAAACATGAAGATGCATGGGTGTCGTTTTCAGATTTATCTACTTTGGGACCCGGTTTAAAATCCGTCTGGACGAAATGCCGATAAGATACAATTTTTATATATATATATATATATATATATATATATATATATATATATATATATATATATATATATATATATATATATATATATATATATATATATATATATATTTGTGGGTGAACTATCCCTTTAAGACATTAAATAGGGTCAGTTTTGATTTTGTGTGACTTTAATTAAAAAGCAAGTGATTCTTATGGTTTAGACCGCAAATAACAATGGTATCAAATGTGCCAAGAGAAAAGAGGATCTGAAATATGATCAATCAGGCAAGAGTGTTTTGCACACTTGCTTTGCTGCAGCAGAACCTCAAAGTTGTCCTGTCTTCTTACATCCTTCCCTTTTTCTCAGCCTTCTGTAGATCAAAGAGGCAGAAATACTTCATTCAAACACCCTGTTGCTCTTTCTCTTCCTCTCTCTCATTCCATCTTCTCACGTCGTTTCGGTTCCTGTTCACCCCCCACAGCCGGGGCCACCCTAAAACCTCCTCTCCACGGTATCGTGGGAACTCCTGTGTGAATGCCATGGCAGCGTCTGCGATACGAAGAACCTGCTAGTCTCGCATCTAAAAAAAGGAGTCATCTGATGCTGCTGTACGAAGATCAACGCGTAAACGTAGTCGGTCTCAGTGGTTTGGATGCCACATCTGCGGAGAGTTTCCCAGAGAAATGGCAGGGATCAAGTATTGGCCCAGCGAATTCAAATCAATGTGACAGTTATGGAATGGTATGAGAGGGAATGATACGAGTAACATGGTAATGTGTGAGGATTTGTACTGTATTACTGGATACCAGACAGAGGAGTGGTACGAGATATGAAGAACATGGTGTTGGTTTCAAGGAATCATAACCATGTGACCAAAATAAGTGGTTCTTGCTGAAGCAAGCATCATTAATACTTTTGCACATACTCAGCATTAAAGGGATAGTTCACCCAAAAATGAAAATTAGCCCATGATTAGTCACCCTCAAGTCATCCGAGGTGTATATGACATTCTTCTCTCAGACAAATAAAATCTGAGTGATATTAAAAATGCATCACAGGCTGTTTTTACTCTCATTGCTCTCATACTATTGACATGCATTATACGACTATCACACTGCAACGGTTGGAGTTAAAAATCTTCATTTGTGTTCTACTGAAGAAACAAAGACACCTACATCTTGGATGCCCTGGGGGTACGCAGATAAACATAAAAATAATTGTTTTTGGGTGAACTATCCCTTTAAGGATCTGAAAAAAGGTTGAGTAGACACAGCGCCGTTTCTAGCCATTCTGACGCCCTTGGCAAAATCCTTATTGGTGCCCCCATTGCAACATTGGTATTACTGGTATTAATGAACAAATACATACATACCAAATTATATTTGTATATATTTGTTAATAAGGATTCAAATTAATAGCCAGATGCCTGTATAGCCCTAGGCCTATAATATATAGCCTATATTTGTGCATTCCCTAGTTGCTAAGAAATTGTTCTCAGACATAACTACATAATTATTATGTGTCATTAGTACATTTCACATGGAAGGAATAAGAATAAATACTGATTCAGTGTGGTTTTTGTTACTCATTGATGTGTGAACTTCCCCTTTAAATAACGCAACACTTTGCCCTCTGTGTGTACGACACTGCTTGCATTAAGCACTATTAGAACTGAATGAATCAATTCAGCATTCAACACCATCCGTAAAGATACGTTTAATTCGTCAACGTGATTTAATAAAGGATGTATTCATGTTGTGAATTTGCACATTTTATTATACCATTTTTAAATTGGCCGCTAAAGTTTTATATGGGACAATTACAAAACACACTGCTTCTTTTAACAATGCATTGGCGCAAAAACCTTTTGGAGGTGCAGTTAAGAGAAGAAAGCTTTATAGAGTCAAAATATAACTGCACACTCACTTCATCATGAAATACTGAAGTAACTGTGCAGTTATATTTTGCCTCTAACATACACACTGAGCAATGCTATCTGCCCATTCACAGCGTGATTTATAGACTGCCACAAATACTGCCCTAACAAAATACAGATTTGTACCTGTTATTTTAATTGGCCTTTAGTTTGAATTTAGCTTTATTTTATGGTTTAAAAAAGTGTTACCTTGCCAAAGCATTGACCGAGTTCATTGATCTAATGGTGTTGTTGAGCGCTCCAAACGCGAACTTTTTTGACAGTAGCCTACTCTGATCTGATGGCATATAGAAATCGTCAGATTGACAGTTCTCTGATCCAATAGTGTGGGGGAACTAGTGGGGGCGGCAATAACATTTTAGGGTGGCCGTGACACCCTTCACACACAAACATCTAGTGCCAGATATGCACTTATTGGCGCCCCCCTACTGATGGCGCCCTAGGCGACCGCCTAGTTTGCCTATGCCTAAAAACGGCCCTGAGTAGACATGCTATTACTTCGGATTTTTGCCTGGCAGATGATAGAAATGGGGGGGGCAAAAAGCATAGATTTATAATAAAAGGAGTAACTCGGGACCATAAAATCATAAAGACTTAGGGGTGTGCTCTATTGACTATTGCCAGTAAACAACTACCCAGAATACCATGACAATATTAGTGGTGGCTGCTGAGTCACGCTACAATGAGAGATCGTAACAAAAGGCTTTCCTTGAGTACACAAGCCTGAGATACCTTTCACTGTTCTCTATTGGTTAGGGCATCCAGAGCTCTGGAAAATAATCCCGAGCTGCTTTTCTCTTGTTTTACATTAAGTGAACAATATAGGACTGCTAATGCCATTCCATTCCTAGAGCTCTTCCTGTCTGATTTGAGGAGAAAAATCTATTGAAAAATACTTAGGCACGCCGAAAGAACACCACAGACACTGTACAATCAATATGGGAAAATTTTACAGTAAAACAAGCAGCTGTGAAAAATGATACGTCAGTGTTTTGTCAGATGAGAAGATATCTTTATATCTCTTTTCATTACTTTTATAACCGTTTAAATTTCCCTTGCTTTAATTTTGTGATTATTTTAAATATTTTCTGTAAAGCATTTTGAATTACCATAGTGTATGAAATGTGCTATATAAATAAACTTGCCTTGCCTAATGAAAGGCTTATGCTTAAATTGTGTATGTATTTCTTTATATGGGAGCCCACTTGCACCACGATAGATAGATGGATTGATGGATAGATGGAAGGATGAATGATCTCTTTAAAATGTAATTTATTCATGAGATGCAGTCTTCAGTGTCACATGATTCTTCAGAATTCAGTCTAATATGCTGATTTGATGCTCAAGAAACAGTATTATTATCGATGCTGAAAACATGTTTTGCTGCTTAATATTTTTGTGAAAACAGTGATTAATTTTGACAGCATTTAATTAACCCTTTACCCGCCATTGAAGGAAATGTCCATGTCTTTACTGTAATATGGTAGGGGGCGCTGTTACACATCTTCTGAAAGAGTACTGAATCTCCTCATCAAAACACATGTGAAGAAATGCAGAAACAAGCGATATCATGTGTAAGCAGATGCATATGTAAAATAACGCGATCATTAACAATAAACAGCATATAAATCAAAACTGTCTAATGTTACTGAATGAAATGTCAACCCAGGACGAGCTATAGCGAAGCTTTGGGGGTGTTGATGGACTAAATCTACTCAGTCTATGTCTTGATCAGTGTTCTGAATCCGATCTGGATGTGGTCTTTGACAAAAACGTGACTCTCTCAGATTTTTGCTCAAAATGTTGCTTTTTTTTAAAGGCAACTTACCCATATTCAAGTGTTGATAAAAAATAAATGCATTAAGCTAGAATAAAAGTTGTTGTTGTTTAAAACCAGAGGCTTTGATCTTTCTTATGATATATTACATGTTCAGATATTCATACAACTAAATATTCTGGGGGCTGTGAAACTTTTGTGAAAATGCTCAAAAATGGCTGGCGACTTTTTTCATAAACACTGGCGGGGAAAGAGTTCAAATAGTAAATACATTTATGATGTTACAAAATATTTCTGTCACTTCTGATCAATTTAATGGATTTCAAATAAAATTATGAGAAACCTATAGTCACGATTACCTTTTCATTTTTTACTGGGTGAAAAGGGCTTACATTTCATAACGTCGATGACACTATTATTCTATTCTAAATTTGGAAAATAGTCATAATAAAAATTCTTAGGTGTATCCAAACTATTGACTGGTAGTATTAGTCTGCATTAAAAGTGTTAACAGTCATTTTAGTGAATATGCTGCTGACAAGAAACATCTAGTCGGATCTCTAATCCATTTAGTGTGGTGACACACTTTTGAACTCAGCTTAGCCCTGATCCTGACTTAAACCTGGTGTGGACAGAGAGGAATTCACAGGAAGAGGCATTGATAAAGCAGTGAGAGAGAAAACAGAGAGAGAGAGAGATTGAGAGACAGAGAAAGAGAGAGGATTATGGCAGGACGGGCAGGGAAGAGGTTAATGATTGGCAATGAGTATCAATGGGCCACACAGGGGGCTTTAGGAATGCCTCTCAGAGCCGGGGGCAGGTCACCCAGCCACTGTTAATCAAAGGACTTTACAATCAGATAACAAAAGGGTTAACTTAGCATGGGTGGGCTTCCACATACCAGCCCTGGGGTGCAACTCCAAAACTGCATTCTTTATAACCCCCCCCCCCCCCCCCACTCCACTATCATACAGTGTTTATTTCAACTTCGCCATTCCAATGTTTCCATCTTAAAAATGCCACGGTTCCGTTTTCTAGCCCAATTTGTTCGGCAAACATGCAGACGTGGATGAAACCTCGGGCAACAAATGGTGGAATGCGACAGATCCAGATGGGAGCCGGCGGCCACCCGATCAGGAAAGGTTGGTGGTCACAAAATTGCCACATTTGGGGAAACCACCACCCATGTGGAGTTCAGACGACCCAAGTCTGGAATTCAACCGCGTTCTCCTGTCCTCCCTGGCTGTAGGTGTGAACTTGGTGTGGTAGAAACTCTTTTGACTGTTATGAGGTGTGTGCCAAATGATACATGCAGAATTGCGCAGTCACTGAGTTTTCAGTATGTCGCATCAACAGCTCAATGGTCATGACATAAAAAATAATAGGTTGTACTAAGTACTATTAAAAGAATAGTTGACTGAGAATTAAAATTCTGTCATCATTTACAGAATTACATTTAATTAATTCATCCTTATGTTTTTCCGAAACCACTATTTCTTCATGCTGCTCTTTTCTTTACAATAAAAGTGCATGGGGACAAATGATGTCAAGCTCAAAAAATTATGGCACATAAAAGTATCATAAAATGAGTTAATTGATCATAAAATTAGTCCAAATGAGTCCAAACAATAAAAACAATTAACTATTTATTGAAATAAGCTTTCAATTCTCATTCCCACTTACGCAAATTTAAAACTTACTCATTTATGCCACTGACATCAAACATAGCCCAATAAGTTAGAAGTTTGAATATGCAAATGTTATTAAGATTTGAAAGCTTCAAAATTTTGGTCTGTTCCTCACACAGAGGTTTTTTGAGGCTTCAGAAGATGCAGAAGACTTGCAATGTACCACACAGGTAATTTTTCTATGGTAGTTTTATGGTACGTTTATGTTGTTTTTGGGACTATAATCCTTCCACATAAAAATAATAGTTTACAGAAACATAAAATACTTATACGCATGTATGCATAGTTAATTATAGCTATAGTCTATAGCTAGAGTATACACTACCGTTTAAAGGTTTGTGATCTGAAAAATATTTGATTTGTTCTCGGGGGAAAAAAAAGAATACTTTTATTCAGCAAGGATGCATTAAATTGATCAGTAAAGACATAACTATTTTTTCTATTTCAAATAAATGCTGTTCTTTTGAACTTTCTATTCAAAGAATTCTGAAAAAGTGTACATACAGACTTACTAAAACGTCCCAACCCCAGACTTTTGAATGGTAGTGTTTACGATGTTAACCCGTTCTACTGTGCCACTCTTAAATCCTAAAATCACAGGTAATAAACAATTGTAGACCTGCAGTAGAGCCGGAGGTGCAGCTCTAATGGAGATCAGGTATTACAGCCGGAATGAGTCAGGCAAATATCTGCCTCTATCTCTCCCTTTGTCTCACACCCTAGTCTGTCTCTCCCTTTGTTTTTCTCTGTGTTATCTCTCACTACATCTTTCTTCCTGTCTTCTCTTGCAGTGTTCTTACTCTATTTTCATCGTCTCCCTTCCCATCAACCCCTACACTTTCTATTTATTCATCCCTTGATCATCTTATCAGTATTAGCCAATATAATGTTTTGATAATATGAAAGCATCACTTTTTACTACTGCTCATATTTCTATCAAACCTCTAACCCCAATTATTAAATTTCGACACATAAGTCCTGTTCAGCTATAGGCATGATCTATACCTTAAATCATGTGGTTTTCTGGGGAGAGTTGTATTGTGATGTTTCTAGGTGATCTCACTTATAATTTTAGTTGACTTGACTTTGACTTGAACAAGCAATTAGCAAGCAACCAGCAACAACACCCTAGCAACAATAGCACTAGGTAGATTAAACCGCAACGGTCCAATGATCGAGCCCTGAGGGACACCACATGCCATGTGGTTTTGTGGAAAAAGGCGTGTTGTGATGTTTCAAAGTGATCAAACTTATGAATTTTCATCATAGAAACTCTTTTGACTTGAACTAGTAAGAAATCAGCCAGCAACCACCAAGAATAGTCTAGCAACCAACTAGCGACATCCAAGCAACCATATTAGTGCATCTCTAATGATAACCATGTACCTTTTTTGTCTTAACTCTTTCCTTCAGTTTGTCTCTTGTTATTTATGAATTCCTCCGGTAATTGCTTATTTCCTTATCCATACCCATTGTCTGAATTCCGATCATCACTTATGTGAGAGGAAATGCCTGAAGAAAGTTCCTCCTGCACTTATTCTAGTGAAAAGCACCGCGGCATCTCAAGCCAATGATTCACATGAGAAGTGTCACCAGAGAAGCCCTCTATCTCTCGCTCTATCTCTTTCGCTTCCTTCTGGTCTCACAACTCTTATGTCTGCAGATAAAACAAACATTTCTCAAGACAGGGAGCAATTTGAGTGAGAATCTTTAGGAATTCCAAAATGACAGATAGACAAATAAAATTCATAACGCGAAACGCTGGTTGGTTATTTCCTTTAAGATCTTTAAAAACCTCTATTTTGTCAACTTTTCTAAAGGCTCCTAGTGTTTGTTTGCAGTGTCAGCGCACTTTTTTGTGGTATGTGCCATAATCAAGAGATTGATAAAAAATGATTGCGATGCATCTGTGAATCCCCCCCTTAATAGTTGATAAAAGTTTATTAAAAAAATGCAAGTGTTCCTTTTAAAGAGGAAGAGGTTTCTGTTCTAGTGATAACAAATGCAAGACACACACACACACACGGACTTGTTTATAGGCATGCACAACTGACCTGGCATCGACTGAAGATGTCTGCTGGGGTTAGGTGGACGTGGAAATGTCTGAGAACGTGCATGGCCTGGTCACGTGCCTTTTCTGAGCAGTCCAAAATCAGGCAGCGTCCCTCTCCGACCTGTGACCGTAACTATTCACAGAGACACACACATTCATGCACAAAATAAATTCAAGTGAACAGGAGTTTTGTTACGCAGAGTGGGGCTTTGTACTAAAACCTAGTGAGCTTCCTATGGAGGCAGTATTTTAAGGCATCATAGGATGCAAGAAAGCTTACAGAGTTTGCATGTTTCTCAATATCTCAAACACACACACACTTACTGTTTGGTAGGGCTGACCTGCGGTGAGGATGACACGACCTTCAGCACGGGCCAGCTGGAGGAGAGAATATAACAAAACATGACAACAAATGCATTACTTTTTTAAACAATATATTAACAAATACATTATTACTTTTATGAAATAAAAGTAGGGTTATTTAGTTATGCTTTGACATGACTACTAAAACTGAGATTAACATAAAAGAGGACACCAAGTCTTTAAACCTCAGGAGGAATTTGGCTTATGTTCTTTATGGCCAAATATGACAACCTCCATTTTGTCTATTTAATTGTAGGAGAATCTATGAGGCTGTAGTCAATTGATGAAATATTGGTGCTTATTTGGTAGGCATTTATGTTACTTTACATGATTTGGCCTTGTGTGGGAATATATTGGTCAAACAGCAAAAGTCCAAGAATCAAGCCCCACAGGTCCCTTTGAGGTCCACTCAAAATTTTTGTCACTTATTCTTTCTAAATATGACCTAAAACAGCTGAGGACCATTACACAATGTCCTACCAGTTTAAAAATTAAATGTATCTAATACAATTACGTCAAATATCCACAAACGGTGACTAATTGTTTTACCTCTGCTGCTACTTTATGGTCATCTGTGTTTTCCAGCATCTTGACGTCCACCCCCAGACATCGCAAAAAACGACCCAGACCCTGCAACATGTTATCACAGACCACACGTAGCTCTGGTGGCGTGATGGTGGGCCCTTGGTACTCTGAATCCTTAATACAGTCTTTCTCCACAGAGTGGGGCTCGTTCGCCTTCTGTCGAGCCTAAAGATTGGACCACACTCCAACATCATTGGTGAAGATAACATTATTTGACCTCTCTCTATTATAAAGTGTTCATCAAATTTCAACAAAAGATTGGAGAAAAGAGTGGGAAGAAATTATATGGCTCATCATATTCAATTTTTCTTTAAAGCTGCAGTCTGTAGTTTTTCCTCTTTGTCGCCATCTCGGTTCGAAATCTGCAATTGCAGTTATTCGCGGAATTATCAATTATCAACCATCAACGTGAATTGTGCCTCGGCACGGCACAGCGCAGATGAATCCAATGTTATGAGGAGAATGTGCAGCTGTCAGTCACCGTGCCGGTGTGGATACAGTCATTCGGAAATCACAAATTCTACTTTTTGAAAGTATGACCAACATAAGATTTTCACCAGAAAAAGTCACCTGAACAAGTAGCTAACACCCACTTTTGTTCTGACCAACTAAGGGAAAAAAAGCATTGCAATAAATCGCGATGATTAAATCTGACGATCGCTTATTTCACGTCAAACCGTGCAAATTATACTTCGTTTTCAATTTGTTAATGTTAACAACATCAGCATAGCGTGACTACATTTAATGTGTATTAGGGCTACCTAGTTTCCATTTCTGTGCAGTCCAAATGTCATACAACAAATTAATGTGGAGTAGAGGTGAATTGCTCCCTCTAATAGCTAGCACAAAATAATTGATATCTACCACAATGCACATAGCAAAACGAGAAAGGCACAACAAAGAAAACTCTGTAACTGTATCAATTAAGCGAACAAGTGTGCTACTGTAACACAATTGAACCATTGAAATGTTTTACCTGTCCAGCAAAAAAAACGCGGTCTCTGCGTCCGTTTTGAACCCCTTCAAAACACGGAGTTCACGCCACCTTTCAAAAGCCCTTTTTATCCTTGTTTTTACATGGGCCCGGTTGAAGTCTCGTTTTTCTGTAGCCACTCCGAAGTCCGAAGTCTTTTGCATTTTATGACGGGTGAATCTCCAGTTGTCACTGGTGATTGTCATTTGAACCTTTCTGGATCCACCATCAAATTGATAAGTTTAATTATATCAAGTGCTGTGAGACTATAAATCTCCACCTCCAACATCCTCACATGCAATATAGCCTACTAGCCGGGACACCTTCTTTATGTGTACAGATGTGACGTAAATGCAAAGATATGCTTGAATTTCCCGCGGAAATCCACCAGTACCACTGGAATTAAAAACATTATTAAAAGCTTACTGTTGTAAATCGAGCTAAGGTAAGTAGATAGTTTTGAACACTGGCTGGTTATGTACTTGCTCAATTTATTTTGGATAATTTTTAACCCCCAAAAAGTTACAGACTGCAGCTTTAAAGAAACTGATAAATTGTACATAAAATATGCAGTGGCTTTAAATGACAGATTATTAATAAATGTGAAATATATATATATACACACACAGATTATATTATATTATATATAATTCACAATGTGACTAACGATATACAAACTACCAAAAAAAGGGTAGTTATTGTTTGCCACATTTTCAGTTTAATTTCTGCATCATAAAAACCCCACGTTCTCATCAGCTATTTATATATTGAATTTTATGACAGTAACTATGACAACAGAGTAATTTTCTGTACAACAGACTCATTAAAACTGCAGTCAGAGAGACTGGCAGACCAGTAAACTGACCCCTCTTCTTTTAGACTGCTTGTTCTTGTCTTTGGTTTTCTTCTCTTCGCGGCTCTTGGCCGGTTGGGCTGAGGGAATGGAGCAGAGGTCCTCTGGCAAACCAAATGACTTCGGGTCCCGTGAGAGGACAAGGTAGAGGTCCAGCAGGCAGAACGCATCAGCGGCTGAAAATAGACATAGAAAAAGAATGGGAGAAGGTTCAAAAACATCATGTTACCACCTGAATTTTGTGTTACCAGCATAGTGGATTTGGCTGGTCCGGAGTGGCCGGCGTTCCCAGTTGGAGAGTTGCTCGGTTTTGTTCAGTGGTTTTCCCAACACCTGCTGTACTAGCAGACTCAGGCCCTTCTCTGCCGGTCCCTCACTCACTTCCACTGACCGACACCCTTTTTTCCCCAACCAGCAGCGCTGAAGCTGGGAGGACAGGGGTAATTTGTACAAAGAATAAAAAGCAGGTTCCAAAACAGCAACATGTGTACTTGAATATGATTTTTGATTAAATGTTACAGCCAATCGTCCAATCAGCAGTAGTTGGCTGGGGGTCATTCGTAGAAGTACCTCCTGATGGACGTGGAGCAGGTCCAGAACTCCTTCCATTTTCAATGGCTCTTCCCTGAGCTCAGGCCACGTGCTGACCAGACTCCGTAAGTCTCCAGACATCCCATAACCTAGTAAATACATACACAAGCTAGCAATGCTATCCAAAGCTCATATCATTCCAATATCTTTCCTGATAGGCCACCCACAGTTTACCAACACAGGCAATATGAAGAATTTCAAAAAGTCTAGACATAATTCATCTTGAGATCTCCTACCTAGTTTGATGATTCTCTTGTCTGACAGTAGAGCCCTGATAAAGTCTACTGTGATGTTGTGGTGACTAATAGCATGAGCACAAAGGTCCAGCAGAAACACCTGTTCCTGTAGGGCCAGCTGGATCAGAGCCACTCGTTGAGGCGACACAGTGCCAAAGCTGGCTTTCCATTCCATGTCAATTCCCACCACACAGCCAGGCTGAAGAAGAGCAAGGAGAAACGGTTATTGGAGACAGAAAAAGGAAAACAGAATCTTCCTTGTATTTTAGAAACAATTAAAGTCGAGGTTACAATATGGACTACATCAGTACGTATAGATTAGTCATAATTTACATAAAGAAGTCTTAGTAGCTAAGTGTTACCTTTAAAACAGCTTCTCTGCACAGCTCAACTTTATCTAATGTCTCTACAAAGTGGACGTTTCCTCTGGCCAGAGGCAACTTGTAGTATTTTTGATGATCAGACTGAAGGGGTGTCCAGGACTCTGGTGGGCCACTTACAGCACACATCTCTCTATGACAAGAATATACTTGTGAGGGTGATGGTTGTGTGTGTGTGTGTGTGTGTGTGTGTGTGTGTGTGTGTGTGTGTGTGTGTGTGTGTGTGTGTGTGTGTGTGTGTGTGTGTGTGTGTGTGTGTGTGTGTGTGTGTGGGCATGTTTTTGTGAAATATCAGGGCACAAATGTGTATAATGACATGGGTATGACATAGGTATTACAAAAAGAGGGTGAAATATGAGGACGTTCCCCATGTCCTCACTTTTCAAAATGCTTATATTTCACACAGAATGAGGTTTTTTTCACAGAAAGTAAACTGCACAGTCTCATGTGAGGGTTAAGTTTAGGGATAGGGGCAGTGTAGGGGGATAGAAAATACGGTTTGTACGGTATAAAAACCATTACGCCTATGGAATGTCCCCACATTTCACAAAAACACCCCTGTGTGTGTGTGTGTGTTTGCAAACAGGTTTGTCTATACTTGCCAAAGTATCTTCATAAATAGTGAAACATGTTAAAAACTTGTGTCACTAGGTTTGTGTGAGGGTTACAAAAAATATATTTTATATATATTATTATTATCGGTATGAAAATCATTTATGGGAGGTCTACATGAATATAGTTTTTTTTTAGATCTGTGTGTGTGTATTTTATTTAATACTTACAGCTCCTTGGGGGAAAGGCTCTGAATTTTGTCCCAGACTCCTATGGGAAGCCTGTTTTTGGGTAAGCTGTAATGTGCAGCCCACTGGGCAGCAGTCTGGAGGCTACAGTGTTTAACTAACAGCTGTACCAACTGAATCTGGAGCTCTAGATTACCTTCACTCATGGCCTGAGATCACACACACACACACACACACACACACACACACACACACACACACACACACACACACACACACACACACACACACACACACACACACACACACACACACACACACACACACACACACACACACACACACACACACACACACACACACACACACACACACACACACACACACACACACACACACACACACACACACACACACATTTAGAACTCAGTTAAACGCAGTTAAAATTAAGTTCTGAATCAAACCAGAATAAGTATTACCTGAACATGGTCTCTCCAGTTCTCTTCAGACATAGTTTTCTGTCAAATACAATGAAGCAGACACATCATTGCAAAACATCACATACAGTATTCAAATGTGATTAATTTCTCAGTGCTTAAAATATTCAGCGCCGGTAAATGAAGGGCAAGGCTTTATCTTATTATTCAGGATTTGATTGGTTAAAAAACATTACATTTGATTATGTGAATTATTTTTTTTAATTTCTACTAATTTTTGGAAAAATAAATGTAAAACCTGCAACTTACACATACAATTATACCTCTTTTAAGAAATCATTTCTGTATTAAAATATTTTTTTTTCAGGATAATACAACTGTCATGTTATAATGAAGAAATAACCTCATAAAAAAAACCTTAATAAAAAGAAAATAAATACAATTTCACAAAAAGAAAACCTTATTAAAATGTTTGGCATAACCTTTTATTTATTTATTTTTTAGAAAAAAAGGAATTTATATTTTAACAAAACGGCTTTACTAATTATTAATTCATTACTCATACTAAATGTATGTATATTTATAATAATTTATCATATTTAATGTTTTAATTAATATTTAATCATATTTGATTAAATATTACATATTAATTTAAGCATTATAATTAAAGCATCACATTAACAATATTATTTTTAATATTGTTGAAATATGAAAAACCTGTAGAGCAACACCATAAAACAGAACATGATATCATAGTCAGGACCTCTGTAGACTCTCCTGATTGTGTCCAAGTTAGCAAGTCTCTTAAAATATAATTTGATTAAAGACCAGACAAGGTTAGTTCAGTTTGTCATGCTGTGCAACTCTACAAAGACATAATGAAATTATTTATGAATTAATAATTCCTTACATTTGTAATAATAAATACTGCTTGCCTTGAAAAATATATTTAAAAAAACGTATGAATATAATGTTTAAGATGTGTACTTTTATTCATATTCTTTTATTTATACTTTTATTTAATTATATTGTTATATTACCTGATGGTTGCACCAGATTACATATTTAATCACTGAACTGAAACTTTTCTTGAAAACGTTTTTTCAACCAACATGAATACAAAAAGTAGATTTCTAGGAACCTGACACTTGACACCCTTAAATGTTTCTGACCAATGTGATGCAAAAAAGGCTGTGAAAAGGGAGAACTTTCTCACCTCGCCAAAGGTTTTGTACATGAGAAACCTCAGTGAGTCCAGCTTCCTCTTGTAGACAGAATTAGAGCACAGACCTGTAGCAACCAAACCCCACGGGACAAGGGTAAACGTCAAATACACACACATTCAGAAAACATACAGACTTGAGGTGATGAAAGTGTCAAACAGTTGTGCGGTGGTGCGCTCACACACCTGGGTCAATGCAGAATTTGTCCATGAGTCTGAAGACATGCTTACTGAGCAGCTTGGGCTGAATCTGGTCCTTCTGATGTTTGGAGAGAACCAAGTGTGGGTACTGACTGCAACCACACAACATGTCACAATCACTCAGCAAACTCTGCATTAGAGGTGCACCGAGATAGACTTTATCATCATCATCATTATTATTATTATTTCAAGGTAGTTTCAAAGTAGTAAAAATCAGGCATAAAAAAAATGTTACAGTAGAAAAGAAGGATAAATTATGAATAAATGAGCATTATAATATGACAGAACAAACTATTATTATTCACATAATAATAATTTTTATATAAAAGTATATCGGGCATCTAAACTTTAAAAGATGGATTAATTAATAGTGATGATAAATGAGTATTATAAAATGAGAGAAAGTATTGTTATTAATTTAATAATAATACTAATACCTTTAAAAATATATATATATTAATATTTACTAATTTTACAGATACATTGACAGATACAGATACAGATACATTTCATAAGTGAAATCAGGCATCTAAACTTTAAAAGATGGATTTATTAATAGTGATGATAAATGAGTATTATAAAATGAGAGAAAATTGTTATTCATATAATAATAATACTAATAAAAGAAATTAAAATATTAATATTTACTAATTTTACATAATCGACAGATACAGATACATTTCATAAGTGAAATCAGGCATCTAAACTTTAAAAGATGGATTAATTAATAATGCTGGATAAATTAGTATAATAAAAAGAGAAAATAGGCGATTATTATAATTATTATTATTATCATCATCATCATCATCATCATCATCATCATCATCATCATCATCATCTATTATTATTGTTCTTGTAAATGATAATAACAATATGCAATTTTAATTTAGACATTTTTAATTTCTATAGTAGTAAAAATTGCATGAATGATAAATTATGGATAAATGATTATTATAAAATGATAGATTAAACTTCTTATACTATTTATTATAATAATAATAATAATAATAATAATAATAATAATAATAATAAGCAATTAAATATTTATGAATGTTACCCAATTATTCACAAGTAAAATCAGACATGTAAACAATGTAAAAAAGATGGATGAATGATAAATGATGGAAACATTTATTGAATATTATAAAATGAGAGAATATATTACACTAGATTAATAATCATACTGGTCATAATAAAAAAACAAATATTATTACGTGAAGAAATGTCCAGGTTATGTATGACCCCAAAATATTTTTTTTGCATAAAGAAAATCACACCTAATTAAGGGCCTTTTGATCTGTGACATTATTTTCATGGCAATTAAGCATATTTCTCTCATAAATTCTTAATTCTGTATGGAGACATAATGAACAATATGGCAGGGCATTACAAATTTTTATTTTTATTTTGACATTTTTCAACCTTTCAATAATATTCAACATGTAAACCAATTTGCTTTGAACCCTGATGAATTGTCACCTGAGCAGGGCCTGGATGTTGAAGTTTGGATCGCACCAGGAGTCCAGCAGTATGAGCAGCCGCCGCTGCAGGTCAGGATGGTCCCGCACATATAGCTCCGCCAGCGACATCTTGTCCAGGAGAATTAGCGGCACACACATCTGCCAGCACAAACAGGGGACAGTGGAAGTAAGATGGAGTAAACATCCAGCTATATTCAACAATGTGGTTGAACTGACCTTTTCCATGTCAAGATCTTTCTGGAGCTCCACTTTGACACTGAACACCAACGCCTGGTAGACAATACAAGATTTCATGTTATTACAGCAGCTTAAGCTGCACAACATGCTGCTCATTGTATTCATATTGTCAAGTAAAAAAACATGTTATATTATTAGTAATCAAATAGGTTGATTATATACACTTACCTAAAGGATTATTAGGAACACCATACTAATACTGTGTTTGACCCCCTTTTGCCTTCAGAACTGCTTTAATTCTACGTGGCACTGATTCAACAAGGTGCTGAAAGCATTCTTTAGAAATGTTGGCCCATATTGATAGGATAGCATCTTGCAGTTGATGGAGATTTGTGGGATGCACATCCAGGGCACAAAGCTCCCGTTCCACCACATCCCAAAGATGCTCTATTGGGTTGAGATCTGGTGACTGTGGGGGCCATTTTAGTACAGTGAACTCATTGTCATGTTCAAGAAACCAAATTATTCAAGCTTTGTGACATGGTGCATTATCCTGCTGGAAGTAGCCATCAGAGGTTTACATGATGGTCATAAAGGGATGGACATGGTTAGAAACAATGCTCAGGTAGGCCGTGGCATTTAAACAATGCCCAATTGGTATTAAAGGGCCTAAAGTGTGCCAAGAAAACATCCCCCACACCATTACACCACCACCAGCCTGCACAGTGGTAACAAGGCATGATGGATCCATGTTCTCATTCTGTTTACGCCAAATTCTGACTCTACCATCTGAATGTCTCATCAGACCAGGCAGACCAGTCTTCAACTGTCCAATTTTGGTGAGCTCGTGCAAATTGTAGCCTCTTTTTCCTATTTGTAGTGGAGATGAGTGGTACCCGGTGGGGTCTTCTGCTGTTGTAGCCCATCCGCCTCAAGGTTGTGCGTGTTGTGGCTTCACAAATGCTTTGCTGCATACCTCGGTTGTAACGAGTGGTTATTTCAGTCAAAGTTGCTCTTCTATCAGCTTGAATCAGTCGGCCCATTCTCCTCTGACCTCTAGTATCAACAAGGCATTTTCGCCCACAGGACTGCCGCATACTGGATGTTTTTCCCTTTTCACACCATTCTTTGTAAACCCTAGAAATGGTTGTGCGTGAAAATCCCAGTAACTGAGCAGATTGTGTAATACTCAGACCGGCTCGTCTGGCACCAACAACCATGCCACGCTCAAAATTGCTTAAATCACCTTTCTTTCCCATTCTGACATTCAGTTTGGAGTTCAGGAGATTGTCTTGACCAGGACCACACCACTAAATGCATTGAAGCAACTGCCATGTGATTGGTTGATAAAAAAAATGCATTAATGAGAAATTTAACAGGTGTTCCTAATAATCCTTTAGGTGAGGGTGAGTGTGTGTGTGTGTGTGTGTGTGTGTGTGTGTGTGTGTATAAAATATTGATAATTGTGTTTTTTTTAAATAAAAATATATATAAATTTTTAAAAGTATGAAACGGTTTTCTATTAACATTATCTTTTGGTGCCTAATATTTCTTGAGTATGTTAAATTCTCAATTGTAGATTATTTAATTACTTTACTTAATTGACACAATATAAAATTAATATTAAATGACTGTAAAAACAATTATTCTGGGAGTGATTCCCCCATTTAATGATAGAAAATGAGATGCACATTCAATTTAATAAACATTTATTTTACACAATTACTCAAAAATCACAATGGGCCATTGGCGTGCGAGATTTGCATCTCGCGCTCCGCCCCGCGCCGCGGGTATAAAAAGGAAGCGAGAGCAACGCACTGACGTTTTTTCACTGAGGAGCCGAACTAGTGGCTCGGCCATGCAGTGATGGTACTGCAACTGTGGCGACGGGACGTACGTCTCCGTTCCCTCCTTCAGGGAATGAGGGTTACCATACGTAACCGAGACGTTCACTTTCGGTCACTTCGATGTACGTCGGTTGTACCTACGAATTGGGATCCCTTTGGAAAATGCCACAGTTACTACCACTTCCAGCGCCCAGCGAGAGCCCCTCAGACCCCGTTCTGATGCGGGCGGGGAAATTCACGCAGGGAGAGTCACACTGCTGTTCCGCAAGACCCACTCAGCAGACTTATTGGATAACGATGGAAAACCATACACGTATGGACTGGCCTTGGGCAGTGCAACATACGGAAGTCCCAGGAGTGGCCCCGGCCTGTTGCAGGCGGGGGAACGACACCGTACTGAGACAGCAGAGGAACTCTGCCGAGGGAAAGACACAAGCTTGCCGTAGGGAGCTGTACCGTGGAAAATACACATATGGGACCGCCGTATGGGGTCACAACATACGGAACCCAGCCTGACACAAGTTCCACCAATGCATACAAGTGCCAGACCTGGCGTCGGACGCTCCGCCACATCCGACTGCCGGGGGTTGCGGAGGACTCAACAGGGTTCGCCATTTCCTGGAGAACTCGACTGGAGAAAATATGCGCACGTATCCGTTCAATGGGGAAGGGAGTGGCGCAGCAAGCCAACACTTGGAATGGGCACTTCAGTGTTGCTGACTATGGGAAACGAGCACACGAGAAGCAACCGGTTCCACGCGTAGGCTATAAAACCTAGCGAACATGTTAGGTGTCGCCCAGCCCGCAGCTCTACAAATGTCTGTCAGCGAGGCGCTACGAGCAAACGCCCAGGAAGAAGCTACACCCCTGGTGGAGTGAGCTCTAACCCTGAGCGGGCAGGGCACGTCTTGGGATTCATATGCCAAGACGATGGCATCCACTATCCAGTGGGCCATCCTCTGCTTGGAGACAGCCTTTCCCTTCTACTGGCCTCTATAACAGACGAAGAGCTGCTCTGAGGTCCTAAAGCTTTGCGTTCTGTCAACATAGACGCGCCGGGCGCGAACTGGACAGAGAAAAGCCAGGGCTGGGTCTGCCTCCTCCGAGGGCAGCGCTTGCAGGCTCACCACCTGGTCCCGAAGGGGAGTAGTGGGAACCTTGGGCACATATCCAGGCCGGGGTCTCAGGGTTACCTGAGAGTTACCTGGCCCGAATTCCAGGCACGATTCGTCGACCGAAAATGCCTGCAGTTCCCCTACCCTCTTAACCGAGGCCAATGCAACCAGGAGTATTGTCTTTAGTGACAAGATTTTCAGCTCAGCTGACTGCAAAGGCTCGAAGGGCACCCTCTGCAATGCGTTTAGCACCAGAGTTAAGTCCCAAGAGGGTATAGAGGGAGGACGGGGCGGATTTAGTCTCCTCGCCCCCCTCAGAAACCTGACGATCAGATTGTCTTCTCGGTGAGAAAAGCACCAATCAACGAACAGGTTCCACTTCAACGCATATAGCCGTCTCGTAGAGTGGGCTCTGGAGGAAGTGATGGTGTCAACTACCGCTTGTGGTAGGTCACCTAGAACCTCCGCGTCCCGTCCAGGGACCAGACATGGAGTTTCCAGAGGTCCGGATGCGGGTGCCCCGTCTCTAAGTTAGGAGGTCCTTCCTCAGAGGAATGGGCCAGGGAGGTGCTGTCGCGAGGAGCACTAGATCCGGGAACCAAGTCCTGTTGGGCCAATACGGAGCTACCAAGAGGAGCTGCTCCTCGTCCTCCCTGACCTTGCACAGTGTCTGCTTGAATATTTGCTTGCCCCGGGGCCAGCTGTGTGCCAGGGCATCCGTGCCGAGGGTTCCCTCGGTCAGGGAATAAAACAACTGGCAGTGGGTCGTGTCGGGGGCGTCAAACAGGTCGATCTGTGCGGCCCCAAAACGACTTCAGATCAGCTGGACCACTTGGGAGTGGAGTCTCCACTCACCAGGGAGCACCGGTAACCGTGACAGCTCGTTGGCCGCACGATTGAGCGGGCCCGGAATGTGAATGGCACGAAGGGACCTCAGATGCTTCTGACTCCACAGGAGGAGATGGCGGGCGAGTTGGGACATGTGGCGGGAGCGTAGACCACCCTGTTTGTTGATGTACGCAATGGCCGCAGTACTGTCCGTCCGGACCAGAACGTGCTTGTCTTTGAGCAGCGTTTTGAAGTGGCTGAGAGCAAGACGAACTGCCAGCAACTCCAGGCAATTGATATGCCATTGCAGTTGGGGCCCCGTCCACGGGCCGGTACGTGGCACCCCAGCCGGTGGATGAGGCATCCGTGGAGACAACAGAATGCCTGGACACTTGTTCTAGAGGCACTCCTGCCCGTAGAAATGAAGGGTCCGACCATGGGCTGAAGGTTTGGCGGCATCCCTGTGTTCGCACAACTGACCCCGCGACTGGGCAAGGATCAGCCAGTCGTCGAGGTAGTTGAGAAGGCGAACACCACGCTCTCTCATAGGAGCAATGGCTGCCTCCACGACTTTCGTGAAGACACGGGGCAACAGGGACAGCACGAAAGGCAGAACTTTGTACTGATAAGCTCGTCCATCGAATGCAAAGCGTAGAAACGGTCTGTGTTGAGGGAGAATCGAGACATGAAAGTATGCATCCTTCAGATCGATCGCTGCAAACCAATCTTGGGGGCGGACGCACCTGAAGATGCGTTTCTGCTTCAACATTCGGAACGGCATCCTGTACAGGGAGCGGTTCAAGTATCGCAGATCCAAGATCGGTCGTAACCCGCCGCTTTTAGAACCCGCCGCCTGTAGAACCCGGACTTCATATAGGCTGGAGGGACCGGCTCTATCGCGTCCTTCGCCAGTAGGACTGGGTGTTCTCCCTCGTCACAGACGTGAAGTGAACGCCCCTGAACTTGAGGGGACACCGGGCGAACTGAATCGCATAGCCAAGTCTGATGGTACGGATGAGTCAGCGAGACGGGCTGGGGAGCGCTAGCCAGGCCCCCAACGACGTACAAGACAACCATACAAGCAGGGTCATCGGCACCACAGACGTACCCGCAGCGGGGCAGAGTAGCATAATGCAGGGACCCGTGGACGACATGGGAGTGGTCCGGGTGTGAGACACACAAACCTGCATCCACTGAGGGGGCGGGTGAGTGTGAGGAGGCACATTGAGTGCGTACCAGCAGCCAGCGCCCCTCGCTGGCGAAGGGAGAGGCATCCGAGGGGAACGAGGCATGGTAGCGTTGCATACCGCCAGACGCGCTCTCTTGGCACCCAGAGATGTTGGAAACTGCTCTTTTATTGAACATTTGGGTACCACAGGCACTGGGGCCAGTGGCGGAACAGAACAAAAGATTCTTCCCCGGCCCTCCTCCGGGGGAAGGAGTGGTGCTGCAGCCATCTCCTGAAGAGCAGTTTCCTCTATCTCTGGGTGGCCCGTCTCAGGGTCTCTTACGACGGCACTTGCCACCTGGCTTGGCAGTGGCCTGAGCGGGCTGGACGTCCTTCCCGCGACCGGCTCCACGCCTCCGCCTGCTTTCTTTTTTTTTTCATGGAGGCTGCTGCTGGGCTGAGGCGGGAGCAGACAGAGGTGCTGCGGCCGGCGGCAGGGTGGAGGCAGCAGCGGACCGCCGGGGCAGGATGTGTTTGATGGCCTCCGTCTGCTGGGCGGCCGAGAACTGCTGGGCGAAGTTCTCGATCGTGTCGCCGAACAACCCGGCCGATGAAACGGGGGAGTCCAGGAACCGGTTCTTGTCGGTCTCCCTCATGTCGGCCAAGTTGAGCCAGAGATGTCGTTCCTGGACCACTAAGGTGGACATCGCCTGACCAACGGAACCGCCCATGGGAGGGACCAGCGGTTTCCTCCGGAAACACCACCGGCTGCAGCGCTTGTGAGGGTTCAGGGGCCTGTGGAGGTATGCTCGGCGGGTTTGCCCTGAACGTGATCCTCAGGTCACCCCGGCCATCCGTCGAAGTAGGTATATCCTTGGGGATAGCTCTAGATCGAGGTACGGGGAGGGGGACTCCACCTTCCCGGAGGTAGGCGAGTCTCGACCTAAGTGCCGAGATAGTCATGGTCCCGCAGTGAGAACATGAACTATCCACAAACGCTGCCTCAGCGTGCTGTACGCCCAGGCACGTGAGACAGCGATTGTGACTGTCAGCGGGCGAGAGGGAACGACCGCAACCAGAAAAGCACGGGTGGAATGACATCTTGAAAAAGACGTAGTGTCATACCCGTGTTGCTCTTTTTGTGAGGAAACACTCTTAAGGAAAGTGCTGAAGCACCCAGGGACAACCGCGGCAACACACAGGGAATAGTGCAGCAGCACAAGACCAACAGTGTTGCTGTGAGAACAGCAGTTTGTTTGATGCAGCAGTGGTCGCGCTGTTGTGTGCGTTTACGCCAGCAGAAGCGTCCTCTTCTCTCTCGCTCTCTCTCTTTTCGCTGAAAGCAGCAGTCTGTAACTCTTCATCAACGCCGTTCGGCTCCGAAGTGAATGACGTCAGTGCGTTGCTCTCACTTCCGGGGCGGAGCGCGAGATGCAAATCTCGCACGCCAATGGCCCATTGGCCCGTTCTCTAAATCTCGAAGCTGATAGGGGCTCTCTGAAGTGATCCCAATTCGTCCGTACAACGACCTACGTCGAAGTGACCGACTGAAAGGGAACTTTAAATTCAATTGACTTTTTGAGTTGTGGTGTTTGAAAGACCAAAAATGTTAGGTGGTGCGACCATCAAGCAGAAAACAACAAGCAGAAAACAAAACTGCAATAAACTTTTTTTCACCTCACAATTCCTTATAAATGAGGGAAAATTGTGTATCAGTCCTATTTCAAAAATATCCTATTACTTAAAATAAACTTACTTCTCCAAATGTCAGGGAGGGCGACTGAAAATGTTATGCAATGTTCCTTTAAGAAAACCATGTGACAGCATGTGACATCACACAGAAGACCTCAGAGGACCCCTTTGATGCAGTAACAATGTTAGTCACCCTCCCATAAATATTAGATCATTTGACATTTTTGAGTAATGATGAGGTTGATTCAACTTATCATTACAGGTGGTATGACCCCTGGAAAACTTTGAAAATGTGTTGTAATTATAAAATGTGCATTTGATTTAAAAAAATGTATGTATAATCTTGAGCATATGGTCAAACATTTGTATAGGTGTCCAAGTTAATGCCTGTTAGATTTGAATTGAGTTTGAAATGTCATGTGGTGCAACCAGCAAATTTACATTTAAAAGTATCTATTCCCACTGCAATTGCAAAAGAAGTATAACTGTAAACAGATAATACAAATAATTTGTACAGTTCAAAACAAAACATAAAAACTCCTTATGGAAAAAAAGTGTCCGGTTATATGAATTGGACTAAAAGGGCAATACACAAAGAAATGGAAAGGCAATTTACCATGTGATATGCATTTTAGACACTACAATGATTCATATCTACACATTTTCAGTAGTGCTAAGTACATTAAATGTATTTTATAATGTTATTTTAAATTAATATATGGTCGCACCACCTGACATTTTCTGGGTGGTAAAATCCGAAATCTAATAATTAATGAATGCTGTCTATAAGCTGTAAAACCAATATGAATCAACACCATACATTTTTTGGACATAAAAATGCAATTTAAAACTAAGAATTATTTAAAAAAAAAATCTTAAAACCTTATTTGTCATTGACCCTCATACAATGTAGCCTGGCCAGGCTTTTTCAAGATGTCATGTAGCCTGGCTCCGCCCTCCTACGTACTTCCGCTCATTTTTCATTTACCTTTACCGGTCCAATCAGCGAACAGAGGGAGTGGCTGAGAGCGATGACGTTGATATCGTGTGCTAGTTTGTGTTGTAGTTCAGTAATGGCGGCGGTGAAAGATGCGAGTGTGTGGCACTGGCACCGCTGAACGAATGTCCAGTAGTTAAAGCCGGAGTGTGGCGAGGTGGACGAGCGAGCGAGACATGGGAGGAGTGAGCGAGATCGGTGTGCGTGATTGAGAATAAGACACACCAGTCTCAAGTCCTCTCATGAGGGAGCACGGAGGCATATAAGGACGAGCGACACCGGTGAAGGACGAGAGAGGACCAGGCCTGGATTTTAAGTTTTTGTTTTGTTTACGTTTTGTTATGGATGTGCGCGGCAGACGTCCGTGAGGGGCTGCCGCTTTTACTTTCATTTTGTGTTTAATATTTGATTAAAAGTTGTTAAACGTTCGCCGGTTCCCGCCTCCTTCTTCCCTGAACAAACAAACTCCGGTACACAGAGCAAGAACAATCACTGCTGAGTTTTGTTGGTGGCCATGATGTTGTGGTCCGGGAAAAGTCTTTTTCAGCTCGCTCCGTTAGTGGTGAAGGATTTGGCTGAAGCCGTCCATCTCCCACCACCCGCGGAAAAAACCCAGGCTGAATTACCGACTGCTTTTTTGCTCTCCGAATCCACATCTCTGAGTTTTCAAGAATATATCACTTCAAAATTCACTGTTTATATCCTTTTTGACCCCTGCAGAGCACCTGGGGTTGCGTGCGCTGTAATTTGCATTTCTAGACTTGTATTTCTTTAAATGCTGGCTTCTTTAAAAGTGTTTACAAGAGCAAAATATTTCATCACCGCGCAAAAAATAAAAGAAGAAAAGCAAGTTAAAAAAAAGCAAACATTTGAATTGGGCTCTTATTTACGGCAGCATTTATTCTTATCATACCAAGCATATGATATTTTATTTACAGCATATACAATCATGTTATGATTGCACGAGATATGCACCACGAGAGCAGCACGTTCCGATCACAAAACTCTCCTCTCCACTGTGAATAAATCACAATCCGAATGCACAAGGTTTTATCACTGACACTGAGGTGGTATGACTGCACAGTTAATGTGAGAATCAAAGGCGAACGGCGCGTGACATACGTCACGACCAAACATTAGCGATTGGTTATGGCAGATCCAGAGTGACTCTGGGCAGATTCAATAGTTTTAAACTTGAATAGAGTTCCCGCCTTCAAGGAAGTAAACGCTTGTCAATGGAGAGTGGCCAGACCAGGCTACATACAATGCTGATCATTTAAAAATGTCAAATTGGTCCAAAAACACAACATTTGTAAAATATTTGACATTTTTAAATCATCCAGGCCACATTGCACTCACAAAATCATAATTATAATTGATATCATATTTTATTTTTAGCGCATAATTAAATATCTCACAAATATATTTTGCCCATAACTGGCCTGAGCTATATACATTTCTACCACTAGCAGCCATTTTCTTTTTCTTACATCATCGTATCGGAGCATGTTGTGAAAGTGTCAATCATCTTATATGGACTGGTAACTTCCCCTCACCTCTTTGAAGCAGTGGCAGTCATGCAGGAAGGCCACATGTTCTAGCAGCAGTGGTCTTTTCAGAGAGCTCAGCTGATAAATCTCCAGCAGGGGGTCCATGTACCCGGGATGAGAGTCTGTGAGGAGCCCCAGGGCTTGTTTCTGAAAACGTAGTCGGTCTTCTTCCCTCAGGTCTTTCAGACAGGCCTGAGGATTATTGGCCCTCCATCGCATAAACTCTGTGAGAATGAACTGGTTCAGTGTGGAGGTCTTGCCCTTTTGGACGGTTAAGCAGTCCTGCAGGAAGTCCAGCAGACCAGCCAAGGGCTCCTGCATCTGCGAGAAACTGTCCGCTAAAACCTGCCGCAGCTGAGAGAGAGAGGGGAGCTTTACAGACAGTTTGGCCAAATGGGATGGGAAATAATAAAAAATAAAAAATAAATAATGCAAAAATGATAAAATCAAATAGATTAAGCTAATAAAATATAAAATAAAAAATGAAATCATATCAAAAACAAATTAAAATCAAACCAAATTAAAATCAAATAAATAAAGAAAATAAAGAAAATCAAACCAAATATAAAATAAATTGAAATTAAACAAAATGAAGATATTGACTGATTATTAAAATTAATAACCAATTATACATAAAAACAAAATAAAACGTAAAATAAAATAAAAATCAAACAAAATCTCCAAATAAATGTAAAAAAAAAACATAAAATAATATATAAAATCTAATCAAAATAAAATAAAAAAATTAATTTAATTAAAAACAAAAAAATATAAAATGAAATTACAGATTAAATATATGAATAATCAATTGACATTACTTTAATATTTTGTATTACTTAATATTGTGTATTCTGCATTTGTTTATTTTCCCAAAATGCAAATCTTTAGCCTTTGAATGTAAAACCTGGTCAATATTGCACAATTTAATTTGTTTCTCAATTTACATTTTGTGTTGTTATTATTATAATATGAAAATATTTAACAGTGATCCCAAACTAGTTGAATTCGGAACCAAATATCATATATAATTTAGTAAAGCATTGGAAATACACTACAGTTTCTTATACAAAAAGGGGGAAATGGAAGAAAACAGGATGGATGTGATTATCATGAATAGAGGAATTTTGCCGTTTGCTAGGCCCCTCGTGCACATCCCTTCTGTCAAGTGATCTTATCACTAGCATCTCACCTCTCACACTCAGCTCGAGTCTAATTACATCTGTTTCTTACCTCCTCCTGCTCTTTCCTGTTCCACAGGCCACAGAGGTGCTCCTGCAGGGCAGCCAGGTCAACACCTGGAGCCAAACACATGACACCAGGGTTACACACAGTCCTGCCTGTCAACACTCACCCGCTCTTAACTATATGTCTGTTTTTACTCCACCTCACAAATTCTCATGTTAATTGTATTGTATTTTGCCACTTTTTATTAAATAGTTAAAGCAGAGAGTGGCAGGAAACGTTGCAAGCTGTACTCAAACATGTTTTTCCCATATGGGCACCACAACGCAAATGATAAATGATAAATTAGTAAATGATTTTACTCGAGTGTTGTCATTACTTTTCCAACATAAACTGATTTCATTATTCTAAATTTTAACCAAAACATATTTTGATCAAAACATAATAACAATTTGAGAACCAATGGCATGAGTATGGGCAGGACTACCTGTTTGACCGACGAGGCAATGTTTGAAAAGACATTTTATTTTATTAAAACTGAAATGCTTCACTTTGTGCTTTCATAATGGCAAGATGTCTTTTTGCAATGTGACATTTCTAAATATTCAACAAGTAAAACCTGATTGGATCACAAAAAGTGGCTTCTCTATGACAAGTAATTTGAGAGGAGAGTTCGAAAAATCAGTAAAGTCCACCATTAAAGAAAGTCATTACATCAGGGCTTGACGCTTACTTTTATCCCAAACATTTAGGAGCGCATAAAGAACACGGGCAATGAAAATGTATGAAATAATTTATTTTTCTTAATTAAGGAATATGAGCAGATATTTACAAGCAAAATTATTTAAAACAATTTAAAGGGTTAGTTCACCCAAAAATGAAAATTCTGTCAGTAATTACTCACCCTCATGTTGTTCCAACCATGTAAGACCTTCGTTCATCTTCGGAACATAATTTAGTATATTTTTGATGAAATCTGAGAGCTGTCTCACTCCTCCATAGGCTTTCAGAGGGAATGAAACTTGATGGCCCAGAATAGTAAGTAAAAACGTCATTTAAGGAGTCCAAATGACTACAGTGGCTCTGTATTAAGTCTATCATGCGACGAAAATACTTTTTGAGCGGAAAAACAACAAAAATAACGACTTTATCACACTAGTATTGTTGTTCAATTTGAGTCTCTGACGAGAGTTCGCGGGAGTGCCACGACGCATGCGCGAGAACTGAGATTAACCCTACTCCGAAAGAGTGAGCAGCCAGTCAAGTAGTAGTAGAAGAAGAATCTCAGTTTTCGCGCATGCGTCGTGGCACTCAAATTGAACAACAATAATAGTGTGATAAAGTCGTTTTTTTGTTTTTCCGCTCAAAAAGTATTTTCGTCGCATGATAGACTTAATACAGAGCCACTGTAGTCATTTGGACTCCTTAAATGACGTTTTTACTTACTATTCTGGGCCATCAAGTTTCATTCCCTCTGAAAGCCTATGGAGGAGTGAGACAGCTCTCAGATTTCATCAAAAATATACTAAATTATGTTCCGAAGATGAACGAAGGTCTTACATGGTTGGAACAACATGAGGGTGAGTAATTACTGACAGAATTTTCATTTTTGGGTGAACTAACCCTTTAAATACAAATAAATTATGCTTTAAACTATTTGTGGAATGAAATAATATGAAATAATCATGCATGATCTAAACATTGCAGTTTAGTTTATTTTCTAACCTAAATACAATTAATAAGCAGATAAAAAATCTGCATAATGTGGGACTTGTAATTAAAACTAAGTCCGAAATAAACTGAGACTCTTATTTTGTTAAATGTCTTTACTACTTCTACCTGCTCATTCAAACTCTCTTATATAAGGGAGATAAAATATGCACCCTTTCAACCAACTAAAACATATTAAAGTACAAACACCATAAAGTAAACATTGTCTTAATTCACCAAGAGTAGATTATAAGAAATGGCTTGGCTTAAATGTGAGGTATTCACTGATTACGAACTGCTCTGAAACCACAAGCCTGTAGAAAGCACAACAGTGCAGAGTTTTCACTTTGAACGTGCAGATCTCACACTTATTTAATAAAATCATCACCTTTTAAAGTTGAATTATTACATTAAGCCGTGTCCCAATTCCTGTTTTCCCACTCCCAATTTAGGACATCTTGATATGATAAGAAAGACTTTTATTATTACATTAAAAATGCTTTAACTAAATATAACTAAACTAAATTTAAAGGGTTAGTTCACCCAAAAATGAAAATAATGTCATTTATTACTCACCCTCACGCCGTTCCACCCCCGTAAGACCTCCGTTCATCTTCGGAACACAATTTAAGATAATTTTGTTGAAATCCGAAGGCTCAGTGAGGCCTGCATAGCCCGCAGACATTTCCTCTCTCAAGATCCATTAATTTACTAAAAACATTTTTAAATCAGTTCATGTGAGTACAGTGGTTCAATATTAATATTATAAAAGCGACAAAAATATTTTTGATGTGCCAAAAAAACTAAATAATGACTATAGTGATGGCCGATTTCAAAACACTGCTTCATGAAGCTTCTGAGCGTCATGAATCAGTGTATCGAATCAGCGGTTCGGAGCGCCAAAGTCACATGATTTCAGCAGTTTGGTGGTTTGACACGCGATCCGAATCATGAATCAGCGTGTTGAATCATAACGCTTCGAAGCTTCATGATGCAGTGTTTTGAAATCGGCCATCACTATAAAAGTCGTTATTTAGTTTTTTTGGCGCACCAGAAATATTTTCATCGTTTTAGAATATTTATATTGAACCATTGTATTCACATGGACTGATTTAAATATGTTGTTAGTAAATTAATGGATCTTGAGAGAGGAAATGTCATTGCTGGGCCGGCTATGGAGGCCTCACTAAGCCTTCGGATTTCAACAAAAATATCTTAATTTGTGTTCCCAAGATGAACGGAGATCTTACGGGTGTGGAACGGCATGAGGGTGAGTAATAAATTACATTATTTTCATTTTTGGGTGAATTAACCCTTTAAGACTTCACAGGGACCTACTTTTTATCCACACACGTACTCCTAAATGCATTTTGCAGATCGCACATCTATACTCAAATGCTGTCGAGCCCCACCAGTGTTGGGAAAGTTACTCTTAAAAAATTTTTTGATTATTAGCTTCTAATTGCATCTTCAACAGAGTAATTAGATTACTGTCCTAATAATTTTCTTTAAAAGTATTGCATTACTTATTACTTTATAAATCCCATATCAACCTTGACAAGTTGAACAATACAAGAATAGACATGAAACTACTTCTTTTAATTATTTCAAATAAATAATATAAAATTGCATAAATTATGCTTGAACTGACCAAAGCACTTAAATGGAGAAAATTACATTTAAACGTACATTTTAACTTAACGTGAGATGTTAAATTTTGATGTAAATATAGCCTATAAAATATTCAAAGGTGCAGTGTGTAGTATTTATGAGGATCTATTGACAGAAATGCAATATAATATACATAACTATGTTTTCAATGGTGTATAAAGACCTTACATAATGTGCCGTTATGTTTTTATTACCTTAGAATGAGCCATTTCTATCTACATACACCACTGGTCCTCTTACAGTGAAATCGCCATTTTGCTCAGCCATGTTTCTACAGTAGCCCTAAAAGGACAAACTTCTCTGCAGAGCGCTAGTCACTCTCTGCTCTCTCAGACCATGACATCTTTGTACTGTGTCAGCCACTGTAGCTTCAAAAGGGAGGGGTGAGCAGTTGCAATTCGCAACCTCACCGCTAGATGCCGCAAAAATTTACACACTGCACCTTTAAAGCAATTATATCATAAGTAACTGTAATGCAATTTCAGAAAAAAACTTTTTCAAGGGAAAAGTAATTAAATTACAGTTATTAAGTTCATTCGAGCTTATAACAGCTCATTGTGTCAAGAGCATGTGAACTGCCATTGGTCTGATGATTTTACAAAAGTGTTGCCATTTTTATTCACATTTTTTAAATCAAAATATATTAGGTTTAGCCAGTGTTATTTTGTATAAATCAAATAGCGTGAGTTTGGGGTGGGACTACATGTTTGACTGACTAGACAAGGATTGAAAATACATTCATAATCGTAACCGTAACCCATTTAATTTCAGCAACGTGACAGATTTCAAAATATACAACAAGTAAAACCTGATTGGATCATAAAAAGTGGTGGTTATGACAGGTGGTTGGAAGGAAGAATTTGAAAAATCAGTAAAGTCAAAACGAAACACGAAAGAATGCGAACACTATTTTTCCCCCCCTTCAGAGCAATAAATCATTCGTAACAAGACCAGGAATGCTTATTAAAGAAAGCAAATGGAGTGAGTTTTGTTGTCATGTTCACTTTCTACTGTTTTAATGCACTTTTCCCACCACCGTAAGACTTTACTAACTTTTCCCTTTAAATCCAGGATACAGGCTTAACTATTTTACTTCCTTTGTAATGCACTCCTTGACTCCTTTTTTCCCAGTCAGCTATTGTTACATGTGGATACTTCACACCGCATTTGAATTGAGCAAAAAGGGTCAGAAAATTAACATTTAATACGCGTAACAGGGAGAGAAAGGAGGAGTCTATTGTTGTATGAGAGGTGTTGGGGCTTTGTATTTTGGGCAGTGATTCCAGGCCACAAAACTGTGAGAAGATGAGCCATTTTTGAGGAGGAAGGGGGAGCGAGACAGGAGCGCCGGTGACAATGGGGTAACGGAGGGGAGGTATATGGTCCTTTGAGTAGCGCTGAAAGCAACTGCCTCTCTCATGCTGTGTGGCCAACACCTTTCTTCTTCTAGCCTCTCCTTCTTCCCAGGGCCGGTTTTCCTGTCCCCCCCGACTGGCCCCCCTTCTTCGTGTTTGTCTCGGATTTCCCCCGGAAAGGGCAACACGGTGGTCACGGTGTAAAAAATCCAACCTTCCTGACCGACAGCCTGGGAAAGTGGTGCAAAGGGCTTTTCTCTGTCCACCCCACCCCCTTTCGGCCCATCAGGCTGCGGAGTCCTGCACGGAGATCATCGTATTTGCCCGCAATACTTCCTGGGCTGTCTTAAACATTATTTAGGATAGTCTTTTCCCATAAGTAAACCTTCCGTGATTGGTGCGACGGCACTATGCACGCATATTAGTGCGATGACACACAAAACACATTATATTCTCTGGGCTTTGTCTCTACTCCACCCTAACCTCATTCTTTTACAGGCATTAACATACACACAAGCATGAGAGGAAAGTGGGGCAGAAGGACATTAAGGAATGTGGACTATGCAGCAAGTTAATGGGAAGTTCGAAAAGTGAGAAAGTTATTGAAGGAGACAGGAATTTACTTACAGAAGTTCATATCATCTATGACTTCCACTTGTGAAGTAAATTACACTACAAACACTTTATTGATTAGATTATCCCTTTTTTATGTGCAAAAATCGATGCCACAATGTTGAAGTTGACCTGACTTTCCCAGTAAAGGCTGGGACACACCATGCTGACGGTCGGCCGTTGTTGGGCTGTTTTTGAGTGTTTTTCAGCTTAGTTTTTCGGTGTGTTCTGCACCGTTGGCTCAAGTCGGACTCTGTCTGGGTTTTTTGGGACAGATTCAGCCTGAGAGAGAGAGAACTCTGATTGGCTGTTCAGCTTAGCAAATGATTCAATGCACGAGAATATAAGCGAAAGTGATGAAAGCAGGCTAAGAAGTCAAGATGGCACAGACAGAAGGCTTTTCTAATTTTACATTCTTACCCGAGCATTCCACTGCACAAATATTTTCATAATAACATGAGCCGACTGGAAGAAAGTGACCAGCATGATTGATATTCAAAATGGTAAGCAAGCACTGCTTTGTTTACGGATTGTATATCTGCTAGTTTTGGTTTCTCTTTTTGAAATGACGAAAACAGACTATTGATACATGCTGATATAGACAGTTATTTGCTTCCACGCAGGCGCAGAACGCACGTGCTAGTTGACAGTCACCTTTAGTCCTTTTGGTGTGTTCAAGCGCAGCTGTTTGGCCGACGCAGCCAACGTGAGGCAAAAACTCAGCTTTCGTTGCCACTATTTTTTTATGTAGGCTTTTTGTGTCCCAGGCTTAAGCCTTTCCTAAGGTTGTTGCTAGGGTATTCAGCATGGTTGCTAGGCAGTTGGGAATTGATCGGACTAGTTTCAACGAGTGGTTGAAAAATAAGGTTCGATGTCAGACGAAGACAGGGACATTTTTAGGCATAGGCAAACTAGGCGGTCGCCTAGGGCACCATCAGTAGGGGGGCGCCAATAAGCACATATCTGGCACTAGATGTTTGTGTGTGAAGGGTGTCACCGCCACCCTAAAATGTTATTGCCGCCCCCGTCAATCTGACGATTTCCATATGCCATCAGATCAGAGTAGGCTACTGTCAAAAAAGTTCGCGTTTGGAGCGCTCAACAACACCATTAGATCAATGAACTCGGTCAATGCTTTGGCAAGGTAACACTTTTTTAAACCATAAAATAAAGCTAAATTCAAACTAAAGGCCAATTAAAATAACAGGTACAAATCTGTATTTTGTTAGGGCAGTATTTGTGGCAGTCTATAAATCACGCTGTGAATGGGCAGATAGCATTGCTCAGTGTGTATGTTAGAGGCAAAATATAACTGCACAGTTACTTCAGTATTTCATGATGACGTGAGTGTGCAGTTATATTTTGACTCTATAAAGCTTTCTTCTCTTAACTGCACCTCCAAAAGGTTTTTGCGCCAATGCATTGTTAAAAGAATCCGTGTGTTTTGTAATTGTCCCATATAAAACTTTAGCGGCCAATTTAAAAATGGTATAATAAAATGTGCAAATTCACAACATGAATACATCCTTTATTAAATCACGTTGACGAATTTAACGTATCTTTACGGATGGTGTTGAATGCTGAATTGATTCATTCAGTTCTAATAGTGCTTAATGCAAGCAGTGTCGTACACACAGAGGGCAAAGTGTTGCGTTATTTAAAGGGGAAGTTCACACATCAATGAGTAACAAAAACCACACTGAATCAGTATTTATTCTTATTCCTTCCATGTGAAATGTACTAATGACACATAATAATTATGTAGTTATGTCTGAGAACAATTTCTTAGCAACTAGGGAATGCACAAATATAGGCTATATATTATAAGCCTAGGGCTATACAGGCATCTGGCTATTAATTTGAATCCTTATTAACAAATATATACAAATATAATTTGGTATGTATGTATTTGTTCATTAATACCAGTAATACCAATGTTGCAATGGGGGCACCAATAAGGATTTCGCCAAGGGCGTCAGAATGGCTAGAACGGGCCCTGGCCGAAGAGGAAAGCATATTATAACATTTTTATTAAAATATGTCCCCTTTTGAAATAATGTGCACCAAAGAATTGTTTGCAGAAGTCAAGGAACATATATTAAGGAAGTAAAAAGGGTCCATTTTAATTTCGGGGATGCACAGAAAGTCCATCGAAGTCCAAGAAATTGAGTCCAATATTTATTTTACCTATATACTTATTTAGTCAATAATTATTTTCATGTTGTTGCTCACAACCGCTAAATAGCCACTATTAAAATTCGATATTATTTTGTTTAAATAAACAGAAAATATTATACATTTCACTAGTTTAGTTAATTTTTTTTGTTTAATTCAGTAAAAACGGTAATATTGTGAAATATTATTACAATTTAAATTAACTCTTTTCTATTTGAATATGTTAAAAAAAATTCTGTGATCCTTTCTGAATATTTCTGAATATTCCTGTGATCAAAGCTGAATTTTCAGCATCATTACTCCAGTCTTCAGTGTCACGTGATCCTTCCGAAATCATTCTAATATGCTGAAGAAACATTTCTCATCGTTATCAATGCTGAAAACAGTTGTGCTGCTTCTCAAGATTCTTTGATTAATGGAAAGTTTCATTTATTTGAAATATATATATATTTTTTTTTTAACATGATAAATGTCTTCACTTTTGAATTTATTAAAATCTTACTGACCCCAAACTTTTGAACATAAAAAAACTAAACCAATATATGATAGGTTTATTTTGTAAGCCTACTTGTTTTCATATTGACTTAAATACATACAGTGAGAAGTTTGTTTTAATAGGAATGATCAGTAATATTCATGTTAGTTTTCCCACACAATGCTTATTAAAAGTATCCATGGGTGGACTGATGCTTGAAACGTACCTTTTGATTGTCCTACCAGGCTCATTCTTGTACACCCGGTGGCGCTGTCTGAACTCAACACTTCCACACCCTCTGTGAAAGACAAGAATGATTGTTATGACTGTAAAGTGCATAGAAAAACTGATTCCCAACACAGATCTGGTTAACAGGCTAGAACATGCTTAGGAGACTCTAACATGTCTAACATTGCATAATTCTTCTGCCTGGTGGATTTTATTAACATTAATCACCGGTTTATAAATGAAAAATGCACAAGACAAAACAAAAAAACTCTTCCCATGACTTCTGAATGCCTAGTTGTCTCTCAGTTACTGCAGGATTTGCTAGATGACCTCAAACAAATGAGTGTAAAATGAAAATGATTTTCCCCCCATGTAGCAATCCCCAAAAATGTGCAGTTTGGCAGCTGGTCTTAATATTGTTCTCACACATTCTCATGCAGTTTCTCTCAAGTCAGCAACAGTGTACTCACAAAAAAAGTGTTATACATCACTCCCTATTGTATTTGCAATGCTTCAGGGGTGAGATTTACCTTCAGATTACAAGGGTAAACGTACAACAGGGTTTTTTTTTCCAAGTTTGTTAACGTAACAGTTAAAGTGACTTGTGTTGAGCAACACGTGAACAAGTGCCTCAGGTGTCAGTACAGTACCCACATGTACACATTTCAGTCTCTCACACACAAACACTGTCTCCCTCCCTGTGGGAACAGCAGTCCTAGAAAAGGCAGTCTGCCAACTGGCTAGGCGACGTGCTTTAGAGGCTGAGGATGTTTTGTTTTTTTGGTCTGGAGTCTGGACTGTTTCTCTCAGCAGTCTCAGGGGAAGCTCCTGGCACTGAACTCTAAACCTTTCCATCCTGACGCCAACTCACATCTCCTCTGGTCTTCACTGACATCTAGTGGACACACATGGCTCATGCAATAGCAAATCCTCCTCTGCATTAGCCTGTTTGTTGAACTGCGTTTCAGCAGGTGTTTCTAGTATTCTTTGACTAAAGCAGACTTATGAATACTATGAAAACTATAGATGTATTATGAAGCTGTCACTATGTGTATCTATGTGTATCGTGTACTAAGACTGATGGAAAATTAAAAGTTGCGATTTTCTAGACCGGTACCATGGGTGCAGCGGCGCAATGATATTACGCAAAACCTGAAAATAGACCCCAGCACGCTCCCTGTGTAAGCAGGTTGTCACGTTGGTTATGTTGACGGAAGTTAGCCTATTTTCAGGTGCTGCGTAATATCATTGCACCGCTGCATCCATGGTACGTCTGCAAAGTTCCCTGATTATTATGCAGGAATGAGACAGAGTATAGTTCCTAGCCATATTGGTCTAGAAAATCGCAACTTTTCATTTTCCGTCGGTCTTAGTACACAATGTAACTATACACATCACAACATGTAAATAGGAAAATGTTGTTATTTTGTCACTTATTGAGCAGTAGACTAGCTGGAGCTGTTTACCTCCAGTCTTTGTGCTAAGCTAGGCTAGCGGTGGGTGCGTCAGACAGAGTTATGGCACGCACAGGGGATGTAAATTGTATGTATGGACTTATCTAAGTCTGGGGGATACCGTGAATAAGCTAAAGTCCCAAAATGTCGGTGTGTTCCTTTAAAGCCACCATATGTAATTTTTCCGCTGCTAGAGGTCGCTTATTCAAAACAAAGCCGTAGCTTGATGACGCCTTGATTTCTCTAATCTTTTATTATGCCGCAGACGACTGCTTCTGCTTCTTCCGGTCAAGCGTATGTGGGGTAACGCAGCGTTTGTTCTATCATATTAGATACATTATGTGTATTGATACATTGAGTGTATTGAAAGCTATGTTATAATGCTACTATGAGACACTTGTTGCACACTGCAATAAGCTAGATCGATATTAGGCATGGAAAAACATGGTACTTGCAGTAAATCAAGAAAACGAGATTTAAACAATAAGCCTAACGGTGTTGAGCTATATAACAATGATTAGTTTTCTGTCTATGATTTATCCAAACAGTCGCTCACCTGTCTAATAAAACACATAATATATTAAAGGTGCAGTGTGTGACTTTTAGCAGCATCTAGTGGTGAGGTTGTGAATTGCAACCACCCACCGCTCACCTCTCCCTTTCGAAGCACACAGAGAAGCTACGGGGGCCGACATAGGACAAAGATGTCATGGTCAGAGACAGCAGAGAGTGACAAGCGCTCTGTAGAGAAGTTTGTCCATTTAGGGCTACTGTAGAAACATGGCTGAGCAAAATGGCGATTTCACTGTAAGAGGACCAGTGGTGTATGTAGATAGAAATGGCTCATTCTAAAGGTAATAAAAACATAACGGTACATTATGCAAGGTCTTTATACTCCACTGAAAACATAGTTATGTATATTATATTGCATTTCTGTCAATAGATCATCATAAATACTACACACTGCACCTTTAAAGTGTCTTTGGTGTTTCCATGGTTTCTACTAAATACATTTTTTCGAAATCGAGGGTAAGGCAGGCATGATGTCACTGATAGGCGACACAGACCGTGTCCTGGTTAAAATTGCTTATTTCTCTGGATTTAAACATTCTTGGAAACATCTGGAATAATGTAAGTACACAAGTCAACAAAATATATATTGTTATATTGGTTTTTAGATATTTTGATCCAAAAAGCTTACATATTGTGCCTTTAAAAGTGAAATGATTTCTCTGAATCCAGTGATCAAATGCTGTGGGTCTCCGTTTTCAGTGATGGTCACATGACTTCTACAAACCTGGAAGACCTTCTGAACAAATACAAGCAGAAGACTTTTATAGAAAGGAAAATAGTAGTAGTAGAAATTGTGAGGAATATGCTTAATTGTAATGAAAATGTCAAAAAGTATCAAATATATTTAAAAATATTATTTAATTAGTATAAAAAATATTATTATAATACATAACTTCCTGTTATTTTAAGATATACGTTTATTACCATTATTCGCATGTCATTTTTTTTTTCAAATATGAAAATGAAGCTTATATTATTAATCTTGTGATTATATGTGTTAAGTCTCACATTCATCTGTGTAAATTTAGTAATCAGAAACCTCTTTTTTCTGTGGTATTGAAAGAATTAGAAAATTATATGGTTTCCCTTAAGGACAGTACAAACAAAAAAGCTGTTAAAACCATTAATTTATTTAATACATTTAAGATTTTGTGAATTATCAATGCCTTTTATTGTTTGTTTGGTCTATTGTGCTTTTATTCACTTACTTATATTTTTATATCCTTAAACCTGGCCTTTTTTTCTTGTTCGTTTGGTTCCTGTTCTGTAACTGTTGTTCAAGCAATACAAAATTTAAAAATGAAAAAAAAAAAAGTTCCCCAGATGACTTGTTTTTCACGTGACATGACCACTGATCTATTATATCAGTGGACATGACACAGAACGCGTGTATGAAGCATAGATCAGTGGTATGAAGTGACTTTAACAGTGGTCTCTATGGCGACGCGTCATATGATTGGCGTTATGGGAGTTTGAATGACGCGAACAATAGAGCCACGCGACCAGCCGCATCATGACGCGCTCAACTAAACCGATCAAACCGAGTCATGCCGCCGTGATTTCGCGCTCCGCAGCACTCATTATTCCTCATTCTCTGACTCTGACAATGACTTTTCTTTACATAAAGATGTTTTGTACTTCTCACAACACATTATTCTGCCATATTGCGCTCGCTGCACTGTGCAATGTATTGCCATGTGTGTTATTACATATGCCTTAATGTCACTTCCATTCAACAGAATCAGCACACATTCTCGACAAATACAAATATTGCTGTATTTTGTTTACGCCAGATATATATCTAGAATATATAGGACAAAGACCAGTCAGTGAAGAAGAAGTAAAAAATAAAAATAAAACATTTCTGAAACGAATTAAATCTGCAGTATCTTTCACAATTCACATAAACTTTAAAAAGTGGCCCAACAAGTCTTTAAAAACGTAGCAATGTATACATTTCTAAACTAGAATAGTCAATGGACTCAAAAATACATTTATTGACGTTTTATGTTCACGCTGTAACTCATCAGCATCACAAAATATGAATTTCAGCACTGAAGTAGCTAATGTCAACGTGCTAGCATGAAAACATGGGTGTACTTTTCCACGAGGCATAAACAACTTGACAACTACTGGCGTTAAAACAAGACCAATATATCTACATGTTTTGACTGATTGTTAATTGTAAATATTCAACTTACTTAAATAATGTCGTTGTCAACCACAGAGGAAACTGTATGTTGGATAAATCTTTCCATATATCCGGACGGAACCTTTAAGTGCGGGGAAGGTTTATTATAGACATTTAATGATGTGACACGCGAACAGTCTGGTAAAAATACTTTTAAGAGGCAAAACAACTGTCAGAGTGCCATAATTATGCGACCTAAAAATAATATCTGCGACGGTAATAGTTGTTTTTAAAGGACAAATTAAGTCTATCTTAATTAACTGATAAATTAGGAGTATAACGGAGTTGGGGCGCCATCTGTTGACGAGTAAACCTAACATACCAAGTGTGGTACAGTTAAAACATAACTTTAAAGAAGCCACAGTCTTTAGATGTACAGCTTGATTTCACTTATAAAAACAATAAATATAAATTTGTCAAGTAACAGGTAAAGATTGTAATCTTAAACACTAGGCTAGTGTTAGTATTATTATTACTAGGTTATGTACTTAGCAGCCTTAAAGGGTTAGTTCACCCAAAATTGAAAATAAAGTCAGTAATTACTCACCCTCATGTTGTTCCAACCATGTAAGACCTTCGTTCATCTTCGGAACATAATTTAGTATATTTTTGATGAAATCTGAGAGCTGTCTCACTCCTCCATAGGCTTTCAGAGGGACTGAAACTTGATGGCCCAGAATAGTAAGTAAAAACGTCATTTAAGGAGTCCAAATGACTACAGTGGCTCTGTATTAAGTCTATCATGCGACGAAAATACTTTTTGAGCGGAAAAACAACAAAAATAACGACTTTATCCCACTATTATTGTTGTTCAATTTGAGCCTCTGACACCACGACGCATGCGCGAAAACGGCGTTCTTCTTCTACTACTACTAATCTCAGTTTTCGCGCATGCGTCGTGGCGTCAGAGGCTCAAATTGAACAACAATAATAGTCGTTATTTTTGTTGTTTTTCCGCTCAAAAAGTATTTTCGTCGCATGATAGACTTAATACAGAGCCACTGTAGTCATTTGGACTCCTTAAATGACGTTTTTACTTACTATTCTGGGCCATCAAGTTTCAGTCCCTCTGAAAGCCTATGGAGGAGTGAGACAGCTCTCAGATTTCATCAAAAATATACTAAATTATGTTCCGAAGATGAACGAAGGTCTTACATGGTTGGAACAACATGAGGGTGAGTAATTACTGACTTTATTTTCAATTTTGGGTGAACTAACCCTTTAAGTGTTACCTCATCTAGTAATTCCTGTCGAGTTCTGTAGGACATTGCATTTAGCCCAAAACCTCTTTATAATTGATTTGTTAGGAAAGGTTTTTCTTAAACAAATTATTTAAAAAAATGAGGTGTCGATGACAAAATAAGTGTATTGTGCTTGTCAAAACATTTGGTAACTAAACAAAATTTAATTACCGTAAGTTTAGTGACAACATTTTACATTGTTTACATGGTACAATAACCAGTAGGCTACTGTTTGTATTAGTGCTTGACACAAATTTCACGATTTCAGCCTGCAGTTCAGCTTGCGATACGATACCTATCTTGATTCAATATCGATTCATTTGGATAAATATCAAGTACAGTAGCAACATGTTATTTTTTCTCAGGAAAAAGATCTCTTAACTAATGCTGTAAACATACAGAAGTTGCCTCCATTTTTTTAAGTTAAGAAATGTAAAGTTTAATTAAGAAAAACTTGTTTACATTACTAATTTTACATTTTAATGCTCTGAACTTAAAATATTTGAGTAAGCTAATTCATAAATTTAACTTAAACATATCATGTAATCTCAATTTATAAGTAGTGAAAACTTAGCTTTAACTAACTAATTCAATAAATGCCACTAATTTACGAACTCAAGTTGGGAATGCATATGAAAACAAGTTAAACAACATATACAAATATAATTAATTATCTCGTAGTATATCTACCGTTTGTGTATATATGCTTAAATAGACTAATATGCATAAAATAAAATTTTAAAATAAATAAAAAAATTATAAATGTGTGGTCTTCTTGCAAAAAATTACTTTCTGGGCTGTATCATGTGATTCGAGTCTAGCATCACGTGACGAGAGAGCGCGTCAGCGCACGGAAGTTGTCATAAGGAGCTAAAAAAGAGCTGCAGAGTGGACTGCTGATGTTATAGCCTGAAAATAATTCTCGGCTCGCTTACATCCCACCGAATTGCGTGTGCTTTTCGGATAATAAGCTATATAAACGGCAGAACACGTCCCGCGGCTCCAGGACAGAGTTTAAGCAGCGATATGGAGTGGTTTGGAGGCGGAGTGTTCCAAACTGAACAGGACCGAAAGGATAACATGCCCCGCACACACCCACACGAGGTACCTGAGAAAGTTCACTAGTGCTTCATTTCTTACCCGATGCCTTTTGATTGTTCTTTAAATCAACGCGAGCTTGCTGTCTCTGTGTGTTTACACTTGAAGCAATGCGGAAATGTGCTCTAAAGTCGTTAGTTTCCGTTAGCTGGATTTCTAGATGCTGCAGTAAAAGTTTACCGCAGGATGAGAAGGAAAAAAGCTGAATCTCAGTAGTGAGCTGACTACCTAGACAGCATTTATGGGCATCGCATTTATACCGGTCTATCGTGACAGAAATAGTGTTTAGGTAGACGGGCATCTGCGCTTTGTATTTGTACATGGGGTATTATCTGGATCTTTGACATGAGATCATGAGCCTGTGTTTTCGGTCCCATGTTGACAAGCTTGTGGTTCTGACAGCTGAGGATAATGAGTGCTTTATTATTAGATCCATGAAACGTCCACTGCTGCTTGATGGCTCACAGTTGTTATTTATCTCTGTAGTAACTACATTGCAACTGCATAATCTAGAGATTGCAATCTCACATAAAAACAGCTTTGACCTGTATTAAATCCAACTCAATAATGCAAATACTTTTTTGTGGTAACACTTTAGTTTAGGGCAGGGGTTTTCAAACTGTGGTCCAGGGACCCCTAGGGTTCTAAGCCAAGGGTTCTCCAAAACATTTCAGAGAATAAAAAGACAAAGCAAAAATAGTTAAAGTTTACTGCACATTCTAAATGTTTCTCTCCTTTATTGGCATGTGCTTTGTATCTTTCTAGTGAGTTTTTCCCACTGTAGTCCCCTTTATCTTGAGCACTGGGGTTGTAAGGCAGGAAGAATCCCTCATAAAAGGTTCATCATATTTGGGGGTCCTTAGCGTCATACAGTTTGAAAACCCCTGGTTTAGGGTCCAATTCTCACTATTAGCTAGTTGCTTATTAGCATGCATATTTCTAGGATATTAGGCTGTTTATAAAGCACATATTAATGCCTTGTACTGCATGACCATATTCTACATCCCTTGATCCTTCCCCATACCTAAATACTTACTATTAATAAGCAGTAATTCTGAGTTTGAGGCAAAATTCATAGTTAATAGTTAGTTAATAGTGAGAATTGGACCCTAATCTAACGTGTGACCTTTTTGTAGATGAAAAATGCTTTTCCAATTCACTTTAGAGAATTCTAGAAGGAGATCCAGGTTATGCTGTTCTTTTTACAGCATAATGCATGAGAAAAATATGAAAACTGTACCACCAACCTTGAATTTAATATTCAGGACAAAAAAAATAGTCATGCAAATGTATAAAATAATTATTTTTCTGCTCTTTACGAGTGCGTATGTGAAGTAAATTATATAAACCAGTGTACCGACATCAGTCTTTCTCTTGAGTTTCTTATTGAAGACATTTTTGTATGCTGAAGTATACTGTTATTTGAAATCTAATAATTTGAATGATTGTTGCTTGCCATATAAATATATATCTGACCCTGCAGTCTCTATAAGTAATATGTGTATATTATTTATCCACCTTTTTCCTAATGAGCCTACTGCATTTTTGATTATGGGAGACACTTCCGGTTTGATTTCCAATAAAAAACAAAAACAAATTATCTTTTTAAATCATATGGTTGTGCTACAAATAATCCTAATCTGTCAATTTGACTGAACGAGCTGTAAAATTTCCTTTATGTTTGTTCAGACATCAAGAGAATAACGTAATGCTTGGTATTTTAATGTGACGTGGACGTTGTGGTATGACAAGAATGTCTTTGGCAAGAGCTCTTTTCAGTCACTGCATTCTTTTCCTCCTGATTATTACATTTTTTCCCTTTGTGTTCCACTGTAACTGTATGAAAAAGGACCACACATACTGTGCATTTGTTGTCTGCTCTCTCATTTTTAATTTAGAAAATATCCCATGAATAATTTGCTGGAATGCTCTAAGAATCTCTCGTTTTTCTCCCCAAATCCTTGCATCTCTTTCCAGGTTTGTTTTGACACGGATGCTTTTAAATCTAATTGTCTCCTCTATTCACTTCTAATCCTTGTAATGTTAGGATGGCGTAGATGAGGCGAAACAAGCGTTGCTCTGTTTCGGTTCAACTGAATGCACAACATGAATGCACTCTGTGTCTATCGACTTAGTCTTTCTACCGTATTTCCCTTATTGGCTAAGCATGTCACAAACAAGTATAAATCGCTATGTATATTACCTTATAAAACAGATTCTCAAGATATTATATATTCAAACAATATAATGCTGTATTAACATGTGAGCACTCCACAACAATACCAATAAACATAATAAACAAACAAACAGCTCTCAGTTTCTTCATTTCTTCCCTTATGTCAATGTTATGTTAAATATTGTATTCAAATTTGTTTTTATTTTATAGTTTGTGGTATTTTGAATATGCTTGAAGAAGAAACCATGTTCAAATTCATAAGTCAACACCATTGCTGAGTATTTTCTCCTTAAAACTGCAGTGAAAAAAAGTCCGGTTCACAAACTACCTTGTAACCAATCACGTCAATGTGCAGACAGGCTTTAGCATATCGTTAACTATAATGAATGTCCATGCGGCTGTGCGCATTTTACTTTGGGTACAATTTGTGGGTGGCAATTGCTTGCAGAAACTGTCTGTGTTTGCCTCAACAGACATCATCATTGAGTTTCAAACCCGCATCAGAAAGTGTTTTCAAGACCCTTCGTAGACGACCATCGTGAATCTCTGGCATTTTTCCGTAAATGAGTGTCATCCATGAATGCTGCTTTACCTTCATGGTCTTTTAAGAGTTTATTCATCTCTGGTGCACTGGATATTCAGAAAGGCAACATTGCGAGAACATTGTTGCACCTGACAACCGAGGAAGTATATCATCAAGGGTTGGTAGAATGTACCTTTCATGTTCAACTGCTTGGTTTAGAGCAGGGGTCTCCAAACTCGGTCCTGGAGGGCCACTGTCCTGCAGAGTTTAGCTCCAACCCCAAATAAACACACCTGAACCAGCTAATCAGTATCTTGCTAGGCCCTAGTTAGACACTGATTAGCTGGTTCAGGTGTGTTTATTGGGGTTGGAGCTAAACTCTGCAGGACAGTGGCCCTCCAGGACCGAGTTTGGAGACCCCTGATTTAGAGTGTTTAGGATAGGGCTGTAACGATTTGACCAAAAATAAAAACCTCGATTAATTGAACATTTTACCCTGATTACGATTAATGAACGATTATTTTGCTTCTTCTTTTTTTTCTTTTCATTTTTTGCCCTCATAAGGTTTTTGAGTAAGTTCCTGATAAGGTTTTTACTGTAAATATGTTCAACTATTAAAGGTGGATTAAAAAAAAAAATAATTATGAAAAAGTGCATTTCTTTGTGATTTTAAAATACTTGAAGGAAACGGTTCACATTAACAGAAGTTATTTTCTATGGGGCAGATTTCTGCTTGTTGTACATCAGGTACAGATAAATTAGCAGTAGGCCTACATTACATTTATTTGAATGCATTAATGAGAGAGTGATTGTGTCATGTGTCAGGTTCTTTCTCTTTGCTTCTCACTATCCTTCCTGATTGTTTCAGACACACACACACACACACTTTCTCACTCGCTCGTTAGGCTCATCTTCTCTCTGTCTACCTGCACCTGTTGGTCATTGCAATCAGCTTCTCGCTGCCTTGCGATGACACCTGTTCCCACTTTTGTTTGAGTGCTTACCCTTTATCTAATGTTTGTTCTTACTGTCTCTTGTTGGATCATTGTTTCATGTCATGCGTTACGACTGCTGCTTTCTTCATGTCTGATTTGCTTTGGAAGTGCTCACCTGGTCTTGTTTGTCTGATACAGCCTTGCGCCTAAGTTTAGTCTGAGTTCTGCATTTGCTGCAAGAGTACCTTCGCGGTCCTCTGTTCCTGACTGTGATTTATTCTCAAGAACTGCCTCCGCCTCTACTGGTGTCCCGATCTCTCTCCTCTTCGAGACAGGATCCTCTCAGCTGCCTTCTCAGTTTGTTTTACCAGTTCTGTGTGCCTTAACGACAGACTGCCTTGTTTATATTCTCATTAAAGACTGTTGTTATCCTGTCAACCTCTGCTTTTGGATCCATTCTTTATTGACTCTGACAGATTGTGTGTGTGAATTACTCATACCGTCTCTATTCATTATGAAGCTGTGGTTTGTACTTCAAAGGTATGAAAATATATGCCTATAACGGTTGAGTTTCTAAGCTACTTTAGTGACTTTACTTTAGTCACAGGACAGCGTTGACACCGCGTTTCTGCGCGCGATCTTCAAGTGATGTGCAAGCTTCTGTCTGAATGCTCGTTTGTCACAATATATCAGGCATTAGTTCATCGGATAAGTTTTCCGTATTGTTGTTTTTGAATAGTGCACAATCGCTTTAAGTGTTGAAACTGGCAAGCCTTTAAACGCATGTACTTGACAAACTTTATGAGCACGAAAGTGAAAACGATCTGGCTTGCTTCGGGGCTTGTGTGTGTGTGTGTGTGTGTGTGTCAGCACTAGTAGGCTATAAGAACAGCAATTAACTGACCTGTATAAACTGTGTAAAACATGCAGTCACTATAGTGATTCTGGGCATCTATAAACAAAGATAACTGCTCCTGCATCTCTCTGTGTGCCTGCAAACTGCACTTGATGTGACTGACGGGGCGGAGTCACATGAAAACCGAAATAACCGTGGGAAAAATGGGAAAAATACATCGGTTAGAGGTTCTGAATGTCGGTTTCGATTATTTTTTCGATTAATCGTACAGCCCTAGTTCAGGCCTATATTCTCGGCTGGACATTCTTCCAGGGTACAGGCACCATTCATTTGGCTCCGTAACTTATTCGATCACGCCACACTTCACCATTCTGTCTAGTTCAGCTTTCACCTTAGAATGTAATCAGCCTGGTTTTCTTTACATTAGCGCTATTTTGGACTGATTGTTTTAATGCATTCACTTACTGGATCATTGGACTGAAAACCTTCCTGGAGTTTAGCGGCTTAAAGGGTTTGTTCTCCCAAAAATGCCACTCACCTTTCTGAACCCACATAGACTGCAATGTTATTACTATTTTCAAGGCCCAGAAAGGTAGTAAAGACATTGTTAAAATAGTCCATGTGACTACAGTCGTTCAACCGAAATGTTATGAAGCGACAAGAATACTTTGTGTGCAAAAAAAAAAGTTTTGGCCGCCTACATTTCGGTGCATCCCTTGTTAATTTTTTTTTTACTGTCCCTTTTGATCAGTTTGTGTGATTGATGATTAAAATTATTAATTTATTAAAAATATACTGACCCCAAACATCTAAATGGTAGTGTATAGATATATACGGTATTTTAAATTCTTCATCAAATGTAAACGGCTGGAAAATTAAAAAAGAATGGCAACCCTTATGATTAAAAGTTCAGTGCCAGATTTGTAATTATTTGTAATGTTGCTTTCATTGAGGACTGGGTCTGTTGCAAAAACAGAGAAATGTTCTTTATGAATATATGAATTTTCCATGCAGACTAATGATTTGTGACTTATCTCTGTGTCCCATCACAGCCCAGTGCGGAGAGCATGGCGTCTCTGTGCCTGAGTCAGCAGCGCTGTGTAAAGGCCTCTATCGCGTCCCAGTGGCAGCTGGCAGAAGCGCAGAACCAGCTCTGCGGTTTGGAGCTTTACAGCTCCGAGTCTGTCGAGCAGGAGCGTGCCCGAGCCCAGGCCTCCTCCGCTGAGCTTTCACAGACCGAACAGGAGTGGAGACATAAAGAGAGGATGCTGGGAAGGAGCCCCACTCTCTGTCCGGAAGCCAGCAGAGACGTATTTGACAAGGTATCTTATATCAAAAGTAATTCCGTGACTTCATGTCATACTTATTTTCGGAAGGATTATGTGACACTGAAGGGTATTTCGATTTTATTTACTAAGGCAATTCAGAAATAAATTACATTGGTAACACTTTATTTTACAGTGTCCTTGGCCTGTTACACATCTTTCTTACTATAGTAATAAAAAGAAATTATGCATTAATCTACATTTTAATATATTCAAATAGAATGCAATAGGAGGAAAATAATTAATGATCCGTTTGACACAAAAATGTATGTTATTGCCCATTTGTTTTGTGTGCTTTGACAAAATCTGTTTTTAACACGTTAAGTGTTAGTGTGTAAATTGCTGATGCCCCTTTTCTCATTTTTTTCCCCCTAGAGTATCATAAACATTTCACAGTCTTGGCCTAATGAATCTGATCACGAAAAGAACTTGGGCTTCAACCAGCGTAATGACGAACTCTTGAAACATTTTGGTAAGTTTATCGGGGTTTGTGTTTGATTTGAGTGTTTATTAATGGAGACTGTTGATCTTAATGGAGGTTGTCATCCTTCTTCTGATTGGACAGGTATGTTAAGGAGGTGGGATGATAGTCAACGCTTTCTAGCAGAATACCACCATCTCATCTGTGAAGAAACAGCCAATTACCTGATCCTGTGGTGCTTCCGTCTACAGGCAGAGCAAGTGAGTCCTCTCTCTGGCCATGTTCAAAATAATATTCTACTTGTGCTATTTCTGTAGTTTGTAGTATGTAAATTGTACAGTGTACTCGCATGACCTACCTCTGATACTGATTGTCTGCTTCTTTTGCAGAAAGAGGCCTTAATGGAGCAGGTGGCTCATCAGGCAGTCGTCATGCAGTTTATTCTGGAAATGGCCCAAAACAGTCAGCAAGACCCAAGAGGCTGCTTCCGTCAGTTCTTTCAGAAAGCCAAAGTGAGACTCACATCTGCAGTGTACTGCAGTGCTGCAGACATCTCCTTCAAACGGTTTTACACAAGATTTTACACATCTCTTACTGTACATGAGTTATTTGACCAGAGAGGTGCAACAATAAAGTCCTCAAGGATGTGGAATAATGTGGAACAATTTAGATATCTTAATGTTTTTTAAAGTGATCTACTTTGATCAAAGTAGAATTTTCAGCATGTCCCATGATTCTTCAGAAATCATAATATGAGATGAATATATATGATCTAATATGATGATTTGATGCCCTGTTATTGTAAATTATTATTGGTGCTCAATTATTAACGATGATTCTTATTGTCGATGTTGAAAGTTGTGCTGCTAATTATTGTTGTGGAAACTTTTTTTTCAGGATTCATTGATTAATAGAACTTTCAATGAACAGCATTTATTTTAAATAGAATTAATTCATGACATTATAAATGTGTTTATTGTCTTGAATGATAGTTTCACTGTTTCCACAAAAATATGAAGCAGCACAACTCAACTGTTTTCAACATTGATAATAATAAATGTTTCTTGAGCATCAAATCATCATATTAGAATGATTTCTGGAGGATCATGTGACACTGAAGACTGGAGTAATGATGCAGGAAATTTCTTTCAAAATCATTAAAAAATCTTAATTATTCCAAACGTTTGTAGATAATCTGAGTCAGTGTGAGGCCCTGTTTACACCTGGTATTAAGATGCGTTTTGGTTGATCGAATCACAAGTAGACGAGGGAGACACATTCCCGTTAACACCTGGTTTTTAATCCACTTTCGACCTCTTCTGGTCTGATATCTTTTGAGGGGAGGGTCTATGGCCGGGTAAATGTATGGATTTTTTTTTTTTTCTCGATCAAATGGATGAAATAAGCTTGCGCGATTTATATAGCCTATGAGCACGTCTGGAGACGATGGAAAAACACACGGAGAGCAGCAGCTTTCGTTTCTGCTTTGATACTGTGACCATAGTGAAATCGGAAATGGTGAGAGAACATTTTGCTTGGTACGTTTTTCATCTTCAAACCAAACGTATGTCTTCAGCTGTCGAAGTTTAAATCCTGTCTGGGTAGCGCGCTTCCCATAATGTTTACGCATTAGGGCAGTATGCTGTCTTTTGTGGCTGAATGCATTCGACCACATTAGCATCTACACTACGAAAGCAAATGCTAGTGGAAGTGGACAAGCTCAAAATGTTTTAGACCCCATCTACACCTGTATTTAGCATTGTCCACTTGTGATCCGATTGACCAAAACGCATCTTAATACCACGTGTAAACAAACAGGGCCTGAGTGTTATGCAATAATATCAGTGACCACTAGAGAGAGTCATGACATAACTGACAGCCTGAGGCCAGCAAACAGGGGGGACACACAGGTTTATATTCACACATTCATCCATGTCGTATGATTGAACTTGCAAATTTTTTCACTGAATGCACTTTTAATCATTTCTAATCTTACTTTGCTCTTCTTCTTTTTTTAAGGCAGGGCAGGAGGGATACTTGGACGTCTTCCACACAGAACTCAAAGCCTTCAAGCATAGAGTTAAAGAGTATACCATGAAATCAAAAGGAGAAACTCCAAACGATGCAGTGCACCAAAATACACCGCGAGGCTGTCGTCTCGATCCCAAGGAGGTCTTGGAGTCTTTGCCACCGGTAGGAATGATTATAGCTGTAATTTGCGGGTGGGTCAGGTGGGACATGTTCCCACCACTTTTTACCAGGGTCAATATTGTCCCCACTACTTTTTGAAATGTACCGAATGTACCGTAAACAGTTGAAACAGTCTCCAGTTGACTAGCAGTATTAATTCTGTTAGTTTGTGTCAATAAGAGGTGAGGTGATGCTGTAATGTCTTGTTTTTGAAGTCATGCTGATTGTTCGTTGCCGCTGTTATCAGTGGCGGAAGGAAACTGTGCTCTCTTGTGGCCCGTGCACAGTCTTCACAAAGACAAGCTCTTCAATTTATCCCTAAACAACGTTGATGAGACTTTTTGTTTGTTCCCATGAAACGTGCCCCTGCTCTTTATATACAATTACTGAACATCTTTGGTTTAAAAAATAAAAAAAAAACTACATGAGAGCAGATTAGAGCCTGGAACCTCTGACATGATTAGCTCTTTCCCCACCATTGACGGAAATGTCCCACTGTTATATGGTAGGGGGTGCTATGACATCTTCTGAGAGAGTACTGAATCTCCTAATCAAAACGCATGCGACACAGATACTGAAACAAGCAATGTCATATGTAATCATATGCATAAGTAAAATAACACGATCATCAGCATTGAACAGCATATTAATCTAAACTGCCTAATGTTACTGAATGAAATGTCGACCCAGGACGAGCTGTAGGACTGTGAAAATTTGGTGGTGTTGAAGGACTCGATCTACTCCATCTATGTTTTTATCATCGTTCTGAATCTGATCCAGAGGTCAGAGTCCTGCACGGGTCCGATTTTGTAAACCCATACCCGCAGTGCTTAAAACCGCATCCGACCCGTTTTCCGACAACAGCACTAAATAAAATCCGCACCCGACCTGCTTAACGTATACTATGTACAAAAAATCAGATGAGCCCAGAATATAATTACACGTTAAGCGTTTTCCTCCCATAGAAAACCATTATAAGAAAGCACTTAACGTGGCTTAATGTAGGCTACTAAGACAGGGTTATTAAGAGACCAAACTCAGGAAACATAACAAAAATACTGTTCAATTGAACTGCTTGTGCTTGGTTTTGTTACCACAGTTATCTGCGTGCTTCCTCAGCGATGAAGTTCCACATTTGCGGCTATCTTTTCTTCAACTTCTCATGATCCATCTTGAGGACTGCAGGGCAGGCAGATCGCGCGTGCGCACGGTTGTGATTCTTTTGGGAGGGCGCGCGCCGCGTGGCCATAAATACACTGATATGGATTTTTAATTATTTTATCAACTTGAAATACAGGCAAGGCATATTTTCGTATATGCATATTTTTAGGAACACATCTACAATATACATGCATATATTTTTATATATAGGCCTATATTCGTTTGCACGTGACTGTTTAAAACCTGTGTTTAGACCCGTGTTCTCCCTTGTCCGACCCTACCCGCACCCGTATCCGACACAGTAATATTCGCGATTCACCCGTTGGGTACACGCGTCCATGCAGGACCCTGCCGGAGTAGTCTTTTGATAAAACACTATTTTCTCCGCTTTTATCTTGCTTTTTTTAAAGAAATTTACCCAAATTCCAAAAAAAGAATGAATTAAGCTAGAATATAACGTGCTTAGTTCTTTTTTTATATATATTTCATGTTATTCATACAACTAAATATTCTGGGGGGCCATTAAACTTTTGTGAAAATTATGCTGGCGTGGAAAGAGTTAACAAAAATTCTACCGCCAGACCATTAGAGCACAGAAATGTTTATTGCAGATCTATGTATTTATTCACTGACATTTAAGAATCTCGGGAATAACAATATATTGTATTATAATAGATGCTAGGATGAAAATATCACGTTAAACATGACTTTTACCTATTGTACTTTTGAAATTGATTTCTGGACATCGTAATTATACATATTTTTTTCTGCAATTGTTATTGTAGGCTACATATGTGATTTATAGCATTGTATTAGCAACTCCCACCCACTTTTTAAAACAAAGTTACGCCACTGGGAATAATAATCGAATCAGTTTTATGTGCTGTAATCTAATGTTTTGTTAAAAAAAAAAAAAAAATGTCCTCAATGACAGCATGAAGCAACCGAAGCACAGTGAATCAAAATATATTTCATGTTTGATATACAGTTAGATGTTATGTAGAGAAAATAGGTAAGATGTATTGTCACACTTAATCATTCATGTCGCAGCTGGTTAGGACACATCTTGACAATTAAAGCATGCATGTTGAAATGAACATATGTTTGCAATGTTGATCAAAAATACAGTAAAGACATACATTACCTATTTTCTATGTGAATATATTTTAGACTGTAATTTATGTCTTGTAATTTATTTTCAGCATCATTCCTCCAGTCTTCAGTGTCACATGATCCTTCAGAAATCATTCTAATATGCTGATTTAATGCTCAAGAAACATTTATTATCAATGTTGAAAACAGTGCCGTTTCCTATTTTGTGTGAAAACCATGATACCCTTTTCAGGATTATATGATTTATAGAAGTTTTAAAGCATTTTTTGTAACAATGTAAAAGTCTTTACTGTCACTTTTGATCAATGTAATTTATTTTCCAACTTTTAAAGGGGGGTAACACAAACGGTTTCTGCCAATCTCATGTTAATCTCGAGTACCTATAGAGTAGTATTGCATCCTTCATATCTCAAAGTCTTTAGTTTTATTACATTTATAAAAGACAGATACGCTGTACCGACTATTTCTGACAACAGCTGAGCCCGTGGAGGCCTGCAGTGGGTGGAGCTAAAGAGACACAAACACACACGCCTATGACACATACACACAATACATCATGGCATTACCCCTGGATAACTTTCGATTCACTATACGTTCGTGTTGTTTACATCATATGCACTTACCCGTCGATTGCCAACAAAACACAGACATTTGATGCAGTTTCACTCACCACCTGCGGTTCCGACTCATGTCCGGGAACAAGCAAACACACTTGCAGAGTTGCTCCGGAAAAACAAACTGCATTCACTGTTTCCTTAACGCTGGGTTATTTGGGAAGCTGAACAAGGTTATCTTTCCCTCACAACCAGAAACGCACTTCTTTAGTGACATTATTGGTTTTTGTGGTCTAAAAAACAAAGTGCTGTAATCCCGAAACCCGAATGAAGCACGTTGATGGGTGCGCTCTAGCACTCGCTCATCTGGGAGAAGTGCCCATACAAGGAATTCCACCAATTTTGACATAATACATGGCCATACTCGAAAAAAACGTTCCAAAACTTGTTCGAATCTGGAAGGAGTGTATTTGGCACAGAAATACTCTGTCTACTTTTGGCCATGTTTAGCATGAGCATCCAACTCTTTAACAGTGTAAATAAGTCGGAATGCATGAAATGGTATTGTCGCTAGTAGCAAACTATAAAATGAGTCAAATGTTGAATTTGCAGGAGCTGAAAACATGCATCCAGATGCAAGATATGCAGATTCTTCAGAATGTGCTGAGCAACATGAACCCACAGGTAACGCAGCGGCATTAAGGCCCGTTCACACCAAGGACCATAACTATAACGACTAAAGATATAGTTTTAAAAATCATTCTAAATGTAGAAGAATAGCAACAGAGGAACAATATTGTTGGGATCACTTTCAAATGCTGATGAACAATAAAACATTGACAGCCAATCAAAATGCCAAGCCAATCCATCCTGCTTGTGTGCTTAATAATCCAAATTATATTGTGTTGGTGAGGAAGCTAATATAGTTTTAGATATCATTCTTGGTGTGAATAGCACTTTATGCTGTAAAACATCAGAACATGTCAGACCTGCACAAATGTTCCGATTCAGCTTAATGATTCCAGTTCCTAGGTTTATTATTTAACTACTTTTGGAGAAGAGATTTGTGGCTTCCTCCACCACTTTTCACCACAGAGCTCGCATATTGTTAACATCACACAGACATGCTGTTAAATCAATGAGAGCCAAAGGACACATGAAGAGTTGCATAACTGCTTTAATCTGTTGTGTTGCCTTCATCAGAACGCAGGCTGACCTATAATCCCTCTTCCTGCCCTGCAGACCTGCATCCACATGGATGTGCAGCAGTTGAAAGAATAGTTCACCCAAATATCAAAATTATGCAATTTATTCACCCTCATTTTGTTCTATTGAGCACAAATCATGTTGCTTATGTTCATTTATTGAAAGTGGATGGGGACTTGGAACTTTCAAGCTTCAAAATGACAAAAAAGCACCATGAAAGTAGTCCATACGACAACCATAAACGTTGGGGGTCGGTACGATTTTATTCTTACAGATTTTATACTTTTATTTGGCAAGAATTCATTAAATTGATCAATAATATATTCATAAGAATTCTATTGCAAATAAATGCTGTTCTTTTAAACTTTCCTTAAAAAATGTCATGGTTTCCACAAAAATATTCATAAGCACAACTTTTTTTTTTTCAACATTGGGGATAATAAATGTTTTTTGAGCAGCAAATCAGCATATTAGAATGGTTTCTGAAGGATCATGTGACTAAAAGATTGTCATCTTTTTTTCATCTAAAAGTTTATAGTAATAGTAATATCGATGTTGTTTTGTAAAAAAAAATGTAGTTTTCTCATTTTTTGAGCAGTCATCAGTTAGAAGTTCAAAGGAATTCTCATAAATATTGATAAAAAATATATTTTTCTTGCATCACACTGATTTTTGCTGTATTTTGTGTATAATTTTTATTCATAAAAAGGGGATAAATGTAGCAAAAGCATGGTTAAAACATGATAACATTCAAAAATGTGCTCATTCATTCATTTAAAGGTCCCGTTCTTCGTGATCCCATTGTTCAAACTTTAGTTAGTGTGTAATGTGGCTGTTAGAGCATAAATAATACCTGTAAAATTATAAAGCTCAAAGTTCAATGCCAAGTGAGATATTTTATTTAACAGAAGTTCCCTTTCAAAGCCTACAGCGAACGGCCGGCTTGGACTACATCCTGGTACAGCCTGCTTTAATTACGTCAGTAGAACAGTAGAACAGACTAACCTCCGCCCACAAGAATACGTGAAAAAGGGGGCGTGGTCTTGTTGCTCTCCCACGTGGAGAAGAGGAAGTGTTGCGTTTGAGTGTGTTTGTCGCCATGTCGTCGAGACGCTGTTATTTTCATCCTGGAGTCAAATCACCTTTGTTTGGCTTTCCCAGGGACGCTGTAGAGATCATTGAGCGCATACATCTCCCGTTAAGAGGCGTGACCTTTCCGTGCAACATGCGCTAAGCTGCTGTCGAATCACAACACAGGAACCGGGCAACGTGCGCTAAGCTGCGGTCAAATCACAACACAGGAACCGCTGGCACAATCAGAACTCGTTACGTATTTCTGAAGGAGGGACTTCATAGAACAAGGAACTCATCAGCCCGTTTTTAGGACAGTGAAAACAGCGGTATACAGATAAGTAAATTGTGTGAAAAATACTGTGGTTTTTTACATGCGAAACATGAACACGTTATATTGCACACTGTAAACACAATCAAAGCTTCAAAAAAACACGAAAAACGGGACCTTTAAAGTTACTGATCAGATACTATATGGTTTTAGTTGAAAAATATTAAGCTATGACAAACATTACAAAAGTTAAAGGGATAGTTCACCCAAAAATGAAAATTCTGTCATTTCACTCAAGTTGTTCCAAACCTGTATACATTTATTTCTATGGAAGTCAATGGGGTCCATCAACTGTTTGGTTATCCACATTGTTCAAAATGTCATCTGTGTTCTAGCAGAAGAAATAACTGTATGCAGGTTTAGAGCAACTTGAGGGCGAGTAAATGATGACAGAATTTTCATTTTTGGGTGAACTATCCCTTTAAGTGTACAGCACACTGGTCTCTGTGCTGCAAGTTAGTTTTTTTGCTGTTTATTAATATCCTCTTTCTCAATCATCACAGGTGGCAGAATACCACGTGAAGCGTTGCTTAGAGGCAGGACTCTGGACGAATATACCACGAGCCTCCAAAGAGGAGAGTTCAGAAACGGACGAGTGGAGAATGATGGAGACCTAGCAGTGAAAACGCGGTCAATCCCTGACAAACCTTCAGTAGGAAAACGGCTTTGGGTCGGAGGACAGGAAGAACAAGGGCTGTGCTCAAAGACTTTTGTTTTGTATCCGTGCCTGAACGTGTGCTGCACTTTATATTTGTTTAATAGAGAAAGTATTTAAAAAAAGAAAAAAGACAGGAAACTGTATTTTGAGGCACTTATATTTTTGTGCAGATTTTGTTACGTTTCTGTTGCTAACTTCTCGTCAATCTGTTTTAGCAGTTTGAAAAAAAGTTTAGGAAAGTGGCACAAACAAGAGTGCAAAGGAAAAACTCCAACATTTCGGCATAGTTTAAACCTTTTTTGTCGTGAATTGGTTTTTAAATCAACAAGATCAGTGATATTTGAGAAGCCATTTGCTGTCGTCTTTTTGTTCGAGCGTTTTGTTTTATATCCCCACCTTTGGATTGTAATCTACAAAGTCCGCTGCACATTGAACTCTAGCTGCTATCTGGGAATTGTTTCATGTGTCATGTGTGCATGAACGCGGCAGATAACAGTCGGCTTCCTGCAGATAGAGAAACGACACTGAGGCGGAGCAGGACCACCCACTTTGCTGTCCTATTTAGTCAAGTCATTTGCAGATCAAACTCTACGACTTGAATACCAGCAATGTAATGTTGTTACAAAACCGGATACTCAAGGCACTTGGCCATTGAGTTTGATTAGACGTCAAATGCAAAAAAAACGTCAAATGTCCAAGCGATATTTTGTCTAAAGTTTGTCATTATTTTCTCACCCTCATGTCGTTCCAAACCTGTACGGCTTATTTTCCTCTGTGGAACATGAAAGAAGATATTTTGAATTTATTTTATTCGTGAAGGTCAATGGGGTCCAATCAATGTTGTTTTGGACCCCATTGACTTCATTATACAGTCAAAACCCAGAAACCTTCTTCTAAATATGCATTTTGCGTTCTACACAGAAGAAAGCAAGTCATACATGTTTTAAACTACATGATGGTGTGTACAATTTTGGCAGAATTATCGTTCAGATAATGGTTTTGAGCGCTTTCCCTCACCATCACTTTAGGAAACTGACTTCTATTCATTGCAATAATTGCATTGAAAGCCTGCAGATGCTGTTTGCGTATCCCATCCGGCCAGTTTGCTTTGCTTGTACTGCACACAGCAACATTTACAGCAAACCTAGGATTTGTGTTAGAATAAATGTGATGATATTGTGCAAGTCTTTACGATCAGATCAAACAAACTGAATTAAATCTTTAGACCCACAGTATTGCTGACTGCTTGAAATGTTTTATTTCACTGTGACTTTTCACTGTTTTGAGCACTTTATAAATGTTTTGCTAGCTCTCTGTGTGAGGGATTCACGTCTGATTACATGCGCGCAATAAACTTTGGCTTAACTTTTTGGGGAGGGGCTTTTTTTGATTGACAAAGTGAGCTTAGTGGGTTGTACAATGAAAGTAGGATAATACATGCTTCTTTTGGCATGTCCACTCAACAAAAGGAACATAAGGCATCGGCTGTAAAAGTTAATATATTTATGGTGTTGTAAGAACACAAACGTGGGAGATAGTGACTGAGAAAAAACTGGATTCATTATTGGTGAAATTTGATAAGAAAATGTAAATTTCCTTTTTATTGTTCTTTTTTCTCTTAAGCCTACTCAGTGAATCTTTTGGTACACAATATATAATGTAAGCAGTGTGATTATATACATACAAATCTAGAGCTTCACCACCAAAACAACTGTTTATTGCTGGATTGCTTTCTGAAATGACATCCATTACATTTAATAATTTATCCATTATTCAGTAGCAGGGTTTCAGTCACTACAATTTATACAGCGATTCGCAAACTGCCATTAAATGCATAAACAAGTGAATTAATACCACACAATAGTGTTTTATCAATACACAAGTACTTATAAAACATAATTTTCAAATATTTTGATCAAATACAATGTATTGTATTATACAAACCTTTCTTAATTAAAAAACATTTTTATATGCTAAAAAATATTAACTCTGTTAACAGTATTAATTTAATCTACAATTAAAGGGATAACAGAACAATACAGGTTTGGAACAACTTGAGGGTGAGTAAATGACAGAATTTTCATTTTTGGCTCGACTATCCCTTTAAATATTGCTATGCAATCATTAGACTAACTAAGGCCACAGTGGTTCACAAAATGGGTGGTATAGGTTTGAAAAATCAGGTTTAGAATCATATTTGCATCTTACATTCATCTTTCTAAATACGTCTCTAGTATGACATTTCAATAACTTTAAAATGCTGTTATGGATAATAAACAGGAATGTTTTGGAGCTGTCACATCTACATTTTGCAGCCCCTTCAGTTAAAAGAATAACATTCTTAAAGGTTGAGCACTTCTAAGTGGGAAGCATCAACTATTCATTTCAGCATGCCTACCGCTACGAACACTCGAAGCTAGTTTGTTTGCTTAAGATGGGAGCGCTAGTGCTCAGAAGACTAGTTTGACCATAAACCTTTAGTTTGCCACTAACTTGATATGAAACCAGATGGCGACATTAAAGGATTCAGCGAATACAGTAGACTGCTTAAGGCCACACAGGTGCTTTGTCCTTGCTTCAGACAGTGTAGTTGTTGTAAAAGTCCTAAAGGTTGTTGTAGAATCACGCTTTTCCCATAGCCTGCTGGGTTCCTGGGATTTTCCTGGTCAGGAAGGCATGAACGTGAGGCCATATCTTGTTGGTTTCAGTTCCTGAGAATGTCTCCAACACTCCTTTACTCCTGTTAAAGTATAATCATATGTAATGGCTTAGACAAATCATTATTCATATGAAGTTACACCCTCAGTCCAGCTTAAAGCAATAGTTCATCCTCATTATCATTCCAAAATGATTTTCCTCCTTTGACCAGACAATTGGAGAACCAATGACTATTGATGTAATGTAGGGTTTCCCATACTGCAGGGGGTTCTTGAATTGATGAAAAACTAATAATTACATCTAATGTACAATAAAATAAAAGGGCTGCACGATAACTGATATGATTCACTGTATTCGCCATCTCAGGAACACATTCTCTTATTTACACATTCTCATAATTTCCAACATTTTTGTGGGCAGATGTTTGCAGTATTTCAGCAGTATTGTGCCAAAATAAAAGCTAGAAGATTTGAAATATTTAAAGCCTGAGGGTTTGAAAGTGATGTTTTCAAGACATAAATATTAGTATTGTAACTTGTGTAAAATCAACCAATCAATCAAACTTTATTTATAAAGCACTTTAAAACAACCGAAGTGGACCAGAGTGCTGTACAGCAAAAAATCCATAACTCATAATACATAAAATACAAATTAAACAGATTCGAGACAAACCCCAATACCATAGAAACTAAATAAAACATAAAATAAAATAAAACAAAATGTCAACGTCAGGTGTCAATGGCCAAGGAGTAAAGATGGGTTTTAAGACGCAGTTTGGACACAAATAGACAGTGAAGAGGCCTGTCATCATTCCACAGTTTAGGAGCTGCCACAGCAAAGGCACGGTCCCCTCTGAGCTTACTCTTTGTTTTGGGCACATTCAGGAGCAGTTGATCAGCTGACCTGAGAGAATGGGTGGGTGTATAAGGGTGTAGCAGCTCAGATATGTAGGGTGGGGCAAGACCATTCAGGGATTTAAAAACAAAAGAATTTTGAAATGGATCCTAAAATGTACGGACAGCCAGTGGAGTGAGCCTAAAATGGGTGAAATGTGCTTGTGTTTACGTGTAAATAAAATTATCAATATCAAATATTAATTTTATTCAACAGTAATATATGTCTGTCTTCATTTTTATAATCAGAGTTAAAAAATAAAAATAATAACCACAATACCTTGTTAAAAAAAATGTTGCAATTAGCAATCACAATTTTTTTTTTTGGATAACTCGAATATCCAAGTTGACTAAACTTCAAGTTTTAAGGCAGCAGTGAACAATTACTTTGAAACAATATTTTTATTGTGATAATATGAATTATTATTCTTATCCAATTTGATTAGGTTCGTAAAACACCTGTGTAAAAAATTGTATATGGACTGAGACACATTCAGAACAAAAAAAAAAAAAGTTTGAGTCCAGTTTTAAAGCTCTACAATAAAGTCAATAAAATATTAAATATGTTTATCTATTTATTTTAAATATTCATGTGACCATTGACCAACATCAAAGAACTGTGGGCATGTGAATGTGTCGTCAAATTAATGAAATATTAACTTAAAATCTCAAGTATATCAAGTTAATATTTTACTTCTATGGGTTTCGGCTGACAAAAATGTTTTATGAACCCCTGATGACATCCAACCTGGTGCAACATACTTCGATTTGAATGTACAAGAACGCAAGTGAGATTTGAGGAAGATTTTCCGCAAGTAGCTTAAATTTCCATTCTCATATGTACATTTTTCAAGTATCTGTACTTCTGTTTTTTAAAATACTTTTTACTCTACTACATTTCCTAAAACATGTTGTTACACGTTATTTTGAACTGAAGAAATTACCCAGGAACTGTGTCGCGAACAAGCTGATTCTTTTCAATTAACCTGTTAAACTGGTTCACAAATTGCACTGAATGATTAATTCGCAAATTGGACTGATCAGATGGCAGCTGTTCTTGAGTCAACAACTCACTGATTCAAATGATCCGGTCAGAGCGAGTCTCCAGTTAACAAGTCTGACTGAAAATGAGCCAAGAACTAGAGATTACGCAACGACTCAATTTGTGTACTTTGTCCACCACTGCTTAAATGGCCTCTGAAGATTTAAAAAATGTTGCTTACAATATGTATGAACTACTTTTGTGAGGGTTTTTTGTGCTTTTTGGAGCTCATCAGTATGGAAGCTTGTTTCTTCCACAGAGTTCTGACTTTATATCTCGCAAATCTGACTTTATAACACGCAATTGATACTTTATATCTCACAGTTACAAAGTCAGATTTAAACTCGCAATTGTGAGATAAAAAGTCACAATTATCTTTTAAAATGTTTTATTCTGTGGTGGAAACAAGCTTCAGCCTCACTTTTATAGTATGGATATGAGCAGCATGAACATTCTGCTAACTATCTTCTTTTTGGTTCGATATAAGCAATACATTCATACAGGGTGAACTATTCCTTTAAATATTCCTGTCTGCTGTGTGTTTTACTGCATCGTTTCATTCAGCATAAATCATAAAGAAAACATAACAGCTTCAAAGTGCTGTGGTTTCTGTACAGTACCTGTAATACTCTAGTACAGGTTGTGTCTGTCTCTCATAGTCCTTTAATCTCCTGGACACAGTTTCGGGACTGTCGTCGTCTCTCTGGACCAGTGGTTCTCCTGTGACATCATCAAGACCCTGTGCACAATGGAGACCGATGATTATGCCCTTTAGGCATACATGACATAACTGCAGACCTCCACCACAAAGACCCAGCTTTACTTAAGTGCGAAAACTTTTAAACATGTTATAAACACCAAATTAAAGCTACTATTCCTTAAGAATTCTTGTATTGAAACAGTCAACAAGCCTTGGCAGGCGTTGTCAAAATCCAAAGCTGAATCGAGGTGACCTTCAGACACAGGTTTGTGTTGACATAAGCTTGAAACTGTATTTGAGCAACACTGGCAAACACTGTTTCACACTTGGCTTGTTCTGTATGAGTTTAAAACACACTGAATTGCTGTCTTGAGGTTTGCTATTTGAAATGATTGCCAAGATGACCAAAATTGTCAAATGTAAATGTTTACCTTGAATGCAATGGATAAAAGCTTCAACCAAATGTGTAAATGTAAAATATAACGGTTTTGAGTCATAACTTAACTTTGCGACCTCAAAGACTTTGTGGCCGTAGCCTGGCTCCGCCCTCCTACGTACTTCCGCTCAATTTTCATTTTCCTTCAGTACTCGTCTGGGATTGCTGTATATTCTTTGGTTTTCTCTGATCAAATTTTATCCAGCCCAATCAGCGAGCAGAGGGAGTGGCTGAGAACAATGACGTTAATGTCGTGCGCTAGTTTGTGATGACATACGTCACGACCATATACGTTAGCGATTGGTCATGGCAGATCCAGAGTAGCTCTGGGCAGATCCAATAGTTTTAAACTCTAACAGAGTACCCGCCTTCAAGGAGGTAAACGCTTGTCAATGGAGAGTGGCCAGACTCTCTGCACAAATGAAATGTAAAGTCACAAATGAGAATCTGGTAGGACCAGGCTATTGTGGCCGTAGACAAAAGAAAATCTTTTAGGCTTATTACTCATTATTTGTTCAGTTTTACTTTTCTAATTCTCAATCCCTGTAGAAGGTTTTTTTTTTTTTTTTTAAGTATAGCAGTACTTTTTGAAGCTACATATCCACCTGTAAATCCTGTTTATAGTAACAACCATCTCTCTATATATATATTTATATTCAGTACATAGCCATGTCCTGCACTTGTTCATCCATTGTATATCCTGCACTTGCTGCTTTTGCACTTCTGGTTAGACCTAAACTGCATTTGGTTGCCTTGTACCTGTACTTGTGTAATGACAATAAAGTTGAATCTAATCTAATTTAAGCACATTCTCTCTCCTTGTGATTCCGCTTTTTTTCTCTGAGAGTGTTTAATTATTTTACAGGAACTCCACAACTTCCTCAGCGTGCTCAAATTTTATTGCAGGGAGGAGAGCAAAGTTCCTTAGTAAACAGAAGTGTTCTTATCTGTCTTGAGCGCCAGGTTGTGAAATACCATGAACTGCTTTTACCACAAGAACAACTTTAACACACATTTATATCCAATGCTCCATGTTTTCTTTTCACACTTTAGATTAGGGTCCAATTCTCACTATTAACTAGTTGCTTATTACCATGCATATTACTAGGTAATAAAGCACATATCAATGCCTTAATTACATCCTTTAATCCAACCCAATACCTAAACATAAAGGGGTAGTTCACCCAAAATTAAAATTCTGTCACCATTTACTCACCCTCAAATTCTAAACCTGTTTTGCTGAACAAAAAGGAAGATATGTGGAAGAATGTTTGCAACCAAGCAGATCTTGGCCCCCATTGACTACCATAGTAGTTTTAGGCCTAATAACATCTGGCAAAGGGACTACAAATGAAAACTAGCCTTTGGGCTAATTGAGGTACATTAACATTCATGAATGCTGATTAATGTACACTGTCCCTTTTTTTAAAAAATTAATAAAAAAATAGTAGGAAAACACAATACTATGGGGGGGGTCTGCTTGGTTACAAACATTCTTTCAAATATCTTCTTTTGTGTTCAGCAAGTTTGGAACTTGAGGGAACTTGAGTAAATGGTGACAGAATTTTCATTGGGTGAACTAACCCTGTATGTTTAGGTATTGCAGAAAGAAATGTATACAGGTTTGGAACAATTTGAGGGTGACTAAATGATGACAGAATCTCGAAAATTCTTTAAACAAGACAAATTAAATTAAATAAATTGCAATATAAATTTATATTGTATATTATACAGAAACTGTATCTATATATACACATGTATTATCCCTTGTGAAAAGAAAGTGTGCTTAATTGTGCAGTTCAAATCTATATTTTTAAGTATATATATATATATATATATATATATATATATATATATATATATATATATATATATATATATATATATATTTTTATTTTTTATTTTTTATTTTTTATGTACTTGCAGATAATATAATATTTATGCAAAACAAGGCCACTTAAGTGTACTTAAAGGTGCTATAAGTGATGTCACACGTTTTTTGTCACATACAGCAAACATCTCCTCACTATCCGCTAGCTGCCTGTCCCCTGAACACACTGTAAAAAAAAAAACGCGGTCTCTGTAGTCAGCACAAGCTCCACAAACGGCAACAAAAACAAACGTGGGCAACGAAACATAATAAACAGTGCTCCAGCCAATAACCGACAAGAATGATTTGGGGGTTGAGGTTTGGGATTAGTGCGCGTGCACATGAAGGGGGGTGTGTAGAAGAGAGAAGCATAAAGAGGGAAGTTCGAATTATATGATTTTGATATGGCCGACACACGACCAGAGAAACGACGTTCTGATGAACAACTTGCAACGAAAAGGGAAAAGGAGAAGGAACGGGCAAAGTCCCGAATTTACAATGGAAAAGCCTTCGAAAGGTGGCGAGAACTCCGGCGGCAGAAGGGTCTAGCTAGCTTCTGTTTTGTTTGACAACACTTCAAATGTCAACAAGAAGTTACTCCACCCAGGATCGCTTAGAGCACCTTTAAAGAGGGCACACAATCATGACCGTTTCTGGTAACACTTTATTTCAGTGTCCTTGTTACATGTACTTACCATAGTAATAACCGTAAATGATGCATAATTACATGCAACTAACCCTCAACCAAACCCTAACCCTATAGTAAGTACATGTTGTCAATTAATTTTACTCAGTACTTAAATATATAATTACACTGTAACAATAACACCGTAAAATAAAGTGTAACCCTGTTTCTTAACACACTTACTGAAAGAAATGTCGACCCAGGACGAGCTATAGGACTGTGAAGCTTTGGGGGTGATGATGGACTCGATCTACTCCATCTGTGTTTTCATCATTCTGACTCCCATCTGTATGTAGTCTTTAACAAAAATGTGATTTTCTTAGCTTTTTGCTCAAAATTTAGCTTTTTTTTCATGAAACTTACCCACATTCAAGTGTTGATAAAAAATATTTTATATACTGCATGTTTAGATATTCACACAAGATATCCTGTGGGCCACATTCACTTAAGACATAACCGACTATGTTTACGATGATACCCGACAAGACCGGAATTTTGACATCATTTTGTGTGAATATTTGCGCGCTGTGAGACGCGTGTGCATGCTTGGGCGCGCGTTCATAACGGTGGCATATACACCGATGCCGATATTTCTGCGATAGGCTCATATCGGCCGATAAAATAGGCAGACCGATAAATCGGTCGGGCTCTAGAATTTACTCATCTTACTTGCAATAAACAATATTCCTCAAAAAATTTTAACTCTTTTGAATATTTTGCAAATATGTTAAATAACACATATATGCACTATATAGCCAAAAGTATTGGGACACCCTTCCAAATAATTGAATTCAGGTGTCCCAATCACTTCCATGACCAAAGGTGTATAAAATCAAGCACCTAGGCCTGCAGACCGCTTCTACAAACATTTGTGAGAGAATGGGTCGCTCTCAGGAGCTCAGTGAATTCAAGCGTGGACCGTGATTCCCACCTGTGCAATAAGTCCATTCGTGAAATTTCCTCACTACTAAATATTTCATGGTCAACTGTTAGTGGTATTATAACAAAGTTGAAGCAATTCAGAACAACAGCAACTCAGCCACGAAGTGGTAGGTCACATAAAATCACAGAGTGGGGTCAGCACATGCTGAGGCGCACAGTGACACTTCTCAGTGTCAAGAACAGTGCCTAGAGAGCTTCATGGAATGGGTTTCCATGGCCGAGCAGCTGCATCCAAGCCTTACACCACCAAGTGTAATGCAAAGCGTCGGATACAGGGGTGTAAAGCACGCAGCCACTGGACTCTAGAGCAGTGGAGATGTGTTCTCTGGAGTGACCGAGACTTCTAGAAGCTTCTAGAAAAATGGTAAAAAATTCCCATAAACACACTCCTAAACCTTGTGGAAAGCTTTCCCAGAAGAGTTGAAGCTGTTATGGCTGCAAAGGGTGGGCCAACTCCATATTAAACCCTACGGATTAAGAATGGGATGTCATTAAAGTTAATGTGCATGTAAAGGTAGACGTCCCAAAACTTTTGGCAATATAGTGTACTTTAAGAATTGAATGTCATTTTATTAACCAATGTCTTTGCTGCCGACCTTTGATGATCCAATTCAACCATACGAATAAGCAAAAATGACTTTTATATATAAACATCATATTTGTGTTTCATTTTTTAAAAGTTTTTTTTTGTGTTCATTTATAGTTATTACTATAGTAACTACATGTAACTTTGAACAAGGACACTGTAAATTGCCACTTCATTTACAAATGTGTAACTACGAATAATATATTTAAATACATGACATATAAGTTTCAATAGAAATGACACCAAAGTATATTTTAGTTTATCATAAGTGCTTTTCAGTAAATTTAACAACACACCTTAACCATATTTCAAAGATAATACAATTATGAAATTACATGTGAAAGGTACATACGTTCTAATTAAGTACACTTAAAAACACTCAATTGCATTCAATATAAATTTAAACTATAACATGTTAATTTAATTGTAATTATCATGCAATGAAATGTACATTTGGTTCGCACTTAAGTATATTCTTTCAAAGTAATAATTCTCTTTTTAAAAGTATGTCAAGTGTTGTTTTATGCATTCTGTGTGAATTCACTTGCACCACTCTTGTGAACAGCATTTCAGCACAAAACAAATGTTCAATAACTACCTGCAATCCAGGTTAACCATGCCAAGTTCAATGTTAGTCTTTTTAGTGCAAACACACTTCCTTTATGCAAATTAGGCTAATACGTTCACAAAACTCAGCACCAATTACCTGACGTAATTAACGTTGCACTATTATTACCTGCAGAAAACAGGGATTAAACAGAATTTTAAGTATGTTTTCTTACATTTCTATCGATCATGGCAGCAATACTAATCAAACATATTTTCAAAGCATTTTTTGCACTATAGACCTTATGTAGCCCCGCCCCTTTTCAGTGCTGGGGTCGCTGTGTTCTGTCTTCCCGGTTTGTATTTCCACAGCATGAAGCTATGATTTTATGGATTTATGAATGAACCACTCATTTTAAAATATTCCCTGTCTACTGAGGTAAACACCTCAACAGCAGCATGAGGGAAAAATGGGGGAAAAACATTAGAGGACTCACTGGCTTCTTCGGTGGGTTGAAGTCTATATTATAGACCCTGCCGCTGGGAAGGTGCACCCAGCGAGACGTCAGACGCTCTCTGATGGTCTGGAAAGGCACGTCCAGGTTTATAACAGAGTCCACATCACACACGGCGTCCAGGGCCTCGGCCTGAGCCACGGTACGAGGAAACCCTGCCAGGACACAAGAGGTACAGAATATGGGGCGACCATGAATAAACCGTACAATTCATCAACAATATGATTAAGAGCATGTTTGCTGCAGTGAGCGGGTGAGGGTTGTACCGTCCAGTAGCCAGCTTGTCCGCTCTATACCCCTCAGACTGGACAGGATGAGACGAGAGATGACATCATCAGGAACCAGCTGACCCTGATCGATACACGACTTCATCAGAAGACCCAAATCTGCCCATGTGCATAAGGGACGGTTAGTTATTCAATAAATACAGAAGAAATTCAAAAGTAAATATAGCCAGAAGTTATTTTTATGATGTATCTACCTTTTGGTATTGGATTTTGGTAGTAATTGTATTATTAGAAATAGTCATGTAAGGTGAACATTTAATAAAAGTCATGGTTTCTAGTGTGATGGCTGTAAGGTTGATCATGCACTCACCTATTATCTATTCAGCATATTAGAGCATCAAATCACCTTTATTAGAGCAAAGCATCAAATCAGCATATTAGAATGATCAGAAGGGTCATGTGACACTGACGACGGAAGTAATGATGCTGAAAATACAGCTTTGCTATCACAGCAATAAATTACATTTTACAATTGTTTAATTTAGAAAAACATTTGAAGTTGTACAAATATTTTTTTATTTTATTTAAAGAATAAGAATTGTTTTTATAAAAAAGATATTCTGAGAAATGTCTGTTTTTTGAACATACAATGCAAGTCAATGGTAAATGTTTGGTTACGGACGCTTTTTTGGAAAGACATGAGGGTGATGTATGATAAGAGAATTTTCATTTTTGGGTGAATTCTTCATTTAAAGGGACAGTTCACCCAAAAATTTTAAATAATCCCATGATTTACTCACCCTCAAGCCGTCCTAGGTGTATATGACATTCTTCTTTCAGACTAATACAATCTGAGTTATATTAAAAAATGTAAAATATGTTAAGTTATATATATATATATAATTTTTTTTTTTTTTTTTTTAAGTGCATCCCTCCATTATAAAAGTACTCCACACGGCAAAGTGATGCATTTGCGTAAGAAACATTTCCATATTTAAAACTTTATGAAGTAAAATATCAGACCATCTTCCGTATTCAGCTGATGCGCTGAACGTTTGAAATGCACCTAGGATGGCTTGAGTGTAAGTAAATCATTAATAATTTCATTTTTGGGTGAACTATACCTTTAAGGTCCTACTTTGATCTGTAAATATTAGGGGTGTAACGATACACTCAGCTCACGATTCGATACGTATCACGATACTGGGTTCACGATACGATATGCATCACGATATTTTGAACAAAATTAAAAAATTCAACTGAAAATCAAATAACAGATTTATTTAACATTAACACTACAGTGTTCAATAACTGTCTTGTTATACATGCAACTTAAAGAATATACAATACTTCAATATAAATCAAGATTTAGTTTAACCTTCTGTACGTAAATTAACAATGACTACTAGGTGTCACTGACCAATAAAACTGAATTGTATCATGAAATTAAAATTAGGATAGCCCGAGAGAACTTCTTTAAGCAGTAAAACATCTAAATCAAAACATCTGTCACACTTGCTTTAACTTCGTTGTACAGGGATGGAATTACCTCCTGACTGAAGTGCGGGCGTGATGGAATATGATACCTGAGCTCCAGCACCCTCACCAATTCGCGAAATCCAACATTTTCGACGACCGAGAATGGCCTCATGTCTTTTGCGATAAAAACTCCGATGCACCTGGTTATTTCTTGAGCTTTTGCACTTGACTGAGACCATGTTGAAGCAAAGCTACGTTCTAAAGATAGTTGGCCTTCTTTCACTCTCTTTTTCGCACCCGGTTGCAGGAGTTTCTCTTTGTGGTACCGTTTTAAATGACACATCATATTTGTAGTGTTCGACGTCGTGTATAACATTGTTTGTTTACAGTATTTACACACAGTTCGTGTTTTGTCTGTTTTTTTACCGTCCTCCTGTCGAGTAACTGGAAAACCAAAATGCTGCCAGACTTCAGACTTGTAAGTGGACGGAGCATCTTCTATTTCTATTTCAGACGAAGTCGAACTCATTTTGCCCTGCTACTGCTCACAGTTCAAGCGATTCATTTGAGCCTGCATGCAAGCGTGACGTATGACGCGGGTGCGGTAGCTCAACCAATAGGACAAAACAGATGTTATATGTATTAATTTGAGCGTGAATGCAGTGGATGCAAGTATGATGCGGGTGCGGTAGCTCAACCAATAGGATAAAACGGACGTCAAATCGTAAAAAAAAAAAAAAAAAAAAAAAAATATATATATATATATATATATATATATATATATATATAATATCGACATAACTCTACGATACATATCGTGACATTTTTGCATCGCGATAAATCGTACCACGATATATCGTTACACCCCTAGTAAATATACAAAAGACAAATATTTATTGAAATATTTCTCCGCTGCAACTCTATATCTGGCTAAAGTTTGTCTTATGAATACGGTTCATTTGATGGTCATTTGTTTCATGTTGAATCTGGTTTAGTCTCACTGTGGTAGGTAGATCTGTACACCAGATAACTAATGAGTTTTGCAGCATAAATCAGCACCCCACTGTCACACAACATTCTGCTCCCCAGAGACACACACTGAGCATCTGGCATCCATTTGGGATGTGTGTTACAGTTTATAAAAACATTATTTATAGAACTGTTTTTTGCCCGCAGAACGTGAAATTCACAAATCTTTTGAGTTAAAGGACACTTAGAGTAAACCTGCACTATCAGTGTTGGGGGCGGGGGGGTACAAGTAATCAGTACAAGTAATGTGAGTTACGTAATCAGATTACTTTTTTCAATAAACTAGAAAAGTAACTCATTACGTTTAAATTTACAACAAAATATCGGAGTTACTTTTTGAAATAAGTAACTTAAGTTACTGTTTTGCCATGTATTGACTGAGACCTCTCTTGTCCCCATGTTGAAAGAAATAGGAAGTGCAGAGGCGTTGTGTGTGCATGATGCTTATTGTAGTTCTAGATTTAATGTGAGCATTTACTCATCTCTCTTGCATAAAAACACAAATATACTTTATGTATTTAATGTCACTTTATTAGCCAATGTCTTTGCAACACAAGCAACACAAAAAACTTTATATATCATATGTTTAATTTTTTATTGCCTAAGTGTTTTTGTTGTTATTAAAAAACAAACAAGCATGCCCAGCCCAGGTGAGAAAAAGTAACGCAAAATAAATGTAATATAAAAAATAAAAAAAATAAAACACATTGCTTTCCGTAAAAAGTAACTAAGTAACGGTTACTTTTGTTAGGGAGTAACACAATATTATAATGTATTTTAAAAGTAACTTTGCCCAACACTGTGTAGTGTGCACTATACAGTACAATCTTACACATTTCTGGGTTTTGGTGCAAATTTCTGCATTTCTAACATGCAAAGCAGGTTTGGGCTTCAGTGTGATTTGCAGCCAAATCATTTGTAGTAAACTACCCAAGTCCCTGTCTTAGACATGTTTAGTATGCAGGGCACATTCTTCGTCACATTCAAAAGTTAAACAAAAGCGCTATTAAAGTATAAATATTTGAAAATACACTTAAGATAGTACACATAAAAAGAGGGATGCCACAAGCAAAAAGCCTGAGCAGACAGACTTAAATGGTTTTTACGTCAACCGACAGTGCTTGATGTCACATTATAACTCCTTCAGTGTTAACTCTTCCATGCATTTCAAAACTAAAATTTGATCAGAGCTGTCTACAAACCTAGTGACATGTGCTGTTATTTTTGGACATCACACGTGTAAAACTGCTGTCTAGATAGGCAGCCCGCTACGTTTTGAGACAACCAAAGTTTATTCGGTTCTGGTGATAGTGATAATAAGAAACCTCTGTTTTCCGAGTTCCTGAAGTTTTTGCAGCCATTTTTATCACCGCTGCTTTACGGAGTTAAACTACGGTCGTAGCGAAAGGTAAAAAAGATTAAACCGTTCATAATCGGTTATTAGTCATGTAAATAAACAGTGGCAGAGTGCTGAAGCTGTCTTAAGGCCCGGGTATACTTCGGCCGTCCGCGTTCGTGCACCGCCCGCATGACGTAATTTTCGTCATTCGGAGGGCGTGCGGCCGGCCGCACACCCCGTCCGCGCGCAGCCCAAATTTCGAGACCGCGCGGATGGTCCGCGTGCAACAGCGCATGCGCCAGCAGTACAGAAGAGTCCACTAGGTGGCAATACGCACAGTATTGAGCACAGTGTTCAGCCGTCGAAGAAGAGTGTGCAAAGACCGGTTTAAAAACAACACGCTTTAAAAAAGAGAGAAAAACTTCTCCATCGTTTATGATTCTTCAGTATTTCTTCCAAACTTCTTGCAATGGTGGATGCACTACAGTTCTTCTCCGATCATGCCCAGCGAATGTCCCGTTGATAACAGGACTCAGTGCTGCCCCCCAATGTCTGGTAGAGCATAGGGAAAAAATGTATGCGTCGAACGCGATCATCCGCGCGCATCCGTTGTGTAGTATACTTTGAAAGACGCGCGGACAGGGCTGCGCGCGTGACGCGTCCGGGCGCGGTAAGTGAAGTATACCCGGGCCTTTACCTGTCTTCGCCTCGATATTGGCCCGCAGCAAGTCCCCACTGGAGAGATGCTTCAGCCCGAAACTCTGCACTATCCGAGCAGAAACGGTTCCCTTCCCTGAGCCCGGGGCCCCCATGATCACCGCACGGAACACTGTCTGCAGACCCATACTTGAAAATGCAACAGTGACCATTCGTGACTACGAAATTAAAGAAATATTTCCTATTCACAACATCTCTCCGACAGTCCTATGACATCAATATGATTGAAAGTGATTCTAGGGATGTACAGTCCTCTGTGCGACACAAACGACAAATACGCAACTCCTGTTTTATTCCCAGATTAAGCCCGTCCTTTTCTAATGCACGCGCATCTCTCGCGGACGCGCCCACATTACAGGAAGTGCTGGCTTGCTCAAGTAGGCGTGTGGTAACGATGTTGCACTCTACAACATCGTTGATACATCTCTTTGAGAGGTCTTCCACCTTTAGCTTTCTAAATTTTCTAATTCTTTATAATGACTTTAATTGAACACATTAACGCTGCTATTATACAATACTTAATACAATATGTCAATTTAATAGTTAAAATTTAAGCTATCTTTAATATACCATTTTGGGGTCCTTAGAGCTCCACAGACCCCTGATTGAAAACCCTGTAAATTTTAGAAAATAAATAATTATTTTCATATTACCAGGTTATTGATAACTAAAACTATTAAAAAAAGTATATATATATATATATATATATATATATATATATATATATATATATATATATATATATATATATATATATATATATATATATATATATATATATATATATATATATATATATATATATACAGTGAGGAAAATAAGTATTTGAACACCCTGCTATTTTGCAAGTTCTCCCACTTAGAAATCATGGAGGGGTCTGAAATTGTCATCGTAGGTGCATATCCACTGTGAGAGACATAATCTAAAAAAAAAATCCAGAAATCACAATGTATGATTTTTTAACTATTTATTTGTATGATACAGCTGCAAATAAGTATTTGAACACCTGAGAAAATCAATGTTAATATTTAGTAGAGTAGCCTTTGTTCGCAACTACAGAGGTCAAACGTTTCCTGTAGTTTTTCACCAGGTTTGCACACACTGCAGGAGGGATTTTGGCCCACTCGTCCACACAGATCTTCTCTAGATCAGTCAGGTTTCTGGCCTGTCGCTGAGAAACACAGAGTTTGAGCTCCCTCCAAAGATTCTCTATTGGGTTTAGGTCTGGAGACGTCACGCCAGAACCTTGATATGCTTCTTACAGAGCCACTCCTTGGTTATCCTGGCTGTGTGCTTCGGGTCATTGTCATGTTGGAAGACCCAGCCTCGACCCATCTTCAATGCTCTAACTGATCTAACCCTCTAACCCAAAATCTCGCAATACATGGCCCCGGTCATCCTCCCATTAATACAGTGCAGTCGCCCTGTCCCATGTGCAGAAAAACACCCCCAAAGCATGATGCTACCACCCCCATGCTTCACAGTAGGGATGGTGTTCTTGGGATGGTACTCATCATTCTTCTTCCTCCAAACACGTTTAGTGGAATTATGACCCAAAAGTTCTATTTTGGTCTCATCTGACCACATGACTTTCTCCCATGACTCCTCTGGATCATCCAAATGGTCATTGGCAAACTTAAGACGGGCCTTGACATGTGCTGGTTTAAGCAGGGGAACCTTCCGTGCCATGCATGATTTCAAACCATGACGTCTTAGTGTATTACCAACAGTAACCTTGGAAACGGTGGTCCCAGCTCTTTTCAGGTCATTGACCAGCTCCTCCCGTGTAGTTCTGGGCTGATTTCTCACCTTTCTTAGGATCATTGAAACCCCACGAGGTGAGATCTTGCATGGAGCCCCAGTCCGAGGGAGATTGACAGTCATGTTTAGCTTCTTCCATTTTCTAATGATTGCTCCAACAGTGGACCTTTTTTCACCAAGCTGCTTGGCAATTTCCCCGTAGCCCTTTCCAGCCTTGTGGAGGTGTACAATTTTGTCCCTAGTGTCTTTGGACAGCTCTTTGGTCTTGGCCATGTTAGTAGTTGGATTCTTACTGATTGTATGGGGTGGACAGGTGTCTTTATGCAGCTAACGACCTCAAACAGGTGCATGTAATTTAGGATGATAAATGGAGTGGAGGTGGACATTTTAAAGGCAGACTAACAGGTCTTTGAGGGTCAGAATTCTAGCTGATAGACAGGTGTTCAAATACTTATTTGCAGCTGTATCATACAAATAAATAGTTAAAAAATCATATATTGTGATTTCTGGATTTTTTTTTTGATTATGTCTCTCACAGTGGACATGCACCTACGATGACAATTTCAGACCCCTCCATGATTTCCAAGTGGGAGAACTTGCAAAATAGCAGGGTGTTCAAATACTTATTTTCCTCACTGTATATGTATAATTTATATTTTTATTTATTTATTTATTTAAATATATATATATATATATATATATATATATATATATATATATATATATATATATATATCACTCAGCACAAACCACTGGAGATACACACACATTATATACACATTTATTAATCATACAGCATCTATTGCACTTTGGATTTCAATTTGTGAACATATTGTATACTGTACATTATATATTATTACTATAGCTTAATGTATACTGTTATTGTTTAATGTATGTTTAGTGTATATTGTTTAAAGTATATGTATATTGTAAGTATGTGTATATTGTTTAAAGCTGTGAGAACTACACTCACATTGTGTAAATTATTTATTGTTTATTGTAGTGTATACTGTGCTGTGAGTAATTGTGTGCGCATCAGATGTGTAATCTGTTGTTGCTTAAATGTTGTACATGTCATGTCATGACTACTATGTTTGCTCGGACTGCACCTAAGAATTTCACCTACTGTTGCACTTGTGCATATGGTAGAGTGACAATAAAGTGATTTGATTTGATTTGATTTGATTTGATTTGATTTGATTGAATGTGTAATTATTTATTGGATTAACTATTTCTTAGTATTATTACTTAATTTTAATCATACTTAATGATTGCAATAACTGTAATGTGTGCAAAACATATATATAATCAATAAGTTATGACAACATGTTTTTACATTACTTTTTAACTCCTCAAAAATAAGTTAAGCAACTCAAGATTCAACTCATTTTCTTGTAATTATTTCCTCAGTTTCAATTTAATGTAATTTAAGTTGACATGACTTAAACATCCAAGTTGATTGTACTTAAAAATTTAAGGCATTTTTAAGGCAATTAATTTTTTTACAGTGAGTGAACCTAATATGCAAAAAGCTGCTCAAATATTATGCAATGTGATTATGTAATGTGATAATGTTAGTCAGAGTGGATCTGCTCTAATAGGCTTTGGAGCTGGCAGTTATCTCTGCATGATTAAATCATCACCAGTATAGTGGGCTGTGGCGTTTGAGGGATTTGATTGACATTCTTCATGGTTTGACCAAATCACAAAAGAGCCCATTCATCCTCCAACACTGACTTAATCATCATTTATCAGCTGACAAATGATTGACCGGAGGGGTTCTATTGCCAAGATAAAGAAGATAAGAATGGAGTTTTGTTCTATCCTAAAGATCTCTAGAACAATAGTTCCTTCAACACAATGATACAAAGACAGGATTTGGGAATGCTAACGCTCACTGTAGTGTTTAAATACGTAGGATAGGACAGATATTGTGTATTAAGTAGATGAAACAAAAAAAGTATATGTGGTGTGATTTCACACTGTCAGTTGGAATTTAAATGTTTTATTATAAGAAATATCCTTTGTACCTGTTCTGTTTTATATGTTGTGGAAACGGCGCCCCCTTGTGACCATAGTCAATTGATCATAGGACGTTGTAACACTTTTTAGGTTTCTCTCTTGGTTTTGAGTAACTCTCCAAACAAAAAATGCTGAAATCATCTTCATTCTTAGCGTTAGTGTCATTGTTTACGTTTTTCTTTCCCCATTTTTTGGGTTGTATTTTCATTCAACTTTCTGGTGCCTCTTTTCCAATTCCAGTGCCTCTTTCGCCTGGGTGTCTGTGAGAACTGCAGTCTTCCGCTTTCTCTTCCCTTTTGAGACTTTTCTTGGCTCTGCTTTTGGGTGAGGTCGTAGGGTCTCAGATGAGAAATCAATATTGGAAGGTGACACTGGTGCAGTTAAAGCAGGTGCGGGCAGCACAGATGGCAGTGGTTGAGTGGGCCATCACGAATAAAATGTTCTACGAAATGGACACAAGGGAATCAAGTGTGCCTCACACGTACTGAAAAGTGAAGCCAAAGCGTCTCGATCGCCCCCAGGTGGCTGATCCCAGTATAGGTCATAAACCCTGCCATGTATTCTAATGATATGCAAGACAAGCTAACTACACTCAAAGGTGCACTATGTAACTTTTTCGTCCGCTAGAGGTCGATGCCAAGTTTGAGTGCAGAATCTTGGGACATGTGGTCTTCACCTCACAGCCGGTGGAAAAGAATCGGGATAGGACATGTTCATGGATGCGATTATTAACGTTACTGTAGTATGAAGCAGAGCAGGGCCGAGTGTTGTGGGAGCTGAGCAAGGCCGCTGGAGCAATTGTTAATAAGATAAACGCAACACACGCCTCGCAAGCAGCGGGACTTTTATTATGCCACAGTCGCCGGCGCCAGTATGAGGTAACCCAGCTCTGTTTATCATATTAGATACATTTGAGTGTGTTGAAAATTATGTTATGACGTTACTCTGTGCGCTCGCTCGGCGGCTGCTATGACACTTGTTCACACTGTGTAAAGCGTTTCTGCAAAATAAAACTGGAAACCGAGGGTAACACATATGACGCAATCGACAGGCGACTCCCTCACGAGTCCCGGTTCCTTGGTTAAAATAGCAATCTTCTCCCCATTTGCAAATAGTTGGAAACATTTGGGATATTGTAAGTACTCAACTGAACAAAATATAAAACACTGGCCTTGTTGTTTTTGGATATTTTACTGAAAAAATTCTACATAGTGCACCTTTAAGCCCAATTTATACTTCTACTCTGAGTGTACGCCGTAGCTACTGACGCCTCTCCAGAAATGTAACAACGTGTCAATTCTAAGCGGACCGCAAGCGAATGTGATTGGTCTGCCAGGCTCAGCTACAGCGCAGGTCTGATGCAGAAGTATAAAAATCAGCCTTTACACTTCAAATACATTTTTTCCAAAGATGGTTTCTGTCATTTTAGGTAGTTTTTAATCACGCTGATGTAAGTTCAAGTGTTCGTTTTTTAAAATAAGTTTTATATGATAAACGGGGATGTGACGTTATGATTGACAGATGCGATTGACAGCTTCTCTGAGCGAAGCTGTCACTGGGACACCAAGGAACATTTTTCGTGTTTTGTACTAACAGATTCTGTATGAGTGTGGCCGGAGTTTTGATATCGCAGCTCTACTTCCTGCTCCCTACAGCGCAGAAGCAGGTCCCAAATCAGTGCAAGATGTGAGTGCCATATATTGGCGGCTTCACTTTTCTACAATGGAAAATAGTGAAGGGGCGTTGTTCAATCTTTTTTACAGTCTATGTAGGAAATGCAAAGTTGGGTGGAATCATATTCCCCAGTGCATTGACAGCACAAGCAAGGGTCACAAGTGTCCCTCTCTCTGCTGATGTGGACAACCCAACTTCTACCACCGTTCCTGCGGCAACAATATTTTCAGTTTTTTTGACAGTTGTAACCCCAGTTTCATCCATGTGCATGGTAATGCATAGCCAGCTGGAAGGCAAATCGACGAATCTGAAAAATAGAAGAAACAAAAAAAAGTACTCTCCCTTCCAGTCTTCCTTCCACTGTTTTACTCTGATACACAACCTCTTTCAAGCCGCATCTCATATAGTGCGCAAATACTGAACCAAGTTCTTTTTCGTGTTTTCTTGCACTTGAGCGGACAAATACACGCAAAATGATGTCAAAATACCCCCATAAACACAGTAGATTTTGTCTTAAATGGACATAAACAGTTGAAAAATTGTTTAAACAACAGCTTTTTTTCTGCCTTTAGTAACAAAACAGTGTATATATTCAAGCTATACAGTATTCTCCAAAATCGTATACTATTTATAACTTACAAATGAAGGCCAACCTCATGTGGTTATTTGAATTAGATGACTAAAAGTAATTAGTGACTTTTAAGTCAAAAATGTAAAATTATTGTTTTGATTGTTCAATGATATATAATGTGAGGTCTGCTCCTTCATTACCCAGCTTTAAATCTCTGTTCGCTCTGGCTTTTGATTAGCTCGCTATTGGTAGATTTTTATATTTATTTATTATTTTGATTGTATTGGGTCTAATGTGTTTATATTTTGTATCTGCCTTATTTCTTTTTATGCTTTCTTTTTATATGCTCATTGTCTTACTGTACAGAACTTTGGCACAACTCTGTTGCTTTTAAAGGGGTGATGAACTGAGAAATCAACTTTCCCTTGAGCTTTTGATATATAAAAGGTCATGGTAATATAAGAATATCCTGAAAGTTTCAGAGCAAAGTTTGTGTGTGTGATTTAATCATTGTGTTTGTTGATATTTTGCGAGTCCTCTGAGCATTTCCCCCCAGACAATTCCTGGGACGCTGAAGCTCATTAAATATGCAAATCTTATCCAATCCTAGCCGTGGGCATTTACTTCCAAGTGTTCAGTGCAGCACACCCATCAAATCCGAGTGTTTTTCTGAGAGGCTCAAAACCAGGGACATAGCCTATTACATATTCATTATGATGTTTTTGAATGTAAAAAACACACAAACGTCATAAGTTGACCTTAGACAACAGTATTAAAAAAAACACACAAAAAAAACAGTTCATGACACCTTTAAATGTGCTATAGAAATAAAATTTGACTTGACTTGATAATAGCCTATAATATTTTACACTAATATGTAATATAATATATGGTACAAATGTTATTATATATTAACAATTTAAAATAAATAGCAAGAAATATATATGTTAAATTGTGTGTGCTTAAATTTATATTTATGTATATTTATAATAACATTTTCACAGATTTACATTTTATATATCAATAACCTATACGCTGCACCTCCACAGTTTATCCACAAGGTGGCGTCCTCTAATCTAATATAAACCGAGCATTCAACTTGGAAAACGGTCTACATTATTAGACTATTTACCTTAACCAGCATGATCGGTCATAATTCATAAGGCAGGAACAGAAGGCGGATGTTCATCGTCCCTCATAAGGTGTGTCTTTTTATAAGGCTTATCTGACTTAATATGACGTGATCTAGAATCAACACACTCAAGAATATCAAGGCCTAACGTAACCTCGTTTGAATTTGGAGATTTAGAATGATTCCTGAGCTGACGACCAAATGATATAGGGCTAGGCCTAATATAAAATATCATATTTTACATTCATGTTTTATAATAGCTATAATATGTGATTTTCAAATGAATTCTATAATTTAAAATAATACATATACCAATATAGGCTACACTGATCTCCACAGCTTAGGTAGCGAGCTCTAATCTATTTTGAGCTGAGCAGTGAGCACTCTACCTGGCAAAGATAAGCATTATTATTTACCCTCATATGGCCATAACTCATAAGACAGAAGGCGGATGTTCATCATCACCAGAATCCTACCTCAACTGATTATTTCATTTAGAAGACTTGAAATAATTCCTGACTTTTAAAAGGTTTTGAAGCGATCTTCTGTATAGTCATATTCTTTTTTTTATTTAGGCCTCGTTATTTAGAAATGACGTCATCGTCTGAAGACTGAAACCTGGCTGTGATCCATATGGATTGATTTGGAATTTCACAATTTCCCTTTGACATTGTTGCTATATCCCGTGCTTTGTTTTAAACACTTGCCAAGCTCTTATGTCCCGGTAATGATGTCATCACAACCCTTATCCTTTTACAAGTGTCCATGACAGCATGTTTCCACTGACTCAGCCTGATGAAACTAATTCATACTCAGCCCTTATTATGAACTCCACACCTGATCGTGTGAGAAGGTGAGCAGAAAAAAAGGAAAGAAAATGAATGTGGAAGAAGACACGACAATTAAGAATGAAAATTGTTGCTCTGAAGTCTCATAGCTACACTCTAAAAATAAAAAGGTTCTATATGGCACCAAAAATGGTTCTTGGCTCGTAATCATAGGGGAACCTTTTTAAGTGCTATATAGCACCAATTTTGGTGCTTCAGTGATTCTTCAGCGGTTCTTCAGAGGTGCTTCACCGGTTCTTTGACTAAGGTGCTATATAGCACCGCTAACTATGGTGCTATATAGCACCGCTACCATATACAGAACATGTTAAGATATGGTGCTATAGAGCACCAAAAGTGGTTCCTCTATGATTACGACGAAGAACCATTTTTGGTGCCATATAGAACCTTTTTTTTTTTTTTGAGTGTAGGCTATATATTGTTTCACGGAAAAGAAACTTCCTTGTGCTGTTGACATATACAGAGAGACATTCAAGTCTCATGTTTAGGCGGAAATAATACTCAGACATATTCCAGAGTATTTCCTTACCTACCAGTCAGCAAAGATACATGAATATCTATTACTTGGGTGGGGGAGTACACATAATTACTCCATACTAATTATTTTGCGTTGCATTGCATCTATTGTTTGACTTGTGCATTGCTTTGCTCTTCATGGACTGTATTAATCAAACTGTTCTATAGTAGCCTAGAATAATCAATAAAGTCATTTACGGGTTTAAGTTTACGGGAGTTCACAGGTGAAAGTTATCATTAAGCAATATAATACAAGCAATAATCATGTTGTTCCAAATATCAGGATTGAAAGCATGATGTGTTTAAATGACAGTTCATTAGTGATGTGCACTTTCGAAACACCCAAAAATGTTGTCATCACTTACTCACCCTCATACTGTTCCAAACCTGTATGAATGTCTTTCTTCTGTTGAACACAATAGAAGATATTTTGTTCAACCAAACAGTTAACGGCAGCCATTGACTACCATAGTATTTTTCCCCTACTACTATGCTTGTTTTTTCTACTCTGTGAGATTTTTCAAATGACATATGACACATGACTATCTGAGCTGTATGATGTTTTTGACATTTTACAGTACACAGTACAAAAAAATATTTAACAAATTATGAAACCTTTTTTATTTATCAGGAAATAACTCAGCACTGGCTACATGCATTGTAAAGTTCAAACTCTACGCTTTAAAATGACACCTATTTTGTGTTGATCAAAGCAAAAATATAATTATTATACATTTTTTCATCGCTAGTTGGCGCCCGGTTTAGAGGGACGATTCAGCACTCGTTAAGAGTTGTATCAAAATGCATTAAAAACCATTTCTACGCTTTAAAATTATACCTATTTTGTGTTATTCCATTCAGTAATTTGATTATGAATATTTTCACTGAGGCTGGGGGAGGTTTTAGGGGTTAAGCTTCAAAACTTTGCAAATCTTGTTGTGAATCAATCAGTAAATGAGGCTTTGTTATGTCATAACTGCATTTAATAGATTATACTTAAAAAAAAAACATTTGCGATTTGGTTTGAAAAAGGTGTGGGTTAGGATGTGTTGTGTTGTGTGTAAACGAATCAGTTTAGTGAATAATTCAGTGACTCACTTATTGTCGCTACATACTGATCTAACAATGTAACATGTATAATGAAGTGGAGTAATTAAATAAACAGTTTATCTAATAAAATTAAGTAAACTGTTAATTACATAATTTATTAATTTATATTAATCATATGTTAATTAAGCATTTCATCAATTATTTATTTATTTTAATCTCATTTATTTTTTATGTACTTAATTTTATATATATATATGTTTTTTCTCTAAACGTTTGCATGTTTATTTAACCTAATTTATTTATAATTTTTTTATATTATGATTATTATTATTATATTCACAGTTTTACTCTAGGCCTTTCCACATCTATTTATCATACCGTATGTTAATTTACCATTCTATCGTTTATTTGTTTATTGTTTTCAATCTAATACATTTATTTACTCAATTTTATACTTACTTTTCTCTACACATTTAAGCAAATGTATAAATAATAAATTAATTAAATGTATAAATAATATTCTTTACTTATATCATTTATTTTTGTGCATGTTTTATATGTTAATTTAACATTTAATCACTTATTTAGTTATTTATTTTAATCTTATTTATTTAAATTGTTTCATGGTTTTTCTCTAGACTTTTCCACAGACCCCCTGTCACTCCTTTGAGGCCCCCAGTTTGAAAAACCCTGATATAGGCTATATTTGTCTTTTCACTCATTCACTACAATAGTGTTGCATTGCACACTATTTGTGAACTAGTCACATTTGGTAGCATGTAGGTGCCACTTGTTAGTTAGTTGCAACTGGTTATTTATTTTTCTTCTAAAGCTAAGAGAAACTGGCAACCCCATTGAAATATCTAAATGGGCTGGATCTGAATAGGCCTATTATAAGGTTTCCCATGAAACCTGTGTATTTTTTATTAGTGCGTATGTGTATAAAGAGGCTAAATGCCTGTTTAAAATCTTGCAATGCTTCCTGAGAAAACTCAACTTGTTTGGATCCCAAAACAAGCATCCTACATACTTCCTGCAGCTCCTTTATCCTTTATAAGTAGGCTATTCTGGTTTCTCCATTGCCTGCTTGTCTCTCACAACCAAGAACAGAAACCGCCCCCAAAACTTTGAAAACATCTGCTCTGAAATTGAATAGAAGTGGCCCTACAATGTCTCCTCTCATTCTACAAGGAAGGCCCAGGACATTATGCGGGACAGCTCACATGTCCTCCTCCAGCACATCCAGCTGCTCCTTCTCACGCGTTAGACTTGTACCATGATGCTCCACAAACAGTACAGAGAATCATTCATACCCGAGGCTGTTTACTGAATAGAGCAATCGCAGAGGACCGTGAGAGCGTGGCACTTTACATCAGTCGGATTTCTTCAATTCCTCTGCAGTGCACGACTTCTTAGAGATGATAATAATGTGACTATTCCATTATGGAAGAATTTCTCTAAGAATTTCCATACATTCCGATTACAGATCCCATTATAATCAGCTATGTTTTTATCAGCTCTTTTTTTAAAGAGTATAGAACACATACGCTTAAAGTAAAATGAAATAGACTATAGCCTATACTGCTGCATTATCCATACAAACGGTCAGATAATTCAAAATATAATTAAATAAAAAATATATAAATAAAAATTATAATATATATATATTTTTTTTCCTGTAATTAATTTAATATTTTGATATTGTAATAATTTCAGTTACTCTCCAAATTAATGTAGAAACAATTTAAAGACAGTACATTTTAAGTATGTGTTGTATTGTCATGTTTTTATGAATGAAGGCCAGTATCACTGATGTCTCTATGAAACATTAATGACGTTACATTACAGTATAACTGAACGCTCCCAATTTCAACATTTATTAGGCTTTAAAAAAACTACTTTTAATTTAAGTGAACTTAAAACAATCTTTACATAAACCCATTATAATAAATGTTATATTTACCTGTGGCCTTCCCTATTAGACATATACAGAAATGTGATAGTTATCAAACACCTTTCTTAAATGCATAAATAATAAATGAAATATTTCGGGAGAACTGAGATTAGTAGTAGCAGATTCTACTACTACTAATCTCAGTTCTCGCGCATGCGTCGTGGCACTCCCGCAAACTCTCGTCAGAGGCTCAAATTGAACAACAATAATAGTGTGATAAAGTCGTTATTTTTGTTGTTTTTCCGCTCAAAAAGTATTTTCGTCGCATGATAGACTTAATACAGAGCCACTGTAGTCATTTGGACTCCTTAAATGACGTTTTTACTTACTATTCTGGGCCATCAAGTTTCAGTCCCTCTGAAAGCCTATGGAGGAGTGAGACAGCTCTCAGATTTCATAAAAAATATACTAAATTATGTTCCGAAGATGAACGAAGGTCTTACATGGTTGGAACAACATGAGGGTGAGTAATTACTGACAGAATTTTCAATTTTGGGTGAACTAACCCTTTAATGACAGGCATCATCAGTGCTTCTGTCACTTTAAGAACAGCTGCCGAACATGACGCTGATCTCACGCGCTGTCCCGTGCATCTCATTTCCTCACAACTCTTATTTAACTAATTTAAAGGTCCCGTTCTTCGTGATCCCATTGTTCAAACTTTAGTTAGTGTGTAATGTTGCTGTTAGAGCATAAATAATACCTGTAAAATTATAAAGCTCAAAGTTCTATGCCAAGCGAGATATTTTATTTAACAGAAGTTCCCTTTCAATGCCTACAGCGAACGGCTGGCTTGGACTACATCCTGGTACTTCCTACATAAATGACGTCAGTAGAACAGTAGAACAGACTAACCTCCGCCCACAAGAATACGCGAAAAAAGGGGGCGTGGTCTTGTTGCTGTCCCACGTGGAGAAGAGGACGTGTCGCGTGGAGAAAAGGAAGTGCTGCGTTTCAGTGTGTTTGTCGCCATGTCGTCGAGACGCTGTTATTTTCATCCCGGAGTCAAATCACCTTTGTTTGGCTTTCCCAGGGACGCTGTAGAGATCATTGAGCGCTTATATCTCCCGTTAAGAGGCGTGACCTTTCCACGTGCCCTAAGCTGCTGTCGAATCACAACACAGGACCGTGCTACGTTCGCTAAGCTGCGGTCAAATCACAACACGGGAAGCGCTGGCACAATCAGAACTCGTTACGTATTTCTGAAGGAGGGACTTCATAGAACAAGGAAGTCATCAGCCCGTTTTTAGGACCGTGAAAACAGCGGTATACAGATAAGTAAATTGTGTTAAAAATACTGTTTTTTTTTACACGCGAAACATGAACACGTTATATTGCACACTGTAAACACAATCAAAGCTTCAAAAAGACACGAAGAACGTGACCTTTAAGACTCCTAATATGAGAATACTTAAAATTCTCTGTGTTGTTGTTATTGTTTGTTCAAGAGCAAAAGAGAACTCGATGTGAGCAGGAGACTGACGCGAGTCTGTTTGTGCGTCGAGTGTGTGTGTGTGTGTGTGTCCCTCGATTAGCTGACATGAGACGCAGCCACACAGACAGGACACTGACACACACACACACAGAGACAGGACATTGACACACACACACACACACACACAGGACATTGACATACAGCGCGTTCTCTTGTGTCTTTGAAGCATTTACATGAATAGGAGCGTGATCATGTAACTAGGCAAAAATGGATATAAAAACGGACGCTGCGTTATTTGCGTAAATATTTTTAATGCGTTAAGCTGAAAAAATGAATCGCCCAGCCCTAATATATATATATTCCCGTTCACACGGATCTACGAAAACGATTAAAATCACTGTATTATTCATGCCAGGCCAGGCAATGTCACTTTGTAAAGAAACACGACGCACCTATATACAGAACGTGTAATAGAGTGGTGCAAGTATGCCATCACTTTGGAGGCCAAAACGCAAGCGAGTTAGCATTTTAGCACTTCCTGTTCCCTCGTATGGAAGTCAATAGACCTTTCTCACAAAAAATGGAAATACGTAATCGTTGCGGATCGGGAGTTCCTGTCAAGCGCCAACACATCAGAAAAGCATATCCGGCCAAGAGAAAATGGATCAGCGAGTCTACACAACTTCGCTAATGGATTTGCCAAATAATTACATTTGATGGAAATGAACAATTAGGCCTATTTACATAAGTCTCATATTACGTCGCTAAGAACCAGCGTTACATATCATCTTGGTCAAGGAAGATGTCATCTTGTTTGTGCGGACATTGGCTACAGTTCAAAATAGTTTAAACATCATGCAGTGTGTACAATTCTATTTTTTAACATACAACATAATACTTTTAATAAAATTATATATGTTTTTATTTTAAAAGACTATAATACTGTATGTTTACAATATAATACAAAATGTTGATTAACATCACGTTATGTTTTAAAACGAAATAAATTCACAATATGTATGGAGGCATTTTGCAAAAGTGAATTTTATATATATTAAATAAAATATCACACATTTTTAAGATAAAAAATATATACACAACTCACGAGGCAACATCCATTTAAGCATGCGTGTTTATTTTAGTAGTCAGTGAACAGCCTGAGAAACATTTAAATAGATTTCAGTTAATAATGGTTATATACATATAATGGTTATATATATATATATATATATATATATATATATATATATATATATATATATATATATATATATATATATATATATATATATATATATATATATATATATAAATATTAGTTTAAAAAAGAAATCGTTTTATATTTCCCCACAGAGGTGCGTCATATGCCGCTTTGCCTTGAAAGGTTTGTAAGTTAGGACATGAGCAGGGAAGTTTGGTCCTTCATCCTGCAGGATAGCCTGAATCCATTTCGGTCAAACTCCACCATCAACAGGGAAGGAATGAAACGACAGATATAGATGCTTTTGGGAATAACAAGAACAGTCCGGTAAGCTACAATCACACTTGCTCATTGCTTGCGCCATTTGTTTACCTGTATCCCTGCCCGGCGAGGAAGAAGATTACCACGACGATTGCGTATTTCCGGTCGCAAATACGGAAGTTGTGAGAAAGGTCTATGGGGTTTTGGTTAAATGGCTGAAATAAGGTCTGTGGTGAACACAAGCTCAAGATACTTTCACGTTTTATTGTCTTGAAAAAGGCAGTTGCTAACAAATGGCTAAATAGGAGGCTGTCGAGGAATTTAAACGTTTCACACCGAACAGGTGAGCTCAGTCTGCTTTTATAGCCTCATTATGCTCACAATTGTGCTCTTATAACTAACTCAAACGTTCTGGGAAAATGTTTTTATATAAAAACTGGAAGAGTTGTCAGAAGCTTGACGTTGAAATCGCGGGACCTTGGTGTAGTCCCTTTATAGCCTACCTTCAGCTTTTTACTTCTGGCGACTGCCTTTAGGCTTCAAAATTCATAAATGTTGTGTTCATTTGTGATAATAATCTTGATGGACATCCAAAGCCTATAGAAAATATCCTAGTTTTTCTTGAGGGAACCAGTGTGACGCTAACTGCCGGTTGGCCTACAAAGTGACGTCATACCTGCACCACGCATGAAAATTACATCACAGTTTTCATAAATTCACGTTTTTATAGGTTACACAGAGACGATAATGGTATCGTTTTGAAAAAAATAAATTTTTCAAAAGTTTGCATTTTTAGGCCCCCAAAACGGCGTTATGTAAATGAATGGCCAAAACGCATAAAAAAAAATTCTATTTTAGTCAAAAATGGTGTTGTGTAAACATGGTTCCTGGATGTAGTACATCTGAATTTCATTCATACTACACACATTCATACTATATAGAACATACTTTTTAAAATGTTTTTAAAGTAAGTTTCAAACCAAATGTAGTACTATACCCTACAGTATGCGATTTCAGATGCAGAGCAGGTTAAACTTCCAAGATAAATTATAAAATTTCCAGTGAAAGCTTGTTTAACCCTGGTTACTTAATGTTAAAAGTTATCCAAATGTTTTCAAAAACACAAGTATGAGAAATAAAGTAATAAAGTTTCAATTGCAAAAATGAATACACTTTCCTAAAAAGACAACTGTGTAGCGTGACTACAACATCAAAGCTACAATAAGGTGTTGAAAAGACATTGACAGTGTCTGGTTTCCACCGCGGGCCTCTCAGCTGGAGGCCCATGGCCGTTAGAGGCCCCGGGCTGGGGCACTGGCCCCATTGGCCCAATCCATAATCCATCCTCATGCGTAAATGCTGATATAAGCTCTCTAAAATCCATACACAAGAGATCACAGGGATTTTTAAGAGCCAATCTGAACAATGATTGAGATACAAAGCGTGAGTAGCTCCTCTGACTAGTTTTTGCTGACAGAGTCTAGGGTGATTTCATGCGTTATTATTAAAAGAAATAAAACCACCACCAGCAGCTTTAATTTCCACTAAAGTGAAAGTGCCTCATTACTGTTTATAATTGATTATTTAAATGTTTCTTTTTTTAAATAAGAACTGTTTTGTCAGCTTTTTGTTATTGGTCATAGAAATCAATGAGTTATTTTTAAATCAATGCAAAACAACTATGATGTGTTCAATTTAAGCAAGACTAGGGTGAATATGGTAAAAAAAATAAAAATAATAATAAGGTAAGAATTGTAACAAATTTATATAATCAAGCTCCCCCAGTTGATTACTTGTATTAAGAATTGCAAACATTTTTTGTGTGACAAGTTTTCTGAAATGTTATTTTTAAATATGCAAATGAGGCAGTAGAAAATTAAATATGCACTAATTTGCATACATTTCCAAAACAGATTGGATAAATACATTGGATAAAGCTATAGGTTCAAAAGTCATGTTTCATTTTGTTGACATATTAGAGGTAAGTTTTTACAGTTGTGTTTTGCCTTTTATGTTTTTAATTAATTTATGAAACCACTGTAAACTTTTTTACATATTAAATTGCTTGATTTCTGGCTCATTTTGAAAAGGGGAAAAAAAAAACAGCCTTTAAAGATATATGTATTATAATTGTTATGAAATCCAAATAACCCAATTGACCAGTGCATGAAAAAACAATGTTTTTTTTTTTTTTTTTTACCTGTAGTGTCTTGCCATTAAAATAAAATATTAAAATAAATGTAACCTCTTTACTGTCAGTCACATTTTTTTTGACTTTTCAGACTTAAATTGTTATTCATCTTGAATAGAGCAGAGAAGAAAATTATTTAAAGCTATGGTCTACGATTTCAAAGATTGTTCATTATTAATAACCTCGTTTAGATGCTGGTTATGGTTCTACAGTACAATCCTAACAATATGAAGAGAAAAAAGAATGGAAAAAATCCATTCACTCTATTGGGTGTACACCCGCAGAGAAATTGACCAATGTAAACTGTCCGGCCGGACAGCTTACATTGGTTAACTGCTCTCATCCAATCCCCTGCTCCACTCGCGTCTCCACCCACCGCACCCCACCCCACCCCGCCCCCTCCTGCGACATGAAATTTCGCGGGCAAGTAGGCAGCATCAACTCAGCAATGGAGAAAAACCAACAAACAGACAGCAGCAAGCGGCCCCTGCTCGCCCCAACAGTCAAGGTTGGAATAAAGAAAGTCAATTGAGGAAAGAGCAGAGATTTAAAAAAAATGTGAAGAACGTCGGACTCAAAGCCGAATCAATATAGGGTCCACCATTGCCCGTTGGAGGAAGCTTTAGAGAAACCTTTGGACTTAAAACCTACACTTTATGGTGTGGTGTATTACATAAATAGCCTTTTATCAGTCTGACAACATGATCATGCTGCCGGTCGGCATTGGAATGTTAGCCGTTTAGCATCGCCTATCACGGGTCAAAGTAATTATATTTCTTGAAGTGCTTGACTATTTCAATAGGCCTAACGTTAGCGGTTTTCTGTTCGAGCCGATAGAACATTGCATGTGTTGCTAATCTTGCGTGGGCGTGAACTCAAACGTGTGCCTTTGAGCTATCAACATCTCTGTTCCGATGTTTACTCCTGCTTGACTGAGTGACGTTGTTCAGGTCGTTTCCCGGTGGGAGGGATCAGGTAGCACAGAGGGGAGGGGTGTGCGTGTGGAGGGGCGGGATGAGTTTTTTTAAAAATTCAGGCTTTCTCGACTGATTTTCAACATCATAGACTACAGCTTTAAGTGAAATAAAAAAAGGCTAAAGAAGTTTAAAGGTGCACCGGCATCTTATCTTCAACAAACCCAAAAGGGCCCACTTCACACCACTCTTCATCTCTCTGCGCTGAGAGCTACCACTCGCTGCTCGCATCAAGTTCAAGGCACTTACGCTTGCTTACAGATCCACCACGAGCTCAGCTCCTGCATACTTTGACTCGCTCCTATAAGTCAACACCCCCACCAGAAGCCTTCGTTCAGCTAAGGAGCAACGGCTTGTGGTACCATCACAGAGAGGCAGAAAATCCCTCTCCAGAACATTCACATTTACCGTTCCCTGCTGGTGGAATGGTTTTCCCACCTCCATCCGAATTGCAGAATCACTGACAGCATTCAAACGACAGCTGAAAACTCACCTCTTCTGCGAGCACTTAACCTTATCTTTAAAAAAAATAAATAATAATTTTCCTTCTATTTTCCTCTACTTCTTCCCTGCCCTAGTGTGTGATGCTCTGTGCGATGTCCAAAACGTAGTACTTCAGGCACTTTCTGTGTTTCGCTGCCTCCTCATGATGGATCGCTTCCTGTACTCCTCAGTTGTAAGTCGCTTTGGATAAAAGCGTCTGCTAAATGCATAAATGTAAATCTAGCGGTGAGGTTGCGAATTGCAACCGCCCACCGCTCACCCCTCCCTTTCGAAGCGCATAGAGAAGCCACGGGGGCCGACACAGGACAAAGATGTCATCGTCTGAGACAGCAGAGAGTAGCTTGCGCTCTGAGCAGTTTGTCCATTTAGGGCTTCTGTAGAAACAGAAAGGGTGCAAAAGGGTGCAAAATGGTGACTTCACTGTAAGGGGACACACAATGTATGTAGGGGTGGCAATACACATGTGTTATGTGTTGTTTGTATGGGAACAGAGCATGCACGCTCAGCTCTCATTGTGAACGTCTGCCACTGCAGATGTTTCACTACAACTGGGCACTCTTTGAGGAGGGCACTCAGACATGCGCTCCAAAGCAGAGCAGCGACTGTGGGGATCGCAGATAGATACTTGCAAGCTATCTCTCCGCTGAGACAGCATCATCTCTAAAGGTCCTGTCTGGGGTTAAGTCTGAACGAAGAGTGTGCTTTTTCCATTACAGATGACTACTTTTCTAGGTGTGGTATGGGACTCCACAACGATGTAGATATGTTTTTCTCCTGCTTGTATCAAATTGATCCTGGCAGCCGTAAGCAAGATAAAGCTAGGCCAGTCACTGACTGTGAAACTGTTTTAGAGGCTGTTGGGTCTGGTGGCATCTGCGTCCGACGTGATACCTTTTGGCCTGCTGTACATGAGACCTTTACAGTGGAGGCTCAAGACCAAGGGGTTTTCCCCCAGGGACAACCTGTTCCACATGATCACAGTTAAGTGCAAGTGTCTTTGTATCTTGGGGATGTAGAAGGAGCCTTGGTTTTTCTCCCACGGTCTGGTGTGTGTGTGTGGGGGGGGGGGCAGCTTGTCATTGCAGAATGCTTACGGCAGATGCTTTCCTCACAGGGAGCAATCCTAGAGGGTCGCTTAACACAAGGTCTGTGGAGGGGTCATCATCTATCCTGGCACATAAATTGCCATGGAGATCAAGGCTGTCTTTGTAGCTCTAAAACACTTCCTCCCAGATCTCAGGCTGTGTACATCCCTGGGCATCTAAATCAAGGAACAGACATCATGCCAGGGACGGAGGCCTGGAGACTCCACCCTGAAGTGGTGGAGGTAATCGGGAGAGAGTTCTGCTAGGAAGTGGACCTAATTGCATCTAAAGTAACAACCCACTGTCCTCTCTGATTCTCCCTCACACACACAGCCCTGTTACAGTTGGATGCCATAGTGCAGAGGTCTGTGTCAGTATGCTTTCACCAGGCCGGCATCAGTCAACTCTTAGTAGCCCCCTTCTGGCCGGCCAGAGTATGGTTCTTGTGCCTAATGTCTCTCCTCAATGGCTCTCCATGGGAGATTGCCGCCAGTAGGGATCTCCTGTTCCAGACAGGGGGTGCGATCCTTCACCCCCACCCGGACTTGTGGAAACTGTGGGTTTGGTCCTGTGGGGGACCCATCCTGAACGCTGGTCTCTCAACCATTGATGTTGAGACCATTCTTAACTCTAGAGCTCCCTTCACAAGGAAACTATATGCCTTGAAGTGGAGAGTTTTCACTTCATGGTTCAGAGGTCGTCGGTTGGACCCAGTTAACTGCCCGGTTGATTCAGTGCTGGAGTTCCTTTTAAGGTAATTTTTCTGCAGGACTATCCCCCTCCACTCTGAAGGTGTATGTGGCGGCCATAGCTGCTTACCATGTTCCTTTGGGTGGGAGAGACCCACTTGTGTCTCGTTTCCTATGTGGTGCTTTGAGACTGAGGCCTGCAATCCATGCAAGGGTTCCACCTTGGTATTTGGCCATAGTACTTTGGCCATTGAGTCAGTTGCAGAAAAATGTCTGACTCTAAAAACTGTGTTCCTTTTTGCTATCACATCTTTTAAGAGAATATGAGATCTTCAGGCTTTGTCGGTTTCCCCTTCATGCTTAGAGTTTGCTCCCGGCATGGTTAAAGCCTTTATGCACCCTAGTCCGGGTTATGTGCCTAAGGTTCCAACCAATGTTGCACAATCTATAGGCTTGTCCTCCTCCTTTTCATACCAGGAGAAGCTAAACCTGTTGTGTCCAGTAAGAGCACTGGGCGCTTATGTCCATATAACTACCATGTGAAGGAAATCTGATCGGTCTGTTTTGGGTCACCTAGGAAAGGTTATCCAGCGACCAAGCAGACAATGAGCAAGTGGATAGTCGAGGTTATCTCTCTTGCTAATGGGGCTATGGCTGTTTGGCTGCACATTTGTGAGGTTTTACAACCTAGACTTGGACTCCACAACGGGGTCCCAGGTGCTCATGTCTTAGTTGTGCTCACCATAACTCACATTAGTCATGCATTTGTCAGCACGGTAAAGTGGGTATTATCGTTGCCATAGCATTGCTACTTCCAATGCAGCGCAAGTTCCCTCGAAAGAGAACATCTCATTTTCGAACTGTAATCATGGTTCCCTGAGAAGGGAACGAGACTCTGCGTCAAATGTATACTTCTTACATACATGTGATTGACTTGCTTCGGCCAATCAGAAGCTCCACTCTGAAGGTGTATGTGGCGGCCATAGCTGCTTACCATGTTCCTTTGGGTGGGAGAGACCCACTTGTGTCTCGTTTCCTATGTGGTGCTTTGAGACTGAGGCCTGCAATCCATGCAAGGGTTCCACCTTGGTATTTGGCCATAGTACTTTGGCCATTGAGTCAGTTGCAGAAAAATGTCTGACTCTAAAAACTGTGTTCCTTTTTGCTATCACATCTTTTAAGAGAATATGAGATCTTCAGGCTTTGTCGGTTTCCCCTTCATGCTTAGAGTTTGCTCCCGGCATGGTTAAAGCCTTTATGCACCCTAGTCCGGGTTATGTGCCTAAGGTTCCAACCAATGTTGCACAATCTATAGGCTTGTCCTCCTCCTTTTCATACCAGGAGAAGCTAAACCTGTTGTGTCCAGTAAGAGCACTGGGCGCTTATGTCCATATAACTACCATGTGAAGGAAATCTGATCGGTCTGTTTTGGGTCACCTAGGAAAGGTTATCCAGCGACCAAGCAGACAATGAGCAAGTGGATAGTCGAGGTTATCTCTCTTGCTAATGGGGCTATGGCTGTTTGGCTGCACATTTGTGAGGTTTTACAACCTAGCCTTGGACTCCACAACGGGGTCCCAGGTGCTCATGTCTTAGTTGTGCTCACCATAACTCACATTAGTCATGCACTTGTCAGCACGGTAAAGTGGGTATTATCGTTGCCATAGCATTGCTACTTCCAATGCAGCGCAAGTTCCCTCGAAAGAGAACATCTCATTTTCGAACTGTAATCATGGTTCCCTGAGAAGGGAACGAGACTCTGCGTCAAATGTATACTTCTTACATACATGTGATTGACTTGCTTCGGCCAATCAGAAGCTGACATTGTTTGGTCCAGGTGCATTATATAGCTTCCTGGTTGTGACGTAACATGCTACGTGCGACTTCCCACCATGCCATTGGTCTGATTTCACACATGCTTCAAAACACAATCATGTAGAGGCGTCCCCATAGCATCGCTACTTCTAAAGCAGCGTCTCACTCCCTTTTCAGTGAACCATGGTTACAGTCGTAACCTGGGACGATTTTTTCAGAAATGTTTTCCCCTCAAATAATAGAATGGATGTTATTTTTTGAACTCTTGACATTTAAACAAACTGAGGTTTTCTACCAATCTTTCATTATATTTCATGTTTATCGCTACTTCAAAATGAAGGTATAAATAAGAAAACTAGAGATTTTAAGATTTCAAATTATATATAGTTTGTCAATATGTTTTGACAGTGAAAATTGTTTTAAATACATGTTAAGGTCCCAACGGTGGGATGGTGACAGTTAAAGGCCCACCGAAGTGCCTTGAAACACGCAGCATTATTCAATGTGTTGACATCATTTCCACTGAAACAGGAAGACAGGAGCGGGACATATCTAACAGCCCCTTCCTTTTTTTAAATAAAATCTCCTCTTAATCTCCTCCATATCGCTTTAAAATATGACACAAAACCAGACTTAATTTGCCTCAATGGAAAGCAAATTTACATCTGCATCGTTCCCTATCCCCTATATAGTGGACTATGTGCCATTAACCATGAAAAAAGTGGCCGATTTTTTTTCCCACAGATTCAGTGTCTATTTATAATGTATGGGCAACACTTTAGATTCTAGAGAGCTTTTGATTGGACAGAAAATCTGATGAGAGCCCGCACACACAGAAAAAGAGTGTCAAAACTTTATTTTTAGGGGTACTGTGCAACCGCTTGTCGCTGGGGCAGTACCCTTAAAAGGACATCTTTGTACCTTTTAGGAGTAAAAAAGATACAAAGATGTCCTAGGGTATTGCCCCAGCGACAAGCTGTTGTACCCCTAAAGCTACAATTTTGACACCCTTTTTCTTTGTGTGTGAAGTGCAGAGTGATATCATCAAAGGCTCTGTCCCAAATGGCACCCTGAACACTTCTTCCTACGAGTCTGCAGTTTCATGACGTAAGTAACGCCGCTTTGACTGTCGGGAAGAAGTATGCTGCGAAGCTCGCACCATTGCCAGTGCCATTGTAAGTCCACAAGACCGAAAATGCATATGACGTGCTGTGTGCCATTTGGGACAGAGCCAAAATAATTGATCCATATTGGTGGAAGTGTGAGACTAATGCTGCATTCCAGGCAGGTTTTTGAGCCCGTAAGTTACAACTTCAGACTCACTTTTTTTTTTGCATTCTAGGCGAAGTCATGCCAAACTGCCTGAGAGCAAAAATTGTGTGGTAGCTAAATGTAAACAAAGACCAGTACAGGGCTTATGCTAAGTTTACAATAATTTATATCGCCAAAGGTGCTTATTTGCGGGAAACGGAGGGGAAAAACCAGCAAGAGAAGCTGTTATACCTTATTTGTATATTTGTTTCATAAACACCGCATCCGTATGGGGATGTCATTGTTGTTTCGCGGGCTATGCGACGTCAGAGCTCGTAACTTAGGGTGACCAGACGTCCCCGTTTTCCGGGGACAGTCACGGGTTTTGGTGTTCTGTCCCCGACTGGAGCTGTCCCCAGAAATGTCCCCGTTTTACAGCTCATTCAAAACAACCTGCATATAGGCTACATTGCAAAAAAAGCCCAACATACAGCAGCCTGCTGACCATAGGAGCAATCGTGTAGTGATTATTTTCACCAGCAGAAGGTGCTGTGAGATACGCTGACTCTACTTGGTCGCGCGCACGCGCGCCGCTACTACTTCATGACGACCGTAACCGAAAGCAGAGCGCCATTATCGTCACATATCTTTCAAGGTAGTAACATACTAACTATTCATGTTAAATTAAAGTAATACTGTTTGCATGTGCTTTATAACAGGGCCTCAACAGGGTGCGGGATTGTTTTGTCCCCAAAAGTTCCGCAGTCACACAACGCAGTGATTACCACACATCTGAACTATAAATATAAAAAAAACCTAAACAATTACACTTGTAACAAATACATGTGCAGAATACACACACTCAAACGCATGCTTAAAATAAGCCTAAAATGCTAAATAACAAGACCAATAAAAGATAGTAAGAGTTATTTTGAAGCACAAACGTAACAAAACATTTGAAGTAAAAAAAGTAAAATTTATACGGTATAAACTTGTGAAAATTAAAGTATTAAATACAAGAATATTTGTTAAATTGTTTTATTCATCATATCATATTTATGTTGTTTTATTTTTGTAATGTGTTTTTGTTAAGTCACGTTATAATATTGTTTTGAACGGCTTGTGATTTACAATGGTTACTATTATGGTTCATTGTTTTTTTGTTTCGTTTTTGCGGGTGCGGTGAATTGTATTAAAACCAGACCAAAAATCGTAATAATCAAACTAAATAATAATAATTATTAATGTTAATAATAAAAATAATATAGGGAGCCCACAACAACAAAGACAACAAAAAACATTCAAAAATATATTTTCCCCGTTTTTTTAATTAATAGATAACAAATGCGATTGGGAAATGTCCCCGGTTTCCATTTCAGATATCTGGTCACCTTATCGTAACTGGGAGTACATCGATCTAGTCATGGGCGTCGGAAGCAAAAAAAATGTGGGTGGGTCCTCAGAATTTTTTTACTGGAGTAGATGCCAACATAAGTACAAATATACCACTTTGCTTGCTCAGCGAATAGTTCGGAAAGACAAAATTACGGGAATCGCCATATCTTTGAAAGTGGCAGTAGTGTAGGGGTAAGATGCACGGCATTTAGTTTTGACACAAGTCGACCCGCGGTTCGAGTCCGCCTTTCGCCGAGTTCAATCGTTCTCCCTTTTCCCATCACATATCAGATCAGAAAGGCATTTATTTTCAATAAAAATTAAGAAAATATTAGAAAAGTGGAAATAAAGCGTCTAACATGTGTTTAATAATAAGTGTTTATCGATTAGGGGTAGAGACATGTGCTGAATGTTAGAGACGATAAAAGTGAGTGGGTCCAATATCATTGATCGTAAAAAGTGGGTGGGTCTTGTCCCACCCACATACAATGGTTCCGACGCCCATGGATCTAGTACAACTACGAGTTCATGGGTGGGGAAGTCACAGGTTTGACTGCCGTTCCAGTGCACTTTCACAGATAGGTTGGAAAAACACGGGTTGCGGCATAAGTTTTGAATGCTTATATCTTTTACATGCGAATTGTGTCATTGTTTTGGAGCACACTAGCTTATAGATAACAGTAAGGCTAACATATTCACTAAAAGCCAAACAACTTCAATTTTGATTTCATGGGGCCTTTAGTGGAATCCTATAACTGTACAGTTCCACCCACCGCGACTGCAGTTACTCCACCCATGCAGTGCTGCAATTTGCCTACATGGGGACTTTTTTTTTCTTCAAGCGACAAATCTAGTGACTTTTTGGACAAGTAACTTTCCAAATGTCGCCAGTAGGCTACTGTCATGCGAGGTCTAATAGCTCTCCCCCTGCAGTCACACCTCTCTGCAGTGAGTGGCTGAGAGGAGCAGCAGCACATTCCGTCGCTCGCACGACAGCTGACTAGAATTGAATGAGCGAGCTACACATGAGTGCCACGGGCCAGTCACTTCTGCTTCTCCTTTGTGTTATATTTAAAGAATTTAGTTTTACCGTTTTGGTTTCCATTATTCTCGTGTGGTTATCTTAATTACAGAGCTTTAGTTCATCAAGTTTCCGAATGATCTGAATTCATATAATTTATTTAGAGACTGACTGTACATTGCACATATTCAAACACAGTAATAAAGAGTACATAACAAATGTTGTCACTGTCTATCATACTCGACAGAAAATATGTAAATAAGAACAGCTTTATTGGACATAATACAGTGAGAAAAGGCATGTGTCACGAATGTGCCAGCGACTATTTGGGCAGGTTTTAGCTACTTCCCTTTGAAAATACAGTAGGTTTTTTTGGGGAATATACAGTAGTTGGCAACACTGCACCCATCTGCCTGCGTCATCATGCTCCACCCATCTCTGCTATGCGCTGATTCCCTGCAGACCCGCCCACTCAGCTCAGTCATCTGAATGTGTGTATGAGCGTGTGAGAGCTTCCAGCACAAGGGCCGAACACTGAGGTGTCAGCGCATCCGGACACAGGACAGCCATGGCCCTGCTCGATCTAGCCTTGCAAGGGTTCTCCATCTTCGGATTTCTCTTGTTTATCGTCCTCTGGCTCATGCACCTCGTGTCAATCATCTATGTGTAAGTGAATGCGGCATCATTTTTTTGAAACGCGACGCACAGACTCGCTTCCGTTATATTCAACGACGCTGATCGCGAGCTTGCAGTGTAGACAGATTCGTTGATTGTAACGGGAGCGTTGTAGTCTGACGCGGCGCGGTGCAGATGGGGTGTAGTATGTGTCTGGCTAACAGGAACACGGGTTTCCTCTTCAGCGCCGCGTTATTTCCGCCTGAAAAGATGTATATCTAACAATTTTATTATTGTGGCTGCTGGGAGAAGAACTCATTTTAATAGCATGTCAGTCATACACACATTAGCCTCTGGCTTGTCCTTCAATAATCTTGTTTCTTATCGCTAGCGATGATCGTTAGCATAGCTACTGCGCACTGTCCGTGTTATTTTATTCGTTAATTTGAAGTCTCGTGGGGTTTAAATCATTAATGGGGTTCATTTCTCAAAGGTCTTTTATTCATTCTCAGTGGTGGGAGTCAAAGCTACTTCAGTTAGCCTCACCAGACAACCGGCTTGTATGGTTTAAATAGAATGTATTTACATATTCAATGGTTTTGTTTAGGTAAGTTATGTTTTGAAAGCTTGTTGCTCACCAACTCGTTTGGTTTCCGTTGGTAAAATGGTCAGTTTCCTGTAAAGTTAACCAATGTTGTTCATTATTCTTAACATTTTGTCTAATAAAATAATGATCTACCCATCATATATATATATATATATATGTATATATATATATATATATATATATATATATATATATATATATATATATATATGTGTATGTGTGTGTATACATACATACATACATGCATACATAAATGCTTGAATAAAAAGACACATGCAAATTAATACATGCACTCATGAGAATTACATTACAAGTCAAGTGTTTCTGATCTTCTGACTGGTAGTGTATTTCATATTATAGCAAGGCCATAATGAAGTGAACTTTGGTAAATAAGGAACTTTTGAGTCGGGAGTTTCCTCCACCTGCAATATGTCATGTGAGTTGGCTTTGCCTCTATGTTCTGATTCTACTACAGAATACACATGGCTTTCGGAAACTAGACTTTGTGTGAGGAGAAAAAAAACATTCTGATCCATGTCAGACTGATTATAGAGGCTTTTCTAGGATTGTGTCTTACAGGATAGTTTTTGGACATTTGCAAACTCCCAAATGATGTGTTCATATTCACCTCCCATGCAAAAAAAGCCCGGTGTTCGGGAGAAGGTTATCACGGTTCATACGACTCATTCAAACGAGTCTCGAGATGTCAGATCCCTTTGTTTATGTGCTATGGAATGCTCATGAAATACTGTAATATGTTCCAAGAAGGCAGCAGTTTAACCGCTCTGCTCATGAGGTTTTGTGTAGCTGTTGATTTTTACCTTTGAAAACGCTCAGTTGTTTTGATATCCAAGTCAAATCTTAGAACCCCAACCATCCTATGCAGGTTATAAGACATCATGCACTGTTAAATGAGTGCGTGTTTTCATTAAAGATTTGGAATGAAGAGCACTTTTGAAGTTGCAGGGATTTGACTGGATACATCCACATTTTAAATGGATTCTGGCCCGAGACTAGAGATAATCATGATGTTTTTAATGGGGGTCATTATTGTCTGTCTTAAACCACATAATGCCTCACAGCTGGTCATGAGTCCACCACCACGAGTCATTCATGAGGTCATTCACATTGATCTGTTGTGAGGCCAGAATGAAAGGACTAAATTCCATGATCAGGTTGTACCCTAGGGTCAACAGCTTTCTTTGTAATAGAAAGTAGTTCACTTGTTGCTGCTTGGACCCTGATGGGTATCATTTAGTAAGGGTTGGCGCTATACCAATAGACACGATCAACCGGTAGAGATTTTGGACTATTTTCTCTATCGCGGTTTACGGGACGTACCCGTGCTGCGCTGTCACGAAAGCTTCTCATTTTCATACGGTTTTAAGCATTGCTGTTTAAAAACAAGTGATTTTAAAACCGTTGAAGTGCAAAAAGCTATTCTTATAAACAGTCATTTATTAAGCGAACGTAAACAGTTGAGAGCGCATACGTAACAGTATATTAGGTCCGTGCATTCGGTCTTAAAGTGACAGCAGCCTAATATACCTGCTGCCGACAACAAAAGATAAAGAGAAACGGCTTCTGACTGAATCAGTTTTGTAACTTTAATAAGAATTAATTTATATTTATTTTACACAGTGAAGATTATGCAGGGTTTTTTGTATATTTAATTATTTTATACTATTTATGTAGCCTAGTATTTTTTATTTAGTGCTTGAATTTAGGGAGGTCTGTTTAATTTGTCTTTGTTCTATTGTAGCTTTGTCCTATTTGCTTGTAAGTAGTTTCTTTGCTCTTATTTTATTGCTGACTGTTTACTGTGAGTTTTTTTTTAGGCTAATATTAGTTTTTTGTGATATTGATATTGGTGAGGGTGACAATTATAAAATTTCAATGGTGTACAAAAATATCATAACCTTAAACCTTATTTATTTAACTATATTGTGACAGTTATAGTGAATAAAATGAAATAAAATGTAGGACTGTAATTAACCAAAGAAAATCTTGGTCGACTTGGTCCTGAAATTTTCGACTAAAAATTACGTTAGGAAAAAAAACGTTAAATTAATTAGACAATTGTTTTTGTCATATGTATTATAATAACTGACAGACACTATCATTTCAGCCGCTCTGTGCAGCTCGAACATAGGATCAGTTCAGCTTCGCGGCTGAGACACGAATAGACTATTAACTTAAAGCTTTTACTCTTAAACACAAGGCACGTCCACTTTAATAAAAAAGGAATATTTATTAAACAAGCCAGATCAAGAGCAGAAAAAACGCTCTCACAATTATATACAAATATAAATAATACACAGCAACCTAGCCTTCTTCAATCTGTCTTTCTCCAGTGGGTTGGGCTAATCCAAAAGAAGTGGAAACAGTGCTTTCCACCTGATGAAATGAACGCGGCAAAACCGCCAGTACAGATCCACTTTTGCGGCACGACTGAAGCGTGGTGTTGTGACACTTCCCCCTCATGCGTATGTTGATGGCCGTTCCTCAAGTTTACCGCTATGGGCATGCGTTTGAGCCAGCGGGGAATGAAAAACAAAGGACCAGCGAGAGACTTCTCGTCACCAGTGGGTTGGGCTAATCCAAAAGAAGTGAAAACAAGAGGGGTGTTCTGAAGACAGACTCTTACCTGTGAAACGGGGGTGCTCTAAAAACACCCCCATTAGCAATTAGTGCTTTCCACCTGATGAAATGAACGCGGCGCGGCAAAACTGATTAAATGAACGTGGCAAAATTAATGAAATGAACGCGGCAAAAAAATCGACCAATCAGAATTTTGGTCGAGCCAGAACGTATCGACTAATAAATCGACTAGGAGATTACAGCCCTAATAAAATGGTATTACTCTTACCAATAGGCTAATATATCAATCACAATCATATTTGTTGAGCGTGTGAACGCGGTGGCTTATCAGAGGTACTAGTCATAACTAAGTTAGTCAGAATCTGCTTAACATCACTGAAAACGCATGAGGTTTGGAGATAACCAACGGCCGAGACCAAAATTGGTACCAAGAACCACACATTTTTACTGGAATTGGTACAGACTACTGGAATATTGGTACCGTGACAACCCTACTCTATAGATTATATATATTTTTTAAATGTTTGTAAAGCAAAAGATAACTAAACGTCATAAGTGTTTAAAAATCATTACATACTGATTTTATAAATTTTAAAAACAAGTTGAAAATGGAATGTTTCACACAACTTAAATTCATTTTAATGTAAAGTAAGCAAGCCAATTCGGTCAATTTACGTTTGTTTTAAATGGCAAGAACAAATGGCTTCGATGATCCAGCATCTTTTTGCTCAATGTTGGAGATCAACATTGTTTCGATGCTGTGAGATTGTGATGATTATATGTGCTGTTATCTGGGAAGGCTGCAAACATGCATACTTGATGCAGATCGGGTATTGGCTGGCAACTAGCTAGGCAGTCAGAAACATTTCTCTGTCAGCACAGAGAGATGTTTGAACAGATTGTGTGTTTGCTCTCTTGCAGGCAAAAGTCTTGTTGCACTTGTGACTCTTGTGAAGTGTACCCACACTTTTGACGTTTTGTCTTTTGTCACTAAATAAGCGGGTGCTTTTGTTTTGTGTGTGATAGATACAGACTTCTTCTGGATAGTGAAAATGCGTCATTGACAAATGTCTTGTCGCAAATTATTTTATTTGAGAGAATTTTAGCAAGATTATGTTTTTGTAGTAATGGGAAATGTATTTTCTTAAAGTTGTCATGAAATCAAAATTGTTGTATACTTTTTAAATTCATGACCCATGTAATCTTGAATCAAAATAATTTCCCCCTTCAATCAAAATAACAGGTTTAACGGTACAAGGGTGGGGCAACCTGTCACTCACATGTGATCCACCAATAGCAAACCACAACCATCCCAACAATTCAATCAATTTCCTATTTCTTTTCTTGTTCCAGAAGCCGTTTCTCTTGGATACACTTCACAATAGGGAAGAAAAATTGCAAACTATATATTTCTTTCTGACATTAATTTACCAAAACAAAACCAATAACATTGGCGCTTATTGATTCTCCTGCCGTCTTCTATAATTTCGCCCTGTGTCCCATTTAATACAGAGTTTCAGTACCCATCCCTAATGATGATATCTTTTCATAAGTGGTCAGGAGTCTGTTAGTATTTTCCTTTATGTAATTGGATTCAAAGGTGTTTTCATGCACCAGATTTACTTGGAATGTATTTCTATCCACATGGAACGTCCACAGAAATAAAATTGGGGTACATTTTAATCGAAGAGAAAAGTTCTAACACCTTAACATTCTATTATATTGTTTATCTGGTTGGGTAATTCTTCAACGACAGCGCCAGACAGACGTTAGGGTGAAGAAATACAGGTTCAGTGATGTAATTGAGCATGTTCGAGAACTGAGATGACACCGAGTTTCAGTAGTCAGGTGTGGGGATCGTGTGAGACTCGTTCTGTGGGAACCTCGCCCAAGTGGAATCCTCCTTCATGTGATGCATTTCCTGATTCCTCAGCACCAGTGCTTCTCATGTGGTGTGTGACGTTTGACCCAGTGGGATAGGATCTTGTTTAGTAAAATCTTTATGTAATCCTTTCCTCTTTGCATAAAGTGGGAAAGTTGTGCATGTCATGTGCACATAGGATTGCCACAAAGAGAGATTACTGATAGCATCCTAGTATGGGTGTAACGGTACACAAAAATGATGGTTCTGTACGTACCTCGGTTTTTAAGTCACGGTTCGGTACAGGTACTAAACATAAAATTGCTTTATTTAATTTTTTTATTATTAAACAGTGGGTTACTGAACTAATTTAGTCTCTATCTTTAAATTAATTCAATTATAATTAAAAGTTTAAGGACAATTTTGCTCATCTCTGTTAATGCTGAACTATATATGGAGCCCTTGCTTGCACATTACTATAATATTAAAGGTTAACAACAGAACACAAACCATTAGACACAATTACTATTTATTTTTTGACGAACATGTAAACTGAACATATGTTTCCACAACAACAACCACTGTAAACAACAAAATTTTTACTCCATTAATTCATTGTTGAAATAAAATAATTTACACAGTGGTTTTCATTTTTCAAGTAATCAAGACATCACTAACAGGTTAAGTAAAATATACTGAATACATCGGCTAATATAGTGCATATATTTATCGAAAGAGTTAATTTCTCTAGGAAACTAACAAGCTATGGACACTGCATGACTTGCCTGAGGTAAATGTAATGCTACGTGACGCATTGTTTACAAGCTGTTTTATTGATGTCTTTCCGCCATTGAAACACTGATTGAGCGATTACACGAGATCTGATAAGTTGTACTGTATCTTTCAACATACCTTCAGGTGTTCATTCCTGTTTATTCTGTAACTACAGATGGATCGTGTTCACCTGCGCTTGCCGCTTTAACTGAGGCGCCTATACAGTGTTCTGTCGCGCCACATTAAAGGGCGGCAATTTTTTTTTTACATTTTATGATAAAATGGACAGAATTTGAAAGATGACACTTTGTTTCTTATCAAAAGTAACAAAACGCGGAGCTTATTGCGATTAATGGTGGTTAGGCTACAACACTGTATTCGTCATACACAAGACGCCAACCGAAAATTTGGTACGCATTGAGAGTACCGAGGTGGTGGTGTATTTGCGGTTTTTCGGTTCTGTTTGAATATTGTTACACCTCTACTTCCTAGCTAAGGGCTGTATCCGAAATCGTCCCCTATACTCTCAAATAGGGCATTATTTGAGGGGACAGACATTTGTGGTGGTGTTCGAAACAATAGTGGACGTTATCGAATGCACTCATTTTATCCCACATTGCACCGCAATAACGAGTGTACAGCCGACGTACACTCAACGGCTGTCTGAATTCACTCACTCATTTTCATTCACTCCTTCAAGTGGACTAATGTAGGGAATAGGGATTGAGGGTTTAGGATTTAGGGGGCAATTTTGCATTTAGCCAAGGTTTTACCAGATTTTCATTTATTGACTCAAGACCAGCCCATGGCATAGTAGCTAGCTATTATGTCTGTTTGCCTTTTGTCAATAGTGATATATGAAGCACGGTTCACACAGAAGACCCTTTCAAAGCAGCTTTCAAAGAGGCAAATCAGTTGTGAAGTCTCTGTGGGGAAATTTTTCGCGTTAACACAAAATTGCTAAAGGAAATAATGCTTTATTTTTAAAAGCGAGTTTCAGCGTGAGTGATTTACCATGAGTAATTAAAGGATATGAATTCCTAATGGTTCATTAAAATATAGTCATTGTTATTCTAGGAATATGGTCTTTTTACTGGAGGTTTGGAGCACTGGGCCAGCCCAGTGTGCTGTGTTGCATTCCCATTCCACTAATGGTCTGAGGCAGTGAGATGAGGCCGTGTTGCCCCCCATATTTAATAGAGCGTAAGAGAGGCCAACACCTCCAGCAGGAGCGTCTCTCACATGAACTATGAGGAAGAGCTGCTCGCAGAGCTTTTAGAAATTCCCTCACTGATTCCCTCGTGTGCGGAGCTGAGTAAACGCATTACACATGCATGAATAAGAGGCCTTTCCTTTACTAATATATGTCATAGGATTTGTAGGTCATCAAGAAAGGGCTAGTAATTGTTTTCCCTTTTGATTTAGTGGTAAATGGGATCAGAAAATAATTCAAGGGGTCAAATTTAGGTAATGAACATTTTAGATAGTTGTGTGCGTGTGTGTGTGTGTGTGTGATTATACTGATAAAATACTGATTATTTTTTATGTTTAAAGGGATAGTTCACCCAAAATATGAAAAGGTTGTCATCAATTACTCACCCTCAAGTTGTTCCAAACCTGTATGAGTTTCTTTCTTCTGCTAATCACAAAAGAAGATATTCTAAAGAGTGCTGGTAATCAAACAGTTGACAGTTGGCACCATTGACTTCCATAGTAGGACAAAATACCGTGGAAGTTTAAGTATTACCAGCATTCTTTAAAATATATTATTTTGTGTTCAAACTGGTTTCATACAGGTTTGGAACAACTTGAGAGTGAGTAAATGACAATTTTGAACTATCCCTTTTAAGCGTTTAGTAACCAATATGCAGAACATATTTTTTTATACATTTTTTTGACAATAAAAAAGTATATTTAAACAAAAACATTTAACAAGCATTTTGTATGTAATGGTAGTATAAACATACAAAAAATTATATTGCTGTTTTATTTATGCAAAGTAGTAATTTTTATCTTTGTTTCACACTGTTTAATTGTTAAGCTGTCTTTCCACTATCTCTGTAATTGGTGTACGATTGTCACATTACAACAGTCTCACAGAACTAGTTGTATTCACCATGGTAAAATTAATGAATAATGAATGTAACCACACAAAACCAATGATTGCCAGTGCGTTTGAAAGAAGTATAGTAGGTGTTCAACGGCTAAAAGCGAATAACAATTCCAAAATAATGATTTCGGACATAATTATTCATAACCCTTTTTACAAAAATAGTGTTTAACATTTTAGTGCCAAAAGATTGCTAACTCTCACCTCACACTCCTAGTTTTGATTAGAATGTCATATTCGGTCAGGCAGTCGCATGAGTCTAGCCATAAAAGTTAAAATATTTCAATGCACTGAATGCGCATATATTCATAATTTCAAGCAGCTCATGTACTACTCTCCATTGGAAATTAATGTATTGTTGTCTGTGGGGAATGGTGAAAAGGCGACCTAAAGCTAAAAATGATATGCATTTCTCACTTGAGAATGAATGGTTGCTACTTAGGTTGGTTACTTTACCATTAAACGAATGGCATTTATCGGAAGACAACATATGAACCGATAACCGATTAAGAAGAAAATTGTGAATAGCTGTAACAAATATCGGTTTACCTGATTAGCAGTCTCTATAATTTACATATGTGCAATGCAGCTTTATACTTCTAGTCAAAAATGAATCGAAACAACTGAGATGTCCACTTCTATTAATAGCTTCACACTAATTGAAACATCAATTTATGGTGGTTTATCTCCCATTTAATTTTCTATTTTCCTATCGCTCAGTCTTTCCATTAGATGGAGCTTGACATGTTGTTTGAAATTGCCAAAGAAAGTGCCAACAGCTCCTCCAACAGTGATGTTTTGGCAGTCAAGATAGACAAAATATCTCACAGAAGCAAACATGCTCAGACAGCTAAATCTTTCGTCCAGCTTTTAATGGCTATGGCCATCTTGGAAGCTTCTCCGCTAGTTCTGTGGCGTGCTGGCAAGTGTGTCAGGAAAGACTCCAGACCCTTCAGGCAAGAACAGATAGGAAGTGCACAAGTGGAGTTCCTGAGAGGCAGAGGGTGCCGGAATGGCTGATACAAATTGCCCAAGATTAGAACGCCTCTATTAACACTCACACGGTTAGCTCAACATTACCTGAGCGTTGTTCCATCAAAGCAATACCAGATCATGAACAGTTCTCAGGAATGTTTTGACGAGTATTGTGTCATCTCGGAAAGCTTTGTGTGATTTACACCCAGAAACTATGCCTGGGAGGTGCTCATGAAGTCATATATGTGTTCAGTGAATTTCTACACATGATAATTATAATAGAAGATGGCCATTTGAACCCATAGACATTAAACACCGTGTGGGTCATGTGAAGCTAACAAATATCCGTAAAAGTGAAACTTCTGTAACATGGGGAAACTAAACCAGTCGGATCAGCTGCTTTGCTTCGGTACATAGATGAACTTTCAGCTGCCAGTCATAATGCAAACAAACAGTAGGTCACTGTTTGAAATAATACACCGTCCTACTCCTAATACATGCATATGTGCTGCAGCCTTCATTTGGTTATTTGCAAGCAACTATTTGCAACTTGCAGCAGAATAACCAGCGTCAGTGTGTGCAACATAGACCTGGTTGTTGTTGCAGATTAATTATTTTAATTATACTTAATTGCATTACAGCCAATGGTGTTTCTCTGTAAATGATTACAGGTTGATAATTGCATGGGAATCAGCATGAAACCAGTACAATTATTGCAGTTTTTTGCGTGTAGTTAATACAAATTGGGAAAATTGTATTGTTTTGCAAGCGTGTGTTGTTGTAATTCCACAGTATGTTTTGCAATACAATATTGCAGTGTTTTGAAATATTGATTTGATTGAGTGCGCAATATCCAATATATTCCTATTTTTTGCTTTTGACACAATAATTACAAAATTATCAGTATACTGTAACCCAACCAATTTGGCTGATTGTTGTTGTTATTTTCTATTATAATCTTTTATTATTATTTATGACATCATATTTTTTTAAAAGCCTCTTGTAATTATTGAAAATTGCTCATTTATTTACATTTATTTTGTTTTTGGCCATGTGTTATTGTCAAGCTACACATTTTTCAATTGAGAATAATCGGTTCCAAAATGTATCCAAACAATACATTAAATAAATTGATTTTACTATAATTGATAAGATTTTTGGGTCCTTTTCTTTTAGAGTACCACATTTTCTCATATGTTGATGCACCCAATAGTAAAGAATCATTAAAGGGTACATAACACAATCTCATGTTAATCTTGAGTACCTATAGAATAGTATTGCATCCTTCATATCTCCAACGAGTCTTTAGTTTTTATCATCTTTATAAAACGTGCCGATTGCCAACAAAACAGACATTTTGATGCAGTTTCACGCACTGCCTGTGGTTTTGATTCATCACCGGGAACGAACAAACACTTGCAGAACATTGCTGCTCCAGGAAAACAAACGGCATCCACGGTTTCCTTAACGCTGGGTTATTTGGGAAGCTGAATATGGTTATCTTTCCCTCACAACAAGAAACACACTTCTTTAGTGACATTGTTGATTTCGTGGTGTTTAGCATGAGAATCCAACTCTAAACAGTGTAAATAAGTCTGAATGCATGAAATAGCATTAGCTATAGCACCACCCCCCCTTAAACGATTTAGCTGAAAAGTGAATATCAGGAAAAATAAAAACATTTCCAACTGATTATCGGTGTATGTACCCTTAATGTCGTCAGTTGGAATGTTTTCCACTTGGAAAAAAAATCTTAGAATAAATGTTAAATATTTGCTACGGCTGAAGTAGGCCATTCAATGCGAAGAAAGGAGCATAACATTCTTGCACGGATGGACACCTGATGGATTTATGAAATGCACACAATGTTATTAAAAACTGACATGTATTTCTTTCTCTCTCTCTCTCTTTCTTTTCAGCCGTCTACATCTCAACAAGAAGACCCCAGACAAGGTGCCGTACAGCAAACTGGCTGGTGTGTCGCTGCTGAAGCCCCTCAAGGGAGTGGACCCCAATCTAATAAACAATCTTGAGACGTTTTTTGAGCTGGACTATCCCAAGGTACCATCCTCTAAGCTCTTTGACCTTAATGTTGCACGCGCTGCTGTTTCGAGTTGCTGACAGTCAAGTTCAAGTTAATATTATATGCGTTTGCTATTATGTGTTTGAAAAACCCTTAACTCTTTCCCTACTGTTTAATGTTTGATGATCACGTTATTTTACATGTGCATGAGCAATGCTTATTGGTTGTTTCTGCTTCTTTTTCGTGTGTTTTGATCCGCTGATTCTGTACTCTTTCAGAAGATGCATAATAGCGCCCCCCTACCATCAATGGTAGGGAAGTGTTGCGTCATAAATGACGGAAAATTCCGTCAAAAACGGGGAAAGAGTTAATTATGAAACATCAGTGCGTAACTCATCCTGCACTATACTTGATACAGACAAAAATGTTGTGTGACTTAGGCATAGGTGTGCAATTATATTCATGCAGCCATGGTCTTACTTTTTAAACATTAAATATTTAAATTAAGTAAAGGTCTCATTCATTTTCACTTTATGATGTTGCTAGATGACACTATACATTACAGTTCATATTTCTGTTTTTAGAAGTTACCAATTTTTATACATTCGTTCTTGCACACATCCTGTGAAAACCACTGGCATGTCCTTGTCAGGTTGTGACCTTTTAAGAGGCTGCAAAGGCTTCCTGCCTCTTAATTCATGAAACACAATCTGAGTAGTTTGAATTTGTATTTTAACATTTTGTGTAGTTCGGTTAAGTCTTTACATTGTTGAGCTTGTGACGTGTTTTGATTAATTTCAATTAATCCATTCAAGGCTGTGATTTGTTTGGTGTCATCTCTCAAAAATGTTCATGAGAATGTTTTGGTAAAAATGTATGTAGAGATATATATATATATAATAAATATATATATATATATATATATATATATATATATATATATATATATATATATATATATATATATATATATATATATATATATATATATATATATATATATATATATATATATATATATATATATATATATATATATATATTATTAGTTGTTTATTCCCATGTAAGGCACAATGTACAGTCAGCCAGACATTGTTGCAGAAAAAATGTGGACACTCTTTTTCTTGTGGCCATTCAGGAAGTGTATGTTTTTAAACACAGAGCTTGTAGACTAAATTCCCAGAAGTACCACTGCTTTGCGTTTATGTTCTCAGTTTACAGGCTATTCCTATCCAGGTCACACTTTACTGCATAGTTATGCAAAAATAAGACATAGGGTCTCATTCACTAATAATTGCGTGGATTATTTCATATTTGTGCTCACAGGAGAACCAAAAATGTTCACCCAAAAAATGGAAATTCTGTCTATTTAATTTCTCACTCTCATGTCGTTCCAAACCTGTAAGACCTTCGTTCCTCTTTAGAACACAAATTAAGATATTTTTTTTATGAAATCCTAGAGGTTTCTGAACCGTCCATAGGCTGCAACGGCATTGCAACTTTCCAGGTCCAGAAAGGTAGTAAAGACATTGTTAAAATAGCCCATGTGACTCCACTGGGTTCAACCTTAATGTTATGAAGCGACGAGAATACTTTTTTGTGAGCAAAAAACAAAACACAAATAATTACTATTCAACAATTTCTCCTCTTCCATGTAGGGCTGGACAATTAACCAAAAACTAATCGAAAGCGAAATTTAGAACCTCTAACCGACGTAATTTTCCCATGTCGGTTATTTCTGTTTTCACGTGACTCCGTTTCACGTTATCTTTGTTATGCTCAGAATTGCTATGGTAATTGCATGTTTTACACAGTTTAAACACGCAAGTTAATCGCCATTCTTATATGCTCTGATACACACACAGAGACGCAAGCCCCGAAGCCAGATCACTTTCACTTGCTTCCAATTAAATGAGTTTAAAGGCTTGCCAGTTTGAACATTAAAGCGTTTGTGCACTATTCAAGAACATCGATATGGAAAACTTCTCCGTTCTGTGCTCATGAGCTTTTTTCTGTGAGACAGAGAGCCGAGTCGCATTGTCTCTGAAAACGTGCGCCAGATCACTTTCACTTGCGTCCTCACAAAACTTTGTCATTTGTATGTGTTTTAAGGCCTGCCATTTTGAACATTTGAAGGGATTTTAGACCATCAGATGTGTATTATGTTGAACTAATGCCTGATATATTGTGACACACAAACACTCAAACAGTAGCTCGCACATCGCGTGAAGGTCGCGTGTAGAGGAGTGCAGAAATTCATTGTCAATCGCTGTCCTGTGATTTATCACTAAAGTAGCTTAGAAACTCAACCGTTATAGCATAGATTTTAATACCTTTTGAAGTACAAACGTCAGCTTCATAATTAATAGAGACGTTATGACTAATTCACACACACAATCACTCTCTCATAAATGCATTCAAATAAATGTAATTTAGGCCTACTGTGCTAATTTATTTGTATCTGATGGACAACAAGCAGAAATCTGCCCCATAGACAATAACTGCTGAAAGTGAACCGTTTCATTCAAGTATTTTAAAATCACAAAGAAATGCACTTTTTCATTAGAAAAAAAATTCCCATCTTTTAATAGTAGAAAATATTTACAGAGGGCAAAAAAAGAGCAAAATAATCGTTCATTAATTGTAATCGAGGTACAATGTTCAATTATTTGATTTTTATTTTTGGTTAAATCGTTACAGCCCTACTTCCATGTCAGTCTCCTACACTGTTCATGTTGTAAACACAGGACAACGCTTCCGGATCCTATGTCAGAACGCCAGCTCATTATTGGCTGATGCTAATCACGTGAGCACCACGTGCGTGTGATGCTGATGCAGGAGCTGGCCAATCAGTGGCCAATATGGAGCCGGCGTTCTGACGTAGAACCCAGAAATTTCAATATAATTATAGTCGTGTTAGGATGATGTATAACTTCTTAACACGATTATAAGGCCGTACAGAGTAAGTGCTTCGAAAATATATATATAAAATTATTATTTATTTATTTATTTATTAGTTTTTTTATACGTTTTTGAAACGCACTTAAAACTGTTTGTGTACACATTTCACACAAATTTGTTTTTACGTATGAGAACCATATTTTGCATAAAGAAACCAAAGCGTACTTTTAGCATTTTAGCAGTAAAAAAAATAGTAAAGAAATATTACAATTACATTTTTTTTCTAATTTATTATTTCTTTTTGAATATATTGAAAATGTAATGTATTCCTTTGGTCAAAGCTGAATTTTCAGCATCATTCCTCCAGTATTCAGTGTCACATGATCCTTCAGAAATCGTTGATGCTTAAGAAACATTTCTGATTATTACCAACATTTGTGCTGCTTAATATTTTTAAAACCATGATGCATAAAATTGGCATGTTTTACAGCAATTCTAAATTAGCTTACTTTTTTTTTAAAGCAAAATATAACATTACTTTTTGGGGTGAAATATGATCTGGATGTGTTCTTGTTAGGATTCGTGAGGTTCATTCAGGTTTCATTTAAGGTTTGAGCAGTGACTGTGTGCTTCAGTAATGAAGAGGTTACCGTAGACAAGACATGATGGAAACGTGCAGGGTGCGTCCCCTGATAATGCATATCTTTGTTGCTGAGCACCGCCACCATCTAATTACAGTGTTTCTATTTTGCATCCTGACTTGAGCGCAAAGCTTTGGATAAATCACTGATGCTTTTCTAATGGGGAGCTTTTCCAGGTGGGGCGGCTCTGAGAAATAACTGATTTCCCATTGGATGAGCGTGCTCTGTTGTAAGCCATCTGTCAGTGCTTCTAAATTAAACATGAAATAGATCTGGTGTATAATATGTAATGCATTGACCTACACTGACCAGAAACCCCAGTCATCTCAATCTCTTTTGATGAGAGCAGGGTTTGCTATAGTAGTAAAAACTAGTAATGCCATTAGAACCACTGCATTTGTTGAATGAATTTGAATCTAATCTGAAAGCAGTTCTTATGACAGTCCTATATAACAGTGAACGTCAGATTTTTCAGTGGCCTTGGTTCTGGAAATGGTTTTCTTATTATCTCAATGCATTTATACACTGCCCGGCTACTGCACGCTGTTTGGATTTAAATTGGCAAATGCTTACGCGTCTATGATTGGATCGTTATTGCAGTGATTATTATGTTTCTAGCATATTATATGTTTGGCAACAGTTTTTCTAACCCTAATTGATGGATTGTGCAGCTTTTCATTTCTTAAACAACCATGTAGGAAGACACATAATGACCATATTCAAGGATGACAATGTCAAGATTCATCAGGCTCAAACTGAAAGAATGGTTGGGAGGGAACATGAAGAATCATTTTCACACATGAATTGGCACTTCTGAGTCCAGACCTTGTTTATATGTCTATGTGGTAGGTTTAATATGCTTTAAGACCAACCATTTGCAAACTCATGTCAACACTATTGCTGAGTATTTTGAAAAAAGGACGTGGTTTCAAAAATGTGGTTTGAAATGGCCGATGTTTCTTACGTTACAAACTACCTTATAACCAATCACGTCGCCGTGCGGGCAGGCTTTAGCATATCATTAACATAATCATTAGTCTCGAGAAGCTGGGTCATTCCCGTATTTTTTTTTCTCCTGTTGATATAAAAAAAATCGTGTACATTTTAGTAATGTATCAGGTGAATGATGTATATGATGTATGTTATGATGAACTATATGCCTTTCTCCACTGATGTTCTAAGTTGTTTAAAGTGTTTCTAAGAATGCTGTTGCTAACAAGCGGGAAGTTCAAATTAGATGCACGTTTAAGGGATATGGGACCACATTGAAACTTTTCAAATGAACCTTGTTATCTTATAATCCATTACAGTGTACAAAACAATCGTTGCAAAATGGCAGCAGCTGCGTTTGTATGAAACGAGAGATGACGCTTAAATAATTGTACACAAAATATTGATTTGAGTTTAAATATTTTATTAGCACACCAAACACACAACTTACACGAAGTAAAAAACGTTCCTAGCAAGCGTAAAGCACAGACTTCAGTTACCCGGGATATTTATTTGTAATTATTGGGTAATAACAGCTGTAATATAGCTGTGATGTATGTAAAATAGCTGTGTAATAACATTTTTGAAAGTTAATAAATATAGCTGTGGTGTATGTAAAATAGCTGTGTAGGGTAATTCCACGCAAAAATGTCACATCCATAACGCCAACTAAATACCATGGCATTGTGTTGGTGTTATGGATGTGACAGTTTTCCGCGGAATTGCCCTGTAATAACATTTTTGAAAGTTAATAAATATAGCTGTGGTGTATGTAAAATAGCTGTGTAATAATATTTTTGAAAGTTAATAAATTAAAGGCAGAAACCTGTGAAAAATTTGAAAATGAATGCTCTTGATATCTACAGAACAATAGACTTTCTCAATGCTTTATTGTGAATAAATTATCAAAAGAATACATTTTCTCACCGGTTTCTCTTATTAACATTTTAAAAAATATTACACAGCTTTTTTACGTAGTACAATTGTTCCAATAGTACAACCAATAATTAAAAATTCCAGGTTTATGCACAATTTTGCGCGCAAGTTAAATTCGCAATTTGGAATGCAAACACAGCTATTGAGTCGTGTGAATGAAGGTTGTGACTGTTTCTTTAGTTCGTTCTACTGATCAAAGTTTAATGCTGACTCTAGTGTTGTTGGAGGTGGATAAACCTTCACTGCTATCCCTGTGCTCCACTCAAGGGATTTGGGGGTGACGTGTATGAACCGAGATGACGGGGTGCATTATTTCTGCAGTGGTGCATTCAGACGTGCAGCTCTGCAGATGGGATATTCTGCTCTATTTCCCATTACACAGCTGGTTGAGCCGCCCAGATGTTTGATTCCTCCTTCTGCTGCTCCTCCTTGTTGGGTTGCAGAAGTGCTTCCCCTGTTTCGGAGCATTCCTTGTGGTTTTTCAAGTGAACATCAAATCATGCCAAGATGCTTATAAAACACTTACTGTAAAAGCAAATCTACTCATCTAAATGTTGAAGACATCTAGAAAAACTCCCTAAAATAATTTTACTCTTAAACTATTTCCCTGTCCAAACTGCACATGAAACTTCTATTGATGCCACACAATCACAACCAATCAGCAGATATTTTATGTTTTTGATTCAATAGTTAGATTCAGTCCTTTGATCTGATTGGACAAACAATGTTCTGATAACTTATCTGTGTTCAAGGTGTTCCAGGCTGTATAATTCTCAGAGACGAGCAACGATTGATCCTCATTTGACTCTGTTTGGAAATGTTTTCCTTATTGTAGAAAAAGTAGATATGGAAGCAGCATAAATTACCATATCTATTATCAGACGATATTTGTTATATTCCCATTTTAGGTTATAGCGGAAGTGACTTAATAATAAATTATTTTATAACAATGTTCTGTAATCTTTAGTCAATGATTGATTTTAACATCTATCTATTCTGTACTGTACATTATAATTTTGGGATGTCCAAAATCCATTTTTAACAATTAATTTTAGTTTTTAGTGTTTTAATTACTTTTAAGATAATACAAAATGTGATCGATTTTTAGTATAGATTGTAACATGAAAATGTCATTGGCTTATCAGTATTAAAGTTTACCATTACAAAATCAGCTGTGCTAGCCTTATGAATTGAAGTCTTTTTTGAAGTATGTTTCAGGATAATATTGGTGCATCTCTTCTAGACCACACAAGCCAATTCCGCATCAACATTACTGGATGAGTCCATATAAAGAAGGAAGTTTTCTCTAGTTCTTTAATTCATCCCTAATCAAATCAAAACAAGTGCAAATGCATCTTTTATTTCTCTTCAGAGACATTAGATAGCTTCCCTGTTTTAAGCAGATGCCTTGAATCTCTTGGCTTGAGGAATAAAAAAATTTAAGACAGTTCTAGCTTCGTAAAAAAATGCTTCATGTCCAATTGAATCGTTCCAAGACTCAATTTCAAGTGCATTGTAAAGGAAAAATATATAAAATAATGTATTGCCTTAAACAGATATGCCAGTAAGTATCTTTCGTCCCAGCATGTTCGTGACTAATTTCCTGGCCATTGCAGGCAAGTCATTCCACAGAACTACAATTTACATATTTATTTTTGACCCTTGGATCATGATGGTCATCTTTTGTGTTTACCAGCTTTGCAAGATTTGTGATTCTACAGTGAGCGTCATAGCTCATATGAAATTTTATATTCAGCACACAGTTTTTAGCTTTTCAATCTTCAAGGCACATGCTGTGAATTGTGGTTTTGTGGCTGTGAGTTTGTGTTTGTCAGAACATTTCAGCTATGTGTTGTCACCTCTAGGGCAGTTGTTCCTCAAACGTTTTCAGCAATCGCTTGTTTTTATCTTGTAAAAATGCACAAGCACCGCCATCATTCTTTCCTAAATATGGCCATACGGAGGTATAATTAATGACTTTTCTTTATTCATTTTTCCCAACCAAGATAACCTAATTTAACATAGCATTTAGAATCCCATGATCAACCAGGCAATGTCTAACATTTCAGTAAAAATTACAAAAAGTATTTTTGTTTGAATAATCATTCTGTCAATCTGTTTTTTGGCATAATACGGCATGTAAGGATTGAAAAGATGATTGTTAATAATAATTTATTGCTTAAACAATTTATTGCAATTTTGCGATTCCTAGGCAGGGCTTAATTTTTGGATCCGGATCCAGCACCTCCCCCATCTCATAAAAAAATGAAAGATATTTATGTTATGACCGGTGTACATGGACTTAAAAAAATTTATTTGTTCAGTTGAATTCATAAAAATGAGCTAAAGTAACACCATTTTTTTAATACAGTATATATTTTGTAAGTTAATAACTTTAACTTAATTTAATTGTGTGCAATCAACCTAATGTATTTAAAACTGAAGTTTACTTAATTAATTTGTGTTAAAACGACACAAATCATTTTTTTTTATATGACTAACTGGGCATTGGATCTAGCATGCTTTGTAAGGGACTGCATTAGGAGAGTAAAGAATTAAAGTGGGTTTTGTGAATTAAAGGGATTAAAGTATTTTATGTGTTTTTCAGTAAGGGGAAAGATGTTGTTAGTTAATGTTAGTGTTTAATGTTCAGTTATGTTGGACATTTAGAGGACTGTAATGTTTTAGAATTTTGTGGTTCCCATTATGCAAAAGAGTGGCGCCTATTGTGATCTATTCTAATGTCAGGAGGACACCAGTCTTTTCTTATTTGTTCATTATATACATTATGTATATTGATGAATGAACACACAACTGAATAGAAATCAATAATGGATTTTCCAATTGAATGTTTTAACTTAAGTTTGACAAGCATAAAAAGTCATTTTATACATGTATCGATTTCATTTCAACTGTGTTTGGTCAAATTGATTTGGACCAATTCAATTACATTTCATCACTTGAATTTTATTTATTGGATGGAAATGTCCAATGAAAATGTATTATAATAAAGATAATGTTGTAAATAACCTAAATATATAAAAAATTAATAAGTTCAAGAAATACAAGTACAAAGGGGTCCATGCCATGTTTTGGCAATGATTTATTAGGTTCGACCGCTATTCGCATGTACAACGCATGAAAAATTTCAATGCACTTCTGTAATGTGGGAATTTTCTTCAGTAGAAGAGTAAAAAAGATTTTTAACTGAAACCGTGGTCCTTGGTGATTCGTTTAATGCCAAGTCAATGACTACAGTCACTTTTTGTTCTTGCTTTATTTGTGTACTGTACTGTTGATTTGCTTTCTTATAGAAGCCATTCCCTCATTCGCCTATTTCGAGAAAGATTCAGGATGTGGCACGGTATATGACATGTTGCCGACATGCCTCATCCAAATATGATCCAGATTACATTAAAGGAGTAGTTTACTTTAAAGTGAAAATTACCCCATGATTTACTCACCCTCAAGACTTTCTTCTTTCTGATGAACACAATCAGAGTTATATTAAAAAATGTCCTGGCTAATCCAAGCTTTATAATGGCAGTGACTGGGTCCATTGAGTCCCTATAGATATTTTCACATTTGAGTCCTCTTCAAATCTTTGCAGCAAAGCTGTCTTTTTCAAGCCCTTGGAGCCCATTGCATCGGAGAGAGTTATTTGTGTTGTTGGACTTTGTTTTATAAAATGCTTCGAGGAGATGCAGAAGAACTGCTGAAATATAGGGGCTTAAACAGCCCAGGCTCCCAGGAATTTAGTAATTTATGCGCACAACCCAATGGAATGAGATCTGGATGTCATGAGGGCCAGATGTGCAGCTGTTAAAATCTCTTCCAAATTTAAAATCTTTCGTCAGAGCGTTCACTTAATGGAATCGCATACAACTAGGTAACAAACCATGGTAAATGTGCAACTTACTTAAACGGTCATTTTAACTGTTATGTTTGTCTGCTAATTTGTCCATAAAGCGCTAGTTGTTCGGTTAATCTCTGATCCAATTGTTTCTGTAAACTTGAGGTCATGCAATATGTGTTAATGTGTACTAATGTGCTGATCTAATGTGCCATCTACTTTTGCATACATGCTTGTTCTTAAACAAACATCCATTATTCCCATGCTAATCAGCATGGGAATAGAGAGCTGCTCAAGATCAGTCCTCGGCTTAGATGCATGCTTGAAGGACATGTCTTACAATATGGCTCATTGAAGTAAGAACACAATATTTGCAGTAGGCTCTGTCATCTGCCGTTTTGAGGGGCGGTTTTTCTTTTTCATTACAACAGCCAGGATTAATGTGTGTCATGGTGGTTTGCCTAGTTCAGTGTTTGTTTGGTTTCTGTATTCTGTTGAAAGACACACCTAAACTACAATATATTGTTGCTTGCTATGTCCACCCATCTAATCCACTCCCTGTTTGGCATTCAACTTCCTTTGAGAGCAGGAAATAACAGCGTTCGTTTGGCAATTAAGTTTCCTGGAATAGACGCCTAGACCTCTAAATTAATAATGCCAGGAGGGACAGTAGCTCTGGGCTTTTTAAAGCGAGAAACACTGATGATAACAGACAGTGGAGGTCAGGAAAATGGCCGTAGGTGACCTGTGCCTTTTCTAGTTTAATTACTCCATTTAATTTATAAACCTTGGTCTTCCTTTTCTGTGACTGAAACTGTTAGACTTCTGTTCTTTTATTGCCAATTCAAATAGCACAAAAAGGGTTTTTGCTGTGACAAATATCAGCATATTTTATTATCTGTAACAATTTGGATGCCACAGGAAAAAACTAATTTGCTAATGAATGCACTTCTATTTTAAAAGCTAAGTATGTTAAAAGCTACACTGTGTGATATTTTCCCCCATCTAGCGGTGAAAGGGTATATGACCATCCAGTAAATATTAGTTTCTTTTCCTCCCAATTCTGATTTCGTTTTAACTCCTACGGTGGCCGATTTAGTCCAAGATTAACATGGCTTCCAGTTCAATCCAGCAATCCCCCTCTTCACATTCGCCATCGAGTTGTAACGCGTGTGTCCGGGTGAAAAATACGGATAGCTCACTCAACGCAACTGGAGTCGATGCAAACACAGAGGCGATTGACGTCAAACAGCCCGCACTTTATTCCCCGCGGAACCCGGCACAAACTCCACTTCCGTCCACAGCATTACCCAACAAAACAAAAATAAATGAATGTTAGCAACAGAAGACAGAAAATAATCCGCACACATGGGAGCTCGAGGCGCAGTGCGCGCGCACACACACACACACACAGAACGCAGGCGCTCCAACCGGGGTGAACGCTCTTAAAGGGGCCACACTATTTTCCTACTCGCTACAGAGTGTTAAAACGGGAAAGGCGAAGCTTGAATTTACGGGTATGTCCCTCTTTGGCTAATGTACTTTCAAGATGGAGGGGCAACATGGCGACCCCCCCCCCCCCCCAATCGAACCCCTTACCCGTATGTATTTTCAATGGCATATTATAAACTTACGAGAATACTTTATTACTTGAAAGAAGTAAATATACATTAATGAGCACATATATTTTTGAAAGAACTAAGTGTTTTTAGCTAAGAATAAACAAAAAAAAGTTACACAGTGTAGCTTTAATATAAATATCATTATAGATGTTAAGGATCGATGATAAATGAGAGGCCAAGGTAAAAAAAGAGAAAGATATCTTTTAAAAATCTAGTTTAATGTGCCAAGTTTTAACAAATGTCAACAAATGTTTTTTTGTTTTTTGTTTTGTAACAAAATGTAATGCCTTAAATTAATTATCTTTTCCTTCATGGTTATTCCACATGACATTTGAATTCAAAACTTGCATGCATATGAGTCTAAACGTTTATTCTTTTTTTTTTTTTTTAAGTTTTCAAATATCATGATTTTTATTTTATTTTTTATTTTATTTTTACTAAAATAATAGTTTTAATGAACCGTATTACAACAATCCTTGTATCACCCTGACATTTTTAGGCCAAAAAAAATAAATTCATTAATTCATAAATTAAATATATATTCATCATACAAAAGGTGTAAAGTCATTGATCGTATGAATTGCATTTGTAAGGTATTTTTTAAAGGGTTATTTCCCTAGAAATGATAAATGAAATTATCTCCGGAACACAAATAAAGATCTTTGAAATGAAATCTGAGAGATTTCTGTCCCTCCAGTGACAATCCAGTCACATGGATTACTTTAATGATGTCTTTTTAATACCTTTCTGGGGCTTGAAAGTGGTAGTTGCATAGACTGTCAATGGAGGGACCGAAATCTCTGATTTCATTTCAAAGATCTTTATTTGTGTTCAGAAAATGAACGAATGTCTTACAGGTTTGGAACAGCATGAGGGTGAGTAATTAATGATGGAATTTTCAACTATCCCTTTAATTGTATTTGTATACTTTTATAAAACACAAGCACTTTGCTGTCATCGACACGTGATAAGATCTTAGAGGATGAGACCTGTATTGCACACTTGGATTTCCCCTCGTTTTCCATCTCACATCTCTATGACGTTAGTATGCTACTGGCTGTCATCTGTTATATTGTTTCGCAATCTGTTGTTTAGTCTAACAAGCTCCCTCATTCAGCCAGAACAGGCTGAGCACTCCGGATCAGCTGATCACGGCACAGTTCATCAGATTCCTTACATGGCATCTAAGTTGGAGGGGCTGCTCCCAGACGGGTCTATAAATGATTAAATAAAAGCCTTCCGCTCTTTCAGCGCAGCGCTTGGGGTTACTGTCGTATATACGCATCTCTGGACACACAGAAAAGTCCCTTTGTCTTTCTGCTCCCGTGTCCGGCGCCATAGCCATGGCAACATGGTCGCTATGGAGTGCTATGAGGTGGCTAGAGGGGGGGGGACTGGTGTCTCTTGTCAGAGCGCAGGCCTGTTCTTTCTCACTTTGGCTCTGGTGCGACTCCAAGCCTCAAACAGCCTTTCCTGAAAGCCTTTGTTATGTGGCCTGCCATGCTTTCTTTACTGGTACATTCAATAGAGTGCTGGAAGTTTAGTGTTGTCAGCTCAGATGCAGCGAGCAAGATCAATAGAAAATCGAGTGACTATTTCAGAGCAGGCTTGTGGCTCCTTTGAAATTTATGATGCTTTATAGGGGACAGATTCAACTCTTTTACAATGTTTTTTTGTTCCATTATATTTTTGGCAGATGCTGTTTGCACCAGTGTTTATTACTATTTTGGGTGGATCATTATTCTGTTCTTTTTACATTATGATGTAAATAGTCAGCGTAGGCGAGACAGGGGTAAGCCGTGTCGTACAGTTGCACAATTCTGGATAAATTGAGAATCACTTTCATCTTTCACAATCATTTTTATTTGTTTAAAATGGAGATCCTGATTCTCCGATGATTCTTAACAGACAACCTGAAATAACATTGTCATACCATAAATGTCAATTTATCATATGTTTTAAGAGATATTTATGGACTTTGACACACAATCACTAAATGCACCACATGACTTTGGTTTGGTGGACAAGTTTAAAAAAAAAATACTTTTAATAATGGTAATAAAAAATAATAATTATAGTAATTATGCCAAACCACTTAGGTTTTCCTTTCAAGAAAATAATGGTTTTAATGAGTCATTTTTGTTATTATTATATAACATGGTTGTATCACCCTGACATTTATTTCATGCCCCAAAAATATCAGAATGGATTCATTTAGAAATTTAAAAGCATATTCCTCATACAAAAGGTGGTCAAGTTATCGCATGTAAAATTAGAAGAAAGCATCTTTAACGTCTGGGAAACATGTCACAACAAATGAATAACTTGTATTTTGCTGTTTTTGACAACAAAATGTACCTGTCCTGTAGAAAAATATCTTTGACATTCAATACAAAAACTGTATTAAGCCTATAACAATCACCAAAATGCCTTGAACGTTGAAACGTTTCCCATTCAGTATCTTACATTTAATGGCAGTTAAATGCTGTTAAAATGAAACCGTTAGTGTACTAATTCACAAAGAAGTTAATCACTAAGCTGTGAATCACAACAGGGCTCTGGTTAAATCTTCATTTATGGTTTTCCAAAAAGAAAAAAACATTTCTGTCAATCAGCTATTTGTGGCCAGTGATAATTGAATCTGGATGAAAATAGTCACTCTGATTATTATTATTTGCTGCTATTAACTCTATTAATCAAGAATCCTGTAAAAAATGTACCACCATTTCCACAAAATATGAATGAGCACAACTGATACAATCAACATTGATAATAATCAGAAATGTTTCTTGAGCATCAAATCAGCATATCAGAATGGTTTCTGAAGGATCATGTGACACTGAAGACTAGCGTAATGATGCTGGAAATTCAGCTTTGATCACAGGAATAAATTACATTTTACAATATATTCCCATACGGTTCTTTTAAATTGTAATATTTCACAATATTCCAGTTTTTACTGTAATTCTGATCAAATAAATGCAGCCTTGCTGAGCAGAACCCCAAACTTATGACGGTAGTGTGACCTCTGTTATGATTGGCTAAAGTCTTTGCTCTTTGTGAAATTAACATCATGTTTTTTCATGGTATAATTGCTTTACCTGTAGTGATAGATGGACGTATCGGCAGTCAATATTTGGCAATTTGTAATCTTTTACAGTACACCATTATAAACTAATATAGTACTTGTGCTGTATTGTGGGGAATTGAATGGCGCATTAGAGTGTCTGAACTGTGCGTTTCAATATTCCTCAGCCTCTAAGTGCGTTATTGTGCCATAATAACATTAATGTGATATGTTCTCTTTGACAAATGGACCGAGTTGCTCAAAATTGTTTCTGCCTTTTTTCCACAGTATGAGATTCTGCTCTGTGTCCAAGACCATGACGATCCAGCCATTGATGTTTGTAAAAAGCTTCTGGGCAAATATCCGAATGTTGATGCCAGGCTTTTTATAGGTAAGTCTTTGATATTCTCTTTTTATGTGAAATGAAGCCAATAATCGAGAAAAATCAGGCAGTTTCATGCTGAGGTACATCTCGTCCCTCATGGATTTGGTTCCCTTTGTCGGTTTTTAGTCGTGCGCAGGGAAAAGGCAGGAGTCCCTTAAGAGCAGCGCGGCGACCCGTGTGTGCGCGCCGCAATTCAGCTGTGTATATGCAAATGCAGCTCTTGGAGTGGATATTGATTCTTGCTCATTAGGAACAGCTGGTGACTGGAGCTGGTGTCTCTCCGGGGTCCTGTTATCCGCCCCGCTGCCTTCAGCTAGTCTGTTACCGCACAGTCAGTCAGGGGACATGGGCTGTCCTGGAGTTGTCATCCTGAAGCCATGTTAGAAAACATGTAACTTCTGCGAGGTTGTGTTGGTTTAAACATCTCCAAGTTGTTTACCGAAACAGCCAATCAGACGGCAGAAAAGTGTGCATTAACGTGCATTAGTGCTCTCAGAGGCCTTGTCGCAATGATCTTCAGGAGTTCGACCCACAAAAGAATCTTCATTCTGCCTTATTTACATCCTTAAAGGGGATTTAAAGAGGATCTGCTTTAGTGATGGACATTTGGCCTGTTGCAATTTATTATGGAATTGCTTGATCATGTTTATTTAAGCTAATTGTGTTTTTATAGCTATTATTGTCTTTAAACCTAACTGTTATCAGTGTGCAATTTGATTTCCAGTCATAGTTTTTAATTGAATATATCATTGTAATAAAATTTGTATGAACATAATCCACTCCTTAATTCACTATTAAAAATAGTTTGCTGATTTGAAATAAATGTAATTATTAGATAGAAATTGATAGAAGCACATAACAAAAATACTAAACATTGAAGAAAAGTGAAATATAAAAATAAAGCTGCAAAAACTAAAACAGCACTGATACGTTTTAGACCTGGGATGAGGATTGTTACAAAACTGCAAAAGGAATAATCATGTTTTTTATTACTGTAATAATGTTCAGGTGGACTGGGATTCAGAATCATAACTTATTGTCCAAAAGATAAATATTTTAAAATGTAAAATGTTTTGTAGGGCTGCCCCCTAATAGTCGACTAGAAGAGGCTTAGTCAACCAATTTTTGTTGTTGTTGGTTAGTCGGAAAAAAAATGGAAAAGTCATGCAGTCCGTGAAGGACAGATCGTTAATGCTGGGTCCTTGTGGTAATTACAGTATGTTGGGCAGGAAAGTCGCCTTTCAAATTTGGCTTATCATTTGAAACGTATAAGTATCTTGGCCTCTCACTCGCCGCCGCGATCACTTGCATTTTTTCCCTAATAATAGCAGATACAGCTTGATATACTCTGTCATTTTTGGTCATACAGATAAGACATCATTCAAATAATTCAATTTTTATTTGTGTAAACTCACAATAACAAAACTTTGTGCTTTTGTCAAATAAAGAAAACAAACAGGGCATGCTTTCTGACATCTCTGTCTCCGTGAACTAAAGCGTTTCACAAAAATGAACCGAAACTCAGCGACACAGACTCACAGACAATAGAAATATATCTATAGAATGCTTGAAATATCTTCTTGTAAATGAAAACAAATGCTATGTCTGATTATGTAATCCGTATGAATGGTGCATTCACTATACTGTGGAGATGATGAGTCAGCATCGTCAACTTTATCTTTGCACCCGACACTGACTCGGAAGACACTAGTTTTTTAATAAACCGTTCAAATGTCTCTTTGCAATTTTTGTTCATAATCATTATTTTTGCCGGTGATTTGCGACAAGGTTAATGCGTGCGCTTTAGCATGGGGCCGTTTATTATGCCTTTAGCCTGTATATTAAAGGCTCTTTATAATTTAGTAATCCCCCCCCCCCCCCCCCCCACAATTATTTATTTTCAATTTGCCAAGTCCAAATTTTTTAATTGTTTTATTCAGTCACTTATAGCTGTAATAAAGGTCTTTTATTATTGACACTGTATATCTGTTTTTTAGGAGGTAAGAAAGTTGGCATCAATCCGAAAATAAATAACCTCATGCCAGCTTATGAAGGGGCAAGGTATGAACTCGTCTGGATCTGCGACAGTGGCATTCGAGGTATGTTTGCACACTTTATGATCTAAAACTGAATAGTAAGTTTACTGCCTTACTGTTTAAAGTTGGCCTTAAGGGTGAATATTGTACAAAATACAATTCTTTACTATTACTTTTTGTTTTTATAAATGAGTATGTTTTGAAGAGATTCACCCTTGAGCAACTCTGAGATTCTGCCAGTGCTAATCATGAACTAATATTCAACAGTGAAGCCAGACACTCTAACTGATATGGCTAATCAGATGACGGAGAAGGTGGGACTGGTTCATGGCCTTCCTTACGTGGCAGACAGACAAGGATTTGCCGCCACGTTGGAGCAGGTCAGGAGCCTTCACTACTGACCTTCTAAATTCTTTGTCAGAACAGTGTTGTCTTGCTTTGTGAAGCTTTGAAGACTGCCTGTGAACCCGCATCATTGCTTATTGTACCCGTGTATTGTGTGCATGAGGAAGGGCTGTGTTCTGTCCTGTCAAACTGCAATAAAACTGCTGAGTTGCGGCTCTGTTGCTGATAAAGACACCAAACTTGAAATGGGACACCATATGGTGGAGTTCCTCTGTGCCTCTGGACTTTAAAGCTCTTTTGCCAAATGAATGCAATATTTAAACGCATTAACAGCTAGCAATATTGGTTTATTTATGAAGCTTTTTAAGCTCAAAAGTAAATTCTCCTTACTAAATATCTCTGTCGATTATCTGTGAGCAATTAAATTGAACGGACATTTAAAAACAGGCTTAAAGTCAATATTTTAACAGGTTAAATTGGCAGCCCTACAAATAAATAATTGCCATATGTGTTGTTTACATACGTAATGCGATTCTTAGTGCATCAAATCTTTAGAGATTAATTAATATAAACAGTTAAACATGTCCCATGTGAAATCCTGCAGGTTTATTTTGGCACGTCACATCCTCGTTCCTACATCTCAGCCAATGTAACGGGAATCAAGTGCGTCACAGGGATGTCGTGTCTCATGAGGAAGGACGTCCTGGACCAGGCCGGCGGGCTGATTGCGTTCGCTCAGTACATCGCTGAAGATTACTTCATGGCCAAGGCCATCGCAGACAGGTTTGCCAGACTGTTTAAATATCAGTACAGTGCTAGTGGCACACCATATAGTCAGGTCTTATATCTTGTAGATGTTTCTGTATCAGTGAGTGAAGTATGCTGATAAAGAGCCCTTTTAAAGGAATAGATCAACTAAAATTCTGTAATTAACTCACCCTCATGTAGTTCCTAAACATTGGGCTTAATAGGGCTTTTTAGAGCTTGACAGTCTGTTCTCCCTATGCTTTTATTGTGTGGAAAGAACATCTCAAGGTCATATTGTGTGGAACGGCATGAGGGCGAGTACATGATGACAAAATGTGTAGTTTCAAATGATATATTCCTGTAATGCGTGTCCAGAATTGTATCTCTCATGCTATCGATTTACCATCAGTCTCAGCGAAAATGTCCTTTATTTTGCTAGTTCACTAATATGGTGTTTCTCTTACAGAGGATGGAAATTTTCCATGGCAACACAGGTAGCTATGCAGAATTCTGGCTCATACTCCATTGCCCAATTCCAGTCTCGCATGATCAGGTACGGCAGTTGTTCAATCAGCTTTTTTATGTTCGGTAGTGAAACCAATCTGTTTTCCTGATGGGACCACCTCTGGCGTAGTAATGGGACTGGGTTATTTTTGTTGTTGCTCGCAATTTTCTGATAGTGTTGCAGATGGATCCCTGCTTATTTATAGCGCAGCATTGATAGGATCAGGGCTTGACATTAACTTTTTTGCTCACCAGCCACTGTGGCTAGTGGTTTTCCAAAGTTGCTAGCCACTAAGCATTTTCAATGGCCACAATTTTGACCGATAATATGGGGGAAAACTTCCATATACAGTCAAAGCCAAATTTATTCAGACACCTTCAACATTTCTCAAATTATAACAGTTTATTCGCTATCGTTTAGAAAATGGTCATAAAATATGACAAGAACTCCGTTAAACTGTGTCAGAACAAATTCATCTTGATAATGTCAGATAACTTTGATAGAAAGGTATGGGATGGATTACAATCAGCTGTCAGCTGTTAAATTTAAGTACACAATTAGATAAGACCAATTTAGGGCAACCAATGACCAAGCAATACTTCAGTTTGTTCAGTCTGTGGTATAAATGGACGCTATCAGAAGTTAGCAATTTAAGAAAAAAACACTTGATCAGCAAAACATGATCAGGTCAAAGTGTCTGAATAATTTTGGTCCCAAATTTGTATAAATTTTACTGGTAGTCCACTGTATGAAGAATTATATGGTTTGGATATAATATGCCACAGTTTACTTTATTTTGCCATCCTCACTTATAAATTAACTATAGTGTCCTGAACCCACTAGTAAAATAATAAATAATTAAATAAAATAAAAAAATTATATCTGGGGTCTGAATATTTTGACCACTACATTGCATTTCAGTTTATTATTTCAGATGCCTTTTTGAAAGACTGCATTTGAAAAAGTGGCTATTAGGAGTGACTGTGTTACATGCCACTTCTGAAATCCACCCGCATTTGCCGGGTTGGTGTGTGTTAATGTCAGGCCCTGGTTAGGATCATATCTTGAATATTTTGATGATCGATTTTGTCCTTTTTTAAATGATAGGGTTTTTTTAAAAAAAGTATTATTCATGATATTTTCACATTACTTTAGATGGTATAATTTCCCTTTTTGTGGTGCATAAAATCTGCTGAGCTTCTCATAAACATCTCATTGTTATCTGCTCTTTATAGATGGGCCAAGCTGAGAATCAACATGCTGCCAGCCACCATCATTGAGCCCATATCAGAGTGCTTTGTGGCGAGCCTTATCATTGGCTGGGCTGCGCACCATGTGTTCCGCTGGGACATCATGGTGTTTTTCCTGTGCCATTGCCTGGCCTGGTTCATTTCTGATTACATCCAGCTCAGAGGAGTACAGGTAAGACACTAGGTTTGGCAAAAAAAAAAAACAATAAACAGCAAATCTGCATTTCAGTTATAAAACCATTTTTAATGATGATCCAATCAATTCCAAATGGCTAAAATCAAGGTTTCAGGGTTTAAATCCTATCCCTAACCTCATTCTAATCAGAAATGTCACATTACTAAAGAAACGGAATTAGTTGTTTCTTCATTTGAATTTTTATCGACTTACCAAATTCATAAACAGACATGGTTTTAATTTTTAACAGCCCTTAGAAGCAAAATCATAAGTTGTTCCTCATAGCCATTTTATATTGAATTGCCACATTCCTTTTTGTAATTTTCTTTCTACACTCTTTTCTCAAAGGGCGGCCCTCCATCATTCTCTAAGCTGGACTATGCGGTGGCCTGGTTCATCAGGGAGTCCATGACAATTCAGATTTTCTTGTCTGCTCTTTGGGACCCCACCATCAGCTGGAGGGCGGGACGCTACCGATTGCGTTGTGGAGGTACAGCAGAGGAAATCTTGGATGTTTAAATGGCACCGTGTGCCAAGGACTATGCACTGGTGTAAACATGGAAACAGAACTGCGAGAAGACATGGGCGCAGATGGACAAATGAACTGAAACTTTTTTTTTTTGTCCTGGGTTTTATTCCAACTTCTGATAGTTTTTATCCTGTGACTTTAGCACGCTTGAATAGATTATTTATGTCCTTGGTGCTTTTTTTGTTTTTCCTGTGAGGTCTCTTGACAATGTGAGACCTCGTTCTAGATGAGCCAAAAGTTATGAAGGGGTGAAGAAAAGAAACTTACGAGGAAACGATGTCTGGCGATGAGGCGGCACTTCAGCGGGCATCAGAGCCCTGATGAAAATACATCTAAATGAGAATTTTTAAGGTCCTTGCTATGTTTAGTGGTGGTTGAACAACTCTGTGTATTGCGACATATCCATTTTATCATGTGTTTGGATGGGCTGTACAATTTTTAAACATTATATCAGCACGAAAGTGAGGTAGAGAATGACTGAAGCCTTTTAAAATGGCACTAGCTCATCAATGGATCACTTGCTTATCACAGTGTTGCTCTCAACATACAGCACTCTTGCCATATTTTATACATTTTTGGACTTTTGAATGCTCAAAACGGATCCACTCAGGTCCATTTTATGTTTACTGGACAGAGCAATATCTTCTGTAGATGTTATACATAGGGAATTGTGGCAAAGGTTCATATACGCTTACTGTCGAACTATCCTAAAACGACGCAACGCTTGTACATGCTTGTACGGTCTTTGCAGCCACCCTGCAGTATTCAAACGAGGTATAAACGCCTAGTTTGAGCCCAAGTTATCCTCAACATGATATCTGCCGATTTAATTGCATATCTTAAGAAATTTAGTGCCATTTGAAGAGCAAACGTTTTTAACGTTATAATTTAGGCTTTTTCAAAGCCAACACCATGGTTTTTCTTCAAGGACTTTATCTTCATGTGCTTCATTCTCTGCACTATTTGCTCTCGTACCAGAATCAGGGTTTGCTAAAACGTTTCCTCCCGTGCCGCTGTTTGTTTGAGAAGCTCTGTCAGTATTTTCCTGCAAATGTTTGACTGGATATAAATGCTCAGATTTACCTCTAAATTGTCCGAACATTTCATCCGACGCCATTTCAGTTATCCAATTAAACCTAATTCTGTTGTCATTTAAGAATTTGAGTGGTTATATTCTCTGTTTTTTGTTAGTTATCGTGTAAAATTATAAAAACTGTTGGCAAGCATCTGCATTTACACTCTGAGACATTTCAAAATATTGCAGTCGCACGGTGTGCCTTTTGGCTTTTTTAATTCCCCTACAACGTAAATCCCCTTAACTACAAGTCAAACAGTATTCACGAAACAATTGACATTCTTCTCTGCCTTTTCCCTTTTTTTTTTTTTTTTTCCCTCCGCAGTTGTATCTTGAAAAACTGCTTGTGTTGTTTCGTACTGCCAGCACTTTGCTGTTAAACCGCCCTTTCTGCATTTTCCTCATTTCTTGACTCGCCTTCATGTGCTGCTGTGTTCATGAATCATGGCACTGATCGTGACGTACCCATGCCAGCACTAGCAGTATTGTTTTACAGATACTCATCTACTCATTTACCTGGAAACTTCAACCCTTCTTGTTATTCTAAAACCGTAATATATATATGATTCAGGAAAGCACATTGGCGTGAGCCGTGTGCATGTGTCTTCATCAGCTGCCACTTAGGAAGTGATAAACACTGTTTTAGCCCAATGCCAAACCCTCCATTGTTTGAGTTTTTGGTGTTGGTTTATTATTTCTAATTTGAATGCATCTGAGTTTGTTCTACTGAACACTTGGGCTGACTAATGGAAGTATACTTAAACTTGTGTTTTGTGCATGAGGCCACAAAATGAATGCCATTTGTTCGTAACATTGCAGTTAAAAAAAGTATTAACAGTTAGCAATAACCATATACATTATAAACTGTAATACTGTATTCAGGCTGTGAAACAAAAACAAACAAAAAAAAGCTTCCAAACCCATTTCTTTGTCCAGTTGTGGTATAATAAACATTTCAGATTTTGTGACCGTTTCACATGAATTGTTCCTCATACAAATAATGAGCCTCATTCATGAAACACGACCAAGTTTTACAAAATCGTTGAAAAATGCACTCTTAAATTGGTACATGGAATTAATTTGTAAAACCATTATTTTGTAAATTGGAAACTTTAATTTATGACAAAACGGTTTTACGGAATTATTCAGTTTGATCTGACAAAGTTTTCATGAACAATCCATTAAACCAATTGCTTTGAACAATTTTGCGTATCAATTCTTGCGTAAGTGGTGTTAAATTTAATTATTAGTTAAAACCATCCTTGCATGAATTGAATTCAGTGCTACAATTGAATGCTTGTAGGAAAAGTTTTTTATGTAAGAATGGTTTTATGATTAACAAAAATGAATTCTGCTCTTGAATAAGGCCCAATGTGTTGTCAATCTGCAACACTGGTAAAATTGAATGTACGTTTGCATGAACATGGGGGGGGGGGGGGGGGGTAGGGGTTGGTTTTCTATCAGTTGAACACTTGAAACGCCACTGTAGAAACCATAACATTTTATTTAGGGAAGGGGAAATCCAGATTTTTCTGCAACTATTCAAGTTCTGCTCTTTACTTTCAACCATATCTGCTGGCTCTTATTTTATATGTGAAATATTGTGTCAAAATGTAACTTGTAAATTCACCTCATTTACGAAAAGTCTACAATGCACTGTAAATTTCCTGTTTAGACTTTTCCCTGGCTGTGAGAGAATGCTGCGTGTGTTTGCGGAAATATGATGTTTATGGCCTTTTTTTGATATGTCAATTCTGAAAGGGTTGTATTATCATAAAGTTTTGTGGGGAACTGGACTTTTTTTTTTCTTCCCACAAGTGTACAGTTGTATGTCGGATTAACATGTTTTGTAGAAGACTGGTGACCCGTATGGTGCCATGTGGACATGAGAAAATGTGTGGCTGTTCTGCACTTGTCAACCTGAGTACCAGCCGCTGTTTACTCACTACTACCGTCAAAAGAAGTGCGACAGTCTACATGAACTGTATTGGTCCGGAATTACAGGATCTGAAACGATATGGCTATGTTTCAAGACTTACTAAGCTGCCTTTTGAAACAGCCAATTTGAGTCTCATCCTGGGGTATAATTGAAACATAACTACATTTCACTCATGATCATTCTTTACTACAGCCCTGGACTCAAGGTTGAACAAAGCAACCAAGAAAAACTACTGCTACATGTCTACCATCTACGGTCATCAATCAGAGTAACAAAAAAAAGTCTAGTTGTGATCCACCGCTTTAATTTTATGTGCTGTAAATTGACAAAAGAGCAAAGGAAAAAGCTTTTAACTTTTTTTTTTTTTTTTTAAAGAGTATGTACAGTTTATTTATGAAGTTTGGTTGATAACCATTACATACACTGCTTCCTGAGGCTTAATTTATCACCAAGTTGTACATTTTTGTTCATGAGTTTGTTCTTTTTTTTTCTGGCAGTGTAAAGGTATGGCTGGACAGACTTCAGTTTTTGAATCTTTTGTGTGTGTTTTTTTTTTTTTTTTTTTTTTTGTAGGTGTCATGTACTGTACTCTTGATGCTGAATGCGTAATCCACAGCTGGAAACTGTGTCATTACAGATAAATTAAAGCTTTATCAAGCAATATAAAAAGTGCACGTTTCCTCAGTTTTTATACCTGAATCTCTTCTGTATGATCCTCATTTTTACCTTTTTAAAGTTGTTTGGTTTAAGGCCCATTCACACCAACTGTAAAGACCACACCAGCGGACAATATTGTTCTGTTTATTTTAAGGTTTTGTCGTCTGCCACTTTAAATGCTCAAGCTATTTAAAGCAATGTTTTTTATCATTCATCAGCTGGAAGAAAAAAAAAACTAATTCTGAAACTGATTCAAATTATGTGGTTTCACTGTGCCTTTTTAATTTTAGTCATGGGGTGGATGCTGCTATTCTTTTATATTTAGAACTATATCATCAATGTTATTGTCCATGGTGTAAACTGGCTTTTAGCTGCATTAGCAGTATAATAGTTATTTTCAGGCTGATACAAGTTAGTTCCCTGCCCTCTTTCTGACTTCCTGTGCGTTTCAGTTTGTGTGCACCCATTCATGCACCAGATCACATGTTTAAAACTGTGAAATGCAACATCGCCCACAGGATCTAGGCATGACCTTAATACTTGGTATTATCATTTGAAGTTAGAAGGAAACTATCATTTCATAGACACTTTGCTGTGCTTTCTAAACCCTCTGACCTTAAAACGAGGCTTAAGCCTATTCCCAAATGTATGTTTGAGCTGTTTTAACAACGCAACTTGCACTGATCTTAAAATGTCAGTGCTATTGTTTTGTCTCAAGATGCTAAGGCATGTTTATAAAAGCTACTTAAATGTCATAATTTAACTAAGGCCTAATCCTGACTAGGCCCTGCCTGTGAAACTGAGCCTGTTTAACTTGTCCTGCACCCGAGTTAGATTGAAGGAGGGCAACCAGCTAGCAATGTGCTAAAACCCACTCAGAACAGCTCAGCATTGATAAACATTAGGGGTGTGACAAAACATGATACTTTGAACAAAATTGTTAAAATGGTAAGTTTTCTTAATTATTACTTGTAACACATATGACAAACAGTTTTTTAAAAAGTACTGTTTATTTGAATGCTGTATTTGGTACTTCAGGGCTGGATTTAAATAGGCTTGGACTGGATTATCCTCGCTTATGCACAGTGATAGAAGGGGTACTTCACTGTGGCAAAATGGGCTTTCAATAAAACTTGGCTGCATACAGTAGAAAGGAAAATAAAATGTGCTACCTGACTACGTAAAACAGAAAAAGCTGAAAAACGTCAATACCCATAATGCACTGGGCATGTTGCTGTCCAAGGCAACTCCCATCAGTCTGCTGTGGGCTGCTTTAAGGCCCTGTCACAAATATCACACTTCATATGCACTTTGATGGACTAACAATGGCTGTGGCGTGTGCATGTCCGTTTAGGTTGCAGAAGTATGCTCACGAGAAAAAAAAAAACATTATCTGAAAAATGATCTAATGTCCGTTTTTCTTTTCTCTGTCATTTTATCTGACCAACAACACAATGCGATAGTAATTTAAATACGATTAAGGTTCACCACGCAGTCGTATTATAATTATTAAATTATCTTGCGTCCTCCACATAGTATTTTATACTATGATATTCAGATATTTAGATATTCAACCGCAGCAAGCCTCTGATCTGCCACTTATTATCATATTGAGCAAAACCCAACACAGATCTGACTGAACTTACGGTTTATAATTAGCCAATTTTTTTAATTTGGGGACGGGTTGCTTGAATTTTGGGTTCATTAGCCTATTATTCGTAATGAAAAACAACAAAACAGTCCAATGACACACTCCCTTAAATAGGCGCTTTTACGCTTTGAAACCAAATCTTCAATAATCTTGTCTGTCAGCGGTTTGCTCGTTCGGCTCGTGCTGTATTGAGCAGACCCGTTCAGTTTTTAATTGTTTTGTCAGTTCTCTAACTGAACTAAATGATGTTATTACTGTACAGCGGGGCGGGGAGGTGGGCAAGTGATGTTAACAGTGTTTTGCCTAATCTGTATTAAAGAGAAAAGACGTTTCATCTGACGTTTAAAGTGAATAAAATAGCCTTGACAGCTACTTACTGGTGTTTCACAACTGCTGTCTGAAGAGCCTTGTTCTCTCCCCAAACTTGTGTGGTAGTTTTTCTACGGTCTATGGGTAACGTTAGTTGAGGTGCACGGTGGATCAAACCACTGTGAGGCAAGGGGGGAGGGGGGACTCAAAATGTTTCTAAACTTAAAACGCATTTTTTTGTCCCGTTTGCGATTGTATTGTTTTACTACTTACACATTTATTTTAAGTATATATTGTTATATTATTTACAATACTCTGCATGGTTTTTAGGGGGGGACAGCCCTCAGATAGGGGGGGTCCTGTCCCCCCCGTCCCCCCCCACGATTTACACCCCTGCAAAGCGGCATTATGTCCCGAAAGTTTCGCCTCGGAGGAAGGCCGTAAAGTGTTTAGGGTGCCATTTGGGACAGGGTCTAAGTCCAATTTTGTATGCCCTTCCCTCGCTAACTTCCCTCCATCTCGCCCACGACTGACGGCACTTGCGATGTGTTTTAATGGAACACCCTAAGCCCTTGATCACTCGGAAAAAAAAACAAAAAAACAGTCAGCTTAAGGTAGCTACAAGAAGTATTAAATGCAGTTCAATGTAAAAAAAATAACGCTAATATCATACACATACAGTTGTGTGGGGTGGGGGTAAATTGAGCATGATCTGCTGTGACATCACAATCATGGTGTATTGTGGTCCATGGACCTACCTGAAGGGTGCTTCTCACTTCTTAGGCCACTTCATATGCACTTTCGGTCTTGTAGACTTACAGTGGCTGCCGCCTGTGTATTCATTAAAGGGATAGTTCACCCCAAAATGAATATTAGCCCTTGATTTACTCACCCTCAAGTCATCCTAGGTGTATATGACATTCTTCTTTCAGATGAATAAAATCTGAGTTATATTTAACTCAGTCCTGGCTAATCCAAGCATTATAATGGAAGTGAATCGTTGCCTCGTTTTTGAAGTCCATGAAAGTGCATTTATCCATCATACGGCTCCACACGACTCATGTGGGTCAATAAAGGCCTTCTGAAGCGAAGTGGCGCATTTCTGTAAAAATAATATCCATATTTAAAACTTTATAGACTAAAATAACTAACTAAAAAATGAACCATGGTTTTATTATAGTAAAAGTGTAGTAACCATGTTTTTGGCGGATTGATTACATGGTAAACTTGTGGTTACCATGGTTTAACTACAATGACCATGGTTTTTGTATTTTCGTAAGGGATTTGTTGTGTTATTAAAGGGATAGTTCACCAAAAATACAACACGTTTTGTTTTTTTGAGAGAGAGAATACACTAAAAGTCAGTGGGGCTCCAAAATATTGTTTTGGACCCTGTTCACTTTCATTGTATGAACAAATCATTTCTTCAAAATATCTCCTTTTGTGTTCGACAGAAGAAAAGTTTGTACAAGTTTGGAATGATATGAGGGTGTGAAGATGTTCTGCTTTTCCCCCATAGTACATTGGTGTGTAGATAATTCTTGGTATTTGGCTGGTATTTTCTATTGCTTAATTTCCTGTTGATCCCATCATTGTTAATTTCAGTCAGCTGTTCAGACCACAGTTTCGGTGCGTATCTGTGTTAATAATGACATTACAGCTGGCACAGGGATGTTAGTTTGCTGCGGGTCAGTGCTCTGTGTTTGCTGAGGTGTGTTCAGGTTATGTGCACTACTCTCTCCCAGCACTAAGCATATGGTCTCCCAGTCCTCCATCAGTGTATTTTACAGTCATAAGCACAAATATTCCTGCATCCTGAGGCCGGAGCTGTGTTTATGTAGTCTTACTGTTGTGTCTCTTTGTGTTATCTGCTGTATTATCTAGTCTGTGTTCTTGCCTGCAGGATGCCTGTCAGTGCTTATCTCAGCGCTCTGTTATAGCAGCCCATTATTAGGGGAACAGGGAATGGATGAAGATCTGGCGCCACAAGAAGAAAATGCCATCTTACTGAAAACTCGGTGTTGAGCTTAATGCTCTTTCCTATAGGCATTGCTAACACGATATTAATGTGTAAGGCTCATTTAAAGATTGACTGTAGAGAGTTTCCTATGTTTAAATTATGCAAATAGGTGCATTATTTATTGCATTGTACTACAACTGTAAAGATTTAAATACAAATGAAGGTTAATAGAGTTGATTAGTATGTATTATTTTCTGTAATAAACAGAGGTATTTATTATTTATTGTATTAATTTGCATTAGGGGTTTTGTAAAACTCCCAACCAAATGTAAATGAGTAATAGTAACTAATAAAGCCCCAAGAAAGCACATACAATTAATAAATTAGTCCAGTAAATCACTGGGTGGTCAAGAGAGAATGAGTAGTTTTTTTATTTTCAGCAAAACTATTGGACTGTAACTTCTACAGTATTGCTAAACGAATAAGCAATTCATTGCAACTCATGCAACAAGTTATTTTTGGATGTCTTATATATTGTCATGAGACAGACACAGTCTCGTTAATCATTTAGTCAGCGTGCAAATTAGGCATTAAAAAAGACCATCTGACAAAAAAAAAAAAAAAAAAACGAGTACAAGTTGGCACACGACCACAGCCCCAAAATAGACTTCTTTATTGCATGTTCTGGCCAAATGTGACTTTCAAGCCACGTGGTTCCTCATCGGACAAGTAAATCTAAAAGAGTCTATACATAATATACTATTACCAGGGTGTTGATATGCATTTAAGGCTGTTACCACATTGGTAGGGTGTTGTAGGTTGTTCCAATGCAGTTGCTAAGCCATTGACAGTGGTTGTTACCACATTGAAAGGGTGCTGTGGGTGGTTGCCAATGTGTTGCTGGGCAGTTGCTTAGTTGTTTTAAAAAGTTTATACAGCATTACTAGGGTGTTGTAGGCAGTTAATATGGTGTTGCTATGCATTTTAAAGCCATTCTGAATTGTTGTTACCACATTGGTAGGGTGTTTTAGGTGGCTGTAATGCAGTTGCTAAGGTATTGTCGGTGGTTGTTACCACATTGAAAGGGTGTTGTGGGTGGTTGCCAATGTGTTGCTGGGCAGTTGCTTAGTTGTTTTAAAAAGTTTATACAGCATTGCTAGGGTGTTGTAGGCAGTTAACGTGGTGTTGCTATGCATTTTAAAGCCATTCTGAATTGTTGTTACCACATTAGTAGGGTGTTTTAGGTGGTTGTAATGCAGTTGCTAATGTATTGACGGTGGTTGTTATCACATTGAAAGGGTGTTGTGGGTGGTTGTCAAGGTGTTGTGGGGCAGTTGCTTAGTTGTTTTAAAAGGTTGATACAGCATTACTAGGGTGTTGTAGGCAGTTAACATGGTGTTGCTATGCATTTTAAAGCCATTCTGAATTGTTGTTACCACATTAGTAGGGTGTTTTAGGTGGTTGTAATGCAGTTGCTAAGCCATTGACGGTGGTTGTTATCACATTGAAAGGGTGTTGTGGGTGGTTGTCAATGTGTTGCTGGGCACTTGCTTAGTTGTTTTAAAAGGTTGCTGAAGCTGTTGCCGTCGCCTTGGGAAGAGCTGGAGAAGTGAATGTGCCCCAAAACACATGACCACCGGACTTGGAAGTGCTGAGAGAACCGCACCACCAGACTTGGATGCATTGACCCTCGTACTCTGGACAACCAGACTTAGAAGTGCTAAGAGTACCGGTCTTGAGGTCACCAGACTTGGGAGAGCTGGAATCCATGGTGGGGGAAGGGTCCTCCTCTACCTCCCCCACAGTGAAGGAGGAACCATTCAACAGCAGGGCACAGTCTAGAAAGATTCCAGGCAATGAACAAGATAATCCATACAAGGGAACAACAACAGGAACTAAAACAAACGCACACAATACATCTGAGTAGGACAACACCAGACAAGGAACATGAGAAACATTGGGTTTAAATACACACAGGTTAAGAAGGGGCTGATTTAGGACAGGTGTAAGCGATTAGTTACTATCGGAACTAACTAGGGTTGCTATGGTGACAAACAAGAATAACTAAAGAAACTAACAAGGCATGCAATGCAACATGGGAAACAGTAACGAATCAGGAAGTGAATACAGAAACAAAAGGAACAGAAAAACACTTCAACATAAAAGTCCTTAAACACAAAACAGGGAAACACAAGACCATAATCAGGACATTATAGAATGCTGATTGGTTATTTGGTCATTTGTATAACACTTCGAGTCTCGCAGATTACGATCTCTTTATCACAAACTCATCAGTCTTGGTTAGTGTTGTAGTCAAGACCCCCTGATCCGAAACCAAGGCGAGACCAAGACCAATGTGTGTTGAGACCAAGACAAGACCAAGACTTTGAGGAGTTGAGACCAAGACAAGACTAAGACCAAGGCAGGATGAGGCAGAGTCAAGACCAAGACCAGACCAGACCAGCACTCTTTTTACAAAATCTTTTTTTCTTTTTATAAAATACAGAAATTACTTGTAAATTATAATAAATTACTTATAATAAATATAATTAGAATAATACACTATATAGAGCTGTTACCAATCAAATGAAATCATTACCAACAAAATTCATATTTGCGCTACAGAGGTGATACAGAAGATGCATCTGAATTGGTAAATTACAAATGCATATGTTGAGGATAATATTGTTGTTGTTTTTTTTAAATATTGAATGTTGCAATATCATGTTTTGCAGTCATGCTCAAATTTGTGAAAACAGCTCTCTTGCTCTTATGATATTGGTTAATTATATCACGTTATAAATCCAGATCTCATACAATAACTTTTTGCAACAATATAAATTTTGTAAGCATTTGTATTATTTGTGGTGACATTTTTGACACAATTCCTAATTAATTTCTGAATCGGCACAATAAATAAATCAAATTAGAAATAAGTTATTGATTGCATCTGAAGCAGTAAATTTTACATCCAATCACATTAATGATGTTAATAAATAAATCAGACAATGCACCAGCAATTTAGTGATATCCCAGCAGTTGTGGTCTTGACCGGTCTTGAAACAAAATCCCGAGTCCTCTTAGTCTGAGACCAAGACAAGACAGAGTACAAATGTGGTCGAGACTGAGACAAGACCAAGACCGGTCCCGAGTACTTCAACACTAATCTAGACAGCGATGACTAATATTCTAGACAGCCGTACCCACTTTGCTCATTAGAATATATTATATAGTCCCCATAGATCTGAACATACTTAAAGGGGTACTTCAGCGCTGGGAAGATGAATGTGTATTTAAACTGGGTCATTTATGTAGTAGAAATGTGAAATTATTTTTGAATTTGGTGCCTTAGACTGAGAAAAGACTGAAAATGTGTTTTTGTCTCATGTGGATGAAAGACAACAACTCCCAGAATGCACTTGCTTCGCTACCCAACGAGGCCACTCCCAAGCCACGGTTATCACTTGCCCACCATGAAACCGCCCCCACCGTATGTTTTGTTTTTCATAGTAATACAATCATTTCGTTCAGTTAGAGAATAGACTCTATAATTAAAAACTTAACGTGTCTTTTCAATAACGTGTGAGTGAGCCGAACGAAAGTCAGGGCGCAAATGCAGCAGGAGACAGATTTCATTCATCACGAGAGCAAAGAGCTGAGCAGAACTGAGGTAAGCACGGCTGTCATTCACAACGCGTGTCCAGTCTGGCGCGTTTTCAGATCATGCCTATGGAAGCTTAACTTTCATAGGAATTCATTGAAAAGTTGAAACACTCACTTTGCTCCGCACCGCTCCGTTATTAATGCCCGATCCAAGCGGACCTGCGCATTTACATTCTGTGAGTGAGATCCCTCCCCTGTTGATAGCATGCCAAACTAGCTCCCTCTACTGGTTGTAGTCTTTAGCCTCTGGCCAAAAAATCCTCAGATGAAGCAAAATGACGATATTTGCGTCATCAGAGGAATTTTTCCAGAAATAAAATACATAATTCTCTCGCCTCAGGGGGATATGAGGGGGGAAAGTACCATAATTCGAATATACTACTGGGTTTCTACTGATACAAAGCTTAATGCTAAATCGCTGAAGTAACCCTTTAATTAAAGCAAGACTATATCTAACCAGAGGCCATGACCATTACCATAGAACCAAGCCACCAACTTAACTTCATCTAATGGTAACTTTACATAATCATGCCGTGGTTTTCCACATATACATAGTTATAATAATATTACAATAATCAGATGTTGAGGCTACCCTATTTAGATTGGTCTGACAACACTGTTGCTCTAAACGGAAAACCCATTGGGCCTATTAACCTTTACAGTCTAAGTGTTCGTAACTAATGTCAATGTGTTAATCGGAGCTCTAAAACACCTTTGTACCAGTCGCACTGAGACGTTTCAAGTAATACCAAACATGTATAATACTGTATAATACTTGTTCACACCAACTCGCATAGACCCTGGGTGAATCCCAGGCCATCACAACATGTGGAGAGGAGAGATGAGTGTGAGGGGGGTGAAATGTAAATGAAGGTGATTGACTCAGTGTGGCTGCGCCTCGGGTGGGGATGCCACTTTCACAAGAGAGAGTTCAAATGTTAATTTACTTTGTTTTCACAGAGTCACCATCTCTTACAGTTCTTCCAGTTTCTCCAGTCTTACACTATGCAGACAATATGTTCTTAATGACTGTTTTTGCATTGATGGATTTTGCAGTTGCTAAGGTGCTCTAAATGGTTAATAAGAGTTGCTAAGGTGTTATAAGTAGTTTCTAGGAATTCGCAGTTGTTGTTCTGAATGGCAGTTATCACACTGCTAAGGTGTTCCTATGGTATTTCTAAGCAATTGCTAAGGTGTTCTGAAGAGTTGTTACAGAGTTGCTATGGCATTAGGGTTGGCTGTCAGATGTTGCATTTGCAACGTTTTTTTGAATGGCCATTATTGCATTTCCAAGATCTTACTATGTGGTTGTTAAGTTCTTCTGAATGGTTTTCAGGGTGATATGGTACCCTAACTGCACTGCTATGCAGTTGCTAAGGTGCTCTAAATGGTTGGCACATAGTAACTAGGGTGTTGTGGGTAGTTTTCAGGTTGTTGCTACGCAGCTGTTGTTCTGAATGGTTGTTATTGCACTAGTAAGATGTTGCTTAGCAGTTGCAAGGTGGATTCTAGGGTGTTCTGTGTAGCTGCTTACAAACCCAAAAGAGTCCCGCCCTAGTTTCTGTCATATTCTGGTCCCCAGATATGACTTGAGTCCTCCTTCAACCATTGTCGGCTACTACGTGTGAAGGTGTGTAGTGTTTCAGTCGTACAACATTTTTTCCTACATAATTATCATCTCCATTAACAGTGAATGATAGGCTTACTCATTGTGGTGTCAAGGCAGTTGTGTTTGTCCCCATGAATAAACACTTCAGATCACTGACAGAAGGCCAACAATTACAATGGCCACCCTCAGTTATTCAATAACCAAAGTCATCTAGACAATTTCTATAAATAAAGATGATTCTGTTGAAAGCTGCCCACTTTGCTTTTCAATGGGTCCAAAGTTTATCTCCAGAATGGACTAAATGGATAACTAGGAATAAAAAACTGTCAATGTTATCTTAAGGGCTTTGTCCATGTAATTTCTCTCTAAATACATCTGAGGGTGTGTAATAGTAAACTGGTTATTGCATAATTTACTATGAGCTGGCAAACATAAAGACAGAACCACCTTCTTCTTAGCATTGGTTGATAAACACACCCTGTCTTGACTGATTACTGAAAAAAATATGTTTTAAGAAAAATCACTGTCAGTATTCTAGATAATGGATATCTGAAGCCTGGACTACAGTATTACAGAGGCAGCGACGTCTCCTCTAAGTGCCAGAGTCTCTGGGTAGGTGCCAGGGCCAAGAGAGGTGCTGGTAAAACAGAAGTGCTTGAGTACAGCTCTACAGGCAACACTGCCGCCTGCTCAACAGCTTCCTCTCCCCATGAATGCTTCTCTTTGTTGGACTAGTCCCATCATCCAATCAACACACTCTTAAGATTTAGGGACATGATCCAAAAAACCCCAGCTGCACTCTGGCTAAGAAATCTACTGTCTACCTCTGAACGGAAGAGGAGTTTTGCAACATTTATTCAATCCAAACCCCTAAAGAATTTGATTATTCATGAGATCACGTTATAATGTATCCATTATATCTATTATATCCATCTATCCACCCATCTATCTATCTAGGGTGACCAAACGTCCTGTTTTCCCAGGACATTTTCAAGTCCTGTCCTGGCCCTAATATAACAATTTTCTGTCCATACAGAGGGGGCATACTTTAAATGTATTGAAATTAATAAGGAATCTTTGAGTAAACTTTGAGTATCATTTGAGTATCTCATTGCTGGGCCGAGTGTCCTGGTTTTCGGTAATCAAAATATGGTCACCCTAATCTATAGTACGGAAAGAATGATACATCTATCCGTCTGTCTGTGATACAGAAAGAATGATCCTTTTGTTTGTCAGCAATTCAGAAATATTGCCAGGTCTTCAATCGTGTGTGTCACAAGTATTAATGTGGTCAAAGATTCACTCGTGTTCAATGACAGACACGTAAGCCAAAGCATAAACCCCCATCATTAGCTGCTCTTGAGTCGGTGGGTTAAATTACTTTCCAGAAGGTTGGATCAGCTTTCACAGACATAGTGTTTGGAGCCCTTGTGCAGGGGTAGGTCTCATTTCAAACCAATTTCTCCTCACCCACACACTCTTGCAACACAGACCAACTAATTAACAGCGGCATATCAGTGGCACACTAGTGCAACATCACCTCCAGCAGAAACACTCCACATTCAAGGGCTTCTTGTGAGTTACTGGGATAAGCATTGATCTATAGCATTGATGTGTTAAAAAGCAATTCTGGGATGTTTCACTCTCCATTGACATTAAATGCTTTAAAGGGTTACTTCAGCGATTAACATTAAGCTTTGTATCAGTAGAAACCCGATAGTATATTCAAATTATCGTATTTTCTCCGCTCATGTCCCCCTGAAACGAGAGAATTATGCAATTTATTTCTGGAAAAAATCCTCCGATCATCATTTTGCATCATCCAAAATGTTCCGCATGTTATCAACCCGCCCACAGGGGAGGGATCTCACTCACAGAATGTAAATGCGCACGTCCACTTGGATCGGGCATTCATAACGGAGCGGTGCGGAGCAAAGTGAGTGTTTCAACTTTTCAATGAGTTCCTATGAAAGTTAAGCTTCCATAGGCATGATCTGAAAACGCGCCAGACTGGACACGTGTCGTGAATGACTGCCCTACTTATATGGGATGATTTTAGACTCAAAATGATTAATAAATGCACACACACTTATCCATGAACTTGATAACACTTGCAGACATGTTTTATTATCCACAAACAAACGCCTTTTAACTTGTCTGTGCAAAATACAGAATTACACAAATGTGCAGCGATTTGTACAAATAGAGACATAGTTGCGAATACAAAACTTCCATTTTGTATTAATGTAAGTCAGAATTTGTGCGTGCAACGAGTAAGATGTGTATTTGTGGATCCGGTGACGCGCATTCATTCATTGACTCGTTTGTGAGTCGATCCTATTTGATTCATTTGGATTTTGAGACTTTCATTTCGCCCGCCCTTGCGCGATCCACACACACAGCTGTCTAAGAAAACCTTCTGCCACTAGATGGCAGTATTCTGCCAACACCGGCACCGTGAGCGTTATTCTGCCTATAAGATGCTTTATGTGTCCTCGTTATAAAGACGAGGAAAACACTTAAAAGGCAACGTTAAAAAGCTATTAAGGGCTACTTTGTATAGGCAAGCAGATTAAATCAGGTTATGAACACAACATTGTTCATCACAACATTTTTCTCCTATAGAAAACCATTATAAAATGCTTAATCTGCAATAACGCTCACGGTGCCGGTGTATGTTTTGGCAGAATACTGCCATCTAGTGGCAGAATGTTTTCTTAGACAGCAGTGTGTGTGGATCGCGCAAGGCCAAACCGGCAAAATGAAAGTCTCGAAATCCAAAATGAATCAAATAGGATCGACTCACAAACGAGTCAATGAATGAATGCGCGTCACTGGATCCACAAATGCACATCTTACTCGTTGCACACACAAATTCTGACTTACATTAATACAAAATCGAAGTTTTGTATTCACAATTATGTGTCTATTTGTACAAATCGCTGCACATTCATGTAATTCTGTATTTTGCACACACAAGTTAAAAGGCATTTGTTAAAAGGCATATCTGCAAATTTGATCAATTTCATGGATGTGTGTGTGAATTTATTAATAATTTTGAGTCTAAAATCATCCCATACGCTTACCTCAGTTCTGCTCAGCTCTTCGCTCTCGTGATGGATGAATGAAATCTGACTCCTGCTGCGTTTGCGCCGTGACTTTCGTTCGGCTCACTCACACTTTATTGAAAAGACACGTTCAGTTTTTAATTGTAGTGTCTATTCTCTAACTGAACTAAATTATTTTATTACTATGAACATCAAAACGACGGTCGGGGCAGTGTCATGGTGGGCATGTGGATAACCAGTGGCCATGGCTTGGGCAGCGAAGCAAGTGCATTCTGGGAGTTGTTGTCTTTCATCCACATGAGACAAAAACACATTTTCTGTCTTTTCTCAGTCTAGAAGGCACCAAATTCAAAAATAATTTAACATTTCTACTACATAAATGACCCAGTTTAAGCACACGTTCATCTTCCCAGCGCTGAAGTACCCCTTTAATGATATTTTTGTGATATTTAATGCAAACACATATTAACGTGCCTAAACTTGATCTACTCTAAGCTTTCAAATTAAGCTCTAAAATCTGTAGCAGAGCACATACAGAGTCCTTCACCTTTCTCATTTACAGACGTAAATACGCACGTGTGGTCTCCACTGATGCGAAAGTATGCAACAAATGCTTTGGAGTACTTGTGTAATGTGAATGAATGGGGTTTTGGGTCTTGGCTGCTGCTGTTACAAGTCCAGAGGGGATGACTTTCACATGATTTCTTAGAGCTTATGGAGGTCATGGGACGTATAGTACTAGAAGTTTTCCCCTGTCTGTTACCGGAATAAAAATGTAAGGAATCCAGGCCTACAAGCTCACATGTCGCCTTAGCTACATTGGTATGAGGATTAACCCTGTTTTTGCAAGGTTACGCTATGACTATGTTTGGAATAGCTTGCTATCGTATATACTGCTCTTACTATTTCTGCAGTATACAGTACACCTCTCCTTTGCAAAGCATGCAAATACATGAATGGCCTACGACATGTGCAGTATACACAATATAACGTGCTAAAGTTCACCTTCCATTTCCAGTGTGAGGGAAATATCAGCAGCGATTTTACTTCCTTTATGATGTGATTCACAATAGTTAAGAAATGTTTTACACAAATTTGGATAAAAAATATAAAATAGCCACTTGCTGAAAACATGCAACAGATTGAGGTCATGGGACAACACTGTGGCATACTTTTACTACTATTACTGTTGCATAATACAGTGTAGAGCTGCATTGGAATTGATATCCCGTGGGTCCTATAAAAATACAGCAAAGAATGTGCCGCCTAACAAGAAAGAATTTAACAAATGAAGTTCACAGCGGTCGATCAGTACCATTCAGTAACATTCTCTTCCTCCATAGCAGGCTAGGCCAAGTGATTCATTATTTAATTCATTTGTTAAGTACATTTAATGACCTTTTTTAGTATTTATTTTCTTTTTGCTATATGTTAATTATCTAGGCTATATAAACACCTCTGATATTGTTTTTTTTTTTAAATTTCCTATTCCTATCTATTTTATTTTTTGTTTTATGTTTAATTTGTTTATTAAGCTATTTATTTATTTAATAAGTAATATTTTGCCTTGTTAAGTTACCAGAGTATAACTGTTATGTGTTGTTATGCATACATTTAAATATGTTTTTAGGCTCTACGCAATCCCTCCTCTCAGGGAGCCATGGTTACGTGAGCAATAAAGACGTTAATAAAACACATGGACACATGATCCTGTTGAACAGAATGAACAAGCAAATCTTTTCCAGCTAATACATACCAGTAATATATACCAGACGTACCAGTAATGTAACTTATTGGTACTATTTTGTATTTTCATGACTTGACATTTAGTATGTTTACATGGACAACAATATTCCGATATTTACCCAATTAAGACCGTACTCTGATTAAGAAACTACCATGTAAATAGCAATTGCTAATTACCTTAATCCGGCTAAAGTCATAAACACAAATCGAATTAAGACGTGAAGTATTCCAATTTTAGTTGCATTATCAAAGTGCATTATCAAACCTTATTCTGAATAAGACAATATTCTGATTAAGGTGTTTACATGAGTTTCTTTTAGAATATTTCTTTCATGGTCCTGTTTTACATGTTATAGTACACTCTAAAAAAAAAAGGTTCTATATAGCACCAAAAATGGTTCTTCGTCGTAATCATAGGGGAACCACTTTTGGTGCTATATAGCACCATATCTTAACATGTTCTGTGTATGGTAGCGGTGCTATATAGCACCTTAGTTAGCGGTGCTATATAGCACCTTAGTCAAAGAACCGGTGAAGAACCTCTGAAGAACCACTGAAGCACCAAAATTGGTGCTATATAGCACTTAAAAAGGTTCCCCTATGATTACGAGCCAAGAACCATTTTTGGTGCCATATAGAACCTTTTTATTTTTAGAGTGTACATAGATCGATTAATGGCACGTCATTACGTCTCCATGCCACGCTGTCTGACGTTCTGTCCAGAATTTCACTTATCAACATACAGTTCGTCTTCGTTATGGTACATATATGAAAGCTTCAAGTGCAGTTAATTGTTTGTGTTGTGAACTTCCTTTTCCTCGTTTGAAGAAGAGACCAGGAGACGTTGGGATATCTTTAAAGCAGACGTTACTTGTTTATTGAGAACCATGCTGTTCTTCGGCTGAGGTTCCAACAAGTCTAACTAAAGGAGTTGTGCATTGTATTTTATCTACAGTTCAGGGGGAGGGATTATACAGCAGGGGAGGAGACATTCAAACAAAGGAATGCAAACGTTGTATACGTTGTATAGGTAAAAGGACACACCTCAGACATAACGGTGTCAAATGCATAGATGCTAATCCAATCACTCAGGGGCTCCAAGAGCCATTAAAGACAAATGGTGCTCATTTTACTTACAATGAAAAGAAAACAGGAACTGGCCTGGAAGATTTGCATAGCAGACTAATTAATCTGATATCATAATTTTTACCTTAAATGCTAAATACAATGTACTTTCTTAAATTTGTAATCTTACATTTGTCATGTTATATGTGCAAATATACGACGGCGGATTTAAATTCTCCAGCAATAGGCCTCCTCTGTACTTTCCTTCTGCAACATTTCATTCATGCACCGTGACAAACTCGGAGGTACTGAATGAGAGTACGAAGTAAGGACTGGTGGGACTGGGAGTTGCTTGAAGCCATGGGCAGCATCCAAAACCTGGAAAATGCTTGACACATTTCAAGGTAGGAAGGCATCAAGGCACATCCGAATCTAATGTTAGCTTCACTTCCTGCCTCTTTAGATACCTCCATCTGATCGAGTTTTAAAGGCAGCACAGATGTATCCTTCACTGCCTTTGATATCCCACAATCCTGTGCGTTTCATTCTGTGACAGTTGAGCTAGAAGAGAGAAAAAAACAGCATCCGAAAGTTGTGTTTGCTGGTCAGTTTGTGTGTAAATGTACGTTTTTGATCAACATTTTCCACTTTTGATGTCATTTCTAGCAACAAAATAACTACTGTTTTAATTAAATATTTGTTTAGTTCTCGCCAAAGCTCTCTCTATTTTGCTATAGATCATTAAACTTTTACGCTGCCTTAGAAGTCTGTCCGAAATCAGTTTTTTGAGGTACCTTCAGGCACAAAATATGCCTTACAAGTCATTGTCTGATAAGGCAGCGAGGCAAGTCAGCTGCCTAGGTTTTCCATAGACAGTAAAAGAAATGGACAGAGCGACCCCATAGACTTCAACGGAGATAATTGAAGTCAGATAGAAGCACTCACTTCCTGATGGCTGAGTGTACTGCGCAGCCTCGGACTGAGCTTGACAACGTAGATGTGACGTGAGCAACCTGTCCGACAGTGGCAAGTCTTCTAGTAGTTGTGCAAAGTGAAATCTCAATCACCGAATCTAGCCTACAGAGAGATGGCACTGTCCGAGATTTTGGGAATATTCACACATAAATACATGATATCAGAAAATCAAACATTTAAAAAAAGAACCATACATCACGGTTGTTTAAACCAATGAGCATTAAGCTGTGTCAGCAAGTCGTTTCCCATCATGCTTTTGCTCAGCGCAGTCAGTGGAGAGCAACTGCGCGCGACTGCAGCATCTGACACATCCGCCTTTCGCTCCCGAGAGTTTTTTGACATATGTCAGCATGACATCAGAGCAAGGCGGACCGCCCTCAGGACACATTTCTTACCGGCATGCATCTCGCGCTGATCACCGGTGATCGGTTCTACGCAGATTTTGCTCATTTCAAACAAGCCTATGTGCACACCTTAATCACATGCTTTGCGTCTGACAGAAGACTCAACAGTGTTCACGCATGTCTTTCAAAATAAAAGTCTTGCATCAGAAGAAAATTTAGAATGACTCTTTTTGTTGTTGTGTTGTCTTTGACTACACACTCCACGACCCACTCAAAACAGCGACCCACCAGATAAGAAACACCGGCATAATATATATATATTTTTAAATGAATAGGGTATGCAGCAAAATATGGCATCCTATTATGTCCTAATTCCTTTTTGCATTGTTCTCATTTTTCCTCGTAGGTGTCATTCTGTCTGCACCTTGCCAGCAATAAGCTGGATGCCTGTTTGGATCTCAGTGTGGATAAGGGCAGGTGAGACTTCCGACAGAGCCAGAGGTAACGTAATCTGGGTGTGGCATCCATCCCTCTCGCACACACATAGAGGTATCTTTGTCTCATCTAGCGACTGTCTCCAATGGGGAGTGAGAAATCCGAGATGGCATGTGTGTACGTGTTGGATACTGGCAGTCCCACTGAGCCATCTGCTGTAGCAATGTGTCACTGTAATTAGGGCTGGATGGCTTGTGTCAGATATGACTGCTCCTTTACAGCTCGTGTCTCCTGCAGCTGCAGACGCTATGAACTGAACAACGGATGACTGCCTGCCCCCCCCCACACACACACACACACACACACACACACACTGAGGCCAGTGAGTTAAAGGATCTCATTGCAGGCAGAATCGTAATTCTACTTTTATTAGGAATTAATCGCATCAGTAGATTTAATGATTGACTCGGAGTGCTACATTCACCCATGAACTCACAAATTACCTATTTTGTCATGATACTCACCTTTTTACACAAATGGATAAGTTTAGAAGAATGTCTTAGCCGCTCTTTTTCATACAATGAAAGTGGGTAGTGCTTCCAAGCTTTAAGAACAACAAAAAAAGAGCCATATCATAACACTAACAATATGAGTCCGCAGGGCTCTTCTCCATGATATTGGTTCCACTTTTATTTATTATTTATTTATGTACACTGATCATAACATTATTAGTAGGCATTACCAACTTCCTATATTGTGTTGGTCCCCGTTTTGCTGCCAAACCAGCCCTCACCTGTCGAGGCATGGACTCCACTAGACCCCTGAAGGTGTGCTGTGGTATCTGGCACCAAGATGGTAGCAGCAGATCCTTTAAGTCCTGTAAGTTGCGAGGTGGGGCCTCCATGGATCGGACTTGTTTGTTCAGCACATCCCACAGATGCTCGACTGGATTGAGATTTGGGAAATTTGGAGGCCAAGTCAACACCTCAAACCATTCCTGAACCATTTTGTGGCAGGGCGCATTATCCTGCTGAAAGAGGCCACAGCCACCAGGGAATACCGTTTCCATGAAAGGGTGTACATGGTCTGCAACAATGCTTAGGTAGGTGGTATGTGTCAAAGTAACATCCACATGGATGGCAGGACCCAAGGTTTCCCAACAAAACATTGCCCAAAGCATCACACTGCCTCTGCAGGCTTGCCTTCTTCCCTTTGAGCATTCCTGGTGCCATGTGTTCCCCAGGTAAGCGATGCACACACACCTGGCCATCCACGTGATGTAAAAGAAAACGTGATTCATCAGACCAGGCCACATTCTTCAGTTGCTCCGTGGTCCAGTTCTGATGCTCACGTGCCCACTGTTGACGCTGGTGGTGGACAGGGGTCAGCATGGGCATCCTGACTGGTCTGCAGCTCCCCACGTGCATGAATGAGCCTTGGCCGCCCATGACCCTGTCGCAGGTTCACCACTGTTGGACCCTTGGACCACTTTTATGAAATATTATTACAATTAAAATAATTGTTTTCTATTGGAATATATTTTAAAATGTAATTTTGTCAGGACCACTATTGTCAAAGATTAATTGACTATTAGCATACAGTTTGGATTGGCGGTATGGACAGCCTAGCATGGATAAGTATGGATAAGAGCAGGGAGAGCAGAAATAACCCCTCTTGGGGTAAACAGAACAGAACCAACATAATATATTGCAGATCCAAATCCTGACTGGACGAGAGGAGGAGCTGGGGATGGAGGAGGGTAAATGAGCTCTGGAGAACTGCTGATAACACTGAAGGAGCTTATATACCGGTATGTATGCTGTGATAGACGTTGTATTCCTATAGGTAGAAGTGAACTGACGCTATGCTTGATTTTATGTAAAGTATTTTCAGCACCATTACTCCAGTCTTCAGTGTCACATGATCCTTCTGAAATCATTTTAATATGCTGATTTGATGCTCAAGAAACATTTTTTTATTTTTTATTTAATAAATGCTGAAAACAGTTGAACTGAATCATATTTTTTGTGGAAACGAACCAAATGTTTTGTAAATGTTAAATGTCTTTACGGTTTCTTTTAAACAATCCCATATCCTTGCTGGATAAAATAATAATAAAAAAGATCTCACTGATCAAAAACTTTTTTTTCTAACAAAAAATAATAAATTATGTAAAACAAATAGGCTAATCATTTCTATTATTTTACAAACATCAGGGACGAACGAACAGGACTGGAGGGATTCCTTTTGTAGGCACCATAAATCATGTTTGCTACTTTATTAACTGGTTTGCTAACAATAAACATGCTGAATGATTGGCAGAGATGGAGGAGGCCAATTTGGAGAAAATGATTTTTTAAAGGAAATGAAACCGTGAGCTTTTATTGAAGCATTCATTAGTGAATCTAGTTTCTTCAGTTGCTGATGGAAAATTACTAGCATATATGTCAGCCGTAATACGTTATTATGAAGCTTCAAATATTTCACTCATGTGCCTTCAATGGGTTAACCGTGTAGGCTACTGTATGCGAGTAGCATCTCAATAGTTAAAGGCTTTTTTCATTGTTTTTATTTTTTTATCTGAAGGCTGTTTATTGCATCTCTGCAGTTAGTTTTTACATTTAAATTGAAGCTGAAACATATTCAATATTTCAGGTAAGTTAGGCTAATCCTGTGATAACAATGCAATTGGTTTAACGCAGCATTTAATTGAATATGCAGATACCTTAAGCAGATATACCAAATACAATTTTGTGCAAAATGCAAAGATGTAGCCTATTTTTAAATAAATTATTTTATGTATATTTCATTCATGTCCCCCAATTAGCTGGAATTAACCCTGTGTGTGCATGCTGCCCTCTAGTGGTCTAATGAAACGTTTCTTCATTACATGATGACATGATAGAGGCTCTCGTTGCATAACATACATTGTTACATCTACTAAAATTAAATATTAAGTTATATATTAGCATATCTTCCACGTACGCCATTTAATCGATACATGGGACGCTAAAGTTTCAAACATTGTTGTAATAGCCTAATGATTTGTCACAGTGAAATATTAATTAACAAGCGGGGTTGTAGCCTACATTTGATGATTGTCTGACATTTAGGGTATGTCTCTGCTCTTTTGAGAATTAGCACTGTATTCATAATCAACTATAATATAACCATCATGTTTTGTGTTTGTTTACTCAGTCGTTGACATCATCTACCTTTTAAATGGCCTCTAATAGCCTACAACAGCCTGCTTCCTGATCGCAACGCTATTTTCCCATAAGGAAGTAAAAAAGTCTAGAGAGGTTACATCAGGGTATAACAATGCATTCATTCTTACTAGGTAGCGTTCCAAATGACTGGCTTGCCAACTGTTTATCACAAGAACGCTAAAGCCGTTTTGCTAATTGCCTTAAAGTGATAGTTCATCCAAATAGGCTACACATTTTGTAGGCATTTACCCTGACGTCATTTCAAACTGTTTGAGACTTTTTTTTAATTGTTCTGTGGAACACAAAAGTATCAAAGCTTGTTTCTGTTACGGAATAAAAAAATATATAAGTTAATTGTGACTTTTTTGGCTTGCTCAGTTGGGGACACTACATTTTCAACTAAATATCCAAATAAATCTAATTACTAAACTAAATTAACTATATCAACTAAATTACTGATCTGCCCACACTGTCACTATATGATCATTTAAATGAGCTAGATGACATCACCGTTTTCAAATTATGTTGCATTATTCTCCTGTTAAACACTGTGAAGCTGCTTTGAAACAATCTGCATTGTAAAAAGCGCTATATAAATAAAGTTGACTTGATTTTTATCTCTCACAATTGAGGCAGAGTTTATGTCTCAATCCGACTTTATAACGCACAATTGCAAGATTATATCTCAGAATTCTGAGGAAAAAAGTCAGAATTGCTAAAAATGACCTTTAAAATTATATATATATATATACATATATATATATTCTGTGGTGGACACAAGCTTCCACACGAAAGAAGACATTTAGAAAAATATTGATAAATATATTAGGTGAACCATTTGTTTAAATGTAATACTTAATTTAAATGGGGGGTGGTGGGTGGGTATGTATTCTGACATATTTACACTGTTAAAGAGTTGGATTCTCATGCTAAACATGGTCAAAATAATGATAATAATAAATAAAAAAAAACGAGTTGGACGTATTTCTGTGCCAAATACACTCCTTCAGGATTCTAACAAGTTTCGGAAAGTTTTTTTTCGAGTACGACCCTGTATGATGTCATAAAGGGCGGAATTGGGCACTTCTCCCGGATGAGCGCATGCACACATCAAACAGAGCGCGCCCTTCAACGAGCTTTGTTCGGGTTACGGAAGCCGTCGGCATTGCTGTCATTTTGTTTTTAGACCACGAAATCAACAATGTCACTAAAGAAGTGTGTTTCTGGTTGTGAGGGAAAGATAACCTTGTTCAGCTTCCCAAATAACCCAGCTTTAAGAAAACAGTGGATGCAGTTTGTTTGTCCGGAGCAGGAACGGAGTTCTGGTGTGTTTGTAGTCAAAACTGAGTGAAACTGCTTCAAATGTGTTTCAAAGCGGTTTTGTTGGCAAGTGCATATAATGTAAACAACACAAACGTATAGTGATTCGAAAGTTATCCAGGGATAGTTCCATATTGAGTTTGTCATCCTCCCACTGCACGGCTGTTTTCGGAAAGAATCAGTACAGCGTATCTGTCTTTTATAAATATGATCAAATTAAAGATTCTTCGGAGATATGAAGGATGTAATACTACTCTATAGGCACGTGTGTGTATCTACTATGTACCCTTCAAGTTAAGCAGAGCAGGTTTAGGCAGAGTAACAGATGATAGTTAGTCATAAACAGAAGAGGTTAGAGGAAGAGGAAGGTTACAACCATTCCAATACTCTTACAAACACAAATCATATTCTCTCTTCAAACACAGGCACGGAAGAAGCTGAGTTTGCAGAGCATTGAACGTGGAAGGAAGTCTGCTGAATTAAGAACAAATCCAAGAAGGAAAGACATGAAGACGCAGAGGACATAGGAAAGTACAGATGTCATGACATTTATTCAAGGCATGCTACAATTAAAGTTGATTAGGAAAAAACGTCAGCAGGGTGGGTAATAAGAATAATAACTCTAATAATGATTATGCATAATAATAAGCCATTCATAAACAGAAAAAAAAGAAATGCTTTCTACAAAAAATACAAATAAAATCTCCACTCAATCATGCACTGCAAAAATTAGAAAATATGTTTCTTTAATAGTTTATCTTCTATTTGCATTTATTACATCAAACTCATAAACTGGATACGCTCATGTCTCTCCCCAATTCCCACAAGTCACATAAACTGCTTTACAAATGAAAGCTGGTACTGGTATGATATCAAAATACAGAAGACAAATTGTGTGTTTTTTTTTTTTAAATGTTAATTCCCATAAATATAAAAACCAGTTCATATTGGTGTGTTTGTATCTTGTTCCCCAAAACCTTTTTTTTTTGGCCAGGTAAAAAAACAAAACAAAACAATAAAATAATAAGGGAACACATATGTACAGCATTTGTTTCCTTTTGGTAGTGAAACATTCATAAAAACTATAAATTAGGTATTTCAAAGCATCCTGAGATCAACTCAGGCACTTCTGTATGTGCGCTGTGCTTGAGCGACACCTCAGTTAGCTAATTTAGTCTAGCCCCTCCCTTTATGCAAATTAAACAGGTCAATTAGCATATTCATAGCCCGTAAATTTAGTCATGAGAAGAGAATAGAAAGCATTATGGCTGAAATTTGAAGTTTAGGTTGTAAGGGTCAATTGCATCGCAATAAAACATCTCCGTCTGAACAGTGCTGCATCAGTTCCAATCCAATCAAGTCCTTTGGTTTCAGTGGTTGGTTTATCGTTACGGTCTTGTACGTTTTAGAGTAAAGCTTTTTAATGGAATTGATGACGAAATAAGACAAAAAGTGTAACCGCGTATCCAGATGGTGGCTACTATCCGGAGCTATTCGTGAAATACTGAAAGCGTAAGGCTGTTCACATGAATCCATAAGGGCCCGGTAACACATTCACAATCGTAAATGAGTCTAGTTTGAGGGGGTTGGAGGATATGGCTTGACCTTTCTGAGGGAAACAAACCGAGACACGTGGAAACACAGACTCGTAACATGATCGAGAGTGGAAAATACAAGAAGTTTGTCGGTTTCCGATATACAGCCAGGAAATAAGTTACAAATAAGCTAGATGAAAGGCACATAAACTTTGGTCCTGCATTATTTGTGACTTTTTCAGTAAAAAACCTGGAAAAAACCATACACGTGTGTAACTGTTCGAGTGAGCGCGGATATCGACAAGAAAATGTCTTACAACACAGCGGAACGTTGTTGCCTGAGTCAAGACGTGGTTGGAAACATGTTTCGCTTCGAGGAACATATATGAATGACTTCTGTGACACGTTTATGGAGTCTGGCTTTTCTCCTGTTGATACATAAAAAGCATCGCAGCCGGGAGCAGTTCGGCGCTCTGCTGCGCGGCTGCATATATTTCACCTCCCGGACGCTTCCGATGGACCCGACCTCTAGCGATCGCTCGCACACATCAGTGGACGTTACGGACCCAGAACTGCTGTTGTGAAGAGGCAGAGTGACAGACAACAATCTTGAACCAGTTTTCACACTCTTAATAAAGAAAATCAACAACAACCCCCAAAAAAGAACAAAAAGTATCACAACAGAGCAAGAACGAAACAGGCCAAAACCCCTAAAATGAATCAAATATAAGGTACAGTAAATAAGATACTCCAAAACACACACACAGGTGGAGGTCTCAGACATCAGCGTCACTTTATAGCAAAACGGAAGGCAGACCTGAACACTCAGAGCGAATGCTGTGGGATTTTGGGTCTCCGCCAGGCTAATTTAGACAGATCATAATCATATTAGAAGAGGATAGCCTATCAAGCAGATCAAAAAGTCTGATATAGTCCACACGGGCAGATGTTGATTTCTGAGTGGTCCTTCCCATGAAAAAATCGCCAATGTCACTTTATGGTTTGCGGGAGGTTACCAGAGTGTTCCTATTGGGTTGCAAAGATGTTATTAAAAGTGTTATTAATGCGTTGCTGTTGTGTTCATTTGGTTGCTATGTGGTTACTTACTGGTCCATAGTAAAAAAGAGCCCAACTCCAAGTCTCTAGACATGGCTTGGGTGTCTGCTTCAATGTAAGTCTTTGCGATTTTTTCGCTCGCTTTATTGTTCACCAGGCGATATTTGCATTTATATTTAGCAATTCAGGCATTTTTTCTCAGATTTTGAGGAAAAAAGTCAGAATTGTGAGATAAAAAGTCGCATTTATCTTTTAAATTGTTTTATTCCGTGGCGGAAAACAACCTTTCATAGATAACAGCTCATAAATTCAGACTATTTAATCAGAACAATATGCAAGTTTACAGCAACCTCTTTCTTTCATCGTGAAATATTTATATCAAAGATGGAGGAACGTTGTTTTTGGCCTAGAAAGGCTGTATGTAACAATGGTACATGGGTCTAGCACACATATGTACACACACACATCTGCGAGGGAGAATAGAGACCCACAGCATTCTCTGAACATGGTTGAGTTCACCGTTCATTTGTCTAATAAGAGCATTCACAGCACCATACATCATAACTTACATCTCATATCATATTAAGACCACATGGTACTGAGTCCCCACAAAATGCACATCTATTAGAACTACACAACAAAAAATAAAATAAAAATCAAGATCAAAATAAATCAACCCTCTCACCAATCCCACAAAATAGTACATAAGATATTTCAGGTAAAATTTCTAAAACCTATTTGATTATGAACACATAATAAGGCACGTAATAAGAAATTAGGTAAATACACAGTAAATATGATTTTTTTTTTCACCATGATTTCTTGAATGATTATAGTGGTACAAAAACCCGATGAGGTTTCAAATTTGATTTTTTTTTCTCTTCCATAAAAAAGAACAAATTACCAAAAATAAGTAACTTTTTTTTTCTCAAAAAATCTTGACAATCCTTAAGATATATAGACCTGAATAGTTTTGTTTTAAGACTGTAAACTTCAACAAAATTCAATTTTTTTTGAGAAGTGAAAGCGAGGTTTCGAATCGCTTTAGGTGAAATCAGTCAGAGACAAAAAAAGTCACTGTCCCTTGCCTTGCATGAACACGAAGATTGTTGATTAGTTTAATAACTGTGATTTCAAACGGACTTCAGAGGATATAGCGCACAGGCACAGAAGCTGCTCCCTTTAGATGCTACTCAACGGGTCTACAGTGACCCTCCTTGGAATGTTACGGCCAGATTTCCGCTAAATGAGACAGCACCTCGCTCGTAAGGGAGACATCATATCCTAGAGAGTCCCGATGCAGCCGGTAATAATACACTAATACTAACTAAACACATACATACAGAATCAGCTTCTGTATGTGCTCACCATTGCAATGTTCCAAAACCTAGTAAGCTGCCTACTTAGACGACATTTTAAGGCATCACAGGCACAATCCCGACACAAAGGTATCTAAATTTGGCCAAACTCTAAGGCAGCATTGCATGTATCCTTTGTGGACAAGGCAATCACAGAATGCATTGTGATAAGCTCATTGAAATTCAAAATTGGGGGACGAATCGATGCAAATGTCGATATACTTCGAATTTGTTCAATACTGAAAATATCTATAAAATTGTTTCATTAAAAATGTATCATTTTGACTAAAGTTTGGTGTTAGAATCAGGCTAGGAAACACTAATTAGCCTAATCATTGACCAACTGATTCCAGTAGAGTTTAATATTAGCATGTCGCTAAGCTAATGCTGCGATAGTCAACATTTGTAATAGCAAATATTGAGCATGTGCTATGAATTTTTACATTTATTACAGCATATCTACACAGTTCCCGCATTGTGCTGCAACATGTTGAGGCTTTCTACAATGAACGCCAAAGTGAACGTTTGTCCTGTTGTCAGAAGTAGCGCAAACACACGGAGTGCCTTAGAAATAGAACAGGCATCTGTTTACTGTCTGTGTCGTGTCACACTGCATCCAGCATAGACAGCATAACTGATTATAATGGGTTCACCTTGTGTCTGGTGTAGACACAGTGTTAGAGTACCACGTTATTAGCTTAGCAACATGCTAACCTCAAACTATCACTGTAACAAGCTTAAACAAACATAGCACATGCTGAATATTGGAATGTGATATGGATCTCTGCTATTGGAGTTACTTTAGCAACATGCAAACATCTAACACCACTAAAATCGAATCTGAATGCTAGTATTGGAGTGAGTATTTCCATAATATAAGAGTCTTTGTATTATTGTATTGGCTTACAAGAGTCGCATTGACAGTTTTTTTTTCCAATGATACAGACTCTAGAAGAAAACCTCTGGTCTGGACTCGAGTTTGCTGTGGACTTATGTACTATCAGTCAGTTCTAGAGCATTCCAGATCAGTCACTTATGGGCTCTGATGGTCGATTAGGATATGTATGCCTATGTAGCAACTCACTAGGGTTTGGGAACTAGGTGGCGTGTCATTCCGACTTACTCTTTCCGTTAATATTTGGTTTGCTGAGATGCAGAGGCATTTAATGTGGGACTGCAAGGCAAAAGAGAGTGCCGCCCTCTTTTTTTTGCTGTGACTCAATGGTCTTCACTACAGTTTCTACAGAACCTATGGCTGCAAACTCTCACAACTGTAGACAGAGCCGAGGAGTGAAAGAACAGAGGATAGAACCTTCTGCCCCTGTGTGGAAAGATAGAAAACAAGTAGAATGAAAGGAATAGACTCAACTAAGAGCAAGAAGGGGAACAGAATGGAGGAAATAGTCAATTTCCCATCGAGATCACGGGCTTTACCATTCACATTGAGAATTTCACTTAGGAGGAGGCAGAGCCTCCTATCAGGCGGGACGTTGCTGATTGGAGCGTTCCAGTAGGGTTGACAGCTGGCCGTAAGTGTTCCGGAATGATCGTGCATGTTTGAAAACGGTCGCCCCGGTTCAGAGGAACCCGATCGACTGGACAATGACATCGTGCGCCATTGCACACAGATGTTCTCTGACAGCTTTGCAGGTGCAGAGAGCCCACAAAAGGCTGGTCTGTCCAATATAAAATTTCCATAATACAAGAAGAAAAAAAAAAACAAATCACGCCATTCACTATCTATTCACAGATGCCTACCATCTGGCTATACATCTTTGCACAGTAAACAGATATGAGGATGCCAAACATTCCCCACGGTGCCTGTCTTCAATTCAAATCGATCAAAGTGCCGAGAAACAAAAGGTTTGCAAGCCGAAACAGCTGCGATTGAATTTTAAATGCACCCATTCTTGAATTCATAGCAGTCTTATTTTAATGCTACTCAGAAGAAAAGCACAAGCCTATTGGTTGAGGCCATCGCTACAGATTTTTTTTTTCCAGCAGCACCTTGATGATGATGTCAGCGACATTCAAACGGTGACCGTGCGTCCAAAACATCCCACGGGAAATGGGGCTCTCCGTCGAAACAGCCAATGAGAATGAAGGTGTGGGTTTTGGGGGAGGCACAGAGAAGACTCCGCCCTCACTGGGTCTGGGGTAACAAGGCCATTGGGCTACAGGAGTGTCAGTCTCCAATGTAATCGGCAAGTGTGCGGTGAAGAAACTTTCTCAGCATTGACTTTTTTTGAGAATATTCACCTCATGTTAGTTTGCGTTTCACATCAACGAAGTCCTCACCAATAGACTATAGAGGGAGTCCTACTTCCTCGACACGGAAGTTCCCAGAAACGTCACATTGTCATGGATGTCCCATGTGTCTCCAGCCCTGGTATCACGAGAGTAAAACTCATTCTCAGACTGTCTAAAGGTTCTGCAGTAGTCTCTTATTTGCTTTTTTTTTTTCTTTCTTTTTTTGGGAAAATCTCTAAAACTACCCCATTAACATCTGTAATGTTTTTTTTTTTTGAGTTTGTCAGTCAGTCTTATTCTCTGAATGAAACAGTCAGACTGCTGAAGGTAGAAGGGCTGGAACGGGGAGGATGGGGAAAGGGTGCGTTTGTAGTGAAGATGATGCTAGATGGTGGATTTGGAGAAGGACACTCGCAAATGGTGGTTCTCTCCCAGGTCGTGGTTGTGGAGGACGATAAGAGCCTGAATGGCTTCTTCCACTGAACCCAGCTGGATCAGAGCCATCTTGCGGTCCTTCCTGTCAATCATATATGGATAGTGAAAATCAAACACTGGGTGATCACGAAACGACTCAAGATCAGCTAAAGTGCCAAATCGCAAACCCTGATTTAGGATTAGTTGGTCCAACATCAATGACATATAGAGTTAGAAAGCTATGTAGAAATGTACTCTTTGTATTCCAATGTGGTTTTATGTGGTTTAACTATAAAGTATATACAGTACCAGTCAAAAGTTTGGAAACATTACTATTTTTTAATGTTTTTTGTCTTATTCTCATAAAGCTTGCATTTATTTGATCAAAAATACAGAAAAAATAGCAATATTCTGAAATATTATTACAATTTAAAATAATGTTTTTCTATTTTAATATACTTTAAACATAATTTATTCCAGTCATTATGCCAGTATTCAGTGTCACATGATCTTTCAGAAATCATTCTGAAACAGAACCTGTGATACTTCTTTCAGGATTCATTGATAAATGAAAAGTTAAAAAGAACAGCATTTATTCAAAATTAAAATATTTTATAACAATATAATTCTTTACTGTCATATTTGGTCAATTTAACAGATCCTTGCTGAATAAAAGTATTAATTTCTTTCAAAAAAAGAAAGAAAAAAATGACTGACCTCAAAATTTTGAACAGTAATGTATTCAATTTAAATAAATGCTGTTTAAAAAAAAAAAAAAAAAACATTTTATTCATTAACGGATCCTGAAAAAAGTATCACAGGTTATAAATAGCAGCACAACTGTTTCCAACATTGATAATTGATAATAAACATTGAAAATCAGCATATTAGAATGATTTCTGAAGGATCCTGTGACACTGAAGACTGGAGTAATGGCTAATGAAAATTCAGAAATAAATAACATTTCAAAGTATATTACAATATATATATATTTTAAACATTATTTTAAATTGCAATAATTTTTCACAATATTACCGTTTTTCTCAGTATTTTGATCAAATAAACATCATTAAAAATGGTAATGTTCCCAAACTTTTAAAAGGTACTGTACTTTACAATACATCTTTTCATTTTCTTACAAAAGACAAACTTCAGTCAATGTAAAACGGAGGGTGTCCATTCCTGCTCCTCCTAGAGGGCCACCTTCTTCCAGAGTTTAGCTACACATATGTTCACATTTTATTCATTGTAATGTAAAAATCCTTGTTCTCTTTTTTAGCACGTCCGCATTTTTTCAGAGTTAGACTGGTTCCTGGGTCAACAAATGTTTGCTGTTCAAATATGTTGTCCTAATCATAACCCTACCCATAAGTTATCCCTAAAATCAGAGGGAAATGAGGGTGAATAACACTGATGAGGACATAAACTGTACACGTGTCCCTCAAATCTGATTGGTTGATTGGAATGTTGTTCCATGAACATGTACTTGATGAAATCAGGTTCTGCCTCTTTCTAGCAGATTGTAGAGACATTGTTTATAACATATGAGTTTTGTGTTTTCACAAAGCAAATCCTTATCGGCCTTGTTGTCTGGGGAGAAAGGTACAATCAGACTTTCCCCCGTGTGATAAATGAAGGCTGAGAACAAAGAAAACTAATGTGAAGAGAACTCACTGGAAAAACTTGAAGGCCTTGACCGTGTATCCAGAACTGGCAAACAGGTCTTTCAGAAAATCATCCGTGGTGGAGGGACTGGGGCGTGGAAGGAAAGGAGCAAAAATATAATGTTTACAAAGGACAAAAAATAGCACCTTATCTGATGCCAACAACAATTCAAAGTGAAACAATCGTTATATGATATAATTATATGGGTGGGGTGATATGAATAAAACCATGATATATGATTGTGAGTAATTTTACAACACTCTAATAATATGCATCACAATATTGTCAATGTCTATTTTTCAAGTGACTTAACACTGTTGTAGATGAAATAAAAAGGTTTCAATTAAAGAGTTAATAAATTAAAATAAATTAGTATATAGCTTAATTTAATACAATTAAATAATATAAATAAACAATGATTATTTATAAGTTTTAATTCCCTGATTCATTTTTAATGTTAATTATAAACATGACCAAAAAAATTACAAATTTCCGCCTTTTTTTTTAATTCTTAAGTTAGTCCAGCAAAATTGGGTAATTTTTTTGTTGCAACATCTAACCAAACCGTGTATTTTTTTGTAACATGCTGTATTTGGCATTTGGTGCCCCATGTGTGGGTGTTTGCCAGTCACTCACGGGATATTTGAGAGGTGGAGGGTGGCGGAGGGCGGGAAGATGTTCTGGAAGTTCTTGGAGCCGGGCTTTTTGAAGCGGTGCAACGGGCTCCCACTGAAGTCTTTGGTCAGGCCCTGGTCCTCCTGACCCTCCCTGGGGAGCTGCACCGTCTGGTGCTTTGAGATGGTCACACGGATCACCTTACCATACAGACGCTGACCGTTCAAGTGGCTCATCGCTTAACAAACAAACCATGAGATAATGTGTTAAAGATAAGCTTTAGCCTGGAGACACATCATGTTACACCCTTACGCTGAACACATCTTGTTCTTACATTTGAACAACAAAAACTCAAGCATAAGACCCCGCCCCCCCCTGTTTTTAACAATATTAAAAAAACATTCTTACATACATTTCTGTGTAAATTGTTCACAAAACTATTATTGCGTACATTTCTTTGTAAATCATGCATACAACCATTTATCTTTATGTAAATGTGTCTAAAAATCGTTTGCAAACAGATTGTACATAAATTACTGCATAAAATGTTGATGAAATCATTCTTAGGTTAATTTCTGTGTAAATCAATATCAAAACTATTCTTACATACATTTCTGCGTAAATTGTTTGCAAAACCATTTACCTTTATGTAAATTTCTTTAAATCGTTTGCAAAATTATCACATAAATTACTGCATCAAAACAATTCTTACAGAAGTTTCTGTGTAAATTGTGCATAAAACCATTCTTATGCAAATTTCTGTGTAAATTGTTTGCAAAATGATTCTCACATAAATGACTGTATAATGCTGATGAAATCATTCTAAGGTTAATTTCCGCATAAATCAATATCAAAACTATTCTTACATACATTTCTGTGTAAATCGTGCATACAACCATTCTTGTGTGTAAATTGTTCGCAAAACCCTTTTACGTAAATTTCTGTAAATAATTCACAAATTGATTCATATATAAATTACTGTATAAAATGTTGAAAAAACATTTTTACTTACATTTCTGTGTAAATTGTTCGCAAACCCATTCTTACTTACATTTCTTTGTAAATCATGCACAAAATTAATTTTTATGTAAATTTGTGTAAATCATTTGCAAAATGATTCTCACATAAATTACTGCATAAATGTGGATAAAACCATTCCTAGTTTAATTTCCGCATAAGTCAATAACAAAACTATTCTTACATACATTTCTGTGTAAATACTTCGCAAAACCCTTTACCGTTATGTAAATTTGTGTAAATCATTTGCAAAATTATTCTCACATAAATTACTGCATTAACTGTGGGGGGAAAAAAATCATTCTTATGGAAATTTCGGTGTAAATTGTTCACAAAACCATTCTTGCGTACATTTCTTTGTAAATCATGCACAAAACCATTTACCTTTATGTAAATTTGTGTAAAAATCGTTTGCAAACTGATTCTCACATAAATGACTGTATAAAATGTTGATAAAACCATTCTTAGGTTAATTTCTGTGTAAATCAACATCAAAACCATTCTTACATACATTTCTGTGTAAATCGTGCATAAAACCATTCTTATGTAAATGTGTGTAAATTGTTCGCAAAACCCTTTTACGTAAATTTGTGTAAATAAATCGCAAACCGATTCATACATAAATGACTGTATAAAATGTTGAAAAAAACATTCTTACTTACATTTCTGTGTAAATTGTTCGCAAAACCATTTCTTTTTATGTAAATTTGTGTAAATCATTTGCAAAATGATTCTCAAATAAATTACTGCATAAATGTGGATAAAACCATTCCTAGGTTAATTTCCACATAAGTCAATATCAAAACTATTCCTACATACATTTCAGTGTAAATCGTGCATAACACCATTCTTATGTAAATTTATGTGTAAATAGTTCACAAAACCTTTTTACGTAAATTTGCGAAAATCGTTCGCAAACTGATTCATACATAAATTACTGTATAAAATGTTGATGAAATCATTCTTAGGTTAATTTCTGTGTAAATCCATATCAAAACTATTCTTACAAATTTCTGTGTAAATCATGCATAAAACTAGCCTAGAAATCTAGACGCACCCTAGCAGCAGCAAATCTAATTTGCAGCCATGGTCATCTAGCAACTCTCCGTTGGCTTGCGTGCTTGAAAAACAAACTCTGGTCAGGCCAATCCCAACGTGTATAGTCGTGGGCGGCTCAACAGGAGGTTCCGCGTGCTACTTGTAAACAAAGAAGGTGGCAAACAGCGGACTTTTGAATCGGCGTTGGCTGCGACTCTGGAAGACTTGGAGTTAAGCTTTTCTTTGAGAAAAGAACAAAAAACGGCACTGAAGTCATTCTTAAGAAAGGAAGATGTGTTCAGAGTTTTGCCGACCGGATATGGCGAAAGTTTAATTTATCAACTAGCTCCGCTTCACCTTCTTCGTTGCTCTGGTTGGTTGTAGCGCTATCCTATTGCGTGCAGAGGGAATTTAAAAGACAAACGTTTATACCGCCCCTCGGATTGAGCCCTGCCAATGGTGTGTTCCCAGACCCAACATCTTGATGTAGGTCTGGCTTGTCAGGCTAGCATAAAACCATTCTTATGTAAATTTCTGTGTAAATAGGTCACAAAACCTTTTTTGTAAATTTGTGTAAATAGTTCACAAATTGATTCATAATTAAACTACTGTATAAAATGTTGATAAAACCATTCTTCCACAGTGTGTACATGTCCCGTCATAGATGAAAGATTCTTTTATCTATTATAAAATGCTGCAAAATTGCATCAGAATATTTCTGTGTATCTACACAAGGAATTATTATGAGGAATTTAGAAGAAAAACTTAATATTTCTTACATGTTACTGGCTACATCCACTAAAGATACAACCACACTGATATGTAACTCTAATACAGACACAGAATACACAGATAAAGGTGACTGATCAAAGGACGAAGACAATATATCAAGATGAAAAGGATTTCTGTGTAATGCCTGACGTACCGAGCTGGGCTTGCGTGGCATCTGCCATCTGTATTAAGGCATTCTCTTTCTTGTTGAACAGAATCTTGACTCTGTGAACATCTCCGTATACTCCTGTCGGGATAAAAGAGAAAACTTTTTTTTGTTGTGCTCAAACACACTGTGAACACAATTTACAGCAAATAATACGTTATCTGCAGATCTCAGCGTTTCATTATTGAAGGCAGAGGGTGACAGTAACCGCTCACATGCTCATAGAGTGGGCAAACATAGAGCGATTTTAAAGGATATCAGTCACACTAAGGTCTGTCTCTGATGTTGACAGTTATTAAATTGTGGGGACAATAGACACACAGTGAGTGTGTGTGTGCGCAATACAGAGAATTTCTACCATTCATATGATGGGACCCGCAACACACAATCTGCAAAGGAAATGGTCTCATCGCTCATCCTCTATCCTCTACTGCCTTCATAAAAACAGCCGTCTGCACATCTAATCTACAGGAGGAGTAATAAATGTGTGCTTACCGAATAAAATGAAGAGTTCGTGTGGCGATATACTCTGCAAGAGATGAAACATGACATGACTCAGTACTAACATATAAAAAGTGCTGGAATAAGGTTAAATGAGTTTGTGTGAAATGCATCAAGAAACATGTTGTGAAACGTGTTGACACTGATGCACTTTAACATACATGCTGACAACTAATGCTGCAGAATTAAATGAAGGAAGTGTCTTGTGACATCAATTGCTGAGACTGAATAAAGAAGCATGAAAATAGCTTCAGGTTAACTCGTGATGCAACAAAAGACTGGAATGAAACATTTTAAAGGCAGTATTGATATATAAGGCCAGTGCTTTAATCCATACCCTTGATTCTTAATACTGTGTGTCGTTAGCTGGATGATCCACGACTGTTTTTTGTATTTTGTGATGTGAATGGTTCTTGAGTCCCTTGTTCGTCCTGAGCTGTTAAACTGCCCAATGTTCTTCAGAAAAGTCCTCAAACACGATGCAGAGCCGGGGGGTGAAAACTTTTGAACAGGATGAAGATGTCCAAATGTTTCTTATTTTGTTTAAATGTCAATTTTTTTATATTTATGCATTTTGGCAGACGCTTTTATCCAAAGCGACTTACAGTGCCCTTATTACAGGGACAATCCCCCTGGAGCAACATGGAGTAAAGTGCCTTGCTCAAGGACACACTGGTGGTGACCGCTGGGATCGAACCAACAACCCTCTGAATATCAGTTCCATGGTTTAACCCACTGGACCACCATCTCTTTTTCATTTAGTACTGCCCTTCAGAAGCAACAGAAGATACTTGCATGTTTCCGGGAAGACAAATCAAGTACAATTGACCTTGATCTTCAAATTCAAAAAGTTTTCACCCCCCGGCTCTTAATGCATTGTGTTTCCTTCTGGAGCATCAGTGAATGTTTGAACCTGTTTTAATAGTTTTGTTCGAGTCCCTCAATTGTCCTCACTGTGAAAAGATGGATCTCAAAATCTCAAATATGAAAAAGATGCTGAAAAAATAGTTAGCAGGACGTGAAGGATTTTTCTGAAGAAAAACAAAGGACTCAAGAATTACCATCACAAAACAAAAAAGCAGTCGTAGATCATCCAGGTAACGAAACACAGTATTAAGAAACTTTTGAATGGTGTCATCTTGGTGTTCATCCTTCTTATTTTGTTAAAATATTTTTTGCAGATTCTGCAAGGGGTATGTAAACTTTTGAACATGACTGTATATGCATTGTATGTAATGAAAGTTGAGTCAACGTTGACTAGTCGCTGATGACGTTATTAATGAACAAATAAGCCTGAACCTTGAGCTTAGACTATGGCATATGAGATAGTATAAATATTTCACCCAAAAATGAAAATGATACCATGATTTACTCACCCTCAAGCCATCCTAGGTGTATATGACATTATATGGTGTATATGTGTATATAGTAGGGGTGTAACGGTACACGTATTCGTATTGAACCGTTTCGGTACAGGGCTTTCGGTTCTGTGCACGCGTGTACCAAGCGGTTTCCAAGTGCATTCTTTAACAGTCGACTTGTTGTAAGCGCGGAACACACTTCAATCCGAGTTCCCACACTAACATATTAAGTATTCAGTCCATTTTATCATGAAATTCAAACGATAAATGCCGTTTTGATGCTCTTTAATGTGACGTGACTGTATAGGCGCTGTAAAGACGTGTCAAATGGCAGCGCAAGTGAGCGCGATTCACTCCTAAAGAATAAACATAAAATAACATCTCTTAAGGTGTGTTGAGGATACATTACAACTTACTGAAATGTATCATATGTCATGTAATCGCTCAATCTGCGTTTCAACGGTGGAAAGACAATAAAACAGCTTGTAAACAATGCCACGTAGCATCACATTTACCTCAGGCAGTCATTCAATGTCCACAGCTGTTAGTTCACTAGAGAGATTAACTCTTTTGCTAAATATATGCACTATATTAGCCTATATATTCATTATATTCTACTTAACCTGTTAGTGATGTCTTGTTTATTTAATGTATGTTTAAATAAACCTGTCATGAAAATAACAGCCACTGTGTATAAATGATTATATTTCAACAACGAATTGGAGAAAAACCATTATAATTAGATTTAGAAGTTAATGCAAAAACTGCCTTATGTGAAGCTTGAGCTAAAAACTGAATTTAGGCTAATAGTTTGGTCTCTGTTGTTAATCTTTAATAGCAATGTGTAAGTAAGGGCTCCCTATATAGTTTACAGCATTATCTTTAAGAAACGTTTAGTTAGAATTGAATTAATTTAAGGACAGACACATTTTTTTCAGTAAACCACTGTTGAATAAAAATAAACGTGTACTGCTGTACCGAACTCGTACCCGAACCGTGACTTCAAAACTGAGGTAAGTACCGAACCGTCAGTTTTGTTTACCGTTACACCCCTAATATATAGGTGTATATGACCTGGAGCCATGTGGACTACTTTTACAATGGAGGGATGCACTTTTTGGGGCTTAAAAATGTTGTGCTCCCATTCACTGCCATTATAAAGCTTGGATTAGCCAGGACATTTATTAATATAACTCTGATTTTATTCGTCTGAAAGAAGAATGTCATATACACCTAAGAGGACTGGGTTTTCATTTAGGCAAGTCGTAATACTATTAAGTAGAGATGCAAAGGTTTCACAGAGCAGAAATGAATCAATATAAATTTTATAAAAATATAAAATCTGGTTTATTCTGCAGCATATTTGTCCAGTTCATTTTTTTCATGCGGTATACTGGAAATTCAAGGATGTCACAATAATAGACCACCCTGGAAAATACTCCATGTCGATTTTGAAAATCCAATACAATCTAAAAAAGGGCAAACGCTTTTTGAAGGGCACTTATAATTGTAAATTCGGACCCACTTTATATTAAGTGTCTTTAACTGTACTAAATGTTGCATGTGGGCATCCGGAAATTAATTTTGAACTATTTCCTACAGACATCATCAATTTTATGCCAAATCAATTGTAGATTTGTTGTAGAAGGGTTCACAGAGAAGGGTTAGTCGCAGTTTGGTTATAAGATGAGTGGCTTGGCCCTCATGGGAAGATGGGGTTGGAAACTCACGTCAGGATTGAGGTTGGAGACGAGGAGCACGGAGTGAATGGTGGTGGGGGTCATGCCGTGGATGGTCATCCGCCCTGTCATTGATGAAGGGATGGTGAGAGGTCCCAGAGCACCAGGCATCGCCTGCATAGACAGACCTGACCGGACCGGACCGGTGAGAAGAGGGAAGATGGGATGGGGAAGACGGGAAGTAACGTAAGAGAGTGGAAGGGAACGTTCTAGAACAATCATCTATTTTTACAACCTGTTGCTGTTATTTTTTCTCTTTCAGATAAACAACATAAGGTCTTCTTATAGCTTATTAAATCAACATGTTCTAGGCATGCTGGGTCATTTTAGTTCAAATGAATATTGAATTGGATGGTCAGGGTAGTAAGAGGTTTAAATAAAGCCAGCACAGAAGATCAGGGTCAGGAGTGTGAAAACGGAGCCAAGATTGGGAGTTAAAGACAACATGAAACAGCATTCAAAATATGCTTAATATGTGAAGCATTAAAAAAAAAAAAAAAAAAACTGCTAAATTAAACTGAGACTACACTGAGATTTCATTTTATAATACTAACACTTTATTTGACTATGAGATCTGGATTATGTCAGCAGAAAATAACTAATAATGTTGATGACATTATTATTTTGTGTATACTATTATAGTTAGTAAGACATTTTTTTTTTCAAAAGAAATTATTCGGCATGGACATAAATTGATCAAAAGTTACAGTAAAGACATTTATAATGTAGTTATATCTATTTAAAATAAAAAGCATCAAATCAGCATATTAGAATGATTTCTGAAGGATCATGTGACACTGAAGACTGACACTAAATCTAACAGCTGATTGGTTGATTGTAATCCATTATATACCTTTCAATCAAAGTTACCTGACATTATCAAGATGAATTTGTTCTGACACAATTTAACTTCTTGAGTTCTTGTCATATTTTATTCCCATTTTCTATACAGCGAATAAACTGTGACAATGTGAGAAAATGTTGAAGGTGTGTGAATATATTATGGTTTGACTGTATATTCGATTTATTGATCATAAGTCAAAACAGGCTGCCAACTAATCAATAGCCAATTCAAAATGCAAAGCTTTTTAACTGCACACATTGCTCAATCTGTTTTCAGATATTACGTCAATACTTCTGTGTTTGTGTTCAGTCCCTCTTCAGTTTGCTCACTTTGCTGGCGTCAATCTAAAGGTGTGTCTTGCAAGTGGCTCAGGTGATGACACCGTAATACCTCCAATTATTCGGTCTGAATGCTGGCGTGAGCTGCACGACACTGCCTCCATTACTGAGATGTGTTGTGACTGTGTGACTGTGACAGAAAGCTTACCTGCCTGAGGGAAACCGATAGCAGGGGCGAAACCAGCCGCCCCAGGGTATGGAGAGGAAATGATCCCAGGAGCCCCTGCACACACACACACACACACACACACAAAGGGTCACCAACAATGAACAAATGATTTAAAAGATGTGACCACTACCGCATAACAGGATACTGATAGCAGTGTGTGTGTGTGTGTATCTGCCCGACACAATTAATTTTTTAAAGGAAAAGTCTAAAATGTATGATTCATATAATGGCCTCAAACACCTATTCTTGAGGCAAAAGATATGAATTTCTTTGAGGGCGTATTACAAAGATGGAATTCATGAAAAATAAACATTATTAAGTAGTTTTACTCAATCTTTTATTATTATGTCATGGAAAAAAATAAATGTAAGATATATATATATATATATATATATATATATAAACTGTTTTGTTAATTTCAAAGATGTATATCAGAAAATGTTTATGTTGTATGCTAACAGGAAATTATTTCATAGATAAGAACTTTTTTTTAAATTTTAGAAAAAGTAATATTTATGGCAAGGTTAATGCATTTTGTCTTGTGGTGCAACTCGTCAAAAATGCAATTTATGAATTAATAAATGTATTAATAAAAAATACTTTTACTTTGAAAATATATTTAAAAAAATGTTAATACTAATAACAACTTACATGTTCAAGGAGCAAAGAAAATTATTTCTTTATTATTACTTTGTATTCGATGGTTACACCACATGACATTTTAGTCATTAAAATCATTTAATGAGTCAATAAATTGAAACTTTTCTTGAAAATGGCACAAAAGTTTCTCAAAACCATACAAAACCAGCATGAGCACAAACGGTCCTTTTATAAGAACTTGACACGTGTTTTAAACTAGTATTTAAAAAAGATGTTTACTTTTCTTTCCTGCAGACACTTTAATTTGTCACTTAATACATTTGCTTTAAAAATAGCAAAACATAAAATCACTAACCCTGTATGAGCCTGGAATATATTATAGAACAATAGAGCAGCACAATCAATAAAAGAGGGGCACATACATTTGTTTTGCTCTCCCTATATCATCACTGTTTTATTATCATGGCTTGCTGAGACATGACTGTACAAGTAATGCACAATTTACTAATATCTCGCATTCCCAAGTGGGACAGGCTTAAGTGTGACACCATTGTTTAAAATTGATTTATCCAGCCTCTTTGAGATGTAAACCAATAGAGCTCAGAACAAGCAGTTTACATACATTTCAAAACAATCATACTGACAACAATAAAAAAAAATTCACGAGGGGTGTTGCGGTAGAAGTCCGACAAAAGGGTAGTGGTCTAATAAAAGCTGCCATTTTAACACCTTTTATTGCTGTAGCGGGTGTCTAAAGACGTCACAGTGTGCCCCTGAGATTCCTGCCTGCGCCCAGAAACAATTCATCAGCTCTGATTTACAGACACGCACACACAAGAACACACACTCGCCTTATCAGTATCCACACTGCCTCTTGCTCTAAACAGCACAAGTGATTTACCGAGCCTGAGACAACAAGATGCGTGGATGGACAGCCACAGTTATCTGCCACCCCCTCTGACAATCACACACACAATAAATCTGTTCTGCAAATGCTGTCCGGCCCACATAACTTTGTGTGCATGTGAGATAAGGTGTGCCCTTTGATAGTGTGCATGCAACGAACAGATAGCATTATAATAAAACACGCACACAAACACGCGCAGATCGCACAGGTAATGAGGAAGTGAGGAACGTATCTGTGTTACACTGGGATTTCAATCATTTATAATAGAAGTTTATTAGATAAATGGACAGGTTTGATTAAAAAACAAAATGTCAGTATACACACGGACAAAAGTTAATGGGATATTCTGTTTTAAGGTAGATAAAGCATAAAGTCACCATGAAATCAAAATATGGAATATTGCAGTATCCGTGCACATAATTTATGTGCCCTTATAATCTTTAATCAAAATATCTTCCCCTCCCTCTTGCAGCTCATCTATTCTCTTCTCTGATGATGTGTTCACTGGCACGAAGGGGGGGCAACCTGTCACTCAGTCACATGAGATCCACCAATAGCAAACTTCAACCATCCAATCAATTCCCCATAGACAAAATCAAAATGTACTCTTGTTTGAGAAGCCGCTTCACTAAATGTCACAATAGAGAAGAAACCCACTGAGCAAAGTTATGTCCAAAAGACGTCTTTTCAACGTCTTTGCCACTAGAGGCGTACGTTGAAAGGACGTCCACTGAGGAGCCAGAATGAAAGTTTTAATGACGTCTGTTTTTGACGTGTTCTGCACGCCCGATATAGACGTTCATGGAACCTCAAGGTTAAAAACTAGTAATGTGCTCATTGTGGACATATTTCCCATTTGTAATTGCAAAGCAACTCACAGACAGTGTGTGTTTGTCCAGAAATCATGACAATAAAAGAAACTTCGCTCACACCTTTAGACAACTTAGCATCTGTAATTCACACATCGTTGGATCGTGAGAGAATCGTGGGATTCAATCCAGGATCTTCTTGCTGTGAGGAGACGGTGTTTCCCACTGAGACACTGGTGCCCTTAATCACAGACATAAGACACACTTTGACTATTTCTGTCAGACGTCTACAGAAGCTCTTACTGAGAATTAACAGAGGTTTAGATGTTGATGTTTGTTTCATTAGAAGTCACCATTGTGGTGGGAAGCGTTTGCTTTAGTTGGGCTCTTGGTCCCTGTACTTGAGTTAGCTTTTCTTTGTCTGCTGTAACTGTGTGTGTGAAACACAATAGTTGTGGCCGAGAAAGCAAAGATAAAGTGACATCAGATGTTGTCAGCTCCTTGTTGATGACTAAATCATCAGATAACAAGCATATGATGTTGTGTTTTAAGTTTTGTGTAAAATAGTCGTTTATTATATCCACTATAAGTTTGTGATTCCACTGTATTGGCACTATTAGCATTAAATGATCGTGAAAGTTGGTTTGCAGTATGTGCTCAACTTTTTGAGCAAATATTTCACATAGTCACACACAGAGATCAAGATTTTGCATATGATTCACAACAACGGTGACAATCAAAACAAAAAAGCTTCATGCTGCAATGCATGATGGGTAGCATCATAGTACAAAACTCATGCTTGATTGTCACCGTTGTTGTGAATCATATGCAAAATATTGATGTCTGTGTGTGACATTGTGAAATATTTGCTCAAAATATTGTGTGCACATACCGTTTTATCATCCTTCAGGATAATGTTATTGGTGGCTCTACAATAGATTCACAAGGTTATAGTGGTTATAATAAATGACTATTTGCCAAACTAGCACACAAAACTTAAAAAAAAACATCAGATGCTCACTTCCCAAAAGTTGAATCATCAACAAGGAGCTGACAACACCTGATGTCACTTAATCTTTGCTTTCTAGGCCACAACTATTGTGTTTCACACACACAGTTACAGCAGTCAAAGTAAAGCTAACTCAAGTACAGGGACCAAGAGCCCAACTAAAGCAAACGCTTCCCACCACAATGGTGGCTTCAAATGAAACAAACATCAACATCTAAACCTCTGTTAATTCTCAGTAAGCGCTTCTGTAGACGTCTGACAGAAATAGTCAAAGTGTGTCTTATGTCTGTGATTAAGGGCACCAGTGTCTCAGTGGGAAACACTGTCTCCTCACAGCAAGAAGATCCTGGATTGAATCCCACGATTCTCTCACGATCCAAAGATGTGTGAATTACAGATGCTAAGTTGTCTAAAGGTGTGAGCGAAGTTTCTTTTATTGTCATGATTTCTGGACAAACACACACTGTTTGTGAGTTGCTTTGCAATTACAAATGGGAAATATGTCCACAATGAGCACATTACTAGTTTTTAACCTTGAGGTTCCATGAACGTCTATATCTGGCGTGCAGAACACGCCAAAAACAGACGTCATTAAAACTTTCATTCTGGCTCCTCAGTGGACGTCCTTTCAACGTACGCCTCTAGTGGCAAAGACGTTGAAAAGACGTCTTTTGGACATAACTTTGCTCAGTGGGAAAGAGTATCACAACTTTCATTTCATGCCAGCTTTAAAGGAACATGCCGACTTTTTGGGACTTTACCTCATTCACCGTATCCCCAGAGTTAGAGAAGTCCATACATACCATTCTCATCTCCGTGCGTGCCATAACTCTGTCTGACGCACCCACCGCTAGCCTAGCTTAGCACAAAGACTGGAGGTAAACGGCTCCAGCTAGTCTACTGCTCAATAAGTGACTAAATAACACCAACATTTTCCTATTTACATGTTGTGATGTGTATGGTTACATCGTGTATTAAGACCGATGGAAAATGAAAAGCTGCAGTTTTCTAGACCAATATGGCTAGGAACTATACTCTTGTTTCTGCGTAATAATCATGGAACTTTGCTGCCGTACCATGGGTGCAGCGGCGCAATGATATTACGCAGCACCTGAAAATAGTCCCCAGCACGCTCTCTGTGCAAGCAGGTTATCACGTTGGTTATGTTGACGGAAGTTAGCCTATTTTCAGGTCCTGCGTAATATCATTGCGGCACTGCACCTACGGTACAGCAGCTAAAGTCCCAAAAAGTTGGCGTGTTCCTTTAAGGTGTCTTTAACCCAGAATATGCCTGCAGAAATTATGTGGTGACAAATCTAAAATCAAAGTGGATATTTTACAGTTAAATAGTGCAAAATGTCTCCATGCCATAAATCAATCAGCATCCCGTAGTCTAGATACTATTTATTATATATCTGTATCTATGAAAAATAATTTAGATATCTTTTAGCTTGTGACAAGAACTTCCTCAGAGCGAGAGGATAAGCACGGACAAAGGCAGATGGTGTGTGTGTGTGCTCATATATATGTGTGTATGAGTTTCTGGGTACAAGTTGTCTCTTCTCACTAATGTGCTACCAGATTCAACGCATGTGCAAAAACCAGCACTCCACTTTAGTGAAACGTTGGACAAATCGATTTTTTTAATTGTAATATATAGATATTAAATGTGGGATGTTGTTTATTTTAGTATTGTGTTTGTGTGTGATGGTAATGACATACACTCACCTAAAGGATTATTAGGAACACCATACTAATACTGTGTTCGACCCCCTTTCGCCTTCAGAACTGCCTTAATTCAACGTGGCGTGGATTCAACAAGGTGCTGAAAGCATTCTTTAGAAATGTTGGCCCATATTGATAGGATAGCATCTTGCAGTTGATGGAGATTTGTGGGATGCACATCTAGGGTGCGAAGCTCCCGTTCCACCACAGCCCAAAGATGCTTTATTGGGTTGAGATCTGGTGACTGTGGGGGCCATTTTAGTACAGTGAACTCATTGTCATGTTCAAGAAACCAATTTGAAATGATTCGAGCTTTGTGACATGGTGCATTATCCTGCTGGAAGTAGCCATCAGAGGATGGGTACATGGTGGTCATAAAGGGATGGACATGGTCAGAAACAATGCTCAGGTAGGCCGTGGCATTTAAACGATGCCCAATTAGCACTAAGGGGCCTAAAGTGTGCCAAGAAAACATCCCCCACACCATTACACCACCACCACCAGCCTGCACAGTGGTAACAAGGCATGATGGATCCATGTTCTCATTCTGTTTACGCCAAATTCTGACTCTACCATCTGAATGTCTCAACAGAAATCGAGACTCATCAGACCAGGCAACATTTTTCCAGTCTTCAACTGTCCAATTTTGGTGAGCTCGTGCAAATTGTAGCCTCTTTTTCGTATTTGTAGTGGAGATGAGTGGTACCCGGTGGGGTCTTCTGCTGCTGTAGCCCATCCGCCTCAAGGTTGTGCGTGTTGTGGCTTCACGAATGCTTTGCTGCATACCTCGGTTGTAACGAGTGGTTATTTCAGTCAAAGTTGCTCTTCTATCAGCTTGAATCAGTCGGTCCATTCTTCTCTGACCTCTAGCATCAACAAGGCATTTTCGCCCACAGGACGTGGATGTTTTTCCCTTTTCACACCATTCTTTGTAAACCCTAGAAATGGTTGTGCGTGAAAATCCCAGTAACTGAGCAGATTGTGAAATACTCAGACTGGCCCGTCTGGCACCAACAACCATGCCACGCTCAAAATTGCTTAAATCACCTTTCTTTCCCATTCTGACATTCAGTTTGGAGTTCAGGAGATTGTCTTGACCAGGACCACACCCCTAAATGCATTGAAGCAACTGCCATGTGATTGGTTGATTAGATAATTGCATTAATGAGAAATTGAACAGGTGTTCCTAATAATCCTTTAGGTGAGTGTATTTCATTTTTAGATGTAATGACAGCAGTATTGAGTAATATTATATATATATATAATATTATATTATATGTATTATTCACAATAATACTAAATTACTACAAATATAATGTTCAACATCTTATGAAAAAACTATTTAAATGATTTGAACAGTTTATACATGTATTATAGAGGGGAAGTTAAAACCCCAGAGCACACTTTTAGAAAAAAATAGGTACAATGAGGTTCTATATATCAATTTTAAAGAATACTTTAGGCCAAAAAGGTTCGATACACCTTATGCACAGCAGTGGCATCTTTGATTTTTTTACAGAGAAGTAAAGTGAGGCTGTGAGGGATAGACATGCATCTCTTCAGTGGGTTTTAATGTTATTTAATGAGTTTTTGTATTGTTCTGCGAAAATACCTTTCCAAGAAATTTCAGATACCTGAAAAAGCTGTGGAGCTTGCACTGGCATATCTTAATATGGCATATGTTTCTGTAGTGTAAGTGTATATGTCTTACCAAAAGCAGTCTGCATGCTGGGGTCCAGTGTAGGCTGCCCGTCCCCTGAGGGAAGGTCTAGACGTGTGAAGTCCCTGCTCTTGTCGTTGTTGTATTTCACATTCAGACTGGTCAGCTTGGAGAATTCAACACGCAGAGTGCAGCAGCCATTGTAGATGTTCTGCCCATCCAAAGCCTGACAGGGATACAACATTATAATGCCATTCTCTTACAAAAAAACAAAGAAATTATATTTTGCTTAAATAAAAAGAAGCCTATTGTAGGACAATTTTGGCACATTTCCCCACTAGAATCCACGTTTTTCGGAAATATTAATGCAAAAATAGATTTCATTCTCACTATAGTACTGATGATATATGATCAAACTTATGGCTCACGAGACATTGGGGGAAATTTGAGTTTGTTTATGTTTTGATGGCCTCTACACGTAGAGAACTTATCAAAGATAAGAAGTATTTGAACACCCTGCTATTTTGCAAGTTCTCCCACTTAGAAATCATGGAAGGGTCTGAAATTGTCATCGTAGGTGCATGTCCACTGTGAGAGACATAATCTAAAAAAAAATCCAGAAATCGCAATGTATGCTTTTTTAAACTATTTATTTGTATGATACAGCTGCAAATAAGTATTTGAACACCTGAGAAAATCAATGTTAATATTTGGTACAGTAGCATTTGTTTGCAATTACAGAGGTCAAACGTTTCCTGTAATTTTTTACCAGGTTTGCACACACTGCAGGAGGGATTTTGGCCCACTCCTCCACACAGATCTTCTCTAGATCAGTCAGGTTTCTGGCCTGTCACTGAGAAACATGGAGTTTGAGCTCCCTCCAAAGATTCTCTATTGGGTTTAGGTCTGGAGACTGGCTAGGCCACGCCAGAACCTTGATATGCTTCTTACAGAGCCACTCATTGGTTATCCTGGCTGTGTGCTTCGGGTCATTGTCATGTTGGAAGACCCAGCATCGACCCATCTTCAATGCTCTAACTGAGGGAAGGACGCTGTTCCCCAAAATCTCGCAATACATGGCCCCGGTCATCCCCTCTTTAATACAGTGCAGTCGCCCTGTCCCATGTGCAGAAAAACACCCCCAAAACATGATGCTACCACCCCCATGCTTCACAGTAGGGATGGTGTTCTTGGGATGGTACTCATCATTCTTCTTCCTCCAAACACGTTTAGTGGAATTATGACCAAAAAGTTCTATTTTGGTCTCATCTGACCACATGACTTTCTCCCATGACTCCTCTGGATCATCCAAATGGTCATTGGCAAACTTAAGACAGGCCTTGACATGTGCTGGTTTAAGCAGGGGAACCTTCCGTGCCATGCATGATTTCAAATCATGACGTCTTAGTGTATTAACAACAGTAACCTTGGAAACGGTGGTCCCAGCTCTTTTCAGGTCATTGACCAGCTCCTCCCGTGTAGTTCTGGGCTGATTTCTCACCTTTTTTAGGATCATTGAGACCCCACGAGGTGAGATCTTGCATGAAAGCCCAGTCCGAGGGAGATTGACAGTCATGTTTAGCTTCTTCCATTTTCTAATGATTGCTCCAACAGTGGACCTTTTTTTCACCAAGCTGCTTGGCAATTTCCCCATAGCCCTTTCCAGCCTTGTGGAGGTGTACAATTTTGTCTCTAGTGTATTTGGACAGCTCTTTGGTCTTGGCCATGTTAGTATATATATATATATATATATATATATATATATATATATAAAATTTTAAATGTTTATAAAAAATAGATTTATTTATTATTTTCCTGTTAGATTCACGCAGCAGTGCAGGCCACGCAGTTACACAGGTAACAGAAGCTTGTTTGTCTTTCCGATCACAGGACATTGAACTATTCCGGCACATTCTCATTGATTACACCTGCTCTGCTTCATTACATCAGGGTTTAATGGAACCCAAACATCTCATCTCAGTTTTTTTGAGAATCTCTGTTAATCAATATCTTAAAGTCTGCGAAAGCCAAACAACAAAAAAAGATAATGAAGAAGCCACGGTCACAAGGTTTGTACCTCCACTGAGGAGCAGGGAGGTCTGAGAATAAAAAGCAACAATCAAATCAAACTCACAAACCATGAAACGTCAAAATATATTTGCAACACAAATAGTGATATTCGTTTAAAGTAATCTCCTCCTGTACTAACCCAGAGTATTAGCCATTAAAGTGACAAAATTTTCTCGGGTCAGTTTTAATATATGAACCTATGATTACTGCTTAGATGCTTAGTTTAAGAAAATAATAACTCCACACAACAGTTTGCTTCTTAACCCAGTGTGACATATTCATTATTGAATTGTTTGTGTAGGCCTGAAGCAGGTTTGGCAGGGTGGAGGGAATGTAAACTAACTTCTCCCATGGAGCTACTTCATTTAACTAAACCTGGATGACAAATGTAAATCACATCTAATGCTGACAGTGGCCTGAGGAATGAAGTGCTGTGTGCTATTAGCTCTAAGCCACCAGACATCCTAATTCTGAATAGTGGACCATAGTCTTCCATTGAATGAGGGTTCCAAGCCGCATTTACACACTAGAATATCGTAGAGACACTCAGGATACCTTGGCAACTGCAATGAAATGCCCTGGCAACCACAACACCCTATGGTTATATACAGTATACTAGCACTCAAAAAGTTTGGGGTCGGTATGATTTTTTAAATGTCTTTTCTGCTCACCAAGGCTGCATTTATTTGATAAAAAATACTGTTAAAACTGTAATATTGTGAAAATTATTATAGCTGTTTTCTATGTGAATATATTTTAAAATGCAATTTATTCCTGTGATGGGTATTTGAATGGATATTATCAATGTTGAAAAGCAGTATTGCTGTTTAATATTTTTGTGGAAACCATTATTTGAAATAGAAGTCTTTTGTCATTACTGCCAATTTTGATAATTTAATGCATCCTTACTGAATAAAAGTATTAATTCATTTTTTTTTTATACTTTGAACAGCAGTGTTCGTTTTTTTAGGCAATTTAAAAATCTAGTTTTTGTAGTTCTGCATTTCTGCAAGTGAGAATAACTTGCACTTTTCCAGCCGAGATGCTGAAAAAAATCAGGTGCATTTGCACACAATACTTCCTTTTTTCGCAGCAATTTTAAACTGGAGGAAGGGGGGCTTCATTACCCATTTCAAAAGAGACCCCTGTCCCCACCCCTCCTGTAACACTAACAAATACTCTCTTTGTGCAAGGAGGCAATGCAACATGGCAGCCGCACAATAGATAACACCCTCAGACCAGAGAAGTAATTACTTGCTAGCTCTTTTTCCCCTGGTGAGCTGCATTGGCATTCATTAGATAACCTCAACGGTGACATATTAATTACAGGGGCGGCTTGATTTGTGCAGTCTACTGGGAGCTGGTTTTCCTGCCGTCTTCCTGTTGCTTTGACAAATTTTCGGCGCCGCACCAAAAAAATACCAGAGAGTGCCAAAAATGAGGTGATGGAAGAAAGGTGTGTGCGACCTCATGATTGATGGTGAAGCGTTGATTATAGGGGACGGAGCACTGGTGAGGGATGACCACAGCTAAACCGTCTGTCTCCACGGACAGCCAGAGGAACTAAACTAGCGTATACTAAAGCTGGCTGCCATGTTTTCATCCCACCCAACCCAATTCATCCCACCAACAAGATAATAAAGGTTGTGGGTTCTATTTCGGTACTGACCATTTTGGCATGATGTGCGTTCATTGGATCTGCATATTGTAGCAAGGCCTGGAACTGGTTGTTCTTGGTGAAGGTAATGATCTTCAGGACCGTTCCGAATTTTGAGAAGATCTAAATGAAGGAGAGAACAAGAACATGAAAGGCAGACATGTTAAACAGAGTAGTTTAAGCCCTAGAAGGTTTGCCCATCTGAGCTGGTTGAGCAAGTTTAGCTGGTCTCCTAACCTGGCCAAGGTGGTGTGCAGCGGGTTTAAGCTGATCCGTCAGCTTATAAGTGCATAGAACGCCTTTAAAATCATTAAACTAGTCCAATCTGACCAGTGGAATCCAACTAATTTAAGATGTTTTTTCAGCTTTCCCAACAATTTTCTGATCTAGATTTCAACTCATGTTCCTCACATGACCCACATTAAATTTCCGAACACAACATTTTGTGACACTTTGACCATGTGGAAGGGTAAATTTATGTGGTTGCTACGTGACAACAAAGCAGGAAGTGTACAGAGTAAACATTGATAATAGTGCAAACAAACAAACTACGTAAATATCCTGGGGACATATCGTTTAAAGAATAGCACAATGTTGGTGTAATGTAGTCTCACCTGGTGCAGCACTTCTAGAGACACTGGGTAGTAGAGATTCTCTACGATGATGCGAAGCACGGGGCTTTGTCCAGGCATCATTCCACCATCACTGGCTGTCGCAGTCCCAGAGAGACTCATATTCCCAGAATGCACCGCATTGACAGCTTGCAGAGCAGCCTGAGCCCTCTACAAGTGGGACATACAGAGTTAGCATTCAGACCAAACTCTTCTCAAACTTTCCACTCATACAGTGTAGTGTACACAAACACACCTCAATCACTCTACTGCGCTATTGGTATAGGGTATGCCGGATTGTAATGGCACTAAAATGCACTATCAGCAATGAGTCTGTAATGAGCCAATTTACATAAGCCTACTGTAAAACTAATAGCTCTGGGTATAGCAAAAGTATAAAAGAGGTACTATATATGCAGAGATACCATTCTGAGTTTGCCAAAAAATAAAGCAAAGGCTAAAACTTCATCAGCCTTTCAGTCTCAAAGTGGGGGACTTTCCACCTGTAGGCATGACTTAGAATCAAGGTCAGTAAGTTTTCTTAAAAAGTTTGTTTTTTTTAGCCAATTTAAGACATAGCAAGGTTGGTTCAGGTTGTCATATTGAATAAAAAAAGAAATTGATACATGATAGCGAATAGCTAGAAAAAACTTTTACCTGAAAAAAATGAGTAAGATTGCATGCATTCCATGTGTAAGGAAAATAGTTGGTATGGGGAACACATTATTCACTATTAACTACGACTTTTGCCTCAATAAACTCCTTATTTACTGCTTATTAATAGTTAGTAAGCTAGTTTTTGTAGCGTTTAAGTTTAGGTATTGGGTAGGATTAAGGAATGTAGAATAAGGTCATGCAGAATAAGGCATTAATATGTGTGCTAATAAACAGCCAATATGCATGCTAATAAGAAACTAATTAATAGCGAGAATTGAACCCTAAAATAAAGTGTTACCAATTATTGTATTACTTTTTACTGATTGTTACACCACTTGACATTTTGAGAGTACTAAATCAATGACTAAAAGTACATGTCTAAAGGTGCAGTCACATTAGTGAAATTTTGCAGGAAAAATAGGTCCATTGTCTATCGTTCAATAGTGTAGAGATGTATGAAGCACACCTCACACAGAAGTCATTTTCAAACCAAGCAGCTTTGTTGGCCAACACGGCGAATTTGAGTGACCAAGTGAAATCTGCATAGATCACGCCCTCAAGTGCAATGTAGATTCCTACTCAAATGACTGGATTTCACCCAATACATTTCACAGAGCAATGGGAAATGTGACCGGATATTAAAAACTTGGCACGTGTACTTTAACAAGTAAATTTTTAAATAGTTCCTTGGATAACCTCATTTACCATTGACCCTACTATGGTAGTGAAAGGGGTGGTTTAAAGTGCAGATTGGAGTGACAGTATGTAATTCTCACCCCCTGATTGGGCAGATTATCAGTCTTGAGCTCACGGTGGTTGGAATACTGGATGTAGACGGGCTGGTTGCGGACATGGGGTGTGGCTGTGGTGTAGTAGTTGACCATGGTGATGGCTGCTTCTTCAGAAGCCATTTCTATAAAAGCCTGTAGTGCAAATAGAGACAAAGAATAAGTGCTCAGTCCTGATAACGACATCATTCAGCTAATTGCACATATGTGGTGCAAGTTAATCCAACTTTTTCTTAGTCTGTTTTAATGCAACACTCAAATGAAATAAAAATCAGCAGGCTAAAAGAAATGGAGATAAATAATAGTAATTATAATCAGTGCTGCTTTGCACTTATGAAAGTTTAATATTCTGAGTTCGAGTTTTGTTCAAATCACTAATCCTAAGTACGAGCAATAAAATAGTGATGCCTGTCTTAATAATTATTCTGACCACATCAAGCAAGGTGTGAGAGATTTATAGATGCAGAATCTAACAATAAACTGAATCTTTTGAAGCCCCAATCAAATCAACCAACAAACAACAAATTATGCAACAGGGGCATTAGAAATCTGTCTGCCTGTCTTTTATTGTCTAAATATGCCATTTTCAATTTGAATATGAAAAGGCACTCAAGTGGAAGCGGGAGTCTGCTGTGTTTTTGCAGGGCTTCTGTTATTAGATGGACCTTGATGTGTTTGAAAGGATGCACACTTCAGTTTCTATCACTGGACACCACTAATGAAGTGAAAACAGATCTGGACCCTTGTCCTCACCATCCCTTAGAAAGGAGAAAATACAGACAAAATGATTCTTTGGAGGTGGTGTTTCTTAGTATAATGGTTTTTTAGGTCAGTCTCATGACAAAAAATGTCTGGGTCATATTTCACATATTGCATTTTGCATAAAGAGAATATTAGATTTTAGATTTTAATGAGAACTACGCACATTTCTAACTTAAAAAAAAAAAAAAAAAATCCCAATATCATTACCGTTATGTGAAAAAGGTTACTTTCCCATTACTGTAATACATGAAAAAGCAGAAATGCATCCACAGTCTTACACCCTCGGAAAAGCACTTTTAAAAATGTATTTTAAATTATGTACACAAAAATAAATATTACTATTATGAATAATGCATTTTTTACTACAGTAAGCTACTGAAAACATGCTTAATTGTCATAAAAAAAATCTTAATAGGCTTTACTTTTTTATATCTACAATCCCTAAGGGCACCCATTTTGGGCCCAATTCTCCCCTTGCAACAATCCTGGGTAAGGTCCCGATTATCTTGGTGACTCTACAGATTATTTTATCAGATTTTCCTGTGGTGTGAGGTGTGTAAAGAGTGATTAAATCTGCTTGGAAGCACGTCGGGCCGCACTGATCTCAAAGCATAAATATCCAACATTTTGAATATTTACGATCAGAAATCCTGTTGTGTGGGGGGAACCCCGAGGACAAACATGCACGCGCTCTGTAGATTGTCACATGGAACGGAACGACAACAAATCAGAAAGCGAGCTGACGGAAGACAGAAGCATAAAAAAAATTTTCCCCAAACTTTATTCTTTTTTACCGCAAATTTTCTGTAAAAAGCGTCCCAAACCCTATTATCGCCAATTCTTCTTGGCCGTCGTCTGCCATGTTTGTTTATTCTAAAGTCACTTTTGACTCTGAGAGATTTTGCGAGATTTCCCGTGTTCACAGTCAGGACTGTGGCTGTTTGTGAATCCGTTAGTGTTTGTTGTGCTGTCTTGGTCACATCGTGGCACTCCACACACTAGAGGAACAACGTTGTTAAATCTATGATTTTTTTATCATCATGTTTGTAGTCTCTCACATTTTGAAAAAAAAACTTTTAGTGTGGGCCAGCCTTAAAGGGTTAGTTCACCCAAAAATGAAAATTCTGTCATTAATTACTCACCCTCATGTCGTTCGACACCCGTAAGACATTCGTTCATCTTCGGAACACAAATGAAGATATTTTTGTTGAAAGCTGATGCTGAGAAAGGCTTCAGACAGGCCTCCATAGGGATTCAGTACATTTGCACTCACAAGACCCATAAAAGGCACTAAAAACGTTGTTACAAAGTCCATCTCACTACAGTGACTCTACAATAATGTTAGGAAGCGACGATAATAGTTTTTGAGCGAATAAAAAAATCAAAATAACGACTTTATTCCACAAGTTCTGTCTTCCTCTGTCGTGAACTCACGAAGCACCACGACGCATGCGCGAGAATATGACGCAAACCGGCGTTCGGGAATCCATGAAATACACACTTTAGTCCCATTTTGAGCTCTACGCCGAGACCTAAAGCACGATCAATGTAGAATTCAACAGCTCAGATACGGCGCGTCTTCCTCTGCTCGTTGTAAACAAATCTCCTCGCTTCTGGGTCACGTGTCCGAACGCCGGTTTGCGTCATATTCTCGCGCATGCGTCGTGGTGCTTCGTGAGTTCACGACAGAGGAAGACAGAACTTGTGGAATAAAGTCGTTATTTTGATTTTTCTTTCGCTCAAAAACTATTATCGTCGCTTCATAACATTATTGTAGAGTCACTGTAGTGAGATGGACTTTGTAACAACGTTTTTAGTGCCTTTTATGGGTCTTGTGAGTGCAAATGTACTGAATCCCTATGGAGGCCTGTCTGAAGCCTTTCTCAGCATCAGCTTTCAACAAAAATATCTTCATTTGTGTTCCGAAGATGAACGAATGTCTTACGGGTGTCGAACAACATGAGGGTGAGTAATTAATGACAGAATTTTCATTTTTGGGTGAACTAACCCTTTAAGACAATGGAATTGTCACACCATTGTAGGGCTGAAACGATTAGTCGACATTGTCGACAACGTCGACAATAACAAAATTGTCGACAAATATCTTTGTTGTCGAGTAGTCATTTGATCTCACGTGACCTAATGTAAGGGCCTGCGATATCGCGATTTGACCGCTACGGCGCTGTAACACTAGAGTGTAATGCAGCCCTTACAAATGTTGCGGTAGAAGAAAACAGCGCGAATGACGGAGTGCAAACAAATCCCAACCATAGACAGTAAAAGAAATGGACAGGGCGACCCCATAGACTTCAACGGAGATAATTGAAGTCAGATAGAAGCACTCACTTCCTGATGGGTGAGTGTACTGCGCAGCCTCGGACTGAGCTTGACGACGTAGATGTGACGTGAGCAACCTGTCCGACAGTGGCAAGTCTTCTAGTAGTTGTGCAAATTGAAATCTGAATCACCGAATCTTGCAGAGACAGAGAGGGTGAGCAGGAGCAACTTTTGATGAATGAAGCAGGATCTGCAACATCTCTAGTTGCGTTTATGCCTCCACGTCCCCCCAATTGCCTCATAGATAGTAAAAGATTGCCTACGAGCTTCTCCTCGGGTCTATACGGTAATTTTCTCAACAGCGCGATATAGTCGCGTGGTTATGACGCAATCGTTAGCCTATATTTTACAAAAACAGCTTCAACGGGGCGATAGTGTAAGATACAAGTTAATGGAGCCTTTTATACATTGTTGTGTTTGTTTAGAAATAAACAATGGACGAATGGAGTCTTTAAAACGCCTCAGATGTAAAGATATTCACTGTCAAAGTGAGGCCAAAATGAATGGAGGTCAATGGGATGCTAACAGCAGGTGATGGCTTGGTTAGCAATGGCCATGCCTATGGGAGGTACGGTTTCCGAGGGCTGGATTACCCCCTTGATCTCAACTAGCAAGATGTGGGAAAGTTTCACAAAACTTCAAACTAAGGCTGCGTCTCAATCAGCTCCCTAGTTCAGTAGTCAGGGCACTGATCAGGGATCAGCCCATTGACTCTTGTCCTGATCAGTGCCCTGACTACTGAACCAGGAGCTGATTGAGACGTGAAGGCGAAACTTTGCATGGGAGCACAACGTGCATGTTGGAGCACTTAAAGAGAAATCAACTAACTAACTTGCGGTAAATCTCTTTATTAGAGAATGCAATACTAATAATAATTGTAATGATATTAACAATAATAATATAATTAGAGTAATGCAATGATTTATTTAGCATAGAATAAAGTTTGATCGAGCTTGGAGTCAGGACTGTTTTTATTATTATAACACTATTAGGTATTATAGTCTTGCACTTGCCTGTATTTTGTTAAATATGCATGAAGACTTAAAAAAGGCGATGTCAGGAAGAATATCATGCCAGTTACTTTTTCATACTGTTAAATAAAAGGTGAATGAGAATCTGTCAGCTCAATTGTCATGTAAGAGATTAATATGTCATTTTGTCTGCAATGTTATTTGCAGATTAATATTTTACCATTCTTTGTGTCCTGAAGTAAATGTCCTCTTTTTCTTTTTCAGTTCTAAAAAAAGCAGTGGGCCTATTATTGTTTTCCAAATTAAGCTCTAAAAGGGATAGTTCACCCAAAAATTAAAATTCTTTACTCACCCTCAAGTTGTTCCAAACCTGTATGAGTTTCTTTGTTCTGCTGAACACAAAGGAAGATATTTTGAAGAATGTTTGTAACAAAGCATATTGACTACCATAGTATTTTTCCCCTACTAGGATAATCTACTTGGTTACAAATGTTCTTCAAAATAACTTCCTTTGTGTTCAGCAGAACACATAAAGGTTTGGAACAACTTGAGGGCGAGTAAATTATTCATTTTCAGAATTTTCATTTTTGGGTGAACTATGCCTTTAATACTGCTGCCAAGAGATGTTTACATTAAAAAATATATATATTTTGTCTGTAATGCAGCTAATTATTATTTTTTTTTTTCATTTGAAAGAGAACAGAATATTTAAACAATGCTTAGAGAGCATTTGTTTGTGATTTGAGTTCTGAGAACTTGGCTCAAAGTTCATTAAAACATCCATTTCCAAAGTTGAAGTGATTTTCTTTTTTATATAGCCTATTATAGTTAGAATATGTATAACTCAATGTTTTAACTAATTGGGAAAGCGTAATAACCGTTCAAAATGTACTGATTAGCCGTCGAAGGCAATAACAATAATCGACGATTAGTCGATTAGTCATTCTAATAATCGTTAGATTAATCGATTATCAAAATAATAGTTTGTTGCAGCCCTACACCATTGTCCTCATCGGGGAGGGTAGGCCCACATTTTCAAAATCATGTTATTTACACCATGTTGAACCACACAGAGGTTTAACAGTGGGAATATGTATGCTGGCTTCCTTTGATCTTATTCATGTCATTTCATCTGGAAATTCCACCGCTAAACCAACTTGAAAGCATAATGTGAGGTTTGAGAATTGCACAAGGCAAATTTCAAACCTATCAGTGTTTTTCAAATGGCTGAGGTTCCAATAGTCGTGCTGCTGAAAGCTTACAGAGCTAAAAGATAGGCCAAAGATGTGTTCATAGGTTAATAGAGCACCTACTTGGTTTTTCCCTTTAAGCATCAACAGGTTGGTGACTTTGCCAAAGGGGATTCCTAGTGAGATGACCTCTGCTTCACACACTTCAATGGGAACTTTGCGGACGTGGAGGACGCGGGAGGGGCCACAGGGAGATCGGTCTCCTTTATACGCTTTACTGTCAGTGCCATTAGCTGCCAAAAAGAGAAAAAAAGAGAGACAGATTATCAATTTTTTGATTTTACCAATTTTCCAAATGCCAAAACTGACATTGATGTACATGGATATTACAAAAACAAGACCCATCAGACACCAAACACCATTATTATTGATTGGCATGGTCACTTACAAAATATTTTTAAAACATTTTGGCCTCACAAAGGACCTAAAATGATTTGAACAAGATAGACTAGACAGAGAGACATAGGCAGAAACATAAAACTGACAATATGACGAAACAATACAACAAGGCAGGATTAAGCAGGTCTCTGTAGTCTGTCAAGACTCCAAATGGCACCCATTGTGGGGCATTTGGCACTTGGCTATGTCCAGGGGCACATCACAGGCTGGTGATAGGTTTAACAGAGACAGCCTATGGTGTAGTGCCTGCCACAGATTTCAACACATACAGCTTTCACATTCTTGCAAGCCCATGCAATGCTTGTGTTCGTCTGATTGCAGATAATGGCATCAAGGCAATTGGTATCAGTCTCAGTATCAGATACAAAAATATGCTAGAATGTGCATGTATTATACGTTTATAATTTTTTTTACTAACACAGATTACAAACTACAGTGGGCACTGGGCAGACTTGTGGACAATTTGCCCAATTTCCCATTGATTGGCTAAACATATAGTCCCGAATTCACACCACTGTGCCAGAGGATGACATGCCTGATCGCAATATGTTTGAAAGCCCTCATTCTTCAGGAAGTCAACATTTAAATGGCTTTCCTAAAATTGTCTCTGTAAACTGGAACAGGAAAAAGCAATTTAGCACTGAAAAGTTACACACTTCACCCAAGTAATTTCAGAAGCAAAACAAAATGAATGGGCTGAAATTCCTGCATTGTTAGACTCTGCTCTTATGTATTTGTCTGGTCATTAGTAGGCCACGAATGAGTGATGAACTTAAAAGCTCTTTTACTGTAATACAGGGAAAAATTCTGCAGACACATTAAAATATGGGTCAAATCTTCCTCAGTTTATATATGGGGTAAAAATGATATCATGTTCCCCATGATGAATGCAGTAGTGTGCAAGGACGAGTGACTGTGAGATAACTCTTTCTAACTCTCTCACGCATTGGTAAACTCTTTCTTTCCGAAGTTAAGCCTGCCGACGAGAGGAGGCAGCGAGAGACAGCAGTGCACAAAAGAAAGTGCTGCCATCAGCAGGACGGCCAGCCGCAGTTGAAAAAATGAACTGGCCAAGCACAGTGATCCGATCTTTCCCTCACAGTCCAGAAATCTTTACAGCACAGTGCATCTCATTTCAACCCTCACAGCGCACCAATCTAAACCCTCCCCTCCCTTCCCAGCACAGTGATTCCATCCCTTCCTGACAGTCCAGATATCTAGACCTTTCCCTTACAAACCGGCACAGTGACCTAAACCTGCCCCTCACAGCCCAGCATAGTGATTTAATCCCTTTCTCAAAGTCTAGAGATCCAGACCCTCTCGTCACAGCCCAGCCCAGAGATCTAGACCCAACCCTTACAGCCCAATCATCCAGACCCTCTCATCACAGCCCAGAAGTGATTCCATCTCACATCTTACAGCCCAGCACAGTGATCTAGACCCTTACCATCACAGCCCAGCACAGTTCTCTAGACTCTTCCCTCACAGCTCAGCACCGTGATCTAGACCCTTTCCTTCACAGCCCAGCACAGTGATCTATTCCCTCATAGCCCAGCACAGTGATCTAGACTCTTTCCTTCACAGCCCAGCACAGTGATCTAGACCCTTTCCTTCACAGCCCAGCACAGTGATCTATTCCCTCACAGCCCAGCAGTGATCTAGACTGTTCCCTCACAGCCCAGCAGTGATCTAGACTCTTCCCTCACAGCCCAGCAGTGATCTAGACTCGCCCCTCACAGCCCAGCACAGTGATCTAGACCTTTCCCTCATAGCCCAGCAGTGATCTAGACTCTACCCTCACAGCCCAGCACAGTGATCTAGACCTTTCCCTCATAGCCCAGCAGTGATCTAGACTCTACCCTCACAGCCCAGCAGTGATCTAGATTTGCCCCTCAAAGCCCAGTACAGTGATCTAGACTTTTTCCTCACAGCCCAGCACAGTGATCTAGACTCTTCCCTCACAGCCCAGCACAGTGATCTAGACCTTTCCCTCATAGCCCAGCAGTGATCTAGACTCTACCCTCACAGCCCAGCAGTGATCTAGATTTGCCCCTCAAAGCCCAGTACAGTGATCTAGATTTGCCCCTCAAAGCCCAGTACAGTGATCTAGACTCTTCCCTCACAGCCCAGCACAGTATACTTTTTCCTCACAGCCCAGCACAGTGATCTAGACTCTTCCCTCACAGCCCAGCACTGTGATCTAGACTTTTTCCTCACAGCCCAGCACAGTATACTTTTTCCTCACAGCCCAGCACAGTGATCTAGAGTTTTTCCTCACAGTCCAGCCCAGTGATCTAGACTCTTCCCTCACAGCCCAGCACTGTGACCTAGACTTTTTCCTCACAGCCCAGCACTGTGATCTAGACTTTTTCCTCACAGCCCAGCACAGTAGACTTTTTCATCACAGCCCAGCACAGTGATGTAGACGTTTTCCTCACAGCCCAGCAGAGTGATCTAGACTTTTTCCTCACAGCCCAGCACAGTGATCTAGACTCTTCCCTCACAGCCCAGCACAGTGATCTAGACTCTTCCCTCACAGCCCAGCACAGTGATCTAGACTCTTCCCTCACAGCCCAGCACAGTGATCTAGACTTTTTCCTCACAGCCCAGCACAGTGATCTAGACTCTTCCCTCACAGCCCAGCACAGTGATCTAGACTCTTCCCTCACAGCCCAGCACAGTGATCTAGACTCTTCCCTCACAGCCCAGCACAGTGATCTAGACTCTTCCCTCACAGCCCAGCACAGTGATCTAGACTTTTTCCTCACAGCCCAGCACAGTGATCTAGACTCTTCCCTCACAGCCCAGCACAGTGATCTAGACTCTTCCCTCACAGCCCAGCACAGTGATCTAGACTCTTCCCTCACAGCCCAGCACAGTGATCTAGACTTTTTCCTCACAGCCCAGCACAGTGATCTAGACTCTTCCCTTACAGCCCAGCACAGTGATCTAGACTTTTTACTCACAGCCCAGCACAGTGATCTAGACTTTTTACTCACAGCCCAGCACAGTGATGTAGACTTGCCCCTCACAGCCCAGCACAATGATCCCATCCCTCCCCTCTTATCCCAGTCCTTCCTCTAATAGTCCAGCATGCAGATACATTCACGCCCCTCACAGATCTTTACGCTTCACATGCTCCCAATATACTTTTTCTTCTATTCCCACTGCTACAGGCTTTCGTTTACAGTCAACTTGTCATTTATGATGCAACATTGACAGGAGAAAAACCTATGTGACTATGTGAAATTCACCTCAGAGAATGGATTTACAGCAAGAAGCCTTATCAAAGCAACAGGTACAAAGCAACAACATGTAATCCTATGAGGGTTATGATAATTAGTGATGGCTTTCTGTTTTTAGGTGTCCACCTGCAAGCTGGTGTCAGCAAACATTTAAGGTATTCAAAACCATGATAAGTACTGAATTTTTCCATGACATCATAAAATGAACTAAAAGAGACTAGACTGTAGCACTGTGGAAAATGCGTGCTTAAACCAAGTTTAAAAACATGCATACACATACTGATGCAGATAAAATATAATCAGGGTTCCAATTATGTCTTGCCCTGACTGCTACAAATGCAAACCCATATTTAATGCTAATGAGGTCTGCCTCAGTACAGACCCAGCATCTAGATTCAGTCGAAAGCAATATGGATAATGAAAAACAAGCTTGCATCTGCAAGACATCTACTGATAACACACAGAACATAGGTGCGATTAAATAGGCAACAAAACAAAACCTCCAGTGGAATAACTCAATGCAGGCTGAGGCAGTAGCCTACAACATGTAGGGAGTTAAACTGAGAAAAGAAACTGGATAATCCATTTACAGAACAGGCAGATTGTATTCACATTATTTTCCCATACTGCAGAAAGGGCACAACATGCTGAAAAAGAAATGGTTTTTTTTTTTTTTTTTTTTTTTTTAGAATATAACACTGCTGTTAAATAGCTCTTAGTCTGCCGTTTTTCACCCTGGAGGCTCATTCGGAGTATAAATATGCCCAATTTGAATAAGCTCAATTATGGAACTTTAGGACATTTAAAAAAAAAAAAACTTTACATGCAACCCTCATATGCGTAACCTTCAATACATTTCACTTTAATATAACTGAACCTTTACTGCAACTAGGGATTTTTATATGACGCATTGATGAGACCCTAACGTTTCCTAGAGACAGGCATCTCGCCACGTAGCAGCCACAAGGAGAACAGGAAGATGATTGGCCCACTTTTCCAATGACCCTGTGTTACCATGGTGACCACACACATGACCTATCAAGGCATCTGGCTTCGCCATGCCAATTCATCTCATTGTGTTGTTAACAAATCTTATTGTGCATTTAATGTGATTAGAGGAACCATCCCTGAATCGAATATGCCACAGGCTTTTCAAGAGGAAATGAGTAAAAAGGATCTTTGAAATGCACTGGCCATATATAAACCCAATGATGGGATGGATTGTGCTAGCAAATCTAGATAGATTTCCTACATTATTTAAGAACACATTATTTAAGTTTAAAATAATTCTCCTTTACAAACTTTGCTAAATCATTCTGTTTTGTAGGCAAGAAATTACAACTTTTGAAATGACTAAAATATTATCTATAAAGGAATAGTTCATGCAAAAATAAAAAGGATGACAATTTTTGGCTGAACCATTCAAAAACAAGTTTCTTGTTAATCTAATCAGCATTTGGATGATTTCTGAAGGATCATGTAACACTGAAGACTGGAGCTCAAACAACTCTAAAACAGTAGGCAAATATTAAACTTACGTTTGCGCAACAAACAAAGCAAGTACGGGATGAGGAAGTTGTTCTGCAAATCACAGGATTTCTGCAGCACTGAAGCAGCATTATCCATTTGCAGAAAGCATCCGTTTTCCGTGATATTTGTCTATGCATCACCCAAGAGACTAGAGAAGAATCTTATCCTTGCTGTCACAGTTAATTCAGCGATTGCACTGTGAAATCCCACTACAGTAAAACTGTTGCTAGGACACCACATAATTCACGGAATGCTGCTCACAACCGAGCTCTCTGTGACTTCCCGTCAACAATTCCCATATCTGACATTCCTGAAATGCCATCCTTCACCGCAAGTATTACCTTTGCGCTGTTCTACCTGTCTGTTGCTTTGTCACGGTCCTCTTACAAACGACCACTTCCAATGAAAAGTCTTTGGAACATCATGTACCAGGGTAAGAACAGAGTAGTCTTCAGTTTGATAAAGGCTGGTAACACACACCCAAAACCCAGTCAAACATATCTGATCAGCTTTAACTCATGGTTATGGGCTGTACTGTCAACTTTGCCTGGGGCAAGAGGGAGTATGTCAGGTTTGACAGGGCAGAAATGCTTTTGTATAGTTCTGGCAGAGTGGTCCCAGTAGACAGCAATCAAGTGTGCATGTGTTTGTCAAGGTGCAATGACTTCGAGCCTTTGGGCTCTCATATGCTTGATGTGCTGGAACACAAGGTTTGCGTTGCATGGGAAAAAGGATCCAGGCCTACATGCTTTTGAGATAACAAGCTCTGATGTTCTACAGCCATAAAGGACAAAGTAGTGACTGCAGGACCAGTGTTGGGGAGTCACAAACTAAACAAACTAACATTTTGTCATAACCAGACGTGATTCCATTTTATAAAAATGGTTTATATTTCGGCGATATAGCGGTTGAAACAACAACATACAAAGTGTGAAAATGATAATCTCGGGTACTGATAATCTCAGGTACTGATTACACTATATTGACACTGTAAGTATTGGGACAAGTCAAGTCAAGTCAACTTTATTTATATAGTGCTTTTAACAATGCAGATCGTTTCAAAGTAGTTTCACAGTGTTACAAAGGAAAATAATACAACAGAATTTGATTCGGCTGTACAGCCGCTCTGGAGAAAACGGTGATGTCATCTAGCTCATTTCAATTATCATACAGTGACAATGTGGGCAGATCAGTTATTTAGTTGATGTATTTAATTTAGTTTAGTAATTACATTTATTTGGATATTTAGTTGAAAATTGAGTGTCTTCAACTGAGCAAGCCAAGCCAAAGGCGACAGTGTCAAGGAACCAAAACTCCATCAGGTGGCATAATGGAGAAAAATAAACCTTGGGAGAAACCAGGCTCAGTCGTGGTGCCAGTTCTCCTCTGGCCAATTAACAAACAGTGTATGATTATTATTCTGGCAACTTTACAGGTCAGAGGTCATATTAGATCGGAATATTCAAAAGATCGGAGTCATCACGCCGGAGACGGGTTTATTGAGGATGACATGTCGATTAAACAATTATTAAATAGGAATATTCGAAAGATCGGAGTCATCCCGTCGGAGACGGGTTTATTGAGGATGCCGTGCTGATGAGGAAATTTCAGGGGGAGTCTAATTGACACGGCATCTGCACCCCTCCAAATCATTGAATTCAGTTGTTCCAATCACTTCCATGGTCAAAGGTGTATAAGCCGGCCCCTCAAAAATACGCAATGGGCTCAGATTGGTTAGCTGGCCCAGTGTGTTTTTATTCGCTAACCGCCTAGTGCATGTTTGTCGGAAACGTCATGCCCCTTAACTTTACCGTTAGTCTGTGCTTTGGTAGTATTAGAAACAATGGCGTCAATAAAACCATACCAATTTGAGCCCGAATCGAACCCAGACAATTTTAGTGAAGATGATCGAGCAGACCCCTCTTCAAAGGAATTTTTTTGAGTAAAGACTGCGGATCTATAGTGATCGCTACTTAATGGCAATGTTTCGTTTTGTATTTTTAGAACGATTATAGCCAAATATCTGTCGCAAGAACTATTAACTCCAAACGAACACTAAACATTGGCTTTACTATAGTAGACAAATCAAACACAGAACCATGTTTAGCATGCCTGTAGATAAATAAGCATGTAGATAACCAATACATAAAAGCTCTAATCAAAGAATAATTTACACTAATTCCAAGTTCGCTGTTGAGATTTCAAAAAAGTTTGTAACATTATGCGTTTGTCGGATAACGTCAAGTATGAATGAGCATTTAACAAACTGGTTTGCAATACGAACTATTACAGGAAAACACATCGACGAAATCTAAATCATACTTACAGGTTGTAGCCCGTAAACAGCTTCTGTTTTTAAATCCATCTTTCAGGACAAGCCGTTGTGCGAATCCTGCATTGAACTCGCAAAGATTGTGGAAGCTTTCCTCCATGAAATGTGCAGCACAGAGAGCGAGATTTGGGTAATAATTATGAGGGGCCAAGTTAAAAATACATTTTAACCACTGATCCCTAACTCCCCCGTCCCTAGGAAGGCTGAACAAAGTGGACCTGCAATCCGAATGAAAATAAGAGTGTTTCGTCGGCATTGCGGCAACAACATTCCAGCCTACTAAACAACTCTTCCCCACAGCAATAAAAAATGGCCTCGCCCCCATTATTTAATATTCTCTGAGGAGGGGTTTTTGTAAATATTGGGACTGGTGATGTCAGCAACCCTGGAGGAATGTCTTTAGTCCCTAGCGGCCGTTTGCTGTAGTCCTTAGAAATTGATTTCTTTAAAAGCAAATATCTCCCTTTGCTTTAAAATTTGAACGTTGTAACTTTGCAGATGTTGTTTATGCTCAAACAGCAACATTACACACTAGCTAAAGTTTGAAAAGTTAAATCGTGTTTTACCACCCCTTTAACATTCAGTTAATGACGTTGTATACAGTGTGAACAACACAAAACACCAGGGACGTATTTTAATCCATTTTTATCAGTGTTAAACAGAAGGGACTATATTGACCTTGATGTAAGCTAGCTTGATTGGGCTATCAGCACACAGCTTTATTATGGCTTCCTTAGTTTTGTGTTGCAAAAACCATGAAGTACTGTGAAGGCTATTTTGCGTCAAGAAACCCAAACAATGATGCGGCTGACTCCATAACAGGGAAAACATGTCTGAGGTCAAGTTCACTTCAAGGTTGTATTCTGTGCTAATTTGGCTAAATGCTAATGACTGCGCAATTCACCCTTCGCCGCAAGTTTGATTGACAGGCGATCTGACCAATCACATCGCCGAATCTGCCGTTTTGTCCGACAAAGCAGTCAGGATTAAAGTCGGTGGACGGGTCTTTTCGACTGGTCAATTCAGACTAGCGGTTGAAAGACAGGGTTTATAATTGCTGACCCTGAATGGGGGAAAACTGTCAAAAAAGGTGGTTAGCTGATCTCTCAGCCTGACAAAGCTGGTTAGGCAGGTCTTTTTTGATAGTTTTAACAAAATAAACCAGACAAGACCAGCAAACTACCCTAGGCTGGTGATAAACCACGGACACTCACAAAATATTATTTGAAAAGCCAAACAGTACATTATCCATTGACAAGGCTGGTTGTCAATTTTGAAACTTCATGCTTGTTTTTTTTCTTAAAGGCCCCGTTCTTCGTGATCCCACTGTTCAAACTTTAGTTAGTGTGTAATGTTGTTGTTAGAGCATAAATAATACCTGTAAAATTATAAAGCTCAAAGTTCAATGCCAAGCGAGATATTTTATTTAACATAAATTCCCTTTCAAAGCCTACAGCGAACGGCTGGCTTGGACTACAACCTGGTACTTCCTTCATTAATGACGTCAGCAGAACAGACTAACCTCCGCCCACAAGAATACGCGCAAAAAGGGGGCGTGGTCTTGTTGCTGTCCCACGTGGAGAAGAGGACATGTCGCGTGGAGAAAAGGAAGTGTTGCGTTTGAGTGCGTTTGTCGCCATGTCGTCGAGACGCTGTTATTTTGATCCCGGAGTCAAATCACCTTTGTTTGGCTTTCCCAGGGACGCTGTAGAGATCATTGAGCGCATACATCTCCCGTTAAGAGGCGTGACCTTTCCATGTGCGTTAAGCTGCTGTCGAATCACAACACAGGAACTGTGACACGTTCGCTAAGGTGCGGTCAAATCCCAACACGGGAACCGCTGGCACAATCAGAACTCGTTACGTATTTCTGAAGGAGGGACTTCATAGAACAAGGAACTCATCAACCCGTTTTTAGGACAGTGAAAACAGCGGTATACAGATAAGTAAATTGTGTTAAAAATACTGGGTTTTTTTACACACGAAACATGAACACATGTTATATTGCACACTGTAAACACAATCAAAGCTTCAAAAAACACGAAGAACGGGACCTTTAAAAATTTGTCCAACTCAAGGGTTATGGTTAGCATAAAACTTAGCATGGTTAGCATAAAACCTCTTGAGATCGGGTTTGAACTTCTGAAGTGGACACAATTATCAAATTAATATTTATTTATTTATTTATTTAACAAATACATATAAATAAAATGTTATAATATTATGCATAATAACAAAAATCATTTATCTTTGTTATATTATTTATTTATCAAATAATATAGTTTAGTCAGGCTAGACAAAACCAAAATATTCAAAACATGAAAACCTAGCTCCAAATATTTTCTGATCTTACAATCAAATTATGCCTACTGACTTTGGTGACACAAAAGTTTTCTGACTTTTGGTGGTCTCCAAATCAAACAATAAATCAAAAAAAGATGAATTTACCATGACTATGTCAAAGAAATGCACGACTGCAATTATTCATGGAAAATGCCAGATACAGAGATGAGCAAACCTTGATCTTCAGAACAATACTAGCATCTATGTTCCTTTTTGAATTAGTTACAGCACAACATGTATCCGCAAATCATACCAGCCATTCAACACTAGACCACATTAAAAGCCATCATTTTGCTGCATCACTAAAATGCCAAGCACATCTTAAAGCGCTCACTGTGGAGCTTTCATGAGAAGTGGAAAATATCAAAATATAGAAGCTGTCCGGAGGCTATCCCTGGTCATTCCACTTTAAACTCTGAAAATAATAGAGACACTGTTTCCCTTTTCAAAGCACAACAACATATTAAGGATTATTGTTTACCAGGGGAAGGATGAGTGAGCAAGAGAGAAAATAAATGGCAGAGAGGGGTTAGAGAAGATGGGGAGCAGATGATGGGGTCATTTCATTCTGCCCTCCATTTTATCTCCATTCAGATGCTCAAATAACAGCTAATACACTCGCCAACCATTTCACCATTGTACACTGATCATTGCATAGTTCGTTTTTAGTGCTTTTAAAAAGGTTGAAAAGCAATAGTCATTTCTTTATATATATATACACACACACTCACCTAAAGGATTGCTTCAATGCATTTAGGGGTGTGGTCCTGGTCAAGATAATCTCCTGAACTCCAAACTGAATGTCAGAATGGGAAAGAAAGGTGATTTAAGCAATTTTGAGCGCGGCATGGTTGTTGGTGCAGACGGGCCGTTCTGAGTATTTCACAATCTGCTCAGTTACTGGGATTTTCCCGCACAACCATTTCTAGGGTTTACAAAGAATGGTGTGAAAAGGGAAAAACATCCAGTATGCGGCAGTCCTGTGGGCGAAAATGCCTTGTTAATGCAAGAGGTCAGAGGAGAATGGGCCGACTGATTCAAGCTGATAGAAGAGCAACTTTGACTGAAATAACCACTCGTTACAACCGAGGTATGCAGCAAAGCATTTGTGAAGCCACAACACGCACAACCTTGAGGCGGATGGGCTACAACAGCAGAAGACCCACCGGGTACCACTCATCTCCACTACAAATAGGAAAAAGAGGCTACAATTTGCACAAGCTCACCAAAATTGGACAGTTGAAAACTGGAAAAATGTTGCCTGGTCTGATGAGTCTCGATTTCTGTTGAGACATTCAGATGGTAGAGTCAGAATTTGGCGTAAACAGAATGAGAACATGGATCCATCATGCCTTGTTACCACTGTGCAGGCTGGTGGTGGTGGTGTAATGGTGTGGGGGATGTTTTCTTGGCACACTTTAGGCCCCTTAGTGCCAATTGGGCATTGTTTAAATGTCCATCCCTTTATGACCACCATGTAACCATCCTCTGATGGCTACTTCCAGCAGGATAATGCACCATGTCAAAAAGCTCGAATCATTTCAAATGGGTTTCTTGAACATGACAATGAGTTCACTGTACTAAAATGGCCCCCACAGTCACCAGATCTCAACCCAATAGAGCATCTTTGGGATGTGGTGGAACGGGAGCTTCGTGCCCTGGATGTGCATCCCACAAATCTCCATCAACTGCAAGATGCTATCCTATCAATATGGGCCAACATTTCTAAAGAATGCTTTCAGCACCTTGTTGAATCAATGCCACGTAGAATTAAGGCAGTTCTGAAGGCGAAAGTGGGTCAAACACAGTATTAGTATGGTGTTCCTAATAATCCTTTAGGTGAGTGTATATATATTGTATCAGTATGATTTTAGAAGCCAGTGTCCATGACACTGAATGGATTTAAAGTGCCCCTATTATGCTTTTTCAGATATTAGCTTTCATGTAGTGTGTAAATTAGCTGTTTATGCCTGTAAAAGGTCTGCAAAGTTTCAAAGATCAAATTGCTCAATAAATGGAATTGTCTCCCAATTCTGTACGACCTGCAATGAGTCGTCAGTAATTCCAGTCCCACTTCCTGAACGAACCTACATAGGTTTGTAACAAATGTGCAAAATGCCAGCCTATGGTCTGCCGTCAAACAACGTCTAATTTGATCCCCAAACACTGTAGTTGTAGCTGAACCGTTTTGTGTGCTGTGAAAGCAAATCCACTTTGCATGCACTTCTAAAGGTTGAGACTTTAGACATTTTGTATTGCTGTGTAACAAGTGCTGAGCCAGCCTCTGCAGATGAAAATTCAGATATGGTAATGGTCGTTTGTTTACAACAGACTGGGCCATCTGACCAATCAGAGTAGAGTAGACCAATCACAACCAAGCCTGTAGCACTCCTCTCAGAAACTGAAGCCTCCGTGTCTCGATCGCCCCCAAATGGTTGGTCCCAGTATAGGTCATAACCCCCGCCCCTCCGTGTTTTCTAATGGATGCGAGACAAACTAAACAATTAAATTACACTTCAAATATTTTTTTCCCAAATTTGGTTTCTGTCATTGTAGGCAGATTTTATCACGATGATTTCCGTTTTAGTTAGTTAGTTGATGCTATAAAAAACGGGGGGTGTGATGTCATGATTGATAGCTGAGATTGACGGCTTCTCTGAGTGAAGTTGTCACTGAGGCACTAACAGTCTTTTCTCTGGATTTTTGGGAGGAGATTGGAGCTTTAGCTTTAATTTCTACATTTCCATAACTGCTTGTTTCACACCGACATAATAAACTGTTCTGCATCTGTGAGAGTGTGGGCGGGCTTTTGATATTGCGCATCTACTTCCTGCTCTCTACTGCACAGATTCTGGTCCCAAGATCACAACTGTGCAGACTCGGTCCCAAATCTGCGCAAGATGTCAGCGCCATATTCGGACCTCCGGAGCTTCAATTACTTCAGCGGAAGTGAATGAAGTTGCGTCGTCCATATTTTTTTCACGGTCTATGATCACAACAGACTGGGTCATCTGACCAATCAGAGCAGAGTAGACCAATCACAACAGACTGAGTCATCTGACCAATCAGAGCAGAGTATACCAATCACACAACAGACTGGGCAGTCTAACCAATCATAGCAGAGTAGACCAATCAAAACAGACTGGGTCATCTGACCAATCAGAGCAGAGTAGGCTCGCGGAATAGAGGGTTTTAGAGACTTGATCAAACCATTTCAGACACTGTGAGACAAGATCTGATGATGCTATAAATATTATGAGAAAAGTGTTTTTTGACTTTGGATGCATGTAAACCTATTGTAGCAGACCTGCAAAAAAATTACGAGCCTTTAAAATAGCATAATAAGGGCAATTTAACAGACTTTATGAAGATCTTAAGATGACAATTACTAATATTTTTAATCGTTGGTGCAAAATTATCTCACGACTGTAGACGCACATTCATCTGTCAATCCTCAATCATTCAGATGCCTAACGGTTTGATAAGTCTGTTTTATATTTCACATGGAAATGTATGAAGGATGTCAAAATAAAACAGTGTTTGCATCCCATTTATATTTTGCAGTATGACCTTTTAAACGTTTTTTTTACATTAGCAAGATAACGGAACAGATCCGAATATTCAGCAGGAAATAATGAGTAGCTGAAATATATAAATAAGGGATAATTTACAGGTAGTTGGTCATTATAGCAAAATAAACCTTGGCATGCTGAGCTGAAGCGGAGGTTTATGAGCAGCTCGCTGTAGTGTACATTGTCCCCCTTATTACTCGGCTACTTAGCAAATAAATAAATGGATATAAAATATTGATTTAAATTTGAATTATTTTATTATGTGAGTGATACGAGAGTTATTAAATTAAATCAGCTGCTTGGGACAAGTTGTTTATCGCATTATAACGCAGAGTGCTGTAATTGACCAATCAGAATATAGTATTATTTTTCCAATTTGTACAACCTTGGTTACATTAGCAGAAAAGTCATTTCAGAGGCAGAGAAGGTTATTACATTTTATCAAAAGATTATGAAAACACATTTTGATGAATCCCGAACGCCAATTAAGAAAGCAAGCAGGGACAACTTTGATTTCATGTGAAAGTGTCTAGACTGTTAATGGAAGTGATGATGATGATGAACAGACAGTACCTGTGGATGGAGTGGAACTGCTCATGGTAGTACAGCAACACGAGGAGGCGGAAACAGGAGGCTCTCCAGATGCCCACTGAAACACACGAATATAAAATAAAAGTCTCAGTCAAAATGAGTCAAAGTGGGAACCTGAGCAACCACCCAAAACACCACCTAGCAACTATACCTATACCTATTACACCCTATATTTTTATCAATAATGAATTCAAACCTGTAATATCAACCCTATTATGTGATATTACAAATAAAGGGAATGAATTCAAATGTATTCCAAAATGAAATGCTTCACTAAACTATTCTCATGTCATCGGCATACATGGATGGTGACTTTATCCATTCAAAATCTCAAGTAAATGACTTAGATCAGCGTGACGAGTACACAAAACCAATCGAAAGCTCCTGTGCCACATTAAAGGACTGTTTTCAGTCCAGAAGGGAAATCAGCAGCGCATCAATTCCTTGAGGACGGTGTCTAACAAGCACACAAATGCATCCATTAGCAGCAAATTGTTTGTGAGGCAAGCAGATCAAGAATACAATCCATTCAGCTACAAGATGGCCGGCACGTGATCTTGCCCCCAGATACAGTAGCCAGACACTCGATCAGGGCTGGGCAACTCTGGCCCTCGAGATCCACTTTCCTTCAACCCTGATCAAACACACCTGAACAAAGCTAATCAAGGTCTTTAGGATCACTAGAAAGCTACAGGCAGGCATCATTTCAGAAGTGAGGGGGACAGAAATGTCATGTAATACCAGTTTTTTTCTGACCTTTGACAGATTTTATTTTTGTCCTATATTTTCCTATTGACAATTTTAATTGGTTTATATACTACAAACACTTATGCATTAAAGGAGAACTCCGGTGAATTTTTAAGTTAATCTTGATCGTTATACCTTTGTGAGTACTGTCTATAGAGAAAAAAAACGAACCGGATTGGTGCTTGCAACACGGAGCTGTTACAGTTAATGCCCAGAGCTCCCACTCAGCTAACACGGCAGCTATGGGGGCATATACATAAAGAGTGTCTTTGTGCCTCTTAACACAAAATGCAATTAAAATGTCTGTCAAACATGAACAGGGCCCTTACATGACAACGAGATGCGTTTACCAACTTAGCCATTGTTTAAACTCACCAAAATCGTTTTTTAGACGGCAAACGGTAGTCTCGTGCTGAAGTCCCATGAGAACTCAGTTGTAGCCAGTAAAAATGTAAATAGTCCAGGGGGGAGGAGCGTTACGAACCATTTCTTCTTCACTTGTGAGCCGATCATCACTCTTCACACACACAACGCTCCTCCCCCCTGGACTATTTACTTTTTACCGGCTACAACTGAGTTCTCACGGGACTTCAGCACGAGACTACAGCTTGCCGTCTAAAACACTATTTCGGTTTAAACTATTACATAGTTTAAACTATGGCTAATTTGCTAAACGCATCTCGTTGTCATGGTAGGGCCCTGTTCATGTTGTACAGACATTTTAATTGCGTTTTGTGTCTGTTAAGAGGCACAAAGACACTCTTTATGTATATGCCCCCATAGCTGCCGTGTTAGCTGAGTGGGAGCTCTGGGCATTAACTGTAACAGCTCCGTGTTGCAAGCACCAATCCGGTTCGTTTTTTTTTTTCTATAGACAGTACTCACAAAGGTATATCGATCAAGATTAACTTAAAAATTCACCGGAGTTCTCCTTTAAGTCATCATGGATTTTATTTTATTTTTAAATGTAATTTTATTACAGAATAAGGTAGAAAATATATTTCAGTTTCTATACTGTAATGAAAGCTATGTCAATTAGCACTGCATTATTCATATACTTTATTGTCATGTAGATACCCCAAGATAGTTTGAAAAAAACACATACATATTGTCGCATTCGTGTGTTTATTGTCTTCATGTTTCATCAGTCAAAAACGTTTCTGCTTTTGTCCAAATAAGGGATTTCCTGGCTGGAACGTCATAAGTTATTATTTCTGTCCATTTTGGGCTTCCTGCGGGAGAGAGCGCCCTCCGGTTCCAGTATGTATTAAACATATAGTACATTACATGTTTAGCACTCCATAATGCTTACGCTGCCTCGTTTTGGATAAAAATAAAAATGACAGTTGATGCATAACTTCATGTCATGCATAGAATATCTTGTCGCTTTGAATTTAAATCTAGATTTATTCACATTGGCCCATGAAGACCTCTATGTGAACACATTTGCCAGTAAAAAGTGCGGGGGACGCATTTACGTCTTATTAAAAGTGCGGAGGACACGTTTTCTACATCCATGCAGGCAGGTGAGTTTGTTCAGGGCTGCAAGGATTCTACACAGGAAAATAGATCTCGAGGGCCAGAGTTTCCCAGCCCTGATCTTGAGGAAATGTCTCCATTTGTGTTGTATTTCCTGAGCGAGGCCCTTACAGCTCAGGGAATACCGCTGTAATTGTGTTCCTTGTCAGTTTCTAATTTTAGAACTTTTTTGTGACTGTGTTCAATTTCTTTTGCTAGACGATAAAGAATACTCAGAAGTGAGCCATTTTATGTTTGGTCTTCTTGTTAAAAAACTGAAAATATTTAAATAAGCATTGTTTTATTATTATTAATATACTTTAGTTATTTTTTATATTTTAATTTAGCTTTTATTTGTAATATTTTATTATCATTTTAGTTTTAGTAATTTGTGTTTTTTTTTCTACTTATATTTAATTTATTTTTTATTTCAGTTTTAATTATTTTGCTACTTCAGCTTCTTTTTTATCTAATATTTATATTTTGATTCAGTTTATTTGCAAATGCCTTCCTTTATTAACTTACATTTTATCAAATAATTATCATCGTTTTATTATTTATTATCGCGTTAATACGTTATTTGGGGGTCAAACTGTACAGTCCTAAACACCAAGCACTTCAATGGTTTGCTAAAACCAAACGTCAAGCACAAAACCAGAATAAATAAAGTATATTATATAACAGTTAGTTTCAGTCCTTGAATTTGATTGGCCAAGAGTTTTTATATTTAGATTAACATCATTGGGATGTTTCACTGCATTACTTTGCTCCATGTTCCTGACCAGAGATTGTGAGCAGTGGGGAGTGAAGTGGATTTGTGCGATTTTGCTTGGAGCAAAGAGGGGGTTTGTTGAAAGTTTGTTGAAAGAGTGTTTGTGTTTAATCTCTTTCCAGTATCACTCATCGTAGGTTTCTCTCACTGGTGAGTGGGAGCAAGAAATGTAAAATCCGGAGTGGACCTGGAACGGATGAAATCACAGAAGGCTTTGAGTGGGTTATGAATAACTTGTATACTCCATTCCGTTTTTTGAGTTGTCTGACAACACATAACGCTCCCTTTTTTTCTTTTGGAACTATTTTCATTGGCAGATTAAAAATATACGAACTAACAGGCAGAATTTTGTCTGAATCTGTTGAGCTGTGGTTTGGTCATACACACCTTCTTGCATGATATTGCTTAAAGTTATAAAAAAAGAACAGGTCATTTAGAGATCAATCTTCATGAACGTTCACAACCATGAAAATATTAAACAAGATTGACCTAATTTACATACCAACACTGTCTGTGCTTTTCGCCAGTCATTTTCACAAGCAAAGAATTTGCCAATCACAACAAAGGTCATTTACATTTAGAAGTCTTAAAGGTACAGAAGCAAAATCTGGTTGTTTAATTCTAAAGAACAGAGGTGGTGGAAATGTCTTGCAGAACAAAATTAGAACAGATTTTGCTCCAAGAAGCCTTGACTAACATTATTTGCAGAATTCAGGGCAAAAATAAACTGCTACAAAAGGTCAGAGACATGGCCTGGTGGGAAGAGCATGTGCACCAACATGTTGTGTACGTGGGAGACTTTAGTTTGAGTACAGGTTGGGTCATTTCCCGATCCGATTCATCCCCCACCACCCATGTTTCCTGTCTGCTCTCTCACAGTCAAAATCAATAAATCCCAAAAATAAACAACCAAAAATGGATCCGTGGGCTCCGTACCAAATGAACAATGAGGACCAATATTTGCCAATATATCCAAACACCAATGTTAACTAAAGTCTCATGCGTATAGAAAAAACAACTGAATCAATTCAGAAACATACACTGCAGTCATCCAGACATTCGAGATCTCCCCTCCAATGTAAACGATATGAAGCAGTTTGTAGTTCTTATTAATAATGAGTTCATGCACAGGGTCACACATGACACACACACACAGCCGGTATGAGTTCAGCACAGCGCTTGTGTTATTCAACTCAGCCAGGTGTTGTTGGAAGGGAGAGCTCGCTTCACAGGCGGAGCCACTGCCATGCTGTCTCCCTATTGGAGCGTTATTGTCCCCACAGCCTACCAGGAAGGAACACAAAGCCTATCTTTGCTTTTTTAGATGAAATTCAAATGAGTACAGGCAGACTATGAATATGCAAAAAAAAGGCACAAAAACGATAGAATCTCTTTACCCTTTACAGCTAAGCCCCTCTCTGATGCCTGTGACATTTTGTGCGCAGAGATTGGCTGAGAGTGATGAAACACGACACTGATGTTCAGCGCCCGCATCGTGATAGCCATTTCTCTGAACACGCCCTCAGAGAGCCAGGGCAGGTCACACGACCCCGCCCTCACCGGCACACGCTGCACGTCAGCACTGACCGCCAACTGCACCATGCCATTTTCCCACTCTGCCATCATTATAGTTGAGTGTCTTTAATTAGTCGAGGGCAGAGAGAGAGAGAGTGAAAGAGAGAGAGAGGTCTGATTGCAATTATATGCTTTCATTGGCATTCTCCCATCAGCCTCAAATTCTGTATTAAAACTGGAATGCTATAGAAACAAACGATTTTAACTTCCAATAATGTCCTCTCAAAAAAACAAAAACAAAAAAAAAAGGGTTTGGATTTACCAAATATTTGATCATCAGATATTTTTAGAGGTATTTCATGAATAGTCACAGTATATACACTTGTGATATAAATAGAGCTCCTTCGTATGAAGGTTGCAAATATAGATATTCAAAAGCTGTCAAGGAGCTGTCAAGGATCTGTCCAGGCCACACTTCAGCCTAAAATGAAATAAATAATAATAATAAAAATCATATTTTGCATTAAGGAAATGAAGACATTTTCAGCCTCATTAAGAGCTGTGGCATTATTTTTTTCCCATCATTTTTATGACAATTAGGCACATTTCCCTCCAGTACTCATTACCGTAACGCAAAAAAACTCATTACTTTAATGTCATCAACGTCAGCCAGCTAGATCATTTTATCTTGGTGATATATTTACTTAGCAGAATTCAGAAGAATGTTACAACAACAACAAAAGAGCAATATTCAATACTTGATAGAAAACCAAATGTTTACCTTAGCTAGGTGTAGAAAATGTGCATCAAAGAACAGAAGATTCATACGTTCACACCAAGGATGATAACTATAACTTTAAATAATCATTCTGAGAATAGCCCAAGCCACACCTCAAGAGGTATAAAAAAAAGTAGCCTACTTCAACGAACATAAGATTCGTACATAAGGCCCGTTGGACAATAACTATAAGCACAGAGGAACAATATTGTTGAAATCATATTCAGAACAATTTAAAGACTTTAAAGAGCACGAGCATTTAAAGCAACAGATGACAAAACTGCAGCATGTGCTAGTCTGCACCAGTGTATCGGCTGATAAAAGCTATTATTTTCCCTTTTGGCCTTCGGAGGATTGTTTTAACAGCCGATGATCAAGTCCGATTATATCCTGTCAATCGAAAGAAGGCATAAAACTTCTATATCTCGTACTGTGTCTGAAGAAAATGTCTGAATGTTTTGACGCTCTTAAATGTGATGTGACAGATCGCTGTAGTGCCTCAGTTCAAGTGCAGTGTGGCGCTAAAGTCATCCCTTCCGCTTTACTACTAAGTTAAATTACTAAATAAACGTAATTACGTTTAATAACCCGTAATAACGGGTTACCATCATGGTGACGAGTGGAATATGAGCTTAGTTTGAGAACAGATATATGTTAAATGTTTTACATTGCTGTACTCATTGAGCTGTTCAATGAGTACATACTCTACTCATTGCTGTACTCAAGTGCTATGCTATGTGCTAAGCATTTATTGAGTTAGCTAGTTAAAGCTAGCCAAGTTTAAATTGAGATTACATTATAATTTTAAGTTAAGAGTACATTATCTTACGCAAATGTTTCAAGTTAAGAGCCATTAAACTGTATGAGTACAAAATAAAATAAAAATTATGTAACCGATTGCATCAGATTTTTCAAGTTTTGCCAACTTTTTTGGGTTTACAGTGTAGGTATCATTGTGCATAATCGGTTTTTAAAGCTACACTGTGTGATATTTTCCCCCATCTAGCGGTGAAAGGGTATATGACAATCCAGTAAATATTAGTTTCTTTTCCTCCCAATTCCGATTTCGTTTTAACTCCTACGGTGGCCGATTTAGTCCAAGATTAACATGGCTTCCAGTTCGATCCAGCAATCCCCCTCTTCACATTCGCCATCGAGTTGTAACGCGTGTGTCCGGGTGAAAAATACGGATAGCTCACTCAACGCAACTGGAGTCGATGCAAACACGGAGGCGATTGACGTCAAACAGCCCGCACTTTATTCCCCGCGGAACCCCCCACAAGAGTCCGGCACAAACTCCACTTCCGTCCACAGCATTACCCAACAAAACAAAACTAAATGAATGTTAGCAACAGAAGACAGAAAATAATCCGCACACATGGGAGCTCGAGGCGCAGTGCACACACACACACACACACACAGACCGCAGGCGCTCCAACCGGGGCGAACGCTCTTAAAGGGGCAACACTATTTTCCTACTCGCTACAGAGTGTTAAAACGGGAAAGGCGAAGCTTGAATTTACGGGTATGTCCCTCTTTAGTGTTTTCAGCTAAGAATAAACTAAAAAAGTTACACAGTGTAGCTTTAAAGGGAAGCCAAAGCATTTTGATTGCCCTCTGGTGGCATTTATATATATAAATATATTTCTAAAAAAATTTCTACAGTGGAAGAAAGTGCTGTCCATCTATTTTTACGGTCCATCTATAGTGTGGACAGACCTTAACAATGACCTGATACAACCTTTCCTTCAACTGGCCCCAAACCCTCTCATATGGCACGGTGCCAGCCCTAATGGTCAGCCCTAAAAATAAAAATCTGGTAATGAGAATATGGAGAGATAATGGGTGTAATTTTCATGGCAAAAATGTTATAAATAGGCTTTTTTTGTGCTAAATATTATTATTTTACTATTATAATTTTGGGGTGAAATGTGACCTGTACATGTGTTCATGAGGTTCACCCTGTCAGTCATCTCTGTTAAGTCATCTAGTTTGTTTTCCTCCAGGTGATATTCTATTAATTCATTTCAAGTAAATTAGTCTTTCTTGTTTATCTCTCCGTGCATTCGCTAAACAAAAGCTTTATTGGGGGCTAATGCAAATTAAATGCACAGGTGTGACTGGTTTTCTTGATAGGGGAGATGTTATTTCCGCAACAACAAACAAAAAGCTGCTGCTACTTGTTGCTAAATGTTATTCATAAGACGTATTGCAGTTGCAAAAAAATCTCCTAGGGAAATTAAAACTTTTAAATGATCTTTTTAAAATGGAGCGGAAAAGAAGACTAGGCTTTAAAGATAGTTAATAATGATGGTTTGATCATTTTATAGCCTGGCTGGGGGATATTCAGTAATTAACAGGGGCAGAGAAAATTAAATCAGGTTGTCGGGTTGCAGAAGTTAATAATGTAAAAGCGCAATTTTCACCGTTCATTAATCTGGAGAGCACATTGCTGGAGGTTATCCACAGGATTTTTTATTTAAGTGTGGACAAGCTATTGTTTTGACACATAGCATCTGAGAACAGGGTGTAGACTAAAAACAAACACGCTTTTCTTTAAGGGATAGATCAGCTCTCTTCCACTTATTTAAACTTGGTGCTCATGTTTGGTTACAAGACATGCGAGAGCAACTTTGCTCTTTGCAACTTTGGTCAGTGGTGTCATGATGCGTCATATTTGAATATACGCAAACTAGGGCTACATGATATTAGGCTGCTTGATATTGGGAAAAAGACATTGCAATATTTTTTTTTTCTGCTAATATTTCTTGGTTTTCAGTTGTTGTTGTTTTGCAGATTACTTGAAAGGGTAACTAAACCCTAAAACAACCTTTTTTTGGTTAATGGTCTGCAAGACTGGGGCTTTATTAGTGCTGTTCATTGATTCGAGTAAATGTTTTGACATTTGGGTATAAAGTCAGGCTTTTCTTGCAATATTTTTGCCATCCGTCATGTGTACAGATACTTTTCATGCAGGAGATGCGCTTTCAAACCTTGAAACGCAAGTGGTTGCCATGTTGTAATGAACAATACCGCAACGTGCTGCCGTATATAGTCTAACTTTTATTTGAGGAAATCTGTTTATAATAGGCTATTAGGTTTGAACTTATTGGTCCTGCATTGCCTATTGATTCAGTTTATTTGAATAAAAATACATCTGACAGCTGTCAATCAATCCGTCACTGCGGGTCTCAGGTGCAAGCCCCCCGCTCAGCCCCGCCCTCGGTTCGTCCCCTCTGTCTCTGCTGTTTCCAACTATTTGTAAATCGTGAGAAAATTTTAACCAAGGAACCGGGACGTGTGAGGGAGTTGCCTGTCAATTGCGTCATATCTGCGTTACCCTCGGTTTCCGGTTTTATTTTGTCACAGTAGCCACCGAGTGAACGCCAAGTAACGTCATAACATAATTTTCAACACACTCAGATGTATCTAAAATGATAAACAGAGCTGCGTTACCTCATACTCATGACGACTGAGGCATAATAAAAGTCCCGCCGGCGACTATGCCATAATAACAGTCCCGCTGCCCGTGAGGCATGTGTTCCGCTCTTCTTATTAACAATCGCTCCAGCGGCCTTGCTCAGCTCCCACAACACTCTGTCCTGCTCTGCTTCATACTACAGTATTGTTAATAATCGCATCCATGAACATGATTTCTGCCCGAGTTCTATCCCGATTCTTTTCCACCGGCAGTGAGGTGAAGACCACATGTCCCAAGATTCTGCGCTCAAACGTGGCGTCATCAAACTATGCCTTTGTTTTGAATAGGTGACCTCTAGTGGACAGAAAAGTTACATAGTGCAGCTTTAATAGCTATATTTGGGAAGAATAAATAATTCTAGAATAAGTGGGGTGAGTTCAAAGAGAATAAAAATCATTTTAAAAATGGGAAAAAAAGACTGTTTATGCGGAATACTTTTTTTTTTTTTGAGTGTGAACCATCTTTTAAAGTCACCATGAAATCAAAAATGGACAATTGTTGTGCAGCATGAACATTCTTCAAAACATCTCCTTTTGTGTTCATGAAAGAAAGAACGGAACTCATAGATGTTTGGGAGAACTGTTCCTTCAACATAAAATTGCTCAGGCAAGACAATAAAGCCCTTTTATTCATATGGCAACATATAACAAATGATTAACTATGATATGCCATTTCAAAACATCATAATATAGTGCATAAACCCCAAAATTGGACAGAGCTATTGATCCTGTGGGCACTGTGGGATGCTCGGTTTCTGTTTTTTTGATGTTGAAAGCAGCAAAAAGAATAACCATGGAAACAGGAGGGGGGGGGGGTGTTTTCAAAGGGAGGTTTCTCCTTATGTAATATTCAGTACCAACGATGCCACCAAGGAGGATATCAGGACAAGCTGCCCTCACAGCCCAAAATTACAGCTAAAATTCACAACACAAACCAAGCGTTTGTAATGCAATTAGCTATTTTACGCTATCTATAAACAATGTATCTGGCTGTAACAGATCTTGCGAAAGAGAGTAAATACCTGCCTGTGCCGTCTGGTAAAAGAAAAACTACTTCCCTGGAAAGGCACAAATATTACACAGCTGATAGCGAACAAATAAGTACCCTCAAGACTCAAGCAAGCCATCCGCTTCCACTGGGTTTCACCACAACAATTTGCTGTGCCAAATTGCCCTGTTACCACGGGCATTGCCAGACAATAACATTTTCCATCAGACCAAATCAGACCAAATTGAAGAATTGAAGAGTGAATTTGTGGCCGAGCGCTCTCCATCGGAACAGGAATAGGCTGGATGCATGCCAGGCTGAAATGATCTTTAGTTTTTTATCAATCTCCCCATGCGACGGACTCAAAACAAGCTAAACTAGCGCCTGGCCTCCCAGCTTGGGCTTGAGGGGAAATCCAGGAGTGATGGTCTTCTCCTGCAGCGCGATCAATTTTGAAATTAATATCAAAGGCGTTAGACAGACAACAGACCATCTCCTTCCTGACGGAGATATTATACAACGTGTGAATAATTCCTCAGCCATTTGATGTCTCTTTGATGGCCTTGTTATTCAAGTTATTGGATTTATGCATCATGCATGCAGGGACAGGCTTGGAAATTTGCGCAATAATATCTCAAAGGTAAAGAATTTAGGGTGTTATTGACAGAGCAGGCAAATAACTGTGTGATTAAATAATAATAGAATGCACTTGAAAAAATAAAGGTGTTTAAACCTGCATGTTCGGGTGCATCAGCCTGTATCAGTTTCTATGTCTGCATGAAAGGAGATAAAGTGTACACTAAAATCCTTTTATTAAACAGTGTTTTTCCAGTTCTAAACATCCATAACACAAGATCGATAATGGGATAGTTCACCCAAAAATACTCACCCTCAAGCCATCCTAGGTGTATATGTCATTCTTCTCAATACAATCAGAGTTATATTAAAAAATGTCCAGATATTTTACTTTATAATGTGTTAAATATGGATATTTTTCTTACAAAAACCCATCGATTCACTTAAGAAGGCCTTTATTAACCCCCCGGAGCCGTGTGGATTACTTTTAGTATGGATTGATGCACTTTTTTTGGGCTTCAAATTTTGGGCTGCCATTCACTGCCATTATAAAGCTTGGAAAAGCCAGGACATTTTTTTGATAAAACTCCGATTGTATTTGTCTGAAAGAAGAATGTCATATACACCTAGGATCGCTTGAGGGTGAGTAAATCATGCAGTAGTTTTCATTTTTGGGTGAACTATCCCTTTAAGGACATAATAAGACTTGTTTTCAGAATAGCTGTCTTGTATTGGGTTTGGCTTAACATGCATGAAACCTCCATGAATTTATGCTTAAAAAACGACTTGCAAATAATGTAAGGAAATACACATTTATATTGAATTTGAGATATACATTTAAGACAAAAATGACCAAATGAAATATATTTTTTAGAGTGTAAGTGCAATAGATCAAAGGGCGTAGAGTCAAAACTTGTTGAACAAACAGTGTTCTTCATCTGCCATCATATCTAATCATTTCCTTTTGATTCACTCTCTCAGACAGTGATGGAGAATTAATTCTCTGTCTGCTTTTTATCTTTGAAGGACCTGCTATGTGCGTCGAGTGTGTGAATATGTGTTTAGTCTACCTGAGTAACTGTTTTAACCTCGTTCTTTCTCCCACTTTTTATTGAAATGTCTTGTCAGGCATCTGTCACCAGACCTTCAAATTAACAACAATTGAACTTTACCTAAAAAGGAGATGTTGATCCGATCTTGATCCAAAGGCTTTTATTTATCTTTTTTTTTAAGCTTTACTGTATATTTTTTGTTACCACTAACGTCAACAAATGTAATTAGAAAAAAAAATTATGGTTTTCAAACAGTTTTCCATAAAAATTCTCCCTGTCTTCCATTGCTCAGCCAAACAGATGGTTTACTGTTTCGAGACAAACAGCGCATTTTGATAGAGCCACAACACTTTCAACTCATGAACACAGGTGCACTGTTGTTAACCACGAGATTTAAAAAAACTGCAAAAAATAATAATAATCTAATCGTACAATCTTTCCAAGTATTTTTGCTTAGTAAACATACATTTTGATACAAGATTGCCATACATATTGGAAACACATCAAGGTCAGTTAACCTGGTGTCAACAGGGACTTTCATCAACAGATGGCATCCATAGTGCAACAAAGCAGAAAAGGTACAACTAAATATACAAACTGTTCATTTATTAAAAATAAATGAGCTTGAGAATCTTATTCTTGATGCATAGCATGCTCATAAAAAAACTAATATACATCAAAGCTTTAGTTTTAAAATCATAAGGATGTAGGAGAAAGTGTGTTTCTAGATGCTGTGGCTGGCCATCATTTCATTTTTTCACTATTCCAACCATTTTATAAAAGTAAAAATTCATTTTTAAAGCCACGCAGTCTCTCAATTAGGTCATAAAAACAGCATGAATAAAGCCAGTCAAATATTTTTAAATGCCGCACATGACAGTCGGAGCAAAAGTATTTTTTAATGACAAAATACCCAATTACTTCTATAACTGTTTGCAAATGTGTAAATATGCATAGTTTACATTGAGTTTTACTTACATCATAGTCAATATTAGTTTAAGAAAATAAAGCAAACTGAAAATATTAAACAGTTTATGACATTTAAATAGTCAACACTTCCATATAAATATTTCGCACAACAAAAGCTATATTTCCTCTATGACTAAAGTCAGTCTAAATGTAAAAATTGGCCATCAAAATTAGCAAAACTGTACCTTAATCTCAACTCCAGCATGTCAGAATATTCCTGTTCATAAGCGACGAGAGAGAGAATTAAATAGACAGACAGACAGACAGAGGGAGACAGACAGAGAGAGAGAGAGAGAGAGAGAGAGAGAGAGAGAGAGAGAGAGAGAGAGAGAGAGAGAGAGAGAGAGAGAGAGAGAGAGAGAGAGAGAGAGAGAGAGAGAGAGAAGTGCATGTGGGATGAAGGGAAGAGTGAAACAGACGGAGCTCAAGAGAACAGTGAGGGTTCGAGAGACACAGACAGAAGGACAGAAGGGAAGATGAACCGAGGGAGGGAGGAATAGGAGGGAGGAGGGTGTTTCATGGGTGTGTGTGAGGCAGGATATGCGCGTACACACACCATCGCTCCGCTGTCTGTCTGTGTGCGTGCGTGGAAAGAAAGAAAGAGTGAGATAAAGAAATATGTGTGCACATAGCCTATTAACTGAAAGCAAACAAATGTATGTCGTAAAGTGTAAACTCATACCGCTGTTGAGAGGGCGTGAGCATCATAACGGGAAAGAGAAAGAAGAAAAGAAGGAGAGCAACAGGTTGATGAGCAGTCTCCCTAGAAACAGCGGGAGTGCGCACGGGGAACAGATGTCCTATGGTTTTGTATCGCTCTCTGGCTGACACACACCGTAAGCGAGCGATGCAAAAAACTACAACACGCTTAAAATCTACCAAACTGTCTGCGTAGTTTGTCACCTTGAAGTTGAATTCGGAACAACATACTAGCATAATAAATTATTTCCGCCATTATCCACCAAAAACAATGTAAAAGCATTGGCCAACAGAATGCTCCTCAGGATTCACATCTTCGAGGAGGCCATCTTGTTTTCTGTTTACTTATTATTATTATATATATAAAAAATAAAAAAAAAATTTGGCAACTGTCACTTAGGGGGCTTGATCGGGCTTCCTCTGGGACAACAGCCAGGGTTTTAGGGCCCACCCAATACCTTGGTCCAAAGCGGGCCAACTGGGGGTAGGAGTGGGTCAACACCGCTGTTATTATAAGCAGGCTACCAGCTACAACATTTTAAACCTTTTTCAGCTCAAAACTCACTTTCAGACACCAGCGAATGTTGGAAATAACTTCCTTATGATCCGATGGGGATTCTGATCAACCGTATGAGGCACAAATATATTTATATGCGATGCTAAAGGCTATTTATGCTAACCTAACATTGTAGTCAGTAATGGAAATGTTCTAGTTTATTGCGTCACCACTTGCAATCGTTTTCGATTTTACAAAAGTGTTCTGGTTTGACTCGCTCCATTGTCGTCAAAATCATTAAATATAATATAAACCCTGTATCAAATCTCTTAATTATAATGTTCGCATTGTAGTTTGTTGCATCGCTATTGGTGTAGCTGGAGTGTGAGATGAAGGACAGGGAGGGTGTGTGTGTGAGAGTGTGTGTGTTCTACCTTCATTGTCTATGATATCTATTATTGAGATGGGCCCCCTCGTCAGTAACCGGATACGACTGGACAAACACAGCTAACAGAATATTCCAATTAACTAGCGCTGCTGAAAGAGCCGCCGACTTACTCTGTGTGACACTGAACGCAAACAACAGATAATATAGTACAAATGGAAAGTTAGATGAAAGGAGAAGAGGGCTGTATAAAAGGCAACCAGTATAACAAACATACAGGTCCACAGTACCACAGTGTACATGGTACATTGTTTTAAGGGTTCGGACACTGGCAGGCAATTTTACTTCGATTAAAACGGGGGTGGGGGTTGGGGCATTTCAACATGTCTGCATTTGCCGCAACATGTTGGGTCTGACAAATCTAGTGTTGAGAATGTGAAAATTGTCTGTGAGATTTTTGCACAACAACCAGCTTGATCCAGGTTCAATTAATAATTTCTTTCTCTCTGAAATGCAGCAAGACAGCTGGACAAACCAAAAAGGGAATCAAGTTGACACAGGCATTGCATGCACTGTATTTCAAGGACATAGGTGAGTTGAGCTTGTTTTGGTGTTTCATAGACACTACACCAAACATCCCCAAATCTGCCTGCCGATGCCCTCAGGGGGGCAGTGAAAGATCTCCGGGGGGAGGAAAGGAAGGAAGGGAGGGTCCTGGCTCCTCCATTCACAGGCTGAAATGCATCAAAAAAGTCCTTATATTCAAGCTACAAGTTCTTTGATATTCACTGTTGTGTGGTTAGTTCAGAGACTGCTATCCATCTAGTCTACATTCACACCTCAGATGCTGACAGAACTGAGAGAACAGGAAAGTTAATCAACACCAGCTAATGAGTATTCACTTCCTGCTCTGCGTTTTGTAGCTTATACGAGGGGGAATTTTTGTCAAAAACATCTGTAATATTACCATCAAAAATAAAATTTCACAGGAAAGGCTCACCTTTTTATTTAAACAGCCAATGGGCTTTAGTTTACGTCGCGACCATGGAACATGATTTGATACGTCTATTGCTAATCAAATGAAGGTATAAAGGGGAGGATCATGCTAGTTCTAGAGAGCATCTGATTGGACAACAATTTGTTGTCTTTGTGCAAGATCAGTCATCAATATTTTCAGGTCTCCAAAATATATGCATATATACAGTATGCTAAAAGTTTTTGACAACTTTTACTAGCATATTTGAGCTCAGTCATTGTTTAATCATTAAACAGTTTTACAGTATATAATATTTATATAATAAGAAAAACTGTACATTGTCATTACCATAATGCAAATAAATGCTATATTCAATTTTAAAATATGAATAAATAAAGGTAGTATTTATTTCCTTTATTAATCGCATACAAATGTTTGTGTTATGTATGTACATAATATGTGTGTGTGTGCTGTATAATTGTTATGTATATATATATATATATATATATATATATATATATATATATATATATATATATATATATATAATACATATAATACACACACGTATATTTAAGAAAAATTTGCTATATTCATATATAAATCATTTATATTTATATATAATATAAATGATATAGATATATACACAGTATATACATGCAAATATTTCTTAAATATATACATGTATGTGTGTATTCAAATATACATAATACATATACACAGTACACACTCATATTACGTAAACAAACTTTTATTTTGAATGCAATTAATCGTTTGACAGAACTATTGTTATTTAAATGAGAAACAAAAATACTGCAAGCAGTCAGAATCTAATGAGAATACGGATTGAAAATAACATGAATTACCAAAAAAAAAAAAAAAAAACGCAAAGTAAAATATATGCACGCGTTGCGGTAATGAGAATCTGGGGGTAAAACATTCCTAAATTGTCATTTAAAAAATAATGGCAATGTGCTTAATTCTCTTCAAAAATTCTTTGAACAGTTTTCATTCTTTTTTGCTTTGGATTTAAAGGTGAGATGTGACGCAGACTGCTTTTCATGAGATTCACCAAAAACTATCAAAAACAAAACAACAGCACGGATAACAGCAAGACAAAAAAGAAAGAGGAACTGCAAACTCATGTTACTGTGGGGAGGGCCAGACCGGTGTCCATTTCCCTTTAATATTGTAGGGAGGTAATAAAGAGGGGAGAACTGAAACCAGCCCAGCTGACAGTCAGGCCAGATAGGAGCGGTCATATGATCCCATCAAACCGAGCCTGCCTTTTACCTGAGCTGCAGCGTCTGTGCATGGGGGAGAATGCAGAAACCAGAACGCTGAGATGTTCTGTCAGCCCTGCTTCAAAAGCTGACCCTGACGCTGGAGCATGTCAACATGAATTCACTGCAACTAGATAACCAACACTCAGAAACATAAACAACTATATGCTGTATAGAGACATAAGAGACTAACAGGTCACTCTGTCTTTTTATGCATTATCAAAACATGTTAAGAGACTCGCATGTTGTTGTCACAAATTGTGAACGCACACGCACACGAACACAAAGGCAATCTGGCAGTCTTTAATAAATCCACAGGCAAATCCAGACAATGAGAGACACATAACACATCCAAACATTGACGAGACCCGACAAGAATGAACAGACACAATGGAACTTAAGTACACACATGCAAACAAGGATAATAATTACACACCTGAAATGAATGACAAACCAAATGAGTGACCATGACAACAAACAAGTGGTGGGAAATAGAGCAAGCAGGAAAACAAGTGCAAAGTTGTGTCGCTGAGAAGTTGAACAGAAAGTGGCATTTCCTCTAATAATGCTGAACTAACAATGATAAAATGCACAAAAAATAATTTACTTGGCCTCATATTGTTCCAACCCTGTATGACTGAGAAACACAAAAGAAGATATTTTGAAGACTGTTTTTGTTCATTCAATGAAAGTCAATGCTGTCCAAAACAACATTGTACCCCACTGAGTTTCACTGTATGAACACAAAAAAGGCATTTCTCGAAATATGTTTTGGGAACAACTTGAGGGTGAGTAAAGAATGACAGTTCTCATTTTTGATCTATCCTTTTAAGGTCAGGAATATAATAGAGACTTGGGGGTGTTTTTTGACTTTGGACATAAGCAAACACTTTGCAAACTCCTAACAACATTCTCAAAACCATCCAGATCACTCTAGATGGCCGTTCACACAGAATGTGGTTTTGCATTCAAAAACACGAAACACAGGGTAGAGAGATGGAAAAAAATAAATAATAAACTTTTTTTAAACAGTTGAACACATTTTACCACATAGTAACCCCATGGCAACCAACCAGAACACCCTACACTTATTTTTTACTGAAAACAGATTTTTCAAAGCTGCAAATAAAATGATAAAACGATGAAATTTCAATTTCAAAATCTCACATTTAGTTCAATGTGTTACTTGCCGTAATTATTCGCGAAATTTACTAGCAAGTTCTAAATGAAAATTACTTCAAAGTAAATGTGTGTGTAGCCAGCATTGTGGTGGCAACTTTTGCATAGGAAAGTAACTGTATGTAAAATTCTAACTAAATTTAATATCTAAAAGCCCCTAAAGTAAACGTTTTGGTTCAATAAAACATCACTGAACATCTACGAACTAACCAGCTAGCTAACAAACATTTCAAAACATTACAAGCCGTGAGTCACACGTTTTGAATCAAGGATTTTGGTCCAGCAAAGACAGCTTCCCTCACAGGGCGGGAGAGAAACATGGGGCGAAACAACGTGGGAGCCAGGTCCATCCGGGCCACTGCATAGTTCTCATTCTTCGCAGATGAGAAGTGAGGTGAGGAAGAAGGGGGAGATCTTTGGGTGAAACAAAGGAGTACAGTAGAACAATAGCCCTCTCTGCCCGTCTCCCAGCCCTGCTAGCCAAAACACAGGCCGCCAGCGGAGACGAGAATGCCAACAGAGCGCTAACAATGCTCAGCAGTGAAAATACTGAAGGCTCTACGGTAACACAGAGCAACATGAGGGACAGTCACACGTAACAGGTTTTCTGTGGCGTCTGATGTCAATGGAAACACTTAAAGCCCCAAGTATACACTGGTTTTTGATGTGTATCATAGGGTATGTGTACAACACATGTGACATAATGGCCCCGATATGCTCACGGCAAAGTTCTTAAAAGGCCTTAAATATGACCATCAGCACAGTACACACATTTAATAACAGCACATCAGGAACTTTCGGGGGAGGGACTTGGGCGCTGAACATGCTGATTGGTTGAGTTCACGTAGCATTTTGATTGGTTGTCTCTCCACGCAGCATTTTATTTCAACCACTATTTTTTGTATGAATAACAGCACATACTCTGTACACTCAGGCCGATTATGTTCCTTTTTTTTTTTTTACTAATTAGTTTGTATAGTGGTTGGGCCTGTTGTTTCAGTCAAAAAACTAAACAAAAAGAGAACAACAACAACTACTACTGGAGGCACAACAACATAAAGCCATTTTCCACATTTGTGTTATTTACAGTACATTTGCCTGGAAGGATAGAAGAAGAAAAGGAGCGGATCCGCTATTGCATGCAAAGGTTAGAACAAGAACCAAACAAAAATGTTGGAGAAGGATTATGCTGCATTGTTTACTTACCTTGCACATAAGCTGTTGAACACGCATACCATCTATGCAGACAAATAAATTGGGCTGCGGACTCTACTAATGACAAAAATTATGTCACACGGACAATGCGCGGACTGGAAAGTCTGCTTGAGAGGTAGTACTTTTTCAAAGATCAGGAACTTTTGGGGGAGGGACTTGGGCACTGAACATGCTGATTGGTTGAGTTCACATAGCATTTTGATTGGTTGTCGCAGCATTTTATTTCAACCACTATTTTTTTAAAAGTCTTTTGTGGTGCGTGCAGTAAGAGTTGTTTGTTATTTGAATCAACAATGGAGTTTAAAAAATACAACCGATGGACCGACGACGAGGTTCAGGCTTTATTAAGCTTATATGCGGAGGATGAAATCCAGCGGGAACTGCAAAGTCACCAGACTAATTTTCCAAATCTACCACGATGGAAACGTAGACAGCGACAGGTCTGGGGGGAAAAAGTTCCTGGTACAAATTGTTCTGGGTAATTTCAGTGGCAACGCGGCTTATATTAGCATTCACACCAACGTACTTTAACGTTGTGTTTATTATAAGCTGTGCAGCAGTTTTGTCATCAAGCTCTTAAAGTCAAATGGATTCTGATTGGCCGTCAAATGTTTTTTTTTATCATTCATCAGCTGGGAAAAAAACATTCTGGAAGTGATTCCAACTATATTGTTCTTCTATGTCTTTATTGTTGTAGTTGTGTTATGAACTTCGCTATTCTCATAGAATTAGAATGATTATTAAAACTGTATAGTTATTATAGTTATGGTCCTTGGTATGAACGGCCATTTACTCATACTTAACGCAAATTTATGATCACGATTTACAAACACACTTAAGGATTTTTCCTAGCAGTAGATAAAAAGTTAAAAATCATTGATGGAGGGTCCCGCATCTTATCTAGAGACCAAAATATCAAAGAGAATTAGGGATGTGTTTGACTTTTCGCCTCAGGAGGAAACCACCACTAACGCCCTAGAAATTACCCAGAACACCCTAGAAAGTGCATAGCAACAAACTTAAAACCACTCAGAACAGGTAAGCCGCCATATAGCAAGACCCCGGCAACACCATTGCATTGTGCCAGTGAGTAATGCATGGCTACAAAACCAGAAAATGTAGAAAAACTAGAAAGTTAGTTTTTAAATACTTCCACAACTGGGCCAACAGAAGGCCTGCACGCTCATAACTGCTGACTAGGAAGAATGACATCTGCTGAAATAGCAAAAAACGCAGGCGAATTTACTCAACAGGATCAATGATCAAGCAGCCGAGATACATTTTTCATAATACCTTTAAGGTCTGACTTTGCAGGTATTACAAAATATACAAATACAGATGGATTCTGGGGATGGAAACTGATTTTACAGTATTAAAAAAACTATTTGTGGGAACTTTGATGGAGTATGAAGTGTAAAAAGAAATAACAGGATTTTCTAGTCATATGATTGTTGCATTCTTCAAAGAATTAACCCAACCTAAAATGAAACGGTCACGAGAAAATAGGTGACGGAGGGTGAGAGTTCTTTTGGTAGTTGGGAGAAGGAACTAGATTTGTACATTTTCTGAAGAAAGTGATAGCTACAATGCTGCTATGCCGTTTTATGTTTTTGCTGTATTGTTTCTGCATGTTGTACATGCCAATAATAATAGAAGAGAGTAATAATGCCTATAATAGTCAAAGGATTATGGCAAGTTTTTTATGGCATTGCATTTATAATGTATTTTTGAATAAATAGATTTATTAAAAAAACAAAACAAAAAAAAACACCTCATTAACCCGCACATGGTGCTGGTTTATTGGAATTCCTTTTAGTTTTGTTCCCTCACTCACCAGTAAAGTTTTTGTGTCAATTTTCTTTGGTTTTGTAAAGAGAAAATTCTAGTGTCAGCAAAGTGTTTTTGAAGGATATTTGAAAGACTACTAGAGACAGCATCTCTCATTTAATGGGCTGTACTCTTGGCGAAAGCAAAACAAGTGTGTGTGTGTGTGTGTGTGTGTGTGTTGTGGGGGGTTTAGCTCTAGAGTGATGCCAAAAATGGAGAAAAACTAAGCATTTGGGATTTTCCCACCATCATTCAAGGGAGCTTAGCATTCGGAAAAAATGAGGGCACCATCATCTGCCATTGGGTTTTTTCAATAGGCTGAGTCATGTTTTGACAATGCATGCTTTCATTTTTTCATACTACATGCTCATGAATAATGGGATATTGGCATAATAATAGAACACATGGGTATATGACATTTTATGCAAGTTTCCAAACCAGTTGAAGGCTCAGTGAATTGGTCGAACCTGTTTTGAGGCTTCAGACATGCTGCTCTGGTTAACCAAATGGCATCTGTTCTGCCTGAGTTTGGCAGACTCGTAGGGATTTGCACTGGGGGAGACGGGGGTGTGTCTGGCGTGGCCAATCCCTCTAAATCTAGTCCCTGTAATTTACTCTGGGCTGTGTTTGCCACATACTTCACTCCTGATGCATTCTCAAGCATCCCTCCAGTTAAAAGAAATTACATTTACTATATACGGAATAGCATACTACCAAACTACGCATATTATTTCTGCAGTTTGTATAATGTGTAGAATTAGTAAATTTTCTGTATGCATGAAATGCTTGTTACTTATTACATTTGCTAAAATGTGCAATACACAACAGAGCACAATGAATGGAATACACTGAACCTGACCTTCCATTTCCAGAGTTCATAATTAACTAGATTTACGAGAGTCATCATCAATCATTCTTCAAAAACGTGTTCTTGTCTTATTCTGATTCACTACGGAAAGCCTATTATAAGTGTTATATATTTTAGACCTGTTGGGATGGTTTTCGTAAGAAATTGCATACATACATCGCTCGTCCATGTCTTGTCACATCCATAAATAGAAAAAAATAAGCTCCGGTAACTTTGACGTGTGTATGGTGTGGGAGTGGCAGAGGTTAGTGAGAAATCCGCTAAATCCTCCAGGGAATCAGCCGTTTTGAACAAACAACGAACAGAGGACAGTCTGCTGGCAAAGAGAGAACGAGACAGAGCTCGCAATAAAACAAGAATCAACATCGGCCTGGTTTTTCGGATGGCGAAAAATTTGGGATTTGAAATGTTGTAAAAAGTGACGCAGAGATGGTGTTTTTATTACGCAACAGGTGATTAAGGTATATTATTGAATAGATAAATTGCCATATGTAGCTCTCTAAAAGAGTTCATTCTAAAGCATTATCTTTTGTGAAGTGTCATTTCATTATGTTTATTTCAGCGCTGTGCTGGAATTTATTTTCAAGGAAGTACCATGTCTATTGTTACCATGTCCAACATCTTCAGCTAGTCAGCTTGAGATCCTTTTCACCTAAACTAATATATATATATATATATATATATATATATATATATATATATATATATATATATATATATATATATATATATATATATATATATATATATATATATATATATATATGGTTTTAATAATGATTTCCGCAAAAAATTGTTACGCGCACCAATTAGGTTTTTTACCACCAGCGGGAAACTGCCATTCATCTCATAACCCAGCACAGATGGAAATAGAAGCTATTATCTCTCGGTGCTTGTGAACGCACTGTTAAATAAATGTACTTCAATGGGTAAGCTGTGTAATTTTGACTGTAGATAGGTGTTAATGCCTTCAACCTCGAGACTAGGTAAAAATGCAGTACTTTCATAAGTGTTCCAACATTAACACTGAATGAAAACAGAGCTGACAGTTTTCAACGCTATTTATTCAGCTCATAATATATTAAATAGCCCTGCTAACCCTCATAAAGGCAACACACTCATCCACATACATCAGCTGTTTGGATAATGTAAAGTGCTTCACCTTTCACCATAATCTGCAAATGTAGAGTAAGTAGTCACATGATTGTCATTTAGTTTTCCTAAACAAAAAGGTGAATGCTCTTAAATGGCATGTCTATCATGAATGTCAGGAAGCCGGACATCAACAACATCTCTTGCTGTAATCCTCTGTGCAGTTTTTGCAATGTTTGCATTTTGAAGTGAGTAGGACTTGAGTTCAAAATAATCAATAAAACAAATATTAAAGTCAAGATTATCTATATTACATTTATTTATCTAATACATTATCTAAATTTCATTTTCTTTCAAATAAGAAAATACTTTATTTTATTAATGTCCGTAAAAATTGTCAACTTACTAACCGAACACCCCTCAGAAAACTAAAAAAGAGTTTATCACAAAACCACGTGACCAGCATCATGTGATGTAATTTTTCTTCTGTGGCAAATATTTTAAACACGTTATTGTAAGCATCCTCTTTTTTTCTAGATTTTATCTCAAATTACCTATTGTCAAGGGAGTATATTAATTGTCTGTCAACTATGTTACATTGTTATGGTTTGTAATATTTGATATGCTTTTATGCTTTTAAAACGTGAGGTTAACCTAATCAAGAAAATAACATTTGGTTGGCAGTACAAGGCCTGCCATTGAAATAATAAGGCAAAATGGTGAAACTGTCAACTATGTTACTGTCATTGTCAACTATGTTTTGACTGAATTTTAACATTTTAAATATCTAGATAGCTGCTTTTGATATTATTTCAGGGTATAGTTTACATCCACATGGACTGGATTTTTCCATGACATTCTTAAAACTATCAAAAAAAAAAAATTCTTAGAAGTCTTTTAAAAGAAGTGACATACATTTTTGTCTGTAGCATAGTTGACAAACTCATCAGGGAAAGCATCTTTTTTTCTTTTTGTAATATCATGTTGTTTTTGCACTTTTTTTGCTGATGTGAAAGAGCGTCCTTTAAATTATATTCTTTTGTATTCCACGGATGAAATAACATCATACAGGTTCGGGTGAGTAAATGACAACAATTTTTATTTTTGAATACTGCTTTATTATACAATTTACAGTATGTTAAACATATTCAAAAGCACCTGTTTACTAGCCTGGATGCCAGCCGAACTTAGCCCCACCCACAACATTTTAACTCGGGCAGTTTGGTCTGGACTTGATCCATAGAGAATTAATTATGCCCGAACAGAAACTGTTCGGACCAATGAAATTGTCAGGGCGGGCTTTAGACGATGATGGACAGATGATAAACAGTAACGTAATCATCCACGTCATCAAAGGCGCTTGGGTTGAATTTGTTCTAATCCTAAACGGAGAACTTGTTCGTATATGCATTCACCTTCACTATTTCTCTCAGAAATGATGATCGTGTTGGTAAGTACTCTGTGTATCCTTAAATTCTTTTTTTACAACACTGGCAAAGATCGTTTACACTCATCTTTTTCTTCTAACGTAACTTATTCCAGCGTGCGTGGACGTGCAGACAGGGTTGCCAAGTTTTTCCAACAAAACCCGCCCAATCCCGATTGCTACTCAAAACTAGCCAAAAACAAGCCCAATAGCTTTCCGGGGGGTGGGGGGGTTCTCCGGAAAAAAAGGCATTTGGGGGGGTAAAATATGTGTTATTTTGGCAGGGCTGCCTGCTAAAATTCGCATTCCTGGGTCTGTATATCACATAATTGGGGTCACTTCAACCCGCGGACTTGGCAACACAGTGCAGTTGAGTTCTGTTGACATTTGACAACTAATGTTATGCGTCGCTCCGTTGCTCTGATTGGTTGTAGGTCTATCCAATTGAGGTCTTTCCTGGTTCGGTTGAAACACGCCCCATAATCACAGCCCAACGGAGCAGTATCAGACTCAAATTCTGACTAGAATTGAGTATGACGACGTCAGGCTACCTGTTTACTGATTTGTCAACATACTAAAGCACAGGAGCTGGTTTTGCGTGCTGCCATTGTCCATGGTAACAAAATAAGGAACTCTCTGACAAAAGTCATTGTTACTACATTATTTTTTTCTCCATCAATCATTGTGTTATCTATGTGAGACCAAAGACAACATGTGGAATGAACAAACTCTGAAAAAATTGCATTTTCCACTGCACATCAACTAAATACTAATAGGTCAAGGGGTCATACTCGGTTGATGCAAATGTGTTCCAATGTTCGCAACCAATTTAATTTCCCAATGTGACAGTTTTACTTCAGAGAAAAACAAGGTAATAAAGTCAGATTTAGTGCAGCACTTGATTTTATTTAACAACACGATGCCTTGATAATGTTGTTTTGGACTTATTCAAAAGTGATGAAAGATTAAGGTTAAATTGTTCCTTTGGCATGAAGTGGAATAACCAATGTATCAACGATTTTGATGTTATATTGACATTGACGTGATTCAGTGATTAATACAAATTTCAAGGAAGTGCAGAGAATGACTCACTTTGCGCATTGGCTCTTCAGATTCTGCAGTGTACGGCAGGAAATGCACCATATGAAAACAAGGAAGTACCGTACAGTCTCCTGTGACACTGATCAAACTGGCCAGATCAACAGCACCAATATTAACCAGATTTGTACATTTTCTAAAGAAGATTTGAGTGATGTTTGTTTTTGCTGTGCAAACTTGCCATCACAAAACCAACAGTAATTGATGATAACAGCTAATAAACGTCATACACTCTCTTTAACAGTGCCTTTTATAAAGGAAAGAAGTGGTGTAGTGTGTGTGGAAATGAGGCTGGTGTCCATATGGCAGACATGTGAGTGGGCGAAACATGTCGCCTTCCTACTGAAATCTAGAAAACGTGGATATTTTAAAATTCTGCACAGCTGAGGTAGAATGGCACAGCATTTGAATCTGAACAGGTTGTAGGCACCAAGCATCATTTCTATTCTATAATTTACATATCTGTGAAAATGTAAACATATTTACTATAGACTCTGGGAGGCAGTTATAAACATTTACAAGAGATTTTATAAAGCCTAAACTGACCATTACTATCAAATTGCATAAAGGTTGGCTATGCCTCAAAGCAAGACAGAGAATGATGGTAATTTAAAGAAAATGGCAAACGTGATTGACATTCAAGGCAAAGAACTACACACATAATGTCTCCTGTGACATTAAAAAATGGTCAATGATAAATTAGAGTGTCCAAGATAAGGAAAAATCTTTACAAATCTTGGCTTCAAGTAAGTTTTATACCATTTTCAAAAAAAGATTTGAAAAAATCTAATGATTAAAAAATTCAATTGGTGCAACCATCAAGTACAATCTTTTTTCCCTCAAGTTTCTGCATGTTGGTTGCACTACATGACTGAAGTTTTCAAATAATAAGCAATGAAGCTGTTTTGTTTCAAATCTGATTTTTTTTTTTTTAAATTATAAAAACTACTAAATAACATTGTTTTTTCAAGAATTAATTTCTTTCACTAAAAACAATGTTTTTCTATTATTAGGGACACTCCGATCAACTGGCCGCAGACCGGTATCGGTCAATAATCACAGTCTATGGCTCGATCAGGAGTCACTAAATTTGGCCAATATCAAGAACCGATCGGAATTTGATAAGGTAAAGGCGCAAAAATTTGCCACAGACGTGCATGTAAACAGTAAACAGGCTTTTGCGCCACATTCTGCTTTGTAACTTTGTGAAACATTAGTAAACCATAGTAAATCACACACCTTGATTTAGATCAGTTAGGCTCGATTCAAACGAGCCCACACACACACACACACAACAGAACAGAGCGACACGACATGCTGCTTGGCTAAAGCTCTAAGACTTTCAGGGTTCTTAGTGTTTTCTATTGTCTTTTAAAAGTTTGAACAATACACCAACGGGTATGGTGAGTTGTGTACGAATAATGCGTAGAGACCAATCAGACCAATTTTACTGGAGCACGCTTGGATTGGATCGCTCAGATTGACAGGACTTGATTTACCATGCGCCATAAAATACTTCTTTTCTTCAAAACACACCACTCTGCTAACCCAGGCCGTGTGAATACTGTAACCACTTAATACAGGTAACGAATGCAAAAACACAGGTCAGCTTCAGGATATGCCTTTTAAGTCATACTTAAAATAAAAGTGCAATCACATCACCATTTTCACATGCCGACAATAAAAATAGACCAGCTGCTTTCAGATAAATCTTCATAAGGTCTCTGAGCCCTGTGAGGCCAGCCATCACATGACAATGTTTTTCTCTGTTGTGCTCTAGGCCTTAATAAAATAAGACTTGCGTGGAGAAAAGATCATTCTCCATTCTCGTCTCGGATCTAGCGGTACATTCCACCTCTTTCACCTTCTATTCTGACCTACATAACAGCAAATTTGTTACATTTAATAAATCGGCTTGCAATAAAAGCACTGATCTAGGATCAGTGCATGGCTTCCATGTCCAAAACAGTTTGATTACATGGACAAGGAGAAGATGATACATGATAAGCACTCATTTCCTGCAATGCCATATGACTTGCAGGTGTAGATGCTGTTTTGAATAGCCTGCTCTCATGTGTCATTGTATTAAACTTCCCTATTTAACTCATCCCACATGCTGACGAATGATACATCAAATCATCCGATTTGTTGAAGAGGGGTGTGTTATTTCTAAGCAATTAAGACTTATGATTTTTGCTTGGCAGACAATGAAACGGACAGAAGAAAAAAATCTACTTGCATTGAATGAGGGATGCTATTCATAGCGACCAGAATATCACAGAGATGGGGGACACTTTTGACTTGGATTCGAAGGAAACATCCTAGCAATCACACAGAACACCTTAGCAACTGCGTAAAATGCCCTGGCAAATCACCCTAGCATTGTGTCAGTGACTTCAAAACTACACTGGACCCCATTAACTTAACCTCTTGTTTAGTAAAGTGGATCTGAGAGCAGTTTGCAATTCATTATGGGTTCAAGAACCGAAGATCGAAGGTTGAAGAGAAACCCAACTTGGTGGGAAGGTCAGAAATCCAACCCACTACTCAGCTGCAAACACACACATCTGACACTAATAAAGCAAAGGTTTTGCAGACAAGGGCAAAAAGTTACCAAAAGAATATTGATATGTCGCTGCTTTGCGAAGATATAAGAAAATCAATTGGTCTGGCGCTGCACATTGTAAAGGATGTACCTATATATTTGCCGATAGCAAAGTCCAAACTTACTGAAATGTGGCATACATAGACAACCAGACGGCCTGAGGATGCCAAGTTAGGTCAAATTCTGCCCATTAGTGGCACTATAACTGTAAAACGCTTGTAACTCAGTCGCATGATCAATCAAATGGGAATGTGTCTTGTTTCAGGCAAATGCTAACATTTTCTTAAAATTTGATCAGCAAATAATGTCAAATCTGAGAAGACATTAAAGGGATAGTTCACCCAAAAATAAGACTTTTGTTCATCTTTGGAACACAAATGAAGATCTTTTTGATGAAATCTGAGAGCTTTCTGTCCCTCCATTGACAGCTATGCATCTACCACTTTGACGCTTTAAAAAGTTCATAAAGAGATCGTAAAACTAATCCATATGAATTGAGCTGTTTAGTCCAAATTTTCTGAAGAGACTCGATCACTTTATATGATGAACAGAATGAATTTAGGCTTTTATTCACATATAAACATTGATAAGAAATACACAGAAGCTCAACCGAAACTGCTTGACGTGCAAGAACAAACCTCATTGGTTGTTGCTGAAGCTCAAACATGCTGCGAAACACACAAGAATGAACATCATTGGTTCTTGTGGAAGCTCAAATGTGGTGCGAAACACGCAAGAATGAACCTCACTGGTTCTTGAGGAAGCTTAAACATGCTGTGTAACATGAGAATAAACCTCATTGGTTCTTGTGGAAGCTCAAACATGCTGCGAAACACGCAAGAATGAACCTCATTGGTTCTTGTGGAAGCTCAAACATGATGTGCAACACACAAGAATGAACCTCATTGGTTCTTGTGGAAGCTCAAACATGATGTGTAACACACAAGAATGAACCTCATTGGTTCTTGGTTCTTCATAGGCTTTCCTATAGCTCAAACAGTAGAGCATGGCGCTAGCAATGCCAAGGTCATGGGTTCGATTCCCAGAGAAAGCAAGAATTGACAAAATGTGTACCTTGAATGCAATGTAAGTCGCTTTGGATAAAAGCGCTGCCAAATGCATAAATGTAAAATGTAAATGTAAATCTTGTGTAACACGAGCATTAACCTCATTGGTTCTTGTAAAGGCTCAAAACCCTTGTATGATTTCCATAAAAAAAACACATATTAGGAAGAATACATAGCAATTGTATCACTGAATCACTGAATCATCTACATAAGTATGTGATGCTTGGACCCAGATAATCACTGCTTGCAGCTATGCTTCATATTTATTGCTATTGCCAAATCAGGAGGTCTGTCACCTTGGTCTGTTAAGAATTTTTTTTAAAAGAGGCTCACCTCAAAGTATCAAACATTTCAATGAGACAAGACCTTGAGATGAATGTGCAATAGACAGTATGAAATGTTTTCGGCTAAAAGGGTGTTTTTCCTGCCCTCACTCTGAAGGAAGTACAAGCATAAAGCTAATGATGTAACTCACCACGATGTAGCAGGGGAACTTCCCCAACATCTCGCACGGGTTTGTGGGAAGTCTCAGCTATCATGCTGCAAGTTATTCCTGCTCCCCACACTTTGCCTAATTATCGCAGCTCAGGTTTATCAGGAGGATACTGACAGGATGAAACATTTCCTCCTGAAAACAACATTAGTCTAAAAGTGAAATGTCTTAGATGAATCACCCACATGAGGCAGCAAAGTGCCCCTCACATGGTTTCCATTTTGGAGCTATTGTGATTGGGTTACAATGCATTAATGAACTGCAGGAGCGATCATTTCTAATTCATGTGGCACAGAAGGCTGGAATCTTTTTTTGTGCAACAGTGAAAAAAAATATTTGGATGAATCTCACAAAACTGTAAATGTACTGTATATTTCATAGTAAAATCAAAGGGGAAAAAAATAAGGACATTTTATTTTGCATTAAGAAAATCACTGTGATGTGAATTAAAAAAATTAAGATAGATTTTAATTGTAAAGTAATCTTAGATTCCATACAATCACAGTATTTGTTGTACTGAATTAAATTTGATTTTAAAATCTCCTTTAAAAAAATTATTATTTGTCCATTCAATATGATTTTTTTGTCAACTAGTTCATTTTGTTTAGCAAAAAAAATATTTATTTTCTTTATGCAAAATATAATTTGATCTTGTTTCTTGATTTTAGGTGAAGACTTGACATTCTGTGAGATTCAGGTTTATTATAAGCAGATTAAAATTTTATAAATACCAAATCATGTTGTTTTCATGCTCAAAACCCACAAATATTGGTTTGTTTTGAGCACAATAAACACACCCTTTTGTGCTAAGGGCACTGGTTCTGCTGACGACCGGTCGGGCCAGTTTACAGCCCACAGGACATTTCTCAAGTACACTTCGGACATTACTTCAACAAGGTCGATTGTTAGAGGGGTGTAAGCTTAAAGGTCACACTTGCTTTTTTGGAATGTTTGATGCAGGTAGGCCGCTCATTTATTTCCAAATTATATAATTTATTATAAAGCCTTAGGGCATTTTCAGACCTGCAGATCATTCGTTTTGTTCCGAAATTAAAATTGTTACAATGTTGTCTTCTTGGTTCGTTTCGCAACATTTCTAAAAGGACCAACATTTTTTAAGTCACGTGCGAGTTAACTATCCTCTCATTGATAGCGGTCACCCGTCAGGATGGATAGACAATAGCTCAGCGGGCTTATTGTGGTTTTCTTTGTAGCTGCCGTTTTATTACTTTATTATTCTCAACAGGAACAAAGGCTTTTCTTGTACCCATTTTGGAGAAGAGCAATTAGCCGCCATTTTAAAATGAAAAGGCGCACTTTGTCTTTGCTCCAGGTTAAAGGCAGGGTAGGTGATTTGCTTCAAAAACATGCTGGTTGAAAGTCACTTCACATCCTGATAGTAATCACCAACTCAAGTGGTCTAAATGTATTTATATCGTCTGTGGAAAGCGTAGGACCATCAAATCTTAGTCCAATCATTGACCTCGTTCCGAGGGCTACAATACGATATCCTACCTGCCTGTCAAAGTATTACCTCCGCTCACCTCCTCGCGTAGGCGTCACATTTGAGCTGCGCCCTCTACTGTACAGGCGAGAATTTGCATTTCCTTCAGACTGAGGCTTCATTTCACTTTCGGTGAGAAAGGGACTTTTGCCAAAAATAGGCAAAAAATATGACTTTTTGTTTTGTTGTTGTTAAAGGTGCAGTGTATAGTATTAATGAGGATCTATTGACAGAAATGCAATATATATATAAACTGTTTTCAGGGGTGTACCTTACGTAATGAACCATTATGTTTTTATTACCTAAGAATGAGCCATTGCTATCTACATACACCACCCATCCTCTTACAGTGACGTCGCCATTTTGCTCCGCCATGTTTCTACATTAGCCCTAAATGGACAAACTGCTCTACAGAGCGTAGCTACTCTCTGCTGTCTCACACGACGACATCTTTGTCCTGTGTCGGCCACCGTAGCTTCTCTATGTGCTTCAAAAGGGAGGGGTGAGTGGTGGCCTGTTGCAATTCGCAACCTCACCACTAGATGATGTCGCTAAAATTTACACAGTGCGCCTTTATTTAAAAAAGCAAGTTTTCCCAACACTGTTTGCTATAGCACTTAACCTTAAGTTTTGAAAGTAGTGTCGAAAATAGAATTTTAGCAACAACCTTCCTTTTTTCCTCCTACTTCTGCTTTAAAATGTGAAAAGGTTCAGAACTAGAGTACAGTTGAGCTGTATATCCAACTAACTGCATGTCAAACATTTACCAAGCACTTCTTCATATTAAGTTCAGAAACAACATTATTTGTAGGCTATATTCTTTTCTTTTTTTTAACCAAAACAAGCCCTCAAACAAATGAGGTTTGTCTAGCTGCGCTCCGTTCCATTGCATCACAGTTGTCTGATATCAGGACTCAGCATAACCAGACGTCTCTGTAATAATTAAAATGACAAACTGAATCCCTCAGTTCTGCCTCCATCCAGGTGGACAATTCAAGCTACCACATTTATTAAAAGCCAACGAGAGACACAAGAGGCAAAGTGAAAAATGGGTGTTCGTTCTTTCAGAAACAGATTGTAATCCCCACACTGGGGAGATGTGGGAGTTGTTTGATGGTGGAAATCCCCTGGGAGTGTGAAAATGCACAATTATCTAATGCTTTCGCTTCTGCAGAGCTGCAACTGTGCTTAATATGCATTACTTAGTATACTGTACAACAAAATTAAATGATAGGATCACAACCAATGTGTGAACGATAACCAGCACACTAAAAAGCTGTAGCTATAATGGGAAACTGCTGTTGTTCTTTGTTCTTTGTGGACAACGTGACATGTTTTCATGAGCCTATATAGACATTGAGGCACTTCAGCATTAACCAAACGAAACCATGACCAACTTGCGCAATTCAAGGTGTGGAAAAACCCTTTTGATTAAATCCTATTTTACAAACAACTCCTGAAAAATCCTTCATTTTGAGTCCTTTTGGATGGTTCATTAAAATGGATTAAATCCCTGCATACGAATATGCCAAATACTGCAGGTGAAAAACAGTATGTGAGTCGAGCAGCAGGCTAAGTCCAAATTCATAGTATTCATAAGGTGAAAAGTACCCGGATGACCTACTACTTCTGGTAAGATTCTGAAGTGTGCATCCAATGAACACTTAACTATCCCATGAGGCCACGGCAGAGGAGTTGTGAATGGCAATTAAGCAATTGACGCTGTTGTTCAAAAGACAAATGTAGTACGAAATTGCCCCCTACACCCATATAGTGCACTATTTGAGGGGAAAGCCATTCGTACTGGTGTCCGAAACCATAATAAACATTATTGAGTGCACTCATTCAATCCCACCAATGCACCGAATTCAGAGGATGGTGTTCACAGCACTTCCATCGCACTTAGAATGCGAATTTTGCTCACTCGTTTTCACTCACTCATTCAGTGCACTATAGGCCTATTAGTGGGGTAGGGAATAGTGAATAGTATAGGGCCGATTTAGCATACAAACCAAATCAGACATGATCGATTAATTTATGAGTAGAGAATCGGTGAGTGGGAATTTGACTGATGTTGCAGAAATATTACAAATAAAACGTACTGGAAATATGATTATATGACTTGATGACAATTTTATCAACATGCGAGTTTTTAAGAAAAAACAACATAACATTTTTATTTTGTGAATGCACATTATACGAATGCATCGATTTACTTCAATAACTTTATTAATACCAAATCGAAAACCGTGAACAGCAACATTGTAAGTGTATACATGCTTTATTGGAAGCTTGAAAAGGTCAGGGATTGCGTCCGCGTGACGAACAGAATCGCTGAATAGGTTCTGTTCGAAAGAACCGATTCGGAGAAATGAGTCACTAGAGAGGACAAGCAAAGCAACAATAAGTGAGTAAAATATCATCTGAGCACCACGCAGGCACGCAGTCCCCCGCCCACGAGTGTAAACAATGACAGTTAAACACACTACACAACATCAACACCACATATATAGAAAGCGCAAATTAAACCATAAATAAAGCGTTCGAGCTGTCTATACTGTAAACGCGCGACTGCGTACAATAGAAGCGGTTCTCTGTGAAAAAGTCGTTAAACATAATATCGCGATGTAAAGATGGACATCGCGTTATTCTTTTAGAAAGCCTCATATATAAAACCCACTCGAGAGCGTCGGTGGATGAAAACAGGAGCGCTTATAGCGCCAGGAAACACTGTTTTCAGACGGATTCGCCTCAGAAACGCCCCTTCATGGCTTTAAAATGGCAGCAGCGCACGAGGAGCTCTTATTTCCTTAATTCTTTCCACTTCATGAATCTATTTACCTTGAATTCGTGTCGTGTTTATAGAATAGCAAGGTTTGAAAGCAAACGAGAGATGGTTGTGTAACAAAAGCCACAAGCAAAACGCTATTTAATTCTAAACAAGCGCACTTCCTTGAATCTAACTTTGATCATGGTATATTCACAGTGCCATACGCCCATATTTTGCATCTCAACAACATCAACCGATTATTAATGTTGACCCATGAGCAACAAACGCATCATGGTTTTAATACAAACCAATAAAAAACGAAAGTAAAAGACTGACACTTAATATTTCCAACGCATTTGCATTTTAAAATAAAACAATTACCCTAAGGTTAGATCTCCAGCAGTTTACACGTTTGCTCCCTCCCCCACATTTCTGACGTGCCATTATTATCATTACATACAATAATGCAAACACTTCAATACATGAACAACTCAACTAGCGCGTAATAGGAAAATAAGACACTGTAAACTCACATACCCATCCATTGCACAGAGCAAAACAGAGGCGAGGTGAAATAATGCAAGCACAGGAATAGGAAGAAACGGGTGCTGCTGTTACTACAGTTCGACTCCCCAACACAAATTTACTCTCTCAAGCACAAAGGCACGCACACACTTCCTGCTCCTGACGCGAACACACACACACATGCATGCATGTACAGACGCTTCTCTGTACAAAATGGCCTCCCCCTTTCAGCAGACACACCTTTGAAGAACCGCGTAATATAATTGTTGTTGTTCAACGTTTTGTTGAAAGCACCAATATAGATGTCGTTATTGCGCGCGACAACAAGTTCCGCGCGTTCACTGTTTTCAAGCGCAGCGCGTGGTTTTGGATATATCCATAATTTGACGATGGTATCAGGAACGATAATCTTGTCCCTGGAATATATATGTATTCATTAAGGCAGGGGTTTAATATACTACACTCATGGGTGTTTAAAGACCCATTCAATACACATTTGTAAATATTGTCTGGAAAATATTTACATACTTTATCCCCTTTTCTACCCACCATTAGCGTAGGCTACTGTAAAACGTATAAACCTGACTAGAAAAATAAAATATAACTGTCATTACTCTTATGATTGCAGACCAGTCTTTGGAAAACTGTAAAAAAATAAATAAATAAATAAATAAAAAATAAATATATATATATATATATATATATATAATTAAATAATGAATCTAGGCTATTTAATTAATTAATTTATAGGCTAAATAAGTAGGCCTATTATAATTAATAATAGCCTATATTTCAATTTTTTTTCTGACCCACCTATTAACGCTTAAGGCCCCCGTTGAAACCCCCCGAATTAAGGTAATGGAGTTGATACATTCATTTTGCTCTGCTGTTTGCTGAGAACTCCTTATCAACCATACGAACCGTTCACCAAATTAAGCGTTTGTTTTTAAACAATTACCATTTTTGTACGCATATCACATCAAGACAGCAGTGAAGATGTTATCGTCTCAGTACCTGATGCATGTAGGAACTTGTTACACTTGTTGGACCGGCTGAACTGCAGTCTTGTGCTCACATGAATCGTGTCACAAAAAACACTGTGTAATTGCACATTCATAGCCCCACATTTGAATTTGAATCAGCTGAAAATGGAGTACAGTCGTTTACACCAGGGGTTTTTAAACTGGGGCCCCTGGGTGCCATAAGGGAGTGCTAGGGCGTCCGTGGAGAAAACACTGTAAAACCTAAATACGTAATAATAATAAAAAAAGATAACATTCGCTAACTAAATTTGATTTAAATATAATATTGATTAACATAAATTGATTTAAATAAATGATTTAAATATATAAATAATACATTTCTAAATAAATAAAGAATACATCTAACAGTAGCTACAGTACTATAGTGAGTAAGGGGGAAAAAGTAATGTAACGTAACAGAAGCTAAATATTTTCCAAATAAAATATACACATATTTATAATATTAATTTTCACAGTATCAGTGGGGTTTTTTTATCATATGTTTTTATACATTAAAATATATAGCTGCCTTTTAAATTTTAGGATGTGGGTCCCTCGCACAAGGATAGGTCTGTGGCATATAAGACTGAAAACCCCAGGTTTATATCATTTGTATATGTTAATATATCTATAAAAAAATCATACTGCCTTATGTGCTTGACTGAGAGATGGGGAGGTCATGGTGAAGGTGTTTACATTACGCTTGTGATTAAAACAATTTGAAACAATTGAATTTGAAACATTTTCCTTAAAACAATTGCACATTTTCATGGTAACATTAGCCGAATTACAAGTGATTTTAAAGGGAACTATCATTAACCACGATAGATGACAAACAGACACAGGGGAATTTAAAAAATCGCTCTAGGAAACAAAAATGCAAAACCATAAATAATTAAGTAGGCCTATGTACACATATAATCTATTCGGATGAGGTTTATCTCGAGCACAGCTCTCCAGCACACTAGAGGGCGCTACAGTGTAAACTGGTAATATTATATGGAGAGCTCTCTGGATGTGATGGGTGGAGCTAAAAGGTACAACCACACCCTAACCCAACCCATAACGCTATACCTCCACCCATTAGATCCACAGAGGTGGAGCTGGACTAGGTCAAGCTAAAGGCTCTGGTCAAGCTGAACGTCATGACGTCCAGAGAGCTGGAGCTGGAGCTTATTATTTAATGGTTCTGTAGCACCACCTGTGTACTTTTGCGCAGAGATTCCAGGGGGAAAAAAGGAAAACAAAAGTATGTTATTATTAAATCACTTATATTATTATTATAATATAATTATATAATATTGTTTTATTGAGTCATTTTCATATACATAAAACAAAATGGTATTTTTCATTCATGCCGCTTCATTTATTTTAAACACGATTTAAACAATGTTTTGTAAAAATGTCAAAGAAAATATGCTATAAGGATCATTAAGTAAAGCAGCATTTTTTCTCTTGTTTTGTATAAACTTTTCTAAATGTTCATTTATGTTAATATACATGTCATAAATGTTGCATTTCCTCCTTTATGTTTTTATTTGAAGAGTAATTTAAAAATGCAAATACATTAGGATTTCAAACATGATAACAAATAAAACGTAATTATAATAGAAAACATTCCTCCAAACTCTGCTGCATATTAGAAACATCTTTATTATAATCAGTTAACTGAAGTTCATATTTACATAATGCACAGGCAGTGTAGCCTATTAACGCTACAAGAGACTCTTTGAATAATATGCCTAGTCTACATCAATAAACTATTTTTTCCATTATTTATGTGACTTGCTTCTTTATATTCTTTATTTTGCATTCTTTAAATTTTAGCTGATTTTTGAACTTTTATGGCATAACTCGGATGTTCCTTTGACAACGTAGCGCGTTTGTGACTCTACCGGAAGTGGAATGAAGTATATGTCGCAGTGGAATCTGTTACTGGAGTAAAGGGCGAGTTCACAGCCTCCGTTTTCATTTAGAGGTCTTTCTTGGCTTGAGGTTAATGTTAGACACATAGCTTGGTTCCCAGCTCAGACATCACAATGCTGCAGAACTCTGGGTGAGTTTCACTCCCGTTCTTGCTGATAAGCCGCGTGTTGCACAGTTTTGTGAATACATCAATTTGTTGTTAACTAGTCTAGTACTTATACTAGTTCCTAAACTTTTTACATACCTATTGAGTCATTCGATTGTAGCTTGTGATGTTGTGAATGACATAAGAGGGCTCGACTGTTTTGTCAAAGTCAAAACAGGCAGATAAAATGAAAGCTAGCAGCACCTGTTTCACGTTACGTGTTTATAGTATTTTTCTAAACTTGAATAATTTGACCTTTACCCTACTATCCTATGCGCAGGTTCTAGGAATGCCAACGCAAATACAGCTCTTATTCTTGATATACAAAAGTGCAAAAAATGTGCGATGCAAAAAGTGGCACAAATAAGGCAATTGCCTATAGTAAATAAATAAGTAAATATGTTAGGTATCCTTATATTTGATATTTGTGGCACTTTTTGTATGCCTTATTAATGTGTGTGTGTGTGTGTGTGTATATATATATATATATATATATATATATATATATATAGGTCCTTCTCAATAAATTAGCATATTGTGATAAAGGTAATTATTTTCCATAATGTAATGATAAAAATTAAACTTTCATATATTTTAGATTCATTGCACACCAACTGAAATATTTCAGGTCTTTTATTGTTTTAATACTGATGATTTTGGCATACAGCTCATGAAAACCCCAAATTCCTATCTCAATAAATTAGCATATTTCATCCGACCAATAAAAGAAAAGTGTTTTTAATACAAAAAAAGTCAACCTTCAAATAATTATGTTCAGTTATGCACTCAATACTTGGTCGGGAATCCTTCTGCAGAAATGACTGCTTCAATGCGGCGTGGCATGGAGGCAATCAGCCTGTGGCACTGCTGAGGTGTTATGGAGGCCCAGGATGCTTCGATAGCGGCCTTAAGCTCATCCAGAGTGTTGGGTCTTGCGCCTCTCAACTTTCTCTTCACAATATCCCACAGATTCTCTATGGGGTTCAGGTCAGGAGAGTTGGCAGGCCAATTGAGCACAGTAATACCATGGTCAGTAAACCATTTACCAGTGGTTTTGGCACTGTGGACAGGTGCCAGGTCGTGCTGAAAAATGAAATCATCTCCATAAAGCTTTTCAGCAGATGGAAGCATGAAGTGCTCCAAAATCTCCTGATAGCTAGCTGCATTGACCCTACCCTTGATAAAACACAGTGGACCAACACCAGCAGCTGACATGGCACCCCAGACCATCACTGACTGTGGGTACTTGACACTGGACTTCAGGCATTTCCTTCTCCCCAGTCTTCCTCCAGACTCTGACACCTTGATTTCCGAATGACATGCAAAATTTGCTTTCATCCGAAAAAAGTACTTTGGACCCCTGAGCAACAGTCCAGTGCTGCTTCTCTGTAGCCCAGGTCAGGCGCTTCTGCCGCTGTTTCTGGGTCAAAAGTGGCTTGACCTGGGGAATGCGGCACCTGTAGCCCATTTCCTTCACACGCCTGTGCACGGTGGCTCTGGATGTTTCTACTCCAGACTCAGTCTGCTGCTTCCGCAGGTCCCCCAAGGCCTGGAATCGGTCCATCTCCACAATCTTCCTCAGGGTCCGGTCACCTCTTCTCGTTGTGCAGCGTTTTTTGCCACACTTTTTTTTATTTTAATTGAGATAGGAATTTATTGAGATAGGAATTTGGGGTTTTCATGAGCTGTATGCCAAAATCATCAGTATTAAAACAATAAAAGACCTGAAATATTTCAGTTGGTGTGCAATGAATCTAAAATATATGAAAGTTTAATTTTTATCATTACATTATGGAAAATAATGAACTTTATCACAATATGCTAATTTTTTGAGAAGGACCTGTACATTAATAAGGCATACACACACACACAAGTAAATGTACTCATATCTGACATTGACAAAAAGTAGGGAAACCATTATTAAACAAACGTTGCTTCAAAACAAATGGCAGGTTAAACTGTAGAATTTGAGTCGGTCACATGACTTTGACTTTAGATTTGATGAGAATGATTATATCCATCTCTGATTAGTTATGTTTCGCCTATCTATTATTGTTTGCATAGTGCACTGATTACGATATGATTATTATAATTTGATTATGCATTCATTTTAGGAAGCTGGCTGGATGTACGCTCTTCATTACCGGAGCGAGTCGAGGTATTGGCAAGGCCATTGCTCTCAAAGCTGCGAGGGATGGTGCCAATGTGGTCATCGCTGCCAAAACCGCTGATCCGCACCCCAAACTGCCGGGCACCATCTACACCGCTGCAGCAGAGAGTGAGCATACATTTAGAGTATCTTACATACATTTAGAGTACGCTTACACCACAACGATGTACTAAAAACTGAAACGTTTTTCCTTTGCGTTTATGAAAAGTTGTGCTTACAGACAACGTTATCAAAAACGATCCCCAATCACACGGATCATCGAAAACGATTAAAAACGCTGTATTCTGCTGCCAGGCCAGTAGATGGCGATGTCACTTTGAAACGAAACACTGTGTCTATTGAGGGTATGTGCATGATGTTACTGTCGGCCAGAGCCGCTGCGGTTACGCCCACTGATTGGCAAAAAGACTAAGTGGTTTTCAGCGTGAATGTTGCGAAAAACACACCAAACTGGACTTCATGCAGCAAGACATGTATTTGCAGTTATCAATTGGTGTCAATATGTTGAATTTTGGGGTAAAATCATACCTTTATAAATAGTATTGTTATATATTGTATTGACAATTCATGAAAAGTTTTTGGGCTGGACGCTATGACAATAAATATATATATATATATATATTAATATATTGATCACCCGGATTTACCGGATTTAGACCCACCTGTATTGTATGTAAAGCGTTTGCAGGCAAATTTTTCTTTATGTATTTGCCCGCCGTTGAATCAGGAACAAATAAATGTCAGGAAAAATGATTCCTGGCTGCATGTCAATATCCACTCATCACTGGATCTTTGGTAAGTTGTAAGGAACACTTATATCGAGTCCAACCTTTAATTTAAACATTAAATCATTTGTCTTACTCACGTTTTCTCAGTTTCCCCTATTAACTCAGCAGCAGCTTTTTTGCCACTCAGTCTGGCCGAGGGGGCGTGTTCCGGCGGGAAAGTCAATGCATACTCTCTATTTTTCCCTTTTTCAAAAGTTTGTGTTTTCAGGCCCCCAAAACGCCCTTGTCCTGTAAATGAACAGCCAAAACGCATGAAATGTTTTCAGTTTTTAGTTGAAAACTGTGTTGTGTAAACGCCCCCTTAGAAATGAATACTACAGAATGGATACTATGTCCATAGCTTGTGTATTTAACTTTTCGACACAGCTCTGAGATTTAGTTTTTAAAAAGTGTTTTAATAGCCAAATTCCCAGTATGATTCTACATTACCCATAATCTTGGAGAGAGAGCCACCTGCATGCCCACTCCCATGAAGCATTGAGAATGATGTGATCTTTGTATTTGTTGTTGTTCGTGTAGATATGTTTACATTTGGATATAGGTCATTCATTGGATTGATGATAGATTGGTATAAACAGGCCTCAAGTGTGCCAAGAAAATATTCCAGGCACCATCACACCACTTGTCACAAGGCCATGGATTCATGCTGCTGATTGGGGCTTTGATTAAAGGCCGTTTGGCTGTTGGTTCTATCAACAAAAAATAGGGCTGTGCGATATGACGATATATATCGGGTGGTCGTTTCATATTATGCGCTCTATCGTTTATTTTGTGGTGTCACAAAATACATTGTTTAAGGCAATACTTTTTCATCATTTGGATGACTGCAATCTTGCACTCCACCACGAGGATGCAGGAAGAAACGTGAATAAAATAAATAATAACAGCATGGCGAGTGGGAAACAACAATGACATGGGAAAATTACAATGACAAACACTTCTAAATAAAGGGTGAAAAATAATCGCTTCTGAATGAGTACATTTTTTAGTAGGCCTGTATACTTTAAAATGTAAAAACAGAAATAGTCCTTTCCATGTGGTCAATATAAACTACAACCCCAAATCAGAAAAAGTTGGTACAGTATGGAAAACGCAAAAAAAAGTGATTTCTAAATTTACTTTGACTTGTATTTCATTGCAGACCATATGAACACAAAATATTTCATGTTTTGTCTGGTCAACTTCGTCATTTGTAAATATGCATCCTTTCCTGTCATTCAGACCTGCAACACATTTAAAAAAGAGTTGGGACAGGAGCAATTTAGGGCTAGTAATGAGGTAAAATGGTTAAATAATGATGTGATTTGAAACAGATGATGTCAACAGGTGATTGTAATTATGATTTGGTACGAAAGCAGCATCCAAGAAAGGTCTAATCCTTTAGGAGCAAAGATGGGCAGAGGATTGCCAGTTTGCCAACAAATACGTGAGAAAATTATTGAAATGTTTAAAAACAATGTTCCTCAAAGAAAGATAGGAAGAGATTTGGATATTTCACATTCAACAGTGCATAACATAATTAAAAGATTCAAGGAGTCTGGAGGAATTTCAGTGCGTAAAGGACAAGGGCGCAAGCCTAAGCTGAACAACCGTGATCTCCGATCCCTCAGGCGGCACTGCATCAAGAATCGTCATTCATCTATAAGCGATATCACCACATGGGCTCAGGACTACTTTGGCAAACCTTTGTCAAGTACCACAATACGTAGTTACATCCACAAATGCCAGTTAAAACTGTACTGTGCCAAAAGGAAGCCCTATGTTAACCCTATGTCCAGAAGCGCCGTCGACTTCTCTGGGCTCGGAGGCATCTGGGATGGACCATCACACAGTGGAAACGTGTACTGTGGTCAGATGAATCAGTATTTCAGGTATTTTTTGGGAGGAATGGACGCCGTGTGCTCCGGACCAAAGAAGAAAAGAATCATCCAGACTGTTACCAGCAACAAGTCCAAAAGCCAGGGTCTGTCATGGTATGGGGTTGTGTCAGTGCCCTTGGCAAAGGTAACTTGCACTTCTGTGAAGGCACCATTAATGCTGAAAAGTACATAGAGATTTTGGAGCATAATATGCTGCCTTCAAGAAGACATCTTTTCCAGGGACGTCCATGCATATTTCAACAAGACAATGCAAAACCACATTCTGCACACATTACAAAGTCCTGGCTGCGGAGGAAGAGGGTACGGGTACTTGACTGGCCTGCCTGCAGTCCCGACCTGTCTCCAATAGAGAATGTGAAGTGCAAAATGCGACAACGAAGACCCCGTACTGTTGCCCACCTTAAGACTTGTTTGCAGGAAGAATGGGACAAAATTACACCTGAAACACTTCATCACTTGGTGTCTTCAGTCCCTAAATGTGTTGTGAAAAGGAATGTCAACATTACAAAGTGGTAAATGCTTTACTGTCCCAACTTTTTTTTTAAATGTGTTGCAGGTCTGAATGACAGGAAAGGATGCATATTTACAAATGACATGAAGTTGACCAGACAAAACATTAAATATTTTGTGTTCATATTGTCTGCAATGAAATACAAGTCAAAGTAAATTTAGAAATCACTTCTTTTTTTTTTTTTTTCGTTTTCCATACTGTCCCAACTTTTTCTGATTTGGGGTTGTATTAATTGATTGAATTTACAGAAAAAGTACTATATTGTGATGTATATCGTTGATATGAGTTGACTTATATTGTGATATGAGATTTTGGTCATATCACTCAGCCCTACATCACTTGAATGCCACAGGCTGTTAATGCTTTGTTGTTGAGCATGTGCATCACCTTGTGGATACAATGTTCTGTACCCATCTTCTGGCTTCTTCCATGATCATGCACAATGTCACAAAGAACAGGTCGTCTCAAACTGGTATTTATGACAGCAGGCTAACATGGTTCCAATAGAAGACTATTCACAGCATGAACACATGCAGAACATACAGTACCGTTCAGAAGTTTTGGGTCAGTATGATTATTTGAGGTTTTTGAAAGGAGTTTCTTCTGCTCATCAAGCCTGCATTTATTTATTTATTTATTTATTTATTTATTTATTTATTTATTTATTCAAAAATACAGTAATAATAACTGAAATATTGTGAAATATTATTACAATTTAAAATAAATGTTTTTATTTTAATATTTTAAAATGTAATTTTGAATTTTCGGCATCATACCAGTCTTCAGTGTCACTGATTTGATGCTCAAGAAACATTTATTCTTATTATCATTATTATTATCAATGCCTAAAACAGTTGTGCTACTTCATATTTTTGTGTAAACTGTAATACATTTTTTTTCAGGAATCTTTGAAAGTTTGAAAGAACAATATTTATTTGAAATATATATTTTTTTGTAACATTATAAATGCTTCTACGTCACTTTTTGATCAATTTAATGCGTCCTTGCGAAAAATAAATAAATAAATAAAATAAAAAAAACCTTACTGACACTAAACTATTTATACTGTATATATATGATGTCCAGAGGGGATATTTGTTTTTAATGACCCTACAAGTTCAATTAAACCATCAAAATATGAGAGTATTAACCAAACAAAAAGGCAAACTACAGCTACAGGTTTTATTTTACTATTTTTTTTTTGTTGTTTCAGGATGTCTGCAATGCTTATTATAATGATTAATCTATGCACATTGTTATTTTCATTCGTATGCCCTCATAATCTTTAGTCAGAAACATTAACTTTCATTCCCCTCGAAACTGACTGCAAACTGCCTTTCAGATCTGCCTCCATTTAGTTAGCAACACCCAACTTCCTACAATCCAATCAATTCCCAAGGACGAAATCAAGTCCCGCCCTACATTTTTCTTATACGTCACAATAGAGAAGAAAAGACTATCGCAACTTCCGACATTAAAGGGATAGTTCACCCATAAATGAAAATTATCACAATTACCTCAAGCCATCCTAGGTGTATATGACATTCTTCTTTCAGACGAATACAATCAGATTTTTTAAATATTCGTCTGAAAGAAGAATGTCATATAGGATGGCTTGAGTAAATCATTGGGTAATTATTTTTTTGTGTGAACTATTCCTTTAAGTCTATTCCATCATTCTCAATGGTTCATTCTCCCATAAAAGATGGTAAATGCACTGTATTTTTTACAGTCACTATTTTTTAAGTGATAAGACCATTACCAGATAATGTCTGTGTGATAGTTGAAGCTGCAGGAGGGAAAGCACTGCCGTGTATCGTAGACGTCCGTGATGAGAAGCAGATCGGTGAAGCCGTGGAACAGGCAGTGGAGAAATTTGGAGGTGAGTTAAAGCATCTCAAATATTTATTCTTCTTAGACGTTTGTATATTTTTAGTGCTCAGCTGTGTTTTTATTTGTTTTTCATTTCCCGTGGTTCTGATGACAGGGATTGACATATTGGTCAACAATGCCAGTGCCATCAATTTAACAGGAACTCTGGAGACTCCAATGAAGAAAGTAGACCTTATGCTTGGTATCAATCTCAGGGGAACGTACCTGACGTGAGTAGAAGCATCATGTATTTAGATTCACAGCTCATTGTAATAAATCGCAATTTTATTGTGTCACAGAGCATGTCAGATAACCATAACTTGTTTTCTTTACAGGTCTAAAATGTGTATTCCACATCTTCTGAAGAGCAAAAACCCTCACATACTTAACCTCAGCCCACCTCTCAACCTTAATCCTGTCTGGTTCAAAAACCACACAGGTGAGTGGAAGAGCGTACTCATATTCTGTGCTTGAGGCCTTTGGATTTAAAGTACCATTGAACATTTATTCGACAACGGTGACAAATAATGCCACTAATCTTGTTTTTCGTTATGTCTGTGTAGCGTATACCATGGCAAAGTATGGCATGTCCATGTGTGTACTTGGAATGGCCGAAGAGTTCAGGGGATCTATTGCCGTTAATGCATTATGGCCCAAGACAGGTAATGGGATTCATACTTCAGTCATTAAATAATTGAGTTGAATAATGAGGTCAGTAATGCACAAGTAGCTATTGCTGACTTTGTCTTCTGTAATGTATATCTACATATTCAATTAAATTGTATTTCCTACCATACCATTGATCTGCCAGTCGTGGGTCTTTCATATGAAGTCTCTCCTCGTGTGTTTGCATAATGATGCATTTAAAAGTTAATGACCAAACGTATTTTATAAAAGCTTCCAATCCTGTTGCTGATGAAATATAATGTGGATAACATTGAATAAATGTATTTTTGTCAGTTTAAATACTGATTATTAATCACTCAAACCCCTTTATCTAAACTTCTCTGCTTAACCGTCGGTCATCCACCATGTTTGTGGTTTTTAACATTTTTTTATCCGTGTTTGTAGTTCTCATCAAATCCTCGTCTGACGTTCAATGGGTTTTGGGCAATATTAGTCTTTAGAGTGCATGGATCTGCACTTTGGATTTTAACCGGAAAAAGTAGACAATCCGGGTATTTTTGGAATACTTATTTCAACATACTACGATTTGGGACACACTAATTTTGAACACTATTTAGGATGGATAGTAAGCAAATTGGCACGCAGCAATTGTAAAACAATTTTGTTTCACTAAATATCAAACTATATATAAAAGACATTTTTACAATCCAATTTTCAAAGAATAAAATCATGTCCTGTCCCCATTTTTATCTTGCTAAAAATATTTTTTTCAAATTTTCACTCACTGCTGTTTCAGTTAGACTCTTAATAACATAATTGATGTAATACAATGTCTGAAATTAAAATATCTATGTACGCAATTTTAATATGACCCATAGTTTGTTATTAGCTTCTGAGCTAAATCCATGTGACAGTGTTTCAGCAATGGTGAATTGTGCCTTTATAGAGATGACTGTGTTTGTGGCTTTTAATGCACAGGAACCTTGAATAGATATTCTGTGAAATCAGCCATTCAAATGGTGCACACGTATCATTGTTTCAAAGTCGCATGCTGGACCTTTTAATTGGCTTTATGCACAGCTGCACTACTTCCTGAACTTCAGCCAGCTCCTTTGTTTCCTGTCTGCCATTATTGGATAAACTGATTAATCCAAGTGTGCCTGACCTCAGTAGTCACAACAACAATAATCAGACACACCTGGATTAATCAGTTTGTCCAATAATGGCAGACAGGAAACAAAGGAGCTGGCTGAAGTTCAGGAAGTAGTGCAGCTGTGCATAAAGCCAATTGATCTTCAATATGTATTGATAAATATCGTAAACTTGCTGTGGACTCAAAGTGGACCAGGACTTTTTTTTGGTCCGGACCAAATTAACCAAGGGAAACGAACTACAAGTGTGAACACATCCGAAGTCAAAATTTGACAATGACCACTAAATTACTCTTTATTCATCATCAACCTTCAGCCATCCAGACGGCTGCCATGGACATGTTGGGTGGTTCTAATATTGGTAAACAGTGCAGGAAGGTGGAGATCATGGCTGATGCAGCCTACGCCATCTTGAAAAAACCCTCCAGCTTCACGGGACAGTTTGTTATTGATGAAGACATTCTCAAAAAGGAGGGCATTAAGGACTTTGATATATATGCTGTTGAGCCAGGTTGGTAAATGTTAAAATGGTAAAGTACATTTTTTTTAATAACTTTATTTATTTGTTTGTATAAAAGCTAGTTTTTTTTTTTTTTTAGACCTTATAAATAATGACATGACAGTTATGACATATTACAGGAAACTTTGAATGTTGACACGGCACATCAAATGTATCTCCCTTTTTTTAGGTCATCCATTGCTTCCTGATTTTTTCTTGGATCTACAGCCAGAGGATCTAGCCAAGCAAATGGAGCAGCATGGTGAGTTATGAGGCATAACCAACACATTTCATCCATTTTTGTTCTTCTTGGGGATTGACTTTCATTCTTAAGCGTACTTCAGCAGACTACTCAGTTAGTGCCGATATTTTAACTCTCTCTTCAGGTGCCTCTCCGGTTTTCAAAAGTGAAAGTGGAAAAGATTCTGCTACGGGACCTATTTCTGACATGTTCAACATAATCAGAGGAATTCTCAGTCCAGATATAGTGAAAACCACACAAGGAGTGTACAGATTTGATTTAACAGGTAATTATGAAATCACATTAAACCATTTGAGGGCCTTTGAAATTTTGTAACTTTCTTTTTTTTTGTTCAGCTGAATAATAAACAATAGGCTTTGGAAGACCATTTATGCCACATAAGAAAAAAACATGCTTTGGTAAATTATAATAATCACATAAACAGTGATGATAATAATAACAATATGAATGGGAATTATATACAATTGCAAGAAAAAGTATGTGAACCACTTACAAAATCTGTGAAAATGTGAATAATATTAACTAAATAAGAGGGATCATACAAAATGCATGATATTTTTTATTTAGTACTGTCCTGAATAAGATATTTTACATAAAAAATATTTACATATAGTCAACAAGACAAAAAAAAATAGCTGAATTTATTAAAATAACCCCATTCAAAAGTTTATGAACCATTGATTCTCAGTGCTGTGTGTTGTTCCCTGGATGACCCACGGCTGTTTTTTAGGGGACCTATTGAATTTGAAGATCAAGGTAAATTGTACTTAATTTGTCTTCTGGGAATGCAAGTATCTTCTGTTGCTTCTGAAGGCCAATACTAAATGGAATGTATATATATAATATATATATTTATACAAAATAATAAACATTTGGACATCTTCATCCTGTTCAAAAGCTCAAAATCATACAGAGTTCAAATATGCAAGAACTGAAGAATTTGCAGGACCTGGAGGTTCTGAAGAACATTGGGCAGTTTAACTGCTCAGGACAAACAAGAGACTCATGAACAACCATCACAAAACAAAAAAAACAGCCGTGGATCATGCAGGGAAAGACACATAGTATTGAGAATCAATGGTTCATAAACTTTTGAACGGGGTTATTTTAATAAATTCAGCTATTTCTTTTATCTTGAGGACTATGTAAAACATTTTTTATGTAAAATCTTATTACATTTTCACAGATTCTGCAAGTGGTTCACATACTTTTTCTTGCAAATGTATAATAATACAAAAGAGACAAGCCGCATATGTACTACCTCAACTTCCTGTTTTAACAGGAAATATAACTTAACGTTACACCTGTGCTGTATAGAGTGGTGCAGGTATGACGTCACTTTGTAGGCAAACGGGCAGTTAGCATCGCACTGGTTCCCTCAAGAAAAACCCAATAGGATTTTCCCGTAGGTTTTTGGATTATAGCTAAAAACAAGCTCTGTGATCAACAAAAGTTTGATACTTAAACGTTTTGTCCATCAAGATAATTATCACAGATGAACACAACTTTAATGAAGTCTAAATGCAGTCGCCTGAAGTAAAAAGCTAAAGGTAGGCTATAAACAAACTACACCACGGTCACTCGACTTCAACATCACCATCACTAAGCTACCATTTTCTCAGAACATATGAGTTAGAATAGTTTATAAGAGCACAATTATAAGCATACTGACCCTGTAAAAGCAGATGGAGCTTACCTGTTTTGCGTAATGACGTTTAAACTTCTCGACAGCCTCTGTAGTCCCATTTAGCCACTTGTTAGCAACCGCCTTTTTCAAGACACATAACAGCTTTAAAAAAATCACAAGTGGGGTAATACTGATGTATTTTATGTCGTAGAATAAATAATGAAAGTGTCTTGAGCTTGTGTTCACCACAGACCTTATTTCAGCCATTTAAACAAAACCCCATTCACAAAAACCCATTGAATTTGAGACGAGGGAACCAGAAGTGCTAAAATGCTAACTCGCTTCCGTGTTTGGCCTACAAAGTGATGTCATACCTGCACCACTCTATTAAGTTAACAAAGTTCACTGGCTGGATTGACAGGCGAGCATGCTGGAGTCTGGTTCATTGACCTGAAGAATGATGCAGGAAGTGCCGGCAGCGGGGAACCACCTGTCAAAGCTGACGTCATCATGTCATTGGACAGTGCAGACTTCGTCAAGATGTTCGGAGGTATAAAATGTGTTGTTGATGCACTTCACACAAACTAAACTGGCATAACCGGATCATAGAGGTATTTTTAAAAAAAATGATGAAAATCATGCTCTTTATCAATAGGGAAATTAAAGCCGACAATGGCCTTCATGTCTGGAAAGCTGAAGATTAAGGGTGACATGGGCCTTGCCATCAAGCTGGAGAAGATGATGGCCATGATGAAGTCAAAGCTGTGATATGATCACTCAATCTGCTGCCTTACATGATACTTGTTTCTATATCACTGTTTTCATTAAACAATTTGTTCAGCTGACACTAATTTTAATAAAGGATTTTCCTTTAGTTACATTTTCTTCACTGCATGTTATTTAATAGTTTTGCTATAGCAACATCATTCTAAAAAGCAGAAATTACCATGATAACCATAGTTTCCACCAACATACCACAATGACTATATAGCTACAGTAATACCATATTAACCAATGAACCAAAGTAATATAGGAGCTCATGCAAGAGCTTTTGAGAATCTGTCATTTCTATTTGTTTTACTATCATAATTCTAGTATTCTTTGAGGGATGAAGGTTTAACTCTAGCATTGACACTTATGCATTTTGATGTATTTCCTTCTTGAAAGTGGTTTTAGGAAGCCACTGGTTATAAAACCATGTTTTTAAGGCACAACTACAGTATAATTAAAGTACATATTATTTAATCTTTTTGACTTCGGCTTTCTGCCCTCACACTAAAATTAGTGTCAGAACAGCCTGTTATTCTCAAAACTAAAGTGTGATGATGATCCTATAGTAAAATGCATTTTTGCTTCTATTTATCTTACAAAAACAGTCGCAAATTATGTATGCTGGTTTTCTTTTTTCATTTAACATCTTTGGAATCAATACAAAAAGAACATTTTTAAAAAACATTGCTTTAAACACGTGTTTCAATTTTGCTACAGGGTTTTAAACGTCAGATTGACGTTCAGATATTACTTTTTCGCCACTAGTATATTGTTGAATGCATACTTTGACGAAAATATTTAGCCATCTATGATTGTGTAATAAATTAAATACAAATTCATGCACACTGCCTGCCATATCATATATCTCGGACACGTACTTCCGGTGGTAGCGGAAGTACCCGCTGCGCTGCACGTCCATTAAAAGCAAAATTAATGGCTTTTGTATAAAATGCTGTCAAATTTTGAAGAACAGCGGAGAAATTAAGAGTTTGCTTTAACAAATGATGTTTGCTATCGAACTAAGAGGCAGCGAGCTGTATACGTGAGTGGACATCGGAGTTGGTTCTCCCATATGAAGGTACATGACGCTTTTGTCGGGCTCTTTGTGTTTATGCAGATCATCAGACGCATGGGCTCTGTGTCAAACCAAGTCAGCTGTCTGCAGACACAACATTTCTGGGATTTATTTTACTGTGCATTCGAATATCTGCGTTATTTACGCGACTATGATGACCAAAACGGCGGTCTGTAGAGGCAGTGCGATCTGGATTCAGACAGCCGTATTGTTTTAAAACATAAACATGGACATCGATGGCTTAATGTGTCATAAAACTGACCACAACAGAGCTAATGTAGTAAACAATGCGTGTGGGCGGTGTTGTTGTTGACAAGGGTGTGTCTTCAGGTTATTTCACTAATAAAAAAAGTAATTCCGTGTTTTTGTTTTGTTTTTTTAACATTAGCCATGGCGATTCTGTGGAATTCATAGAAGTACCTTGTAATGCCATACATATATTTTGGTAAATGAATATGCAAATCATTCAAAACCATCACTATACCATAATGTCACTGTACTTTATTGTAAGTGACAAGCCAATCACACACAAGTTTAGAAATCTATTGGATACAATAATGTTGATTTACACAAGTGTTCACCTGAGGAAGTGCTTTTATTTTGCTTTTTTTATTTAAAAATATAGCCTACTTTATTATTAATATTCATATTAATAAATTCTGTCATTATTTACTCATCCTCATGTCGTTCTATTCAACTTCGAAACACAGATAAACATTTTAATGAAACCAGTGATTTCTGTCCCATTCTGTCATAACTTTGACACTTCAAAATACATTCCTAAAGACATCATATAAAGGATCCATATGAATGAACTGAATATTCATCCAAGTATTCTGAGGAGACACGATCACATTAGATGATTAACAGATTTATTCACATTTAATCATCACACATACATAGAATACAATAACATTTATTTATTATATCAATATACTTTTAATTGGCTGCTTAGAAATCTGACCCTTTTTTACATCATATTATAGAAGTAAAATGGTTTGTAACAAAATTTTTATGTTGACTTTTTTTGTTGATCTAAAAATAATTAATTTGATCAAGCTATACCATAATGTCACAGTACTTCATTGTAAGTGGCTAGCCGTTCACACATTTTTTTTTTAGTATGACAAGTTGACAACTAATCATATTATCAGCCTAACAATTTAAGATTAAAGTGAAAAGAGGAATTACATTTTTTTTTACATGAATATGTTAGTATTTGATATGTCACCCTTTGGCTTTAAAGCCAGCATGACATGAAGATTCACTCTATTACTATTTTATAAATGCATATTAATGATCTTATTGTGAACATCATGAAAGTAAAATGGGCTGCAGCTGCCATTTCACGTTGACTTTAAGTTGATCATATTAATTTTATGACGTGACACCATAATATTACAGTACTTTATTGTAAGGTACTAGCTGATCACACTCCGTTAAGTAAAGTAATTTACTGGATAAAAATAATGTTGATAAACAGACACAAGTGTTAATGCTTCTTTTTTCCTATTTATTATATTCTATTTTTTGACATGACAACTAGACAATTTTTAATATGAATATCTTATAGAGTGCAACAGTCGGGTTCCAGAAGTCCATTCATTTTCTCCATAGGGAATTGAGTTTTAATGATAACTTATAAACCTTTAAAGACAGACCTACTGTGAGCTATGAGGTTGTTAATCGATGGTATTTGCTTCTGTTGAAGTCGTCAGCCTGCATTATTTAAACTTAGTTTTAAAACAATCATGTGTAATAGCGGAATTCCTGGTGAAAAACTACATTAACCATGATGCTGCACAGAAAATTCCACCAATCAAAGTCGAAGCAAGCAGAACACTGCAAAAGATCTCTTTAGCCCCGCCCACTCCCATGAAGCACTGCGGATGACAATCCTTCCTACAGTCTCAAAATATTTTAATATTTCAATACATATTGCATATTTTGAAATAAACTATATTGTTATATGAGCAATATCACACAAGTAGCCAAGCGATATGGATGTATATCAGCACGGATGTTATTTGGCCATAGGTGGCGTGAGTGCCGTAGGTAATCACAGCGTGCTGATATGCAGCTATATTGCTAGGCTACAAGTGTGATATTGCGTTTATACAACAGTTCAATGGCACAAGCAAGTAAATGCATAAGAAACAACAACAGAGTGTCTTTAAAACCCCTCTTTTGTGCAGAACTACTTCAATCTTAAGTTGACAGTTTAACAGTTGAGCCCAATGTCTATTATAATATACCCATTTGAAAAAATCTGTTTTGAATGTTTGCTGAACGGCCGCTGACGGCCTGGAGTTCATATCTGCGAAAGCATTTTACAAATTGTAAAATAGGCACTATGTTTATATGAGTCACATTTTTGAGGTGTAAATAACTACATTATCGCCTAAAAAACTCTTTAAACTACATTCCATGACACAACAACAGTAGTAGCCTATTTGTAAAAAATATGCTGGATTTGCTTGACCGCCATGACAGTCGTCGCAAGTGGAGTGATACAAACAGTGAAACGGTTCCAGTGCTGATACTGGGGGAATATCGCATGGCTGGAAAAGACTCAGCCAATCAGATTCAAGAACCATAACTGCTGTATAAATATATATGACATTAACATTTTTAAATGCGTAGTTTTATATTTCTCCATCGTTTTTAATTCAGTGCTGTTCGCAGTGTAGTTCTTTCTCTCACTAAAGCTACACAGTCTTGTACCTTTGTCATTTTGTCTGATTTTCAAATACTTCTTTTGCTTAAAATCAAAGTTTGGAAAATGTAGGATGGCTTCATGGCAAATAAAGCTTTAATGAAGACTTTTATGAAATCCCAATGGGAAAAAATACTCCCAGAAGTGCTAAAAAAGTGGGTGGGCACTCTTGCACTCTATTTGATATGTTACACTTTTGTGTAAGTCAGCATGAAATAAAAATTCACTCTATTTTCTAAATGTATCTTATAATGATTTTATGGAAGTAAAATGAGTTGCAACTGCCTTTTTTGTTCACTTTATGTTTATCACATGCACAAAAAAAAAATTAATTAATTTTATCATCCCAAGGGGAGGAGGCTCAACATGGAGGACTGCTTGCACACTTCCTCCGACAACCTTGCTAAACTGGTGAAATGGGCCCACAGTCATGGAACGATCTGCACCTTAATCCCCAACCTAAAACACATGCTCAACGAGGGCTCTCACGGCACCCTGACGGCCCTGTGGGGCTGCAGCGCCGGTCACGCCTACCACTGGCCACTCAATACCACCTGCAAAACGGGAAACAAGGAACGGATGTGCTATCAAGAAAGCCGAACCATCAACACGGACAGTATGATTCAGGCAGCTGCCGTCATGCAAAACACCTCAGCAGAACGCTTCCTCGGCAATGCCGGAAAAAACAAGGGTGGTTCAAGCCAAGGCGATTCCAGTCAGATCCACGACTCTTGCGACATCTCCAACTGCAGTGAACCTTCCGAGATGGACGACAACGGCGAGGAGTATAATAGCAACCTGTACGACATTGTCTGCGAGTCGTCGGCCACCGACGAAGATGGCGACTCAGAGTTCAACCACACCACCAACGTCACACACAGGAAAAGAGCCGGCAAAGGACCAGGACCCGAGGACAGCACTGACCCGGCGTTGAAGAAAATCAAACAAGAGAGGGGTGAAGACTATTACAGTGTGGCCAACCCACAGATGCCTAGCAGCTCGGAGGGGAACCGCTCTACTGGCGGCGTTACGCAGTCGCCCAAGCCAAACCTCCAGAACAGACCATCTTCTAGTTCTTCAATGTCCCAGAAGCTTTCCTCTGTAGACGGCGATTCCATGGCGGTGTCCTCGTCGCCGTTGGACAACTCCCCTACATCCATGATCAAACCCTTGCGTGCACCTTTCCACGTTACGAACAAAATGCACATGAACTCGAACCCAGCATGCAGTCAAAATTTGGCAGCCGTACCCCATTCTGGAAGGATTGACGCTATGGGGGTTCTACACCGGGACGAATATCCCAGGTCTTCTTTGTCTTACGGAGAGGCGTCGATTGGTGTAAACCCTGAAATGGATCTTCTAGCAACGCAGGCACTTAGTACAGAAGTTAGAGCAGACAACACAGGTAAAGACCTTTATCTACAAGAAATGTCTTTAAGTTTGTGATGAGAAATGGTTGAGAATGTTGTTCATGTCACACTTAATGTCTGAATGTCATTGCATTAGATAACGCAACATCATACGCAAGCAACATCTGCATACAAATCCAGCAAAAGCTTTTCTCAGAACGTCCCTTTTTTGAGCCAGTGGTTGCTTTTAAAGAGCACCTATTATCAGTCCCTCCAGAAAAACGCGATTATGCGATCGCATGATTTAATGCATAATCAGCCAAAGTCCGCATATTTATGCAGGGGCCGCATTTTTTCAAATACGCCGCACTTTTTCCGCGTAAATTGCCTATTTCCGCGTGCAAAATATGCGGGGCTAGCATGATTTCATAATCCCCGCATTTTCGTTGCAAAAAAAGTCATATATATATTAGCAGAAAGTTGAAATATGTTCGTTTACTTCACACAAGAGCCGCCATTTCCCCCTGTTGCCATGGGAACGTTTTGAAGTGACGTAATTACCCGACGTGAACATCATCGAAAAGCTGCAAACCCTGTGGAGAAACCATAGATATCAGTGAAACCATGATGAAGCGCAAACTCCCATTTGCCAACAAAAATAACAGCAAAAGATGCGCAAAGCAGTTTCCCGGTGTGTTGACCGATTTCAAAACACAGCATCATGAAGCTTTGAAGCGTTATGAATCAGTGAGTCGATTCAGCGGTTTGAAGCGTTATGAATTAGTGAGTCGATTCAGAGGTTTGGATCGCCAAAGTCACGTATTTCAGCAGTTTGACACGCGATCCGAATCATGAATCAACTCACTGATTCATAACGCTTCGAAGCTTCATGATGCATTGTTTGGAAATCGGTCCAAATTGAGCCATGTGTTTATTAAGGTCTTCAATAAAACAAGATGAAAACTTAAATATTCAATTAAAAATATTCGCTTTTTTTCTCTTTTTCATCAAACCGCAGTTTTTGCAAGTTTTATCGCATAAAATTGCATAAATATCCCGCATTTTCCATCGCATTTTTTAAGAAAACGTGCCGCATAATCAAGGATTTTTGCCCGCAACAATCACAAAAAAAAGCCGCATTTTTCTGGAAGGACTGTATTATGTTTGTTTACATGTGTGTTCAACTTTTTTTTGAATCGGAATCAGTATCAGTGTGTAATGTTGCCGGTGGCACTTTATTTTACAGTCCTGTTCCCCATGTACATACTATGTACTTATTATAGTTATTACAATAACTGGGTAATAACACTGAACCAACCCCTAAACCTAACCTAAACCCATGTAGTTACCTTATATTACACTTTCTTAGGTAAGTACACTGTAAGTGCATGGACTGTAAAATAAAGTGCAACCATGTGGCTGTTTGAGCATGAAAAAGGTCTGGAAAGTAAGAAAGCACAAAGTCACTCCATAGCAAGCTATTCTCTATATCAGTGCGCACTGTTTCTGAACTCACTGAAATGACAATTCACAATATTTCAACATTAGCCCACACAGTAGGTCACAATATTTCCCATTTAAATAATTCATAAGACATAAGAAAAATAAAGGGGCGAGGCCTGGTTGAGTTAGTTAGGCTATAAGGGGCTGACATTTTTCAAACATGCTCGAAGCAGCTGACCAATCATAACGCACTGATCCGACAAACCAATTTCAGAACGAGGGGCTTCATAGAGACAGGAACTAAACAGAGCATTACGGACAGACTGGGAAGAGAGGTGCTGCAACAATGTCAAATCTGTGAAAATCTATTCTAGTAGAGCCCAAAAACAAAATCAATACTGTAAAAAGCATTAATATGGCCTCTTTTAAATAACTGGTGATTTTTAGTAGTTGTCTGTTGCTGGGTCAGTTACATGACAATCCTGTTGGTCCTATCTATTAATTTATTCAAAACAAGTATTCATTATAAATGCAATTCATATATACAAGAATACACCTCTAGGTGTGTTTTAATTTCTGAATTAAAATTAATTTTGATATGAATAAAAGCATATGAAAGGGGCCTAAAGTCAAAAATGCCAATGTGATACAACTGTCCTAATAAAGGACAAAAACCTCTTTATAATAGAATGAAATTCTTAATACAACCATAAAATATTGTCGAACTACTTATTATTTCTTAGAAAAATATATGTCTTAATAAAACTGCTACACCTTAATATTTGAAAAACGTCTCTCAAAAACATTATCAACAAAACTGTTATTTTAGTATTATTTATATACTATTATAGTATTTATTAGCTTTCATTTTCATTTACAAAATTACAGCTTTTGTAATTTATTTTGTTTAGTTTTTTTTTCTATTTAGCTTTATTTTAATTTTAGTTTGAGTCATTTTAGTACTTCAACTTATATTTGCTTTATTTTAGTTTATTTGTATTTGTTTTATTTATTTTTTCAACTTTACATCAATCAAAAACAATGATTCTTAAAGGCTTAGTTCACCCAAAAATGACAATTCTGTCATTAATTACTCACCATCATGTCTTTCCAAATGTCATGTCGTCCTCCTTGACACGCAGTTATGAAGGTCTTTGAAATCATTTCCTATTTTATGTTTTTCTGTATGCTGGTGACTTACACCTCAACTTTGCAGCATTGTTATTGTTAACTAAAACTATTAAAGGGTTAGATCACCCAAAAATGAAAATGATGTCATTAATTACTCACCCTCATGTCGTTCCAAACCCGTAAGACCTTTGTTCTAGCCTGACGTCGTCATACTCAATTCTAGTCAGAATTTGAGTCTGATACTGCTCCGTTGGGCTGTGATTATGGGGCGTGTTTCAACTGAACCAGGAAAGACCTCAATTGGATAGACCTACAACCAATCAGAGCAACGGAGCGACGCATAACATTAGTTGTCAAATGTCAACAGAACTCAACTGCACTGTCCGCGGGTTGAAGCGACCCCAATTATGTGATATACAGACCCAGGAATGCGAAATTTAGCAGCCGTGCCAAAATAACACATATTTTACCCCCCAAATGACATTTTTCCCGGAGAACCCCCCCACCCGGAAAGCTATTGGGCTTATTTTTGGCTAGTTTTGAGTAGCAGTTGGGCGAGTTTTGCTGTAAAAACTTGGCAACCCTGTCCGCACGCAAACTGGAATAAAGTCACGTTAGAAGAAGAAGATGAGTGTAAACGATCTTTGCCGGTGTTGTAAGAAAAGAATTTAAGGATACACAGAGTACTTACCAACACGATCATCATTTCTGAGAGAAATAGTGAAGGTGAATGCATATACGAACAAGTTCTCCGTTTAGGATTAGAACAAATTCAACCCAAGCGCTTTTGATGACGTGGATGATTACGTCAATGTTTATCATCTGTCCATCATCGTCTAAAGCCCGCCCTGACAATTTCATTGGTCCGAACAGTTTCTGTTCGGGCATAATTACTTCTCTACGGATCAAGTCCAGACCGAACTGCCCGTGCAAAAATTATTGTGGGCAAGGCTAAATTCGTCTGGCATCCAGGCTACCTTTGTTCATCTTTGTAACACAAATTAAGATATTTTTGATGAAATCCATGAGCTCTCAGACCTCTTCATAGACAGCTATTTAATTACCACTTTCAAGGCCCAGAAAGGTAGTAAAAACATTGTTAAAATAGTCCATGTGAATCCCGTGGTTCAACCTTAATTTTATGAAGTGACGAGAATACTTTTTGTGGGCAAAAAACAAACAAAAATAATAACTTCAACAATTATTTCTCGTCTGTGTCATTCTCCTACCAGTTTATGTTGTAAATACAGTGCATCGCTTCCGAGTTCTACATCAGAACGGCGGCTCACCATTGGCCGATGCTGTTAACGTGAGCACCACAACACGTGTGTGATGCTGAGTCTGACGCAGGAGCTAGCCAATGGTGAGCCACCGTTCTTTACTACCTTTTTGGGCCTTGAAAGTGGTAATTAAATTGCTGTCTATGGAGGGGTTTCATCAAAAATATCTTAATTTGTGACATGAGGGTGAGTAATTATAATAACAGAATTACATTTTTTGGGTGAACAAACTCTTTAATAGTTTTAGTTAACAATAACAACTGCACTGCTGCAGTCATGAGGTTACCAACATACAGAAAAACATAAAATAGGATATCATAGATCCCTGCAGACCTTCATAACTGTGCCAAGGACAATACATTTCCTAAAATGTCAGATTATTTGACATTTTTATGACATGGCAAGGTTAGTAGATAAATTACTCTTGGACTGACATTTTGTTATCTAAAGCAATGGCATACAATACGTGTACAGTGTTTGAACCCATTTTATTATTATGAGTGTCTGTTGAACGTTTGTGTGCTTGAAATGAACATAAAACCACTTAATGATCTCATAGTGAACATGCGGGTGCTATAAATGATAGTAAAAAGTGAAATTGCAATATTGCTCAATAGATCAGAGCTTCAGAAGCAAAGAAAAAACGGCACCTCTTCAAGTGTACATTCAGTTTGCTTTGATCATTGCTTAATGCAAGTTGAATGGTTCTGCATAATTATTTAATCAGGCAAGCCACTTTTGTGCCCAAACCGCAACCACACACCCAGTGAAAAACGGAAACGTCTTAAATAGCCTGAACAAAAATCCATACTTATAATGTACTTGCATAGAAATCCCAAACAAACACAAAAGGTTAGTATATTCTAAATGTATTTCTGTGAGTGCTGTGCGTGTGATATTTGTGAGCGAGCCTGTGGGTGGAGTGCTGGCTTATATTGCTCTTCTTAATTACATTTATGACGTTGTCTCAGTCAAGGCCATAAATTAGATTTATCACACCGCAGAAGTGTAACCCAACACTACACAATGGACATGATGAAACACTGGGTGTTGCTTAAACCCTAGATGAAATTCAAGCATGGCCAAAAAGAAAAATGCTGTGATCAAGGAAGGATATGGGTTAGGAGTGAAAACTGCCTGCATATTTTCTTTAAAAAGGAAAAGGTGTCATTCATACAGAGCACATGTTTTCATTCCACTGCTAATTTTCCTTTGCTTTTTAATGTTTAGCTTTTTAACAAAAGTTAAAAGAAGTTCAACTTTTTTTTAAAAACACATTTTGAGATTCCCCCCCCCCCCCCCCCCCCCCTAACACTATCCTGTGTCTTGCATTTTTAACCGCAAAAACACATTCTGTGTGAACCGGCCCTGAGGAAACAATTTTTTTTTGACGTTTTACGCTTAATTTTTTAATTCATAGGAATGGTACAAAACTTAATAAAGTTTTTGGCAATAGCTATGTGAACACACAAAAAGTCATGGACATGATTCAAAAAGGGTTCAATGGTCCTGAAAAAAATACACTTGCACTTTTTGCGTATAAAAATTAATGCATTGGAGATGAATGGAAGACAAATTTTATCTAGTGGAAATGTTTGGTACTGCACCCAAACAAAATCATACTGAAAGCAAATTTTTTGAGATATCAACCTCAAATTTTGAGCTTGTTTAGATGAATGGCTTTGATTGTCTCACAGTTTTAGAATCAAATATATATTTCATAAAATTGAAAATATTTTTCATAACAATAAACTTAAACTTCTATCATTTTAAGTTCGCTTTTTTCCCCCACTTTTTTTTTCTTCAGCAATAATCTGTCATGTGTCGTCTTTAAAAAGAGAACAAACTTCAGTATGTGCTTTATGAGTTAAGTTGGAAATATTATTTTCAGGTCTATGCTCAAAAGGTGAATAAATGGATTGTTACTACTGCATAAATATAATTAGGGTAACCCTTTATTTTAAGGTGACGTAGTTACACATTACTACATGTACTTATTATAGTAATAATAGTAAATTATGCATAATTACATGTATTTTGTGATCTATTCATAACTAAGTTCTGGTTTATAAAGTTTGAAATACCTTTGCAGCGATATACTGTTGACGAATATCCTGATGTCGTCCACACTGATTGTTTAATTTAATATAAATATGTGCTGCGCGCTTTCCTCTCAATAACAAAGGAAACATACAACAGAAAATAACGGTGGTGACGGATGGATGTGGTTTGCTTGTTAACAATAAAAATGATGAATACAATGACAGAAGGTAGTAATGGGCGATATAAACGATATGCGATATAAACGATACAAAATTGGCCGATAGAGATTTTAAGTCTATTGCACTATCGTGATAATGCACGTTGATGACACAATCTACCCGCGCCACGAGCTGCAACTGCCAGCAATGCATCATCGTATTGGTCATCTTGAGTAAACATAGCTGAGTTCTTTGTTTGTTCTTATTATTTTCTTTATTTTTATTTGACAGTGATCTTTTTTCCCTGAACATAGCAAATACTGAACCGTACCGAAACCGTGAACCTAAAACCACGATACAAACCAAACCGTGAGCAATCTGTACCGTTATACCCCTAGTGTAACATATGCGAGGGGGTGCCACAAAATGGAGAACATTTTCAAAGGGTGCCATGACTGAAAAAAGGTTGGGAAACACTGCTATAGAGGACACGAACGCATAAACCATCACTTCATGAGAATTTACCATTTCATTTGAGAAAACTGTCATATCATAAAATGAACAGACACTCAAAGGTGTACATGGCAACCCGTCAAAATAAAAGTTTGGTTTAACGTGATACATTTTTCAGAATATATTAGGCTACTGTTGTAGCCAACAGTAGATTTAACTTTGTCTCTATGTAAAAATCATTTGTCTCAACTAATAATAATAAAAAGTATGCCTAGATGGTTGCTTATTTTTCACTTGATCTTTTTTATAAACAATGTTTACTTTTAAACAGCATACAGCCTTTAAATGTTTATGTATTATTTACTTATAATGATTATCATCATAAATAATAAACTTATTGAATTGCATTAAATTTTTTTAAATACTTAAATAAATAAAAATTGTGGTACCGAAATTGGTACAGATCTGGCATGCATCTCCCTGTATCATTGCGTGATACTTTTGTATAATTTTTGTACGTTTTAGCCTGGTCGCTATTCACTGCCATTATATGGATAAGCGCGTACAGGACGTTTTTAAAACTTTCTGCTGTTTTTTTTTTAAAGTCTCTGCAGCTAGTGTACTTGAATTTTATTTATCTGCAACAATATGTTATAATTACAGTTTTGCACAATAAATGTTCTCAAAACTACATACAACATTTCTTTCTTTAAAAAAAAACAACATTTAGCAGTTTGGCTTTCCTTAGGGTCTAACCCGTTCTGAAATGGTTCTATTATAATTTTTATATCGCAATATATATCGTTATCGCAAGAGGCTGCAATGTATATCGCAATATGGATTTTAGGCCATATCGCCCATCCCCAACAGAATCTGAATCAGAAATACTTTAATAATCCCAGGGGGAAATTATTTTTGTTACAAACTCCAGATATACAAACAACATATATTAAGAACAAAATATAAACATATATATATATATATATATATATATATATATATATATATATATATATATATATATATATATATATATATATATATGTTTATATTTTGTTCTTAATATATGTTGTTTGAAAAATTCGAATCGAATCGAATTAGGACATCTGATTTGATACCCAGCCCTAATTTTCAATTTCGATTCACAAGCTCGCATGTTTTGCAGTGTCTTTTGCATGACGCAGCGTTCTAAAAATGCGGCAAGCAAGTTAAAAGAAGTTCAACTTTTTAAAAAACGCATTTCGAGATTTTTTTTTTCTTAACACTGACCTGCTATCAACCTGAAATTTGGAACACAACTTGTTTAGATTTACATTCAATTAAACGCGGCTCTCATCAATGTGGACGGCATCAGGATATTTGTTAACAGTATATCGCTGCAAAGGTATTTCAAACTTATGAAATATTTATGCAACACAGGACCAAAGACAAGTAAACAAACCAAAAACGGGACATATCACAAGATGCGACCCTAAAAAGGACATAATGCTCAAGTATACCTGTTTTTTCTCATCATATTTGCAATGTTGTCCATCACAGTTCGGTACAGGCATCAGAACCACGTCTCCTCGCGGCAGATCTTCATTTGTGTGTGTGACGGAGGTATTCCTGTCTCTGTTTTGACTCCTTTACACATTTTATAAGCTCTATAAGTTCTCAACTGTTCAAAATACCATCATATGTAAGCTACGCTCATACAACAAGTGCTTTTAGCCCAGAACACAGCATTGTTTTGGATGTTCGGTATTAAGTTCCGTCGTGAAATATACTCTTTATTATTTTTTAAAATCCAGAACAAACAAACCAAGCGAACCAAACTACAAGTGTGGACACACCCTGAGTTCATTAAACGTAATTATTTTTTGAGTTTGGGGCCAGTGCCCCTAAATAACAAGAAGTCATGAGCAATAATTGCGATGCAGTTTCTTTTTGTCATTACATCTTTATAAACAATACTCTATATTGTTTTTCAATGTCTTGAGTTTTTTTAATTCTAGATTGGTGCTTCATTCTGAGTACATTTTAAGATAAAATCCCATTTTCGGGGAAGTGGGTATCTCTCGGCATTATGAATGGATTCAATATCACACAGGCAGTTGTTTGGTCTTAGTAAGATAGTTAATGAGATCGCGTCCTCTCCCATTCTGCAATAAGGCATTAAGCTGTTTTCCCAAGAGACTCTGGGGATATTTGACATTTCAGTCAAGATGGAAATGGATGATGCTGTTATTTCTTTAACTCCAAATAAACCGAACGAAAATAACAGGTGAGTTTTCTTGACACTTTCTCTCTTTACTGAGAGAAAAAATGGATGACAGTAGATTTAATGTTGTTAAAGTGTGATTATGAGTATGTGTTTTATCATAAGCATGCATTAAAAAAATGCTTAAAAGTTAATATTCATATCTCTTGTTTGTGGACAAACTATAATTTTATTCTGTTTACAGGTTCACACGAGAAGATGGATTATGCTGTGATTTTGAAAGCCCTCCATGGTTAGTTTTTTGTGCAAGAACTTGTTACGATCCAAAAGTATTGCTGTTTTATATTATATAACTATATTATACTATATTAATGAGTAAATCCAATGAAACCCGTCAATAACATGTCCAGCTCATATTTACCCCAAATTAAAACATATAAGAAATACATAAACTATTTTAAGAACCTCAATGATTTTTTTGTGGCAATGTGACATTTTCATGAGAAGTAAACACATTTCCTCCAACATACTTATTAAAGTGTAACAATAAATCCCATTCTCAGTAAAAACAAATGTTTTAATATCACACAAGATTAATATTATAAAATAAAAAATAATTATTATAAAAAAAAAAGATATATATATATATATATGTGTAAATGTGTGTGTTGTACTGAATTGAATTTTTACTGATTAAAAAAAAACTCATATTACAAAAATAAAATAGTTTTACTTTAATTCAGTAAAACATTACTGTTATAGTAATGAGAATTCTTTTTTTGTTTTGTTTTTGAGAATTGTTAGAAAAAAGATTTGAGAATATGGGAGGAACACGTGCTTATTTTTCCTGAAATTAATGTCACAATGCAAACAGTCTTGGTTCTTTTGAGCGTAATCTATATATTTCCTATTGACAGGTTTTGTGAGATTCACTCTACACTAGTAGAATTTTCCCTCTGTATTTATTTTTATAATGATGAATTTGCATGAGGCAAATGAATTTGGAGGAAACTTTGCATCATGGCAAATAAAATAAAATTTCTCTGATGAAAATGCCTTTATTGTCTGTGGACTTGCCAATTGTATGAACTGTGATGTTGTGTGGGAAAAGCGTTTGGTTTGAAGTGTTGTGTATTGTGTTTCTGTCCGCTGATTGCAATAGAATGATCGCGAGGGAAATTCGTCCACTTCTTAAACGCTTATTTGATGTATTACAGAGCATCTGGTTCCTGCTGCACACAGTTCAGAAGAGCAGTTCTGCCCATCAGATCTCAGTCCAAACAGTGAGAGGTATTTTGAAGAGAGAAAACACCTGGAAGAGTTTATAACAAGCATAGGTGAGCTAGCAGTCCAATAAAAATGCACAGTAGCAAATTCAACCTCATCTATATCAGTTGATTGATTGGACCATCAGTTATGTCAACAGGTACATTTTTTTTAATGTATTGCAGATACTATAACCCTACAAAACCTGCAGACAGTCATTGATCGGATCCTCGTCTTTCACGAGCGAACGCAGATGCCTCTGTCTAGTCCGGCCAGACTGGGAGAGCAGGAGTTGTTTCCAGGAAGCGGACTTTACCTGCCACACTACAAACTGGCGTCCATGCTGCAGGAGTCACGGCAGGACAGCATGAGACTCTTCCACCTGCTGTTCGAGCACTTCTTCAGCGAGGAGGATCTTAACGGGGCGGTCGCTTTTGGGAAGAGGGGAAAAGTACCTGATGGCAAAAAGATCCTGGACAGAAGAAGAGTGGATGGGATTATGTGTGAGTATTTGAAATGGGACGGCCCACTCTTACTGATGATTTTTGTTTTAAAAAATAAAGTTAATCAAAAAACGACATTTACATTACAAAAAAAAACTCATTAAAGAATCCAGTTTCTTTTTTAAATTAACAGCACACTTTTTTTCAACATTGATAATAAGAATAAATGTTTAATCAAATCAGCATATTAGAATGATTTCTGAAGGATCATGGGACACTGAAGACTGGAGTAATGATGCTGAAAATTCAGCTTTGATGACAGGAATAAATCACATTTTATAATATATTCACATAGAAAAGAGTTATTTTAAATTGTAAAAATATTTCACAATATTGCTGTTTTTACTGTATGTTTTACTGTAGTTTTGATCAAATCAATGCAGACTTATCCCAAACTATATATATATATATGTATATGTATATGTATGCCTGTTCACTCTGAATGGCTTATGAAAAGAAAATCGGTTTTTTTTTTTTTTTTTTTTTTTTTCGTTTTAAAACATTTTTAAAACGAATAATCAAGGATGTTCTACACAGTTTTCCCATAAACAATGAAGGAAAAGTTCCATTTTTTTCTATTATTAAATTACACTGATATAACAATGCACAATAGCAGTAATATTTACATAATTATATATTTTTTTTCATTAGATAAAACATGTGAAATGCCACATGGCATTTGATATTTTTGAGTGGTGATACAAACAAATAATTTCAATAATAAAGTCAAGATTTTTAATCATTTCATTGAAACAGACTGATTAAACTTTAATAAAAAAAAGTGCTACTGAAATTTAAATCTGACATTATTAAAACATTACTTAAAATAACATTACTTATGATTGTAATAAAAAGTGCATACTTTATATTGGAACTTTATATTGTGAAACTTTATATTTTTGTTTTTTTTCTAATTTCCTAAATTTTAATTTCCTAAAATGTTTTTTACTAAAAATTAATTTCTTTTTTTTTTTCTCTTGTAGCATATGTTCTACGTTGTTCTACTATAGACGGATGGACACCTGTGGAATCATCTAAACTGAAGAAGGCCTGTATTAATAAATGCAGGCTTCGAATCGGTCAGAAAAAGAAGCAAGAATCTTCTCAAGAGTCCTTTATTTTTTGTGACGAACAATCATCAGGCAAAAATGACCCTACGTATATCTAATTGCTGATCCCCAAAAATTTCCATTCGCAGGCAAATGCTATTCTACAGTTGAAAGGAAACACTGTTTTGCCCAGTGATTGAATGGAAGCCGTCGATCGGTGTCTTGGACATAAACGATTCAGTTTGGAATCGTTACAAGCTGATTCAGTTCAGCTAAAGCACTAAAAGATGAAAGATTCACGGTCAGACAAATGAACTATTTCCATATCTTTCGTTTCAACAAAACCAACATTATCTATACTGTGATAGTTACTGACTATTGACTCGTTTAGTCAACAACACAAACCTGTTTATAATAACTTTAGAATAGTCTAGTGCTTATTCATGTTAGTCATGTAGCATTGTAACAATCAAAACAAGATATTTTGAGTTTTGTCAAACCATTTGGATGGTTTTTACTCGTACCTAATATTTTTCAATATAAAAATGTGAAATATCACCATATCAGAACCAACTTAAACTGTATTGAATTGCCTTTTTTCTTCCTTTTCCCTCTGATTCATCAATCAACATCCCACTAAATTGATGATAGCCTCATTACATGCTTGTGCATGACTGACAGGAAATTCATTTAATACCATCCCACAAAGTTTTATTACTCCATGTGTTTCGTACATTTGTCATTTTTACCTAGGTCACTGCCTATCCACCTTATTTTGCTGTTTTCTGTGAATGTGTGAGACTTCCAATTCAATAGCTGCTATAGATAAAGGACTAGAAGAATAACAAAGTGCATGATAAAACTATTTGCGCTACAAACCAGTGTGCTCATAATTGCGACAATACATTAAAGGGATATATGAAAGAATTTTCATATCATCACTTTTTTGTGACAGCTTTTGTGACAGGCAAAAACAAGACCTTCCCTGACTTCCTGAAAGCCTGTATACTGATTTTTATGTGAAGGACATGAAATGTTTTTGGCTGGAAAATCCAAAGAATATGACATTTGCTCGCACTCCCGAGAGCCTCTCTTCCGTTCTATAACACATGAAAATAATGTTTATGTTCAGGATAATGCCGAAAGAGCTATTCTGTACAGAAATGTCAATGTGTCATCCAAAGAAAAGGTTTAATAGGGCCCTATTTTAACGAGCGCACGGTCTGAAGCGCAGGTGCACTATAGGGCATGTCTGAATCCACTTTCGCTAGTTTAACAATGGAAAAAACAGTCGGCACGCCAGGCACATGGTCCAAAAGGTTGTACCTAGTCTCTTAAAGAGTCATGGGTGTGTTTTGGGCGTAACATACAGTAAACCAATCAGAGTCTCATCTCCAATTCCCTTTAAAAGCCAGTTACGTTTGCACCATGGCGGATTCGCTATTTACATGGCAGAATTTGAGAGCGGAAAGACTGAACACTTCTCCAGAGAGGAATCCTTTTTTTTTATATTTGAAAATGTTTGTGTGCTGTGTGTGTAATAAGCAGAGTGTATGTGTGTTGTGCACATGCCTATAGGCGTATATTACTAACGCGCCCTTTAAATAACACAAAAAATACTGGGCTATTGACTTTAGACCAGGTTTCTGTTGGTCAATGGCGCAGTCGTTTTTAGTTGCCTCAAAATAGCGACGCACCAAGAATGCCCCTGAACATTTCAGACCAGCACACCCATGGGTGAACAGATGGATGCGAGTGCATTTGCTATTTTAACAACGTGGCGCTGGATGGGAAAATGATAACTGTGCCGGACTGAAACTGGCAAAAAAACACTTGCATCGTGCCTGGCGTTAATAACAAGGGTTTCTGAATTGCAAATATAGCCCCTTTAAAATAATATGGTAAGTAATACCAATTTGCAATATCAAGCAGCATAACAAGCTGTTTTGTACAGCTAAAAATATCTTGACGCTGATGAGCCCGGAAGTCTCAACACATTCAATTCACAAATGGCCGCGGCCAGCATTACGTCAAAGATAAGGTAGATAGGCCACTTCGCATATAACAGCATATAAAATAAAATGACTGCCAGAAATGTGATATTTGTTTATTCAGTATAAACAACCAGACAATTAACAATTTCTGTGTTAAAGATATTCCCAAACATTTCTTACTGTCTGTGAGGTGCTGAAATGAGTCTATAGTGAAAAGGTCACTCAAGGGCTCACAAACTTCTGATATATAATGTCATTCTTTGGATGGCATGAGTAAAGCAGGCTTTAAAACATTGAAAGGCTCAGTAAGGTTGATCACTTTTCACAACCAAGTATTATGTTTCTTATGAACCTTAGTAGGTTTATCACATTGTCCACAAATGTTCAGTATAAAAGAAAAACCATTTAGTATGGTTATGAAAGGTCAGTCCTTTCGTAACGGTTAGGAAGTCTTCACCTGGCCAGTTTCAAATGTGTTTTGTTTTTGTACCTACTCGATGCTGAACTTGTCCTTATTTTAGCACTTCTACAAAGACTGATGACTGATGTTTATTTTCAAGTGTGTAAATACTCAATCATCCTGGTGTGTCTTAAGTGGTCTTATTTGTCATTTTATTATGCGTTACAATAAAATCAATGACCAAATGTTGTCTGTGATCCATTTTTGCCTTTGAATAAATTGCTGTAATTAAGCCGTTTTTCTTCTTTCTTATTAATTCAGTGTATTTTATTTCTTAATTTTGCTTTTACCAGTCTGCAACTGATTTGGTGGCATTCATTTCAGGTGGTGCGGTCAATTTAGTTTTTTCCTATTAGAAATTGTTTTTTTTTAATGTTATCGCATAATATATTTGAGAAGGTTATGGTAGAAGTAGCAGAAAAAAGCCTAATAAAAGTAAAGGCCTTTAAATAAGTATTATAAAGATGACTTAAATTGAAACTACCCCAAAGGCAAAGAAATCTCCCCCTCAAAAAGGGTACACTGTAAAAAAAAAAAATATTTAAAAAGTAAGTTACCTGGTTGCCTTAAAATTGAGTTCATTGAAATTAAAAATTTGAGTTAATACAACCAACATTTGAGAATCGACATCACCCTTTATTCAAATATTATGGTGTCCGATTTGGCCCCACTTTATATTAGGTGGCCTTAAGCATAAAAAATAAGTACAATGTACTTACTGTGTTCAAATTGTATTGCAAAACACTTTTGCTGATATGGAGGTGGGATACGGGTAGGGTTAGGGACAGGCGTGGTGGTATGGGTAAGTTTAAGGGTAGGGTTAGGTGTAAGGGAAGTGTCAACTGTGTAATTACAAATGTAACTACAGAAATTAATTACAGATGTAATTACATGCAGGTATTTTTTTTTAAATGTAAGGACAAGGTAAAAACATGTATGTACACAATAAGTGCATTGTATCAAATGATTAATTAAAATGTTAGTACATAGTAGTTAAGGCCACCTAATATAAAGTGGGTCCTCTTTCGGTAACACTTTATTGTAAGGTGACGTAGTTACATTTTACTACATGTACTTACTATAGTAACAACAGTAAATTATGCATACCGGTAATTACAAAATGACTAACCCTAAACCAAACCCTAACTCTATAGTAAGTACATGCAGTTCATTAATATTACTCAGTACTTATTTGTGTAAGTACAATGTAACTACGTCACCTTCAAATAAAGTGTAACCTATCTTTCCCATGGTAGTAGGAACTCCTGAGGTAAAGCTTTGTTTCTATCTTAAACAGTATCTCCAGCTGTGTATGAAATAGAGAGACTGAAAGCACTACTACAGGCTGAGAGAAGCAAAAGTGAGTTGATGGGTGAAACCATCAGCAGCCTGAAACAAGACAAAGAGCTTCTGCAACAGGAACTCACTAAGAAGGCTGAGCTCATCTGTGACTTCCTACAAGAACAACTACGCCCAGGTGACTATTCCTTGCAATCTACAATCGTATATATTCCGTTTCTAGAGAATTACTATTTTGGATGATATGAAGGGAAGCACGGAGATCAGAAAGTAGGTTGTGACTTGCATAAGAACAGTCTTGTTTTCTCTGATTGTTAGATAAAAGAAGGACACTTCCTTCAAGTCAAATGGAGGCAGGCAGCTCGCATCAAATTATTTCCTCCATTCCTGAAGAGGGCGCTCCGTTTGACTCACCAGCCCTCTTCGACTCCTTTGAGGAAGTGGAGTTGCACCCATTGGACAGGCAAAGGGCCATCAAGATTTCATCAAAGAGAAGCAGAGATGGCGAGAACACACGTGTCCGAAGTAAGTCAATTTGAAATCTCAAGGTCCACTTTCTTGCAGTTTTGCTCCAACCCTAATCAAACCCGGAACAATTTGTCCCAGGAACTTTTTTCCCCCAGACCTGTTGCTGTCTGCGTTTCCATCGCGGTCTAAAGTACCCTAAAATTGAAGCCGCGTTTCCACCGCAGGAACTTTACCCCGGAACCAGGAACTTTGGGGGGGAACTCGGTGTGTTTCGACCGCAGGAACCAGGGTCTAAATGAAGTTCCGGGTAAATATTTCCCCCTCCAAACGGCCCTGCTTGCGAGGTGGTACTTTTGAAAAGTTCCCGAACTTTCGGGGGTGGGACTTGGTCGCTGAACATGCTGATTGGTTGAGCTCACGCAGCATTTTATTTCAACCGGCATTTTTAAAAGTCTTTTGCGAGGATCGAACAGCGTTCAGTAAATATCAGTCTTACTCTTTCTGTCCGATGGCGCGCGTTCGTCTCAGCCATCTCACGGTCAATGTCCGTAATAGCTGATGATAACATACTTTGTCATATTTTAAATATAGCTTTACGAATACGCTTTAGTATCAGGTCTCTTTTCCGCCGTTTTGTTAATGACCTCTTTAGTAAACCGATACATAACCAGCAAAAGCAGCGCTGCTTGCATCTCCTCCACTTGTTATTGTTGCAGACATGTATCGCGCAAAAATTATTACTGTCCGTCGCTGACTGGAAGGAGCAGTCGCGCCGCGCGCAGTCCTACATCACTGGACTAATTTGCCTAATCTTCCCGGTACTTTAGACCGCGGTGGAAACGCAGACAGTAGCAGGTCTGGGGGAGAAAAAGTTCCTGGGAAAAAAGTTCCTGGTACAAATAGTTCCGGGTAATTTCGGTGGAAACGCGGCTTAGTTCAGTGATCAAAGTGACAGATTTTCCAGTTCCCGCTGGATTTCGTCCTCCGCATATAAGTTTAATAAAGCCTGAACCTCGTCGTCGTTCCATCGGCCGTATTTTTTCAACTTCATTGTTTATTCCTGTAGCAAACAATTCTTACTGCATGCACCACAACAGACTTTTAAAAATTGTTGTTGAAATAAAATGCTGCTTGGAGTCAGCCAATCAAAATGTTGCGTGAACTCAACCAATCAGCATGTTCAGCGTACAAGTCCCACCCCCGAAAGTTCCTGAACTTTGAAAAAGTACTACCTCGCGAGCAGGGAAGTACCCCAGAACTTCCTTAGACCGTGGTTCCTGCAGTCGAAACACACCGAGTACAACCCCGAAGTCCCTAGTTCCGCGGCTATACATACATACAGGCCTATAGAATGGTATGTATAACTAATTTATAAGGAAAAACACTGTAAATAATAAATCAGCTCCATAGCAGATTCCAAGTGATCAAGGGCTTAGGGTATTCCATTTAAACACATTGCAAGGGTTCCGCCAGTAGTGGGCACTCGTGTGCAATGTAAGCAATGACGTACATCAGAGTAAATGAGACGGAGAGAAGTTAGTGAGGGAAGGGCATAAAAAATTGGACATAAACGAAGCCCTAGAAAGTTAAATGCAGATGAGTTTGATCAAGGTTGGAGGTAAACTCTTCAGGAAAGTGGATCTTGGAGGCCAGAGTTGAGAACCCCTGTTCTAGGTGATTAATAACATTGGTGTAGATTTTGATTGTCATTCAAGTAAAATTTTGTTTCACTAAAGAAGGATGTTACTATTTTTCAGTGAAAAACGTTGTGGGTGTGATTGCTCGATATATGGCTGCACTTCAAGAGTTCCGACGTAGTGTATCCATGAAAGTGGCTTTTGACAGAGTCGGTGTGGACCGCAATACCATTTCCAGGACAGCAGCCATTGCTGAACTCAGCTTGGCGGCCCCTGAAGTCTTCCATGCCCTGCCTCCATGGGATGAGAAGGAGGAAACGTTGGCCCACTATGCAGTCAGATGCCGACAGGCCATGGATGACAGCATCAAAGCCAAAATTAAAAGCATGAAAACAAAGGGGGAACTTCTACCAATTGTCAGCAAATAAAACGAGAAAATTGCATTTACCTTATCTGATTTACAGTGGACATGAGACCACTCTAAATGAACAATTTGTATTTCTCCATCACATTTTGGCCTTGTTCTTCTTTCCTTTTTGCCATGATCCATCACACAGTGAGTGATTTATGGCAACACACTTCTTGGAAACTTTCAATCAGTTGTCGTGATTGTTCTTGGCCAATTTGGCTTTTAAATGAAATTAAATAATTGTTTCGTATGCCTTGTATCTGTATAATTTTTCCTGACTAGTATTTACTTCAGTGTTAAACATTAGGTAAATAATGATAATTATTATTTTATGACTACATGCTCACTTCCATCACAAACTACAGTGTATGATTTTACTTTTTGACAGGACACCTCTTCCTCTCTGAATACCAGATTAGTGTCATGTGACAAGATTGCCAGGGTGTAGACTGTGAAACAAGTGCTTAATGATCTTACACTGCATTGTATGAACCAGTGGGTTTAATGACTGTTATTGTGAAAAATAAATGGAAAATTACAACCTCAAACAACCTTGATGCTTGTGTATTTTGTTGGAAATATGCCATTATGTTGACAAGGGATAACTCAAAAGGCAATACATTCAATACAGAATCTGGGATTATAAATCTTTACCTAAAGATTAGACAGTACCTGAACAGATTTTCTGTTTGCTACCAGGCAATGGACCTCATATTTCATATGGCACAAATCAAAATAAGAACAGTTTGTTGAATGGATTGTACCATGAAAAACTTAAAACCTTAAAATCCAGTGGACAAAAATCTCTGGACAACATGGTTACCTTAGACCTGGGGTCTCCAAACTCGATCCTGGAGGGCCATTGTCCTGCAGAGTTTAGTTCCAACCCCAATTAAACACCTAACTAATCAGTGAACCAGCTAATCAGTGTCTTACTAGGCCCAAGTAAGACACTGGCTGAATCCGAAATCGCCCCCTAAACCCTCAATCACTATTCTCTACTTTAGTCCACTAATACAGTTCACTTGAAGGAGTGAATGAAAACAAGTGAGCGAATTTGGACAGCCGCTGTGTGTTCATCGGCTGTACACTCGTTATTGAAGCGCAATGTGGGATAGAATGAGTGCACTCAATAACGTACACTATGGCTTTGGACACCACTACAAATGGCTGTCCCCTCAAATAGGGCCCTATTTAAGGGCATAGGGGGCGATTTCGGATTCAGCCACTGATTAGCTGGTTCAGGTGTGTTTAATTGGGGTTGGAGTTAAACTCTGCAGGACCGAGTTTGGAGACCCCTGCCTTAGACCATTACTGGTCTAACCAGTAAACTCAATAGTAACTGTATGTGTATCCCTCACAAAGAAATTTCCGCTCATGTTAAATATGCCATCCATTAGTCCAAGGTCCATTGGGTAATTGTTTTCAAAGCAATAAAGTTTGTGATATATGAAAACACTACCTTCTTCCCTTTCAGCAGACATGGATGAGAGAGCATACCGAGAACAGAATGAGAAGACCATTCGCAGCACCCAAACTGCTCTACGCAACTTTCGGGACTTCCTGGTTTCTAAGTATCCAAACGAGACCAGAGAGATATACTTCATCCCCTGCCAAGAGTTGGACATCTACTTGGCCTCCTTCTTTGTGGATGCTCGCCAAAGGGATGGCTCGGAGTATGAGCCCAACAGCCTGGCCAACTATCAGTGTGGCCTGGAACGCTATCTAAAGGAGCATCGCTACGCCTACAGCATTACAAGAGACCGGGAGTTCCAGAGATCCCAAGATGCCCTCAAGCAAAAGCAGTTGGAGCTCAAGTTCAAAGGGAAAGGCAACAAACCTCACAAGTCAATGAAGCTGACCCTTGCTGACGAGTTGCTCTTAAGGAAACGGGGGCTCCTGAGTCGCTTCAATCCTGAGGGTCTACTCAACCTGGTGTGGCTCAACAACACCAAGGCTTTTGGCCACTGCACAGGCTTCCATAGCTCCACACTCAAATGGGGCGATGTGCGCTTGCTCACCACAGAAACAGGACTAGAGTGTCTGGAGTGGACCTACCAGGATTTTAGTGACCCTAATGCCAGGAACAGAAGGTCCACGACTGAATTCCGCATCTACGCTACCCCGCATGCTCCTCATACCTGCCCGGTGCAGGACTACAAGGATTTCGCTCAACGCAGACCTCAAGCAATGCTCTATGAAGATGCCCCCTTTTATCTGTCCATCAAGCCTGTGGTCAACCTGGCCGCCCTGCACTGGTACAACTGCCAAGCTCTGGGAAAGAACAAATTAGCAAAGATGGTGAAGACCATGTGTGAGAAAGGCAACATTCCAGGGAGAAAGACCAATTTCAGTGTTTACCAGAGTTGCAGCTCCTTGTCCGAAGCCCAGAGCAATCAGCTAGTCCTGATCTGCAATGACCTTAGGCAACAAGCCGCCCAGTCTGGGAGTTCCCATCCTGGCAGCACCAACTTTGTCATTGCTGGTTCTTTTGACTCTACTGACTCTGCTTAAAGCTGAGGAGTAATTTTGGAGCCACTAGTAGCACCAAATGGATCTGCTGTTTCCAAACAAGTTTCTCAAACACGTCTTCCATTTTTTTTGGGACAAAGAGTTGTTCCCACTCCAAATGCACATCATTTGTTGAGTGTCAGACTGCTTAAACAAAGGAGTCTAGGAGGTTCTTATGATTAGGAGGGTTCAGCTTGCCCCTGCTAAAAGATCTTTTCTATATGAAGTGCCATTTTTAATTTATTCATTTAAAATGAGATGTGTATTCTGATACCTTTGTCTTTGCCAAGTGACTTTTTGGAGGGCTCTTCAAAGCCTCAAATGGACTTTGGACTCTAATTTGCCCCCGTCTGCTGCCTTTTGAGTCACCACTCAGGATAGTTGCTTGTGAAGGTTCTTGTGGTTCCATCAGCCAGTCAGTGTTGTCAGCATGTCACAATGTAATTTTCCAGTTGCTCCAGAGTTATTAGTCACATGGCATTTGCGGCTAAGGTGATTGGATCTGGAAACAAATCTGTATCCATAACTGAGTGCCTATGTGCAAACTAAAATAGTGGAATTCAAGTTGCATACATCCATACTTGCGTCAGCTGAGCAACTGGCATTTGGATAATTGGGAATGCTAATGGCTATCGCTCTTTAGGTATGGCTCAAATCAACCAAGGAAGGGGCCACTGTGTTTACACGTCTACACATGGCACATTAAGCTAGGATAGGAGAAAGTATTTTAACATTGAACACACGACAGCTTTAAATTCAATTGTATGACTGACTTAGGCCATCTTGTTTTGTCTCAATGCTCTGTTCTATTAGGTGAGAAAAGTCTTAATTGTTCTTTCTGTCAATGTGTATGAAACTATGTATAAAATGGTCTTTTTGTCAAGTGTTACGTGCTTAGAAGGTGTTAAAAGGATGATGACGCAACACTTATGTGAGATGCAACTGTTGAGGTGTGCAGGCAGCTAAAGAATCAATAGACTGAATTAATAACCTTGACTGGTTTATTTCCAGAAAATAATAGGTTAAAAAAACAGATAACGCATAAGAAAAAGGTTGAAAAACAAAACCAATGATAACGAGAGTCGCCCAAATTAATGAAATAATCAAAACACAACCCCAATCATTACTAGCCCAAACCTCTAATACTAACTAACGAAAGAAAATTATTATATTATAATTATATTGTAACTACAGTTGTCTTTGCAAAATATTCATTATCCAGTGCAGTATTAAGTCAACTACATTACAAAGGCATTTGGATGTTTTTACTGTGTATGGCAACTATTACGCATTTGATGAAGTTAAAATGTCAGTCAAGTTATTCCGTACATGTCGTATACATATGAATGTATAGTGGAACTAATCCTGCTATCCTTCATTTATTCCTGTCTTGGAAATGTTCTGTGTTAGTGTAGCTGTTCTCTTAAATGGTAAGCACTTATCAGATGTTACATTGTTAGATACTGTTTGTGTTAGATATATTACAGATATGTGCCTGTTCAACATATGTGCCTGATATAATATGTATTCTTAAAAATACTAACAACCCATTAAGTTATGAACAGAAATGGTTACAAATCAAGGTGTTTGAGGCATGAGAGAAATCAGCTGAGAAACAAATATACTACCACGAATAAAGCAACCCTGTAAAATGAGAGGTCATATTTCTTTATTACTTTTTGGTTTTTATCTCACGACTCAGTTATCAAATTCCAATTGTTATGGAATATTGCAGTATTTATTATAAATTGTTTTTTTCATGTGCCTCATAATCTTTAAATGGGCATGGACAAAATGCAATGACTGAACGAACATTTTATGGTCCTGAGACTTCCACAGAAGATTTGTGTAATTTGTTTAATATTAAGACCACTTCTATTATTGACTGCTAGGTTAGAGTTCAAACCAGAATAACAAAACGTGTTTATGAAAACAAATTTGCCTACCCTACTTTTTTTTACAGCTCCAATGATTACTCCGTACTACATGCTTACAATTACTCACAATAAAAACTGCATTACAACTCTATTTTGCTGTATTGTTGAGTTTTGCGGTTTGAATTGTGCAATATAGTCATTAAATTGTACTGGACGGACAATGACAGTGGAATCATGTATTAAAAATGACAACACAATAATGGTTATCTTTTCTCCATTTTATGTAAAAAATAAAAACATGAAAAATGAAAATCATCATGTCATAGTAGCAAATTTGATCAAAACAGTAATACAGTCCTAGCTGATGTTAATTTACTCCGGGTCGAGTCTTGGTAACACAGGCAGTATAAGGTTACCAAAGGAGGAATCCTGAGTGATGAAGAAGCCGGACGAGTGTGCATGTGCATGCTGAAACCAAACCAGAGAAAAACACTCATCTGATGGATATTATCAATAATAAACAAATACTTAAATTCTGAACATGAAGCTTATGGTACCTGTAAAGCTGCTTTCTGCTGTGCTGCAATGTGCTGCTGCTCAGCCTGATCCCTGAACTCTTTATTTACTGCTGGTCTAGAGAGTGGAATGCTGGGGAAACACATTATATTGCATATGTTATGACTTTCCTGAGTATGAAAAAAAATATTGACAATTTTACAAGACTTATACTGACTTAACAGCAGGATTCTTTAGAAAAAAATATTGCAAAATACAAATAAAGTATTTTTACAGTGATGTTTTTGAAACGGTACCTGGCTCCTGGATTATTCATAGACTGACTCTGAATCAGGCGTCTCTTCTCCTTATCCAGCTCAGCTAGAATAGCAACCCTGTTTTTGTTTTGAAATCCTATCGAGAACAAATGTACAGAGTTCTTATACAGCAAGCAAGCAAATATTTAAAGCCAATCTTAATAAACACTGTGGGATACTGACACAGCGTCTAATTCAAGCTATATTTGTACATGTTTGATAGGCCTCATCGCACCTTAACGTTGTTATATTTAGGGAGTTACTATGAACATTATTTAAACAGTATAATATTCATCGATCTTAATATCAGAACTGACAGTGGGAATTTGAAACTGGTATACAATTTCAACATTTACCTTGTCCGGGCGGATTTGCGGCCATTTTGCTCTAAATCTAAATATTGAACATGAAACTACTTCTAAATATTTGCGTCAAAAAATCAATTGAACCTAAAACGGATGCATGGTCTCCTCTGATAAATAAAGCAACTCTCTTGTTTTCTTCGGTAAGAGTTTGTAGCGCTGCAACGGTTTCCGTGTGAACAGCGCCGTCTTGAGTATTGGAGCTACTGCACGTTTAGACCACAGAGTGGGTTTGGTCGGTATACATTGTAAATGCAAGCAAATTTAAAGCCGAACGACGTATACATCAGACATTTCAGAGCAAATACTAGCTAATATTACATAAAAACATTTGGGGAACACAATATGGGTCTCTTCCTTTCTTAAAGGGATAGTTCACCCAAAAATGTATTGTCATCATTTACACACCCTCAAGTCGTTCTAAACCTCTTGAGTTTTTTTTCCTTCTGCTGAACATAAAATATATTTTGAAGACTTTTGGTTTCTGGTCCCCTATTGACTTCCATAGTATTTCTTTTTACTACTATGGAAAAGTCAATGGGGACCAGCAACTTTTTGGCTACCCAGTCGTCAAAATATATTATTTTGTGTTTAACAGAACAAAAAACTCACACAGGTTTTGAACAACTTGAGGGTGTGCAAATGATGACAATAAATTCCTTTTTGGGTGAACAATCCCTTTAAAGTCACCATGAAATCAAAAATCGATAGGCCAAATTCTTATTTATTTAATGATTTATCTGTGTACATCATTATTCAATTTTTTTGTGCCCTCGCAATCTTTAATCAAAATAACTTCCCCTCCCTCTTGCAGCTCATCTCTGATGATGTGATCTGTCAATCACATGAGGTCAACCAATAGCAAACCTCAACCATCCAATCAACAAAATTACGTCCCACCCTAATTCATTTCTTTTTAGAAAAGCAGGAAAGACTAGCACAACTTCTGTTTCATGATTTTAAATGATTCATTTTTAGAGTCAGTATACATTGTAAATGTAAGGATATAACTGAAGTGAACGGTATCAGAAACCTCACAGCAAAAAATAGCTTAATATTATTAAATGATAAATATTATTAAAAATGTAACAATGCTTTCATTTTAAGCATTAAATGTTAAAGTGTTCTCATCCGAAAAATAAACTTTCCCATGTATCGTCAGAAGGATTTTAATTCTGAGTGATGCGTGGTGCTTTAATCATGGATAGACATGGTATATGTTAAACAGAAAAGGACAAACAGAAAATCAAACACTCTTACAACACCCCTGCCTTATGCACATCATATGGAAATCAAACAGGAAAACATTTACACATTAATGAAGGGCTTACTTTATGAAAAAAACAAAAAAACATGGCAATTTTCAGAAAAGGTACAAAGGAACACTAATGTTCATTTACATTTATACAAGATAACATTAACTGGCTACATACAAAGATACAATGAACTCTTTGTTCATTATCTTCTTTTTTTGACAAAAGTACAACCTGAAAATCATTTGCATGTCAGAAATATAGTGGAGGAAAGGGTCTATATATACACACACAATATGTTCATCAGCATAAAATATGAACAAGGATGAGCTATTAACTAAAACAAATTAAATAGGAACATTTTGGATGGCACAGGTGAGGAAGTGGAACCCTGCATCTTCATGTCTTTAAGACTTCTCTACAGCAAAGCAATGCCAGCAGAAGTGTTTAAATATATTGTGGGCATACGCATTATTTGGAAGATGCAGTTATAACAATATTAAATATCAAAGAAGCTATATCCAGTATAGCTGTTGAAAGATTTTAATGCAATAATGTGTGATTCAGGGGTAGTTTAGCAGAGCTTATTAAATCGCTTGAAGTCATGCAGCTAAGTAAACACTAGTTATGAAGATATTTACTATACATAAAAAGCCCTGAGAGGTGGTTATTAAGGCATAACAAGGTGTATTTAACACTTTTATTAAACCGCTTGCACAGACTTTCTTAACCAGCTGTTTAATAGTGAAATATAAATACATGTGCTGTGAAACGCATTGCATGAGATCAGAAACATGTCAAAGAATAACACGGCTTTGTGACAGTGTGATGGTCTGTTTACTGACATAAAATTTGCATTCAACAAGCATATGAGTCCGGGCAAGATGTGATTATTACGTTTGTCCAAAGTTAGCTGTCTGCATATTACAAATAAAACGGAATAAAATCAGATTAAAAACTATTTATGGCAAATTACACGCAACATATTTTTCATTATTCCTCGTTTAGGGTGATGCGTTTAAGAACGCAAGACTTCCAGTAAGCACAGTGAAGAATGGTTCGAGAGGTTATGGGAGAAGGCACTATGAAGAATGAAGTCCACATCTCTAATACAGACTCTCCCGCATCATTGAGAATAAACACCTGTGCCAAACAAATCATGACTTAAAACCAAGGGTGCGTCTCAATCAGCTCCCTAGTTCAGTAGTCAGGACACAAGTCAATGGGCCGACTCCCTGATCAGTGCCCTGACTACTGAACTAGGGAGCTGATTGAGATGCACCCCAAACCTACAGACGACCTTCCTTCTGTTCGGAGTTAAAAAAAAAAAAAAAAAAAAATTATATTTATATATAATATATATATATTTTTTTTTTTTTGTGTGTGTTTCTGTTAATTGCCTTCAAAAAGAAATTACAATTAATATAGACAACATTATGCCATAAAGAAAGAAATCACAAAGAGAACATGTTCACATTATATTTCACCCCAAAATAAAAAGAAAAAGAAAAGAAAACATGGTACTAATATTCTTAGGGCCAAAAAGAAAATAGACTTCATATATAATAATATATATATGGTTTCTTGTTACTGTAAAATAATTTTAAACTGTTAAAATAATTTTTTTTAAATTCTGTAATAAATTTAATCATCCTACAGTAATGAGAATCTGAGATAAGATTATGCATGATTATCTTAATATATTATGAAAAATTCTATACAAACAAGAAAGAAACTCATTTTTAATTCATTACTGTAAATAAATTATGGTACTAAAAAGTAAACTAATACAATTATTTTAATCCAAGCAATTAGAAGTACAGTAACAAAAATAAGCATTTATTTTCAACATACAGAATCATCTTTATAAACTGTTTATGAAAATTGTTTACAAACAAAAACTTTATTCATATAACTGTAAAAGCATCTTACATTAATAAAAAAAAACTACTCGAAGCTTTTTAAAATTAAATTATAATTACAGTAATACGATTTTTCTGGTTTTATGCATAATGATAATTAAAGGGAAATGCTTTAAAATCATTAATATAATGTGAAAATGCAAAAACAAAGAAAACGTAATGGGTCCTAAAATATTAATATAAATGTTATTTTGGGATGTAATAAAATGGACTGGACATGTTCTTTATAAAGCATTTCAGCGACTACATGCGTCAACTCATGTATGGAAAGGTTTGGTTTAATTAAGTCCTGACAGAGCTCATCAACTGCCAAAATAAATTCTACAATCATTGAGGAGTTTCTGAATTTATCTCTAGACTGAGAAATAAGTTAAGACTGATTATTATTTAGTTGATTTTCATTAGTAAAGATTTACATCTAATCTTATCATATATATGGGCTGTAAGCACTTTTGGGAGCACAGGATATCTGTACCGCGGTCAGCAGCTTCATGCTCTGCTTCAGCCTCGTCCTGTCTGGAATGAAGCACGGCCTCCCTCAGACTGACCCGGCTGAATGTTTGCATGCTTGGAACACAAATGCAACGGTGAAGACGGAATCTGATTTTGCTCAAGGAACAAAATCTGCTGAAAGCAAACAAAATGAAGCTACAGTACAGGCTACTTACTGTATACAAGTCATGATCAGACGGCTAATGACATGTGCAGGGAAGTTCCTTCCGCATCCGGCCGTATCCTGAGGATATTACCAGCAAGAAAAAAGGGCTTTCTGACGACAGTGAATGTTAATATGAAAATCCAGTTTTAAAACACAAACAAATACCATGATTACACAATTAAAAGTGGAAAACGTTGCCAAACAAAACTACCTTAAAATTGCATCGATTGTTCTAAAATAAACCCCCTTCCAGGAAAGCAAACAGTGCAAGTCCACTTGCAGGGGCTACAATCATGTACTGTAGTCCTCCTACTGAATAGTGTTCCTCCGGCTCGACGGACACACAATAGAGGCCAATGGGAAGTTCTGTTTTGTCTCTCTTTATTAGAAGGCCCCATGTGTCCATGTGAGGGGCCGGCAGAAGTGCCCTCAGTGGATGCCCACTCTAGGTTCGGCAGCACACTGGGCCGCGGGGCCCATGCGGGCAGGAGGGAGGGATCTCAGTCATGGCTGTGCCAGGCCCGTATCTAGCAGTTAATGGGACAGTCCGTCTTGGCTTTGCCAGCAAAACTGATGATTCTCCTGAGGCAGCGCCCAAACTCCTCCAGAATGAGGCGCTCTGCCACGGCCTGAGGCTGGTTGGCCAGCTCCGACTGCTCGGCCTGCTCCAGCAAACAGTCACACGTTGCCTCGGCCACTTCCTTTGTTACGAACGTGTACGGCAACCTAGGGAGAAATTCAGTAACATTTGAGACATTACAGAAAGACCATTTTCTAACACTAAAAAGAACACAAAGTGTGTTGTCAAAGGGTCATGAAACCCTAAGATTTTAACAAGAGTTATGCGTGTTTGAACATCCATCATAGAAGTCAATCTTACCTGTTAGTTTTGACTGAGGGAAAAAAAAAAAGTTCATTTTAAACCTTTGTGCTCTATTTTCAACTTCCAAGTTTAAATTCGTCTTCATTTCAACATCATAGGTTGTGACGTTTCTCGTACTATAGTGTGGCGATTACTCATTGGTGTCTCATAATTATTCACTCTTATTTTATGTCAGTACATGCTTAATTATTCATTATTTACTCTTATTTTATGACAGTACATGCTTATTCATGACCAGTGTTGGGAAAAGTAACGCATTACAATATTGAGTTACTCCCTTAAAAAGTAACTAAATGAGTTACTTAGTTACTTTTTAAGAAAAGTAATGCGTTACATTATTTTGCGTTACTTTTTCTCACCTGGGCTGGGCTTGCTTTTAGTTTTTTTTGTATAACAAAACTTTCATTTTTGTGCAAATGTTAAGACCTCTTCATACCAAAATTGAAATAATAAGCCTCAGGCTGAGACAAAAATGCACATTTATGCATGAACAGTACTGCCGGGCTGTGCTGCCAATCTGGATAATGGAAGAATAGGACGCGGGAGAAAAAAAAAAAAAAAAAAAGTTACCAATAAAAACCAAAAATCTAGTAAGTTTTGCTCATGGTTTAACGGAATCAAAAGGTCAGCAGCAAGTACATTGGTCAATAAAGGTATACCTAATCTATATATCTATAGATTAAATGCATAAAAATATTGGTTTTATTTAACAACATTTAATTATTGGAGGTTTGCATAGTACTCCGATTTTAAATTTGACTGATTTTATTCATTTATTGTGCAAGTGAGATGAGTAAATGCTCACATTTAGTCTAGACAACGCCTCTGCACTTACTCTCGATTTTTCTCAACATGGGGACAGGAGAGCTGTCAGTCACATAAATGTGAAAAAGTAACTCGGATATTTTGTTGTGAATTTTAAAAGTAATGCTTTACTTTACTAGTTACTTGAAAAAGTAATCTGATTACGTAACTCAAGTTACTTGTAATGCGTTACCCCCAACACTGTTCATGACGGCACGCATTGATTGGCCTTTTCCTCTGACTGGCGCTTCAAACAGTGAGATCGCACACAGTAAGTGAGATGCATTAGAGTTTCTGCATCGCTTAAAGGGGTGATGAATTGAGAAATCAACTTTCCCTTGAGCTTTTGATATATAAAAGGTTATGGTAATAAAAATATCCTGTATGTTTCAGAGCTGAAAACTTCCTTGTTAGTCAAAGAAAAGCTTTAGTCAAAGAAACAGGCCCAGCAAACAATCGATTTCTGAAAGTGCCCGGCTATGACGTGAGCGTGTAGTGAAGCACCGCCTCACCAGAAGAAGAACAATGCCTGATTCTGTAGCCCCGCCCACCGACTCATGCCACTAACATGACAGCTAAGAGCAGCATAGAGCTAAACAGCAACGAATTTCTAAGCGGTAAATGTACCACATAAGCTTAATTCGGATTCCAATATTATGAATGCATGGATGAGCTTTATTTTTAATGAATATCCAGCTCACGTGGGGAAGACATTGCACGTATGTTCATTTAACCACAGAGTCGTTTGTAAACAAGAGACTGGATTTGCAGACAGGATGAGATTACATGAACAAATGAAGCAACACACTAATTGCGAGTAAAAAATGTTTTTATATGTGATAGTATTGCATTGTTACAGATCGTTTGATATCTATGGATTATGTGTAAGTGTCTAACAGAACATACCTTAGCGCGCCGTCACAGGCTGGAGAATACTTTATTTGTGGTGTTCTTGGTTCGTTACTGTCTTGATGTGTGTTGTTCACTCTCGACTCGATATTTGAAGGGCGCGCGGTGTGTGTGTGCGTATGTACTAGGGTGCGTCTAGATTATAAATATTTACTGTTTTAGAAATGTTTATTTCCTTGGTAGTACATAACAAAAATTAATGAATGCTGCTGTGTGAGGGTTTCTAATACAACGGCTGAAGGAGTGATGAATCTTTCTAGATGTTAGCCGCTCTTGTGTATGTTTCCCAAAAGCATCGTTGGCCAACTATGATCGCAAGTTCCATTGAACTCTATTGGTAATACCGGAACTTGCGACCATAGTTGGCTTTGGGAAATTCAACCCTTGGACGGTTGTTGCTAAGGCACTGCTAGAAAATTACTAGACAGTTGTTAAAGTGTTCTGGGCTGTTGCTAGGGAGTTGCTATGATGTTCTTGTGGTTCATATGGACCGTTTGAATGACACCCCAAAAGCCAATGTGGTAATAAAGAGCTGACAAATGAAAGGCACGGTACGAAAGTTGCGCCACTACACTGTGGTATGAAGCAGGTCAGTGGAGGGAATGCTAATGAGAGACCTGCACGACACACCGTTTTCGAATCCCATGGCCAATCATAAGTTCTTAAGGAGATGACGTGATTACTCCGCGCATCTGTTTACAGAAAGCTTTTCAATAGTTTTTCTATGAAAATATCCTCTTTGATCACGTCTTGCGACTTTTACAACGTGTCACACTCGAGACCCAGCCTTCCTTTCCATTCATCAGCGCTGCAGCTCTGCAGTTGGATACTATTATGCGCGTCTCATGTTAAGAGCAAAAAAACTTTCTGATTGATTATCCCCTTATGGCTTTCACTCAGACATCAAAATATGTTGTCAAATTGAACAGATAGTGAAACTAAAGTACTTCTCATGCGGGTGAATGAAGACAACGGCGCAGCGTTTAAAGAATTTCTGATGGCCGACGTCACAGAATTTACCGGTATTTTGGTGCTGATGTGTGAATGGTCTTTTAGCGGTAAAAAGCCAGAATGCCGTTGCTTGTGTGAACAGCATTTTTGTGTATTTACCAGTAAAGTCTTTCTGGTAATTTTCCAGCAAATTACCGGGATTGCTGTGTGAAAGGGGCTAATGACACGGTCCGTTACACTGGTTAAAATAGCAGCTTTCTCTGGATTTTAACATTGTTGGAAACATTTGGGATAATGAAAGTACACACGTCAACAAAATATAACATTGTTCTAGTGGTTTTTGGAGATTTTAAATCCAAACATCGTACATATTGTGCCTTTAAAGCAAAGACTTACTTTCCGCCTCCACTGGTGATGGCAGGTGTGGTTCTGGTGAGCAGATCTGAGATCTGTGAGGACAATTTGGTTTTGGCTGCGGTTTGCTGCTGGACCCGCACCTCTGCAGCGTCGGCCAGGTGCATCAGCGTCTTCCTCTCAGGACTCTCCTCAAAGTTCTTGCAGCCCATACATTTGCAGATGGACGAACACATGATTTTTGCCTAATGCAAAGGACATCAGAATTATATCTGGTCCTCAACACAACTGAAAACTAACCATATCTTCTATATGATAAGGGCTTGGGCACTTCCACAATCTTTGCCCTTTGACCGGTGAAAACTCACCTCATAACACTCGCAGTAGTTTTTCAGACAGCCAGATTTCTTACAATTGCAGCCTTTGCTGTGCCTCCTGTCCGACTCTCCTTCTTTGCCTTTACCAATCTTAGGCTTGAAAGCCACAGGGTTTCTATCTAAACATGCCTGGGAAAAAAACACATTACTTCACACTTCATTTGATGCCTATGCACTTCAAAGCATTACAGAAGAATTGTCCTAAACAGCGAGAAAAACAAGATGTCAAGGGAGATACAATGGAGATCTACAGAAAGGCAGTAATTTGTTACCTTGATGGCCTTCAGTCTTTCACTCTCATGATCAAGGTTGTTGAAGCAGTTAACACAGTTACAGTTATTACAGAACTCCCCATTGGCAAAGCAATCACAATACCTGTGAGACAAGAGACATTTTAGAGTAAATGCAAAATTAAATTCATAAAAGAACTTCAGCTGCCCAAGAGTTACACTACAGCTCAAAAGTTTGGGAACGGTAAAGTCTCTTTTCACCAAGGCTGCATTGATTTGATCAAAAACACAGTAGAAACAGAGATATTGTGAATAGTGTTGCACCTATTGGATTTTTTTTTTGGCCAATACCAGTTAACAAACAACTATTGGCCGATACCGATATTTGTGACTTGCTTACTCTGTACGGTCACTAAAATTACTGTTTTAATCGGTCATAACAAATTACTGTTTTGATCATGTTTTAAATAAGTAAAAAAATGCATGCATTAAAGTATACTAGCTAGTTTATTGCTGCATCAAATCATTGTCATTGAACATGGATTGGATCCATTTAATATTCAACATGAGAGGAACAAAGATTTTTTAAAAATATATATGAAAACATTCAGGGGTTGTTTGCCATAAAATATTTCTTAACATTAACTTATATTTGACTATATTAGAGAATGTATTCATTATGTATTTCTTTAACAAATAGTAATATATTGTGCAACTCAGTGCCTTCACACAGTTACATAATAAAATAGATTTTTTCATTCTATAACTAATATGCTAATAGGTTAAAATGGGTCAAATCAGCCGATATGTTGATGCATCTCTAATTGTGAAATGATTACAATTTAAAAAAACTTTTCTAATACATATTTTTCTGTTTTTTAATACAATTTAAAAATGTTATTTATTACCGTGATCAATAAAGACTGGAGTAATGATGCTGAGAATTCAGCAGTGTCACATGATCCTTCAGAAATCAGTCTAATGATATTTGATGCTCAAGAAACGTTTATAATTATCAATGTGGTGCAGCATATCTGTGGAAACCATGATGCATTTTTTCAAGATTTGTCAATTAAAAGGTTCAATATAACAGAAATTATTTAAAACAAATCTTTTGTAATATTATAAATGTTTTACTGCCACTTTAGATCAATTTAATGCATCATTGCTGAATAAAATAAAAAAAATTTATATCTTACTGACCCCAAACCTTTGAATGGTAGCACAAAAAAATGCTACAGGCAAAGCTTGAAAAAATATTTATGTCAATATTTAAACTGCTTGACAGGTAGTGCTTGAGCAATAAAAATGTAAAATTATATTTGCACCTCTGATAATCACCTTCCTGTCTGTCAGAATTAACTGTCCTTGCTGGTGAATTTGACAGTATGAGAACTGAATAGCAGGTTGTTAAAAAGGAAGGAAGTTGTTGTAAAAATCACACAAATGGATTTAGAGACTATGAAAGTGATTGCCAAACGTAGCAGCTGAAACAGATTACACCCTTTAAATGGGCCATTTTCAGAGAATGCAAACAAAGGCTGGGGAACATACAATTTCAGACACTGTGACCGTGTGCAGTTGCAGGGTTTTCTCTGTCTTGAAGCTGCTTCTGACGTTGATAAACTGTAATAAAGCACATGAAGAATGTAACCTGAGAGTTAATGACATCTTTGGTTTGATGCAACTGATATACATGTAATAGGGATGCATGTGGCGTTCGGCTCACCCGTTGAGTGAAAGCCTGGCTTGAGTCTGTATGGGAGTGGCTGTTGAGAAGGTGGAGCTGCTGGTTAAAGTCACAAACGCAGGCTGGGGGATCTATGGGAAAAAGCAAGGTGAGAATCCAACAAAATCAAGCAACCAAACTCAGCCGTCCTGCTCCACCACTGACATACGGACCTGCGTAACGTATGGGGCCGGCAACACAGCGTAGCCCATGTTTCCAGAGCCGTGGGCGGGGGCGAGCACAGTCCCCGGCGGCAGGTTGGTGAGGTTGGGCTGGATCTGAGGCAGATGTGTGGCTGGCATGATAAGACGCTGGGGAGTCTGACTGGTGGTCACCACCTGAGCTGCTGACGTCAAGGGTTTGGGTACAACCTGTGCACAAAAAAAAATAAATATATGAATATAATAAAGATGTGTGAAATGTTGTATGTGTGTAGAACTGCTGTGGCAGGAAACTAGGCGTTTCACTGTGTACCTGTTTCACGGTCTGTGCTGGGACGATGGGTACAGACATCCGTACCGCAGCGTTCATCATCACCGGCTTGGCTTTGCAAACAATACAACAGTAAATAAATGTTATTAGATTTTCTTAAATTCCCATATATAAGCCAATTCATATACAATTCTAGCATCAAAATCTTAAATTGATCGCTGCAGTGCAGTCACTATAAAAACAATACTGCACGACAAGATAACAGCATATTGAAGGACCACTGCCTAAAACAGGTAATATTTAACTGAATATTATGAAAGTCAGGGTACAGTTGGGAACCGAAAACACAACCGATTCAATAATAATAATAATTTTATCAAATGAATCTATATCATGAAACAATGTAGTCTGATCACAGATTGACTTCCATGAGCCAATTTCTTTATTGAATCAAAAAATATATACAGTGAGATGTAGTCCAATTTGTTCTTCTAGAGAACAGCTCAGAGACTTGAAGTTACCGATATGCTCACAGTATACTGTAGACTTGAAGTCACTGATACGCTCAATTTGATATTCAAAGTGTATTATTTACACATAATTTTTTTTGTATTCAAAAGGTCAAATCTTAAACATTTTTTTTTTAAAGTGAAAAAAAAAAAAAACCTCATTTAAGACATTTAAAGGGATAATTCAGCCAAACATGAAAATTAGCCCATAATTTACTCAACCTCAAGTCATCCTAGATGTACATGACATTCTTCTTTCAGACATATACAATCAGAGTTATATATTTTTTTTAAATCCTGGCTCTGAGAAAAAAATTCAAATTTAAAATGTTATTAAGTAAAAAAAAACTCACATCTGGCAGACATCGAAAAAATAACAACTGAACTGTCGCATGCGCAGAGGATAGAGCAAAGTTCAGTTATTCTTTCGCTGTCTGCTGGAAGATGGTTATTTTTACTTAACGTTTTAAATATGGATATTTTCCCTCACACAAACACATCAATTCGCTTCAGAAGGCCTTTATTAACCCCCCGGAGCCGTGTGGATTACTTTTATGATGGATAAATGCACTTTTATGGACTTTAAAAACAGACAGAGAGAAACTAACATTCACTGCCATTATAAAACTTGGAAGAGCCAGGACATTTTAATAAAACTCAGAGATCTATAATTTTGTCTGGAATAATAACGTCATATGCACCTAGGATGACTTGAAGTTGAGTAAAATAATTTATTTTTGGGTGAACTAACCCTTTAAAGAAAATGAAAATTCTGTCATTAATTACTTACCCTCATGTCGTTGGACACCCGTAAGACCTTTGTTCATCTTCGGAACACAAATGAAGATATTTTTGTTGAAATCCGATGGCTCAGAAAGGGCTCCTTTGGCAGTAATCTAACATGCACTCTCAAGACCCATAAAAGGTACTAAAGACGTCGTTACAAAGTCCATCTCACTACAGTGGTTCAATATTAATATTATAAAGCGACAAGAATAGTTTTTGTGTGCAAAAATATCTTCATTTGTGTTCCGAAGATGAACAAAGGTCTTACGGGTGTTCAACGACATGAGGGTAAGTAATTAATGACAATTTTCATTTTTGGGTGAACTAACCCTTTAAATTCATATTTATCAAAGTTTTATAAATTACAATTTTAAATGTTTTTTTTAAAAATTAATTTACAACAAAACATTGCTTTTTTTAATCAATATGGTGAGACACAACAGAACTTAGAAACGAAAGCGGATTAAGGGTGCTTTCACATCTCTAGTTCGGTTCATTTGGTCTGAACCAAGGGCAAACAATTATACATTCTAGCATTTTTCAGCTTTTTTGGTTCCTTTTCACACCACACTGATTGCTTTGGTCCGAACCAGTTGAAACGAATCAAAATGCAGTCACATAACATCCACATCACTCATTGGCCATGGCGTATTTCCTAAACTGCGACTGCGCGGGCTGGTTTTGTCCCTGGCCATAATCTATTACATTGTTTGTATACACCACAATATGCAAACAATACATTTCTATAATGAAGCGCGGATGCGGCTTGAAAACAACGTTCTAATGCACTGCAAACAGCGAGCGCGCATCGCTCGTCACTTCAAGCTAAGATCGCGCTGTTCTTGTGAGTTTTCAAAAGTTCCGACCTAATATGGTCATCAGACCAAATTTCTATGAGGCTCCGCACCTCCTCACTACTCCAACTTTGTCCGTAATCTGCCATCAAGGGGGTAATCCAGCCCCCGGAAACCGTACCTTCCATAGGCCGTTGGCGTTGCGGCCATTGCTAACCAAGCCATCACCTGCTGTTAGCATCCCATTGACTCCCATTCATTTTAGCCTCACTTTGACAGTGAATATCTTTACATCTGAGGCGTTTAAAGACTCCATTCGTCCATTGTTTATTTCTAAACAAACACGACAATGAATAAAAGGTTCCATTACCTTGTATCTTACACCATCGCCCCGTTGAAGCTGTTTTTGTAAAATATAGGCTAACGATTGCGTCATAACCACGCGACTGTTGCGCTGTTGAGCAAATTACCGTATAGACCCGAGGAGAAGCTCGTAGGCAATCTTTTACTGTCTATGAGGCAATCGGGGGGACGTGGAGGCATAAACATCTCTAACATCTTGGCTGTATGATATTCTATGATATAATATATAATCAGCTTTAGTGGTGTGAATCGTCACTGGTCTCACGATTCAAGTCGATTATCATGTCAATGATTTGATCCGATACTGCGATGCAAGCAGTCAGACTAACACAGATCATCATAGAATGTGCGCGTCCGGTGTGCGATACCTGTGAGTTGTCCGAACAAACTACTTTTTTGTTTTGTCTGCTCAAATAAAGTACACTTCCTGAATGTAGCAAACATCAAACAACTATATATCGATTAATTACCCAGACATTTTTTCTCCCAAGCCTGGTTTCTCCCATGGTTTATTTTTCTCCATTACGCCACCTGATGGAGTTTTGGTTCCTTGCCACTGTCACCTTTGGCTTGGCTCGCTCAGTTGGGGACACTAAATTACAACTAAATATTCAAATCAATTTTCAACTAAATAACTGATCTGCCCGCATTGTCACTATATGATAATTGAAATGAGCTGGATGACATCAGTTTTCTCCAGAGCATCTGTACAGCCGAATCAAATTCTGTTGCAATATTTTCCTGTTTAACACTGTGAAGCTGCTTTGAAACAATCGGCATTGTAAAAAGCGCTATATAAATAAAGGTGACTTGACCTTTTTGGCAATGGAATTGCATTTTTCCCCCAATTATTTATTCCATAAAAGTACTAAAAAGGGTTCTTGCAGGTTTCAGTTAGTCAAATTTAAGACCTTTTTAAGACATTTTAAGGGCATAAAGATTTAAATTTAAGACCTATATGACGCATTACCAAAATTATTTAAAAAACAAACAAAAAAAAAACAAAAAAACATTTCATTTCAATGAATTCAGTCATTGAAAAAGCATTAATTTAATTTACAGATAAAGCAATGACATTAGTAACCCTCCACAGCCAACAATGTGCCAAATGCCCAAAACCTTAGGCGCAAAATGAAAATAGGCTAAAACAAACTTGCCCTCAAATAGAATAGATTACAAAACAGCAAATGAATAGCCTAGAGATTGAACAGGCTACTCCAAACTAGGGAAGATATCTAATTGCGATTATTCTGGTTCAAATGCGTAAAAAAAAAATAAAAAAAAATATGTATGCATATAACATTTTATATATTAATGTTTATATATTAATAAGACTAATAATAATTATATTCGATGCATACAAATATTTAACAAAATTAGAAATATTACTATTACAATAACATTTTAATTATTTAAAAATAGAGTATTTAAGAATAAATATAACAATATAATAATAATAACAACAACAACATTTATATTTTACAGAAAACTGCTGGGTTACCTGTTAATATGCAGACAGCCTATGCCTAAAAATCATTAGAAAGATCTAAAGATTTATTGTAAAAAAAATAAAAACATTGTGCTTTTTATCTGTGATATCAATTTCTTAAAGTCTATGTAACTATGAGCCTCTTATGCATCTACTGTGGGGGAAAAACTGTACATTGGAGAAAAACATGGATTGTCATATACATTTATTTAGAGAGAAGTATTTTACATATTTGTTACCCAAACGTTTCATTCATACTGGAAGCCAGAGGGCGCCCTCGAGCAGAAACTCCACATTTGCCTCAGAGAAGTAATCGTTAGCCCTAATGTGAAGCTAGCGATGTAGGATAAACAGAAGATAGAAACGCTTTGACTGATGAAACGAAGACAATAAACACGACTGCATCAAGATATGGTGTATTTGAGTTCTTCAAGCCTTCACTATTTTCATAATAATAAGGTATGCAGTGCTGATTGAGTGCAGACTTTATCACTGTATAGAATAATATAAAACAATGCATGTCTGCCTCATTCTGTCCAACAAAGTACAACGTTATTAAACGTAGACGTATTTTGCGGTTAGGTAAATGCATTTATCACGGGATTTATAGTTTTATCACAGCGTACGCTTACCAACACCAATATCCCCCAGAAAGAACTACAACACACCGAACAAACGCTCTGAGGCGGCGTTTCTGGAAATGAACGAGGATACAATTTTTTTTGTTTTGTTTTTTTAGACCTAACTAAATGAAATTTAAGACCTCGGATGAAAATCTGGGCGTTTTTAAGACGTTTTAAGGCCTTAAATTAAAAACTTTTTTTTAGACTTTTTAAGACCCCATGGGAACCCTGCTAAATGACTCTTAAATGAAAACAGAATAATAAAGAGAAACCAGAACTGTTCAATTCTTTCGTTTCCCATCTCTACACATGGGTTTGCCTGTGATATACTGACCTGTTTGGATGGAGGGGTTGGTGTTGGTGATGGCACCCGTCTGTACGGTGCTGCTGCCGGTGGTGGCCGTTACCAACCGCACATAATGAAAGCGACTGCCCGGCACCTGGATCTGCTGCACGTTGGGAGGTGTGGTGAGTGGGATGATGGTCTTAAACTGGGATGCTCCCACCCCTCCGACTGTAACCGTCTGCACTGGCTTTACAGTCTGCACATGAAAACAGCATAAAAACGTAGTGTTGTTGTACACCAAATTAAATTTTTATGCAGTGTAAAGAGGTTATTGAACGATGGGGGCAGTTAAAATCTATATCTGACAAGACAGCAAACTGGTTTGGTTTTTTGAGGGCTCTAGATGGGTGTACCTGTGTGGTGGACTGGCTGGTTCCTGCTTTAGCTGGAGAAGTGGTGGCAGACTGTTGAACCGTGAGGATCTGCTGGCCTAGAGCAACATTGAGCGGCAGCGTCATAGACTTCTGGGGTGAGTTTGGAGACTGACTGGCCACCGAAACCACAGTCAGCTACAGACAGAGTAGAAACATGAGGAAGAGGGTGACATCAGAAACCAGAGTGTGGCCATCATCGAAAAATAAACTGTCATCACAAAGACGTAGTTGCGACGCCAGTTTTTACATTTAAAAGATTCAAGACCTTGCTGGGAGACTTGAGAGGCGAGATGGCGACCTTGCTGTTACCAGACGCATTCTGTTGCACAGTGCTGACGGTCTCACCAATGGTAATGGTGCGTGGAGGTGTCCCTGGGGTACTCTGGGTAACAACTCGCCCTGTTGGCAAATTTTTTTTATTTAAATTTAGATTTCACAATCGTGCTGATAAGACAACTACACTTTTGCTCATCTTATAAATACAGACAGAAGATTACCAGTCACTACAGGAGACACTGAAGTTGGGTTGGTCAGTCCTTTACTGTTCAGGGCCTTTGTGATGATAAGCTTTGTTATCATTGGTCCAGCTGTAGATACTGGTGGTTTCTTTGTGATCTGTGAGGAGAAACAATACTTAATACTAACAGACACTGAACCGGAAACAAGATGGTACTTATATCATTATATTAATATTAAAGGGATTGTTCACACAAAAATGAAAATTCTGTCATCATTCACTCACCCTCATGTTGTTCCAAACCTGTATGAATTTCTTTATTCTGTTGAACACTAAAGATGATATTTTGAAGAATGCTACCATCAACTGTCTGCTTACCAACATTCTTCAAAATATGTCCTTTTGAGTTCAACAGAAGAAAAATTCATACAGTTCATAAAGAAATTCATTAATTTTTGGGTGAACTATCCGTTTAACCATATTGTAACAGTTAATCAAGCTTTACTCATTATTAAAGGGGGTCGCACACCAGACGAGAAGCGCAGCGTCGCGCCACACCGTGTCTCGGACAACTCACAGGTATTGCACACCGGAGGCGCACATTCTATGATGATCAGTTTATGGTCAGCAATAGTTATGTTTAAAGGCATAATGAAATTAAGATAAATGTCTATACTGTATGTGATTGTACTGTACAATTAAATACAATCGTTGCAAAGTCTGCACCCTGAACATTTTACTTCAGGGCATCACTTCGCAATCTCACCTGAAAATCCGAAAACATCAGCAATCTTCATCCACACAGCTGATTTCTTTATTTTGTCTCTCAGAATCAGTGGTTTGTCACACATAATTAAAAGGTATTTCCCAGTTGCATTGAGTTTTTCTACATTATTTTCAGCAATAGCCTAGTGTCCAGCTGAAGTGGTTTATTCATTAGATTTTTCCTATAGGTCTATGTTTAGGCTTTATTCAAGCAGTTAAACTATAATAGTAAAAGGTAAAGATATTTTGCAGCACAGGGTGAAATAAGAATGTACATTAACGACAATTTGAAACAATTATAATGTAAATTTAATATAAAACTAGGTAAATGGCATGGCTGGATTTTGAAAAGTATCCTGAGTTGTAGCTGGATGGCAAATGACAGAAGGCATATGGTGCTGCCGGTGTGTGTACAGTCAAAGAAAACAATGTGTTCGAATTTTAAAGACGTGGCTTCTCGTCCGGTGTGCGATTTAATTGAATAGAAGATTAATTTATTTTGAATAATAATTAATAGCTGCTGATTTAAATCCAGCATTAAAACTGGCATTTCTCCTTGTATTAAAATTTTTTTTTTAAAACATGACTAAATATTAAAATAATAACAACAGCTAATTTAAAAATACAGTAATAAATAAATATTACATTATAATCATTAACAATAAAAATAATAATTGATGATTCTTAAACATTTTTTTTTTAAATAGTGTATGATAGATATACACATTATATATATATATATATATATATATATATATATATATATATATATATATATATATATATATATATATATATATATATATATAGTAAAGATCATAATATCTCATTTTAAAATACATTTCCTTATAGTTTCTAAAAAAATATTACTATAAACAATAAATATGAATTTATTATTATTATTAACCTTATTAAAAATATATATAATAAAAATAAGTCATAAAAAATAATAAAGGCATTTACAAATGGCTTTAAATAATTATAATAAGTTAATGTAAAATACAGTAATAAAAATCATGTTATTATAGAAAACATTTAAAAATATGACTACTATAAATAAATATTATTATAATTATAAACAACAACAGCAGCAATAATATATATTTTTTAAATATAGTAAAAAAAAAGAAAACCATTTACAAATTAAGATTTTTCTATACTTTCCATGCTTGAAAGTGTATAACATTTTGTATAAACTTCAATTTTATAGTGTCTTTGTAACAGGTTACATAGTTACTATAGTAATAACTATAAACTATGCGTAATTACATGCAACTTCTAACTAACCCTAAATCACACCCTAATCCTAACCCTATAGTAAGTACATGTAGTTAATATATACTGTAATATGGACCTTAAAATAAGTGTAATCAGTATTTTCACTAATAACCAGTCAGCTGCAGCTGTTACACTTTCTATATTAGTAAACACCTCGGTGTTATATATAATATATAAATCCTAAGAAAAACAAGAAACTGTGGCCTAAGTAACAATCTTTGGAATTAATGTTTCTCATTAGGGTCTTAAAATAAAATGCCAATATCACACCCACCAAACAGTGTGATCTGCCACTTCAGTTATGCAATGTCTGCATTCGCAGTATAATAATGAGAGGTTGATAAACACCCACCTGAAGTGTCTTCAGCTGCTGGGCCTGCAGTGTTGTTGAGGAGCCCATCAGCTGACTGGCTGAGCTCACAGCTATCACAGGCTTCCCTACTGCCGTCACCATTTTGATCTGCGTTGGCTGGCCCTTGGCATCCCCTGTGCCCTGGGTAGTGGCGGGCTTGTTCCAAGTGTGGGGCAGAGCTAACATAATGGGCTGCCCTGTTTTACTGAGGCCGGCAACCAAGAGTTTTTGGCCCTCTGGTTTGAGCACAGCAGTGCCTGGAGGCTTGCCATCCGCAGCAGGGGAGCTGGCCACTTTGTTGATGATGAGCTGGTGGTTGGCTGGGACCGTAACGGTGGAGATTTTGGGGAGGTTTTGAGTCACTGCAGGACTGGTGGTTTTGGCAGGGGTGGTGGTGGTTGTGGTGGTGCCAGCTATGAGGCCAGAGGGGGCGAGGAGGAGTTGAGTTCCCGTGCTGGTGCTACACCGAGCATCAGTGGAGGTGCAGGTCATCTGCATAGACGTGGTGGCGGGACACAGGCTGACGATTTCAGGCACCTCTGTTTCCATAGGAACATGTGCTGGCTCTGGTTCAGATTGGGGAGGGGGAGGAGGCGGAGGAATAGCGAGGTGCTCGGCAGGGAGTTCCTCTTCCATCGGAATAGCTTCCGTATCCATAATCTCATCAGGCAGGATGCTGTTGAGCTCAGGTGACACCACATCCATTGTGCACAAAGACACTCAAAACACACTAGAGGGGAAAAAAAAAAATTCTTAAAAATGTATAAAAAGAACAGAAACATTCACAAGCAAGAGGACAATAAAAATCACTGATAAAGTATAAAAGTACAAGTAAACAACCATTCAAAATTTTGGAGGTGGTAAGATCTTTTTATGTCTCTTGTGCTCACCAAAGCAGCATTTATTCAATTTAAAAATACAGTAAAAATAGAAATTAATTTTATGAAATATCATTACAATTTAAAATAATTTTCTATTTTAACATATTGAAATCTGACACATTAAGGATTATTTGATGAATATTTTTCATCAAATATTTTTTTTAAATATTTTGACGTGTCAAATTTAATTAGCAATTTCTATCTTTCAAAAAAAAAGGGAGGAAAAAAAGCAATTTTAACCGATCCCAAATTGAGCAGTAGTGTAGCTTCAATTTGCATAAATTCCCATAAATCAATCGTTGTTTAAATTAAATGATCAATTAATAATTTACCTCTTAAATGCTAAGGGTACGTTTACACAACAACATTGTCAAAACCAATCCCGTTCGCACGGATCTGCGAAAATTACTAAAAATGTCAGTAGGTGGCGATTTCACTTTGTCAAAAAACACATAGTGAACACGCAATACGCATGCGTGAACATGTAAAACACATGACGTCACCGTTTTCACAAATTAAAGGCTAAAGCATCGGCATCAAAACCTTGCACTTTAAAACCTGTTTTCAAAAGCTTGTATTTTCAGGCCCCCCAAACACCGTTGTCGTACTAAAAAGTTTTTGTTTTCAGATGAAAATGCTGTCATGTAAACACCCTATGTTATCACTTACTTAACAACCACTTGCTTAACCAACACAAAATGGGTGTCGTTTTAAAGCTTAGAAACTTGGCTTTACAGTGAGTATAAGGAATATGACCATCACTTAACAAGTGCTTTAAATTTGCGGACATTTTAAAAGAGCTCAATTTTCATAGCGTGAAAAAAACAACTGCTTTATATGAAAATGTGATCTGTAAAATCATAGTACATAACAGATGGACTTGTCAAATATCGTTGAAAAGGTCTCAACTAGCAGAATACAACAAGCATATTTGTTTCAGTAACACTTTATTTTAGGGTTCATTTCTCACTAACTAGTTGCTTATTAGCATGCCTATTACTATGATATTGTCTGTTTATTAGTACTTACAAAGCACATTAACACCTTATTCTGCATCCCTTAATCCTACCCAATACTTAAAAGCTTCAACAACTACTTTACTAACTATTAATAAACTGTAAATTAAGATTGAGGCAAAAGTCGTAGTTAATAGTGAATATGTGTTCCACATACTAAAGTGTTATCTTTGTTTCAGTTAGAAATATGAAAAACGTCCCAGACGCATGTGTAAATAGTATACACATTATGTTTTTGGGCCACGTTTTGTAACTTCACAAAACATTAGTAAACCACAGTAGATCAATCACATTTTTATTTAGAGCAGGTGGTCTCAAATAAGCCCAAACACAACATAAGATAATGCATAAATCATGGCGTGACATGAAATGAAGCTCGTGTTCGTTCACAATCCACATCCACGATGAACAGTATTTGTTTGACTTTCTTTTCATAATATAAATAAATGCTTAAAATATCCTATAATGCTTGTTCTGCAAGTTTGTGAATAAAAATGTGATTGAAAAGCTATTAAATGTCTTATTACATTGTTTTTGTTTTTTTTGTTTTTTTACAATCCTAACGCAACCCCTGATATATACGGATTTAATGAAGAAAAAAAATAATAAAAAGTGACTGATAATATCTATATATTTTAGAGTTGGGGGAAATACAAATATGCACTACAGAATACTTTTATGGGCATGGAAAATAAATTGTAAAAATTCCCTGAAATACAGAGTTTGTGAGAGCTAGGCGGGGGGGATGGGGGGTGAACTAACTAAAAAAAAAAGGAAACTAAAATAGTAAATCATAATTTACATTCAGATCTACATTTATAAAAGTGAAAAGGCCCACTGAATTTCACACGACTAATGCCTTTTTTGCCATTCATGCAATAATAAACAGGACCACTTCAGCCTTATAAACATGTCTAGACAGAATTTATAAAAACTGAAAAGTACCGTACTGAGTATAAAGATGGCCAACTTTGTTAATAATATACATTTTCACATGGCATTACATTACAATACCCACACATAAAGACCGCAGCACTTTGGAATGAAAGTGCATTTTGTCCAATATATGGTATCAAGCACTATCACTAATAGTTATGTCACATATTTTGCTAGTCAGCTGGCGGGCCATTCAAATGCCCATGTTTACTAAACGCTGTACACACTGCGAGTGACGCGACGCGACCGCTCCCATTCCAAACCCTCCACAGTCTACACTGTTGACGGCGTTCATCGCGTCGCGTCCAGTGTAGACGAGCTGTTTATGCTCAGTTGCTATGTGGCTAACTAGCACAAGAGCTAACCAACAGTTACATGTTAAGAACAGCTGTCACAGCTAACATTAACTAGCCATAAAACGGACAATCTTCAAATAATGACCGCAGTTATACGCTTAAAATATTGTGGCTTAAACAACCACAATGAAACAACACTTTTATGCATGTGTTTAATCGTTAAACGGGACATTTACAGCCGTTTTAAACACCGTGAAACAACAGCAGGCCTATTTGTGCATGCCTGAGAATAACAATAACGTTAGGCGATTAATCCTTTACCTCAACAGTTAATTCAGAGAACGACTGTCAGTTTCACGTCAGGTGGAGTTTGTTGATATTCGACGCGCCTGTTTTCCTGTCTATTCTGTTACCATGGAAATATATATATTTACAAGACAGAGCGCAGCACGAGAGTTATTGTAGACTGGGATGTTTGCCTCTTGAATTGAGTCTTGTTAAAGGGAGTTTAACACGCGCTGCGTTTCTATTTCAGGCCGGGTTGGATTTCGAAAGATCCGCCATTTTCATCTCGTCATCAGTTCGGACTCGAGACACAGGAGAAGAAAAAATATTTTGTTTTGTCACAGTTAGAGCACAAAAGGGAGCAAAGTATAAACAAATGACGTTATTTGAGAATAAAAACTATTAATCTGTCACTGTTCGATTCAAACCCGTATAAATCGTTCTTCATTGAAACAAACAAAACAAAAAAAGTTATTTGTCAGAATGACAGCCTCACCACTCACTATCACTGCATAAACAATGACAATGAATGGTGACTGAAGCTGTCATTCTGCCTGGACAAAGGGAAAAAAGAAAACCCCATAGAGGTTTTGAACAACGAGAGTAAACGTTTACATTTTTATACTATGTGAAATAAAAATGTGACATTAAAGAGTTTCCCACAAACAAAAGCCACTTATCTACTCTCTTAGTCTTAATGGCGAAGATATTTATACAGTAGGACTATTTATATATAAAAAAGAGAGCTTAGAAAACCACGTAAATAAATACTTTTCATTATTTGAATCTTTGCACAGTGCAAACATAACAAAAAATAAAAAAATAAATAAAAAAAACGTCACTTCCACTAATGTAGTGCTAATAATATACTTATAAACCAGAGGCTATGTATCCATACAAGATGAAGATGACAGGCGCGTCGGGCCAGCAGCTCGCTGTCACTCACTGTCAGGTACAGTAGCCTCAGGTGCTAACCAGTTAGCCATTATTAACTCCTGCAACGCTTCAACCCTAGTAGTAACCTTTGGCTATATTTGGTTGATGATGCAGAAGATCAGCAAACATTAACAGCGCTCGTTTGTGAGCACAGCTGGGTGTGTGACGCGGACGGCCATCAGCTGACACTACACTGTTAGCAGCTCGGCTAACTAGCTGCGATCATATTGCCCCTCGCTGAACACCCACCCGAGCTTAAAGCACTTCTTACACTTGCTCGAGATGAGTGTCGAGACGCTTTTCTGAAATCCTCAACGCTTTCCACTCGATCACGCACTTTTAGATCCAACTCGGTACTGCATCGTGTCGATCATCCGCTCTCAGACGAAGACGATTGTTTAAAATACCGCGCCGAGCGCCATTTCACCTCTAACATCCCATAATCAAGCCACGCCTTCATAGGAAACAACAAATGACGTCACGCCACAACTTCCGTTCCGTCCGTGCAGGATCCTACAAAAGCAGAAAATGAAATGGATTTTGGCCAAAAATTAGCATTACCATGTCAGGCTGTTTATTTTCATTCTGAATAAAAATTCAGGGTTATTGTTCGAGTAAATGACACAAAAAGCCCAGTTAACATGCCGTATCAATCAGTTAAGATATGACATCAGCATACAATGTAGCTTATATATAAAGTTTTAAATATACAGTAAACAATAAACTTGTGTTAGGACGAAGAGTGCAACAGAAATATTGATGTAGCCATTTGTAAATTATCAGAAAGTGACTCATTTCACCATATATATTAACATTTATTTGATTTAATTAATATAAAATAGTATTATATTTGAGTAAATAAAAATATAGCATCACATGTTGTTGGCATAAAATGTAAACATTAATTTATCATATTAATTATATTATCACCATATATATTAACTTTTTTATTTATTTAATCCATATACAATATAATTGTATTATATTATTTGTGTAAATAAAATATAATATCACATGTTGTTGGCATAAAACTTTGACATTATTATATAAATTATATTATATTAATTATATTGTCACCATATATATATATATATATATATATATATATATATATATATATATATATATATATATATATATATATATATATATATATATATATGAACATTTATTTGATTTAATTCATATAAAATATTATTATATTATATTATTTGTGTAAATAAAATATAGCATCAGATGTTGTTGCATTACCTTTAGACATTTATTATATTATATTAGGCTATATTATATATATATTGATGTAGCCATATGTATCATATTTTAAAAACAATGACAAATAATCAGCAAGTGATTCATTTCACCATATATATTAACATTTATTTGATTTAATTTATATAAAATATTATTATATTATATTTGAGTAAATAAAAATATAGTATCACATGTTGCTGGTATAAAAATGTAAACATTATTATATTAATTATATTGTCATCATATATATGAACATTTATTTGATTTAATTAATATAAAATATGATTATATTATATTATTTGTGTAAATAAAATATAGTATCACATGTTGTTGGCATACAATTTAGACATTATTATTTTATTTTATTATTTTTTTATATTTATGTCTGCTGCGGTTTCCCTTCTCTGCAGCCACTTGCATTGTGGCACTGGTCTTTATGTTTGTTATCATTCATAGACGTCAAATGGGTAGACTATATGGTTTAAGTAGGCCTATATAATTTAACTGTTTCAGACAGAAAGCCCAGTGCTCAAAGAGATTAATGATCCGACGTCTGAAAATGGGAATAGTCTGGCACCAAAGAGCAGTTATTTTGATTCTTCAGAGGAAGATTTTTTTGTACTTTATTGCTCACAGCTTTTGAAAATACAATGGTATCATCACTGTACAGTAATAAAGTTTTAGAATTAGATTTAAATAATTATATTAATATAAAATATTATTGAAAGGTATCTTAAAGCATTACTGTGAAATCTATATATTTTATATTGGGACCCCTGGGTTGGCTGACAGTCTGCGTGGGAAGGTGTAAAGGTCGAAAATCGCTGTTCTGGACACATTAAAGGACACAAACGCTAAAAGAAAAGAAAAAACGTGCAATTTAAATTTACATTAATTTTTGGTTAACAAAATGCAAACAATGACCCTCTAGCATGGCCCTCTACTGGTCAGTGATGTACAGTTTCCCTCAGGGTGATTGAGTGGCGCCATCTGGTGGTCCGCCGCATGCATGTGTTGTTGTTTGAGTAACGAGGAAAATGGCGTCCGGCGTGAGGCAGGAGCTCGCACAGCTGATGAACTCTAGTGGGTCTCATAAAGATCTAGCTGGGAAGTATGTATTTTCAAGTCATTACCAGTATTCTTACTTACTATATGTCTGTTGTGTGGATGTATTATTGTGAAGGTTTTTCCCATATGAAAGATGTGATGCTGCAGATGACTCCAGGCTAACATTAGCTAGCGTGCTGTACAGATGAGACCTGTCAAAATGCCTACATTTGTTTGATAACAATCTAAATAGTCGTATGATAGTGTATTTAAGAATTTATTGGCACATTTTGCAAGCGCTGGCCGCTGGAGTAATGGCAATAAGTTAATTTAAGAAGCACTTAATTACTAAATTAAAGACCATATGAAATTAAAATTGGACGTCTTTTATGTTTGAGGTTATTTATATCCTTGTGTGCACCTAAAGTTTGACAATATGATATTTCGTCTGACAAACGCAACATTTTAAAGTCTTTATTCTTTTCTGGTAGAAAAAGACCCCAAAATACTGATGACTAATCTTGCATTCAGGGGTGTATCTACAGTTTTGTCCTATTAAATGTTCTAGAATGTGCATGCCCCGCCCCCAGCACCACTTGCCTCTGACTAGCGAGTAGCAAGTAACAAATCGGCAGCCAAATATATTTTTTTTGTATTACAAACTTATTTTTTTATGAGTAAAAATATGGCTGTGTTGTCTTGCAAAAAATGGTCTAATTAAAGCTACACTGTGTAACTTTTTTAGTTTATTCTTAGCTGAAAACACTTAGTTCTTTCAAAAATATATGTGCTCATTAATGTATATTTACTTCTTTCAAGTAATAAAGTATTCTCGTAAGTTTATAATATGCCATTGAAAATACATACGGGTAAGGGGTTCGAATGGGGGTCGCCATGTTGCCCCTCCATCTTGAAAGTACATTAGCCAAAGAGGGACATACCTGTAAATTCAAGCTTCGCCTTTCGCGTTTTAACACTCTGTAACGAGTAGGAAAATAGTGTTGCCCCTTTAAGAGCGTTCGCCCTGGATGGAGCGCCTGCGTTCTGTGTGTGTGTGTGTGTGTGTGTGTGTGCACTGCGCCTCGAGCTCCCATGTGTGCGGATTATTTTCTGTCTTCTGTTGCTAACATTAATTTATTTTTGTTTTGTTGGGTAATGCTGTGGACAGAAGTGGAGTTTGTGCCGGACTTTTGTGGGGGGTTCCGCGGGGAATAAAGTGCGGGCTGTTTGATGTCAATCGCCTCCGTGTTTTCGACTCCAGTTGCGTTGAGTGAGCTATCCGTATTTTACACACGGACACACGCGTTACAACTCGATGGCGAATGTGAAGAGGGGGATTGCTGGATCGAACTGGAAGCCATGTTAATCTTGGACTAAATCGGCCACCGTAGGAGTTAAAACGAAATCGGAATTGGGAGGAAAAGAAACTAATATTTACTGGATGGTCATATACCCTTTCACCGCTAGATGGGGGAAAATATCACACAGTGTAGCTTTAATATTCTGATGAATGCGTTTCTTCCGACAGATACCGTCAAATATTAGAAAAGGCTCTTCAGTTTACTGATGCAGAACAACTTGAGGCAATGAAAGCGTTTGTTGAAGCAAGTAAGTACACTAGTATTCAAGTACGGTAGTCTGATAATATGAATCGGAATAGAATCAGCTTAAATTGTTTTGTATGGAATTGCTCTATTACATTGTTTAAACTGATGAGCGCCCCTATTTCACACACTTTCACAGTGGTCAATGAAAACGTCAGCCTGGTCATATCCAGACAGCTGTTGACAGACTTTTGCTCACACCTTGCAAACCTACCAGAAGGCACGGCAAAAGCTGTGTGTCACTTCACTCTAGAGAAGATTCAGCCCAGAGTAATCTCATTTGAAGAACAGGTATGTGTCATGAGAAATGCTCTCAACCCAGTGCTGGAAGCATTATGAATCATGTATAAGCAAATCTCATGCACTTGCAGGTAGCTTCGATCAGACAGCATCTAGCCACAATCTATGAGAAAGAGGAGGACTGGAGAAACGCAGCTCAAGTTCTCGTAGGTATCCCATTGGAGACGGGTCAAAAGTAAGCTCACTTTTCTCTTGGAACAAACTTGTTGTTTTCATTTGCAAGTCACCCAAAAATGATGATGAAATATTATGTTCTTATTGTCTGTTTTTCTGATTTTATAGACAGTACAATGTGGACTACAAATTGGACACTTACCTGAAAATTGCTCGTCTGTATTTAGAGGACGACGACCCAGTACAGGCCGAGGCCTACATCAATCGAGCATCTTTACTTCAAAACGAATCCACCAATGAACAGCTGCAGATTCACTACAAGGTGCACCATCAATTGTCTGATTTTATCCTTTTATTATATTCTAATTGGCCCATGGCTTTTATTTCTCCTTAAAGCTTAATAATAAACTTATACAGTTGTCATATTTTTAAAACATTTCACATATATATATATATATATATATATATATATATATATATATATATATATATATATATATATATATATATAGTGAGGAAAATAAGTATTTGAACACCCTGCTATTTTGCAAGTTCTCCCACTTGGAAATCATGGAGGGGTCTGAAATTGTCATTGTAGGTGCATGTCCACTGTGAGAGACATAATCTAACAAAAAAAAATCCAGAAATCACAATATATGATTTTTTAACTATTTATTTGTATGATACAGCTGCAAATAAGTATTTGAACACCTGTCTATCAGCTAGAATTCTGACTCTCAAAGACCTGTTAGTCTGCCTTTAAAATGTCCACCTCCACTCCATTTATTATCCTAAATTAGATATACCTGTTTGAGGTCGTTAGCTGCATAAAGACATCTGTCCACCCCATACAATCAGTAAGAATCCAACTACTAACATGGCCAAGACCAAAGAGCTGTCCAAAGACACTAGAGACAAAATTGTACACCTCCACAAGGCTGGAAAGGGCTACGGGGAAATTGACAAGCAGCTTGGTGAAAAAAGGTCCACTGTTGGAGCAATCATTAGAAAATGGAAGACGATCTCCCTCGGACTGGGGCTCCATGCAAGATCTCACCTCGTGGGGTCTCAATGATCCTAAGAAAGGTGAGAAATCAGCCCAGAACTACACGGGAGGAGCTGGTCAATGACCTGAAAAGAGCTGGGACCACCGTTTCCAAGGTTACTGTTGGTAATACACTAAGACGTCATGGTTGGAAATCATGCATGGCACGGAAGGTTCCCCTGCTTAAAGCAGCACATGTCAAGGCCCGTCTTAAGTTTGCCAATGACCATTTGGATGATCCAGAGAAGTCATGGGAGAAAGTCATGTGGTCAGAGGAGACCAAAATATAACTTTTTGGTCATAATTCCACTAAACCTGTTTGGAGGAAGAAGAATGATGAGTACCTTACCAAGAACACTATCCCTACTGTGAAGCATGGGGGTGGTAGCATCATGCTTTGGGTGTGTTTTTCTGCGCATGGGACAGGGCGACTGCACTGTATTAAGGAGAGGATGACCGGGGCCATGTATTGCAAAATTTTGGGGAACAACCTCCTTCCCTCAGTTAGAACATTGAAGATGGGTCGAGGCTGGGTCTTCCAACATGACAATGACCCGAAGCACACAGCCAGGATAACCAAGGAGTGGCTCTGTAAGAAGCATAATCAAGGTTCTGGCGTGGCCTAGCCAGTCTCCAGACCTAAACCCAATAGAGAATCTTTGGAGGGAGCTCAAACTCCGTGTTTCTCAGCGACAGGCCAGAAACCTGACTTATCTAGAGAAGATCTGTGTGGAGGAGTGGGCCAAAATCCCTCCTGCAGTGTGTGCAAACCTGGTGAAAAACTACAGGAAACGTTTGACCTCTGTAATTGCAAACAAAGGCTACTGTACCAAATATTAACATTGATTTTCTCAGGTGTTCAAATACTTATTTGCAGCTGTATCATACAAATAAATAGTTAAAAAATCCTACATTATGATTTCTGGATTTGTTTTTTTAGATTATGTCTCTCACAGTGGACATGCACCTACAATGACAATTTCAGACCCCTCCATGATATATATATATACACACACAGGTGCTGGTCATATAATTAGAATTGTTGATTTATTGTTGAAAAGTTTTTTTTTATTTGATTTAATAAAAAAATTATTTATGATTTATTTCACTAATTCCATTCAAAAAGTGAAACTTGTATATTATATTAATTCATTACACACAGATTGATATATTTTTAATGTTTATTTATTTTAATTTTGATGATTATAACTGACAACTAAGGAAAATCCCACATTCAGTATCTCAGAAAATTAGAATATTACTTAAAGGTCCAGTTTTTCCTTTTTTAAGCTTTGAATGTGTTTACAGTGTACAATATAACATGTGTTCATGTTTCGCGTGTTAAAAAACAGTATTTTTCACACAATTTACTTATCTGTATACCGCTGTTTTCACTGTCCTAAAAACGGGCTGATGACTTCCCTGTTCTATGAAGTCCCTCCTTCAGAAAACATAACGAGTTCTGATTGTGCCAGCGGTTCCTGTGTTGTGATCATAGGTTGTGATTCGACAGCAGCTTAGCGCACTTTGCCCGGTAAGGTTACTCCTCTTACCAGAGATGCATGTGCTCAGTGTTCGAGTGACGTTATTAAAGAAGGAAGTAGAGGGATGTAGTCCTAATCGGCTGTTCGCTGTAAGCTTTGAAAGGGGACTTCTGTTAAATAAAATATCTCGCTTGGCATTGAACTTTGAGCTTTATAATTTTACAGGTATTATTTATGCTCTAACAGCAACATTACACACTAACTAAAGTTTGAACAGTGGGATCACGAAGAACAGGACCTTTAAGACCAATACAAAGAAAGGATTTTTACAAATCTTGGCCAACTGAAAAGTATTAACATGAAAAGTATGAGCATGTACAGCACTCAATACTTAGTTGGGGCTCCTTTTGCCTGAATTACTGCAGCAATGCGGCGTGGCATGGAGTCGATCAGTCTGTGGCACTGCTCAGGTGTTATGAGAGCCCAGGTTGCTCTTATAGTGGCCTTCAGCTCTTCTGCATTGTTGGGTTTGGCATATCGCATCTTCCTCTTCACAATACACCATAGATTTTCTATGGAGTTAAGGTCAGGCGAGTTTGCTGGCCAATTAAGAACAGGGATACCATGGTCCTTAAACCAGGTTCTGGTTGCTTTGGCACTGTGTGCAGGTGCCAAGTCCTGTTGGAAAATGAAATCTGCATCTCCATAAAGTTGGTCAGCAGCAGGAAGCATTAAGTGCTCTAAAACATCCTGGTATACGGCTGCGTTGACGTTGGACCTCAGAAAACACAGCGGACCAACACCAGCAGATGACATGGCACCCCAAACCATCACTGACTGTGGAAACTTTACACTGGCCCTTAAGCAACGTGGATTGTGTGCCTCTCCTCTCTTCCTCCAGACTCTGGGACCCTGATTTCCAAAGGAAATGCAAAATTTACTTTCATCAGAGAACATAACTTTGGACCACTTTTTTTCCTTTTTGTCTTTAGCACAGGCGAGACGCTTCTGACGCTGTCTGTTGTTCAAGAGTGGCTTGACACAAGGAATGTGACAGCTGAAACCCATGTCTTCCATACATCTGTGCGTAGTGGTTCTTGAAGCACTGACTCCAGCTGCAGTCCACTCTTTGTGAATCTCCCCCACATTTTTGAATGGGTTTTGTTTCACAACCCTCTCCAGGGTGCGGTTATCCCTATTGCTTGTACACTTTTTTCTACCACATCTTTTCCTTCCCTTGCCTCTCTATTAATGTGCTTGGACACAGAGCTCTGTGAACAGCCAATCTCTTTTGCAATTACCTTTTGTGTCTTGCCCTCCTTGTGCAAGGTGTCAATTGTCGTCTTTCGGACAACTGTCAAGTCAGCAGTCTTCCCCATGATTGTGTAGCCTACAGAACTAGACTGAGAGACCATTTAAAGGCCTTTGCAGGTGTTTTGAGTTAATTAGCTGCTTAGAGTATGGCACCAGGTGTCTTCAATATTGAACCTTTTCACAATATTCTAATTTTCTGAGATACTGAATTTGGGATTTTCCTTAGTTGGCTGTTATAATCATCAAAATTAAAAGAAATAAACGTTTGAAATATATCAGTCTGTGTGTAATGAATCAATATAATATACAAGTTTCACTTTTTGAATGGAATTAGTGAAATAAATCAACTTTTTGATGATATTCTAATCATATGACCAGCACCTGTATATATAAATATATATATACATTGAAATCATATAAAAACATTGAAAACTGAAAATGAAAACATTTTTAAATGTTATGTATATAAATAAAATGTATAAATTAAATATAATGTATTTATATAATATATTCAACAGATATATATTTATAATACAATTAAAATATATTTAAAATTATAGAAAAAATTATATAAAATATATAGATCATTATTTACATATTTATAAAAAAATTTTTTAAATAAAAATGAAATGTACTAGGTAAATTAAAATAAATAAAAACATTAAAATATAAATACATTATTATGCTTAAACGTTTATAGTTACTTTATTTGATATTACTGTAATCTATTTGGAAATGATGGTTGTTTGGTTGAAATAACATTTTCTAAATTTTTTGGGGAAAAATTGTTATTACATTAGCCCAAATAATTAAGTTCTGTAAATCACTAACTTGACAGTGTGTGATTCTGTAATATTTGGCTCCTTTATGATTATTGTGAAACTGTAATATATTCCATCATGTTTTGCAGGTATGCTATGCCAGGGTTCTGGATTATCGAAGGAAGTTCATTGAGGCAGCTCAGCGCTACAATGAGCTTTCTTACAAATCCATCGTTCATGAGACAGAGCGCCTGGAAGCCTTGAAGCATGCGCTTCACTGTACTATACTGGCCTCTGCAGGTACCGCTAATATATTACATCACTAATGCTAAGCCACTGGAACTTCGATTAGCCAGTTTCAACCTCATTTGAAGCTGGTCGCATTATCTAATCAGTTATTAATGTGTCCATAAGGTCAGCAGCGCTCTCGTATGTTGGCTACTCTCTTCAAGGATGAACGCTGTCAGCAACTTGCCGCCTATGGCATCCTGGAAAAAATGTACCTGGATCGAATCATTCGGGGAAACCAGCTGCAGGAGTTTGCTGCCATGCTGATGCCACATCAGAAAGCCACCACAGCCGATGGTATTACTTATTATTGGGAATCTGAATGATTATTACTTTAGTACTGCAATTAATGTGTGGTCTTTTCTAGGCAAAGGCAATGACTAATACTTGTCTAATGCTTTCAGGTTCAAGCATCCTAGACCGAGCAGTCATTGAGCACAACCTCCTGTCTGCTAGCAAACTGTATAATAATATCACGTTTGAAGAGTTAGGAGCGCTTTTGGAGATTCCACCTGCAAAGGTACAGCTGCGTTGACTGACTTTGTTAGGAAACTTCTAATATATAACTACATGTTCAAAACATTTATATATAGAGAGAAAAGGATGAGCTTTAGTAATATTCTATGGATTTCATGCTGTTATAAATATATTTTCACAGGCAGAAAAGATAGCGTCACAAATGATTACTGAGGGCCGCATGAATGGATTCATTGACCAGATAGATGGTATTGTCCATTTTGAAAGTAAGTTTGGTTTTTGACTGAATATGTTAGATGAAGACTGTATAGCCGTGAATAAAATTTAAGAGGCTTACAAATATGACATCTCTTATTTCTAACAGCGAGAGAGCCGTTGCCCACCTGGGACAAGCAGATTCAGTCACTGTGCTTCCAGGTGAACAATCTCCTGGAGAAGATCAGTCAGACAGCACCGGAGTGGACGGCACAAGCCATCGAGGCACAGATGACACAATAAACCCTGTTGATACTCTTTTGTCTACAACACTTAGCTTTCTATCCTTTCATTGGTGACAACTGAAAAGACTCATGGCGGATATATTAATGTTCTGTTAAGCTTCACCTTTCTGCTTGAGGTTAATATTTCCATATTTACAGTATGTGAGTATCCAATAAACGTGAAAATGTATTTGTGCCTCAACAATGTTGTCTCCAATTTGCTTCATAGATTTGCTGCTATAAACAACCATTAACCAAAATGCCCCCATATTTCATGTTTGATTTCAGTTTTGACAAAAGATAAAATCATTGTATAGTGAAATACTAAAAACCTTGTGAATACAGTAGGTAACTTCGGATAGACCTCAAGTCCAACAAAAGTTGGCAAAAAAAAAAGTGGTCCCGGGGAACTTGCACTAGACCAGTGATTCTGACAGCAGAGAAAAATAATGCTTAATGGAAAAAAATAAATGCTTCTAAACATTTGCTTAATTATCAAAATGCAAATGGTTTTAATTTGCATTTCTTATTTTCGTGAAATAAGAATTTTGAAGTGCCCACGATAACAATATTGTGTTGTTATAATGTTCATTATTGCGGTATTACCGTATACCGGCACATGTCTAACTGCAAGTATTGTATTTTATTGAATTTTGTATAGTATTGAATATATGTATATTCAGCATTGCATACTGTTAAAATGCAGTAGTCCAACTGCAAAAGGTCAAAGAAAATTGAAAAGCAAAGTACACCCAAAAAAGCTGTGCATCTGTAAAAATCAAAGTCAATGAAAAGAGTCATTCTGCCTCAGTATCATGCCTTCATGCTGGGTCTTGCCTGAGGATATTGTCCACGTCACAAACAATGTTGCAAATTTTGCAAAGGGAAGAACCATCAAGTTTGCTGGATTCAGCTTTGACAACACTCCACGCTCTTTCTCGTCCTCATGCTCCTCCTCGTCCACCCTTAAATGTAGCCTCTTCCTCTGCCTCTCAGATTGTTTCCATCCATTGTTTGTGTCAACATTCAGTGCACTTGTGTACTCTGGACTGGTGCGTTGCAAAATGTGTTTTAGTGAGGGAGAACGTGCATGAGATTTGCAGATTATGTTTAACTGCCTGAACTTGTTTAAAGGTGCCCTAGAATGAAAAATTGAATTAACCTTGCCATAGTTAAATAACAGGAGTTCAGTACATGGAAATCACATACAGTGAGTCTCAAACACCATTGCCTCCTCCTTCATATGTAAGTCTTGTTTGTGAAAAACACCACGGAAAAATAGGCAAATCTCAACATAACACCGAGAGTGATGCAATCGTCGGGATCATTAATATGTACGCCCCCCAACATTTGCATATGCCAGCACATGTTCAATGTCAGGCGGAACTGCGCAGCCGTATAATCTCTGCAGGTAAACAAGCGTCACGCGAGGATAGCGAAAATGGCAGATCATGGAAACAAATGTTATGTTCCAGGCTGTGCAGGGGATGTGAGGACTTTTCATACCCTTCCCACAGATAAAAAATGTCAACAGGCATGGTTGATGTTTATTTATAATCGAATACCACAACAATTTAATTCAAAGTTGTTAGTTTGCTCGGCCCATTTCACCACGGACAGTTGTTCAAACCTGGGACAATATCAAACAGGCTTCGCTCAGCGTCTGATACTGAAGAAAGGGGCAATTCCAACCATATTCCTGCAAGCAGTAAGTAGTGATTTGATCCACTTATTGACTGTCTAACAATTAAAAATATATATATTATTTCCTGCCGGTGTTGTCATAAATTACAAAATACAACCGTAGATACGCATGTCGATCCCTTTTGTCGGATAGAAATCTAATTTAGCCTATATTCCATCAACAACACATAACTCAGGAGCTAACTACGTTAGTTTAGTTGCTTACAGATAGCTCACTCGATCCGTCTAGCTAACGTCACCTTCTCCACAACTTAAGTTGAAACGATAGTCATTTGAACTGTTGTGACTTCTGACGTGTAGAGTTAATGCTATATGCTAGTTATCGTTTAGGCTGAAGTTTGACTTTAATCACTCAAACTTAAAGTCAGTGCTACCCAAGTTTCACCAGCATGTTTCCTGCCACACCAGAGGAAACAAAACCTTAGATCATGTTTACACAAACATGGCTGGAGCTTACGTTGTTGCAACACCCCTCCCCCAACTGGGACAGTCAGATCACCTCTCTTTGTTTCTCACACCCAAATATGCACCCCTCATCAACCGTGTGAAGCCATCAGTGAAGACCATCAAGGTGTGGCCTGCGGGGGCAGATTCCACACTCCAGGAAAGGTTTCTAAACACAGACTGGAGTATGTTTGCTTCTCAAGCCACCAGTGGCGCTCACACGGACATTGACTCATACACCTCCTCTGTATTGGATCATATCAATACCACCATTGACAGTGTTACAACCCAGAAACAGATCACCACATACCCAAATCAGAAACCTTGGATGAACAGGGAAGTGCGACTCCTGCTGAAGTCACGCAATACTGCCTTCAGATCAGGAGATGCACAAGCCTACAGCACATCCAGAGCAAACCTGAAGAGGGGCATCAAAAAGGCCAAGCACTGCTACAAGCTAAAGATAGAGGGACACTTTTCCAACTCTGACCCTCGACGCATGTGGCAGGGCATTCAGGCCATCAGTGATTATAAACCCACCCACTCCACCCCCGCAGCCACTGATGTCAACTTCCTGAACGAGCTAAATTACTTTTATGCTCGCTTTGAAAGAGACAACAGAGAAACTGCCACCAAGCTCAAACCCTCAGCTGACCACCCACCAATCACAATCTCCTCCACAGATGTCTGCAAGGCACTGAGCCGGATCAGCGCGCACAAGGCTGCTGGACCAGACAACATCCCTGGACGTGTTCTCAGGGCATGTGCGGAGCAGCTCGCTGGGGTTTTTACAGACATTTTCAACCTGTCTCTTGCCCAAGCAGCTGTACCATCATGCTTTAAACGCACTTCCATTGTGCCAGTGCCGAAACACTCTAGCCCGAGGTGCCCTAATGACTATCGCCCTGTAGCACTCACACCCATCGTTATGAAGTGCTTTGAGCGGCTGGTCCTGGAACACCTAAAAGACTCTCTACCATCCACATTGGACTCACACCAGTTTTCCTATCGCAGCAATAGGAGCACAGAGGATGCAGTTTCCATGGCACTGCACTCTGTGCTCACCCATCTGGACAATAAAAACACTTATGCATGCATGCTGTTTGTTGACTTCAGCTCAGCATTCAACACTGTCATTCCAACCAAGTTCATAGCCAAACTTGGAGACCTGGGCATCAACACTTCAATGTGTAACTGGATTTTGGACTTCCTAACTGACAGACCCCAGAATGTTCGATCAGGATTCACCTGCTCCACGTCCATCACACTCAACACTGGTGTACCACAGGGCTGTGTGCTAAGCCCGTTTCTCTACTCCCTCTTCACCTCCGACTGCAAGCCTGTGTATGGATCTAATTCCATCGTCAAGTTTGCGGACGACACTACGGTGATCAGCAACAACGATGAGACTGCCTATAGGGAGGAGATCCAGCACCTGGCCACATGGTCACTGATAATAACCTGCTCCTCAACACCACCAAAACGAAGGAGCTCATTGTGGACTTCAGGAAAGAGTCAAGAGGCACACACGACACAATCCACATCAATGGAATGGCTGTTGAGTGTGTCTCCAGTTTCAAGTTCCTGGGGATCCACATCTCGGCGGACATTTCGTAGACAACCAACACCTCCAGCCTGGTCAAGAAGGCTCACCAGCGCCTCTTCTTCCTGAGGACACTGAGGAAGAATCAGCTCTCCTCGGCTATCTTGGTGAACTTCTACCGCTGCGCAATAGAAAGCATCCTGACCAACTGTGTCGCAGTATGGTATGGGAGCTGCTCTGTTGCGGAGCGCAAGGCATTGCAGCGGGTGGTGAAAACTGCCCAGCGCATTACAGGGACTCCACTGCCTGCCATCGAGCACATCCAGAGGAAACGCTGTCTGCATCGAGCTCGCAGCATCCTCAAGGACTCCTCTCACCCAGCCCACAGACTGTTTTCTCTCCTGCCCTCTGGCAGGCGTTTCAGGATCCTCCGGACCAGGACCAGCAGACTAAAGAACAGTTTTTTCCCCAGAGCTGTCTCTTTGCTGAACTCAAACCCCCGTTGATCCACTTCCCTCATAAACTGCTAACTCTCCTACCTCACATCTTCCTTCACTTTGTTATTTGCACTACCGACTGTTTATTACAGTAACAACTATTTAATTATGCATCTTGCACTACCATATCTTAATTGGATTATGCTCATTTGCACTGCCGACTGTATTTATAGTACCAACTGTTTACATTTGCATTTTGCACCGTACTTCTAACTGTAATATGCAACCACTTTCCACTGCACTTTTACACTTTTTTTTCGGATAGCTCTGTCCATAATTTATTGCACTACCTTAATCCCTGCTATTCATCATATTAGCCTAACATACTATTGTATACCTCTATCTGTAAAATTCTGTTTATAGTAATAGCCAGCTGTATATTATATTCACAGTACATATTCACCTGTAAATTCTGTTTATAGTAATAGCCATCTGTATATTTATTCACTGTACATATTCACCTGTAAATTCAGTTCTGTTTATAGTAATAACCATCTCTCTATTTATACATATTTATATATATTGAGTACATATCCATGTTCTGCACTTACGCAACCCTTGTATATCCTGCACTTGCTGCTATTGCACTTCTGGTTAGACCTAAACTGCATTTCGTTGCCTTGTACTTGTACTTGTGTAATGACAATATAATTGAATCTAATCTAATCTAGTATGGACGTAACAATTTTGCAGGTTCTTAATGAAAATAAATACTAAACTTACCACTCAGAAGCGTCCTTTTCCAATCTCAAAACATTTTGTTGTTCCTCAAAATCTGCATCTTCGTCAGAAACAGGCTCAAATCAAATCAAAAATCAAATCACTTTATTGTCACTCTACCATATGCACAAGTGCAACAGTAGGTGAAATTCCTAGGTGCAGTTCCGAGCAAACATAGTAGTCATGACATGACATGTACAACATTTAAGCAACAACAGATTACACATCTGATGCGCAAACAATTACTCACAGCACCGTATACACTACAATAAACAATAAATAATTTACACAATGTGAGTGTAGTTCTCACAGCTTTAAACAATATACACATACTTACAATATACATATACTTTAAACAATATACACTAAACATACACTAAACAATATACATTACGCTATAATAATAATAATAATAATAATATACAATGTATAGTATACAATATTATTCACAAATTGAAATCCAAAGTGCAATAGATGCTGTATGATAAATAAATGTGTATATAATGTGTGTGTATCTACAGTGGGTTGTGCTGAGTGATATTCTGTCCAGTGTGTTATGATACTGATGGATCAGGAGTTAAGTAGTCTAATTGCTTGTGGGAAGAAGCTGTTCTGGAGTCGGCTGGTGCGTGTTCTGATGCTGCGGTACCGTCTGCCTGATGGCAGCAGTGAGAACAGCCCATGGTTCGGGTGGCTAGAGTCTCTGATGATCCTCTGAGCTCTCTTCACACACCGCCTGGCGTAAATGTCCTGGAGGGAGGGAAGCTCACCTCCGATGATGCAGCTGGCCGTGCGCACTGCCCTTTGCAGGGCTTTGCGGCTGCGTGCGGTACTGTTGCCATACCAGGTGGTGATGCAGCCAGTCAGCAGGCTCTCTATGGTGCTGCTGTAGAAGCGTGTGAGGATGTGGCGGTTCATTCCAAACCTCCTCAGCCGTCGCAGGAAGAAAAGGCGCTGATGAGCCTTCGTCACAACGGCCTCAGTGTGGACGGACCATGAGAGTTCCTCTGTGATGTGGACACCGAGGAACTTGAAGCTGCTGACCAGAGGTGGGTAGAGTAGCCAAAATCTGTACTCAAGTAAAAGTACAAGTACTTACGGAAATATTTACTCAAGTAAAAGTAAAAGTAACAATCGTAATATATACTTGAGTAAGAGTAAAAAAGTATTCGATGAGAAAACTACTCAAGTAGTTAGTTACTAGTTACTTTCGATCTGATTGATAAGAAGCGAAAACCCTGAATTTCTGGCTACTTGGAGAGCTTTCACACACCCCTCGGTAACACTTTACAAGAAGGTTGTATTAGTTAACATGAACTAACCATGAACAACACCTCTGTTCAGCATTAGTTCATCTTTGTCAACGTTAGTTCATAAAAATCCAGCTGTTCATAGTTTATTCATGTTAGTTCACAGTGCATTGACTAATGTTAACAATACTTGAATAATGCATTAGTAAATGTTTAAATTAACATAAAGATAAATAAGTGCTTTATAAGTGCAGTTCATTATTAGTTCATGTTAACTAATGTAAGCTAATGAACCTTATGTGTGTGTGTGTGTGTGTGTGTGTGTGTGTGTGTGTGTGTGTGTGTGTGTGTGTGTGTGTGTGTGTGTGTGTGTGTGTGTGTGTGTGTGTGTGTGTGTGTGTGTGTGTGTGTGTGTGTGTGTGTGTGATTAATGGTTAAACAGTGTAAATTAATGATGTGTCTCTTCTTAAAACATACTTTGTTCTTATGTTTTTATAAGTATATAGGCTATTCTTTAGGTAGGAATAAAATACAATACCGTTTTTATTTGTATGTATTTTCTACACTTCAGACAGGTGTCTGTCCGGATTTGTGTATAAATGCAAGACGTCACATTAGGCTATTCAATTTGTTTCGTTTTGTGAAGAAAAGGATATGTAAATGTGCAGATGTGAACGTTTGTTCGTGGACGTGTGTTGTTTGGAGGATTCAAACGATTTGTCATTGCTTGCACAAGAGCGCATATGAGGAAAACACTCGGACAGTGTGTGAAATAGTATTATAATAAGGGAAAATTTCCCATAGTTACCAAATGACCGTTAATAGTGTTCAAATATAGGCATCATTGTGACACTTACCGCTACATGTTCTTTTCAGGGTGGAATTCTTGTATGCTGAGAGAAGTCAGTTTGTTTGGGTGCACACAACATGCATCGCATTATGAAACTATTCTTTTTGACATCTTGGAGTGAAAACATAGACTGAACTTGAAGCCACCAGCAATCTGCCTCTCGTAGCTCACACACATCTTCCTCTGCTTCGGCCATCATCTTCCGACTAAACGCGCGCTAATATAAGCAGGTGATGCGTAGCAACCTCTCGCGAAACAGCCTCTCCAACGTTTCGCGAGACTTGCGAAAGTCATATTAACTTATTTTAATATATATAATATAATTATTACCATTTGACAGTAACGGAGGAACGCCACCGAATGTAACTAAGTAAAAGTACAGTTTTTTCACAAGAAATTTACTTGAGTAAGAGTAAAAGTACCCATCTTTAAATCTACTCTAAAAGTACAAGTTACCCAAAAAATGTACTCAAGTAAATGTAACGAAGTAAATGTAATTCGTTACTACCCACCTCTGCTGCTGACTCTCTCCACCGGTGCTCCATCGATGGTGATGGGGCGGTGTTCTCTCTCGTTCCTCCTGAAGTCGACCACCAGCTCCTTGGTCTTGCTGACGTTGAGGGAGAGGTTGTGCTCCTGACACCACCGTGTCAGAGTGTGCACCTCCTCTCTGTAGGCCGTTTCATCATTGTCAGTGATGAGACCTACCACCGTCGTATCGTCAGCAAACTTGATGATGGTGTTGGAGCTGTGGGTTGCCACACAGTCATGTGTGTACAAGGAGTACAGGAGTGGGCTGAGAACACAGCCCTGAGGGTGTTGAGAGTCAGTGTTGAGAGTCAGTGATGAGGAGATGTTACTGCCCATTCTGACCACCTGGCGTCTGTTTGACAGGAAGTCCAGGATCCAGCTGCATAGCAAGCTGTTTAAGCCTAGAGCCCGGAGTTTCACGTCAAGTATGGAGGGCACCATGGTGTTGAATGCTGAGCTGTAGTCTACAAACAGCATTCTCACATATGTGTTCCTCTTTTCCAGGTGGGAGAGAGCAGTGTGTATAGTGGATGAAATGGCATCATCAGTGGAGCGGTTTGTGCGGTATGCAAACTGCAGTGGGTCCAGTGAGGGGGGGAGAACAGAGCAGATGTGGTTTCTGATTATTCTCTCAAAGCATTTGCTGATGATGGGGGTCAGAGCAACAGGACGCCAGTCGTTTAAGCAGAGTGTTTTGATTGCTTCGGTACAGGAACAATGGTGGACGTTTTGAAGCATGTGGGGACCACAGACAGGGAGAGGGACAGGTTAAAAATGTCTGTGAAAACTCCAGCCAGTTGGTGCGCGCACGCTCTGATGACGCGGCCCGGAATGCTGTCTGGACCCGCGGCTTTACGGACGTTCACCCGCCGGAAGGATCGGGTTATATCCGCTAAAGATACGGAGAGTGAACTAACCTCTGCATCTTCAGCCGCAAGCTCTCTCTCCGCAAGGGCGGTGTTAGTTCCCTCAAAGCGAGCATAGAAGGTGTTGAGCTCGTCCGGGAGAGAGGCAGCGGTATTCACGGTGGAGTTTGTGTTCCCTTTATAGTCCGTGATGGTGTTAATTCCCCGCCACATGCTTCTGGAGTCGGTGGTGTTGAACTGTCCTTCAATCTTGTCCCTGTACTGCCGTTTTGCTGCTCTGATGGTTTTCCGGAGGGCATAACTTGCTTGTTTATGCTCCTCCGCATTACCGGAGTTAAAAGTGGAGGTCCGCGCATTGAGTGCCGTGCGAACATCCCCATTTAGCCACGGCTTCTGGTTTGGGTACAGCCGAATTGTTTTGGTCGGAACAACATCTTCTACGCACTTCCTGATGAAACACGTTACGCTATCGGAACATCTCCCAGTCCGCGTGATCAAAACAGTCCTGTAGCATAGAGTCCGATTGGTCCGACCAGCACTGGATGGTTCTGAGGGCGGGTGCTTCCTGTTTCAGTCTCTGCCTATAAGCGGGCAGAAGTAGAATGGAAGCGTGATCTGATTTGCCGAATGGTGGGCGCGGGAGGGACTTGTAACCATCCTTGAAGGGAGAGTACAGTGATCTAAAACATGGTTCCCTCACGTGTTGAAGTTAACATGTTGGTGGTATTTAGGTGCAATGCGTTTGAAGTTGGCTTTGTTAAAGTCCCCAGTCACAATAAACGCAGCCTCAGGATGCGCGGTTTCCTGCTCACTCACTGTCCTATACAGTTCCTTTAGTGCCCGGTCCGTGTCGGCTTGTGGGGGAATATACACAGCTGTGATGATGACCGCTGTGAATTCCCTCGGTAGCCAGAATGGTCGGCACAGAACCATGAGAAGTTCCAGATCAGGAGAACAGAAAGACTTGAATGCCTAAAGGTTGAATGCCTAATCTCTCTATTGTCATGACGGACAGTATGGATGTGTTTGCTGTCATTGAGCCGCGCAGTGAAACAGCCAATCAGAGCAGAACTCTGCATTAATATTCATGACCCTTCCAAATAAGGCAAAGACCATTTCATCCTAAGGACAATTTCTAGGGTTGTAAATAAACTTGTAAAATCGTATCTGGACAATTCTTGACCTTAAATAATCCACACACCCTCTATGTAGATATCAGAGAACAATTTAAAATATTATTTCAAATTATTCTAGGGCAGCTTTAAGGTTTTTCAGAAAGAGTGATTTATTTGACAAATATGTTTAGGCCATTAAGCATTTGGTTCAGAGAATAGGGTTTGGAGTCAAGACACACATGGGGGAGATAATCAAGAGGATACCAAAAAAAAAAAAACTACAAATGGACCACAAAGATGGCAGACAGAACAGAAAAACAGGAAGTATCAAATGTTCAGGGACAAACACAGAGAACATGAAAAAAGGATTGTAAACAATGACAAAAATAAATGAAATAATACATTTGAATACATGTAAACTTGAGCAGATATAGCCTTCCCTCAGTCACCTCTCAGATGTATGTTTTTAAAAGCTATGTCCTAATTGAACTAATCCTGGCATAATCTAAGCCCTGTCTGTGAAACTGGGCCCAAATCAATGTATTTCCTTTAGACATAAGCCAAAATGGTCAATATAATACATATTTTCTAGGCTTTTTACAACTTAATTTCACCATAAACAAAAGCTAAATTAGCTATAATACGAAAGTGGAATGTTCACTTAGGCTATGAAGTATTTTGTTAGTCATTTTTTTAATTACCGTAGTTTACTTACTATAGATAAAATCTTCAAAGGAAACGTGCAAACAAACAAACATTTTTACTGATCAGTAAATCGCCAGTATGTTTTACACTCTGATGTAAACAAAATTGTTCATTTAAATTTTTTTCTATATGGGGAGTGTTATTTGCTTTTAGTCAAATTGAACTAAACATGTTGATTTCCGATTAGACAAATATAATGCACTTTAAATAAATGACATGACCTTTTCACTTTTTTCCGTGTAGTAGAGGTGAAGTGTCAGCTGTACCTTCATAATTCTCTGACGACATGTCTGAAAATCGATCTTGTTGCTCTGGGTTTGCTTGATCAGATGTGGCCTGTAATGATGATCGCAAGATTTTTGACGGAACCCCTTCCGGCTGCTGTTGCTTTGTTTCTGCAACATGTTGTGAGGTTGCCAGCTGCTGTGGTTCTGATGTTTGGGAAACAAGCAAAACACACTCCTGCTGAGGATTAAGATGTAAAAAATAATTTGATGTTGTCCATTTGTTCCCGTCCTCTTATCTTTGCCTCGTTTTCAGACCGTTTTTTCAATTCCTTTGTTGTATAGAGGTCCGTCTCATCCAGCAGAAACGTATTATACTGATATGCAAGTGGTTGCATGCAGTGAGGTTGTCTTATTGCTGAGAATGTCCAAATTACACTTACTCTGAATAAAACTAAAATGGCGATCTCCTTAAAAAGAAATTAATGTGAATTAATTGCGAGATAATACAGGCACAAGTTGAGTTACTACAGCTATACTTTCTGTAATTCAAAATGTTATATTATATTTTACTTAAAAACAGACATATAAATCATGTGCTTATTATGACGTTATTATTTAGATTTTACAATCACAGCTTTATTCTGAACTCAATTATGAAAATCCAAATGTTAATTCATTAAATATGAAACTGAATAAATAAAGGACATTTTTAATTCACACTTAAAGGAATAGTTCATCCAAAACGAAGGAAACACATTAGAGCAGTGGTTCCCAACCACGGTCCTGGTGGACCCCCAACAGTGCACATTTTGGATGTGTCCTTTGTCTGACACACCCACATCAGGTCTTGGAGTAGCTACTAATGAGCTGATGACCTGAATCAGGTGTGTTTGATTGAGGAGACATGCAAAATGTGCACTGTTGGGGGTCCACCAGGACCGTGGTTGGGAACCACTGCATTAGAGTAATGCCTGTGTTGAAAGATCAGTGACTTGCACATGCATCCTCTTGGATCCTTCATGGAAACCAGTGAGCATTTGATACATTTGTGTAATTAGTTCAATTATTAGTCAGGCAATAATGTAACACGCATTTTCTGCGCGTATGTGAAGTATATGTAACGGGTAGATATTATCTAAAAAAAGATTATTTTCGGAGACTTTTATTTTGACGGGTGAACTGGTTTTCGGTGTTCAGAGTGCACTGCGAGAAAAGAAGAAGCAGAGCGCGGTGAATGAGAGTGACGCACAAAGAGATTGAGTGATGTGTCGTGTTCGAGGAGCTCGTCCGATAAAGTTACTTCACGGAAGTTAATCGGGGCTTTAGTCGAATAAAGGACAGCATCAAGTAATTTTGTGAACTGTATCCCGCGTTTCGTCGTGAAAGAGTTTTTATGTCGTTTTGCTCCAGGGATTGCATTGCATTGGACTGCTGGAATGACGCAGTTATGCTTCGTGAAGCATTCGTAAGTGCAAATAAAGTACACATTTTTCTTGATTGTTGACGATTGAAGAGATTTTGTATGTTTTTGCAGCGTTTTGCACTTTTCCGTTTTGATTGAGAAGCATCCTTACGAACTAACGATTCAACCGAACTGGTCACGCTCTTTTGGAGTGTTTTGCACGTGAAACTGCGCGTGATCTGAGAGATGCTGTGCGTGGTAGTTGGTGCAGAATGTAGTTTTTGAGAAGACTCGCGTTTCAGACCGTGTTGTGTTACCCTGCCATCCAAACGACATTTCAGTTTGATACATCTCAGTTTGATTCATTTGGAGTTTGATTCATGTTGATCTTTTCATTTTTTGGGACATTTCATTGAGTTTGAGTGATTCAACAACTATCTCAAGTGAATTTCAACGCACGCTACGTCAAGACAACGCACTCAAGTAATTTTTCTATTTACTGTTTTCTTCAAGTTTTTTTGATTCACTGGACAGTTAACTGTGAGAGTTCATTTGAACTGCAGCACCTAAAGTGAACTGTGAGTGAGCACTTAAAGGGACGTTTCACGTAAGTGGGTTTTACGGTGAAATTTCATTGTGTATGCCCTTGTTGTGTTTAACCGTGATAATTTGAGCAGTGAAAACTCACTATTTTCCAGTTTGAGGTACAATTGGGTTTGATTATTGTACAAGTGAAAAGTTTTTAACCTTTACATTGAAGGGGTTTGTGTCCAAGTGAGTTTAAAAGAAGACTCAAAGATTGTTTTATTTTATTTTTTATTTATTTCGTGGTTATTTAAACTGAAGTGACATCTTCTTACAAAGAAGACACATATACACAGAAAATAAATACTGTTTAATTTTTGAACTTACCTTTTTGTACTTACCTTTAGTATATCCTTTTTAGTTGAGAGCTGTCATGGAGTAGGGGCGTCTTACATACTTTATTAGACCAGGGAAGGGAGGATATTTTTACTTCAGAAAGCCACCTTGTGACATTACATTAACTGAAGCCTACCCTTGTCGGTCTATAGAGTGCGTCTCAATAAAGTAGGACAAAACATATATACATATACATATACATATATAGACAAAACATTGGTATATAACAAGACTAAAAGCACTGAAAGCGGGGACTAAGATCCTTTCGTTATTCAGTCTTCCAGGGCAGCGCTAACAAATTTCCCCTACAAGACGGGCTAAATACCCCGTTACAAAAGTGGCGTCACGAACAGGATTCAAACTAGGCACATTGAATTAGTCACACGTCTCCAGGCCCACAAGTTGTTGGTCAAGGAAGAAGATGTCTGAGCTTGAGGAACTAAGACGAGACATGGCAGAGATGCAAAGGCGGTTTGCAGAGCAGGCAGGGGCACTCGATCAAGCCAGAGCAGAGCAGCGAGAAGCCCTATCCTTAGCAAAGGTGGTAATTGAGAGTCAAGCCACCGCACAACCGACCCCAGCCGCCATTTATATCCCACGGGACAGGAAGCTCCCTGAATTCAGTGGTTGCGTGTCAAAGCCAGGAGAGCTAAGCATTGAAGAATGGGTGGCATCGATGAAGTCTGCAATTCAGGTCATGAGGGTTCCCGTTGAGGACCGAATTGAGCTGGTGAAACAGAACCTAAAAGACGAGGCCAAAGCCACAGTTAAGTTCATGATGGATGGAAAGGAAGAGACGGTTGACAACATCTTCACTGTTCTCCTAGATACCTATGGAGATAAAGTGCCCATTGGTACGAGGCTTAAAGATTTCTATGATCGTGCTCAGAAAGCAGGAGAAACGATACGCTCCTATGCATACGACCTTCGGGAAAGGCTTAATCGTGTGCAGCACCGAGAGCCAAACAGAGTGGCGGATGCTGAAAATGTTTTGAAGGAGTAATTAGTGTTAGGCTTACAAGATGACTTTTTGAGACGAGAGATGAAGCGCAGAGTTAAAGCTGAGCCAGATTTGAGTTTTGTTCAGTTGATGCAAGCGGCAATTACCTGGTCAGAAGAGGAGGAAACGCAGACTCCTAGTAATGTGAGGTCCAGTACCCGTGCCAGAGGGGTAGTGAATGCTGCTGCAGCACAGGATGCTTCCTCTGCTCTGTCACTGGAGAAACTGCATGAGGCGATCCAGAAAATAGCAGCTCGTCAAGAGGAACTATATCAAGCTGTCCATGGGATAGAGAGAAATAGGCCACAGCAGAGCCGTCCAAAGAAACAACCTTTAAAAGACAGTGAAGGCCGTTATATTTGTTACTCATGTGGTGAACCTGGACACACCAGTCGCTATTGTCCACAAGGTAGCAAGTTGAGGAGGGGTCCAGCTGCATCACAGCATACAGTGGAGTTATCTGAAATTACAGAGAATGACCCTGGGGGAGCGAAGCAGAAAAGCCCAGGGCCCTCGTTGATTAGATGTCACACAGCAGAATGGCTGGCTGATGAGACTGCTGAAAAACAGAAGGACAGTGCTTTTGGGGATTGCCTGGCCATTGAGGTGAAGATAGCTGGTGTCAAGACCAAGTGCTTCTTAGATACGGGGTCGGAGGTGTCCACCATATCTGAGTCACACTTCAGGCAGCACTTTGAGGAGCAAAAGCTGAAGTTATCCTCTGCGTGCTGGGTTAAGCTGACCGCCGCCAATGGACTGGACATTCCTGTCTTGGGATGTTTGCAGGCCGATGTAGAATGTTTAGGAAAAGTACTTCCTGGGAAGTGTATATTCGTTCTGACGGACACAAGCCCTGATGTGAAGGAAATGAAAGGGGTCTCTGGGATCATCGGGATGAATGTACTCAATGAAGTTCAGTCCTTGTTCATTTCAGCGGATGGGATGGAGAGGATTGACAAATATAATCGACGAGATGAAGCCCAGGTCCGGAGGGTTCTTGCTAGAGTTGAAAAAGAAGCAGGACATCTGGGGCCTGATGGAAGGATTGGGTATGTCAAGATTGCCGGGAGACAGGCTGTCACTATTCCTCCCCGCTGTGAAAAGGTGCTGGAAGGTCGCTGTGGATTGTCACCTAGGGTAACAAGTCATGTGCTAGTGGAGCCAGTAGCTGGAACAAGTTTGCCAAAAGGACTCCTTGTGGCTCATGTTCTTGCTAAAACAGAGGGTGGAAAGGTCCCTGTGCGTATGGTGAACTTGAGTGGAAAGGCTGTTAGACTTGCGCCCCGATCCAGAGTTGCTTCTGTGTATAAGCCTAAGGAGGTGATCACAAAGGATGTGCTCGAATTTGAAGAAGATGACGGTGTGCTTCATGTCAAGGAGTTGGTGCAAAACAAGGTTCAAGCTGACAAAAACTCACTTGTGCAGTTACCAGTTCCTGTTGAAGTGAACTATGAAGGACTCACAACAGAACAATGTGAAAGGCTCACGGAGTTGTTATCAAAGCACAGAGATGTTTTCTCCAAGGATGACCAAGATTATGGCTACACCACGGCTGTGGTGCACCACATTCCTACAGGTGAAGCGCCACCAATAAAACAGCGACATCGTAGAGTACCACCACAGATATTCCAAGAGGTCAAAAGGCATGTCCAAGGTCTGGTGTCCCAGGGAATTCTCAAAGAGAGCAGTAGCCCCTGGGCATCACCTGCTGTTATCGTAATGAAGAAAGATGGCAGTGTGCGTTTCTGCTGTGATTACCGAAAGCTGAACCAAGTGACATGTAAGGATGCATATCCGCTTCCGCGGGTGGATGAGTCATTGGACGCTTTGGGTAATGCTAAACTGTTCTCTACACTAGACCTGACGGCTGGGTACTTTCAGGTAGCTGTGAGTGAGAGGGATTGAGAGAAGACAGCTGTCACCACCCCTTTTGGCCTTTTTGAGTGGACCAGGATGCCATTCGGGTTGTGCAACGCCCCGGCTACCTTTCAGCGCCTTATGGGAGTGGTGCTTGGTGACTTGGCCTTTGATGTTCTTCTGGTTTATCTGGATGATGTTATTATCTTCTCCAAAGACTTTGAGAGCCACTGTGAGAGGTTGGAACTTGTCTTTAACCGTCTGAAACAGCATGGTCTAAAGCTAAAGCCAAGCAAATGCTTTCTCCTAAGATCAGAAGTGAAGTTTTTGGGGCACCAGATTTCCGCAGAAGGTGTAAAAGTGGATAACGAGAAAGTTAAAGCGCTGGATACGTGGCCAGTTCCCAAGAGTGTAAGAGAGGTCAGGCAAGTTCTTGGGTTTATGAGCTACTACAGAAAATTCGTCCCAAGGTTCGCCCAGATTGCCAAGCCACTACATGCGTTGGTAGGTGGAGGAAAGAAAAGCAGAACCTTTGCAACTTTCACCTGGAGTCAGGAATGCCAGGCCGCCTTTGATGAGTTGAAAAAGTGCTTGATGTCACCCCCCATCCTTGCATACCCCGACTTCAGTATGTCCTTTACACTTGCCACAGATGGGAGTCTTCATGGATTAGGGGCCGTACTCAGTCAGAAGCAAGGAGGGACTGAGCGTGTCGTGGCATATGCAAGCAGAGGTCTGAGGAGATCAGAGAAAAATGTCAAAAACTATAGTGCATTCAAGCTGGAACTCCTCGCGTTGAAGTGGGCAGTCACGGAAAAATTCAAAGAGTACCTTATGTATTCGAAATTTACTGTGATTACTGACCATAACCCGTTAAGATACCTTGATTCAGCTAACCTCGGAGCGGTTGAGCAACGCTGGGTAGCACAGCTGGCGGAGTACAACTTTGAAGTATGCTACAAACCTGGTCGACTCAACACTAATGCCGATGCCTTATCGAGAATACCTGCCAGGGAGGAATTGGAGAAGGACGATGACGGCAAGGATTTCATCCGGCTAGGAGCTGAAGAAGTGAGGGCATGTTTGTGGCCGGGAAGAAGGGTTGGCCAGGAGGAACCTGAAGGCAAATCTGCGGTGCAAGCATCTGTAAGAGGGGAAATAGGTGGTTATAGCTGGAGTGAGGTTGGGAAACAGCAAAGGAATGACCCTGTGATCTGTCCCATTTATAAAGCAATGTCCGAGAACAAGAGACCAAGCAGAGTGGATCAGAGTTCTATGGAACCGAAACTCAAAAAGCTTGCCAAGGAGTTTGATCGTCTTAAACTGCGGCAGGGAGTGCTGTTCAGGCGCATCTTCGACCCTAGGGATGGAGAGGAGATCTGGCAGGTGGTTGTTCCTGAACCTTTACAGCGTGAAGTGTATGAGGGCCAACATGAACACGGAGGTCATTTTGGGGAGAGAAGTACACTGGCTCGAATGAGAAGAAGTTATTACCGGCCAACTATGTCTGTGGATGTTACATGCTGGATAAGGCAGTGCAAAAGATGTATCCTGGCCAAGGATGTTTTTCCCAGACTTCGAGCTCCTATGACGTGTAGTAATGTCTCAGCCCCATTAGAGGTCCTCGCCATGGATTATACGCAGCTTGAGCAGTCTGCTGGGCGATATGAAAACGTGCTTGTACTTACCGATATGTTCACTAGAGTCACGGTTGCTGTTCCTACCAAGAATCAGACAGCAAACACAACGGCAAAAGCTCTGGTTAAGCATTGGTTCGCTTATTACGGTTGTCCGGCTCGCTTGCATTCAGACCAAGGCAGGTGCTTTGAGGCCAACGTGATCAAGGAGCTTTGCAAAATCTATGGTATAGGAAAGAGCCATACAAGTCCATACCATCCACAGGGGAACGCTCAATGTGAAAGATTCAACCGTACCATGCATGATTTGTTAAGAACCTTGCCACCAGAGAAAAAGAGAGATTGGAAGACTCACCTTCCTGAGCTGGTGATGGCTTACAACAGTCACATCCATTCGTCCACTGGTTATTCCCCATTCTATCTGATGTTCGGAAGGGATGCACGTTTACCGATGGATGTTCTTGGGGGAAAAGATCTAGAAGAGGATGAGGTTGATAACCTGGACGATTGGGTGAAAGGTCATCATGAAAGATTAAAGACGGCAGTGGAGGTTGCAAACACAGTGTCTCAAGAGGCTTCCAGAAAAAGAAAGAGGTTATACGACCGCAAGTCGTTTGGAGCTCTTGTGAGGCCTGGAGATCGGGTGCTACTGCGTAATCACAAACACAGAGGTAGAAACAAAATTCAGGATAAATGGGAAGACATGCCATACATAGTTGTAAAGCAGAACCACTCAGACATACCTGTGTTTACGATTAAACCGGAAAAGGGGGGTGCCGCAAAGGTAGTACACAGAGATCAGCTTAGGCACTGTGCATTCACGTCACCCACTACACCGTGTGTACACCGGCGCAGAACGAGAGAGAAGCCAGAGTCAGACACAGACATGTCAGCCATTGTCTGCTTTCCAGAAATTGCACAACACTCCACTTACCATGCACACACAAGGGTGGATCAAGGGGAGTCAGGGGAAGTAGAACAGCATGACAGCGGTGGGGGTCAGGATGTAATATCAGAATCCGAGTTGCGGGTACAAGATGACTCAGATGATGCTGATGTTTCAGAGGTTGAAAGAGAAAGTGTTTCTGAGATCAGACGTTCTCAGAGGCAAAACAAGGGTACATTACCTGTGAAATACAGAGAAGACTACGTTCTAAAATAAGAGTCCAGAGTGTTCTGTAACTTTTAAGACATGTGATATGGAGTTATACATTTATAATGTGATGCCTTCCTAATATGTTGTTTGTGTTTCAGAGATGGACCTGCTGGAAATGTCGATGGAGTGGCAGGGTTTAGCAGGGGGGAAATGTAACGGGTAGATATTATCTAAAAAAAGATTATTTTCGGAGACTTTTATTTTGACGGGTGAACTGGTTTTCGGTGTTCAGAGTGCACTGCGAGAAAAGAAGAAGCAGAGCGCGGTGAATGAGAGTGACGCACAAAGAGATTGAGTGATGTGTCGTGTTCGAGGAGCTCGTCCGATAAAGTTACTTCACGGAAGTTAATCGGGGCTTTAGTCGAATAAAGGACAGCATCAAGTAATTTTGTGAACTGTATCCCGCGTTTCGTCGTGAAAGAGTTTTTATGTCGTTTTGCACCAGGGATTGCATTGCATTGGACTGCTGGAATGACGCAGTTATGCTTCGTGAAGCATTCGTAAGTGCAAATAAAGTACACATTTTTCTTGATTGTTGACGATTGAAGAGATTTTGTATGTTTTTGCAGCGTTTTGCACTTTTCCGTTTTGATTGAGAAGCATCCTTACGAACTAACGATTCAACCGAACTGGTCACGCTCTTTTGGAGTGTTTTGCACGTGAAACTGCGCGTGATCTGAGAGATGCTGTGCGTGGTAGTTGGTGCAGAATGTAGTTTTTGAGAAGACTCGCGTTTCAGACCGTGTTGTGTTACCCTGCCATCCAAACGACATTTCAGTTTGATACATCTCAGTTTGATTCATTTGGAGTTTGATTCATGTTGATCTTTTCATTTTTTGGGACATTTCATTGAGTTTGAGTGATTCAACAACTATCTCAAGTGAATTTCAACGCACGCTACGTCGAGACAACGCACTCAAGTAATTTTTCTATTTACTGTTTTCTTCAAGTTTTTTTGATTCACTGGACAGTTAACTGTGAGAGTTCATTTGAACTGCAGCACCTAAAGTGAACTGTGAGTGAGCACTTAAAGGGACGTTTCACGTAAGTGGGTTTTACGGTGAAATTTCATTGTGTATGCCCTTGTTGTGTTTAACCGTGATAATTTGAGCAGTGAAAACTCACTATTTTCCAGTTTGAGGTACAATTGGGTTTGATTATTGTACAAGTGAAAAGTTTTTAACCTTTACATTGAAGGGGTTTGTGTCCAAGTGAGTTTAAAAGAAGACTCAAAGATTGTTTTATTTTATTTTTTATTTATTTCGTGGTTATTTAAACTGAAGTGACATCTTCTTACAAGGAAGACACATATACACAGAAAATAAATACTGTTTAATTTTTGAACTTACCTTTTTGTACTTACCTTTAGTATATCCTTTTTAGTTGAGAGCTGTCATGGAGTAGGGGCGTCTTACATACTTTATTAGACCAGGGAAGGGAGGATATTTTTACTTCAGAAAGCCACCTTGTGACATTACATTAACTGAAGCCTACCCTTGTCGGTCTATAGAGTGCGTCTCAATAAAGTAGGACAAAACATATATACATTGGTATATAACAAGACTAAAAGCACTGAAAGCGGGGACTAAGATCCTTTCGTTATTCAGTCTTCCAGGGCAGCGCTAACAAATTTCCCCTACAAGACGGGCTAAATACCCCGTTACATATATATAGAGAGAATGTGGGGTTAAAGTAATGTGGCTTATCTAACGGTGGGCGTAATTTATACGCTATAGGCCTAATAATACTATTTATAATATTGATAACCGCTGTGAAGAGCCGTGTACAAAGTTGCACCACCAAACTTATTGCAAATGTTCAGTTCAGTTCAATTTTATTTATATAGCACGTTTAAAAACAACCATAGTTGACCAAAGTGCTTAACAAAATTCAAAATCAAAGAGATAATATACACAAACAATACACAGTAAACAATACAAAAGAACCAACAGCACAACAATAAAGTCAAGGTCAAGATATCAAAGCTCAACTTGATTTGAAAGCCAATGCATAGTAATGGGTCTTAAGCAAGGACTTGAATGTTACAATGGTCTGGGCTGTCCTTACATGAATAGGTAGACCATTCCAAAGATTTGGAGCAGCCACTGCAAAGGCTCGGTCACCTTTATTTTTTAACCTGGATCTGGGCACATCGAGGAGCATCTGATTGGAAGACCTCAGTGCTCTGACAGGTGTGTGGACATGCAAAAGCTCTGATAAATAGGAGGGCGATAACCCATTTAAGATCTTGAAAACAGTTAAAACTATTTTAAATTCGATCCTGAAACAAACCGGAAGCCAGTGGAGTGTTGCCAAAACCGGTGTGATGTGGTCGCACTTTTTAGTCCCAGTTAAAAGTCGAGCTGCTGCGTTCTGGACTAACTGTAACCGGCGAAGGGATGACTGATCCAATCCAACATACAGAGAGTTACAGTAATCTAAACGGGACGTAATAAATGCATGTATGACTCTTTCAAAGTCTTTACGTAGCAGGTAAGGTTTAACCTTAGCCAATAGTCTCAGCTGAAAGAAACTAGTTTTAACAACAGAGCTAATCTGTTTATCAAATTTAAAATCACTGTCAAAAATCACACCCAGATTCTTGGTAACAGGTCGAATATGAGAACCTAAAGTACCAAGAGCATCAACACAGGCACTAAAATGTACAGCACGACCAAACACAACAATTTCAGTCTTATTATCATTGAGGCAGAGAAAGTTTTGATCCAACCAAATTTTGATATCACTCAAGCAGTTCAATAAAGGCTGGACAGTATCCTTGTCATTGTTTTTTACAGGCAAATAGATTTGTACATCGTCTGCAAAACAGTGGAAAGACATGTTATGTTTTTTTAAAATGGACCCTAAGGGCAGCATGTACAGAGAAAAGAGCATGGGTCCCAAAATGGAACCTTGGGGGACCCCACAAGAAAGAGGGGCAGCAGATGAAGAGCAATTCCCAAGGTGGACAGAAAAACTTCTATCTGCCAAATATGATTCAAACCATTTTAGGGCCATGCCCGTAATGCCTACACTTTGATTGAGTCGGGATAAAAGGATAGAGTGGTTGACAGTGTCAAAGGCGGCAGTCAGATCTAAGAGCACTAAAACAGCGGAGTTTCCTGAGTCAACCTCTAAGAGTAGGTCGTTATAGACTCTTAGAAGGGCAGTTTCAGTACTATGGCGGGGCTTAAAACCAGACTGGAACTTTTCATAAATACTAAAATCATCTAAAAATGATTGTAATTGATTATAAACAACCTTCTCCAAGATTTTAGATAAGAAGGGAAGTTTAGAAATAGGTCTAAAATTAGACAAAACTGAAGGATCCAGATTTTTCTTTTTTAAAAGAGGTTGTACGACAGCATGTTTAAAAGCAGCTGGCACACAACCTGAGCTAAGTGATGTGTTAACCAAGGATAAAATACTGGACCCAACAGTGTTAAAAACATCTTTGAGTAAACGGGCAGGGATACTGTCCAGCAGGCAGTTTGCAGGACGAAGCTGCTTAACTATGTTCGAGAGAACATGTAATGTAACCGGCTCAAACTGCTGGAAGACAGCTGGGCATAAAGATGGAACAGAGGGGTCACTGGTAAAAGCAGAGGATGAAAAGCTCAGGCCAGCAATTTTATCTATAAAGTGTTTCAGGAAGTTTTCACACAACAATGTGGATGGCACAGCACAGTCAATTTCACAAGGGTTAACAAGAGAATTGAACACTTTAAAGAGAACCTGAGGCCTCTGGGTGTTATTAGCAACCAGGTGAGATAAAAAATGAGTTTTAGCAGATTTAACTGCTCCCTGGTATTTATGTAAGGCATCCTTTAAAATGTGAAATGACACTTGTAGTTTGTCCTTCTTCCACTTTCTCTCAGCAGTTCTGCAGGTACGTCTGAGAGAGCGGGTATAGTCATTTAGCCAAGGTTCAGTAAGCGCTTTAGTGCATTTATCCCTCCATGGAGCAACAGAGTCGAGTATCTTAGTACAAGTATAGTCAAAAAAGTTTGTGAGTTCCTCCACATTAAGATTACAATCTTCAATACTGAACAGCACTGAGTCTTTAAAGGCAGCAGAAAACTGAGAGGCAGTTAGAGGATTAATTGCACGCACTCTGCGTGCGGGAGCAACAGTTGAAGTGTCCGAGCAGGGGACAACTATAGTAAATATAACGGGCAGATGATCCGACATACAAGTGTCACATATTTCATCAATTGCAAAATCTAAACCATATGACAGTATGAGATCCAAAGTATGTCCTTTTTCATGTGTCGGGCCAGAGACAGACTGCGTAAGATTAAAAGAGTCAATAAGATTAAGAAAATCCTTAGACATAGGTCTGGATTTGCAGCACACATGTATATTAAAATCACCAACGATTAAAAAGCGATCATATTTTAACGCAATCCCAGCCACAAAGTCAGCAAAGTCCTGAATAAAATCCTTATTAAACTTTGGAGGTCGATACACCACCGCACATAATACCATCACTGGAAGATTCGCCTCAAACAGCTGCAGCTCAAAGCTAGAGCAGCGGTCAAACGGAATCTCCCGACACTGAAAGACGCACTTAAACGCAGCGGCCAATCCTCCACCTTTACCTGTGGTCCGAGGAGAACTAAGGAAGCCACATCGAGGAGGAAGAAGTTCAGAGAAAGGCGTGAGCTCGCCATCATGAAGCCAGGTTTCTGTTAAGAACATAAAATCCAACTCACGAGAAGTGAAGAAGTCATTGAGGAGAAAAGTCTTGTTGGCTAGCGATCTAGCATTAAACAAAGACAGGCGAAGAGTTTGATCCTCACTGCCTGGAGGCGCCGCACGATCTAGCGGGCGCAGGTTCGACAAATCCACACCGCCTCGGTGGATCCGAGCCCGCATGGGAGAAGATGGTGCCATCAGCAGGTGGGCTTCGGAAATAACCCATGAGCCAGGGACAACTGGACAGAGCCAGCGGCCTCTCATCCTCAGCAAACGCCCGGCAGCAGGAATGTAGCGTCCATCGGGACCCGTCACACAGGTGGACGCCCGGTAAGCCCTAAATCCGACCAGTACACCTCCGCGTTTACCCGTCACTTGTAGCGCTTCTTACGGGGAAGAACAACAGGTGAACGGCGCAGATACTCAGGTATATCCGACAGCAAAGGAGGAAGCCTCGAGGTCCAGTGGTCTCCCAAAACATGTTTTTCTGACAATATATCAGCAAATATCCGAATGTTGAAAAGTGTGTGGCGATCATAAACTAGCAAAGCAGAGACATCTCGACAGTATGTACAGATAAATAGGGCGATAGCAAACAACAAACTAAGTAGACGAGACAGACGGCTTGCCATGCACACTGGCGCCATCATGCCCTTCCAAAGAGGAGTCCAAAAGAACAAAACATGGCCGCCACGGGAGAGTCTCTAGCCGTCCTCCAGTCGTCATGGCCGCCACCCCGGAGTCTTCCAGAACTTGGAAAAATGTCACTCAGAACTTGGTCAATCCACTTTTGTCTCTCTGGCATTGAGAATCAGGACGTGCTGCATTTCTTATTGTCTCACTGGATGAAGACTCTGAACATAATGTTTGTTTATGTCTCTTCCTTCACAGGCTGGAGAGAAATTTGTATCTGCTATTATCTTACCTTTGCAAGCCGGAGACTAAGAACGGTTTGTCTGCTATTTTCTCATCTTTGCAGGCTGGAGATTTAGAATTTGGTATCTGTTAATGTCTCACTGGATGAACCAGAGAGTCAGAGCAAGGAGTGTCTGTTGAAAGGGTACATTTATCCCTTTCCGACGAGGAGCTGGAGCTTGGTACCAAAAAATAAAATCTCAAGGGGAAACTTGAGTGTTCATGATGTGAGGGGGCTCTGGCATGATGGCCATGACGTGACTTGCCTCTGGCGTGGTGGCCATGACAGCTGGAGACTCTGGCGTGGAGGCCATGACGGCTAGAGACTCTGGCATGGTGGCCAAGATGGCTGAAGACTCCGGGGAGGCGGCCATGACGACTGGAGGACGGCTAGAGACTCTCCCGTGGCGGCCATGATGGCTGGAGACTCAGGCTTGGCGGACATGACATGAAGAGGCTCAGGCTTGGCAGGCATGACGTGAACGGACCCTGGTGTTGCAGACATTACGTGAACGGACCCTGGTGTGGCAGACATTACGTGAACGGACCCTGGTGTAGCAGACATTACGTGAACAGGCTCTGGCTTGGCAGGCATGACGTGAACGGGACCTGGCGTGCTGGCTGTGGTGTGCACTGCGGGATTGTGGGGGCTCTTATCCACAATTCACACAGTAAACAGCAGAAGTGCATGGTCAATGTATTCAGCGAGGGTTACCGGAATGTTGCTCTTAGGCATCAGATGACCAAGATGGCGGCGCGAGTAGATCGCGAGGCTCAGCGTCTCTCCAGATTCTGCAATTTTGCGGTATTTTTCTGCACTTGCTGCTATTGCACTTCTGGTTAGACCTAAACTGCATTTCGTTGCCTTGTACTTGTACTTGTGTAATGACAATAAAGTTGAATCTAATCTAATCTAATTCAAAAAGTAATTTAGGCCATTTCTAAAAATGGCAACATCATTATAGCCAACCTAGTCTTAGCCTCAGACGTCACACCCACGGACTGTTAGCTGAATGTCTCGTACATATGGCACACTTGTCTGGAAACACTTCAAGTCGTCATCTGATTGGTTGAATTCTACAGGATGTCTGCAAGACGTGTGTGTTGCGTTATTTAATGGTCCGCCTTGAAACAAAGCCCTGATGCCAAACTCCCTCGTGGAAGAAGAACGGCGTCATGTTTACAACTGTAACAATGAGCACTTACCAGGATCAACTAAATGCTGGATTTTCAAAAGTATATGGAAATCGCAGCTCCATTGTTCTTGTTCAACATTCTTGAATTAATAATTCATAGATGCAGGCCGGTCTGTTATTGCAGGGACATCGACTTAACATTTTCACAAAAATGTATCTATGAAATGGAAACAGTGCAACTAAACAAGTGTACAGTATGTTTCAACTTACAATTGTATACAACTATACAATATGTTTCTTTAGCTGTAGATATGTAATAATGATTATGCTTTAGTTGTTGTCAATATGTCCATATTGTAAGTTTCAGCATCTACCCAAATGTACATACATCTATGTTTTGTACTTGTAAATGTTACATACTAATACCTACATATTGACAATGAGACCAGGCTGGTCTGTCAGTTGTGCTAGCATCCTTATCTGATGGTATGGAAATGATGGTATGTTTGTGCTAGTCCATCAAGATCCAATCAAAATGTAGCAAGCCTTCCCCACTGTTGCAGTCAGAGAGAGGCCCCTCCACAAAACTGGCCCCTGGAATATGCTGTTCACCACAGCATGTATATTTGTTTGATTTTGTTGTAGATCACATGAGGGGCTCTGGAGCCCCTAAAAGGAAATGGTGATGTTTGTTAGAATATAGCAACTGTTGTTGGCAAGTAAGAGTTATTAAAAATATTTACCCTCTTATATCTTCTCTCATAACCAGTATAACCGGTATTACCTTCTACCGTGGCAAGCCTAATATACTCTGTTTAAAATAGCATACTTACTTGTGACAAACTTTGTCTGGTTCGGATATCTGCAGCTTCTGCTGGGGTTTTGAGTATTTTGCAAAAACTTTGCTCATAAGAAGGCAAGGTAGAATTAGTTGTTGCAAGGCACACATACCAGTCCCCATAAATCAGTACTATAGTTATCCATAGGCACGCTACAGTGAATGCCTTAATTATTGACATTAAAAGAATAATGCTCTTGCATTGTATTCCTTTTCCATTGCTGCAAAAAATACTCCTCATGCGCTTGTCAGCAATCATCACTATAATGAAAAGTGAGATGGCGGGAAAAGTCATGTAAACTACACAGACATGAGTATTTTCCCCAGGGTCGCAAGGACATTGAAAATCCAGTTTAAACACGAACTGGAAAATAATCCAAAACAAAAAGACAACAAATGCACTGCCGGCTGGTACAAAAAGTTCCTTTAGGTAATCAGTGGTAAAGTAAGGTGGCATTGTAAATGAAAATGATCCTTCATTAACACAAAAACACAACTGAACGAGCACTGTCTGAAAAAGAAAGTATCAAGGACGGGAGGATCCCTTTATACCATCCTGAAAGATAATCTAAAAATCTAAAAATCTGGTCACGTGGGAAGACACCACCCTTTTAGCTGCTCTGGAGTTAGTTGCTGAACAATTTATCAGTGAAAAACACTTTTTAATTATAAGGACCAATTTTGTAAGTGACTTTATTTGCTGGAAAATAACTTGCACCTGAATATGTTGCACCATTGTTGAGAGAAAAAAACAGATAAATCGCAACAGTATTTCGTAACAGTAAAATCGCAACTGGATTTCAGTCGCATTTTATTAGGCTATTACATTAAAAAATAATGTAAAATACCGGTACAAACAAAATGTTTACAAACATTATAAACATGTAAGTTCCCCCCACTCCACAACAAATCATTTGAATTTAACGGTAGCCTATTCAGAACAAAACAAAAATGAAAAAAATAAGTAGCCTATAAAATAAACAAATTATAGTGACATTTATTACAAACAACGTTTACTCCAAAGCCTAAACAAATTGATTTAAAGCTAAACTGAAACTGGCATTGGACGGCTCTCGCATTTGACACAAATCCAAATGTTTCCATATTCACATATGCTAAAGTATAAGAAAAGGTTTTAAAAACATACTATGACGGATTCGAAGCTTATGTAATGCCGAAAAAGAACCACATCTTCGCACGGTACAAATTCTACAAGAAAATACAAGCGGAAGGTGAAAGTTTTGACAATTTCGTTACAGAACTAAAATTGTTAGTTAAAGACTGCGGATATCCCAATACAGACGAGATGGTAAGAGACAGGATTGTCTTCGCCATAAACTCCGCAAAAGTGAAAGAGAAATTGCTAAACTACGGACCAGATTTAACCCTTGATAGGGCCATAGACATTGCACGATCTCACGAAATAGCACAGAGACAGCTAAAATCTATGGCTGGACAGCATAGTACAGTACAACTCACACGCAACAGGTTGCGCATGCCGTGTTCAAACGAGGCAACAAACAGAACCGTAAAAAAAATGCGCGCAGGTGCATAGAGACAAGGAGAAATGCCCAGCCATGTGCAAGAAGTGCGGGAAACCAAACCATTTCGCGAAGGCTTGCAAATTGCAACAAATGTGGAAACAAAAAACGTACATGCCGTGAATAACGACACCGACCAGGTTTACGAACAGCCCCAGGAAGTCTTCATCGACACGATAACAAAAGAGCACAGCAACGTGACAAATGAACAGGCTTTTGTCGAAATTGCGGTACGTTTAAAGCTACAGAAGATTACATTTAAACTGGATACTGGGGCGCAAGTGAACATAATTCCAAAAAAACAGAATAAGAGATATTATCGGTGTCAGCCAGCTGAACCCAGCAACACGTAGGCTGTCAGGATATGGCGGAGAACCCTTATCCGTGAGAGGAACATGCAGGCTGCAATGCAAGCATAAAGAGACCAATGCGATGCAAGAATTCTATGTTGTCGACACTCAAGTACCGCCTATCCTAGGACTCAGAGCATGCCTGGAAATGGATCTCATAAGACTGGTCCTCTCCGTGCAAACCGACAGCAAACAAAGTGACGATCTGCTGAGCGAATTTGCTGACGTTTTTGAAGGAATTGGGGAATTTCCTGGCGAGTGTAAAATACACATAGACCCCGCTGCAGTCCCAGTAGTATATCCCCCACGTAAAATTTAATTCACATTACGCGGACGTCTAAAGGAGGAACTAGATAGAATGGAGCATCAAAGAATCATCAAAAAGGTAACTGAGCCAACGGATTGGGTCAACGCTTTTGTTGTAGTCGAAAAACCTTGCACTGGGGCGCTTTGCATATGCCTCGACCCGCGTGACCTAAACAAGGCGATCAAAAGGCTGCATTATCCACTGCCAACCCTGGACAACGTGATCTCCAGACTCTCAGGCGCAAGATACTTTAGTGTATTGGACGCCAGATCAGGATACTGGGCCATTAAACTGACCGAGGAGTCCTCTAAGCTCACCACACTCAACATGGTGGTCGGAAGATACAGTTTCCTCCGTCTGCCATTTGGAATAATCTCTGCACAGGATGAGTTTCAAAGGAAAATCGACGAGATGTATGAAGGACTGCCTGGAGTAGCGGCAATCGTGCACGACATCCTAGTATACGGTCGCACAAAAGACGAACATGACAAAAACCTGTGTGCAATGCTAGAAAGAATGAAGGCGAGAGGTGTCCGTTTGAATCCTGAAAAAAGCACAATTTGCGTGCCTGAGGTCAGTTGTTTTGGACACAGACTCACACATGACGGCATCAAACCAGACCGAGAGAAAATCAAAGCCATAAATTAAATGGAACCGCCACAGAACAAATAAAAACTGGAAACCATACTGGGCATGGTCAATTACCTGTACAGATTCGCCCCGAGACTGGCAGAGATAAATGCACCGCTGCGACAGATGCTGAGGGTAATGAATTTACATGGGACGAGACACACAATGCTGCTTTTCAACAAATCAAAGATTTGATCACGAAGGAGCCAGGATCTGTATTAGCATACTACAACCCTAATGAGGAACTGCGGCTGCAGGTTGACGCTTCTAAATATGGCTTAGGCGCGGTACTTCTACAAAAAGAAAAACCAATTGCATACGCATCCAAATCGCTCACAGAGATGGAACAGAATTATGCGCAAATCGAAAAGGAACTGTATGCCGTTCTGTTTGGATGCAAGCGATTTCACCAGTATGTATATGGGAGAGCGTTCATTGTGGAATCGGACCACAAACCACTAGAGTCCATATTAAAGAAACCGCTATCAGCCGCCCCTCCACGTCTACAGCGCATGTGTCTACAGCTGCAGAAATACGACTTCACGTTGATCCACAGGCCAGGTAAAGAAATGCCCGTTGCCGACACATTGTCCCGAAAATCTGTGGCCTACCAGGACACATCACTAAGTGAAGGAATGGAAGCACAGGTCCATACCGTAATCAGCAACTTACCTGTAACGGACGACAAGCTCGCAGAGCTCCGTGAGTTGACAAAACAAGACCCACAGCTCACAGCTTTGAGGCACATAGTGCACACAGGATGGCCGGAGACACGACGGAGCTGTCCATCACTGGTGCTGTAATATTGGAATCACAGAGATGAGATCTCTTTTGCCGACGGCATCTTACTAAAGGGGGAAAAAATAATTGTGCCGAAAAGCCTAAGACACAGCATGCTGCAAAAGATACACACAGGACATATGGGTGTGGAAAAAAGTAAACAACGAGCAAGAGATGTCCTTTTCTGGCCGGGCATGGGTAAGCAAATAGAAGAAACTGTGCAAAATTGCTCTATTTGCCTAGCGCACCGTAATTCCAACCAGCGAGAGCCAATGATCGCGCACCCGATTCCCAAACATCCATGGCAAGCGGTCGCAACTGACCTTTTCACGTGGCAAAGCGAAAACTATATTATAGCCGTCGACTACTACAGTCGTTTTTTCGAGCTAGAGAAACTACACTCAACATCCGCGGTGATCCAAAAGCTCAAAGGAATGTTCCCGCGCCATGGAGTGCTCGAGAAGATCGTGTCAGATAACGGTCCGAAATATAGTTCACAGGAGTTCAACAGTGGGACTTTGTGCACACAACAACAAGCCCGTACTATGCCCAAAGTAACGGCCTTGCAGAAAAAACAGTCCAGACAGCAAAGTGTAAACCTTCGGCAGTACAATTTAAAAGAGAACAATGTCAGGCCAAACAGAAGTCATATTAGACGATATTTTGCTAAGTGTGTTATTGTGCTGTATCATGGCAGTTTTAGGATTGGCGTGGTCAGTTGACTGCTAAAGTTTTTGATATTATTCATATTCTGTGTGGTGGTTTAATTTTGTAATGCATTGAAGATAATCAAGATGTGCGTTGCCTGAACCACATTTGTGTGGCTATTAATATGTTTAACTTTTTTATAATGAAAAAAAAGGAGCCAGAGACTGGTGTTTTGAGACACATTTCGTTTTATTGTAGCACAAAATAAAGCTACATATAGAGATAACCGGAGTGAGAGTGAGCTGTGTGACGCTATCAAGAACGCTGCTGTTCCATTAGCAGTGTGCTCGAGAGTTTGTTCTCCTAAATCGAACTTGGCAAGTTTGAACTACCAAGGACGCAAGTCACAAGTTTGCGTACTTGGTATTGAGAAACGGCCTCTGTCTTAGACATTGAATCATTGATTCAACTGATTCATTCAGTAAGGAAACACCTTGGTGTGTTGCTCAGAGACGCAAATACAGTTCCTTAGGCTTTGTTTTGAACTATTTTTGTTGGCAGAATAGAGCAAAAACAGGCAATATGGTTTCTAAAATGTAAGTCACTTAAAATTAACTTCTTGTTTAGAAAACATTTATGAAATCAATACCTCGTGTTATGCTGATGCCTGGAGAAAAACTGCACTCTTTGTGTTATATTTATTAACTATATTATATAATATAAATACAGAGTAGGGATGTGACGGTGAGGAAATGTTCCCACCGGTTAATCGACGTGTGACCGCTCGGGCTTTCATTACGCAACTGAAAACGCGCCAGTGCACAAACACTGTGAACGACAGCTGCTCTGTAAATGTGCGCTCTGTGAGGCCATGGGTGCGTCTCAATCAATCAGCTCCCTAATTCAGTAGTCAGGGCACTGGTCAGGCATTGATCGGTCTATGATTGAGACGCACGCCATGAATGAATGAATGACAGTTCGTCCGAAAGCCCATAGACTGTAAAAAAAATAGGTAAAGCTGTTTATACTCGACGCGTCCACACGAGTGCGAGGGTGCACGCGGCAAAAATGACGTCATCGCAGAGTGCCAAGCAGACGAGGCGCGCACGCAGCGAAAATAAACAAGGCTGCGCGCTCTGTGAGGCCGTGGTGGGTTGCTTGAATTGTCATCTCAGTCAGCTCTTGTCACTCTAATGGCATCACCAAGCGACTGTCTGGAAAGTTCACCATGCCAGAGTGGCCTGTCAAGAACAAACGACCATCAAAGGGATAGAGCAGCAGATAAACAGGTGTGTCAAGCACTTCAGAGAACTCTTGAATAGACCAGCTCCACCAAATCCACTAGACATAGACCAAGCCATCTCAGACCTATACCCATCAACTGTAACAAGCCGACCAGAGAGGAAATAAGGAAAGCCATCACCCTGTTGAAGAATGGGAATGGGCTGAATCTGATGACATCCCAGCAGAGGCCCTGAAAGCAGACTTGGATGAATCAGTGGAAATGCTGTATCCCCTGTTTGAGAGGATCTGGGAAGAAGATGAAGTTCTGACAGACTGGAAGGAGGGATACCCAAGAAAGGTGACCTCAGCAATTATGACAACTATAGAGGCATTACACTCCTGTCTGTACCAGGGAAGGTTTTCAATTGGATCCTCCTGGATAGAATTAAGGACATTGTTGACCCACAGTTTCAAGATAAACAAGCAGGTTTCCGGCAGAATAAGTCCTGCACGGACCAGATCGCAGTACTATGCATCATAGTTGAACAGTATGATGGAGTGGAATTGTATATCAACTTTGTTGACTATGAGAAGGTTTTTGACTGCTTGGATCCAGAGACCCTTTTGGAAGCTCCTTCGACACTATGGCATCCCAGTCAAGTTGGTTAACCTGATTGGAACATCTTAAGATGGAATGGCTTGTAGAATCATCCATGAAGGGCAGCTCACAACAGCTTCCAGGTGAAAACAGTAGTTAGACGAGGATGCCTGTTGTCACACTTCCTGTTTCTTTTTGCCATTGACTGGTATATGAAGGAATCCACTAGAGAGCAAAGGAACGGAATCCAGTGGACCTTGTGTATCCAGCTCAAGGACCTGGACTTTGCTGACGACCTTGTACTTCTTTCCCACAATAAATAGCAGATGCAAGAGAAGGCAGATGTAGTGACAACTATGTCATCTCACCTCAACATTGGCCTCAACATGTCAAAGCAAGGATTGGCAAAGCAAGAGTGGCCTTCATACACCTAAAGAACATCTGGAGCTCCAGAGAAATGTCCTTGGCAACAAAGATCTGCCTATTCAACTCTAAAGTGAAGTCAGTGTTGCTCTATGGAGCTGAAACCTGGAGGATGACCAAGATGATCATCAGGAAAATCCAAACCTTCATCAACAGCTGTCTCAGAAGGATTCTCCAGATCTGCTGACCTGACACCATCTGCAATACCAACCTATGGGAAAGGACACACCAACTCCCAGATGAAGAAGAAATCAGGAAGAGAAGATGTGACTGGATAGGGCACACCCTTTGTATCCGGCCAACTAACATCAACAGGCAGGAATTGAAGCGGAACCCCCAAGGAATGCGGAGAAGATGCTGTCCAAGAAACAACTGGCGATGTGACCTTGAGGCTGACATCACCAAGATGGGCTACATCTGGAACCAGATGGAAAGAATGGCCAAGGACAGAGGATTCTGGCAGCCCATACCCTGGCAAGGTAAGGTAAGTAAGTTTGTTTTTGTCATGGATGTCATTTTTGTGGCTGTCATTTTTCTGTCCAGCATATGTGACTTTACATGTAAGACATGCAAAAATGGACAAGCAACTTTGAACTTTCAGTTTACATGTAACCTACAATTTTTCTGCAAAAATAAATATACTGTATAAATATAAATGTGTACTACAGGATTGACTCTTGCCAGTAAATTTGTACCTACTGTTGAAATCTGTATCTAAAAAGTTAAACGTGATACATAAAGGCATTCACGGCAAATTTACATTCTTGTATAGTAAGCGGTATGAAATCTGTATATAACAAACATTTCCACGGTTGACTGCCATGGTGGAAAAACAGCTAAACATTTTAACTGGTATTACAAGAATTAAATGTTTTGGGTGAGTTACTACATTTGATAGACATTAAAAGGAGTAAAACGTTAACAGAGAGATTTATGGGGCCCCGAGATTATACAATCTGTTCTTGTTCCTCCATTTTTCAGACAGGAAATATCAGAAGATGAGATGAAACGGTGGCACTGTTTTGTGATATTGTACAAAGAGAGTGTATTTTATGTTTAAACCCAACTCTCATGTCATCTCATTAAAGTTGACACAGTGCCACCTGCTGTCGACTGACTGGAGGGACATGGACTTGGAAGAATTGAGCTTGAGGGCCCGGTTTTTCAAAAGTAATCCACTAGGATTTTGGATAAAGGATTGGATCAAATCTTGAAAATGGGTTTTTCAAAAGAAAAAAACGGATTACATAATCGGATTAGATCACGTAATCCAATCTTGGTTTTGATCCGGATCAAACCTTTAGTTTGGGTTTTTCAGAACTTTTTTGTAGGATTTGGATCACTTTGATCCAAAAAATCTGGATTAAACTGATCCCATCAGAAGGGTGGATTCAGCTTGGATTTCATGCCCAAAATGTAATGAAAACTTTAAAAATGTATCAAATAATACTATATTTGGATCATGCAGTATCTTACACGATATCCTATTTATTCATAAGGTTTTAATTTTATTTGTTCATCCGTCAGGCTACAGTGATTAGGTAGGCTTTAACGTATTCAGCCTTTCAGTATAGGCCTACAGCAAAGTAGAAAGAGTTTGGCCTCATAAAATAATCCCCCAAACAGCTGTCAAAATTGACCAAAAACAATACATTTTATTCTGTCACTAATTGATATATATATTCATCACAATCGAAAATATTTTTGATTTTAGAATATTTATTAGTGATGCATGCAATGATTACAGAATAACCAAAAAAATGCAAAGAATGGTAATCACTGATTTTTGAAATCCAAAACAAATCCAAATCAGAAATAGTTTCTAACTATTGCGTCCCTTGTTGCACGTCCTGTTTGCTCGGCTGGTTAGGGTCTCCAAGGGGCTCAGGTGCATCATTGTCAGCACAGAGAAGGACATTGCGCTTAGTAGCGATGTTGTGCGGGACAATACAGGACATATTTGAAACTTGTTATAAATATCCTCAATGTACAGTGTTTGTGTTGTAGGTCTCAGATGAGCGGACTGCTGGAAGAGGATGGGGTGGGGTTTTTCTTGTTTTTAGTTTTTTTTAAATGTGTGTGTTTTCATTTCAAATAAAAATAAACTTATATTGGCCCCACACTGGCTATTCTACTTGTTGCTCTTTACATATCTATAGTCTACATTGTGATTTCCTATCCTGTTTGAGCACTGGTTATCCAGATTTGGTGATCCTGAAAAGTTCCTATCCGGATCAGATTGATCCAATCCGATGTTGCTTTGAAAAACTGGCTCAAAAGTAAACTGGATTACGTGATCACGGATCGCAAAAAAAAGGATTACTAAATCCGGATCAATTTTATCCGGATTAAACCTTTTGAAAAACCGGGCCTAGGAGTTTCAACTTTGCAATATGAAGAACATTGTACCGGGTATTATGCTGAAATTCGTGCAATTATATAGCCAAAAGCATTCAGAATTGTAATTTGGAAAATTTTATTTCCTCACATGGTGAAACATGGAGCAAACATTAAATCGTATCTATATTTATATTACATTGGAATGCTTTATGAAACATTTTTAGTAACTTATAGTGTAAGGCATTTACTGATCATATAGACTAATGTATGACAATAACATGACACTATATTTACAACTGCAGTATTACAGTTTTTCTCAGTCGCTTTGGTACATTTCTCAGATCAGAATCGAAATTCTCAAAACTACCTGTTCAATCTTCACATCATTGTGTCACTTATGCACATCAAAAAAGCAGTTTCTCATTTCTTTGAACAAGTTGCAAATGCATTTGTACATCCATGCAAATGATTATGTACAATTATCTGCTGTTTCCTACATTATCAATTGCTTAAGTCAAGTTGATCAAAATGTATTATAATGGGTCTCTGTTGAATAGTCTCACCCCCACAACATTTAGGCATTAGTTCATAGCATAAGTCTTTACATGCAAAATGGTTGAACAAGTTGTACATTTCCATTAGACTGTACAGCACTGTACAGTTTTCCCAAAGGAGATTGTCCTATGTTAACATTTCTACTTTTGTTTTTTTTTCTTTGTGCTATGCAGTGCTGTCTTTTCCTTTCTATGTCGCAATGACATGGTCTGTCAACAAATTACAGTAAAAATAGTAAAAGCGTGAATATGAATCTTGTCCAGTCTCTTGCAATCAAACTCCCACATACACTAAGCCTAAGGTGTAACCTACAATTTACAATATTGTCATCTAAGCTTTAGCCAGAGTTTACATCAGAACATCCCGCAGTGCACACTGTAATATTGACAACATGACTAAGCATTTTGACTTTGTCTTATCCGTCCACAATGACACAAGGACTTGTCATTCTGATGGCACTGACATGTTCATTGACACAAATATTTACTTTTGAGAGATGAACGATGAAGGATTTTGAGCAAGAGACTGGCTTTTGCGGGCAATCCATGGTGTTTTGAAATTTGTATGAATTGTTTTGAGAAATGCTAGACTGGGTAAACCCAGCCTGATCTGCCGGTGATTTGATTTCGCCCTGCAACTCAGTCTGGAAACCTGTAAATTCATTTCTACTGCTTCTGTTACACTTTTGCGGGAACCAATCACAGGCTGGCTTATCCACCTGGCACGCTATTGGCGGGTTTAACACAATGATGGATAGAGAAGGGATGGATTGATGCCCGTTGATCACGGCTCTTGTGGTCTGATTGATTGAAGGACTATCCCAATTGCGTACAGAGTCTTTTAATTTATGCTAGTTGATCACCCCTCTTGTGCAGTAGAAAATGCATAGCAGACTCCCCAGACCAATGTTCAGTCTTAAATTGAGCTTGGTCTGGTGATAGCCAGACTAGAGAAATGCACTTACTGTTTTGCAAATGTCGAGGATGATTCATGAAATGTACCAAAACGACTGAGAAAAACTGTAAAAGACCATGTTAAAAGAAATTATACAAATGAATAATCAAAAATGATACAACTATATTCTCCTATAGACTCTTAATTTACATTGTTTCACACCACAACCAACATGGCATAATCTGATGAAGTGCAAACATGACATTGAGCAGTGCACATTTTATAGGCTATCTGATGCCAGCAACAATCCTTTCAAAGTCATAAAGTTTGAGTAGTTTATTTGCTTATCCTAGTTCCCAATAATTAAAGACTATATGGCTAGATAGCATTTTTCTCTGTTGCCTTTTGAAAACACAACAATTCACCACAGTTGCACGCCACGTCGCTTTTGTTTTGTAAAAAAGTTTCCTCAAAATTCTCCAGTACGCTTCCTAATTTCAATGTCTCTCTTCAGCTGGCAGGCTGCACAAGACATGCAGGAGTAACTGACACAGAAGTCATTACACATGGAGCCCTGGAGAGCAAAAACAAAATAATTTATATTAATTTGCGATGATAGATAGATAGATAGATAGATAGATAGATAGATAGATAGATAGATAGATAGATAGATAGATAGATAGATAGATAGATAGATAGATAGATAGATAGGTAGGTAGGTAGGTAGGTAGGTAGGTAGGTAGGTAGGTAGGTAGGTAGGTAGGTAGGTAGGTAGGTAGGTAGGTAGGTAGGTAGGTAGGTAGGTAGGTAGGTAGGTAGGTAGGTAGGTAGATAGATAGATAGATAGATAGATAGATAGATAGATAGATAGATAGATAGATAGATAGATAGATAGATAGATAGATAGATAGATAGATAGATAGATAGATAGATAGATAGATAGATAGATAGATAGATACTAACTGGTATGTTGTATTTAGTTCGGTATACACTTCGGATAGGCATGCCTAAACCACATAAGCAGCACTCATTCATGTCCTTAGCAATGGAACAGCCCAAACAAGGGAGGCAGAAGAGGCCACAACAACCTAATAAAAACAATATGATTGATGTTAAAATCACATTATGACCACTTAAGATTATAGATTATGGAATTTGTAATAATTTACATATGCTCATGTCTTCACAGCAGCTCGTTACGCCTGTGTGAAAGTCTCTGGGTGCAAAAGAAGCAGGTTGAGATGTGACCTCCATGATCTACAGAAATGTGAGGCATCAAGAACATAAAAAAAAATTCAAAACTGAAAAACTGTTATAAACATATTTAGTTTATCTAAAAGTAGATAATATTTAAACCTACCTTTCTTGCCGTTAAGTCAGGAAACTCCTCTACACACTCAAACTGGCACAGGATGTCTTTATATACAGTTGAAAAGTCACAAGTTCAGACACACCCTTCCAATCCACAGTTAATATCAATAAATCAATATTGTCGAAATTTATATTGCACTTCCTTTAGGTCCAAAGTGCTAAATAGTTAAAAGCCACACGTTCCGATTTCTGTCACACCTTCCAGTGATGATATTTGCTGCCACATCACCCGTCCTTGTAAAACCATCGCTTTTACGAGGACGAACAATGATAGTCAAACAAGTTAAATTAATTGAAACATCATCTTAAAATAAACTACAAAACGCATATTATTGGCCACTGTATAAAGCATGTATTTCTGGGAAAATATAAAGCATTTCAACTACAGTTCAAAAGTCTGGGGTTGGAAGATTTTTTGGTAACACTTTACAATAAGGTCTCTTTAGTTAATGCATTAGCTAACAATGACAATATCTATTTTAAAGCATTTATTGATTTCCATTAATGTTAGTTTAACGAATTTGTTTGCTCATATAATCTTAAGATATTTAGGTTAAGCTTATTTGGCTTGCTGTCTACTGATGAGGGGCTCGATGAAGCAGTTTCAACTCGAGCTCTGATATACCCCATATATCAGTGACTAAATGATTATGTAGGGCAAGGTACCTAAAATAAAAGTGGAGTTTGGGGAGGTGGTGGAATGCTGGAAAATCTGAGACTGAAGAGAGGTAAGCAGCTGTTTGTTGGCTGTTGATCGGAAGATTAGATGAGCTCGCTCCTCCCTAAATTACGTTTGTAACTTCACTAATAAAAATACACTTTTCATGTTAGTTCACAATGCATTGACAAGTTAACAAATACAACTTTCTATGTTTTAAAATGTATTAGCAAATGATTAATATGAATAAAGGCTGTATTAGTTCGTGTTAACTAATGTATAGTTACCTACAAATGAAACCTTATTGTAAAGTGTTACTGATGTTTTTGAAAGTCTTATGTTCACCAAGGCTGCATATATTTGATCAAAAATAGTTAAAACAGCAATACTGTGAAATATTATTTAAAATAACCATTTTCTATGTGAATATATTTTAAAATGCAATTTATTCCTGTGATGCAAAGCTGAATTTTCAGCATCTTTACTGCAGTCTTCAGTGTCACATGATCACTTGTGCATATGGTAGAGTGACAATAAAGTGATTTGATTTGATCCTTCACATTTGCTGCTCAAGAAACATTTCTTATTATCATCAATGTTGAAAACAGTTGTGCTGCTGCTTATTTTTGTGGAAACTGTTTGTTTCTTTGATAAAAGTTCAAAACTACTCATTTTAGTTGTTGATTGTAAGCAAAGAAAAATTACATTTAAAGTTCATTGCCTTTCAAAATTTTGGACGATCAGCTAATAATTTCTTAGCATAACTTGCAATTATCATTGACGAACGGCAATAAGAACACATTTCTTTTTTATTACATAATAATAGTAATACGTCAGTTAGACATGCCCCTTTGACAGTTGTGATGCCTGATTACTGGATTCAACTTGTCCCAGACATTACTGTGTCAGCAAACATTTACTGACGGACAGACAAATGAGGTCAGTACAAATTTAACTAATTAGAACACAGTTTAGAGAGTGTGTAGTATTTTCTTATTCACAACCTTACTTTGCCTAGGGCATTTTCAAGGGCACCGTATTCAAATAAAACAAAAATAGCCTCTTGTCTTGTTGATTTTTGAGAAGTGTTACCAAATGGAAATTGTGTTCGCTGTCCCAGAGGTACCTGTCATGGCTGCCTAGTCCTTGCATCCCTCAAGGCCCCTCCAAAACAAAATAAATAAATAAATAAATGACATTTTTCATAATAATTTTATTTGGCCCTTTAATATAGCTGCAAGCAATGATGACGGGCCCCAGCCATGGCTCCACTGCCACCCCGGTATGTCACATTTACTGCAGCAGCTGGTGCCACTATGACAATGAACAGCCACATCCATGTCATTTATATCACATCATTTAAATTCAGATACATTTCATGTCATGGCAGTGGTGTGCACAGGGCGAGGGGCTTGAGACCCTGCCTCTGTAATCGAGAAAGTGCCCTTTTCGATCGTATACCACAGTGCCCCCTGAGCGCGATTTCTCATTTCTACCGGAGGCAATTTCAACGGAGGGGGACCCCCACCCCCGGAACTCGATTTTGCCCCTGCCCCCATGGAAGTCTGTGCACACCACTGTCATTGGATGTCATAGGTCAGTTTAAAATAAATGTTATTTTATCCAGAAGTGTTTATCTTAAGGTATTATGTTTTTGTTAGCCTAATTATTAAATTAATTATATAAAACAGAGATGGTGGTCCAGTGGGTTAAACCATGGAACTGATACGCAGAAGGTTGCTGGTTCAATCCCAGCGGTCACCACCAGTGTGTCCTTGAGCAAGGCACTTTACTCCATGTTGCTCCAGGGGGATTGTCCCTGTAATAAGGGCACTCACTGTAAGTCGCTTTGGATAAAAGCGTCTGCCAAATGCATAAATGTAAAACCATGTTGTCAATGCCCTACAAATGAACTAGTTCCTTTATTTTGTTGTTAATAACGTTTATTTTGTCGTTCTTATCCTGGAAAGCAAACAAATGCACGTATGTCACATGCCTGTCCTGTCTTGTGATGCACATGGGTGTTTTGTTATTTTGGGCCATGTGATTGTGTCATTGTCTGATCCCTCCCCCTTCTTATCTGATTAGTGTTTGATTTCTCCCACCTGTTCCCTCCTGATTTATTTCCCTTTATAAGTCCCCTTGTGTTTTCAGTCTTTGTCGGTACGTTGTCTAATGTCTTTCAGTTCCCTGTGATCCCTGTTTGGTTGAGTTGTTTTTTGTTTCTTGATGATATGTTTTCCTCCTCGTGGGTTTTGTTTTGTGTTTATGTTTATTTTGTTTAATAAAATCTCATCATTTTCTGCAAATGAGTCCTCACCCCAGTTTTTCCTTGTTTGCTCCTAACAGCATAACAATGAATGAATTAAACTGTAATCCATCAAGAGTATAAAAAGACGCACACACACACACACACACACACACACACACACACACACACACACACACACACACACACACACACACACACACACACACACACACCCCTACACACACACACACCCCAACACACACCTACACCCCTACACACACACACACACACCCCCCTACACACACCCATCAAGTTCCTAGAAGTTACGTGCAGCCCACAAGGGAACAGATAAGAGCAGTAATCAAGATGACATAAATACTATAGAGAGGATAAAGGGTCAATGACTTATAAGTGTAACATTTTTTGGGCAAAGATTGTTTTTTTTCTCTCCCCCTTTTCTCATCCTGCTCAAAAACACAAAAAAGAAGAATACTAAAATATACACTCCTTGTACATTTTTACTGACCCCTGAATGATCTATAGATTTTATGTATGTTACTTTAAGAGAGCAATCATACTTTATTACTCTGTTTGTTTGCAATTCTGCAACACACTTATTGCCAAACACTACACATGTTTTCTTACATTAGACACTTTGTTCAAAAATGAAATCACCTGTTTTCATTGGGAAAACACTCAAAATGCAAAATGCAAAACTCATCTGGCAATTGTAGGCACTTAAATACACAGCTGAAAACACTTGCACAGAAAACAGAACACCAATCGGTCTGAGCCCTACTGTGGTGGACCATGTGATAAATCATGTCCTTTCCATGAGGGAGGCTGGGCAAAAGAGTCCACCCTAACCTCAGTCGCTACACAGTAGCATCGATAATAAGGACATTCCGACTGGAGAACAGGTATATCTTCAAATTTCTACTCCAGACTGTACCTACTGTATGTCACATGATTCTGTATCCTATTTAAGTATTACTGTACTAACTGTACTATACAAAAATGGGTAGTGCTGTGAAGTATATGTAAAAGAATACCAATGTGATGTTACAGTACTGTGTACAGTTTGAAAGTACAGTATGTAAAAAAAGAACCTAACCATTCTTATGTGGTGGCATTTTCTACAGAATGGTTGGACGACCTCCTCGAGGTGGAAGGGAACGGCTCTTCACTCAACAACAAGAGCTAGCCATCATTGAAATGGTGCGAGAAAATAATGCAATCCGACATTGTGAGATGCAACAATGCATAATTTCAAATAGAAATGTATTCAAAAATATCAACAGGGTCAGCATTTCTACACTAAGTCACATCCTACAGAAACACAACTTCAGAATGAAGCAGCTGTACAAGGTGCCATTTGAGAGGAACAGTGTCAGGGTCAAAGGTCTGTTGTAAATGTCCCTGGGCAGCGTGGGGGAAATATCACCTTGTGTGCTGCAATTAGAGTCCAAGGAGTCCTGCACCACTCATGCCACTCTAGGTCCCTACAATACAGGACAGATCATTGCATTTCTAGATGCACTACATGTAGTTGTGCAGGACAGACCACAGCAGCCCAGGTTTGTTGTCACCTGGGATAATGTTAGTTTCCACCAGGCTGCTCTGGTCTGAGACTTTTATACCTGCCCCCTTACAGCCCCTTTCTAAATGCAATTGAGGAATTATTTTCAGCGTGGAGGCGGAAAGTATAGGCAACCACACGCCTGCATGACTCTTCTGGAAGAGGCATGCCGAGACTTTGAGGCGGGATCAATCCAAGGGTGGATTCGGCACACAAGGCGATATTTTCCCCTAGCCTGTGATGTTGACGAGGTCTTGTGGCCAGATCCAAACAGAAGGCGGCATCCGTAAGCCCAGCCCCCCACCGCACACACACACTCACACTCACACTCACACACGCACACTAACACACGCACACACACACTCACACTCACACTCACACTAACACATGCACACAAAACAAGTATATGTTCCCCCCCCCCCCCAATTTATCCAGTAATTGTTTTGTTTTTCACTTTTGTTTTGTTGCTAAATTTGATGATTTGTGATTCTATTTCTTGACCACCTCGGTGACTTCAGCTTGGGTGATGGACGAGTCCTCCTCTGAGCCCCCAGCCTCTGCTTCCTCAATGGAAGACGTGACGGCGGGATTGAGTCACCGAGGTGGTCACCGAGGTGGTCAAGAAACTCCTCGGTGGCAAGGCACCGGGGGTGGATGAGATCCGCCCTGAGTACCTCAAGTCTCTGGATGTTGTGGGGCTGTCTTGGCTGACACGCCTCTGCAGCATCGCGTGGCGGTCGGGGACAGTGCCTCTGGGATGGCAGACCGGGGTGGTGGTTCCTCTTTTTAAAAAGGGGGACCGAGGGTGTGTTCCAACTATAGGGGGATCACACTTCTCAGCCTCCCCGGGAAAGTCTATGCCAGGGTACTGGAGAGGAGAATTCGGCCGATAGTGGAACCTCGGATTCAGGAGGAACAGTGTGGTTTTCGTCCTGGTCGTGGAACACTGGACCAGCTCTATACCCTCTACAGGGTGCTGGAGGGTTCATGGGAGTTTGCCCAACCAGTCCACATTTGTTTTGTGGATTTGGAGAAGGCATTCGACTGTGTCCCTCGCGGCGTCCTGTGGAGGGTGCTGGGGGAATATGGGGTCCGGGGTCCTTTGCTGAGGGCTGTCCGGTCCCTGTATGACCGAAGCAGGAGTTTGGTCCGCATTGCCGGCAGTAAGTCAGACTTGTTCCCGGTGCATGTTGGACTCCGGCAGGGCTGCCCTTTGTCGCCGGTTCTGTTCATAATTTTTATGGACAGAATTTCTAGGCGCAGCCAAGGGCCGGAGGGTGTCAGGTTTGGGGACCACACGGTTTCGTCTCTGCTCTTTGCGGATGACGTTGTCGTGTTGGCCCCTTCTAACCAGGACCTTCAGCATGCACTGGGACGGTTTGCAGCCGAGTGTGAAGCGGCTGGGATGGGGATCAGCACCTCCAAATCCGAGGCCATGGTCCTCAGTCGGAAAAGGGTGGCTTGCCCACTTCAGGTTGGTGGAGAGTTCCTGCCCCAAGTGGAGGAGTTCAAGTATCTAGGGGTCTTGTTCACGAGTGAGGGGAGGATGGAACGGGAGATTGACAGACGGATCGGTGCAGCTTCTGCAGTAATGCGGTCGATGTACCGGTCTGTCGTGGTGAAGAAAGAGCTTAGCCGTAAGGCGAAGCTCTCGATTTACCGGTCAATCTACGTTCCTACTCTCACCTATGGTCATGAGCTTTGGGTCATGACCGAAAGGACAAGATCCCGGATACAGGCGGCCGAAATGAGCTTTCTCCGCAGGGTGGCTGGGCGCTCCCTTAGAGATAGGGTGAGAAGCTCAGTCACTCGTGAGGAACTCGGAGTAGAGCCGCTGCTCCTCCACATCGAGAGGGGACAGCTGAGGTGGCTCGGGCATTTGTTCCGGATGCCTCCTGAACGCCTTCCCGGGAAGGTGTTTCGGGCATGTCCAACCGGGAGGAGGCCCCGGGGAAGACCAAGGACACGCTGGAGGGACTATGTCTCCCGGCTGGCCTTGGAACGCCTCGGTGTCCCCCCGGAAGAGCTGGAAGAAGTGTCTAGGGAGAGGGAAGTCTGGGCATCTCTGCTTAGACTGCTGCCCCCGCGACCCGGCCCCGGATAAGCGGAAGAAGATGGATGGATGGATGGATGGTGATTCTATTTTTCTTTATATTTCTGTAAGAATGTTTGTTTTTTGTAAAAACTCTTGTTTGATTACTGCAGAAATTCTACTTTTGAGTTTTACAGAAGACAAGTGTCTGAGAAAATGACAATAAAAATAGAAACACGAAAGACTGCAGTGTTTTATATAAAGCCCATCAGTGTGTTGCTGTTGATATGAAAGAGTAATTCAAATGGTGCATGTGTGTGTATGGTTTTGTTGCAAGAATTTAATTTTTAGAAAGGAGTGTTAAGTTTTAATTGCAGTGTTTCATTTTGGCATAGATGTGGGTTGTTAAGTGCTATGTCTGATTGGCTTGTGTGTAGTAATAATGAGCCACATTCTGCAAAAAGTGTGTAAGCAATAGGCAAAAACTGTAATTTTATAATCATTAGTCATTTATTTGTCATTTATTCATATTCTTATTTGATTTACATAATTTATAATTGACTCATATTATTAATTTATTATTTAATACTTTTTTTTATTATTATTCGTTTATGTTATTTATATTTTCTATTACTTGTTAGGCCTATCTCTTTTCTATTGTTGTTTAAATCTTATGATTGTGTGTTTTGAAGCGATGTTTGTCTTCACAATTAGGAAATAAGAAAATGTCTCCATTTCAAGGTTTTTTAACGTTACAGGACGATGTTGTGAAGCAGTTATTTTCCATTGTTTTTCCCTTTAATAACACTTGTTGGAATTGTACTGGTCAGACTAAGTCTGAGCATTGAGACATTCAGACGAACATATGCAAACATATGTAATTAAGATTATCCAATAAACTCAGCTTTTTTTATTATCATCACTTCATCTCCTGCTTCCGCTCTTCCTTGTCAAACTCTCAGGCTCAGATTTATATCTTCTGGCAGGGATTCTGCGTCCAGGGTCGGATCTAATATATCTGACGTGGAGATCCATTTGATCTAACATTTTGCCACTTGACCTTAAGTCTCATGCAAAGCATGCTGGGAACTAAGTTTCAGTTATGTCAACATCAAAAATCATTAGTACTTGATTGATACTATAGTCGAATACGAGTATTGGTACTGGTCGAGTACTTGATTGGTTCACATTCACCCTACATAATTTAATCTAGTAGATTGCACATAGAAAATTACATTAACTGAAAGCAACACAAAAAAAAATCAAGTTTAAAAGAGAAACAATTTTGTTGTATATATCAATAATAAGATAAAAAAAATTATTCAGTGTACCATATTTAATCAATTTTCTTCAGACGTAAGCCAAAATGTTACTTAATATAGGTCAATATATACAGGTGCTGGTCATATAATTAGAATATCATCAAAAAGTTGATTTATTTCACTAATTCCATTCAAAAAGTGAAACTTGTATATTATTTTCATTCATTACACACAGACTGATATATTTCAAACGTTTATTTCTTTTAATTTTGATGATTATAACAGACAACTAAGGAAAATCCCAAATTCAGTATCTCAGAAAATTAGAATATTGTGAAAAGGTTCAATATTGAAGACACCTGGTGCACACTCTAATCAGCTAATTAACTCAAAACACCTGCAAAGGCCTTTAATGGTCTCTCAGTCTAGTTCTGTAGGCTACACAATCATGGGGAAGACTGCTGACTTGACAGTTGTCCGAAAGACGACAATTGACACCTTGCACAAGGAGGGCAAGACACAAAAGGTAATTGCAAAAAAGGCTGGCTATTCACAGAGCTCTGTGTCCATGCACATTAATGAGGTGAAGGGAAGGAAAATATGTGGTAGAAAAAAGTGTACAAGCAATAGGGATAACCGCACCCTGGAGAGGATTGTGAAACAAAACCCATTCAAAAATGTGGGGGAGATTCACAAAGAGTGGACTGCAGCTGGAGTCAGTGCTTCAAGAACCACTACGCAAGACATGGGTTTCAGCTGTCACATTCCTTGTGTTAAGCCACTCTTGAACAAAGGAAAAAAAGTGGTACAAAGTTATGTTCTCTGATGAAAGTAAATTTTGCATTTCCTTTGGAAATCAGGGTCCCAGAGTCTGGAGGAAGAGAGGAGAGGCACACAATCCACGTTGCTTGAGGTCCAGTGTAAAGTTTCCACAGTCAGTGATGGTTTGGGGTGCCATGTTATCTGCTGGTGTTGGTCCGCTGTGTTTTCTGAGGTCCAAGGTCAACTCAGCCGTATACCAGGAAGTTTTAGAGCACTTCATGCTTCCTGCTGCTGACCAACTTTATGGAGATGCAGATTTCATTTTCTAACAGGACTTGGCACCTGCACACAGTGCCAAAGCAACCACCTGGTTTAAGGACCATGGTATCCCTGTTCTTAATTGGCCAGCAAACTCGCCTGACCTTAACTCCATAGAAAATCTATGGTGTATTGTGAAGAGGAAGATGCAATATGCCAGACCCAACAATGCAGAAGAGCTGAAGGCCACTATCAGAGCAACCTGGGCTCTCATAACACCTGAGCAGTGCCACAGACTGATCGACTCCATGCCACGCCGCATTGCTGCAGTAATTCAGGCAAAAGGAGCCCCAACTAAGTATTGAGTGCTGTACAGGCTCATACTTTTCATGTTCATACTTTTCAGTTTGCCAAGATTTCTAAAAATCCTTTCTTTGTATTGGTCTTAAGAAATATTCTAATTTTCTGAGATACTGAATTTGGGATTTTCCTTAGTTGTCTGTTATAATTATCAAAATTAAAATAAATAAACATTTAAAATATATCAGTCTAATGAATGAATATAATATACAAGTTTCACTTTTTGAATGGAATTAGTGAAATAAATAAACTTTTTGATGATATTCTAATTATATGACCAGCACCTGTATATATGGCTTTTTACATCTTTATATCCCCATGAACAAAAGCTAGTCAATGTTTAGTTTACTTACTATAAAAACAGATTTTAAATTATGCATATTTTCTGTTATGTACTAATAAAATAAAAACTAATAAAAACTTTCAACTTTCGTTGATCTTTAGTTTCCAAGAGCAGTACACAATATCTTACTGGTAGTGTAGACAGACAGCAAAATATAACTCCGAAACTCTTTCAGTTCTTATGGTTTCAGTGTTCCATTACTCTTCCTTATGTTGATGTCTCTCTTCAGCTGGCAGGCTGCACAAGTAAAGCAGCAGTTCACGGTAAGCCAGTCATTACACATGGAACCCTGGAGACAAAACCAAATGCAATTCAAACAAAACTGTAAATAGATAGATAGATAGATAGATAGATAGATAGATAGATAGATAGATAGATAGATAGATAGATAGATAGATAGATAGATAGATAGATAGATAGATAGATAGATAGATAGATAGATAGATAGATAGATAGATAGATAGATAGATAGATAGATAGATAGATAGATACTAACTGGTATGTTGTATTTAGTTCGGTATACACTTCGGATAGGCATGCCTAAACCACATAAGCAGCACTCATTCATGTCCTTAGCAATGGAACAGCCCAAACAAGGGAGGCAGAAGAGGCCACAACAACCTAATAAAAACAATATGATTGATTTACATGTAAATCACATCATCAGGACAGATGTATAGCTCACAATTTACTTACAGTATATTTGTGTTTAGTGCCATTGGAATCACTTACATACGCCTATGTCGTCACAGCAGCTCATTAAGCCTGTGTGAAACTCTCGGGGTTCGAATGCAGCAGGTTGAGATGTGACCTCCATGATCTACAGATAAAGATATTCAAGCTTATTTTGAATTTTTTTTTTTTTTCCCAAAGCATTTTTCAAACCTAGACAAAGAGTTTTTTTTACTAGCATTTAGCATTTACTTATGTAGAAAGTTTACCAAAAGGTATGTAATATTTAATAGTAGTTTTGCCTGATTTGTTTTTTCTTTGTAGTTGAGTCAGGATATTCCTCTATGCACTGAAACGTGCACAGTGTGCCTATTATATATGGTTTGAAAAGTCACATGTTCAGGTGCACCTTTGAAAATGCATGGAAAAAGGTCAATATGTAGGCTAGCCTACTCTTTTATTGTCTAAATATTTATTGCCCTTCCTATAGGTTCAAAGTCCTGCAACAGTAGTTAAATAACCACAAATGTGTTTTCCAAGAATTTGCTATTAGTTACTATCTGCTTTCACGCCTTGATGCAAAGTGATGCGGCCACGCCTCCCTCGTTGTCAGAGGAACAAAAATACAATTTCCTTATAGTTAAACAAATGAACTGAATCAACATACTTTGAAACAAATAATTAGCTATTGTGGAATAATATTCTGAATATGAATAAAATCTATTCCATAAGGTCATTAAACATGGATATCACTATTTATTTTAGAAAATTAAAGCGACAGTGGGCTTATACGTGATTTGTGGCATGGGTTCTGCGTACTCAGTAATTTGAAGTACTGATTTATTGCTAGCTTACTAAAACACTGTTGCCATGAGTATAGTAATGACATACAATTTTTATGACTTTAAAGATTCAGAGGACACACTGCTAGGCTGCTGTTTATACCAGGGTTATTCTTTTTAAATAAAACTAAAAACATTCCTGTTAAAGGGATGGTTCACCCAAAAATGAAAAGTCTGTCATCATTCACTCATGCTCTAGTTGTTCCAAACCTTTATGAATTTCTTTCTTCTGCTGAACACAAAAGAAGATATTTTAAAGAATGTTGGTAAAAAAAAAAACTAAACAAAAAAAAGTTTGGTTACCAACATTCATCAAAATATCTTATGTTGTGTTCAGCAGAAGAAAGAAATTCTGTCCCACTTTATATTAGGTGGCCTTACTACTTAACTACTGTACTTACATAAAAAAATAAGTACAATGTACTTATTGTGTTCATATTGTATTGCAAACCACTTTGGTAACACTTTATTTTACAGTGTCCTTCCTTATTATATGCTCCATGTACTTACCATAGTAATAACAGTAAATTTTGTATAATTACATGCAACTAACCCTCAACCAAACCCGAATCCTACCCTAACCTAGTAAGTACATGAAGAGAATTAATATTACTCAGTACTTAAATATATAATTACACTGTAACAATGACACCGTAAAATAAAGTGTAACCAACACTTTTATTGATATTGAAGTGGGATACGGTAAAGTTAGGGACAGGTGTGGTGTAATTTTAAGAGTAGGGTTAGGTGTAAGGGAAGTGTCAACAGTGTAATTATAAATGTAACTGGGTGATTCTCCAACTAGGAGCACTTTTGGCACTGTGAACTTATGGAAAATTCACTCTCTTAAAACACACTTAAAACAATCTTCCTAGCTTCATTAATTTGTCTTCTAACACAATATAACACACTCAACTGAGACTGCCCTGCTCTCGGTTACGGAGGCACTGAGACAGGCAAAAGCGGCTTCCAAATCCACAGTACTTATCTTACTGGATTTGTCTGCTGCTTTTGACACAGTTAATCACCAGATCCTCCTGTCAACTCTCATGAAGATGGGCATCTCAGGAACTGCTCTCCAGTGGCTCAAGTCTTACCTCTCAGGTAGGTCCTTTAGGGTATCATGGAGAGGTGAAGTGTCTAAGTCACATCATCTAGCCACTGGAGTTCCACAGGGCTCAGTTCTTGGACCACTTCTCTTCTCCATCTACATGTCATCACTGGGATCTGTCATTCAGAAACATGGCTTTTCCTACCACTGCTATGCCGATTTCCTGGACCGCCCCCACCTGGTGGAATGACCTGCCTATCTCAATTCGAGCAGCAGAGTCTGCCATTTTCAAAAAACAGCTAAAGACACGTCTTTTCCAGCAGCACCTGACCAATCAGCACTTAACATTCTATTCATTTTCTGTCTGTCTAATTTATAAAAAAAATACATAAAAAAAAATGTCCTGTGTGTTCTGTGTTAGATTAACTGAGACTTGTTGCAGCACTTGCATACTGTAGCCTTTGACTGTTCTAGTTGCTTCTATTGTTCTCATTTGTAAGTCGCTTTGGATAAAAGCGTCTGCTAAATGACTAAATGTAAATGTAAATATAACAGTGGGCAGTTTTAGAATTCCATGGAATATGATTATTTTTAACTTTTTTCTGTTTTTCTGAAGAGCGCTTTCAAAGATGTAATTTCCACCACTTTTCAATTTATGTATTTTATTATAATATATTGTAAAACTGATTATATAAGATTATGTATCAGTCAACAACATCAATGGCTACCTAATCATGTAACAAAATAAATCTTAATACTTCATGAACTTAATACATTTTTATTTAAAGTTGCTAAATGCCACGGGTTGCCATGAGTTGGGATTTTTGCCTACAAGGGTTAGTTCACCCAAAAATGAAAATAATGTAATTTATTACTCATGCTGTTCCACACCCGTAAGATCTCCGTTCATCTTCGGAACACAAATTAAGATATTTTTGTTGAAATCTGAAGGCTCAGTAAGGCCTGCATAGGCATCTATGTAACTTACACTCTCAAGATCCATTAATGTACTAAAAACATATTTAAATCAGTCCATGTGAGTACAGTGGTTCAATATAAATATTATAAAGCGACGAGAATATTTTTTGTGTGCCCCAAAAATAAATAAATAACGACTTTAGTGATAACCGATTACAAAACACTGCTTCATGAAGCTTTGGATCAGCGAGTCGAATCCTGATTTGGATCGCGTGTCGAACCACCAAACTGCTGAAATCCGGTGACTGGTCTATGCTCCGAACAGCTGAATCGACTCGCTGATAAGTTTCCGCTCCGAAGCGGTCAGGGAATAATACGGATTCAGTTGCAGGTAACCGAAGAGTTTATTTTGAGCTCAGAGACGGACACAGGGAAAAATATCAGGAACAAAAACAGAAAAAAAAAATATCCAAATCACATGTCCACAGGTCCGGTGAGCTCCCTTAAACAGGGACAGTTCTCAACGTCACCAACGACGCAATGTAGAAGTTCTACTGAGTCTTCTGATGAGCGCGATGGGCGCAGTGAGCGTGCTGAGGGGAAATTCCCCGGGGATCGTGAAGGGAGCGCAGAGAAGGAAATGGAGAGATGATTCCGAGTTTCCACAGAGTGGGGATCACCTGGGCTGGTAACAACGGAATAAAGGTCTGGCGGGCGAGAGGGAATAGAACAAAAAAATAAATATATATAATAAAACAAGAAAACAAACAGCACTAGGAGTCTGGAAAAGCACGACACGGCAGGACTAGACAAATAACAAGAGTCGGTCACGCGCAAAAGCGTTGCACAACAACGGTCGGACAAACAAGTGAGAAAGAGAGGATCTTATATAGGGGAGAATAATGAGGGGAAATTAGTAACAGGTGTAACGGTGAACACAAATGAGAATAGGGATAACGAGTGGGAGGGGAAACACCACAAAGTCAGCGAAACACCTGGCTAACTTGTCAACCTAGACCAGGGGTCTCCAACCTTTTTGTGAGTGAGGGCTCCCTGAAGGGATAAAAAAGTCTTGAGGGCTACTTGTTTGACAGACGCTCACACACACACACACACACACACACACACACACACACACACACACACACACACAAAGTTTTAAGTTTTGAAAAATACAACAACAAACAGTAATATTGTTAAATATTATGACAATTGAATTTATAATTACCGTATATACCCGAATATAAGAGGAGTTTTTTTGTCCTAAAAATAGGCTGAAAAATGGGGGGTCGTCTTATATTTGCGATATAGACAAAATCACGGGGGGAAAGGGAGAAAGAACAACGGCATAATATGAAATAGTGACTGAATGATTTTAGCTATACTTGCATGTAAAATTAGAAAAGCAACATAATATCTGTGTTTAACTAAATTAAAACGCTGCTCCTCTGCCGTGCGAGACGCAGAGAGAACAAGAGAGGTGCGCGCACGAGACGCAGGGCGAGCGAGAGAGAGAGAGAGAGAGAGAGAGAGAGAGAGAGAGAGAGAGAGAGAGAGAGAGAGAGAGAGAGAGAGAGAGAGAGAGAGAGAGAGAGAGAGAGAGAGAGAGAGAGAGAGAGAGAGAGAGAGAGAGAGAGAGAGAGAGAGAGAGAGAGAGAGAGAGAGATTCTTATCTTATATTCAGGGTCGGGTATTAGGGGTGTAACGGTTCACAAAATTCAATACGATACAATAGTGACACCCCAGCAAACACAGAACGTTGGCACAACGTAGCCAACCTTCTAACAACGTTTTAACAACATGGCCAAAAAGTTGCTATAACTATGTTGTGTGGTGAAGGTTGTTACAGCGTTGTCACAATGTTGACATTAAACCACCGTTCAGGGCCATTGCTTAAGGTTGTGCCAACGGTGACAACCACTGGACTACATAATGTACTCCTCACTACCCTGAAGCGGGAAAATCAGCATTAAATTCCAACCACCTGTTGGGTTCGTTGTGTTCTCATTCATCATCGAGCAAGGATACGTGAGTATTGCGTTTAGCCTACCAGCTATCAAACACAACCTACAACTTTAATTTCTACTGTAATTAATGTAGCATCGCTCACACTGTTAAATTTATGACTTGGAAGTGCAATTTGATTATATGCAGTTTTAATAAAGTTGAAATTAATGAAAGCTTCTGTCATTTTTACTCTTCAAAGTGTAGGCTACACTTGCAGGTGTTGATAGCCCCATTAAATAATAATATAGATAAATAATATAGATAAATAATAAACGATAAAAAGTATATAATTATCTAACAAAATACACCATATAAAAATATTGTCAAAACGTCGTCTCAGTTGCTGAATGTCGCGCAACAACGTTGCTACAGCCCTGTCACTGCCACTCCTCGTTGAAATAATGTCTTCTTTTGTGCATGACTTGCATCATCAGCCATAATTAATCTTTTTCTTTTTCTTTTTTATAGTTCAATTTATCTCATGTAGAGTATGTACCGTCTGCCCGCGACCAACTCAACTCACAGAAGTGACGTTTTTTTTTTTTTTTTTTTGCACAACGTAATTGCCTATGGCAACGTATGTTGACTCAACGTGCAGATTCAAAATATTTTAAATTATTTAATTATTTTATTATGTTTTAATGGTATATGAAATGTCACCAATAGTTATTTTCTCATTTTATGCCATTATCATAAAAAAAAAAGAAGAAAGATTACAATTCAGGCTATTTATAGAACGTGCTGCGCGGGCGACTCAGAGACTCCACGCGGGCTACCAGGTGCCCGCGGGCACCATGTTGGAGACCACTGACCTAGACCATGTGCACAAGAAAAACAAAGCACGCAAGACACAGAGACACAAAAGACAAAACAAGATCAAACTAAAGTCATTACAGAAGCTTCATGAAGCAGTGTTTTGAAATCGGTTATCACTATATAAGTCATTATTTTATTCTCGTCGCTTTATAATATTAATATAATTAATTAATTAATATTAATTCATATAATATTGCATATTAATATTGAACCACTGTACTCACATGGACTGATGTTTTTAGTATATTAATGGACCTTGAGAGTGGATTTCAACAAAAATATCTTAATTTGTGTTCCGAAGATGAACGGAGGTCGGCATGAGGGTGAGTAATAAATGACATTATTTTCATTTTTGGGTGAACTAACCCTTTAAGGCCCCAATAAAGTGGGTCCAGAAATTCATAAAGGTTAAGAACAATTTAAGGGCGAATGATGATACATTTTTTGGTAAACTATCCCTTAATTGAAATAAAGCTGAAATAAAATAAAAAATATTTTATTAAAAATAATTTTCTTTACACCGTAGAACACTTATAAAATACTTTATTCCTGACTGCAGTGATGACATTAAAAATGTATGATGATAAAAAGTTAAAATTCTTAAAAAATGGCTATGGAATCCATGTAGGTTTTTTTGTTTTCATGTTTAAAAAAAAATATGCATTTTTTTTTATTTAATGAAAAAAGTCAATTAAAAATAATTTTCCTTACACCGTACACTCACAAAAAACCCTCTTTTAAAACATATTTTGCAATGTAAAGTAATTTTACAATAACATTTTAAATAATTATTTAATTCATAGATAAACTAAAGATAAATATGTTGTATCACAATGACTTTGATTTAGAGGAAAGGTTTTTCAAATAATTTTTTTAAATATACCTGCTGTGCTTTTTTTTTTTAAATAAAAATATTCCATAATACTGGAACAGTTTATACATTGAATGTTATATCTATTATGCTGTTATATAATAGACGTTTTAAATCATATCAGGACATATACACTACACAAATCTGCTATAATATTAGCAAACTCATTTCCGAACAGAGTGAGTCAATATCAAAGAGTTTTGTCATCTGTGTACATGGGTCATTTCTTTCCCTTCCCTGACAAAGTCTAAGAGGCTGGACTCAAATCTTGAGCAACCTTGCATGTTCGCGCAACCCTCAAAATCAGAAGGATAATAAAGCCTTCAAAGCTTAGAGTTAACTACATACTGTAAGATAACCAGAGGAACATGTGAGATCACAAAGATTACATTATTATTCATTGGCTTTCTGGAATACTTGATCCTGATTGGTCATCGATTCTGTACTGAAATATTTTATGCCTGCTAAACTGTATAATATAGCTGGCCTGCCACACTGCGCTGACACATTCGTTTTTCTGGCTTGTCTATTTTTTGATTAAGAGTAAAAAAAATAAAAACAATTGCCTATGACCCTTTATTGTTGAATAAATGTGTCACATTTTCAGCAGTTTTAGTAAAGCATTATAAAAACACAAGTTTGGTAAAAGTATTGCCCAAAAGGATTTTGGGTTCTTTTCATTTCATATATATATACATACAAAATACAGAAACACCACAAAAAAAGACCATCAATCAGAGGTGTCTGTTGCAGAATTATGTACAAATGGCTCTGGCAGAAGGTATTTTATAGGTTCACAATATTTTCCAGTTTTTTTTGCTTGGCTGTGATTGTGTGTTCCTGTAACTGCTTCAAATAAACAAACTGATTAAGCTTCAATCCGTGTTTGAAGATTCAGCAGAGCTGTCGGACGAGGACGACTCGGTGTCTTTCTTTTTCTGTTTTTTCTTGTGTTTCTTTTCTTTCTCCCTTTTCTCCTTTTTCCCTTTCTTCTTGTGGCTCTTGTGCTTTTTCTTCTTCTTGCTTACTTCCTCCTCATCATCACTTGATGAATAAGACCTGAGGGTATGAAAGCATATGATCAAACCTCTGTTAATAATGACATTATTTTTTTCTTCCATGTATTAAAATGTTTTAGTTAAAAGAAATCTATGTAGGTACATATTTATAAAAGTCTAGGAGTGCCACTTAAAAAAAATATATAAATTATCAATTTATTGGATTTTTTTACACGGAAAAACAAGTACACAGACAACAAAACCATTATCAATTTGAAAAAAATAAAGCAAATAAATAATATTAAAATGTAGTTTGTAATCGTAACAAACAATATGTTCATAAATCATTTTTAGATGCAATATTTGTTTTTTAATACTAATGAAAAGCAAGTTAGAAAGTGCTGTGATTGATCAAGTAAGTACCTCTTTTTGGCCTTTTCATGGGATCTGTCCTTGCTTTTCTTTTTATGTTTTTCTTTTCTGGAATCTTCATGAGAACCTGTGTACAAAGTTTCCAATCATTCACAAAATCATGAGAGCTAACAGTAATCCCAGTAGTCAGGTAAATGCGTCACTGAAATATATATTAATAAAGAACCAAGACGGAAGTGCAAATGTAAAGCATTTCAGGTCTAAACAGTAAAGGAACCTTTTGATTGGCTGCTGCCGAAGATCTTTTCTTTACTGACAGGTTCCTGTTCCTCCTCGTCACTCTCCTCACTGCTAGTGCTGCTCACGTCCAAAACAATGTCCTTTCTCGGATCCACGCGAACAAAATTACGACATTCAAAAGTAAGATGTCCGGCTGATGAAAACATTGGATGATACAAAAGAGATCAAGTATAAATATGGTGAGAATAAAAAGCAGTGATTAACAGACAGACAAATAAATACACAAGAAAAAACACAATTCAAACTAAACTGAAAATGATATATATGTTTTTATGTGTAGACGATAGACAGACATACAGTGCATCCGGAAAGTATTCACAGCGCTTCACTTTTTCCACATTTTGTTGTTACAGCCTTATTACAAAATGGATTCAAATTCATTATTTTCCTCAAAATTCTACAAACAATACCCCATAATGACAACGTGAAGGAAGTTTGTTTGAAATCTTTGCAAATTTATTCAAAAGAATAAAAGAAAGATCAAAAGATGCATTCTGTTTCCACTGAACATCCTTGAGCTGTTTCTGCAACTTGATTGGAGTCCACCTGTGGTAAATTCAGTTGATTGCACATGATTTGTCTATAGAAGGTCCCACAGTTAACAGTGCATATCAGAGCACAAACCAAGCCATGTCTGTAGACGGCCGAGACAGGATTGTATCGAGGCACAGATCTGGGGAAGGGTACAGAAACATTTCTGCAGCTTTGAAGGTCCCAATGAGTAGTGATGGGCAGACAGAGGCTTCGTGAAGCACTGAAACAGTTTAAGCAAATGTGCCATAATGTTTCGAAGCTTCGAATCAATTTGACACCCGTTTCTACGGCGACACCTAGTGGTCACTTGCATGAATTAATCTGAAATAACCTTGACGATCCATGTAAAAAATAAATATTTTTTTTTTTTTAACATCTGTCTGACAACTACATGATCCGTTTTTTTTACCTGTAGCCTACTCATTGTGAATAACTAGGTTTTTTTTGGTCATGAAAAATTATTAATGATTGATAACAATTATTAATAAAAATGAATAAAGCCACAATGTGTCACATTTGTTACATAACATTTTTATTCAAAAATATTATTTGCTCTGCTGTTGAAGGACTTAGCTGACTTCTTTTTTTTTTTTTTTTACATATTTCTCCAGCCTTTGAATAAATCCTCTCACAAGGGACACTTGTTGCTGGCATGCACAAATATTTTTTAGCAAGTAACTTGCATACAAATGAGGGAAAATGACTGCCATCACAAAATCCCTGCTATCACTAAATCTCGCTCCTCTCACAAAAACCCATGAGGTGAAGATGGATTAACTTCACTTTTAAACTGTGGGGAATTGGCTTTATGCACAGCTGCACTACTTCCTGAACTTCAGCCAGCTCCTTTGTTTCCTGTCTGCCATTATTGGACAAACTGATTAATCCAGGTGTGTCTGATTATTGTTGTTGCGACTACAGAGGTCAGGCACACCTGGATAAATCAGTATGTCCAATAATGGCAGACAGGAAACAAAGGAGCTGGCTGAAGTTCAGGAAGTAGTGCAGCTGTGCATAAAGCCAATTAGGTTCATACAGATGTGGTTTGTTCCCGCCCCTTTCAATCAAACGCAGTTTCGGCAGGCGCCACCTGATGAAACACTTGAAGCTTCATTTAGCCATAGTCACATGACTGTTTCGAATCACATTTCGGAGCAGTGTTTCTAAACATCTGCGCTTCAGGATCCATCATAAATGGAAGAAATTTGGAACCACCAGGGCCCGTATTTATCAAGCTTCTCAAAGTGCCATTTTAGTCTTAAGTGCTGAGAATTCATGAAATGTACTCCTACTTTCAAACTTAAGTATAAAAATAAGTTATCAAATTTCTTAAAGCTTAGAATCACTCTTACTCTCCCAGTTATTTAAGACCGCTCGAGAGGTCTCACAAGTGGTCTCTCTTGTGATGGTCTCTCTAGGAGTTGCCAGTAGGGACTTGTGATGGCACTGAGGAGACAGAGATCAAATGCGCAAATCTTTTTAGAAGAGGAAGAATGTTTTTGAAATGTTTGTCAATGAGCAGTTAATCAAACGGTATTGTTTGGACGGAGCAGGCATCATCTTTGTCATTGCTGGATAATGTTGGGCTGAACTTGCCTTTTATAACATTCCGCTGTTCAACTAATTCAGTAAGCAGTAGCGCTTCTTCCTCCCGCCAGTTCGGTTTTCTTTTGGAATCCATGGTGGCTGATTATATAAAAAAATCTAGGCTATATATAGGCCAGTTAACAGCACACCAGTTTAAAAATGTAATTAAGATATGGTGGAAAACGTGTTTATCTTTCATTTCATTGTATACATTTCATTGTGTATATTATAATGTATTGTCTTAAAAAATTTTATTGTCAAATGTGTGTTGAATGTATACTCTTAGGAATTTCACCATTTAATGTGAATTTATCTAAGAATATTCTTAAATAAGGACATCTATTCAGTGATTGGTTCATGCCTATGACATCATCTAAAATCCTGTTTGTGGCACAGCAAAGTGTCGTGAATCAACTCTAAGACTGACACTTAAGATTTAGTCCTCCACTTCACTTAAAGTATGATTGAGATGCTTGATAACTAACTTTTAAGCGCAGCTTTGAGCCAATAATTTTTTTCTCTTAAGTCAATTCTTAGCAGTGTTCTTGTGAGTAATTCTCAGATTCTTGATAAATACGGGCCCAGGACTCTTCCTAGAGCTGGCCGCCAGGCCAAACTGAGCGATCGGGGTGAAGGGCCTTAGTCAGAGAGGTGACCAAGAACCCGGTGGTCACTCTGACAGAGCTCTGTGGAGCGAGGAGAACCTTCCAGAAGAACAAACATCTCTGCAGCACTCCATCAATCAGGCCTTTATGGTAGAGTGGCCAGACAGCAGCCACTCCTCAGTAAAAGGCACACGACAGCACACCTGGAGTTTGCCAAAAGGCACCTGAATGACTCTCAGACCATGAGAAACACAATTCTCTTGTCTGATGAAACAAAGATTGAACTAGCAAGCATCATGTCTGGAGGAAACAGGCACCGCTCATCACCTGGCCAATACCATCCCTACAGTGAAGCATGGTGGTGGCAGCATCATGCTGTGGGCATGTTTTCCGAGGCAGGAACTGGGAGACTAGTCAGGATCGAGGGAAAGATGAATGCAGCAATGTACAGAGACATCTTTAATGAAAACCTGCTCCAGAGTGCTCTGGACTTTCTGGAAGCTTCCACACCAAGAAAAATTCCTTGTGTGTGCAAGCACACTTGGCAATAAAGCTCTTTCTGATTCTGATTCTGGACCTCAAGACTGGGGCGAGGTTTCATCTTCTAACAGGACAACGACCCCAAGCACACAGCCAAGATAACAAAGGAGTGGCTATGGGACAACTCATTGAATGTCCTTGAGTGGCCCAGCTAGAGCCCAGACTTGAACATCTCTGGAGAGATCTGAAAATGGCTGTGCACCGACGCTCCCCATCCAACCTGATGGAGCTTGAGAGGTCCTGCAAAGAAGAATGGGAGAAACTGCCCAAAAATAGGTGTGCCAAGTTTGTAGCGTCATACTCAAAAAGACTGGAAGCTGTAATTGGTGCTTCAACAAAGTACTATTACCAAAGGGCTGTTAATAATAATTAATAAACGTATGTACATGTGATCTGTATGTAAATGATGAATATAAATTATGAATTTATAATTTTGGAATAAGGCTGTAACATAAAATAGATAGCAGACAGAAAAATAGAATTCAATTCAAACTAAACTGTTTGAATAATATATTTTTGTGTAGAAGACAGATAAAAAACAATTAAAATATGTATGATTTATATGTAGACAGTTAAATAGACAGACAGACAGACAGACAGACAGAGACAAATAGACAGAAGTTGGATAGACAGACAAGACAAAACACAATTTAAACTAAACTGTTTGTATACGTGTTTTATGTGTAGACGACAGACAGATAACAAAACACAATTCAAATAATATGTTTGTTTTATGTGTAGATAGACAGACAGAGCACAATTATAGTTCATTTGCTGATATTTATACTCACGATATCCACATCTTTTACAGCCAGCTCTGATGTTGTCCTTGTTTGGACCTGTTGGCAGGACATTAAATTCAATGAGCTGCTTTCACCTCAAGACGTCAATTCATGACCACATATTACAAAACCAACCCCAGCTGTAACAAAGCGTGTTTGCCTATGATATTTAATAAAAAGCGGCCATATCTATAGACTAGATTTCATAATTGATCTGGTTCACCGTTTATAAAGCATCGAGCAGCCTGCATTATATCAAAACAATATGTTTCCACGAATTCGTACGTACAGTAACCCTTAAATTATGAAAATATGAAGTCTCTAACATGCAAGGATATGCGCTTGATATGAATCGACAGCTCAAGTGAATATACTAATCAAGTGGAGTGATACTTTCTAGAACAATCCAGAAGAAGCAAAACGACAACAATGACTAAAACTACTTGATAATCCATTAATATCTACAAACGCATACCTGGGGCAGCCATTATCTACTCGGCTGTTTATTTGTCTAAATTATTACAGAGTGAAATAAAAATGAACAATTCGTTGTTTGGGTTCCGCCGCTTTTCAAAGCATGAAATCAATCCGTCTGTAAAAGTCTCCGACTGGAAACGCCTGGAAACACTTCAGTTCCACGTACAGACCGTTAATCGATTTCCCTGTTATGTGTTTGACAAATATGAATAGATTAAAAAGGTAAGCACCAGATAAATATAGATAACTACGAAAGAGCACAATGTTACAAGATAATAATAATTACTGTCATGTGGACAATTGTTTAACGTTTTAAGGGGCGCTCGAATCCTGCCTTGAGACGCATTTAAATGACGTTTTGGCTTACATTTACACACTAAAACATATACATTCCACGGGTTTATAAATATTATACAAATAAATCAAAGAGATGTCTTTACTTTGTAATCACAATCAGATATGATTGGTCCATCTTGACAGCACTCGGAGAAAAGTACACGTAATCAAGTTACCACCTGACAACACCATTAACGACTGCAAACTGTCTGGTCAAGAATTTACACTTGTATACCCAGCTTTATATATATTAAATATATTAAACACAGATTCAGAAAATGAGACGGTGTACTATCATTCATGTGAATTCTAGTCCGACTGGATAAATTAATATACTCCGTTACGATAGGGGGCGATAAAGCCGAACTAACGCCAAGAGCGAGTGACCGAGAGTGTATGGCGGCATGACATGATACGCTTGTAAACATCACATAAGAAAATTGTTCGTATTTGTTAGGCGTGCTTATTATGCTCGTGTAATATCTGTGTATGTTTTGTACTTTTGCTATCAACCAAGGAAACAGTTTTGAGTGAAATATACCAAAATAATACGCGTTAAAGATGAGCAACATATATATTCAAGAGCCACCCACTAATGGAAAGGTGAGTTTCAACAACATCTCAAACTCATATTTATGTAAAATAATGAATACACTAATACGTTCGGCGTCTAACTTTTCTTTTAGTGGTTCATATAAGTAATAGTTAACAAGCAACGAATTAATATTCCATGGTAACAAAGTAGTACTTATATTACGTTTATTTATTTACTTATTATTGTTTGCATATATTTTGAATCATATTTGTTACATCATGCAGTATGATACAGGAGAATATGCAGCTCATACTAAAAACAGCCTCAATTTTATTAAGAGGCCCAAACAATATGCAATTGGGAGCAGTTGCTGAAATGTATATGTCTAGGAAGAAAGATGAAATTCTGAAGCTTTAATGTAAATCAGTGCGATCTTCAGTTCATGTATCAAATATGATACCATAGGATTTAATGAGAAGCACAAAAACCATTGTGTCTTGTACAGTCACTATAAAGCAACTGAATTGAACTGATATATCTCATAGGTGTTGCTGAAGACCTCCGCAGGTGATATTGATATAGAGCTGTGGTCTAAGGAAGCACCCAAGGCATGTAGAAACTTCACTCAGCTCTGTATGGAGGGTAAGTGACGTCATGTGGTAAAATATGCAGATATAAAATGTAAGGCATTTGTCATGATGTCTGTTTTTTTAATCAAATACCTGGACTATTCTTCATAAATATTGCTTCTGTTTTGCAGGTTACTATGATGGCACAGTCTTTCATCGCGTGGTGCCAGAGTTCATCGTTCAAGGAGGTGATCCGACGGGCACTGGAACAGGCGGGGAGTCCATCTACGGTCGCCCTTTCAAGGTTGGTCTTGAAGAGTTGGTTATTTTCAAGATTTTCATGCATACAATTAGAGACCCATGTTTTGTGTAAGAATGAAAGGAAAGCATTGTAAATGTTACTGTAGTTTTAAACAATTCATCTTTTCCAATACAGGATGAATTTCACTCCAGATTACGCTTCAATCGCAGGGGTTTGGTTGCAATGGCAAATGCAGGACCTCATGATAATGGGAGCCAGTTCTTCTTTACTCTTGGACGGGCTGATGAACTTAACAACAAACACACCATTTTTGGAAAGGTTAGGCAATGTAAAGATTTGTGCTTGCAATTATGCCTTTATGACCCATTTGAAGGACGGTTCACCCAAAAATGAAAACAGACCTGGGCTGGAACGACGCGTTGACGCAATCGAGTCGATTTGCGTGGAATGTGTTGATTCGTTGCGCTGTTTATGTTCCCCAATGATGTTCTTCCGACTCTCGGGCATGCTGAAAATCAGCCGTTATTACACAAATATCAAGCCCAATCTAAAGTGTAGAAATGTTTAAAACAGAGACTGAATAAAATGGTGCTCTGCACGCTCTGTAGAAATGTGAAATGATATAGGTCTACCACAGCAGCACAACTTCTATGCAGGAGCATCTAAGGAAATCATCCCAGGGCTCGCTTACCTCAAAACGACTGCAGTGTATTTGGAATATTATAGTGAATTTTTACACAGCAGTAGAATACGGCTGTCAGTCCCATATTTAGTACTGACCCATCTTTCAAGAGCAAGTGTTTTGCAAATACTGCGTTGAACTCTGAGATTTGAGATGCAGTCATCAGTAAAATGATGTTTGAGGACTTATCAAGTTCTTTGCGGGCAGACAACATAGATGTGTGGCAACTATGATATTCCCTCAAATGGCAGTGTGGTTATTATTCTCAGCTGTATATTCATCCAGACGCACAGAGGAACGGTTGTGACCCCACTCTTGATCAGACATCTCGGTGGCCATTAATCAAGTACGCATTACGCAAATGTCTTTTCTAGTGACGTAGAACCACCATGCTGTGAGATTCGAAACACAAACGACTTGTGTAGGCGATTCAGAGTCGATTCTTTCTTTTGGGAGACAATAACTTTATTTATTGTGTACTTTCGACTTTACAACTTTGCAGAACGTTTACATTCACAAACAACTATATTACACTGCATGAAAGGGAATATTCTAAAAAAACATAGTAGGGACACTTTACTCACGAAAAAATAAATAAATCAATAATCGATTGGAAAAAGAATAGTTTGTTCCAGCCCTAAAACAGACTAGGACTTTCTGCAAAATACACTACTGTTCAAATGTTCGGGGTCAGTATGTTTTTGTTGTTGTTGTTGAAAGAAATGTGATGTGTCAGCAAGGACACATTAAATTGATCAAAAGTGACAGTAAAGACACTTATAATGTTACAAATTATTTCATTTAAAATAAAAGCTGTTCTTTTGAATTTTCTATTCATCAAAGAATTCTGAAAAAAAGTATCACTATTTTCACTATCACTATTTAAATATATAAAAATTCTAATTTCATCTAATTTCATTGATCCTAATCAGAAATGTTTCTTGAGCATCCAGTTATCATGTTAGAATGCTTTCTGAAGGATCATGTGACACTGAAGACTTGAGTAATGATGATCACAGGAATAAATAACATATTAACATATTTTCAGATAGAAAACGGTTATTTGAAATTGTAATACTTTTTCTGCATTATTACAGATTCATTTATCAGAAATGTTTATTCAAATCAACTTACAAATGAGGAATACAACAAGTGATTAATCTTCAGGAGACAATAAACATGAGAAGTGCCAGCAGTACGAAGTTTCAGACATCGTTGTGAATTGTACAAGCTAGAACTGAGAGGAACTAAGAAACAGTGAAGGTATAGACAAATAATTGTATTTTTTCAGCAGAATGCAGTTAAGAGCTCGCAGAAGGGATGAGTTTTGAGTCAGATAGTCTCTGGGATTCTATCTGTATAGGGTTGGGGAAGATCATTCCACCAGCAAGGAACAGTGAACGAAAACAGTGCCGCTCAATTACCGACCTCAGGCTTCTGGAGGGCACGTAGACTCGTAAGAGAGAGAGAGGAGGACGGAGGGTGCGAAGCCCTTGCCTAGAAATGACAAGGGCCTGGACGAGAAGTTGTTCTGCATACCTGCATGATCGTCATCATGACCGACATGACTGTGCTGCTATTGCAGTGTGGTCTTTGAAGATCAGCTGCTCATCAAAGATTACCCCAAGATGTCTGGCTGATCTTGTTGGGATTATTGTTGCTGAACCTAGCTAGAGGGTGAAATTGTGCTATACTGATCAGAGGTTGACAGATAGTGGATTTTACTGATAACGATAACTAGGTTGGACCATGCCGGCCGATAACCGATAGTTTTTAAAATGGATACCGAGTGAAAACAAACATAGCACATAAATAGTGCTGAACTTTATTACAAAAATTAAAAAATAGTACTGAACCATGAAAATGTACTGTACTTTTTAAAAATAAAAAAATATCTGATATCTGATCATTCATGTTAGTTCATAGTGCATTAACTAATGTTAAGAGATACAACTTTAACATGTAAAAATGTATTAGTAAATGTTGAAATTAACAGTGAACAATACTTTTACTTACCTTAATGATACAAATGGACTCTAAAAGCTAAAATATACTTTACTTTTTACGCGCACGCGAGGGTCAGTGTACAGTGCGCGTGACGCGAATTTCGTCATCAGACGAGTACGCGCGTACTGAACGCACACCGCCGGATTCTTGTAATCATGTATACTTTGTACTCGCAGGTTGCACATGCGCATTGAATCTTTTTTGCAGAATTTCATGAGTTGTAATTCCTGGCGAGAGACTGCTCAACTGCGTAGGCTTTGAATGCCTGTGTAGGCGTACGAAAAGAAGTATACTTTCCAAGGCTGTGCGTTTGACTGTGCGCATATGCTCTCGTAAAAAAAAATTAAGCATACTTTTGATTTATTTTTCATATAAATCCAAGCACTCATGCTTCTAGATGGTCATCTTTAAGTATACTTACTGTATAATGACAGTGTACCCTTCTCAGCCACTCCAGCAACGGACGCAACCCAGAAAAACTATCGGGATGAATTTTTGCTGATTGTTCCAGCTAGTTATCGGTGCCCATTAATCGGCAAAACCAATCAATCAGTCAACCTCTAGTACTGATGGAGAGAGGCTGGAAAGACAAGAAGCTCTGAGTTATTTCCTCCATGCCAAGATGTCTGTCAGGCAGTCTGAGATCCATGCAGCTACTGTAGGATTTTCTGGTTGAAAAGAAAAGTACAGCTGTGAGCATAGCAATGGTAGGAGAAACCATGTGCCTGGATTATCATTTTGATTGTTTTTTTGATCAAATAAATGCAACCTTGTGGCCCCTTCTCACAGAATGGGTTTTAGCTGTTAAAAACGCAAGACGCAGGTCAGTAGAATGAAAAGCGTAAGATCTAGAGATGTGTTTTGTTAAAAGTTGAACTTCTTTTTAACTTAAGCACCGCATTTTTAGAACGCCGTTTCATGAGCGAAATGTCAGCGCAAAAGTTAAAGATGTCGGACTATCGCGTTTACATTGAAAAACAATGGAAAAGTAACGCAGTGGAATGGAAAAAACTTGCAGTGTGACTGGCTCAAAAACATTCTAAAATGTTACTGACCCCAAAATCTTGAACGGTAATGTACAGTAAAATACATTTCCACATTGGGTGAACTATTTCTTTAAGCCTTACTCATTTATCCCTTATTTTTTAAACGCCCTCTTGAAATTCCTTTGTCACATGTCATTGTCAAAAGTTGTGATTTTGGTTGCAGGTCACAGGAGATACTGTGTATAACATGCTCAGGTTAGCAGATGTGGCGTGTAACAATGATGAACGGCCACTCAACCCACACAAAATTCGATCCACAGAGGTTTGTTTAGTCCCCTGCATTGGCTTTGCCATTTTAATTTTATTGACCTTTGTTTTCATATGTAGTCATTGACTTGCATTCTTACACAGGTCTTACATTCTGCCTTTGATGACATCATTCCACGTGAACTGAAAGTTAAAAAAGTAAAAAACAAAGAAGAAGGGAAGAAATCACAGTCCAAAGCAACCAAGTATGCCGCACACTTATCCATCCATCCATCCATCCATCCATCCATCCATCCATCCATCCATCCATCCATCCATCCATCCATCCATCCATCCATCCATCCATCCATCCATCCATCCATCCATCCATCCATCCATCCATCCATCCATCCATCCATCCATCCATCCATCCATCCATCCATCCATCCATCCATCCATCCATCCATCCATCCATCCATCCATCCATCCATCCATCCATCCATCCATCCATCCATCCATCCATCCATCCATCCATCCATCCATCCATCCATCCATCCATCCATCCATCCATCCATCCATCCATCCATCCATCCATCCATCCATCCATCCATCCATCCATCCATCCATCCATCCATCCATCCATCCATCCATCCATCCATCCATCCATCCATCCATCCATCCATCCATCCATCCATCCATCCATCCATCCATCCATCCATCCATCCATCCATCCATCCATCCATCCATCCATCCATCCATCCATCCATCCATCCATCCATCCATCCATCCATCCATCCATCCATCCATCCATCCATCCATCCACATACCATGATACAAGCATTTACAATGCATTTAACATCTATCAAGTGATGTATTCCAGTAGTTCACAACCTGTTGTCTTAAATTTATCCTGTTGTCCAAAGCAATAGTTGAAGGCCCTCTCATATAGGACATTGCAGTAATTATGACAAAAGTGCTTATAAGCTTTTTTTATTAACAAAAACTTGTGTGTGTGTATATATGTATGTGTACACTCACCTAAAGGATTATTAGGAACACCTGTCCAATTTCCTCATTAATGCAATTATCTAATCAACCAATCACATGGCAGTTGCTTCAATGCATTTAGGGGTGTGGTCCTGGTCAAGACAATCTCCTGAACTCCAAACTGAATGTCAGAATGGGAAAGAAAGGTGATTTAAGCAATTTTGAGCGTGGCATGGTTGTTGGTGCCAGACGGGCCGGTCTGAGTATTTCACAATCTGCTCAGTTACTGGGATTTTCTCGCACAACCATTTCTAGGGTTTACAAAGAATGGTGTGAAAAGGGAAAAACATCCAGTATGCTGCAAGCCTGTGGGCGAAAATGCCTTGTTGATGCTAGAGGCCAGAGGAGAATGGGTCGACTGATTCAAGCTGATAGAAGAGCAACTTTGACTGAAATAACCACTCGTTACAACCAAGGTATGCAGCAAAGCATTCGTGAAGCCACAACACGCACAACCTTGAGGCGGATGGGCTACAACAGCAGAAGACCCCACCGGGTACCACTCATCTCCACTACAAATAGGAAAAAGAGGCTACAATTTGCACGAGCTCACCAAAATTGGACAGTTGAAGACTGGAAAAATGTTGCCTGGTCTGAGTCTTGATTTCTGTTGAGACATTCAGATGGTAGAGTCAGAATTTGGTGTAAACAGAATGAGAACATGGATCCATCATGCCTCGTTACCACTGTGCAGGCTGGTGGTGGTGGTGTTGTAATGGTGTGGGGGATGTTTTCTTGACACACTTTAGGCCCCTTAGTGCCAATTGGGCATCGTTTAAATGCCACAGCCTACCTGAGCATTGTTTCTGACCATGTCCATCCCTTTATGACCACCATGTACCCATCCTCTGATGGCTGCTTCCAGCAGGATAATGCACCATGTCACAAAGCTCGGAATCATTTCAAGTTGGTTTCTTGAACATGACAATGAGTTCACTGTACTAAAAGGGCCCCCACAGTCACCAGATCTCAACCCAATAGAGTATCATTGGGATGTGGTGGAACGGGAGCTTCGTGCCCTGGATGTGCATCCCACAAATCTCCATCAACTGCAAGATGCTATCCTATCAATATGGGCCAACATTTCTAAAGAATGCTTTCAGCACCTTGTTGAATCAATGCCACGTAGAATTAAGGCAGTTCTGAAGGCGAAAGGGGGTCAAACACAGTATTAGTATGGTGTTCCTAATAATCCTTTAGGTGAGTGTATATAAAATAAATAATTAAATAAATAAATACATTAATAATTAGCCATGATTAATTTTATGATTCCAGATTTTTCAAGAACTATATCCTATTGAGTTGTATAAGCTATTGAGAGGGGAAAAAACAAATATGCGTCTTAAAATCAGTATTACATCCAGTGTTATTTTAGTATTGTTTATTTATATATTTTCAGTTTTCTTTTTAATTTAAGTTTGTTATAGTATTATAGTAATTTTGTCATGTGCCTTTGCCATTTTTATTACAGTAGTTAAAGAAATTCTATATAACAAATTCATTTTATTTCCGTTTGATACAAAGGCAACGTTTCTATTTTTCATACATTTAAAAAAAAAATTTAAATGTATTTTTAGTTTTTTTATACTGTATTTACATATTATTTTATTTAAGTTTAAATAACTTTTTTTTTAAAGTCATTTGAGATTTTTTGTTTTAAATTTAGATTTAGTTAATACTAGTGATTACTGATCTTGGATATTTTTATTTTTATTAAGATTAGAGTTAGATTATTTTGATATGATATTCCAGAGGCCTCCTATTGGGCCCTAACACCACCTGGTTGGGAACTGCTGACGTATTCTGAGATGTAACATTTGATTTGAACATGTTGACATGATTTTATCCATTAGTATTGCTGGATTGTGGAAAGTCAGCTGTGGCATTTTTATGATTCTTGCAAGCACCACTATAACTATTGCTCATGCTCTGAACATTAAACTTTCGGAAATCATTCTGAACTTTGGACTACAGACATGAATGATACATTAAATCATGTAGTTTGTAAAAGCAATCAGACTTTTTTTAAAAAAAAGGATGTTATTCTATATATTTATAGAAAGTAAAGTTTTTTTTTATTTTTTACTTATGATTATATTTTATTTTTGTTTAAATTTGTAATTTGATGCTGTACAAAGATGTTGCCACAATGTAGAATTAATCAGGAAAGTTTTATTATAGGAACTTCAGCTTGTTGTCGTTTGGAGAGGAGGCAGAGGAAGAGGAGGAGATGGTTAATCAAGTCAGCCAGGTAGCTTTGTGTCCAATGACAGAAATTCCTCTATGAAGGTGAATGTTTATGTGTGGGAAAAAGAGCAGTAGGTGCTTTCAACATGTCCTTTCTTGCAGACCATGAAAGGGAAAAGCAAAAGCAGTCATGACCTGCTGAAGGATGATCCCAAGTTAAGCTCTGTTCCAGTCGTTGACAGGTCGGGAAAAAATTAATCAGTCTTCACATTATTATTGTTCCCCTTTATATTGTAAATCCATGATATATTGATCTTAATCATGCAGATTTAATCCATAATTCTATATTTATGTAAAATAAAAATAAAATATTTTTTTGTTATTTAATCCAAGGCAACATTTCTAATTTTGCTTTAGTTATTATTGTTCAACTAATAGTAATATTGTATTGGTAACACTTTAGCTTAGAGTCCAGTTATGACTATTACAGGGTTCCCACGCTTCTTGAATGTACTTGAAAGTTCTTGAATTTCAGACACATGGATTCAAGGCCTGGAAAGTACTTGAAAACAAACATAGGTCCTTGAAAGTGCTTGAATTAAGCATGAACTGCATTTTGTTAGAGTAGCATGGTGCTATTACAAAAATTGGCCTTCATGCGCTGCCAAAGCCAGAACAAAACAGCATTACGGGAGGAAGGAATATATTTTTGCTGTTCCACAAGCACCATCTACTGTTCAGAGCCCTATTCGGATGGTAATTGTTTCTCGTGGGGTCATAAGGTATTTTCATCATTGACAGGGGCTAGTCGGAGATTTTATTGCCGCCCAAATCCAGAAGGTCAGTGTTTTTCTCCCACACCCGCATAAAAATCCCCGGCCGAATTACCTACTGTTTTTAGACAAACACCAAGGACGTGTGGTCATTTAATTGCCGTCCGAATCCACATCTCAGAGTTTTCAAGATGAGATCACTTCAAAATGCACTGTTTATATCCTTTTTGACCCCTGCAGGCCACCGTATGGTTGCGCTTTGCTGTAATTTGGATGCATTTTAAAGATCTAGACTTTCATTACTGAAATGCTGGCAAGTATTTACAAGGGCAATATTTCATCACTGCGCAAAAAATAAAAAGAAGAAAAGCACGTAAACATCTGAAATCTTTTCATTTAATTGGAAAATTCATGTATACAATATTATTTCTATATATTGATGTTTTAATTAAGTAATGATTTATAAAAAAGAAAACTAAAACTAGTGTGAAATAAATGTTAAAAGCAGGAATAAGAGTGCTGCAAACTGCATCTCTCGTTAAAGCTCGCTCGCTCTTGTACACCAGCATCTTTCCTCATTGGATTTTGTAAAATTGCAAATTTTTCCTCATTGGAAATTGTATTTTAGTTGTCAGTATATGCCTTAGCGTTACTGCATTAATGATAGACACCGGTACAGTAGGTATTTGATATATTGGCAATAACACACCCACCTTTATCGTATTTATTGTGCTTGATTTAAAATAAAAGGTGCTTTAAAAAGTCCTTGAAAGTCCTTGAATCTGGTGTTCATGAAAGAGTGGGAACCCTGCTATTAACTAGTTGCTTATTAGAATGCATATTACTAGGATATCGGCTGTTTATTAGTACTAATAAAGCACATATTAATGCCTTATTCTACATGACCATATTCTACATCGCTAATCCTACTCAATACTTAAACTAAACAACTACCTTACTAGCTATTAATAAGCAGTATTTAGGAGTTTATTGATAATACCAGATAGACTGATAGTCATAGTTAATAGTTAGTTAATAGCGAGAATTGGACCCTAAACTAAAGTGTGATCATTTTATTTTATTTCAGCATTATTTTAGTTAACACACATGTTTTAATAGTTTTAGCTTTAGTTAACAATAATAACCCTGGTGTAAATGCCAATTTCTTTTTGTAATTGTTTTTTGTATGTAAAGGAACCGAAGTGCCGGAGATGAATTTGAGGTACGTTCTCTTTGATTTGTGTTCCATTTAATGATTTCTGAGGATTTCATACTGTGGTGTAAGAGTGTGTCTGTTATCCACTACAGGACGCAGACGATGATGGAGAGGACGACAGCGATCGTGAATTAGAGAGACTCGAGAGAGAGAAGGTCAGAGAGAACATTGCGAAGAAACTGAAGAAAGACAAGATGGATGAGGAGAAGACCAATCAAGACATGGTGAAGAAGACCTCTCGCAGGTATGCCATTCATCTTGAGTTCTCTTCTGATGATGTAATTTCCTCTTATTGTGTAGTTGACTTCTGAACTTTTGTACTTCTGAAACAACATTTCCACAACTGGAATCATTTGTGGTCAGTGAGAGTTGGTGAGTCGGGGGGACATATTATGACAACTTTCTGGGGCCTGTTTGAGTTAAGTTAGTAGTGTGTTGATCCCCTGAAGCAATTCCTGGTGTACTAGCACCATTTTTCCGGGTGCTTTCAATTCAGTCATCTCTGTACATCCTAGAGGACCAATGACCTGCAGAGTTTAGCTCCAACACACCTGAAGCAGCTAAAATCAAGGTCTTCGGGATAAATAGAAACTATCAGGCAGGTGTGTTGGAGCTAAACTCAGCAGGATATTGGTCCTCCAGGAGCAGGATTGGTCAGCGCTGCTGTACGTACTGTGGATAGAGCATTTAAAGTGTGTCCAGCAGAAGGCACTGTTGGTCTGTAAAGATCAGAGGCACATTCTCTCCAGGGATGCGGATGAGTTCCTTTTGGCATTAGTGTCACAAAATGTTTTATGGGTTCTTTGTGTTCTCCGAAACTGGGCTGCAGCCTTGTACCTCTGTCTTTGTTTTTTAATATTTTTTCTTATTCCAGGTTAACATGACAACTGTGTAACTATCTAAATCTAACACGTTAATATTTCTACTTATTTAATGAATTGGACCCTCATTGATGTTTTATAAGTTTCTTAAATGGCCAGTAAATAAGATACTGATTGGTTACTTTTATATACTTTATTTATTTATTTATATATATTTTTTTTAAACGCTCATTATCAATCCCTACTTTTAAATAGTCTTTTTCGAGTCTGCATTGTGTCTGGCAAACTGAAAAAAACCTTTGAACCTAATATACAAAATTAATTGCAACAAAAGTGAGAAGAGTTGATACTTTAGTAATATTAAAAATTACCCTAATGTAGTCTTTATACTATTACGGCTTATGTGCATTCATTGCACGCATTACAACGATGTGCAAAATGACTTTTTTTTTATTTTCAAAATTGATTAGAAAGTTTGAGCCCATGAGCGGTTTGTCGACAAGTTCTTTTTGAGGAAGTGCAGATTAGAACAGAACCCAAAACACCATTTCTAAAAGTTTAACTATTGTAACACATCATCTTAAGAACTCAAAGCTCATACGAGAGACCCTGAATAAATAGAGACATAATCTATGCTGTTAAAAAATTTAAAAAATGGATTAACCTATATATAATCAATTTGTTAATTTGACTGGACTATCATATGACAATTTAAATAAAATAAAATAAAATAAAAAATATATATTATATACAGTTTCAGGGAGATGCACATTCTTCCCCACAGAAATCTCAAGCACTGTGATGATGAACAAATGTTAGTTAAACCACATGACAGCTAACTAACAGTGACAGCTGCAGAAGCATAAAAATGATCACTTTTTAATAATAGCTACCATATTTTTTTTTTAAGCTGCAATGCATGCTGGAAACTTACACAACATTGTGCAATGTAAAAGTTTGTTCGGATGAAGTTGGGACGACATTTGGACACATTTTGAACAAATACTTGTATCTAAGTAAAGCCGGGTGCACATTGTAGGATTTACAGTAGTCCTTTACAATTGTTGTTTGTCACACTGTAAGATCTCAGTTGTCTTTTAATGTCAGACTATGTGACACTCAAGACGTGTTAAAAGCGGACGCATGCAAGAAGACTCGTCTGGAGTTTGACATCATCAATCCGTGACGTGTTCGGTGACGTGAGCTGCATTACATCCGAGATTGAAATGGTGGCTAGCAAACAAAAACAGTCTCTAACTTTAATTTTGATCATGGCTTGTCTCTTGAAAAGATAAATGGAAAAAAACAAAGACTGTGTGTTGAGCAAGTGGTGGTTTGTTGTTGTCTCACTAATTGTCATCAGGTTCTGTGCTCCTATTGTTTTTTTATTTGACAGTCGCTGTAAGAAAAGCCACACTGCAGGACTCTGCCAGAATTTCATCAGAGTTAAAATCTGATCGCAGTGGTCATTAATTGGCTGTCGGTGAACATTGTCAGACTAGCTATCAAAGACTTCAGATTCTGGCTAAGGATCAGAGGAATCTTTTAGGATTCGCAAAATTTGTCTCAGACGGCCAAATCGTGGCCAGAATCGAACAAAACAACTTTTGTTAGAAACATGTTCAGAGTACTCTTGTTCAGTTAGCACAGAATAATAAACTGACTCCTCTTACTAAAACATCTTTGTTTTACATTTGTTAGAAGAACTTTCAGTGTAAAAGCCAAAGACACCTGCCTGTATTTATACATAGAGCAACATTTAAATTACATTGTGATATGTATTCAGCAAATAAACAGGCAAAATATCAATAATGTTTTCTTACACAAAAACTATCGTAGTTAGCCATTTTCTTAATATTTGTTTAGTAAATATAACATTGCTTTAGGCTCAGATTTACTAAACGGGGCAAATTAGCATGAGGGCGCAATCCCAAAAAAGCGCAGATGTGAGTGGAGAGTGCTGCACGTGATTTTCTGACGATGCGCAAAATGAACACAGACACAGCCGGAACTTTTCTATGATGACCAACACAATTTACTAAGAGCAGCACAAATTAGCTGCTCTGGCTTAAGACATGTTTTTTGGGAGTTAAATACTGGCGCAGATACAAGTAAATTGACTGGCGCAAACCTTAGTAAATCACCTTGCGTGATTAATTTAAGTACTCTCCATAAGTTTTGCATCTGAAAGGGAAACTCCTACAAATGCATATGCAATAAATTCAGCCGTAAAAATAATCCTGTCCACGCCTTTTCAGAGCTAATTTTTAAAGGTCCCGTTCTTCGTGATCCCATTGTTCAAACTTTAGTTAGTGTGTAATGTTGCTGTTAGAGCATAAATAATACCTGTAAAATTATAAAGCTCAAAGTTCAATGCCAAGCGAGATATTTTATTTAACAGAAGTTCCCTTTCAAAGCCTACAGCGAACGGCTGGCTTGGACTACATCCTGGTACTTCCTTCATAAATGACGTCAGTAGAACAGTAGAACAGACTAACCTCCGCCCACAAGAATACGCAAAAAAAGGGGGCGTGGTCTTGTTGCTGTCCCACGTGGAGAAGAGGACGGTCGCGTGGAGAAAAGGAAGTGCTGCGTTTCAGTGTGTTTGTCGCCATGTCGTTGAGACGCTGTTATTTTCATCCCGGAGTCAAATCACCTTTGTTTGGCTTTCCCGGGGACGCTGTAGAGATCATTGAGTGCATAGCCGCATACATCTCCCGTTAAGAGGCGTGACCTTTCCGTACAACTTGCGCTAAGCTGCTGTCGAATCACAACACAGGAACCGTGCCATGTGCGCTAAGCTGCTGTCGAATCACAACACAGGAACCGCTGGCACAATCAGAACTCGTTACGTATTTCTGAAGGAGGGACACGCGAAACATGAACACATGTTATATTGCACACTGTTAACACAATCAAAGCTTCAAAAACACACGAAGAACAGGACCTTTAACTGTGTGTCTTTAGTAAATCCTGACGTATTTTTTTGACGCCAAAAGAGGGTTTGCGCTGGTGCAAGCTGTTAGTAAATATGGCCCTTAGTGTTTTAAAGGGAGTTAAACTTCTTGTAGCATGTTTTAGCTGTCTAAATAGCTATTACAAATGTATTTTTGGTGCTAAACACAGGTGCCATAAAGCAAAAATACATAAAGCCCACAATAATAGTTGAATACACACACAAGTTTTTTTTTTTTGTCTGTCAGCTCAGTGTGATCTCAGTGTGTTGCTGGTTGACCAATTCCTGAAGTTACTAAAGACCAGTGACACCTGCAATCAACCAGAACTGTGGCACAGTTGCTCCTCATCTTCAGTGGATCCGCTTCAGTGGACACAGCCAGGTCCCTCAAGGTGAAGGAGATTTCTGACTCCCAAATGAAATTACTCTGCCGCAGCAGGGGAAATACGGTTCCCTCCTTTGCCAACCTGGCAACCCCAGCACTGCTGCTCCTGAGACCGTGTAATTTTCTGTTTTACATTAGAGAAATTAATTGTAAACATGCTTCTGGAATATTTTTCTTTATTTGAAAACTGTTTGAACGTCTCTGTTATTGCAGCTCTTTCTTAGAGAGCTATTGTTGACTTTGCTCTGTGCCCAAAGATGCTTCATTTCATCCTTGCATTTATTTTGCTCAATTACAAAAACAGAGACCCTGCTCAGGGTTGGTTGGAAAATTCTGAAACAAATGAGGTTGATGAATCCTTGAAAAAGAATAGCATATTTCTATGGTACTATAAAAAATGGCTTAAAGGTATAAGCTGTCCAATTCAGAGAAGGGCCAGTTTTTTTTCATATTTAATAATGTAGGACTAAAGTACAACTGACTTGATATTTTTATTGTTTGCCTGTTCAAAACTGGCTGCAATGACGTTAGGGTTGTGAATGGTTGTTAGGACGTTGCTTTGGGGTTACTATGATGACAATTTCACACCCCTCCATTATTTCTAAGTGGGAGAACTTGCGAAATAGCAGGGTGTTCAAATACTTTTCCTCACTGTATATCTAATGTAGATTTATCGGTTATCAGCCACAAGATGAAAACTAATTATTGGCTCAACAAGCACGTCAACTGGGGACTTGAATTCTGGGTGGTTGATATGTCGTTACCTATAAAAAAAAGTCCACCTCCAAGTCCCCAGTTGACGTGCTTGTTGAGCCAATAATAAATTTTCATCTTGTGGCTGATAACCGATAAATCTACATTAGATATACAGTGAGGAAAATAAGTATTTGAACACCAAGTATTCTTCCTCCAAACACGTTTAGTGGAATTATAACCAAAAAGTTATATTTTGGTCTCATCTGACCACATGACGTTTTCCCATTACTCTGGATCATCCAAATGGTCATTGGCAAATTTAAGACGGGCCTTGACATGTGCTGGTTTAAGCAGAGGAACCTTCCATGCCATGCATGATTTCAAACCATGACGTCTTAGTGTATTACCAACAGTAACCTTGGAAACGGTGGTCCCAGCTCTTTTCAGGTCATTGACCAGCTCCTCCCGTGTAGTTCTGGGCTGATTTCTCACCTTTCTTAGGATCATTGAGACCCCACAAGGTGAGATCTTGCATGGAGCCCCAGTCCGAGGGAGATTGACAGTCATGTTTAGCTTCTTCCATTTTCTGATGATTGCTCCAACAGTGGACCTTTTTTCACCAAGCTGCTTGGCAATTTCCCCGTAGCCCTTTCCAGCCTTGTGGAGGTGTACAATTTTGTCTTTAGTGTCTTTGGACAGCTCTTTGGTCTTGGCCATGTTAGTATCAAATCAAATCAAATCAAAATCAAATCACTTTATTGTCACACAACCATATACACAAGTGCAACAGCAGGTGAAATTCTTAGGTGCAGTTCCGAGCAACATAGTAGTCATGACATGACATGTACAACATTTAAAGCAGCATCAGATTACACATCTGATGCGCCCACAATTACTCACAGCACGGTAAACTCTACAATAAACAATAAATAATTTACACAATGTGAGTGTAGTTCTCACAGCTTTAAACAATATACACATACTTACAATATACATATACTTTAAACAATATAAAATCAAATCACTTTATTGTCACTCTACCATATGCACAAGTGCAACAGTAGGTGAAATTCTTAGGTGCAGTCCGAGCAAACATAGTAGTCATGACATGACATGTACAACATTTAAGCAACAACAGATTACACATCTGATGCGCGCACAATTACTCACAGCACAGTATACACTACAATAAACAATAAATAATTTACACAATGTGAGTGTAGTTCTCACAGCTTTAAACAATATACACATACTTACAATATACATATACTTTAAACAATATACACTAAACATACATTAAACAATAACCGTATACATTAAGCTATAGTAATATACAATGTACAGTATACAATATGTTCACAAATAGAAATCCGATGTACAATAGATGCTATATGATAAATAAATGTGTATATAATGTGTGTGTATCTACAGTGGGTTGTGCTGAGTGATATTCTGTCCAGTGTGTGTTATGATCCTGATGGATCAAGAGTTAAGTAGTCTGATTGCTTGTGGGAAGAAGCTGTTCTGGAGTCGGCTGGTGCGTGTTCTGATGCTGCGGTACCGTCTGCCTGATGGCAGCAGTGAGAGCAGCCCATGGTTCGGGTGGCTAGAGTCTCTGATGATCCTCTGAGCTCTTTTCACACACCGCCTGGCGTAAATGTCCTGGAGGGAGGGAAGCTCACCTCCGATGATGCAGCTGGCCGTGCGCACTACCCTTTGCAGGGCCTTGCGGTTGCGGGCGGTACGGTTGCCGTACCAGGTGGTGATGCAGCCAGTCAGCAGACTCTCTATGGTGCTGCTGTAGAAGCGTGTGAGGATGTGGCGGTTCATTCCAAACCTCCTCAGCCGTCACAGGAAGAAAAGGCACTGATGAGCCTTCTTCACAACGGCCTCAGAGTGGACGGACCATGAGAGTTCCTCTGTGATGTGGACACCGAGGAACTTGAAGCTGCTGACTCTCTCCACCGGTGCTCCATCGATGGTGATGGGGCGGTGTTCTCTCTCATTCCTCCTGAAGTCGACCACCAGCTCCTAGGTCTTGCTGACGTTGAGGGAGAGGTTGTGTTCCTGACACCACCGTGTCAGAGTGTGCACCTCCTCTCTGTAGGCCGTTTCATCATTGTCAGTGATGAGACTTACCACTGTCGTATCGTCAGCAAACTTGATGATGGTGTTGGAGCTGTGGGTTGCCACACAGTCATGTGTGTACAAGGAGTACAGGAGTGGGCTGAGAACACAGCCCTGAGGGGCTCCAGTGTTGAGAGTCAGTGATGAGGAGATGTTACTGCCCATTCTGACCACCTGGCGTCTGTTTGACAGGAAGTCCAGGATCCAGCTGCATAACAAGCTGTTTAAGCCTAGAGCCCGGAGTTTCATGTCAAGTATGGAGGGCACAATGGTGTTGAATGCTGAGCTGTAGTCTACAAACAGCATTCTCACATATGTGTTCCTCTTTTCCAGGTGGGAGAGAGCAGTGTGAATTGTAGATGAAATGGCATCATCAGTGGAGCGGTTTGTGCGGTATGCAAACTGCAGTGGGTCCAGTGAGGGAGGGAGAACAGAACAGATGTGGTTTCTGACTAGTCTCTCAAAGCATTTGCTGATGATGGGGGTCAGAGCAACAGGACGCCAGTCGTTTAAGCAGGTGGTTTTTGACTGCTTAGGTACAGGAACAATGGTGGACGTTTTGAAGCATGTGGGGACCACGGACAGGGAGAGGGACAGGTTAAAGATGTCCGTGAACACTCCAGCCAGTTGGTTCGCGCACGCTCTGATCACGTGGCCCGGAATGCCGTCTGGACCCGCGGCTTTACGGACGTTCACCTGCCGGAAGGATCTGGTTACATCCGCTAAAGATACGGAGAGTGAACTAACCTCTGCATCTTCAGCCACGAGCTCTCTCTCCGCGAGGGCGGTGTTAGTTCCCTCAAAGCGAGCATAGAAGGTGTTGAGCTCGTCCGGGAGAGAGGCAGCGGTATTCACGGTGGAGTTTGTGTTCCCTTTATAGTCTGTGATGGTGTTAATTCCCCGCCACATGCTTCTGGAGTCGGTGGTGTTGAACTGTCCTTCAATCTTGTCCCTATACTGCCGTTTTGCTGCTCTGATGGTTTTCCGGAGGGCATAACTTGCTTGTTTATGCTCCTCCGCAATACCGGAGTTAAAAGTGAAGGTCCGCGCATTGAGTGCCGCGTGAACACCCCCACAATATACACTAAACATACATTAAACAGTATACATTAATCTATAATAATAATATACAATGTACAGTATACAATATTATTCACAGTAGAGAGCCAATGTACAATAGGTGCTATATGATAAATAAATGTGTATATAATGTGTGTGTATCTACAGTGGGTTGTGCTGAGTGATATTCTGTCCAGTGTGTGTTATGATCCTGATGGATCAAGAGTTAAGGAGTTAATTGTTTGTGGGAAGAAGCTGTTCTGGAGTCGGCTGGTGCGTGTTCTGATGCTGCGGTACCGCCTGCCTGATGGCAGCAGTGAGAGCAGCCCATGGTTCGGGTGGCTAGAGTCTCTGATGATCCTCTGAGCTCTTTTCACACACCGCCTGGCATAAATGTCCTGGAGGGAGGGAAGCTCACCTCCGATGATGCAGCTGGCCGTGCGCACTACCCTTTGCAGGGCTTTGCGGCTGCGGGCGGTACTGTTGCCGTACCAGGTGGTGATGCAGCCAGTCAGCAGGCTCTCTATGGTGCTGGTGTAGAAGCGTGTGAGGATGTGGCGGTTCATTCCAAACCTCCTCAGCCGTCGCAGGAAGAAAAGGCGCTGATGAGGAACTTGAAGCTGCTGACTCTCTCCAACAGTGCTCCATTGATGGTGATGGGGCGGTTGTGTATGGAGGGCACAATGGTGTTGAATGCTGAGCTGTAGTCTACAAACAGCATTCTCACATATGTGTTCCTCTTTTCCAGGTGGGAGAGAGCAGTGTGAATTGTAGATGAAATGGCATCATCAGTGGAGCGGTTTGTGCGGTATGCAAACTGCAGTGGGTCCAGTGAGGGAGGGAGAACAGAGCAGATGTGGTTTCTGATTAGTCTCTCAAAGCATTTGCTGATGATGGGGGTCAGACCAACAGGACGCCAGTCGTTTAAGCAGAGTGTTTTTGATTTCTTCGGTACAGGCACAATGGTGGACGTTTTGAAGCATGTGGGGACCACAGACAGGGAGAGGGACAGGTTAAAAATGTCCGTGAAAACTCCAGCCAGTTGGTGCGCGCACGCTCTGACCGGAATGCCCGGAATGCCGTCTGGACCCGCGGCTTTACGGATGTTCACCCGCCGGAAGGATCGGGTTACAAACGAACATCCCCATTTAGCCACGGCTTCTGATTAGGGTACAAACGAATTGTTTTGGTCGGAACAACGTCTTCTACGCACTTCCTGATGAAACACGTTACGCCCTCAGTCCTGTGGCATAGAGTCCGATTGGTCCGACCAGCACTGGATGGTTCTGAGGGCGGGTGCTTCCTGTTTCAGTCTCTGCCTGTATGCGGGCAGAAGGAGAATGGAAGAGTGATCCGATTTGCCAAATGGTGGGCGCGGGAGGGATTTGTAACCATTCCGGAAGGGAGAGTAACAGTGATGCAGGACACGGTTCCCTCGCGTGTTGAAGTTAACATGTTGGTGGTATTTAGGTGCAATGCGTTTGAAGTTGGCTTTGTTAAAGTCCCCGGTCACAATAAACGCAGCCTCAGGATGCGCGGTTTCCTGCTCACTCACTGTCCTATACAGTTCCTTTAGTGCCCGGTCTGTGTCGGCTTGTGGGGGAATATACACAGCTGTGATGATGACCGCTGTGAATTCCCTCGGTAGCCAAAATGGTCGGCACAGAACCATGAGAAGTTCCAGATCAGGAGAACAGAAAGACTTGATTGAATGTACGTTCCTCTGATCCAGAGATGGGGACTCGAGTTTGAGACTCGGACTCGAGTGCGACTTAAGTCGCACACACAGTGACTTCAGACTCGACTTGAGACTCGTCCTCAAAAGACTTCAGACTCGACTCGGACTCGAGCTGCGGGACTCGTGAACAATGTTTATTTTTAGGAAACTTCTGATGAGCTCGATGTTATTCCCCTCCCTCCGGTACCTATAACCTGCCACGTAACTAGTGACGTACTACGTATCTGCTGCGCACGGCCACACATGAGAGGACAACGAACAATCATGTCGACTGCACCTGCCGCTGCTGTGCCACTCATCATAAGTTTTTAAAAGTGTGTGTGTGTGTGTGTGTGTGTGTTCTTGTATATGGTTCATGAGGACACAAATGTGTATAAAGAATAAAAGTATTCAGTTCATTTTATCACGAAATTCAAACGATAAATGCCGTTTTGACGCTCTAAAATGTGACGACTGATCACTGTATAGGCGCGTCAATTCAAGCAGCTGCGGCGCGCGCGCGAGTGAACGCAATCGATCATCTCTTCCAGAAGAATAAACATGAATTAATATCTTAAGGTATGTTGAGAATAACACTTACTGAAACGTATTATATGTCGTGTAATCGCTCAATCAGTGTTTCAATCGCGCAAAGACGTCAAACAGCTTCCACCCCCACGTCACGCCCATCATTTACCTCAGAGTCAGAAGTCATTCAGTGTCCACAGCTGTTAATTCACTAGAGAAATCAACTCTTTCACTAAATATATATATAAATTCTACTTAACCTGTTAGTGATGTCTTGATTATTTAATGCTATGTTAGATAAATCTGTCATGAAAAGGACAGTCACTAAGATTATATTTCAACATGGGTATTCAAATAAAACCTAATCATGGTTGATAATCCAAACTGCTTTAAAAAAACATACTAAATGGTGCTTTTTGAAATTCAAAAAAAGGCCAAAAGTTTTCTGTGATTGGTAGGTCTGGGGTAGGGTTAGTGTAGGTGGATAGATACCATTTGTACATTAGTAAAACCATTACACCTATGGAGAGTCCCCGTAAACCACGTGTGGGTAGTGTGTGCGCACTTGAGTACGTGTGTGTGACTGTGAGAGTGTTTCTGTGTGTTTGCTTGAGTGTGTGCTCTCTAAGTGGAAAAAAAGTGTTATTGCTTATAAATTTTGCAATGTTTTTGTGATACCCTGAGTAACAGAACTTTGTGGTTTCAGATGTGCTTTGTTGCACATAAAATTGTTAGCTATTAGATAAGCATCTTACTTGTTGTCTTTTCATATTCATTGATCGACATCTGCAGGTTTAATGAGCTGATATGGTATGTTAATAGAGAAAGGTGTCAAAATAACTTATTACATGCTTTGAATTCCTTATATATAGCTTTGCAGTGTTCTACACAGCCTGGATGGGTCGCCGTATGTGATGCAACACTTATTATAACCAGAGACTTATTATAATAAAGAGACTTGAGACTTGACTTGGACTCGAGCCCAGAGACTTGAGACTTGACTTGGACTCGAGCCCAGAGACTTGAGACTTGACTTGGACTCGAGCCCAGAGACTTGAGACTTGACTTGGACTCTAGCTCAGAGACTTGTGAGCATCTCTGCTCTGATCACACCAGGATCTGTTGATCATAAAACATACACCCCCGCCTTTGCTTTTCCCTGAGAGATCTTTTTCTCTGTCCATTCGGTGCACGGAGAACCCCGTGGTTTCAATGGCCGAATCTGGAATCTCAGCAGACATCCAAGTTTCTGTAAGGCAGATAATGCAGCAGTCCCTCGTCTCTCATTGGAAAGAGATCCACGCTCTCAGCTTGCAGAGTTTATTGTCCAGAGACTGAACATTAGCCAGTAAAATACTGGGAAGCGGGGGTCAGTTTGCGCGGCGTCTTACTCTGATGAGCACGCCGGCTCTGCTTCCCCTTCTCCGGCGGCGTTTCGGACAAAGGGGTCGGACTGCGCAGACAAAGGGCTCCGCTGCCGTGTTAGTAAGCAGCGGGTCGTCGTTGAAGAATTTAAAGTCCGGTTTTCGGTGTGCGATTGCCGAACCAATGTCCAAAAGTGTCTGTCTGTCATACGTAATAAGGCAGACAACATCCAAGACAAACACAAAAACTGTAAACAGAACAAACAAAAAACTACAATGTTTCAGCGGAGCTCGCAACGTAGCAGCCATCCTCGGCGCCATCTTGAGTCACAACGGTAGTTGGATTCTTACTGATTGTATGGGGTGGACAGGTGTCTTTATGCAGCTAACGACCTCAAACAGGTGCATCTAATTTAGGATAATAAATGGAGTGGAGGTGGACATTTTAAAGGCAGACTAACAGGTCTTTGAGGGTCAGAATTCTAGCTGATAGACAGGTGTTCAAATACTTATTTGCAGGTGTATCATACAAATAAATAGTTAAAAAAAATCATATATTGTGATTTCTGGAATTTTATTTTTTAGATTATGTCTCTCACAGTGGACATGCACCTACGATGACAATTTCAGACAACTCCATGATTTCCAAGTGGGTGAACTTGCAAAATAGCAGGGTGTTCAAATACTTATTTTCCTCACTGTAGTCAACTAAAATCGAATGGGTTTAGTTAAATTGTAATGCATTAAATAAGAATTTCTCTAAAACGTCCAAAACGACATTAGGTGTATTTATGCTGCTACTTTAAGACCAAATGCACTAACGCACATTCGATATTCTCACAACTGTTTACGTTCTCTTAAGACATATCTGACTGTGTTTACGTAAATACTTCACAGTATCTTTTAGTAGCTGAGTTGTTTGCTTACTTTTTCATTAGTCTTCCCATTAACGCAATCATTGGCTGCGTCTGAAAAAGTAGGCAGTCTTAGCGCTTTAACTTAGCGCTGCCTTATAGGCAATGACTCTGCAGGCAGTGTTTGCGTACGAAGGCACCTCACGATACTGATTTAGGACAGACTTCTGAGGCAGCGTAACAGTTTTATGATCTACAGCTCAATAGAGCAAGCTTTGGTGATAACTAAACAAATATTTATTTACTACAGTAGCAATTTTTGGTTAGAAAAGATATCAGAATTGGAAAATATTGGTCAAAAAGGTACATTTTACAACTGACCAGCAACTACAACTTTCAGACGACATATTTCTTTTTCTTACTGTTACCAAATGGAACGCACAAGATTTTGGGAAATCGCAATTTCATGTTGCATTTTTTTTGGCTAGTCAGTAGACGTAGGTCGTGGCAGCAAAAAAATACTGTGGTGACCATGCTAAATTCCGTCTTTGAACCTCTCACTGCATGACGTAGGACAGGGATGGGCAACTCCAGTCCTCGAGGGCCACTGTCCTGCAAAGTTTAGCTCCCACCCTGATAAAACTCACCTGCCTGTAGCCTTCTAGTAATCCTGAAGACATTGATTAGCTGGTTCAGGTGTGTTTGATTAGGGTTGGAGCTAAACTCTGCAGGACAGTGGCCCTCGAGGACTGGAGTTGCCCATCCCTGACGTAGGACCACCGTTTAGGACCTACGACCACAGATCGTGACGATTGGTCATTTTTCATATTGGACAGCACAAAATTGTACAATGTGTACTGGGCATTAGACAATGACGGGATGACACCAACGTAATTTAAACAATAACTGTGAACATATCAACATGGGATATTGTTGATGAAAAAAAACGAGGGTATTAAGTAGTTTAAAAATAAAAACTTTACCAAAATCCTGCTTTTTGTCGAATAAAAAGAGGATACAAAATATTACTGACTGTTTTTAACAAGTTTTCTATTAAAATGATACATTTTCCCAGTGTTTTATTTAATACAATCTTGCAACCATGTGCACGCGGGCTCTCTCTCTACACTGTGGAAGCGCTTGCCGATGATCTGTAAATAAAGAAAACAAGTACGCTGGAGTTCTGTGATCTCCAATAGACTAAAAACTACACTAAAATTCCCCAGACATTTAGTCAACTAAAACTTGACTAAACAAAAACAACAAATATGAAGAAGAAGAAAAAAAAACTAGAAAGTTTATTTGACACAGGACTTAAAAGAAATAGCTGACAAAATTAACACTACACCAAAAAGAGTAATTATTTCCATCCATCCATCCATCCATCCATCCATCCATCCCATCCATCCAATCTTAAAGGTCCCGTTCTTCGTGATCCCATTGTTCAAACTTTAGTTAGTGTGTAATGTTGCTGTTAGAGCATAAATAATACCTGTAAAATTATAAAGCTCAAAGTTCAATGCCAAGCGAGATATTTTATTTAACAGAAGTTCCCTTTCAAAGCTTACAGCGAACGGCTGGCTTGGACTACATCCTGGTACTTCCTTCATAAATTACGTCAGTAGAACAGACTAACCTCCGCCCACAAGAATACGCAAAAAAAGGGGGCGTGGTCTTGTTGCTGTCCCATGTGGAGAAAAGGACGTAGTGCTGGGCGGTATGACCAAAAATGTATATCACGGTATTTTTCTAAATTATATCGGTTTCACGGTATATGACGGTTTTTTCCCCTATGCATGACAGGGTGTTAATCACATTTTCTACTGTTTGAGAGAGGAAATACTGCACTAGATTGATTAGAATGCCCTGTTTTACAGTCATGACGAGTGAATATTGTAGAAAAATTCCACACTAGAGTTAATAGGTCTACAGGTTTACAAAATGATGCTGTGGAGAGACAACAACCAATAAAACACAGACCTGCAACATGCTCAGAATCATACTTACAGACACCTGAATATTAAAAGTTGAGTTGAGGGCACCTTAAGCATTTTAAAAATCTAACCCTATATAACAACAAACTGCCAAAACAAGGGAGAAACGCGGATATTTGCAATACATTAAGAGCACTCTGAACGAATGACACACATCAGTTTAACACAGAAAGAATAAAGCAGTTACTTTTTGGCCCATTCTTCTTTAAATTGTCAGTTTATTTATTGATACTTACATCATTGTCTTTTGAATAATCCATCGTGTCAGCGCGTTCGTGATCAGAGGTTATCAGTGTAATCAGTGCATACATTTCATTTTAATAAGACGTGATGAAATATGCGCGCATACACGCTTCTGGCTCATGTCTAGAGCACTAGAGTTTATGAAATATGTCCATAAAAAACTTAAACGCGCTCGCTCCGGTCTATATCAGTGCTATATGATCCATGTGGTGAGCGTTGTTAAACCCATCGCGGCGCTCCGTGCAGAAACCGCTCTCTCTCGCGCGCCGCGTGTAGTTTGAATTCTCAACTATAATCAAGGGCTGAATCCGACATCGCCCCCATAACCTCAAATATAGCATTATTTAGAGGGCACAGCGCTTTTTAGTGGTGTCCGAAACCTTAGTGGACGTTATTGAGTGCACTCATTCTATCCCATTGCACCGCAACAACGAGTGTACAGCCGATGTACACACATTGCCTGTCCGACTTCACGCACGTTTTCATTCACTCCTTCAAATAAAGTGATAACGTAGGGAATAGTGAATGAGAGTATAGGATTCAGCCAGGCTGTGCTGTAATGCGATCTCAACTGTGCTCTGACTGCTCTTACTACAGTGCATCAATGAAATGGGTCCCCTCTCAAACAATGACGCGCAGCGCCGCGTTCCGAACGTTGTTTAAGCGACATATACCGGTATTGCGGTATCATCAAAATTCATATCATTAAAAAAATAAATACCGGTATTCGGTATGAACCGGTATACCGCCCAGCACTAAGAGGACGTGTCGCGTGGAGAAAAGGAAGTGCTGCGTTTCAGTGTGTTTGTCGCCATGTCGTTGCGACGCTGTTATTTTCATCCCGGAGTCAAATCACCTTTGTTTGGCTTTCCCAGGGACGCTGTAGAGATCATTGAGCGCATAGCTGTATACATCTCCCGTTAAGAGGCGTGACCTTTCCGTACAACTTGCGCTAAGCTGCTGTCGAATCACAACACAGGAACCGTGCCATGTGCGCTAAGCTGCTGTCGAATCACAACACAGGAACCGCTGGCACAATCAGAACTCGTTACGTATTTCTGAAGGAGGGACTTCATAGAACAAGGAACTCGTCAGCCCGTTTTTAGGAGAGTGAAAACAGCGGTGTACAGATAAGTAAATTGTGTGAAAATACTGTGTTTTTTTACACGCGAAACATGAACACGTTATATTGCACACTGTTAACACAATCAAAGCTTCAAAAATACACGAAGAACGGGACCTTTAAAGTTACTGAAACTCTCAGAAATGCCTTATTTTTGTGGGAGATTATAGAGTCAAATTGCAAGTTGCAAAAACTACTTCAACATCTTTAAAACCCATTTTCCAAAGCCTCTCATATCAGACTCATTGTCACAGTTGCATCTCTTTCATATGGTCCTTGAAATCAGCGTGTGACCTTTGAAAATAGGGGGATTAAAGGATTCATAACCTTTCTGACTGAAACATTAAAGGCGGGGAAATCTCCTGCACACCCCCTTTTCTGGAAGCACACCTGCCTTATCTCACCATCGGCCGTTATGTGTCTGGATAATTTTTCGATCATAATAAACATGCTCTTTTCTTTTTCTACATAATGAAGTAATGGCCAAACCCACTGAGTCTTGCAGCTTTGATTGACAGGTAGCAAAATGCAGAAAGACTGTAGTATATTAAACACAAGCGTGGTGTTTGGCTACAAGAACTGTAACCCAACACAGTGGTTTGTCTTGGCTTGCAATCAAAGAGTTGGCTGGTAGGTAGAGTGTTGGTGCAAGACAAAGGGAGCATTGTTGCAGCCCAGAGCTCTTTCCCACTCAGGCTTACAGGAGCTTTTAGGTGAAGAGAGAAGCTTTGGTTGCCAGTCACCTGGAAGGAAGCACTGGCTGTAGGAAGGATCTGATGTTGGTTGGAATAAGTCTATGAGTCTCGAGCTGAAATCTAGCTCCTATGGATCCATGACTACTGCTTAAGATAGGATTTCATTTCCTGGTTGGCTATCTGTGTTTTTTGGTATGGTTCAGCATGGTTTAATAGAACGCTTCTGGTATTCTTGCTAATGGAAATCTTTTTTCTTTTCTTTCTTTTTTTTTTTTTTTACAATCAAGCCATTTTTTTTTTGCTGTAAATGTATAGTGACGTCCTGATATTAATTTACTTTTAAATTCTTTTTTTTTCACAGAAAGATATAAACTCTCACCGCTGTCCAAATCATTGGCATAGATGGTAATGAATAAAACAGCATGCAGTGGGAGTCCCGACATCACGACATATGGTAGCCGACACTTACACTAAACCCGACAGGGCACAAGAATACAAAGTGCTTCCATATGGCTCTTGGATATAGCCATACGCTCTTAATATTTTCATTTAAACCCGAGTGATATACCACAGCCACAATTCAAAAGAGAAAACTATGAAACCTTGGGCAAAAGAACAAGCAAACAAGTACCTGACACTTTCTTTGCAACCTTATCTAGCTAACATTTTGTATGCATTTATTAAATGTATAAAATATTTTGTATTTTAATAAAAAATTATTTATTATTATTAGTAGAAGTATTAGTATTGTATTGTATAGTAGATGTATAGTATATTATTGTTATAGAAGTATAGTATTATATTATAAATAATTAATTATTTATCGACTTTAATATATTGGCCAGATGCAGTGGTGTAAAGTACACTGGATTCTCGAGCAGTGGCGATTCTCTGGAGTGATGAATCCCGCTTCTCTGTCTGGCAATCCGATGGATGAGTCTAGGTTTGGCAGTTGCCTCGAGAACGGTACTTGTCTGACTGCATTGTGCCAAGTGTAAAGTTTGGCGGAGGGGGGATTATGGTGTAGGGTTGTTTTTCAGGGGTTGCGCTTGACCCTTTAGTTCTAGTGAAAGGAACTATTAATGCTTCAGCATACCAAGACATTTTGGACAATTTCATGCTCCCAACTTTGCGGGAACAGTTCGGGGTTGGCCCTTTCCTATTCCAATATGACTGCGCACCAGTGCACAAAGCAAGGTCCATAAAGACATGGATGAGCGAGTTTGGTGTGGAGGAACTTGACTGGCCTGCACAGAGTCCTAAACTCAACCCGATAGAACACCTTTTGGATGAATTGGAGCGGAGACCCATAAACACACTCCTAAACCTTGTGGAAAGCCTTCCCAGAAGGGTGGGCCAACTCCATATTAGTTCATCTATCTTGTCTATCTATCAAAAAATAAATAGCAAATTATTATTATTATTATTATTATTTAATTCAGACCATAGACTGTAAAAAAAAGATAGACACATCTTTTTCCCCCCTTTCAACTGTAGAAATGAAGCCAAATATCCTAGAAACAGTGTTTGCTGTTTACGTCAATTGGAGCCAGAGTCTGTGCAGTAGTGATCCTGAGGTGGAGCCGCGGTATCGAGGTTCCTGCCCGATACTCTTGCAGACTCAATCGCAGGCACAGCTGTCAATCATGACGTTACACCCTGTTAAAACAAATTTATTGGAAAAACCCTTGAACATATGTCTGCGTGATAAGAACCTGCCTAATGACAGAAACCATCTTTGGAAATCTTTGGCTCAATTACATGGAGAGGGCGGGTTTTTTGACCTATACTGCATCCAGACACAATTATGCACCAAAGATGAAGACTTTTGTGTGCAGTGTCACCATTTCTAAGTGGCACCTGTCAGTTGTCATCCATCATAATCTGACGCTCTATCAGCTTCTCAGTGAAAGGTCACCCGGATCAGTAAAGCACTGGCCCTTTTCGTGTGAAGGCCAGAAGGGATCATCTAATTCTTGGCAGCTGCAGGTTCATGGATCTCCGGCCCGCTGAGCATGTGCCCTGTTTGGGGGCAGTCTGACAGAACGGCTCCAGACTTCAGCATGTGAGGCTCTATTGACGTTCAGCAGAGCAGAGCTAAGAAGTGACGGAGCATCTCTCTATTTTTTCACCGTTGTGAATTAACGAACCAGAAATAACCATGCTTTGTTTACTATTCCTCAAATTTTGGAAAGGTTTTTTTCCCTCACATGACAAAATCACAATCTTTTTCTTAAAAGGGTCAGCTTAAAATATCTTAATACATTATCTGTAATAGAATTTATTGAAACTATGCTTCAAAAATGACTTCCACCATTTTCTTACCTTAAACATACAAATATTTGAACACACGACCGTACACATTTACACATCAATGAGCTCAGAAATTATGGGTAGATACTATACTGAGGTAATTAGGAGAAAAATATTTTACCAGATCTCGTACAATTTCAGTGTGTAGCACCTGCTGTTTTTTGATTAAATAACAGGTGGTGATGCAATTAAAAAAAGTACAGTTTGTCACAAAAAATCAGTTTCAAGATGCATGTTGACTAAATTCAAGCATTAAAGAGAAAACGGTGTCTTCACTTTTATCTTTTTACACATTCATTTCCCACATATAAGTTAATGAGGAAAGGAAAAACAAAAGAAAACTGCAACAACAGACTAGCATGTTGACTACTTGAACATACATTTTGCTCTTCTTTCTTTCTGGGCATCAAATTTCTCAATGACTCTCTGATCAAAGTCAGTCATCTCAGTAGTGTCATGACGTTTGCATTGTTCAGTCAGATATTTGAGGTCTCTTACCCCCGTTGTTGTCCACAAAACTTCAGTACAGACACTTTGAAATAAAAGACAGGGAAGGCAATAAAGGGCATTGCTAACAACACAGCCAGCCAGCCACCTACGTTTCTCATAACAAGCGCGTGAAGCTCCGAGTGCAGCTTCAACCTCTGTCACTGGCCTGCTGCTGGATTTGTAAATCGCGTTGGTCCAGTTCGGGATCCTTAATCCTTTTTTTTTCTTCCAGCGGACGCCTTGTGAAAAGAATTTGGTTTAACTGCTGCCATCTCTACGAAAGTGATCATCCTAACAAGGTTTTGGCGGAGTCGGAGTGACGATGTCACCGGAGCACTTTCGCTTTAGTGGACAAGAGCGTGAAGTTGAATGACAGGTGAAGAGAACCAATCAGATTAGATAAAATAACATGTCTCCAATCTGATTTGCAAGGGACGCAGCGACCTGCGTCCGGAGGAGGATCTTTAAGAAACCAATTAGAGACCAGCTTCAGGTCACATGCTGCCCGAAGATTTTTGATCTCGGATAGACATCCATTTGTCCGGCGTCCCTCGCACATGAAACCGCATGAAACATATTGAAGAACATATAAAATAGTTAACCGATCAAAGCCAGTTTTTATTAAATGCTGAGGCTCTTACTAACAGCTGGCACATCGTATGAGTAAACTATTTTATTTTTATTTAATTTTTATATCCTTTTTGTTTACATGTATATTTCTGGAATTTCGATGGGGGCGGTGTCCCAGCGCCCTCTATTGACCAGCCGCCACTGGATGATACACACATTCTTGCAGTTTGGAGCTTTAGTTTTGGTAAAATGTATTAATTTGTTAGCAAACTAGTGGTTGGAGGGTGCAGCATATACACATTTTCTGTGTTATATTCTTATTTTCAATTTCTGCGCTCTGCAGCTTATGCCATGTGTTTGGCCACCACTTGACTCATCAACTCCATCTTTAATATTTATTATCGTTCAATTATTCAGTCTCCTTTCTAAAAAGACGTAGGTAGACGTTACATTTGAGTCAGAGGGAGACCTGGAAAACGAATATTCTTAACTATCCTCCTTGAAATGTGATATCATATGATTATTATACACCGTCTCTGCTTTAACAATCTGCTTCAAGACCTTGAAAACATTTGCCCTCTCCATGCAACACTGAGATTATACTGCTTGATTATAAAACTCTGAACCGTGCGTAAAAGTCAAAATCAGTAGAGAGTGGAGCTCGAGGAACAGTATTTCCACTCCTGCAAAGCGCAAGGAGCCACTCTGCATCCGTTTTGGAAAAACAGATCAAAAACGACCTACTCACAAGAAGTTTTTGGACTGCGACAGCATGCTGGTGGAGGGGCGAGGGTTAAATGTTGAAGTCTCGATTCATGAGAAAGATTGGTCGGTGGCCAGTCACTTTGTGTGCTTTCTTTATGAAAAGTAAATCATCCAGAGCTCCCCGGGTTTCGCTTATTTGAATTGTCTGAATGAGCGACAATCGCTGGCTGGTCTGGAGAGTCGTGAGTGACGACAAAGTCTTTCCCCCACTCCTCAGAAATTAAATGTGTGCGTCAAGTCTAGTCCAGCACTTCATCACCAATCCCTCGCTCTCGTCTGATTTGTGAAATGACGGTCTCTTCCCTGCTGGCGGGCCGAGAGGGTTTGGTGAATGGCTGTCATTGTGTTGGCTGAGGGGGCATGTCTGTGCTCTCTGGCTGATGAGGCCGCAAGACAGTGGGCACACTTTGGCTCCTCTTCAAAGAGCTCACTCATTAATAAACTCTCATCCCCTCCTCCTTTTATCACAAGGACACTTTATCACACTGTTCTTTTCTTTTCTTGAGTTAACAAATACCTTTTTATCTCGCTCTGCTGTCTAACAAGGGCATATCTCACAGCTCTGCTATTTTAAACACCCCATCACACTTCAGCGCAGTGCTGTTTATTAATAACTGTGCTATTTTAGTCCAATTGCCTAATTTTCTTAATGCCAGGATCACAATTACTTTGTAAAAATGGCTTTCTGTGGATTGTTGAGCTGTTGTTTTGTGACTTTCACTCTATTCTGTACATTGGCACTACTTTTTTTACTTGATGCACAAAATAATTTTCATCGTTTGTATAAATTCCGTTTGGTGCCTTAGGCCAAAAAACATACTCTACATAAGTACATGAACACAAACACTTCTAGCTACACAAGCTTGATTTCACAACACTGTTTTCTACTACCATGGCAGAGCTACAGTTTTAAAAGAATCTTGTTGAGAAAGTTGGTTAAAATTAGTTGGTGTCTACCTGAATAATAACACCTCTCATGTGATATCGTCACAACCATTGTCACTTTGCTTATTAAACGAATGTGGTGTAGATGGACTCCACCTAAAGAACAAAAGGATATTCTGAGGAATTTGTTGTGCCCCGAGGAGTAAATTAGCAGGTGTTCCGCTCTCTTTGCATTTTTCTCAGCTTTCTCCACTCTTACTGGCAATCTGGCTGAGAGGCCCATTGTGTTGCTGTTGCCTAGGATATGCCTCTCTTGTTTGGTAAATGGTTGCATGTCCAGGCAAGCAAAATTATCACTTAGTTGGAGGTATTTCCCCATATGGCCTTCTCATTTCCAACCAAGGGTCAATGTAGGTCTCTAATAGATATCTCTTCACCCTTGTGGAATCTTCACGTCTTCTCTTGTTTTCTTGCTGAAATGTACGTTTGTCTGTTCCGACACAATGGACGCTATTAAATGAACACTAAAATGATTTTTCCTTTCTGTACAACTAAAGTGCATTTGAGCAGTAGGGCAACTATTCATTTTTAGTCATGTTTCTGAAGCCTATCCATGACTAGTCAGGACAGACCCAGCACGTTGTGGTCAAATTAATTGACTAGTTGTGCAAGTTATCAGAGCTCAAAAAAGGACAAAAACCCAACATAATAGTGTTCAGAGTTGTGGACTACATTCCAGATCTTGTAAAGCCATACGAGAGATTTGTGTAAGAGACCACAATCGAAGTCGCCCTCCACCCTAGCCAGGTTTGAAGTCAATGAACTGTTAAGCACGTGAACCAACCGAGATGACCTGACCTGTACTCTAACTCTGTCACCTTATCCATAGTTTTCAGTCACTGTCGCGGAGCCTTGGAGGGCAAAACCGCCATAGAACTCCATAGAACGGCAGCACAAGCCTGTCAAATTTCCATCTTAAAACAAAAATATGTGAACAAGATGCACGTTTTGGGCACTTATGATCCATATACAGCACCTGCTGCAGTATTTCAATCACTGACGGCGGGACATTTTTAAAACGCTTAACGTGAAAAACACTATAGGGTGAGCTGCACCAATAAGGATTAAATTAAGCAAAGTTTAAAGGATTTGTTGATATGGGTTTATTTTAAATCGAGTCGTTGCACCACTTAATTTTAAACACAAATTAAATACGCAGTAAAACATTATAGAGCTGATAAAGCAGCAGATGGAGGGTGAACTGAAGACAGGCTAAGAATCCTTAGTGCAACCCACCCTTAAAGTGCCGTAATGTATTAAAACAGTGATATTAAAGGAGGACTCCGGTGAATTTTTAAGTTAATCTTGATCGTTATACCTTTTGTAAGTACTGTCTATAGAAAAAAAAACGAACCGGATTGGTGCTTGCAACACAGAGCTGTTACAGTTAATGCCCAGAGCTCCCACTCAGCTAACACGGCAGCTATGGGGGCATATACATAAAGAGTGTCTTTGTGCCTCTTAACAGACACAAAATGCAACAATGTCTGTCCAACATGAACAGGGCCCTTACATGACAACGAGATGCATTTAGCAACTTAGCCATCGTTTAAACTCACAGAGATAGTGTTTTAGACGGCAAGATGTAGTCTCACGCTAAAGTCCCGTGGGAACTCAGTTGTAGCCGGTAAAATGTAAATAGTCCAGGGGGGAGGAGTGTTGTGTGTGTGTGTGTGTGTGTGTGTGTGTGTGTGTGTGTGTGTGTGTGTGTGTGTGTGTGAAGAGTGATGATCGGCTCACAAGTGAAGAAGAAATGGTTCGTAACGCTCCTCCCCCCTGGACTATTTACATTTTACCGGGTTTTTAACTGAGTTCCCACGGGACTTTAGCGCGAGACTACTGCTTGCCGTCTAAAACACTATCTCTGTGAGTTTAAACGATGGCTAAGTTGCTAAACGCATCTCGTTGTCATGTAAGGGCCCTGTTCATGTTGGACAGACATTCTAATTGCATTTTGTGTCTGTTAAAGACACTCGTTATGTATATGCCCCCATAGCTGCCGTGTTAGCTGAGTGGGAGCTCTGGGCATTAACTGTAACAGCTCTGTGTTGCAAGCACCAATCCGGTTCGTTTTTTTTTTCTATAGACAGTACTCACAAAGGTATAACAATCAAGATTAACTTAAAAATTCACCGGAGTTCTCCTTTAAAAGATCAAATTCAGTTTACACCTTTTTGATGATGCATACTATATACAGGCGAGTAGATGAGTCAAGAATATGAACGCCACGTGGTTCTTTATGGTTTCGATGGGGAAAACACCTAACGAGAAACCTTGTGTTGCATAAATATTGTGTTCGTCTGCTTTCCTTTACAAAGTATGCAACATCAATAAGGTGTATATTGAATTTGGTATTTTAATATCACTGTCTTACCGCATTAATACAGACTACAAACCTGGTAAAAATGACTAGCGGGCAATGGAGGAGAGTCTTGTTTTGCCCTCCAGGTGGGCGTTCCTATAAGCGTGTGACGACACGTGAAATATGGATTGGTCCTATGAACTAACAAAACATGTGCAGGAAATGAGAATGTCAGCCTTAACCAAGAACGAGGGCTTTGCAATCATCTAGCTACCAAGATCTCCAGCAGTGGGATGCTGTTGAGTGGCTCCAGCCACTGAAGGTGATGTACTCTTTTCAGGATTGGGGACCTAAAGAGGAGAACAAACAAATACCAATTCCCCTTTACCTGAGCTTCCAAACACTAGAAGAGGTCTTCTACAAGGTCAGCCATTTTAAAACGTCCGCAATACTGCACGCTTGTCCCTTGAGAGCATAGAAACTAGGAACCTGGCGTTTGGGGACCCGAGGTTCAACAGGAGTAACAGAAGAGAGCTGCCGGAGAGAGTGTTTGTCAGCTGAGAGGAGCAGATGGATGGAACAAAGGCAGTCATTGTTATGGACTTGAATGGCTCACGTGTTTCTGGGCTTGAGGCCCAGGCTCTGCAGCTTACCTGTGCTTTGTAGCCATGTAAGAATCTGGCATCAAACCTTAGCTGTCAAGTCCTATGAAAATATTATTATACCCCAATAGAAGATGCTGTCTTGGGAGCCGTCAGAAGATTTGGTTCTCTAGAAGGCAGCTTTGGGTGGGGGCAGTGTTTGCACATGGAAGCAACTTCCTCTCATCGAGTCAAGCTTGGCAGTTTATCAATGAGGACCTCACACCTTGGAAGTGTGTGTCTGCCTGGGCCTGTCCTTATCAGCTGTCCTGTGACATCTGCCTCTATTGTCTGAACAAGAGCATTGGCTATGAGATCCTTTTTTGGGGGTGGGGTTAGATTACCTCAGGTGTAAGACCAGTTCAAACAAATTTGATTATAACTTGCTCGGTTGGACATCAGTGACAGTGTTTTGTTTTCTTTAGTTTTTTTCTTCTTCTTCTGTAAGCTACTATGGAGCATGTCGTCTTGTAGTAGTTGCTCCATTTTTGGATTCAAACCTTCAATCCTCATGGAGCAACTAGAGGTAAAGTGCCTTGCTCAATGGCACATTTTAGTTAATTGATTGCCCCTGTGTGGTATGATTTTTTTTTTTTTTTTGTATTTTATATATCTGCCTAAATCTTTTAAAGCAAAAGTTTACTCAACTACTTTATTCTTCTGTGCAACATAATAGGATATGTTTAGCAGAATGTTAATGCTGTGACATCAGTCATCATTCACTGATGGTCTTGCCCACCACAGACAGTGAGGAAAATAAGTATTTGAACACCCTGCTATTTTGCAAGTTCTCCCACTTAGAAATCATGGAGGGGTCTGAAATTGTCATCGTAGGTGCATGTCCACTGTGAGAGACATAATCTAACAAAAAAAAAAATCTAGCTCCATTGGCCAGCTCCTCCCGTGTAGTTCTGGGCTGATTTCTCACCTTTCTTAGGATCATTGAGACCCCAAGAGGTGAGATCTTGCATGGAGCCCCAGTCCGAGGGAGATTGACAGTCATGTTTAGCTTCTTCCATTTTCTAATTCGATTGCTCCAACAGTGGACCTTTTTTCACCAAGCTGCTTGGCAATTTCCCCGTAGCCCTTTCCAGCCTTGTGGAGGTGTACAATTTTGTCTCTAGTGTCTTTGGACAGCTCTTTGGTCTTGGCCATGTTAGTAGTTGGATTCTTACTGATTGTATGGGGATGACAGGTGTCTTTATGCAGCTAACGACCTCAAACAGGTGCATCTAATTTAGGATAATAAATGGAGTGGAGGTGGACATTTTAAAGGCAGACTTACAGGTCTTTGAGGGTCAAAATTCTAGCTGATAGACAGGTGTTCAAATACTTATTTGCAGCTGTATCATACAAATAAATAGTTAAAAAATCATACATTGTGATTTCTGGATTAGTTTTTTTTTAGATTATGTCTCACAGTGGACATGCACCTACGATGACAATTTCAGACCCCTCCATGATTTGCAAGTGGGAGAACTTTCAAAATAGCAGGTGTTCAAATACTTATTTTCCTCACTGTATCTCATTAGCACTTACTCCTATTCAAAGTGGCACATTGTGTGCGGTTACAAGACATTGGGTGTGTCTCAGTCAGCTCCCTAGCTTCCAAGGTCATGAATCAGTATATCATGTACATGAATGGTAAGGACATCAATGGTACAATGCACTGGTAAGGATAGTAAGGGCGCTGGCTCACTAAACATTGGGCCACTTGGACACTATTTCCGGCGCCATGACAATGTACTCATTGTACAATGTCACTACTGGTATTTAATGAACTACAGTAGAACTGATATCTTTTTAATGTTATTTAAAGTACATTATGAAAAATACTTTGCTTGTTACGTTACATTGATGTGCAATAAATTAACTGGATGTTAACTGGATTATGTTCATTACCTGCCTAGCGATGTATGTTTATGCTAAAATGTAATTAAATAATGGTTTGTATTTTAAAACGCATACATCCCGTGTCATTTTGTAGTGAGTTGGCTCAAGTGATTTTATGTTTAACGCTTTACAATTTCTGAACATAGTGCACATCGATGTTCCCTGGTTTTCACACAGTACATTGTGGGACTTTTTATGGAGTGAACATTTCAGTGCACTGGTAGGATTTTGAGATTGAGACAGCCCTTAAAATAGCTTAATCAGTGCCCTGACTACTGAACTAGGGAGCTTATTAAGATGCACTCATTGTCAAGCCTACTCATTGTGGTTGAACTTGATTTGAACCATAGTTCGATTCCACCACCTCGGAAAAAAAGTCTTAAGAAGAAAACCTTTCTTAACTTCTATTAATTCCTTATTTTCTAACTTTAAGAACATTTTGAACAGCTGTATATGATGCATATATTACTATTATGATTATGCTGAATTCTAAATTCACTAGCAACTCAAATTGGTCAAAAGTGACACGCCTCGTTTCAATATCGATAAAATAGTTCTTAGAATTTATCTTAGGAAATTTTGTAACTTCTTTCTTAAGAAGATTTTCGTGAATGCTGCCCCAGGTCTTAAACTTTAACTTTAGCATTGGAGCTTGGTAAAGTCAGAATAAGCAGTGATAATTTACTTGGCCGCGTTGTTTGCAGGACATCAGTGTCACTTGCCATTAATTGGATGATCATCAACAGTAGTTTACTTCCACAAATTGAGCCAAATTGCTTTCATACTAATTTTGAACCGCTCTGGAGTCGACATGAATTGATATTCCCCATTTTTCAAGCGGGCTTGTGTGCGGTACTTTGATGCCGCATGTTTCTGTTGCCAGTTTAAGAGCACAGATTAGGTCCACAGCCATGCTAAAGACCATAATAAGAGCTCACTGTTGGCGTTCTCTAGGGTTGAGGTGTATCGGTTCAGCCACAACATCCTTTCTTGAGGTGCCAGAACCCTGGACTGTCTGGACACTGTGCTGAACTCTTGATCTAACAAGGCGCCACACGATTTATTAGAGATTTTTATACTTCTAATGCACATATTTGTTTCTGACACATGTTGGAACACTATGCCTGAGATAATTGTTGGTTTTATTCCTGTTTTATGTGAACACACACAGTCCCCTTGTTAATTGTGGAATGAGAAGCTTAATCAGTTGGAAACCCCGGAGCTAAGATGATGTTCATATCCTGTGTTCTGTTCTGCGGGTTATATTTTCATATCAACCATTTCAAATAAATACATATTAATAAAGAATGAAGACCAACACCCTGCAGACATTCAAAAATGTTCTTGTTTTTTTCCTTCTTGATTATAGTTACGATCCTAAAATTCGCTCTAGCAAAATCTCATGGATATCGCAACACTAATGAAGCCTGTTTCCGCCACTAAGTAATTGCGAGTTATAAAGTCAGATAAAGTTTGTCTCAGAATTCTGACTTTATATCACACAATTGCGAGTTTATATCTCAGAATTCTGACTTTATAACTCGCAATTGTGAGAAAAAAAGTCAGAATTTTGAGATAAGTCGCAATCACTCTTTTTATTTTTTTATTTAGTGGTGGAAACTGGCTTCCATACAACTCAGTTGGATTTGTGACAACAAAAAAAACTTAAAGATAGCCTTATGGAAGTTTTTGCACACATTTGCACCAAACAAGAAAGAAAAAAATCATGAGTTCATGAGCTTGTTGCTCATTATTGCTCTTTTCTAGTTGTGCACACCAGACTAATAGTTGCTCTTTTTTTATTTAAACGTTTCACTTTGAAATATTTTGTGTCTGTGATGTGTTGGCTACTCTCTAGGGCTTTTTGTCGTAGACTTAAAACATTTTTAAATTTCAATTTGTTCTTGAGAACATTTGGTCTTTTGAGTATATTTAAGATTTGGTAAGTTTCCATGTCACGTCAACTTGTTAAAATGTTTTATTTATTATTTGAATGATTTATCTCAGCTAGCAGGAAAATATATTCAATTGCTATGCATAAAAAAAAAATTGTGCTACATGTTTTTCCTTCCGTAACATGTTTTTCCCTTCTACATTTTGCAAGACTTATTGGAAGTGTGTTCCTTCCAAGACTGGAAATTAATTCCAGCTCTCGGTTGAATGTCTTCCCACAGTGATGAATTGCGAAAAGAAGCTCGCCAGCTGAAGAAAGAATTACTCGCAATCAAACAGCGAAAAGAAGATGGTGTGAAGAAAGAAGAGGATGTCACTGAGGGTGAGTGTCAGTGCCACAAAATCACAGCTGTTTGTCTTTTTATTGACATCATTTTAAAAGCTCTATAAAAATGTTTTGTACTATTTTAACAGTGAAAGCGTAATTTATTTCTCACACATGATTTTAGGAGAGGTTGAAATGCTTTCATTACACCAAGTCAGCATGTACTGAGGTCCTCCAAACAGCTGAATTGTTCAGTTTTGGAGGTTTGTTTTTGTACATCAGCCCTTTCTTTTTTTATATATATATAAAAAAAATCTGAAGCTGCTGTGTTTATGCGTGTTTTGAAAGCCTGAATGTTGGCTGTGAGCGAGCGTGTGGATAACATTAAATGTTTGGCATTGCTAGCTGTTATTTAGTCTATTTTTTTTGGACATGCCTAGTTGATTGCTTACCTTTTGTGAGCATTTTGAAGAGAGCAATGAAACTTTTTTTCAGTCATCATTCGGTAATCATTTACTCAACCCAGTATCATTCCAAATCTATGTAATGTTTGGATTACAAAAGGAGATTTTTTTTGCAGAATGTTCTAAAAATGGGCCCATTTTACATCATTCCAAGGTGTTGATTGGATTGATGTTTACTTATGTTTTTCATAGCTATTTGATCAGTAAAAACACCAGAACACAATTACTTAGTACCATAACTTGGTGACAAAATTACCAAGTTTAAATAGCCCCACTGAAAGCAGCAGTGACCAGGGGCTGGCAAGCTCTAAAAATGGTACAATTCCCAATGAAATGGTCTATGTGAGTTGTGCATAATATTTGTATTTTTCTTTTGAAGTCAAACAATACCTTTGTGTGAGGAGCGGACAAGATTTAAGTTATCCCCCAAAATGTCAAAATGTCATTTAGGAACATAATCATTTAGTAATATGTTATTTTCTTATTTTAACCTTTTTACCTTAAAAAAAAAAAAAAAAAAAAAATCTAAACATGAACATAACCAAACCATATTACATCCCAAAATTAAAAGGAAAAAATATATAATTATAAAAAAATATATTTGGCTTAAAGAAATTTTCAATAAATAAATACAAAAGGTATTTTTACATCATGGTAGTATGATTTTTATACTGTTTAATTCATAGTGCTTTAAAATATTAAAAGATATCTGGATTACATTTATTACTGTAGTACAGTAAAACAATTGTGTTGTTGTAATGAGAAACATTGACTATTGAGAATGTCGTTACATTCTTTGTAGCAATGAAAATGTGGTGGAAATCATCTGTTTATCATAAAAAATCAATAATCTAATAAAAGAAAAATCAATAAAATATAATCACAATGCAAAAATTGAAGTGAAATGTGACCTGAACACACTTTTGTGTGACTCACTCATTTACTGGTGCGAGTGTAGCAAATGTAACGGAACTCTCATACTCATTTGAAGTAACTGTATCAAGCATCAAGAAATTTCTTTGTCAAGTTATTACAATACATTTTAACTATGTCTAGTTTCTAATATTGTCTTGTTTGCAAAGTCAAGTCTTTCTGTGGTCTGACAAGATTCCTTTCTAATATTTATCATAACCATAAAAATGTGAATGTGATTTATATGAATGTGTTTTTTTGGTCCTTTTTCCAGTGTTGGGCAAAGTTTCTTTTAAAAGTAACTCATTACAATATTGCGTTACTCCCTAAAAAGTAACTAATCGCTTTACCTAATTACTTTTTATGGAAAGTAATATGTTACGTTGTAACTTTGCGTTACCTTTTCTCATCTTGGCTAGGCTTGTTTGTTTGTTTGTTTGTTTTTTGTTTTTTTAAATGCCTCGGGCTAAACAAAATGCAAGTTCACATCTGTACTGTAGAGGGTGCTGCTCAAACAAACCTTTCAGCTGTGCTGCCGTTCTAGAATGCAGAAGAACAGGACACAGGGGAAGAAAGTTCAACACCTACTTCAGTAATAAAAACAAAGAAATGGAAAGCAACGCTTACTCACATTTAGTCTGGTACTACAAGCATCATGTTCACACAGCGCACACAACGCCTCTACACTTACTTCCTCTTTTTCTCAACATGGGGACAGGAGAGCTGTCAGTCGATAAATGGCAAAACAAAGTAACTTCCATTACTTATTTGAAAAAAATAACTGATATTTTGTGTAAATTTAAAAGTAATGCGTTACTTTACTAGTGTAACTCGCAAACTTGATAAGTTGTGGACAAAAGTTATTCGAAGTTTCATCTCATTACCAAAGAAGACATTATCCTCACAGGACTTGATATTGAGAGTTAATTAGTTTTCTCTTAGAGGGTCCATTCAATTGAACAACCATTGGTAAAGAGACTAAGAATATTTAATTTCACTGCTCAAAGTGCACACAAAGCTCGCATAGATAAGGTCGGAGCCTTTTCTGTTTGTTAGATCCAGAGAGCACTCCTGGCTCTTGGTTTTTCGCTGTACTTCCTGTGAGGATTACTGCATGCTTGAGATTTGCACAGGCAAACCTTTGACCTCTGCAGAGCTTTGCAATGGCCCTGTTGTATATCACTGTCTTCACGTTGTGTGCTCTCAGGGGGCAAAGGTGTGTCCCTTCACCCTTGTCGTTGTCAGTGTCTTTTTAACGTTTGGCCTGGAATGTGCTATTTACACTTGGCAGCCATTTCATGTTTGAGGCCTACTTGCTTTAGCAAGCAGGACAGTATTTATTATTAAAAAAATTACAAAGAGCTGTCTTGGAGAGTTTGTGTGATGGGATGTTCCAGTGAATTAGGAATGAATTTCAATCGTGATTTTTGTTTCACCAGTGAAACTAAATACACCCTGGTAATCATTAGTTTAAGCGTAGATTTAGAACTTGTCATATGTAAAAAATCTAGTTTGTTCAATAGCACATGCAAATCTACAATAGAAGAACTTAAACCTTCTCTCATTGGCTCTTCATTTGGCGCTATGACAGTTTCTTGACAAAACGCTTAAACAGTCACTTGTGCCAGTACGGTGTTGACATTATCCACATTTTTGTGGGTAATGTGGAGTGACCAGCCTTTGCTTATGCAATAGATTTTAAAAGAAATAAATGAAAAAGTAAGTGTTACGAATCGTAATGCTGACAGACGTATATTATATTTTTAAGACTGTCAGTATTGTTTCGAAGGGCTTTCGTAATGACTGTGAAAGACAAATTTGACCAAACTGTTGAAGACACGTGAAATTCCCAAGTCACGTTTGAAAAATATGCAGATATTTATGTATTGATTTAATTATTTACGAAAAAAAATTAGTGAAAGATTAGTGGCAGAAATGAAATGCCCACAGCGACCCATTTGTCAGTCTGTCAAAGGTATGTTTTGGGGCTGTTCACAGGCACATTTTTGTGTCTTTCTATGCTATAGATTTTAACTATGTAAATATACTATAAATGCCATGCTTTTAAGAAGCTGCGTCAAAGTTAAAAACCATTAAAAACTTTTAAAATAGTACTTTGTGCTTGAAATTGCTCTGATAGAAAGAGAAATTCTTTTAAATCCTTAAAAATATTAATAGTATTTCCTTAATTTATAATCATTCTTCTGCTGCTACTACTACTACAACTTCTAACTAATTAAATATAACTTTATATAATAAACATTTAGGAATAATTTAATATAATTAAATGTTAGTTTTTAAATTGTAGTTCTTATTAAAACAAAAAAATGTGAAAGTAATAGAAGTAAAAGTGGTATAATTAATAAATAAACTCAATATAAACTCAATATAATTTGAATGTCTATATATTAAACCTTATTAAAACTATTCTATTTCTATAATATTTTTTTAAAATATTTTAATTTTATTAAACATTTATTTATGACTGCTCTATTAAAAAAATACACATGAATGCATTTTTCCTGCATACGTTTTAGTTGTTCTGTTTTATGTTATATATATTATAATATACATCATTCTGTTCTATTACACTTATATTTCTAGAATAATAAACTTTTTTTTAAATTGTTCGTTTGAACATTAATTTATGACTACTCTATTAAAAACAAAGTAATAGTAAAAATAATTCATGTGAAATGAATGTATTTTAAGGCTCTTCCTGCATAATTTTTCCGCAACATAGTTGTTCTGTTTTATTCTTTCTTAACTAAATGCAAGAATAATAATTCCAAACTGTGTCTAAGCCGGAACTTCAATCATTGCATTTTATACTAGCTTCACCAATGTTCTGCTTCCATCTCTATGTCAATATCCAGAAGTTGGCTCTCTTGTCATCTGGTCCCACCCCCTAATATCAATGTTTGGGTTTGAGTCCGGTTCTCTAATGTTCATATGTCCACAGGCACAGAGGCTACTTCCAGCTTTGTATTCAGCCCCAAAAGCAAACACATTCCTCCCCTCTCTCTAATAACAGCAACCCGCTCTCTTGGCATCTGGTATCTTATTTTAGGAAGAAGCCAATTGTCTCCTCCGCAATTCACCAAGCAAACTAGAAGACATTTGTACCTTTTTGAATTATTATTTTCGACAGGCATCACTTTAGTTTTCAAGACATAAATTATAGCATGTTCGTCTAGTCTGGTTTTCTCTTTCTTGGCATGGCTGTCATTTGTAAGAGCCAAAAATAAGAGAGACATGCTAAAAACACTGTCCGTTTTCTACCCACCCTAAATGATGTGGCAACATTCTTTCTACTACTCTGAGTTATTTATACAGGTTATGCCTGTGTGCACAGGGTGTTTTATTTCAATGGAGCCTTGTCAGTCAAACACGTTGATGTGTAAGAGAAATTGTCGGAGCATAATCTTATAAAAAGACACATTAGCAAATTATTTTCTATCAAAGCCTTTTGATGCATTAATTTCGCCACCAATAAGAGTCAGCGATTTCTGAAGGATCATGTGACACTGTAGACTGGAGTAATGATGCTGAAAATTCAGCTTTGATCACAGGAATAAATGACATTTGAATTACATTTTGTAATTTAATCATATTTTGCACAGCAGCATACAAAACTGTCAATTTTTTTACTTGGTACTCAAAAGAGTTGTCAGTGTATTCAAGCTTTACCAACAGAATTTGTGGCATAATGTTAATTATGACAAGTAAATTTTCCTCTGTTTTTGTGTGGAAAACCCCCCAGAAATGTGGTTTCAGTGGCGCTTAAAATGGAAATGAATGGGACCAATCCATAAGCATAACTTACTGTTTTAATAGTATTGCCACAAGACAAACCGTATGTGTTAACTAGTTTTTAGTGTGCCAAAAAAATTGCTTACTAACATTTTCGTTGTGAAGTTCTATCCAGTTTTACATGCCACCATGACAATGCAATGTTAAAATCTTAAAACAAATGTACAAATGATTGAAAAAGCTTTACAGCTCAAATAATGCAAACAGTTTAATCAGAAGAATTAGTGGTTTTATAAACTTCACTTTTCTCACAATGCCCCAAATTTAGCCCCATTGTCGGAAGTGTCTTCTCATAATCTCCAAGCATTTTTAAATAAAAGAAGGGGTGTGAGTGCTACAATTTATACTAACAGTAAGTTAGAAAACATTTTAATCAGAGTATTGTGACCAGTCTAGAGGGCCCTTCAAGTTTAGACTTTGACAGAGGCTGACTTTGGATATACTAAGGTTGAGAAACACTGCTTTCATAAAAATGTAGGCTATCAAAAATAATTGCAAATGCTGATTGCCAAATTATCTCTTGCACGCTATATTTACTAATTCCATTTTGTGTGTTTCTTCTGATTAAGTTCAAACCTTTAGCATTGAATTATAAAGTGTAATTCTCAGCAGAAACTTGCGTCCTCCCTTGCTAGGCTGCTGAAGATGCTGGTGTTGACTGATAGATCAAAGTTAGCTTTGAATTCATCCCTTCGTTCTTGACCAGCAAAAGGGAAATAATCCACCTCCCAAATGATGAGGTGTTTGTCGTCCCCATCAACCCCCTGTGGCCTGTTGCTTGATTTGTAGCTCTTTTTGGCCCGAGTGACAGGAGAGGGATGGAATGTTGTTAGAATAGCCGTCAAACTCAAAGACAGTACTTAGCAACACCAGCTGGAGTAGATGGAGTGTGCTGCTGTTGTAGGCCCTAAGGGTGCCATCATTCAGCAATCCTGCAAGTCGCGGTCTGCAGCTGGGCCGAAGCGCGAGCGTTGAGCAAGCAGAGTGGAAGGCATCACTTTTTGCTCACATAAATCATGAAGAAAAGGGTTGTTACCAGCGCTGACTTTTCGGAAAGGTGATTTCAATCACGGTTCTGAATTTGTGGCATTCATGTGTTGAATACCTCTGTAAATTAGTAAATGCATGGTTCGAATAGCTAATGACAGCCATTCTGTTCAAATAACCTGTTTCACTCAAACTTTAGTTACTCAATTAAGTTCCACTCTACCTGAACATTACACCTCAGGTAAGTCCGGCCCAAAGCATACAGAAATGTTTTCAGCTGAAGGATGAGATATTTGTCTGTCAGGCATATTAATTAGATCCAGTTCAAGCTGTGTCGAGGGGTTCTATCAGGTTCTCACTTTCTGATAAAGTGAATCTTGCCTAAAGTCAAATGAAACATCAGTTGTAACTATTGTTATTCAACTATTCTAGGGATTAAATCTGTAGTTATTCAAGAACTTTACAATAATTCAGCTTTTCTCTTGACTTAAAAGGATAGTTTACCCAAAAATGAAAATTCTGTCATTAATTACTCATTAATTGTCGTTCCAAACCCTAGAATGAACCTCATTGGTTCTTTGGAAGCTCAAATGTGCTGCGCAACACGAGAATGAACCTCATTGGTTCTTGCAGAAGCTCAAACGTGCTGCGTTACACGATAATGAACCTTATTGGGTCTTGCAGAAGCTGAAACGTGCCGCGTAACACGAGAATGAACCTCATTGGTTCTTGCAGAAGCTCAAACGTGCCGCGTTACACGAGAATGAACCTCATTGGTTCTTGCTGATGCTCAAACGTGCTGCGTAACATGAGAATGAACCTCATTGGTTCTTTGGAAGCTCAAACATGCTGCGTAACACACAAGAATGAACCTCATTGGTTCTTTGGAAGCTCAAACGTGCTGCGTTACACGATAATGAACCTCATTGGTTCTTGCAGAAGCTCAAACGTGCTGCGTAACATGAGAATGAACCTCATTGGTTCTTGCAGAAGCTCAAACGTGCCGCGTTACACGAGAATGAACCTCATTGGTTCTTGCTGATGCTCCAACGTGCTGCGTAACATGGGAATGAACCTCATTGGTTCTTGCAGAAGATCAAACGTGCCGTGTTACACGATAATGAACCTCTTTGGTTCTTGCAGAAGCTCAAACGTGCTGTGTAACACACAAGAATGAACCTCATTGGTTCTTTGGAAGCTCAAACGTGCTGCGTAACACAATAATGAACCTCATTGGTTCTTGCAGAAGCTCAAACGTGCTGCGTAACATGAGAATGAACCTCATTGGTTCTTGCAGAAGCTCAAACGTGCCGCGTTACATGTTAATGAACCTCATTGGTTCTTGCAGAAGCTCAAACGTGCTGTGTAACATGAGAATGAACCTCATTGGTTCTTTGGAAGCTCAAACGTGCTGCGTTACACAATAATGAACCTCATTGGTTCTTGCGGAAGCTCAAACGTGCTGCGTAACACACAAGAATGAACCTCATTGGTTCTTTGGAAGCTCAAACGTGCTGCGTAACACAATAATGAACCTCATTGGTTCTTGCAGAAGCTCAAACGTGCTGCGTTACACGATAATGAACCTTATTGGGTCTTGCAGAAGCTCAAACGTGCTGCGTTACACGAGAATGAACCTCATTGGTTCTTGCTGATGCTCAAACGTGCTGCGTAACACGAGCATGAACCTCATTGGTTCTCGCATGTCAAGCGAACATGCTTGAGCTTCCATTTATCACAAATGATCAGTTGATCAATGTTTAAATGTGAATAAAAGCCTAAATTAAATCGGTTCATCATACAAAGCAATTGAGTCTCCAGAAAATTTGGACTAAACCGCTCAATTCATATGGATTAGTTTTATCATCTAACTCTTTGGAAAAAAGTGCTAGTTGCTTAGACTGTTAATGGAGGGACAGAACTCTCTCAGATTTCATCAAAAAAGATAAACAGAAGATAAACGAAAGTGAAACTAAACAAACATTTTTGGGTGAACTATCCCTTTAAGGGGTTGTTTTAGAGTCATACTTTTCAAAACAGCAATTTATTATCTTCACTAAATCACAGGTAAGAAATACTTGTACAAAATTCAGTTAACAAATTTAATGGACCTGCTTGCTTTCACCTTTTTCGTTTGGGCTTTTTGATTGGGCTGGATATTGACAATTACCTCATGATTTTTAAAATAATTTAAATAACTTATAATAATTGATGCTTTACAGAAAAAAAATACATTGTCAGCTACATCTTCCTTTCCTGTCACACAATGGGCTTGGGCTTCAATACTTTTTATTGGTCAGGCTGCAATAAAAAGCATTGTCATTTGAGTTTGTCAGGTATTAATGATCTTTTTTTGTTTGGAGAGGAAAAGTAAAGTAAAATAAAAAGAAAAGAAAAAAGTAGTTTGTTTTGGAGGCTAGGTGTTATATTTTGAAAAAATGTTACAATCTTATTATTATCAATGTTAAAAATAGTTGTGCTGCTTCATATTTTTTTTTTTTTTTTTTTCAGGAGTTTTTGATGAAAGGCATTTATTTGAAATGGAAATATTTTGTAGCATTATAAATGACTGTCACTTCTAAACAATTTAATACATCCTTGCTAAAAGTTTTTTTTTTTTAATCCAGAAAAAAAATATCATACCCTCAAGCATTTGAGCGGTAGTGTATAGTATTAAATAATATAACAGTCCTTACAAAGAAACATTAAAACTATTGCAGCAATATTTTTTTCTGATTTATATGGCTGTATGCACAGCATCCTCAAAAAAGAATGTCAAAGTTCTTTTACTTTGTTTTAATACTAATACGTTTTAATATTTCAATCCTATCAAAGCTGTATCTTTCACTGTTTAAACTACAGCCATGATAAACATGCCTTTCAGCCCATATTGGCAGCCCTGTTTTTTTTTTTATAGATTTGAAAAGAGGTAGAGTGTTCGGTTTTCTACACAGTTAATGTGTTTTAATAGTCTTTGGCTCATTACTTTCTTTCTGTCTTTCTAGTTTTCTATTAGCTCATGCCACAGACTAAACATTTTCAAACACAGTCAGTGGCTCTCAGACTAACGCATGGCACGCTCTCAGTTGCTGAAAAACAAATTTCCAGCCTCTTTCCAATGCGGTTTTCGCTGCACCATAAATACGAAGAATAAACAAGCGTTCCATTTGTGAGGGGAAAAAGATTTTTCGTTACATGACAGCGCTAACATGAAATAAATCACCCAAATGTTGGAGGCTCTGTCTGATGTAGTTTGTTCCCCTTGAGCTTGTTGTTGAGAAGCATTCAGTCATAGTTGCCATGAGGGCAGGTGTAGTCGAAAGAAGCACTGTACCCGCCAGGCAATCTGTGACATCAGTGCCAGCCGTCTGAGCGGGGGAATTTGCAGTGGCACATTAATGCCTGTAGACACCAGTGACAACAGTCCAGCTTTGATGTTATTGACTTTTCCAATTCCTGCAAACCTAGCGTGGAATTTATAGAACATACTTTATTTTTAGGCACTTCTCAAATTGGTGGGTATGATTAGGAGAGAATTTTAAATGACCATTACATTCTTTATCCTCTTGCAGGGTTCAGGTCCCCAGAGCTTAAAACTCAGTTCCGCGTCCGCAGGAGCGCGAAGGTGTGCGTGGCAAAAATTACGTCATCGCGGTGTGGGCAGTCGTGCACATTGAGCGTGCGAGACCCCATTTTGCATGGCTGTTACATTTTTTGTAACTTTACGCGTGGCTTCGCTTCCAAAGATGCATGACTGCGGCGATTCTGGTTGAGCAGATACGTCTGTACCGGCGTCTTAAAGGCACCCAGTTTGCACTTTTCTAAATGAGTTGCTTACATTTACAAAATGAGTACACAATAGCAGAAATAAGCATTTTTATTAAAAATAAAAGTCCACGTTTAATAAAAAAAAAATTCAAGACATTAAATGTTTAATGGGTCTAATGCTATTTCATGCATTCTGACTTATTTACACTGTTAAAGAGGTGGATTCTCATGCTAAACATGGCCAAAATAAAAAGCACAAAAAAAACCTCGAGTATGTCCCTGTATGACTTCACAAAGGGCGGAATTGCTTGCTTGGGCACTTCTCCTGGATGAGCGCGCGCGCACATCAACCAGAGCGAGAGCAAGAGCGCGTCCATCAACAAGCTTCTTCGGTTACGGTAGCCGCCAACAGCACTGTCATTTTGTTTTTTGGACCACAAAATCAACAATGTCACTAAAGAAGTGGGTTTGTGGTTGTGAGGGAAAAATAACCTTGATCAGCTTCCCAAATAACCCAGCGTTAAGGAAACGGTGGATGCAGTTTGTTTTTCCGGAACAGCATCGGGGTTCTGCAAGTGTGTTTGTTTGGTCCCGGTCATGAGTCAAAACCGCAGGCGGTGAGTGAAACTGCATCAAATGTCTGTGTTTTTTTGGCAATCGTACATAAGTGCATATAATGTAAACAACACGAACATAGATACCCCTTTTCCACCAAGGCAGTGCTAGAGCTAGTTCAGAGCCAGTGCTAGTCCCAGTTCATAGTTGGTTCGACTGAGGAGCCTTCTAAGAACCGTTTGCTTTTCCACATGCTGAGAGCCACAACAGAGCCAGGTCTTACGTCACTGTATACGTCTCATCTTTCTCAGCAATGCTAGCGAGGCAGCGGCAGTGTTGCCAAGTCCGAGGTTTTCCCGCGGAATTGGGCTACTTCATCACTGTTGGGTTGAAGCGACCCCAATTGTGATATTTAGCCCCGGGAATGCAAATTTTAGTAGGCAACCATGCCAAAAAACTAATTTTACCCCCAAATGTGATTTTTACCAGGGAAGCCCCCCTGAAAAGCGATTGGGCTTGTCGCTTACCAATTGAGCGGGTTTTGTTGTGAAAACCTGGCAACCCTGGGCAGCGGGAGACACAAACACACCAGGCTTGTTCGAGATGCATCGGCGCTGCGCAGACCGATCCACGTATTATATAAAAAAACGCATGAGTGAATCAAAAGCATAAGGAGTCATATGCTTTCGCTGGATTCGTTATCATACGGCGATCGGTCTGCACAGCACCACTGCCAACAAGCCTTCCATCAACAATGCAAACGTTGCGTTACTATTGATTCACATGACTTTACGATCCTACATCGGCATCAAAACACAGCGAATGCAACGCATTCATGCAGTTCGCCGTAATTTGTATAGACGGAGATTACAAACGAGCAGCAGCTGTTAGCTCCATTAGCTGCTATTTCAACAATGGCGGATCTCAAGTTTGTGTTGGTCTTGTTGACCCCGCCCCCAGCGCCTGACGTAATCGGTTCTTACTTCTAGCCCAGCAATGTTTTGGTGCTACTTAAGAACCACTTTTCCTGGCTCGGAGCTGGGGCTTTGGGTGTGGAAACACAAAGAACCGATTTGAAACTAGGCTCTGGCTCCGATCTAGCTCTAGCACTGCCTTGGTGGAAAAGGGGTAACAGTGAATCAAAAGTTATCCAGAGATAATGCCATGATCTATGTCATGTGTTTGCTCGTGTCTCTTTAGCGCCGCCCACTGCACAAGCTCAGCTGTTTTCGTCAAAAATCAGTACAGCGTACAGTATCTGGTTTTTTTTATTTTTTTTATAATAAAACTAATGACTCTTCTGAGATATGAAGGATGAAATACTACTCTATAGGTTCTCAAGATTAACAGGAGACTGGCAGAAACTGTTATGTACCTTTTAAGGAAATTAGAAAATATTTAAGAGATTGTTTAATCTAATTTTATACGCATGTTCTCATATACATATACACTGTAATTGCCAAAAGTTTTAGGACGCCTGCCTTTACATGCACATGAACTTTAATGACATCACATTCTTAATCCGTAGAGTTTAATATTGAGTTGGCCCACCCTTTGCAGCTATAACAGTTTCAACTTTTCTGGAAAGGCTTTCTACAAGGTTTAGGAGTGTGTTTATGGGAATTTTTGACAATTCTAAAAAGTGCATTTGTGAGGTCAGGTACTGATATTGGATGAGAAGTCCTGGCTCGCAGTTTCCGCTCTAATTCATCCCAAAGCTGTTCTATCTGGTTGAGGTCAACACTCTGAGCAGGCCAGTTCCTCCACACCAAACTCGCTCATCCATGTCTTTATGGACCTTGCTTTGTACACTGGCCTGCAGTCATGTTAGAACAGGAAGGGGCCATCCCCCAACTGCTCCCACAAAGTTAGGAGCATGAAATTGTCCAAAATGTCTTGGTATGCTTTGAGCATTGAGTTCCTTTCACTGGAACTCAGGGGTCAAGCCCAACCCCTGAAAAACCACCCCACACCATAATGGCAACCGACAAACCCAGACTCGTCTATACGATTGTCAGACTCGTTACTCCACATCTCCACTGCTCTAGAGTCCAGTGGCGGCGTGCTTTACACCACTGCATCCGGTGCTTAGCATTGCTCTTGGTGATGTAAGGTTTGGTTGCAGCTGCTCGGCCATGGAAACCCATTCCATGAAGTTCTCTACGCACTGTTCTTGAGCATATCTGAAGGCCACACGAAGTTTGGAGGTCTGTTGCTTTTGACTGCAGAAAGTTGCCGACTTCTGTGCACCTCAGCATGCAATGACCCCATTCTGTGATTTTTTTTTTTTTTCACGTGGCCTACCACTTCATGGCTGAGTTGCTGTTGTTCCCAATTGCTTCCACTTTGTTATAATACCACAAACAGTTGACCGGGGAATATTTAGTAGTGAGGAAATTTCATGAATGGACTTACTGCACAGGTGGCAACCTATCACGGTACCACGCTTGAATACACTGAATTCCTGAGAGCGACCCATTCTTTCACAAATGTTTGTAGAAGCAGTCTGCATGCAGAGCCGCGCACAGACATTTTGAGGGGCAGTGGCCAAACCAAAAAAGGGGCACTATAAGGGGGTTGAGTATCACCTTAATATAGAGAATGAATAACAAACCTTTTAAATCATATTGTAAAAACAGTTGTTAGGTTTTCGTGCTAATTAAATTTATGTTGTTGTAATTACTCTCCAAAAAGTTGATCCAGCGCTAATTTAATCTCATATTTAATGTTTTTTTTTTTTTATGTTGTAGATTTATGTAACAAATGATCATTGCTAAAACTATTGAATATATTTTGAAACAAAGGTCTTGTTAATGATTTTCAGTTTTCTCACGGTAATTAAAGCAACAGTTTTTCAATAACAGAAGAATATATAAAAGTATGGTATTTGGGGTAAAAGACATGAGAATAAACAGCCGGCTGACTGTTCCATTTGTTGACATGACATGGTTAGATTTAGATGGGAGAAATCATATATTAAGTTGGGTGTCCACCTTCGAGATAACCATCATATTTATAATGAAACCATCATATTTATAAATATATCATATAATAAAATATCACATTTTAATTATTTGTTACTACTGTAAAGCTTTATAAAAAAATATATATTTAATTGAATTATCATTCAATGCTTTCAGAATCTTTAATTTTTGTTTCTGTATTTTTTTTTATTTGTTTGTATACTAACACATTTTAATGACAGTATATTTATTGAACAATAATGAATACTTTTATTTATCTAAATAAACAGAAAATAGTACATACTTTGCTTAAGTGATTGTTTTGAACAAGTATTAACGAAGACATGATTAAAACATTATTTTAGCTAAAGTATTTGTATCAATACTGTGTCTTTTGCCCCATACTGGTTTGACCCTGTGTCTGTGGGTTAAAAGGCCCACCTTACCACCCCATACATTTATGATTTATTTTCACAGAAACTCTGTTGTCCCAGCAATGTTTAATACAAACATATATATTTTTTGAAAAGCACATTTTTCTTAGGGTGTGCATTAAGCCCTATGCCCTACTATGTTAAGATACAACTCATTTAGAACATTTAGGCTATACATTTTTTATACATTTAGTATATTGTCTTTTTTATTAGTGTATAGGCTACTATTAATATGGTCTTATTAAAACATTATAAATATGATGTATGTTATACACTCACCTAAAGGATTATTAGGAACACCATACTAATACGGTGTTTGACCCCCTTTCGCCTTCAGAACTGCCTTAATTCTACGTGGCATTGATTCAACAAGGTGCTGAAAGCATTCTTTAGAAATGTTGGCCCATATTGATAGGATAGCATCTTGCAGTTGATGGAGATTTGTGGGATGCACATCCAGGGCACGAAGCTCCCGTTCCACCACATCCCAAAGATGCTCTAGTGACTGTTGAGATCTGGTGACTGTGGGGGCAATTTTAGTACAGTGAACTCATTGTCATGTTCAAGAAACCAATTTGAAATGATTTGAGCTTTGTGACATGGTGCATTACCCTGCTGGAAGTAGCCATCAGAGGATGGGTACATGGTGGTCATAAAGGGATGGGCATGGAACGTGCTCAGGTAGGCCGTGGCATTTAAACGATGCCTAATTGGCACTAAGGGGCCTAAGTAAACATCCCCCACACCATTACACCACCACCACCAGCCTGCACAGTGGTAACAAGGCATGATGGATCCATGTTCTCATTCTGTTTACAGCAAATTCTGACTCTACCATCTGAATGTCTCAACAGAAATTGAGACTCATCAGACCAGGCAACAGTCTTCAACTGTCCAATTTTGGTGAGCTTGTGCAAATTGTAGCCTCTTTTTTCCTATTTGTAGTGGAGATGAGTGGTACCCGGTGGGGTCTTCTGCTGCTGTAGCCCATCCGCCTCAAGGTTGTGCGTGTTGTGGATTCACAAATGCTTTGCTGCATACCTCGGTTGTAACGAGTGGTTATTTCAGTCAAAGTTGCTCTTCTATCAGCTTGAATCAGTCGGCCCATTCTCCTCTGACCTCTAGCATCAACAAGGCATTTTCGCCCACAGGACTGCTGCATACTGGATGTTTTTCCCTTTTCACACCATTCTTTGTAAACCCTAGAAATGGTTGTGCATGAAAATCCCAGTAACTGAGCAGATTGTGAAATACTCAGACCGGCCCGTCTGGCACCAACAACCATGCCACGCTCAAAGTTGCTTAAATCACCTTTCTTTCCCATTCTGACATTCAGTTTGGAGTTCAGGAGATTGTCTTGACCAGGACCACACCCCTAAATGCATGATATATAAATATATTTATTATATTATATTATATATATTTATTATATTATATATTTTTATTATATTAACTCACAATTGATTATAATGGGAAATTACAGGAGTTAAAGTGTGACTGTCTGCTAAATATTCTATATGATGATTTACCCGGTGATATGCTGGAGCTTTGAATCCATATTTGCAATGTTAAACTGAATTTAACCTCCCTTTGCTCTTTTTCACTGTCTTTTATGTGAAGTTTTTGTCTACAAAGTGTGCCGACAACAATGTGGTGTTATTTAGCTAAGATCAGGTATAATAATTTGATTAGACAATTAATTATTTTCCAAGAACGTGAATACTTTGCATAAGTTATTAGCACTATTAGAAGACCAGGAGCAAAACATTGCCGACATAAATACAAAAACAACTTACCAAATTACTAATTCCGCGGATCAATCACTGTCTGTAATGTGGATTGTAGTTTGTAACCTTTAATCTACATGTTAATGGGACGACTAATCTTCTGGGGGTGAGGGAGGGAAGGGGGGCAAGAGGGGCACATCAGTCGATGAGGGGCAGTGGCTCTAGCCACCGGGCTACCTCCCTGTGCACGGCCCTGTCTGATTTTATACACCTGTGGCCATGGAAGTGATTGGAACACCTGAATTCAATGATTTGGAGGGGTGTCCCAATGTAGTGTATTTTATTCTTATCTGTCACAAGTAATAATCTCAATGTTTACTGTTTCTTTGGTTCTTTTGTAGCATGGGTTTTGTGAAGTGTACTAAAAACAAACATTGTCACGTGTGTGTACATTACTACTTCTCATTCCTGATGGTTTAGAGAGCAATTACTCCAAGTCACCCCGTCATATTAAAGAATAGTACAATGGCAAGTATTAGTCAGCGGAGGCTTGCGGTGTGGAGCACCGAAAGTATAAACAAGGCTTAATGAAGAATCTTATATTGTTATGTTGAGTAACAATATAAGTGGACAGTGGTTGACTGCGGGGCAGTCATGGCCTAATGGTTAGAGAGTCTGACTTTTAACCGGAAGGTTGCGGGTTCGAGTCTCAGGTTCGGCAGGAATTGTCGGTGGGGGGAGTGAATAACCAGCGCCCTCCTCCACCCTCAATACCTCGACTGAGGTGAGACCCTTGAGCAAGGCACCGAACCCCCAACTGCTCCCCGGGCGCTGCAGCAATATGGCTGCCCACTGCTCCAGGTGTGTGTGTTCACTACTGTGTGTGTGCACTTGGATGGGTTAAATGCAGAGCACAAATTCCAAGTATGGGTCACCATACTTGGCCACACTTCACTTCACTTGTTAAATTAATGTTTATGGTATTGTGTAAGTGTTGTTGGTATTGTGTAAGTGTTGTATGTTACTATGATGGTGTTTTGTGATGAATTTTGACAACTACAAATTCAAAGGTGGTAATAAGAAAACCACATCATGAATCAGTGTATTATAAAGGTTACTTCAATAGGTTGGTATATTAACGTTATCATTTAATGAAATTTACTCAACATTGAAAATATTCATAAATGTTTCTTGAACATCAAATCAGCATATTAGAATGATTTCTGAAGGATCATGTAAAACTAAAGACTGGATTAATGATGCTGAAAATTCTGTTTTTATATATATATATATATATATATATATATATATATATATATATATATATATATATATATATATATATATATATATATATATATATATATATATATATATATATATATATATATATATATATATATATATATATATATATATATATATATATATATATATATATATATATATATATATATATATATAAAATTTCATTAAAAACAATTATTTTATATTCAAATATAAAACAATTATTTTATTTATTCAAAAACATACAAAATGGTAATGTTTCCAAACTTTTCATGCTGTAAATTCAGCTCTGCATCACAGGACTACATAACTTTTTTTAAATGTATTAAAATAGAAAAATATTATTTTATATTATATTCATTTTTTACAATATTACAGTTTTTTTTTTTTACTGTATTTTTGATCAAATAAATGCAGTCTTGGTGAGCAGAAGAGATGTCTTTCAAAAACACATAAAAAAATGTGATGTTTCCGAACTTTTGACAGGTACTGTATGCTGCAAATTGCCACCAAATAAACCTATTATATATTATCATGGTGGAAATTACAGAACTTTTATTTTATTAAATGCTTGCATACTTACATTTGCTATCTCTCCTCATTTTGTGCCTTTTCTCTTTTTTTCTTAGTTTTGTAGTGTTCGCTGTGGTTATTTTGAAAGATGGGAGAGCCTCAGTGTTACATAAACACATTTTGATATGTTTCCCATTTCATTTGTGTAATCCTTTCGGTATATATGACTGTATATCACACGTGTTTGCTTATAATTTGAATAAAATCCATCTCTTTATAGCACAGAAAGTCATTTGCACTGCAACAGTCATACATTTTGGCCTTTGCACTGATGAGGGTCTTAGGACCTAAATTTTGGCATTGACGATAGGATTATTCTTGGAAGGAATCGGCCCACAGGAGCTGTCATCTTCATCTAAGTTTATAGCAGTATAAACTTTATGTATTTCATAGTTATGTCCATATGATAGTAATAACTTCTGCTCTGGAATTCAGCTGTTTTTCTTTTCATGTAAATCCTTTCAAGTTAGTCAAACTAATATATATAAAATCTAAACTAATAGACAGATTGATCCCTGAGGGTAAGTTATTTCTCTTATCTAGATTGTGATCACTCTTCTTTTCTCTCAAAGATGACAGTAAGCCGACCAATGAGGCGATGACGGAGTACCTAGAGAGCAGGAAGAAGTATGAAGAAATAAGGAAGCAGAAACTAAAAAGGGGTTCTGGTCGAGAGGCTCAGGTAGGTCAGTGCTTCAAAACATCAAGGCTGTATCTGAAATCACATACTCTCTTGTGTAGGTAATTATATTGAATAAGTAATTACTTTGCGACCGCTAAAACATATGTTCTATATAGTATGAGTGTGTGTAGTATGAATGTAATCTTGACGTACTACGTTCGCCACGTTGTCATTATCATGTGATCTACCAGCATTAGTAATGCGCTTCACTGCCATTCACAAACTCTCTCCCGTGGCCTCACGAGACAGTAAAGTGTTCATCATATGCACACTTCAGAATTTCGCCGTAAGTAGTAGGTCATCTAGGTACTTTTTGCCTACTCTTTTATGAGTACTGTGAATTCAGACATGCTACTTTTGTCACATACTGTTTTTTGCATACTATATAGTAGGGAAGTATGCAATTTCGGATGCAGCATAAGATTTTCTTCTACTCTTATAATGGTAAAAAAAAAAGGTTTTGTTATGATTTGGGAGGAGCTGGCTCATTCCTGCTCAAGCTAAATGACAAGTTTCTTCTTAAAAGAACAGTTCACTCAAGAATGATGATGCTTCCATCATTTACTGAGGTTCCAAACCTGTTTGACTTGCTTTCTTCTGTGGAACACAAAAGGTTAATTTCTGAAGAATATTGTGACTACTTATATGCATTATTCCAAGTTCTCCAAAGTTGTGTTTTTTGTGATAAACAGATTTATTGATGATGATTTGCTGTTCAAGTAACATTTATGATTATTATCAATGCTGAAAGCAGTGGTTTAAACATTTTTTTTTTAGGATTCTTTAATGAATAGAAAGTAAAAAAAAAAAAAACAGTATTTATCCGAAATAGAAAGCTTTTGCAACATTGTACTACCTTTCAAAAGTTTTGGGTCATTTAAGAATTTATTTTTTTGGGGAAAGAACTTTAAAAAGAAAAAAACATTATTCAGCAAGGATGCATTAAATTAATCAAAAGTGACAGTAAAGACATTTATAATGTTACAAAATATTCTATTTAAAATAAATACCGTTCTTTTGTACTTTCTATTCATCAAATAGTCCTGTTTTCAAAGCCCAACTGTTTTCAACATTGATAATAATCATAAATATTTATTGAGCATCAAATCATCATATTAGAATGATTTCTGAAGGATCATGTGATGTGACACTTAAGACTGGAGTCATGATGCTGGAAATTCAGCTTTGCATCACAGAAATAACTTGCATTTTAAAATATATTCAAATGGAAAAGTTTTTTTTTTTTACATTTTAATAATATTTCACAATATTACAGTTTTTTTTTTTTGTTGTTTGTTGTATTTTTAATAAAATAAGTGCAGCCTTGGTGAGCATAAGAGACGACTTCTAAAAAAACAGACTTTTTAAAAAAATATTACCGATCAAAAACTTTTGAACGGCAGTTTATACTTGTTTAATTAGTGATATTTAGCCTGCATTTTAAAATCTTTATTTGAATATGGCAACATGATCTTAATTTTACAATATTTCTATGATTAAATCACTGACAGGGACTCCTCCCCCATCAGCCAATCACTGTGTATAGTTAGTAAGCATGCTGACATCATCCATAGCAACGTGGTCAACCCCACCCTTACTCTTAGTTTAATATTTTTCTCTGTTCCTTTGTAAAAGTTAGTCTCAGCAGCTTTGTGAATAGGTTTTAAGAGGAAACTCTTACCTAAGAACTTTTACTGCTATTTAGGAGAACTCTTAGTGGTAAGATAAAATGTTTTGTGAATACGGCCCCAAGTTGTTATGATGACACTAAATATTAAAGTAGAAGACTGGAAAATATTAGTGAAATTGCAAGGAGAAATCTACCCAAGTGTCAAGAAGTCAAACAGCCTTAAATGTCATAAATATTGACATTATCACAAAGGAAAAATGTGTAACAGATGCTTTCTGCAGATGCAAACTATGTGGTAAATAATGTGTTTTTCTTAAAATAAAGTTACCTTTGGCTGCATGTATGTGCTTTGTGTTTAATGGAGAAAACGCATCATAGCAGCGTAAAATGAACAAAAGTCATAAAGAACAAGAAACGTTATTTAAATAAATTTATAGCAACCACCATACTGTGTTCTACTAATCTTTTACAAATATTGAGATGTTTGGCTTGTGAAAGATCATTCAAAATTGTCACATTTTGTTGTCAGTTATCTGTCAAAGGTTGAATTATTGAATTATTCAATGAAAAGATTTGACTCAAGAATTAATTGAACGTCACTTGAATGTGGCAAGTAGAGCCGGTGGACATGTCAAAATTTTCAGTGAATGACAGCCTGTTCCAGATGTTTACAGTCCAATTACATTGGACCCCATTGACTTTCATTGTTTGGACACACTGAAAACTTTTTTTTTTTTTTTTTTTTTAAATCTCGTTTTGTGTTACCATTACAAAATAAAGTGTCTCATGCACATGAATCATACTTAGGTGTGTAGGATAAAATTGTAAATCCTGCACACTACTCTACTGACTTGCATCATCACAAATTGTATATATTCGCAACGTTTCGGTTACTCAACATTTCAGTTTTATAAAAGAAAGTAAGTCGTACAGGTTTGGAACGAAATGAGGATGATGGCGTAATTTTCTAAGCGAAATATGCACATGGCTTTTTTTTATGTATTTGAAAAGTCAAAATAACATACTTTCTCTTGCCTCTAAAGACACTTGCCCTTTTGGAAAGCTTCAAATCCAAACTATCATCTGCGATCACAGAGACGCCTAGTGTTCCAGAGGAAAACATTGAGGAACTAGGCGAGGATGACGATAAGGGCTGGTGAGTGGCTTTTACTCAGTTCTGTACGCTGTGTTCCCCATTCCTACAGAGGTTTAATGCACTAATGGACTTGCAGTTGTCTGTGATCAAATGCATTCTCAATAATTGGTTGTCCCAATGCACAGCTACTGTTTCGCATTAAGGTAGCAGAGCTATTTATTTGGACTAACATAGCGAAACGTTCATACCTCTCTCCACATCAGGCACAGCTGCTCTCCTTAAGTGTGCCTGAACTACCTCGCTCTCCAGCCAAGTAATGCGTTTGGCTCTGGAGTGCACTGACACCATTAGAACAGTATGCAGTGTTTGTTTTTGCTGCGCTGCAATAGCCACTTGTGGAGAAGTAGTTTTCTCAGCTGACTTAACTGAGTAAATAACTGCTTCAGCAGACGGCGTGCCCAGATGGAACGTGTCACACCCACCGTACGCCAGACAGGGCACGTCAACCTGCAGTCAGACGCGTGCTGTCTTTTTAACAGACGCTCATTACGGGTGCCAGCAGAACGAGCGTTCGGCGATAAACCATTGTTGGAATTTTCCATAACACCAGCATATGTTTTGGATAAGGGGTGTGCTGGTGTCCCCACCAGGCTTTTAATCCGCATAACCAACGAGACTTTCTTGGGCAACTAGCTTCAGTTTGAAGACCATTTTTTGTTTTTCTTCCCAAGCCAAGTTGGTCAACAGGATTCAGCTACACTAGCGCAAAGCCAGCACTAACCATATGCCAATGTGTCCTCTGATCGCCAGCTCTGAAAATTAATGATTTTTTGTGTTCTGTCTATGCTCTCCCTATGATGACCGGACACATGCTAGTTTGACTTCTGCAGCACTAATAAATCCATAGTGAAGTAGGATGTGGCACCCCTAAATCCAGAAAACTGCGTACAATATTTTTTCTTTATATTTAGAAAGATCCCATCATATCTAGCTGAATGTGGCACAACATTTATTTTATGTCATTGCAAAAACTTCAGGGCTAAAATATACATCAAGTTTGTTAGTGAATTTCCAGTGTTTAAAATTATGTATTTTTTTTTTTTTGGCTACACTTTTAACCATGAATTATTAACACATTTTTCTTCCAAAAACAGACATGTGCCAGTGGCTACAAAAATATTTTTTTACTGCATGAAAATTAAACCTTTTTTCTAGATGGTTTATGACAATGCAAATAATGTGCAGACAAATAGTACTTAGGAACGAGATGTGCGTTATTCCTTATTTTCTTATTTATGTTCATGTTTTTATTTGAAATATAAATCATTTCCATTTTTCCCAATGGATCGGCTTACCCCTTGCCATGTTTACCCCTAACAATTTCTGGCACTGTACCGCTTTCCTGTAATGTCATTTGATAGCAGATAGCATCTGTCTATAAAATCAAGTGTTTGTTTACATTTTCTCCTAGATGACAACTAAAAAGTGGCACAACATACCCCCTCTCTCTCCTACTGTTTGTTTTTACGCGATCACTCGCAACTAGGCACTGTGTCGGACCGTATTGTATGTTGTGAGCTGTAACAACTGCCTTAGCTGTCTGTATGTCACTGGAGACATTCCAATCCAACAGCATACTACTAGATTATGAAGACAGAAATTAAATAATTACCATGTCACAGCGGTGCTAGATCACTAAATCACACACACCACTCACTGTGCAAATATTAAGTCTGTTCGGTTTTATTTTTGCCCTGCTTTAAATGAAGACTAAACACAGCTTAGCTTTTCTTTTTGGCATCCTCTAGATTATTATTTTTTTGTCCTGATCTGATGGGAACGTTTCCATGTTGGGCCGAGGGTGTTATTGACAGCTGAGTTCTTTGGCCAGGATAACATTTATGATGCTGCAAAATGAATCAGGCTCCAGGGAGCATCAATCTTAATGCAATATGCGAGGCATAAAGTTATGGCCCTGATTGTGCGCTTAAGTACACAAATAGAATATCAATTAGAAATGTTTCAGTTTGATTCTGTTTTCTCCATAATCTTCCTAGCATATGTGATGAAGATGCATGTGTTTGTAAGTACGGCCTCTGAGATGGCGGTAGGTACTTAAAAACTGATTTTGCTCATCCACATTTATGGCTTTCAGTTTGAAAGATGTGTTTTTCTATTTAATGAACTCTCAATGTGATTGGACATTACTGTGATTAATAGATATGCTTTATTTCTGAAGCCCTGCCATGACCAATGCGTCACACGGCACTTCTAGTTTTTCTGAGGATTACGGGAAGCAGACTGGTAAATCATTCTGCTTTTCCGCTCTCAGTTAAAACGTATAGCTTCAGCGGTTTGCTTTTTTTGGGTATTATTTTTTTGGGTATGCCCAATCCATAGATGCAGTTCATTGCAAACCCAGGGTAGTTTTCCACTGGAAGTGTTTGAAGCGACTCTGTGGGTTGGATGCGGCGCGTCTTTGCTTAACTTTTTGGTAGACGTCCGCAGCATTTATTTTACGCATTCGAAGGAAGACCGTAAATCACAATCAAACGCAAAGAATGTGGTCGAGTGCATGCCTCTGCGGAAAGTAATGGCTTTATGCTTGATTAATTATCAGTCTTAATGGTGTGCGAGTCCGTGCCGCAGCCACACCGGTGACGTGCTGAGGATAAAGCGAAGATCTGTCAGACCGTCGTCCTCCCTCTTCACGCTGCAAGCCACCGCAGGGAAATGAATCGACACGGTGTGTTTTTCTCTCGTATTTGCTTTTCTTCAAAGACCTTGAGTCTTTATCTAAATATATCCACTCAAATGTTCCAACAAATACCACATGTGAGTGCAAAAGGGGCGCCGCCGTCTGAGCTTGAGTTCCTATGTGTTTCCTATCAGTTACTTCGTCCTCTGCATAGACCGTCATTACTGTCTAAGGACCCCCACGACGCTAGGACGTCTCAGGACTGATTCTGGGGCGGAGGAGGGACGGGAGGCCCCCAGTGCTAGAAAAACAGCAGTGGGAAGTCTGTACCACTTTCTGAACGCCTGGTGCACCCCACGAACGGAACATGGGTTACAACAGGTCAGACACTGGAAGTCAAGTCTGGGCCAGATTGTAAACTATTCCATCTGTGTCTGCGTCTACAAAAACCCCTTTTCGCCCAGGCCTCCTCTCTTGCTTCCCCCTCTTTCGCAAAAGCGAAAGAAAAATAAATTCAGGAAGAGGCTTCCGAGGGCCTCGGCATCATGGCGGGAGCCCCTCCCTGATAAGAGCCCCAATCAAACGGTGGGATTTTTGTGTGAGCCATAACTCTAGGCGAGGAGTCCGACGGGCTGTCATCACCGAGACTGCTAGACAAATTATCAGTGCCGACTGCCTTACGCGACGGGAGTCCTGTGGGTCTGCCAGAGTATAGCCATGACATTCTAGATGAGCTGTCACATCTCCTACGGACTTCAAATGGATGCAAGCATGCACGCACACACTAGGTTTAACACTTAAAAATGGGCTTGCATGCACTCGCAGACTCTTTATGCATCTCTTTGGCCGAATTCAGGGGTTCTGCGATTGCTCAAAAATAGCAGCATGGAGGATTACTTGCCAACGAAAAGGCTCATAATTTTAGAGAGGAGGCCGCTTCCATTCTCTGTTCCTTAATGTATTCATCTTGACTCGGACAACTAGCTCAATTTAAAAATCTTCCTTCAGCTCCTACAGTTACTTCCTGACACACTTCTGTGAAACCACCAAAAATTGCACCATATTGAATGACTGCTGGCAGTCATTGAATTATTTAAAGTCCCGTCACATCTTGTTTTTTAAAACCAGCTCTGGGCTTTGGAGGCGAGTGCATTCATTACGATACCTGCACCACAGATTTAGATTTTTGAAGGATAAAGTCTTTCCAGAAATTCTGACCTTCACCAGAATAGCTCAAACAGGTGTGGAATGTCAGTTCTTTTAGAATCTTTTTTTTTTGGGGGGGTTAGGATGAGACCCCAGAGAGCAATCCAGCCTTGTCCATGATGTATAACAATGACCTTTCTTGACATTTCTTTGAGGTACTCTCTATGTCTTGATTCAGACAGTTCCTCAGTAGCCATCATCTCAGTATGAAATGTTGGTCAGCAGAGCAGGGGTGAGATGTGTGGATCTGCCTGACCTCAGACAGAATGAAAGTTCAGCCATTATCTACTCAACCTCATGTAATTCCAAACCTCTACACTCAAAAATAAATGTTCCAAAAAGGTGCTTTTGCAATGATTGCAAGTGATTTTTGGTTCTCCAAAGAACTTTTCATTGAAAAAAACAAAAACATTTCAAATAACAAAAACATTTAAAAAATCTAAAGAACCTTTTTCCACTATAAATAACTTTTTGTGGAATGGAAAGTGTCCATGGATGTTAAAGGTTCTTCATGATCCATCAATGTCAATAAAACCCTTCATTTTTAAGAGTCTATGACTTTATATACTATGACTGTGGCCATAACAACATTGGGCTACATTTTAACTTTGATTGTAAAGACAAAGAAATAAATCACATGGGCTTGGAGTGATAACATTTTCTTTAATTATCTTAGCGTGGACTCCTGAAATCTTAGAAGCCGTCAGTCGAACCATTCAGATATGTCAGAACTGTTGTTCTGTGTTCAGAAACCTGTTGGCTTAGTGTAAACTGTGTCTTGGATTGGGCTGCAGTCTTCAGGAGTCCTCAGGAAGCGACTTTAGCCAGCTGTGAGCTCTTCTTTCTGATGTTGGCACTCCGGAATGCTCCGTGGAATGTTAGTCTGCCTGCCAATCACCTCTCCAGCCATGCCGTGAAGAGAGAGGGAAGGAGCATTACTGAAGAAATGCAAGGTAGATGAGCATCTGTGCTGGATTATTGAGACCTCCTAAGGGGTGTCGCTGTCGAGGTAGAAGCTGAAGATCAATCACGCTTCAGAAATATCATGGGTGGATTTAATTTTGGCAAAGGATGTGCCACCAATGCAAAACTAAGGTTAAGTTTAGAGTTTATGGTAGGATTAGTATTTGTTTCAGTGTAATTGACATGACCAACAAAATCTTTAGAATTGGCCATGCAGCGTTGTTTGCACTTAATTGGTTTGGGGGAAAAAACTTGTTTGTAAGTAGGCGCAAGACAGCTGGAAAAGAACAAATGCTGCTGTGTTGAAGACACAACTTAGTAGGACTGATAATTTTGGCTTCCACATATACGGTCTTGTTGGTTCTAGCTATACTATACTATAGAAAAACAGTTTTAGTTTTCTGAAAATTTGATATCGCTTAAAAAGAGCAAGCATCTGTCTTGTTTGTTTTTTGTATTATTTATTATTAACTGTTATATTTTTGTATTTATAATACTTGTTAATTTTATTATTAATTTGCTTGGCACCACTCACAATGGGAGCAAATGACAATTACAATTTTTTGATAAGTTATTCCTTTTTAACTCTTTCCCCGCCAGCTTTTTTGAAAAAATTTGCCAGCCACCGCATTGCGTTTTTGTCAAGTTTGCACAGTCCTATAGCTCATCCTGGGTCGACATTTCAATCAGTAACATTAGCCAGTTTTGATTTATATTCTATTTAATGTTGATGATTGTGTTATTTTACATATGCATATGATTACATATGATATCGCTTGTTTCTGCTGCTTCTTCGCCTGTGTTTTGATCAGGAGATTCGGTACTCTTTTAGAAGTTGCGTAATAGCACCCACTACCATATGTATAACCGGGAAAACTAGGAAATTCAATGGCGGGGAAGTGTTATTTCGTAATTGACAGAAATTTCCATCAATGGCGGGGATAGATTTAAAGATGCTGTAAAACAGGCTGTTTGTGGACTCATCAGATTTGTAAGTCTGCTCTGATCTGATCTATTCCACCGGGAACTTCCCACTGTGATTTTGATGATTTATTTGCCTGTGAGCTGCACTTTGCTGTTCTTTTGAACTGAACTCTGTTTCCCCTTGTGATTTAGGATGGCCCATGTTCTGCACTTTGATGAACAAACCAGAAAGGTAAAAGATGCCAACATGCAGGACGAAGACACATTCGAGATCTATGATCCACGCAACCCTGTCAACAAGAGGAGACGTGAGGAGAGCAAAAAACTCATGAAAGAGAAGAAGGCCAGGAGGTGAGACTACAGCTTCACTCCTCGTTCACCCGCTGCCTCAAGCTGCCCATCTGGAATGACTCCTACCATTAGAAATGGCATAACATCAGGGGCAAATGCATTTCTTCCGGAGAGGAATCATATTAACTGATGTTCTGTAAGTGTGAATGGAGGATATCTGCAGCCTCTTTATTAAAAAGACATTCATTTCTACCTACTAATACTGGAGATAATTGTGAAGATGGCAAGCGTTTATTGTTTTTAACCCATAGAGGAAAAGCAACACCATCTTCTCAGTCCTTGGTGCGTTTTTGTTGTTGTTGCAACTTCATACAAAAACTAATGCTCTCAAAATGAGTGTACATTTTCATCCCAGTAATAAAAGTTATTATTTCTAATGTTTAAGCATTCTTGTTCACTTTGTGACCTAACTGTTACATTGACTGAACTCACTTGTACATTATTGATTTGGGGGGGAAATGTGTTTGTAAGTTGATTGGATTCATCGTCAAACTACAAGCGACCAATTAATCCTAAAATCAATCAGTCACTTAGCAGCTGATGCCAATACAAAGAGGGTGACCACTAGTTTATGTAAAATTTTAGATTCTACGCACTTTTCACACTTATTTCTAGACTCCCATCATAACAAAGCAAAATAAATCTCTCACACAGTCTACACTGATATAATTAGAGCATTGTAGTTTGTTAGACATACTTTTTGGGCTGTGATCGGTTATAAAATTGGGGCTGTGAAAATACATGCTTCAATTCAAATTTCTTTTTTAATTGTCACAATATTACAACATTATTTTACCTTAGCCATAATATTTGCTATATCTCAAAACATGCTGTGATTCAATTGCAGTTTGATTAGATTCAGGAGCCTGTGATTGTTATTACAATATTATGTGCCTGTTTTACACAACCAGAGACATTTCTATCAACTCACAAATGACACCAAAAAATAGTATGAACTATGAATATTTAATTGAACTGCAAATCCTGTATCCCAATTGCCACAGCCACAACAAAAATACTTGGTTATATACAATATAATTAATCTTACAATACAATACTTTTTTTTTTTTTTTTAAATATAGAAAAATAAATGTTAAATGTAAATCGGATATATTTGTATGTGTTTTTATATTTATATGTATGAAAGTGTGTGTGTATATGTACATTTGTGTTGCATGAAAAATATCATTAGTCAGTTGATCGATGTATAATTACACTTAGCATCCATTGCGTAATTTAATAATAAATCATGATTATATTGCCTATAACTGACTATAATAATAAATTATTATAAAATTATGTAATATTTAGAGAATATACTTACAAATGTGCTTTAATGCACCTTGATTTGATGATCCTATTTATTTTGTTATATGCTATTAATGGTTTAATAGTTAGTCCCTGCCCCTATACATGAAATACTTTATATTTTCTGTCACGTTATGCATATGTTAGTCTTTTTAACGTCTGTTTGTAATTCATTTTTTTCTAATTGTTTCAATAGCTAGGCCTATGCAGCTGTATGATGCAATAGCAGCGTCTCTTATCTCTACTTCATATCACTGTCCATGACTGCCATCGTAAAAAAAAGGAGCTCTTCTGCAGAAGCCGTGAAAACGTGCGAAAGCTAAATCCACTCCACATCTGCCCTAAATCGAGTACGAACCTCAGAGTTCAACCTGCCCATTAAATAACTGGAGTAATGCAAGACACACATGACCGTAGTGAAGTAAACCAGAGTTACGCTTGACTCGTCCTGAAGCCGTACTTCCAAAAAAATACAGTCTGAATCATTGCTTGATTCTCCCACCAAAAAAACTCCCATTTGTCTAAAACAGTGGCGAGATAATAAACAGTTCCTATCGTTTTTCCTGTCGTTCCTATCGGTCTTGTATTTTGTTACCAAAGAGCCGAGTCCATTGGCGTTCCTGATGATGTCGGCTGACTGTGGTTTGGTCTAAATGATCTACCACGAGTGTGCGCGACCAGCAGCACGGTTTGGCCAGCGTGCAACCTTTTACTGCTCCTCTGGGATCATGCTTAAATTTTCATATGGAACAGGAAGGAGAGTTAATGTTACACTATAAGAGCCGCGTGGCCAAAGCCGCTGCAAATTTAAACCAGGTGAGACGCACCAAAGCCAGTGCAGCTACTACTCGCTCTACTGTGCCTCTGTCACAGGGAGACTTCTATAAAACCGCTGGGTCTGCGATTTCAACACATTACACCATGGACACGTTCAGGTTGTTCCTAAACATAACGGGACTGACTGATCTGATTTAATTATGTCCATCTATGGAAGGGGAATTGCTGTCTAGTGAGATATCCTTCATATAATAATGTATTTATAATAACAATTTCAGTGCAAAAGTGTTTGTAATGATGCCTGTATAACCGTAGTCGAATAAATTAATTATATTAGATAATTAATTTGTGAAAATATTAGTATATGTTAGTGCTTTGACCAAGTTATTGACAATTAATTTTTTGAAACAGGAAAATATATTGAAGAGATTTTTAAGAATTTGTTTCCATGACTCGGTTCATTAAATTGTGCCCTCAAACTCTTTCCCCACGAGCATTTTTTTTAAATTTTGCCAGCCACCGCCAGCGTTTTTGATACATTTTCACAAAAATTCCATGGCCCCCAGATTGATTTTGTATGAATATCTGAACATGCAGTATATCAAAAGAAAGAACAGAGCCTCTGCTTTTAAACAAAAAAAGTTTTATTCTAGCTTAAAGCTGCAGTGTGTAGTATTTATGAGGATCTATTGACAGAAATGCAATATAATATACATAACTATGTTTTCAGTGGTGTATAAACCCTTACATAATGAACTGTTATGTTTTTATTACCTTAGAATGAGCCAGTAATAGCGTCGCCTACCATATAACCGTGAAAACATGGAAAGCCTGAAAATTCCATAAATGGCATGGGAAATAATTAATTTGTTCCCTCATTTTAATTTAATTCAATCTTGGACACAATAATCAAGGTAATAGTTAAGTTTTGGGAAAGGCCTGCATAATTTAATTTAATATTTTATATAAATCAATTTTTTATAAATATAACCATGATGACACATACTTAGTTATTTTAAATGTATACATACTGTGTGGTTTATAGTAAAGAAGTACATTCTTTCTGAACTATCGACGTAACCAGTTTGAATTTTATGCAGTAGGCTATTTCTATTTGTCAGATGTGTGTGTAACACGTTCCTAAAGTCTGAGAAATGTGGCATATAAAAGTAAAAAAAGAGAGATTTTTAGCATGCAAGGGATAATATTTAACTAAACAGCTTAAAGTTACTACATTCAAAATAAATGTTAATATAATTTTACCAGCATTTCATAATTTTTACTTGTATATCCTTTCCCAAAGAACCAGGATGTGCCATGCTGGTGCTGAGACTGTGTCCTGTTAGAGGACCATCATCAAGCATTTTATATTTGTCATCAATACAGTTTTTACACATACATTTACTTCAGTTTAAAATAGTAAATAGCATATGAATGTTAGCCTCATAGCTAACATGGGTTACAAGTATATAAAAACAATTTGATTTTACGGGCTCCTTGAATGCATTTCATTGACATTGGGTAAGAACAAAATCCTGTAAGAAGCATTAACAAAAAGGTATCTTGATGTTTGACATGGGGCAGTTATTTGGTAGGAATATTAAAGTATTGCTGCCCTTTTTTGAGTTTTTGGTGTGAAAGACTCCATTCAACTTTCCTCTGGCAAGAAACATGAATATTGACTCTCAAGGTGGGCTTTGAGGTGAGAGAAGACAAGACAATGTCACTCTTGCACAGCAACACTTAACATTCTTACTCGTTCCTGGCCAAGATACAAAATCCCCATCATTACTGCTGGTCACATGACTGTGGGAGATTAAATGGACCAGTAATGTCATTATCTTGCTCACTATCTGCCTTTGCCCTTGTGAATGAGTACTATAAATAGATCACTTAATCCTTTTTCCCCTTTACAAGAACAAGACGAAATCCTCACTGCCTTTAAGTCCTGGAGAAGCCAAGATTGTTCTGTTCCAACTTTCCCCTTTCTCTTTGGCCTCTGCTGCAGGATGACTTGTCAGATGACCTTATTAAAGGTTGGGTTTCATTTGAAGCTTTTACTACAATGATTTGTCCTTTATTTTACATAGTCTGGTCATTTTCTCTCTGATCACACAGTGGGGTTTTGGAAAACGGGGTGTGTCCTAGTTCTACTTCAGTGGCTTAATCTGGTGGAAATGGCACTACACATATTCATAGCTTGATATTATGGCTGTCAATTTAATGTGTTCAATTAGCCCTTTATATGAAATATTAGTCAACATTTTTTAATGAAATTTAAATTATGTATCATATTTGATACATAAGGCTTGTATGGCTCAAATAGTATGATATAGGAGAATATGGAGCTTATTCGCGAGGAGGAAAAAACACCCCCGTTTTATTCACAGACTACTTACATAAAATGCATATGAATAATGTATCCGTTGTCACACTATATTTCCCCACTTTATATTGTTATTAAGATGATATTTAAATGTTTAGTTTTATGCTGCGTAACACATGAATGAACCTCATTGGTTCTTGCGAAAGATCAAACATGATGTGTTGCACGAGAATGAACCTCATTGGTTCTTGCGGAAGCTCAAACATGATGCGTAACACGAGAATGAACCTCATTATGACCAACACAATATTAGGAAGGCGGTCTTAATGTTATGCCTGATCGGTGTATATACTGTACAAATATTTTAACTAGTAAAATATATTAACTATGTATTAACTATAAACGAATAGTTTGCAAATGATTTGCAAATACATCATTACTGTATACTTATTATAAAGTGTTACCAAAATCATTAAAGATTTCCCAACCTGAAGGAGGACATTTTGACAATGATACTAAAAGTCTAAATTATCAATCAGATGACAGAAGACTTGTAGTAGATTGTGTACAACAGTAGATTGTGTACAAAAGGTTTTCAAAATAATGTAGAGACCTTAAGAATTTCAGTATCGAATATGATACAGTAGGTATATTATAACATTTCCACATTTAATCATCTTGAACCTTATATCAATTCTGTGATTGGTGATCTAATTCTGTGAACTGCGAAGCAGAAAGCGTGCTAAGAAAAACAGACACTGAAAGGATTCACTTGTGGAAGCCTGAGTGATATTACCCATGAATCATTTGCTCCTGACGATAATTAGGTTAATCTAAACAGGACTACAGTCTAGTCTGTGTCTCTCTTCCAACACAGTAACAATCATCTGAAGGGCAGCTAATTGTGTTATAGAGCATGACTGAGGCTTCAGAGAGATGATTTCAAGTGTCAAGCACAAGAGGTGGATGTCAGGAGGCCTACGTTTCTGTCCGAACCTCAGACAGTGTGTCAAGTAAACTGTCATGTGCTGTTTAGCATAGCTTGGCAAATCTGCCGTGTTTGCAGTCCACAATTCACATTAACATTTAACGTAATTAAATTTATGCTGTTCTAGCTGAATTCACTTTTCCTCCTCTTTTATACTGTTCTTTTTAGATTCAGCGTCTGTAACATAAAGCAGTGTGCACTTTCAAACTGTTGTTCAATGTTTAAAGTCAACGTGAAGTCAGACCCTGTATGGATATGCATATAAGATAGGCTCCATTGACTTCCATTGAATGGACAAAAACGGTTGAGAAAGTAAATATGGTAAAAACATCCAGTGGGCATCTCATTAAGAATCTGTCACTGGAATGAAATCTGTCAGTAGCAGCAGTGGCAATGCCAACCACAGCGTCAGTGAGTGAAATCTGATAGTGTGTAATGGCTGAACCATCAACAAAAAAAACACCAAAAATTAATTTTCCCTCCTATATTTGCCCGAGTTTTGGATCCATGGTGTACTGCATGAAGACCTTGGTACTGGAGGAATTTGACGAGACCGATCTGGAATGAATATTATTTCCCAAATATTTTAAAGCATAGAAAAGAACCAGTCAAAACAATAAATTAAGCCCAAGTCTTCAACCAAGACCAAGGTTAAACTCTAAAAAGGAAACCTCAAAAATATTTTACCTCGGACTGAACGATATTTTGCATTGAATTACACCCTGAATGGTTGTTATCTAACCTTGCAGTCTGCGACTGGAATAATATTTCCATTTAAGGCTTGCCTGAATGTATACTGTGGGAGAACAGCGAAACTTGGGGGCAAGGAAAAACCCTGGACAAATTATTAAACAATGAAGCAATCTTATAACTCTTCAACATGGGCTCAACATTGTGATCATCTGACTTGAACCACTATTATAAACATCAGAGTTTCTTTCATGGACTATGCATTAGTTCCTATATTAGAAAACTCTTAAAGGGATAGTTTACCTTAAAAATGAAAATTCTGTCATTAATTACTCACCCTCATGTCATTCCAAACCCACTTCTGAGCTTCTGCGAGAACCAATGAGGTTCATTCTCGTGTGTTGCGCAGCACGTTTGAGCTTCTGCAAGAACCAATGAGGTTCATTCTCGTGTGTTGCGCAGCACGTTTGAGCTTCTGCAAGAACCAATGAGGTTCGTTCTCGTGTGATGCGCAGCACGTTTGAGCTTCTGCAAGAACCAATGAGTTTTGTTCTTGTGTTACACAGCACGTTTGAGCTTCTGCGAGAACCAATGAGGTTCATTCTCGTGTTACGCAGCACGTTTGAGCTTCTGCAAGAACCAATGAGGTTCATTCTCGTGTTACGCAGCACATTTGAGCTTCTGCAAGAACCAATGAGGTTTGTTCTCGCGCGTTAAGCAGGTTCTGTTGAGCTTGTGTTTATGTGTGCTGGTCAGTGTGAATAAAAGCCTAAATTCAATCTGTTCATCATATAAAGTGTCTCTTATGAAAATTGACAAAAACGCTCAAATCATATGGATTACTTTTACACTCTCTCTATGAACTTGATGCTTCAAAGTGTTAGTTGCGTAGCTGTTTATGGAGAGTACAGAAAGCTCTTATATTTCATCATCTTAATTTGTGTTTTAAAGGTGAGTTTTGAGATTTTCGTTCATCTTTGAAACACAAATGAAGATTTTTTGGTTCGTGCAGAAGCTCAAACATGCTCCGTAAAATGAGAATGAACCTCATTGGTTCTTGCAGAAGCTCAAACGTCTTGCGTAACACACAATAATGAACCTCATTGGTTCTTGCAGAAGCTCAAACATGCTGTGTAACACTAGAATGAACCTCATTGGTTCTTGCAGAAGCTCAAATGTGCTGCGTAACAGGAGAATTAACCTCACTGGTTCTTGCAGAAGCTCAAACGTGCTGCGTAACACGAGAATGAACCTCATTGGTTATTACAGAAGCTCAAACGTGCTGTGTAACACGAGAATGAACCTCATTGGTTCTTGCAGAAGCTCAAACGTGCTGCGTAACACGAGAATGAACCTCATTGGTTCTTGCAGAAGCTCAAACGTGCTGCGTTACACGAGAATGAACCTCATTGGTTCTTGCTGAAGCTCAAACGTGCTGCGTAACACGAGAATGAACCTCATTGGTTATTGCAGAAGCTCAAACGTGCTGCGTAACACGAGAATGAACCTCATTGGTTATTGCAGAAGCTCAAACGTGCTGCGTAACACGAGAATGAACCTCATTGGTTCTTGCTGAAGCTCAAACGTGCTGCGTTACATGAGAATGAACCTCATTGGTTATTGCAGAAGCTCAAACGTGCTGCGTAACACGAGAATGAACCTCATTGGTTCTTGCAGAAGCTCAAACATGATGCGTAACGAGAATGAACCTCATTGGTTATTGCAGAAGCTCAAACATGATGCGTAACGAGAATGAATCTCATTGGTTATTGCAGCAGCTCAAACGTGCTGCGTAACACGAGAATGAACCTCAAATCAAATCACTTTATTGTCACACAACCATATGCACAAGTGCAACAGCAGGTGAAATTCTTAGGTGCAGTTCCGAGCAACATAGCAGTCATGACATGACATGTACAACATTTAAGCAACATCAGATTACACATCTGATGCGCACACAATTACTCACAGCACAGTATACACTACAATAAACAATAAATAATTTACACAATGTGAGTGTAGTTCTCACAGCTTTAAACAATATACACATACTTACAATATACATATACTTTAAACAATATACACTAAACATACATTAAACAGTATACATTAAGCTATAGTAATAATAATATACAATGTACAGTATACAATATTATTCACAGTAGAGATCCAATGTACAATAGGTGCTATATGATAAATAAATGTGTATATAATGTGTGTGTATTGGTTATTGGTTCTTGCAGAAGCTCAAACATGATGCGTAACGAGAATGAACCTCATTGGTTCTTGCAGAAGCTCAAACATGATGCGTAACATGAGAATGAACCTCATTGGTTATTGCAGAAGCTCAAACATGCTGTGTAACATGAGAATGAACCTCATTGGTTATTGCAGAAGCTCAAACGTGCTGCGTAACACGAGAATGAACCTCATTGGTTCTTGAGGAAGCTCAAACGTTTTAGACGGTTGTAACAATGCATATTTTATCTCCTCGTCTGAACTTGAATGAGCAGCTGCCACTGCAACAGAGGCGTAGACATTTCAAAATAAGAGTCCGGGTGTATTTCGAGCTTGTTTATAATTAAAAGTCACGCATTATATATTCGTTTTTGGTTACACAATAAACTGTATTTAATTTAATTCCCATTTAATTCATATTCAGGAGGAAAGACCAGTATTTGACACATATTCAATAAAGTATCAGGGTTATAATACCGTAGTTAACTAAAACCATTTAAAAAATCTTCATTACTTGAAATTAAATAAATGTTAACTGAAATAAAATAAATAAATAAACAAACTTATTTGAAGCTTTAGCTTAACCTGATATGGCCTACTAACTAAAACAGAAATACAAAGTTATAAAAACTATATAGATGTTTTTAAAAAACAAACAAAAAAGTGAATTGAGCTCTTTCGTGTATTTTTTTATGTAAAAAACAAAATGATGTCAAAATGTCAGTTCAAGTGACAGTCGGTTATGTAATGCTTAAATGCTTAATGTATTACAATTTAACTAAACTCATTAGATTTTAGGAGACTAAATCTACTGTAGTTTTAGTCGCCTAAAATCTTATGATATTTAGTCGACTAAAACTAAAAACAATTCAGGTGACTAAAATATGACTAAAACTAAATGGCATTTAAGTCAAAAGACTATGACTAAAACTAAATCAAAATTTGCTGTCAAAATTAACATGAACCTCATTGGTTCTTGCAGAAGCTCAAACATGATGCGTAACGAGAATGCAAGAACCAATGAGATTCATTCTCGTGTGTTACGCAGCATGTTTGAGCTTCTGGAAGAACCAATGAGATTCAGAAGCTCAAACATGCTGCGTAACACACGAGAATGAACCTCATTGGTTCTTGCATGTGTGAGTTGAGGAATGTTTATATGTGAATAAAAGCCTAAATTAAATCTGTTCAGCATTTAAAGTGATCAAGTCTTTTCAGAAAATGTGGACTAAACCGCTCAATTAGTTTTACAATCTCTTTATGAACTTTTTAAAGCGTCAAAGTGGTAGATTGGAAGGACAGAAAGCTTTCAGATTTCATCAAAAATATCTTCATTTGTGTTCCAAAGATGAACGAAGGTCTTAAGGGTTTGGGATGACATGAGGGGAGTAATTAATGCCATAATTTTCAGTTTTGGGTGAACTATCCCTTTAATGTCTGAGACCATTCAAGAGGCCACATTCAGGCGGCGTACAAGACTGCCGGGGAGGAAACGGGCTAGTCTGCTTCTTATTTTCATACCTTTTTGAAAAACATGTCAGTGTGCTGCCTTGGAGGACATGTTTGAAATACAGCAGTAATTGACATATTGAATGCTGACGTTTTCTTCATAGCTTCGCCAAAGATAGAGATGGGAGTGTTTGCTTGTGGAAAAGGTGTCATCAGTGTCACCATTCACACCCAAACCCTTCAGACAATTAGTTTGACTGTCCAGTTCCTGGAGATATTAGTTTTAATGGATAGTTCACCTAAAAAAAATCAAAATTTTGTCATTTACTGACCCTCAAGCTGTTTCAAATCTGACTATCTCCTGCAGAACACAAAAGATATTTTGAAACGTTCTTTTTATTGTCCATAACATGAAATTCAGAGTTCAATCAATGTTCGATCCCACTACTTATTGTGTGAATACATGTTTTACAGTGTACTTACTGTATATATATAAAAAAATACCTGCATCTAATTACACCTGTATTTATTTTCTAATTACTTTTATAAATTACACTGTTGATCTTCCCTTAAGGCTGTGACCAAGCCATTGTAAAAAAGAACTAGCGGTGATGAATGCTGACTGTGTTGTCGCCTTACGTTGGCTGCGTCTTGGCCACAAAGCTGTGCTTCAACACCAAAAGTGGCACCATTCTGCGCCTGCATGTAAGGAAATAACTTTCTATATCAGCAGATATCAATAGTCTATATTCCTCATTCAAAAAGAGCAACGGAAAGTAGGACTGCAGTTATACAAACCGTGAACAAAGCAGCACTTGATTACCATTTTGAATATCAATCATACTGGTCACTTTCTACTTTCCAGGTGGCTTGTTAAATATTGTAATTAGGGATGCACCGATACCAGTACTCGGTTGTTGGTCCGATACTGTTGTCAAGTACTCGTACTCGTAAAACTACCTCGATACAACCGCACCCGATACCACTTTATGGCAACGCATCTTCGGATGCTGAGCCGCGCAGAAAGTTACATAATTGGCTTTATGCACAGCTGCACCACTTCCTGAATTTCAGCCAGCTCCTTTGTTTCTTGTCTGCCATTATTGGACATACTGATTTATCCAGGTGTGCCTGACCTCTGTAGTCACAACAGGAATAATCAGACACACCTGGATTAATCAGTTTGTCCAATAATGGCAGACAGGAAACAAAGGAGCTGGCTGAAATTCAGGAAGTAGTGCAGCTGTGCATAAAGCCAATTCGGCGTGCACACCGCGGCGCCAAGTGCAAAGAGGTCTCGCGCTCTCAAAGCGCACGACTGCCATAGTATGGCGTCATTTTTGCCGAGCGCTAGTGCGGAGGCGGCGAGTATACACCAAGCTTAACCGCTCGTGAGGCAGATACCGCTCGGTAGTGAGTGCTGAAAGTGAAGGGCTGTTTAGTAGGGATGTGCACAAATTTCAGGGGCGTAAATCGCGGGGGGGACAGGACCCCCCCAATCTGAGGGCTGTCCCCCCCTAAAAACCATGCTGAGTATTGTAAATAATATAACAATATATACTTACAATAAATGTGTAAGTAGTAAAACAATACAAATACAAACGCAAACGGGACAAAAAATGCGTTTTAAGTTTAGAAACATTTTGAGTCCCCCCTCCCCCCTTGCCTCACAGTGGTTTGATCCACCGTGCACCTCAACTAACGTTACCCATAGACCGTAGAAAAACTACCACACAAGTTTGGGGAGAGAACAAGGCTCTTCAGACAGCAGTTGTGAAACACCAGTAAGTAGCTGTCAAGGCTATTTTATTCACTTTAAACGTCAGATGAAGTGATTCATTTCTCTTTAATACAGATTAGGCAAAACACTGTTAACATCACTTGCCCACCGCCGCGCTCCGCTGTACAGTAATAACATCATTTAGTTCAGTTAGAGAACTGACAAAACAATTAAAAACTGAACGGGTCTGCTCAATACAGCACGAGCCGAACGAGCAAACCGCTGACAGACAAGATTATCGAAGATTTGGTTTCAAAGCATAAAAGCGCCTATTTAAGGGAGTGTGTCATTGTACTGTTTTGTTGTTGTGTTTTTCATTACGAATAATAGGCTAACGAACCCAAAATTTAAGCAACCCGCCCCCAAATTCTAAAAACTGTGCGCAATGACTAACGTAACCCCGGTAGTATAACAAGCCTAAGCAAGCTTAATTGGTATACTAGTTTGACATGACATGGAAGAAAATGGAAAAGTTTTGTGAAAGCTTTCAAAATCCTCCTTCACCCGAGTGGAGATTTATCTGAAGCCTCCGCGAGCGCCAGAGAAAACCAACGCATGCAAAACCTGAAGGTAAAATTAAATGATTTTGTTTTGCTGCAGATATACACTTTTCAAAATAATATATTAATTTCAAGATATAACATTAACACGACAGTAATTTAAACATAGCCTTTGTAAAAAAATATATATATTTAAAGCTAAACCTTAAATGTGCCAAAGAAATGTAAAAGACTAGTATTTTCCAAGTCGTCTTGCAGCAGCACTAACATTTAATCGACTAGTCTCGCACATCCCTAGCTCAGTGTCACACATTGTAGATGAAAACAGAAACAGGCTCATAGCTGATAATGCAGAGAAGCTTCTTTTCATCTCCAAAAAAGGGCTGTATGGCTATGATAACATATAATAATTGAATACAGTGGTTCTGCTACTATGTTGTGTGGTACTGGAATCCACTGAATGTTACGTTTATGTGAAATGGGCAGCAGTGCCATGTTTGTTTAGGAAAACACCAAGTTGAATGTTAAAATGTCAGCAACAGCATCAATTTGTGTATTTACTTTGTTACAGTTAGAAAGTGAAAAACATCTGATGAAAATAAAACATTGTTAGAAGAACTGTAATGGTATTAAGTACTCGTATCAGTACTCGGTATCGGCAAGTACCCAAATATAAGTACTTGTACTTGTACTTGGTCTGAAAAAAGTGGTATCGGTGCATCCCTAATTTTAATATTTGAAAATATTTGAATAGAAATAGAATGCTCACGTAAGATGAAGTCAAATTATTCTATCTGTACCGTTGACTTGCTGCTTGCATCACTTTTGCTTTTATTCTTTTTATTCTTTGCTTTTTATTCGTGCATTGTTGTGACTCGTTTGCTAAACTGAACATCCAATCAGAGTTCTCTCTCTCGCCAACGCTGATGGACACAACATGCTCAGTCAATCAAAAATCCCCCAACGGTGTCCAACTAGTGCCGACGGTGTGGAACACACTGCAAAAACTAGGCTGGTTGATGGTCGGCTTGGTGTTTCAGGGCCTTTAGACCAACACCAAACCTTAACCGTATCCCAGCTCAATAGCAAAGTGTTTTGCAATACAACATGAACACAAGTATATTGGTCATTCTTTTTATTGTGTTGTGCTGAAGACAGAAAGTTGTTTTGACATTGTCCAGATTGCTCCAGATGGACAACTGCACCCTGACTGGTGTAGTAAGTACTGAACTCTAGATGTCTCCATAAGCCATCTTTCCATTGCGCACTACGGGTCAATCATTAAAAACAACTAGACCTCTTATAGGTCTTTGTTTTTGTTTATCAACAAGCACAGTACTGCAGTTTGGTAGCAATGGAACATTGCTTATTGAGAACTGCCTTTGTAATTCTACGCATGAGCTTTTTTTCAACTGTTCTCTTGCTGTGTTATTGTCATTAGGTTGAGATGAGGTCAACACAAATGTTGGATTGGGATACCATGGACACAAACTCAAAGCTGGTAATGCTGTGTCTGGATTGGAGGCTGGTTAAGGTGTGGATCCTTTATCTTCTCTCACATTGTGTATCTCAATGACTATCGTTGTTTTCCTTTGTCGTGACATGCCAAAGTCTCTTTTGTAGATTTATATATAGAGCACAACAGTGTATTAGAATAAAGGTATTTTCCAAATTATTTGACTTCATCAGAAAATGTCTTCAATTAAGACTTGAACTAAACTAAGCAGCCCTGAGATTAATCACAATCATTTTAATATACATTTATTTTGAAGTAAAGAAGTATTTGAAAATCTGAAAGAAAGATAAAGGTGTGCGACTGTCTGCTTAGTTTTTGTATCCCATGCAGTTATTTTAGTATTAACTACACTATTATATTTATTAATATTTTGAATATTTTTTTTTTTTATTAATTTAAAATCACAGAAATGTAATGGGATTTGACTTCTGAAACTATCATGCAAGGATCTCCGTCGAAGGGTTTCAAGCCCGTATTTGAACCATTTGGCCCATAGTACTCTGGGGCAGATTAGCCTCAGCGGTATGCAAGCTGGATGGGCCTGCATGCAGTGGACCGAGCCTTAGGTCATAGGCTAATGGTCAGGAAACAATTGGCTGCTTATCTGCTATTGGCTGTGAAGGAAACACCTTAATTTGTACACTGCCAGCTTCTCTCCACACCTTTTTGTCCATGTTCACTCAGGCAGATCTATCCCCTGCAGTGCTTCTCAACTGTCTTCTCCAGTCCGTCCTCATTGTTTAGTCTAGGGATGGTCACCGCCGCGCAACAGCACTTTGGTTCCTCAGCAGCTTTTTCTCAGTTGGATTTTTCCATCTGCTTTTGGCTTATTACAGAGAATAAACTCTTTTTATAATTCTTACAAATTCTTTACATACGAACACAACTTTTATCAATTTTGAAGTCTAAATGCAATCAGCAGTAAAAAGCTAAAGTGAAGCTATAAACTAACTACACCACTTGACTTCAATGTAACCCCAATATTTTCCATGAAAGTTCGCGTTATAATAGTTTGCAAGGGTGCGGTTATTAACACAACAAGGCTATGAAAGTGGACTAGTGGGTAGATGAGTTTTCCAGTTTGGCTGATGATGTTTACTGTCCCCGACAACCTCTGTAGTCCCATTTAGCCACTTGTTAACAACTGCCATTTTTCAAGACAAGTAAAAGCTTAAATTTCTTTAAGCTTAAATTTTTCAGGGGTTACTTCTAGCCAAAAAAGAGATATGGAGATGAGATTGAAAGGATAATGGAAGAGCAGACAGTGTCAAGAGAGATGAGATGGCCAGATTCTGTACCTGTTAACATGCTTTAGCTTCCATATTTACACCCACATAGCAGTTTATCGATTTCAGTCAGCTGCTTTCAGTGCTTCAGTTGACTCATGTTTGTGAATGCCAGATCTCTTTAACCTTCTCCTCTTTTAGTGATGCACCGATCATGATTTTTCATGGCTGATTACGATTCCTATAACGGTTGCTGTTTTTTTTATTTTCCCCCCTTTGTATAAGCAAATTTATTTGTTGTTTATTTGCTCTATAACATGCAAACTGACCTTAAAACTAAAATATCTGTAGCCATTTGAAATTAGAGGCAACCACTGCATTTTAATCATGATCCAAACAAAGATACTACACACATGAAGTTATTTAGATTGTATAATTTCAAGATTTAAAGCAAAAACAAAATGGTCTGACTTTAGATTTGCGAAATTAAGCTACATAAGACACCTACACAAAACAAAAACAGCAGACAGACTGAATGAATGAAAATGCAAATTCACTTTCTGACAGTAAGTGGCGCTTATGGAACAGCGGTTTCTTTGGTTAACGCTGAACACAAAGCAGCACTGTGCTTATACACACTACGGACCCACTTTATATTAGGTGGCCTTAACTACTATGTACTAACATTTAATTAATCATTTGATACAATGCGCTTATTGTGTACATACATGTTTTTACCATGTACTTACATTTTTAAAAATACCTGCATGTAATTATCTGTAATTAATTTCTGTAGTTACATTTGTAATTACACAGTTGACACTTCCCTTACACCTAACCCTACCCTTAAACTTACCCATACCACCACACCTGTCCCTAACCCTACCCGTATCCCACCTCAACATCAGCAAAGGTGTTTTGCAATACAATTTGAACACAGTAAGTACATTGTACTTATTTTTTGATGTAAGTACATAGTACTTAAGGCCACCTAATATAAAGTGGGGCCCACACTACTTTATACGGAGGTAAGAGGAAAAGAAAATGTCAGTTGCCTTCAGAGATACATTCATATAAATCCCCACCCCCAATTCAATATTTAGATTATTCTTCCTATATTCCACGCATCGTGAACAGTGAGCCTGCTGCTCCTGGTACATTATTTGCTCTGCTGTGTTCTCTTCTTTGCATCTGTCTTCGACATGTGCCGTCTCTGGCCTGTGTTAATGTCCTGTTTAAAGACTTCTTTATATTTCCACACAAATTACATTTTGGTGAATGATTGCAACGCAGTTTGTGTGCATGTCCGGTATAGAGATCGGCTAAAATAAAATTAAAAAACGACGTAGAGTAGTAATGCAAAGGCGTTAGGAGGGTGATGGACCGCAGGTCCTCTTCATTTCTGCATCTGTCCCCGTCTGTTCCATTAGCAGCATGTGCTTAGAGTGGAAGACATTAGGGTCCTTCACCCTCTTCGGTCCTGTTTTACCACGCGTCTTTCAGGCTAAGTGATTGATTTTTGATTTGCAGTACAGTTAATCTACTTACCTGCACTCTTCTCAAAGTCAGTAAAACATATCATCAAAAATTAGAGACATCAAGGTGACCCGCTTGTACAGCTGATAGTTCCAATGCACAAGTGTTCATTTTTGGATCTCGCCATGTTTGGAATAGATCTGTCATTATCTACAGACTCTAGACCTTCCTCTGGCTGATTCCACTTGCAGCTCTCAATTTAGACTCGACAGATTTGACATCATTGACAACCACAAGATGCATTAGAGTAAATCCCGCAGTGACAGCTTTTTTTTTTTTTTTTACTTTTAACTTTATTAAATTAATCTTTATTAAATGTCAAATTCTTAAAGGGATAGTTCACCCAAAATTGAAAATTTGATGTTTATCTGCTTACCCCCAGGGCATCCCAGATGTAGGTGACTTTGTTTCTTCAGTAGAACACAAATTAAGATTTTTACCTCCAACCGTTGCAGTCTCTCAGTCATAAAATGCATGTGAATGGGGTCAAATTCTATGAGAGTAAAAAAAACATGCAGAGACAACTTCAAATTAAACCCTGCGGCTCGTGACGATACATTGATGTCTTAAGACACGAAACGATCGGTTTGTGTGAGAAACCGAACAGTATTAATATCATTTTTTACCTCAAATACAACACTATGTCCAACAGCCTTGAACGCGTATCACTTCCGGTAAGGGAGGTCAAATGTACACTTTATGGCATAGAGATACGCACGAGAGATCACTTCCGCCGCTTGTATCCCATTGAGATCAAGCGGCAACCTCCCGCAGTTTCTCTTGAAGCCAATACGGAAGTGACTTAAACTGCAATTCATCGACTGGCCACTAGAGAATCTCATTGAGCCTCATGTTAAAATGCCCAACTTTACAGCTGAAAAAAACATGTTTACATCCCGGTACAAATTGTGGTTTTGGTCTATACGGCTAATTTTGCCCTTCATGACAACAACATTTTTTTTTATAACTCATTCATTTATATTATATAAAGCCTTAAAGTCCTGCATAATTAAGGGCGTGGCCACTTTGAGTGACAGGTGGATAGCCATATATCTGCTGTCTGTTAGTCATCCTGTCACCTCAGCTCCACCCACTTCCCCGCCTCTCTGCCCATGTTCTATTATCCGGGAGTGACGCACTGCCAAATGGCAACGGCCAGCTTGTCCCTACTTTGCTCTTCAATACTGCTCTTCAGAATCCTATGGGTGACGTCATGGACACTACGTCCATATTTTTTTTACAGTCTATGATTGAGATACGCCGTATCGTGTACATTTGACCTCACTCACCGGAAGTGATGGCACGCTCAAGACTGGTGGACATAGTGTTGTATTTGAGGTAAAAATGATATAAATACTGTTCAGTTTCTCGCACAAAGCGATCGTTTCGTGTCTTAAGACATCAATGTGTCGTCACAAGCCGCAGGGTTTAATTTGAAGTTGTCTGTGCCTGTTTTTTTTACTCTCATAGAATTTGACCCCATTGACATGCATTATACGGCTGAGAGACAGCAACGAGAGACAGGTTGAAGTTAAAAAGAAACAAAGTCACCTACATCTTGGATGCCCTGTTGGTAAGCAGATAAATGTCAAATTTTCATTTTTGGGTGAACTATCCCTTTAAACTTAGTCAAACGAGACCTCTTCATTTTACCAGAGATGGCATGAATGCATTTACACTGCATTTACGATTAGTTTCAGAATAACATTCTGAATATAGAAATAATAGATTCCTTCAGGGATGAAGTAAGTAACTCTTAAATTAATAAATTCTTCATTGAATCATTCATTTAGCAGATTTGGTCAAAAACGTAGGTTTATTTAGCAAACAAAACACCACTGCATATTGTTCAGACATGCAGCGGTTCTTCTGTGGCTTTGTTGAAGCTATTTTTGTTAGCAAAAGAGAAGCCGCCATGTAAACTACAAAAATGCTGATGCCATGTTCATGCGTATCACGTGTTCAGTCTATAAGCATGTGCGAGTACTTGACAACCAAAACAACAATGGCAGACTACAGTACTGTTTTTGCTGCTCAATATACTGAGTTAACGCTTCTCCAGCAAAGTGTAGATTTACTGCACCACTACTATGACCAGCGGAGACAAATTATTTACTTATGCCTTCCAACTAATTTAAATTCTGACCTCTTTCGCAACTATTGGCAACTATTGAAGTTAACGTTCCCTGCTTATTGAAAATACTTTTCTGGAGATATCTATAACTGGTTTTGATTACCTAAAGTACTTTCCTGTGGATTTCAGTAACAATAGTTAGATCGTTCCAAGCCTATGCTATTCAAGTTTACTAAAGACTGTTTAATACTTAACCGTGTACACTCAAAAAAATAACTCATTGGACAAACTCAATTTAATTGAGGGCAGGTTTTCCATCCAATAAATATGTGTAGCCCCAACTCATAAAAAAACGAATTGATGCAATGAAATGTAATTGAGTTGGTCCAACTCAATTTTGGACAATGTAATTGAGTTGGTCCAACTCAATTTTATCAAATACAGTTTAAATGATATTTATATACTTATACCATGACTTTTTTTATACTTGTCAAACTTAAATTAAAACATTTAATCAGAAAATCAATTATAAGCAGTTTCATTCCTCATCATACACAATGTATATAATGAAAATATAAGACAAGAGGTGTCATTCCTGACCAGGCCCGGTTCCAGAATCAAATCACTGAGGGTGCTTCTGAAATTACTGAGGGTGCTCTAGTAAATGTGCTCCACCATAGCAGTACAGTGAGAAATGTATGATTTATTTACTATTCACTTTTACCAATAATTGGAATTTCAAAAATATTTTGCTACAAATTGTCTATTAATCTATTAGTCTGCCTTTACAGTGCTTTTATGTGTTACTAGTATTTTAACATATCTTCCTGAGAGCCAGAAAAAAAAAGGTTTGGTGAATTTAGATTTTTTTTGTTGGTCATTACATTGTTTGGAGCATAAAAAAACAAATGGATATAGAAAAAAAAATCCTATGTTGCTCTGTAGAGGACACCAGAACTATTTATTTAGCTTTCCTGTAGCTCAAACAGTAGAACATGGCGCTAGCAACGCCAAGGTCATGGGTTCGATTCCCAGGGAAAGCAAGAACTGACAAAAATGTAAAAATGTGTACCTTGAATGCTATGTAAGTCGCTTAAAGCGTCTGCCAAATGCATAAATGTAAATGTAAATGTTATTGAGAAAATGAAAAGACATGAATAGACAAAAACAATGGGATTTTGTTTTTCATTCACCGGTCAATTTTTATGCTTCAAGTTTTTTTATCCAAACTTTGTATAAAGATGATTCTCAAAGTTATGAAAGATAACAGAATAATTTGATATACCATTTTACTTTATGCAATGTGTGTAAACATGGCCATATGCCATTCCCATTCTATGCAATTCATCTATACACTGTATCTAATTTGCATATGAATGTGTTTTGGAACAATATGTAAAAAGACGTGTAATAATATTTTCATAAGAATGTCTCATATTTCATAAGAATATCCAGACTTAAAACTGTGCATGTTGTCAGAGAAATTCGCTAAAATATAATTAAAACCTCTATTCTGGGTCTCAGGATGATATTTCTGTCTCGTGCAGTGGCAATTATATTTAGATGTCACTTCCTAAACTTTGCAGCATGCGATTGGCCGTCGGTTTTACAATGAATGTTATAGACTGTAGCCTCGAAAGTGAACCAAGATCGCTATGATCACTAAAATGCTGTTGCTTTGTCAGTTCATTGCGATCTCACAAAGCTCTGTTATAAAAAATAAGTTGTCAACAATAAATATCTTACTTACATCGTGTCTTGTTAATGAGAGGTTACACGAGCCTGCATTAACTCAGCACTGAATAAAAATTCTGATCGCGTTCGAGAAATCAACAACTATATCTGTGATTGGCTACATTACTCACCGCTGCAAAAACACGCTGTGAATAGATGCATTTGACGCTTTCCAGAGGAAACAAATTTGCAAATCTGCCAAATCTGTTTCGCCAATATTATTACAGTATCAACTGAGGGTGCTTTTGCTTACGTTTAGCACCCCCGTAGAACCGGGCCTGCTCCTGACATAAACATAGATTACTGAGTGCCCAAAGCATAAGCACAGGCACCACTCTTCAGCTTAACGGTAACCACAAAATTAAAAAACATTACAGAAACCGCTCTAAATGGCCAACATAACTGAGAATTAAACACTAACATTAACTAACAACATCATTCCCTTTACAGAAAAACACATAAAATAACACTTTAATCCCTAAATTTACTCTCCTAATGGAGTCCCTTGCAAAGCATGCTGGGAACTCCCCAGTTAGTTGTGTCAACACAAATATTTCATGTAGTTTTAACACAGCTGAATTAAGTAAATTTCAGTTTTAAATATATTAGGTTGATTGAAAACAATTAAATTAAGTCGTGACAAAATTAGATGTGTTTAAATAAAGTGAACAGAATTTAAATGTGTCACATCTATGAAGGGCCTGAATCATTTTTTGAGTGTACTCACTTTAAGCTACTTGCCTGTTTCTTCTGATTTGTGTTAAATAACCTCCCACACATGAGTTCATCACGTTTCCCCATGTGTTATTACAAAAACAAGCACTCATACGGAGGCATGTTTCCATCCAAAGTCGCAAAATGGGAATATTGCATGTAACATATCCAAATAAAGCACCGTTTCCATCCAGTGAGCCAAAGAGAACAAAATCGTCACTTCCTTATAAACTGGCGCTAAATATCAATAAGAAAAATGAAAGTGGTTGACCTAGGAGAAGCCACTGTATACAATAATTTTGGTATATAATAAATGACTTGCATCTCAGAGCACTCAGACAAAACGCAATAAACACAATCATGTTATCTTGCTTTCGGATGCCTGCTTTTTGTGAACACAGTCGTGTAAGACAGTTCTGGGAGGGAATTATACCGAACCATTTCAGAATGATCAAAACAACATTTCAGATGCTGTGTAACGAGATCAGCCGGCTGGTTAGTCCAGTTATGCCATCCCATTGCGCAAAGTCATTGATGCGCATAAATGTGTTTTCAGCGTAGTTTATGCGCATGTTTTCTTATCAGATAAAAAATGTATCCAACTTGTGAGCGCATACGTTTTTATGCACAATATTGTATTTATACACATATTGGCGTTTCCATCAAGCGTTTTTTAATGCAATATCCCAAAATGCGCATAAAAATAGGTGGATGGAAACATAGCTAATGTTTTTATCATTTATCAGTTAGAAAGTATTCCAACAATATTGTTTCGATGCCATTATATTTGTTGCGTAGACTTCCCATTCTAATAGAATTATAACGGTTATTAAAACTTTATAGTTAACGTTATAGCTATCGTACTTGGAGTGAAAGGGCCCATCATTGAATAATTGTTTTGCGACTTGGAATATAGCCATATGGAGTAATTTTGTTCTATTAGAGCTTAACATGCATAACTATGAATTCTTCTTTGTATTCAAGAGAAAAACAGAATATTCGTTTGACACTAGGAGTAGGTTTGAAAAGGAGTAAAATGATGTCTGAGATGAACTATCCCTTTTACTAAAGTGCTGAACTTTCCTGTCCCACTTATGAAATGGAGTTTCCCAGTGTATGTTGAGAAAGCTTAACCCTCTCACTCCTCCTCAAGGTAAGAGCATGCTCTGTTAATGTGAAGCAAGACTGATGCTGTCCAGCTTGTCGGCTCAGTAGCCATTTGGCTTTGATCTTCTCTAAAGTGCTGCAATATGGCAGTCAGCTGTGGGAAAGAGCTGGGATCCAAACCTGGCTGGGAAAGCCTCTGGAAGGCGCTCGGCAGATAGCAGTTGCTGATGATATGACCGTCCAACCTCAGGGCAACATTCCACAATGACATGCCTCCAGCATGGGTGCAGTGTCTCCAGCAACACCATCTGGGTCGTTGGTGGAAGCTTGTTTGTTCAAACCAAGTTCTGTCAGAACACTTGAGATGCTCTCAATGAGTCTGGGAAATCTGGGTGGCGATTCTTGTTCCTGGCGATGAGCCGTTTTTCATTTGGCTGTTATTTCCCACACCTCATCATATCAGCTTCTAGTGCATCTGATTCATTAACAGCTGAAACCTTGTAGATCATGAAGCTATAGTCTGGGGGGTTTTTTTCTTCTCCTCAGCATATCTGCCCCTGTATCTCTTTACAGAAGCAGACTACATGAGCTCGGGGCTTTTTGGTGCCACAGATCAAAACCAGCCCTGTGTGATTTATCTGGAAAACAGTAGAGCCAAAATTCTTTGAAGCACATCTAATTCTCTAAAAGGGTCCCAGACATGTTCCTGTGTGCCATTTAGTGCTTACAAGTGCACATGATCCCATGTGGATCTGGATTTGTGGAAGTTAAAGCACTGTGTATCTTTCTTGATCGACATCACCGGGACACCAGCATGATGCCGATAGCATCAGTTGTGCTGAAGTAAAATTAGAGTGGAGAACTTAAAGGGCTAGTTCACCCAAAGATGGAAATTCTGTCATCATTATGGTGTTCATGTTGTTTGACTTCCTTTTATGTGCTGCAGAACACAAAAGTTATTTTCATGTTATTTCTTGAACTATTTTTGTCTATACAGTGAAATTCAATAGGGTCCAAAACAAAATATTTCGACCCTATTGACTTTCATTAACGATTTGGACAAAAATTTAATTTTCGTGTTCCACAGAAGAAAGAAATTCATGTTATATATAATTCAGTAAATAATCATTTTTGGGTGAATAACGCTATGTTATCAGACTATAATTAAGTGTCTATTTGAAGAAGAATCCTCATTGGGTTGGTACATTCTGGTTCTCATCCCTTTCACACCTTTTTATCAAAACTGCCTCTGATGTGCTAATGAGTTCCCACTTCAGTGAAGCCCCTCTTCTTGGAAAGCACTTGTGCTGATATTTTCACAGAATTGAAGTCAGATTTGTGACGTACAGTACATCCTTGTTCCAAATCCCAGCGAGCTGCCTGAGCTACTCTTCAGCAACTGCTTTCTAAAGCCGCGTTTCCACCGAAATTACCCGGAACTATTTGTACCAGGAACTTTTTTCCCAGGAACTTTTTCTCCCCCAGACCTGCTACTGTCTGCGTTTCCACCGCGGTCTAAAGTACCGGGAAGATTAGGCAAATTAGTCCGGTGACGTGGTAATGCGCTCCTCCCAGTCACAGACGGACAGTAATCACTTTTGCGCGACACTGTCTGCCACAATAACAAGTATGGAGGAGATGCAAGCAGTGCTGCTTTTGCTGGTTATATCTATTGGTTTACTACAGAGGTAATTAACAAAACGGCGGAAAAGAGACGAGCACTGACACTAAAACGTATTCTGAAAGCTCATAAAGCTAGATTTAAAATTAGACAACGTATGTTATTATCAGCTATTACGGACATTGACCGTGAGATGGCTGAGATGAACGTGCGCCATCGGACAGAAAGAACAAGACTGATATTTACTGAACGCTGAACGATCCTCGCAAAAGACTTTTAAAAATGCCGGTTGAAATAAAATGCAGCGTGAGCTCAACCAATCAGCATGTTCAGCGCCCAAGTACCACCCCCGAAAGTTCGGGAACTTTTCAAAAGTACCACCTCGCAAGCAGGGCCGTTTGGAGGGGGAAATATTTACCCGGAACTTCATTTAGACCCTGGTTCCTGCGGTCGAAACACACCGAGTTCCCCCCCAAAGTTCCTGGTTCCGGGGTAAAGTTCCTGCGGTGGAAACGCGGCATAAGGGGATAATCACACTGCTACATACATAGAGCACAATGGAATTGGACAGAAGGCACTTTTACAATATAACGTCAAAATATACAAAAATATACAAAATCTCCCCCCCAGATCCATTGGATTAGTTTACAGCTTTAAAGTTGTGATGTAACAGAAGTAGCGAACAATCATTTCTTAAGTATTGTGACGTACATCAGAGTGAAACTAAAAGAAAAAAATTGTAATGCGGGACTTATGGAACATTTAGTAGTGAGGAAATTTCACGAATGGACTGGTGGATGCACAGGTGGCAACCTATCGCAGTACCACGCTTGAATTCACTGAGCTCCTGAGAGTGACCCATTCTTTCACAAATGTTTGTAGAAACAGTCTGCATGCCTAGGTGCTTGATTTTATACACCTGCGGCCATGGAAGTGATTGGACCACCTGAATTCAATGATTTGGAGGAGTGTCCCAATACTTTTGGCAATATAGTGTATCTACTTTTTTAGGCAGCCAGGTACACACCATAAAGAATTAGTTCACCCCAGTCGCAACCAAAATGCTGAAGATCCAAATCAATGCAGTTTCAAAGCGCTTCGATGGGCTCCAGAGGCTCTGCGTGATCCCAGATGAGGAATAGGATCTTATCTAATGTAACGATCGTTCATTAAAAAAAACAAATTATTGTTCATCTTGCGCAGATCTGCGAGGTGCTAAGGATGACGTAATCACGTCAGAAAGGTCACACTAGACGTAGGCAGAAGTACCGCCCCCGTGTTTACAAAGCGCTCGTGTGAAGACTAATACAAATGCCCTTTAACAAAAAACAAAATTTTCAACTTCAAAAGTAGGGATATATCGTTGTTTTACCTTTTTTTTTGGTAAAGGGCGTTTGTATTAGTCTTCACACGAACGCTTTGTAAACACGGGGGCGGTACTTCTGCCTACATCTGGCATGACCGTTCCGACGTGATTACGTCATCCTTCGCACCTCGCAGAGCTGCACAAGATGAACAATTTAGGTTAAAAAGTATATTACATTTTTTTTCTTTTTTTCTAGATAAGACCCTATTCCTCATCTGAGATCAAGCAGAGCCTTTGGAGCCCATTGAAGCACTTTGAAACTGCATTTATTTGGACCTTCAGCATTTTGATTGCAACTAAAAAGCATTATATGATGAAAAACCCTGGAATGTTTTCTTCAAAATACTTAATTTCTTTTCGACTGAAGAAAGAAAGACATGAACATCTTGGATGGCATTGGGGTGAGTAAATTATTAGGAAATTTTCATTTTGGGGTGAACTAATCCTTTAAAGTCACCATGAAGTTTTTTGACTTTCAGAATATATATGTTAGCCTTACTGTTACTGTGTGTGTGCTCCAAAACAATGCCAAAATTCATATTTAGAAGATATAAGCATTCAAAACGTACAGTCTCTCACTTCCGCCAATGATTTTGATGACATCACTCTGCAATTCAGCTTCTCATCAGATTTCAGCTCTCTAGAATCTATATCATCCCACCCTCTATTATAAATGGACACTGAAGCTGTGGCTGAAATTGGTCACTTGTTCACACGTTTACTATTTTCTACATGTTGAATGGCATTTAGTGCACTATATAGGGGATAGGGAACAATTCAGTCAGTAAATATGCTTTCCATTGAGGCGAATGAAGTCTGGTTATGCGTTTAATATATTAATAAACCTCTGAAGCGTGCACACCGTCTGCTCCGGTCCAGAGACACGATAGTACATAGCGGAACATATGCGCGAGCAGACCGCAAAATGCTATATTTTAAATCAATAATGGAGGATATTAGGAAGAGAAATGGTTAGAGATTAAGATGAATCTGCGGATTACTCACCTCTGGCCGAGCCGTGATATAAACCTAAGCTATTGGCTATTTTTAAAAAGGGGAGTTGCTGATCATGTCCGGCCCTGTCTTCCTGTTTCAGTAGGAATTTCATCAACACGTTGAATAATGCTGCGTGTTTCAAGGCACTTCAGTGGGCCTTTAAATCAGGGGTTCTCAACTCTGGCCCGCAAGATACACTTTCCGGCAGAGTTTAGCTCCAACCCTGTTCGAACGCAGCTCCCTGTAGCTTTCTAGTAATCCTGAAGACATTGATTAGCTTGTTCAGGTTTGTTTGATTAGAGTTAGAGCAAAACTCTTCGGGACAGTGGATCTCGATGGCCAGATTTGAGAGGGTTTTGGAACACAGCTATTGTTATTTGTCAGTGTTATAGTCTTCAGCACGTGTGCCAGAACTGAAAGTTTGTCTCTAAAGCTTGTTTATTCTGCCTAATCTGTTATAAACCCAATGTACAAATATTATAAGCGTGATACAGAAGGCTTTTGTCTTTGAGTTTGTAACTGTCATCCTCAACACTCTGTCATGAAGGAGTCCACATCACTGGCTAGTCTACATTAGGGTAAGACCACATAGGGACAGCATTAAACCATACCCCTTGAGGTCAGGCACTTTCAGGCAAACGCTCAGCCACTCCAGAGTAAACAAAGCCTTTGTTCCTCTCAGAGAACCTTCAAAGATAAACATCTGTTTTGGGTAAGTAAAAAACGCAAGTGCAATCTTGCCATCAGCATGTCTTTGATCACAATTGCTTTATGCACATCCCCCTTACGCTAACAATGAGAACGCTCGGCTCTTGGGGGCGCAAAACCAAATGCTGTTCACAACATGTTGCCATCGACTGAAACGTGTTGACGTTCATTTAAGCAGTTGTAACATAAAGGCTTCAACTTAACCGTTTTTGGCTTCCATGCATACATAGAGCTGCCCTGTTATGCTATATCATTATTTCGTTTGACATCTCAGCCTGTCCCTTTAGTTTACAAAGAGATAAAGAATGGAATTGTTTCTTGGCAAGTGCCTCTGCTGTCTTGCTTCATCTTTGTTGTGGCTATGCTGAGAGTCGACATGTAAACAGCCGAATTGTAGCTGACAGTTGCAGCCAGCTGCTAAGACGTTCTTAATCTTCTCTCAGTCTCTGTTTCGATCGCTCGCTCTCTCTTTTTCCAAGTAAACGAGACAGAAGCCCAAGCAGTCTTTCAGGTATTCAAAAGTAGTTGCTTTAGACAAAACAGAACTGCTAGAATGTGAACTCTGTAATTCATTAGCATTAGCATTACGCCAAGTAGGGCATACGTGTTCAAATGACGCAATAGTAATAATATACATTTAGATTGTCCTTCTTGTAATAAAGGATTATTATATTTGTACCATTACAAGGTACAAAACAATCATCTGAGCAACATGAGCAACACTAACAATATTACAAGTATTAACACTGACCTCTGAGGTCATTTCCACTAACTGAGATGCAAGATGGAGGCAGTTGTGTTTATACTGTATGAAACAAGAACGAGTCGGCGATGTGATACGAGAGACATAGTTGTGCCACTTTTAGTTATCTGGATGACCAGTCTGACGCACAGCAGACCAATCAGAATCAAGTATTCAACAAGGTGTTTAACAAGTGATGATAAATGTTTCTGTAGAGTGTCATGTTTGAATTCCCAGTGAAGAACTTCACTACACATGATGCTAACGAGAGAGATCTACCAATTAGAGAAGCCGCTGGGAGTGGAAATTGCAGCAAGCATACAATCCCATGAAGCATTGCGAAGAAAATAATCAAGTCCCTCTCACTCAGTTGCTCAAGGTTTGGCTTGTTTGCATGGTCCTGTTAGCAGGTAGTTGCCTTGACTTCATACTATGCGGATAAAAACAACTTTATCCACAGAAGTGGATTCAGAAGCCATGGATTCAGAAGTAGACGACTTTACTGACTTTTTTCTTTAAAGATTCAGAACACTCTGGACACTAAGCAATATCTTCGTGTGTGATCGACGGCAGATAAAAAGCAATTTGGGTTTGGAACAACATGAGGGTGAGTAAATGATGAGTTTTCCTTTTTGGGTGAACGATCCCTTTAATGAATGAGCCTGTTGTTCTCAGGCAGTAAACTCATTTAGAATTACTAGGCATTTGTGGGAGACCACAGGAAAGAACATCTAAGCAAACACAACCCTTTTAAAGTCATTTTATTCAGGATCCATTACATATTGTAGGATTCACCAAGGGTACAAGCCAAAGGACTGAGAATGTTAAAGTTAATATATTTTTTCTTACCCTTTGACACCTTTTCCCATTATTTATTATTATTTTTGTGAGCACTGGCCCTCGTGAAACAGTGCAGTAATACCATACCAACATACGCACACTCAAACTCACTGACTCACACAAAAGCATTCTGACGTATTTTAAGTAGGGAAAAAGACACATTCAAACTCACATTTTACCAAGACTAATACAAGATCGTGAAGGGTGTTATTCCACTGCATCGTTTTCACTAGACTAGATTTCAGTTTGCATGCAGTGAAACATACATAAGACAAGTGACACATGGCAATAAATTAGCATATAATTTACAAATGAGAAAGAAAAAAAAATTAGTAACAGTGTACCAACATTAATAATACTGAATATAAAATGTAAGCAACTATTCACAAAAATGCAAAACTCTTTTCTATAGGTACAGGTTAAACAATGTGACATTCAAAGACACAAGTTCACAGCGATCAGTACCAGTTTCATTGAGTGTCTTATTGAGAGTCCGTGTCCCAAAGCCAGTAAACTTGTACTTCAAGCCTTAGGATATCAGGATGCTCAGCATGTTGGGCCTACAGTTCCGCTGTTCGAGGTTCACTCTTGAATAATCCCAGTTTAAACATTTCATAACAATACATAACCAATCCATGATGTTTGTGGCTACAAAAGAGTAGCAGCAGCAAAAGTAAAATGGTTGTATGATTAAAAACACAAAACTGTCTCATAATTCCTCAATTTCAATAATCAATTGTGTCCCATAACAAAGGTGAGATCTAAAATTGAGGTCCCCCAATGCTCTATAATTTGATGTTCCCTTGGCTAAGAGAGCAGGGTGTAAAGTCACTCAGTCTTGGATGATGGAAAAATGCAACATGTAGTTGGTGGAATGTTTACATACGAACGTAAACCAGTGTGAGGTAAAAGGACTGAAATGAAGAAAAGACAGTACACAAATATGCTAAAGCTCTGTTCCAAAACTTAGCAAGCTGCTTTTCTGTTCATGTCTTACATAGCCGGCTGCTTTCTATGTCAAGAAACACGGCTTACGCAAGTAAACGTTTGCGAAAAAGGCACATGCGGTCCTGTTGAACATACTTAGCATGTGCTCTAGCATTGCTCTAGTAGCTCAAGTAGTAAAGGCCCAGGTAGACTTCATTTTTCATGTTCCGCACAGTTGAGTGCGCAAGCCTTTCAAAGTATACTCGCGCGGAAAGACTCGTTCGGCTCGTGCAGACTATCTAGTGGACTTTGTCTTGAAGATCTCAAATCACTCGCATATGCGCTGTTGTACACGCACCGTACGGGGATGTCCGCGGACCCTCCTAATGACGAAAATTATGTCACACGGAGAGTGCACGAAGTATACTTTGGTTTTAACAGGAATAGAACCTATTGACTGATTGATTCGGAACACTCCACACCGCACACAAATAGCATTCGTAAAGTGCACAGGAAACTTGATTCCAGGAGAGTCAATGCATAATAGTCCCACAAGCATAAAAATGCACAGCACATGAGTACTTGGTTAAATTGTGTTTTTATATATTTTTCATAACCTTCAGTATTGAGTCAAATATTTATTTCCAACTTGGTCTGCAATCTAGAATTTTTCACACGGAGATCAACACAATGCATTCCGGGATTTCCTTTGCAAAGGAAATATGCTATTCCTTAGACTTTGATTTAAAAAAAAGGTGTCATAAAAAGGACCTGCTTACTTTTTGGAACAGCCTTCACATCAGGAACGCACCTATGATGCCTTTGGTAGGAAGCTCACTAGAATTTGGAACAGAGCTAAAGTATTCTTGGTTTTCTGTCATTTGCCTTAGACCGCATACCCAGAATGCATCAAGGTCTTATAGCACCATGGGGCCAGAAGAGTCGCCCACTCAGAAGATGAACGGAAGAAGGGCAGTGGAACAAACAGTCCTCCACTGAGGGAAGAAAAGCACCATTGAGTGTGGAGGGTTTAAGAGTGTGGGCTGGAAGCACTGCGATCTCAGGGAAGGAGGAAGAGGGGGTGTTTTGGAGGTAGACGATGGCAAACCGGATCTGCAGGATCTGGCAGGTTACCCAGGCACTGGCCCTTCACTTAACTTAACTAATGCATCAGCGTCACAGACCTGGAGATCTCCAAGCAAGTCATCCCCGTGCTGATGAATTGTCTGTGTATTCTGCTGATAATGTGGCGGATTATGGCTGCAGCACGCATTTTATGTGAAAATTATTGCGTCTGGAACACGCCGGGCCCCGCAACAGACACGTAGATGTCAGAACCCCAGAATTTAAAGCAAAATACGGATCCATAAAGCAGAATCACGTCAGAATCGCAATTAATGTTTCTCTGGTGTCCACAATAATTCTAGAGACACAATAGTAGAAATGTCCCTTTGGAACTAATCCGATTTTCAGGCCTTGTTCGAGTGTCAGACAATGGTGGAATTCTTTGGCCTGTGGTCATGTGATTCAGCTCAGTATAACAGGTGGCTAGCACAACTGAACATCTGGACTCTGAAGCTTTAATTGAGATTTCTCCTGCACAAATTCAGCGTCCAAACGCACTACCCCTGTTTGTCTTTGGCCTTTAATGTTATTTAAGAAAGGTATTGTCCAAAGTGTAACAACTAGGGCTGTCGAGTTTAGAAGCTCCTCAACTGCTAGAACCTGCCGCTAACAACTCTGAGGTCAAGGGTTGTAAACCTTGAATGAAATGTAAATCACTCTGGATAAAAGTGTCCATGCATACACTCTAAAAAAAAAGATTTTATATGGCACCAAAAATGGTTCTTGGCTCTAAGCGGTTCTTCAGAGGTTTCTTCACCAGTTCTTTGACTAAGGTGCTATATAGCACCTCTGAAGAACCACTGAAGCACCATAATTGGTGCTATATAGCACTAAAAAAAGGTTCCCCTATGATTACGAGCCAAGAACCATTTTTGGTGCCATATAGACGTTTTTTTTTTTGAGTGTATCTAGAAACAGTTCGAGCTGACCAACACGAGCTCTAACCATCTATACCAGGGGTGTCCAATCCTATTCATGGAGGGCCACTGTCCCTCGGAGTTTAGCTCCTACCTCAACTGAACACACCTGAACCAACTATTTGAAGAATTCAGGATTACTAGAACTTCCAGACAAGTGTATTGAGCAGGTTGGGGCTAAACTCTGTAGGGGTGGAAAGTATAATTTGGGTGGAAGATGTGAATATTTTTATACCCTAAAGAGGCGTTCAGTTGGTCACCAAGTCACTGTACTGTCCATTGCTTGGAAACTTTCCAATTGTATCAGGTGGCAGATCTCTCGTTGTTGGTTGTGGTCTCTGATGCTCATGTTTCCTCGAATCGCCAACTCTTATTGAAAACAAATGACTTCTAATTGCTCTGATGCTGCCAGTGCGAGCAATCGTTATGGATTCGAATGCCTCTGAATGCAGGGTTGCCAACAGAACCGTGGGAGGAGTGTGTATGCGAGACACGGGGATATACCAACATCCCAAACTATAGATGGGCGCTTCTGCCGTGCTACTTCTGTGAGCGTTGTGTCCAGCACTTTGGATTATAACAACAGATAATAATAATAATAACCATTAGCAATTATTATTATTATTATTATAAAAATAACAACAATAATGATCATTTTATACATTCCCACTTCACAGAAGTGAAAATAAAACGGGTGTCAGCACAGTGCTGAGCAGTGGTTTGGGTTCCACAGGGCTAAAAGCAGTTTTGTGTGTGTTGATGTGCAAGAGAGAGTGGCTTCCTTCTCCATGCCCAGCACTGACTCCTCCAACGCTGGTCTGCTTTTCTCTCTGCCAGTTTTCTCTCTCTTTCGTTGTTGCAGCATCTGTCTCTGCTTCTCTCCGCAGGGTCAGTGTCCTTGGCACGTCTTGCAGCACATCTGCCTGAAGTACGCACGACTGCAGAACTTGAACTTCAGCACCAATGGGCAATATGCCACCTTATTTACGTCTTTGCACTCTAGGGGAAGAGAAAAAAAGGTGGAATGAGAAAGGATACGAGAAGGAGTGAGTAAAGTGGTCGATGCTGGGGAACCACAAAGGGGAAACTTGAAGGCTTGTGTTGAAGGGATGATTCACCCCCAAATTAAAAGTCTGTCATTATTTACTCAGCCTCATGTCTTTCCAAACTTGTATAACTTTAGTGGAACACAAAAGATGAATTTGAGTTGGGACTGTCAAGCTCCAAAGTCAGAATAAAGGTATTGTTCTGCGCTGTATTTTAAGACTTACAAAGCCATATGTGGATTTGCGTGAGAAACACACTTCAATTGAAGTTGCTATTCACTCAAAATCTTTTCAAAGTAGCCAGGATATTCAAGCATTCACCATTTGAGTTCCACAAAAGAAAAAAGACAAATGGGTTTAGAACGACATGGAGGCAAGTAAATAATGACAGACTATTAATTTTGGATTGCCTATTAGGAATATGGACATGCCTATCTTGCCAATGAAAAGCATGTTTGCATTTCCTCTTTCCTTTTGGGTTTTTAGAATATGAGTCATATTTCAGATACCTGTGTGAATCCAGGTGGTAATCGGCCCAGGGTTTTAATACTTTTTTGAATGAGAGCCCTAATAGAAAGACTCAGAATTTGTCATCTTCATCACATTGATGATATTTAGCGAACCATGTAAATCTCACCATCCCATCACGGAATGATGGTACAATGTCAGAGGGATGATTTACAACTTGGCCTGAGCTAATGTTCATTTCCTGTCTATTCCAACCTCTTGTTACATGGTGTCCTTATCAGATGCAACATGATACATTTCCAGTGAGAGATTTTTGTTGTGCTAGATTCTACCCCTCTAGTACCCCAATAAGCAGTCTCAAAAATGTATCACATTATAACTATCTTCTTCTTGATAATCCAATTAGCCTTTCCAGTAATCCAAACAAATAGTAAATAGTACAAATAAGGCCCTGTCCCAGACGGCACCCTAAACACTCATGGTCTTCCTACAAGTCCACACTTTCGTGACATAAAGCCGCTTTGACTATCGAGAAGGGAATTGGTAGTGTAGCAAATTCCATATATGCCAAGCTAGAATGATAATGAGTTAATGGTATGCTAAGGTATCAGGCTAATCTGTTAACTGAATCCGGTTTGTCAATCGGATCACAGTTAGAGGAGGGAGTCCTGTTTACACCTGGTGCTTTAATCCGTCTGTTTTGTCTACTTCCATTTCTGTAATAATTTTTTTGAGGGAAGGGTCTATGGGCGGGTAAATGTATGGGCTTTTTCAGAGTTTGCGATATAATGAACAAAATAAGCTTGCGCTGTTAGAATGTACATGTTAGAAATCAGGAATGGTGAGAGAACATTACTTGGTACGTTTTTCTTCAAACCAAATGTGGCTCTTCAGGCAACAAAGATTAAAGCCGCTGTGTAATATCATTGCACCTGCTGCACCCATGGTATTATGCAGAAAAGAGACTATAGTTCCTAGCCATATCGGTCTAGAAAATCGAAACTTTTCATTTTCCGTCGGTCTTAGTACATGATGTAACTATACACATCACAACATGTAAATAGGAAAATGTTGGTGTCACTTTGTCACTTATTGAGCAGTAGGCTATCTAACTCTGGGGGATATGGTGAATAAGCTAAAGTCCCAAAAACTTACAGCGGTATTTTGACGCGGCACGTTAAAAACTGTACGACCAATGAAATCAGCGTTTTTGTTCACGTGCCTGGAGCTGCTGAAGTAAAACACGAATTAGTGGCGCTCAAGCACAAAACAGTCTTGCCGAGCACACATTGATACGACGAAGAAGTAGTAAGTAGACAAAGAAGAAGATGAGCTGCTAATGCTGCTTGCCAGTTAGCAAAAAGTGTGTGAATGGTTTTGGCCATAGACATAATATGTCTATGGTTTTGGCAAGCACGTAAATACTGTTTCTCTTCTTCTTCTGTGTGACAAGCGAGTGTCAGAAGCGTAAAGTACCACCTTGTGTACCAGGAGTGCTATCTATTGAATTTGCACGTTCACTCGGTGCATCGCCAGTGAAAATCGCTTGGGTGTGAACACTCAAGATGCGGCGGAAAATGTCACGAAAAACACTGGCGATAAGCGCGCGAGATATTCGTCCCGGTGTGTACAGGCCTTTAGACCTCGTTTACACCTGTATTTAGCGTCATCTACTTGTGATCCGATCGACCACCAGACCAGTATTCACCAGTGAGTTTTTATAGCACATAACTTATCATAAATGGACATGGCTAGGCACATTGCTATTCAACATATCAGTGTGTGTGCATTTTATCATAGTACTTGAGGTTGTGTCTGTAACATAAAATAAACATGCTTGAGAACATTGTGTGAATATGAAGGACATACGGTTATTCTGCGGGAGGCGAGGCAAAGGCTCCAAGTTTAGCAAAAAATTTATAAATAATAATAATTGGCCGTATTTTGAATGGATCTCAATGGAGGAGAGGCTTCACTATGCTGAATAAACTGCTTTTGTTGGAAAACAGCTTCTTTAATGTATCGACAGCCTTTCGGCTAATCTTCAACATTTTTCCCATTTAAAGGGTTGGTTCACCGAAAAATTTCATTACTTACCCTCATGTCGTTCCGAACCCGTAAGACCTTTGTTCATCTTCGGGAACACAAAGAAGATATTTTTGATGAAATCCGAGAGCTCTCTGACCCCTCCATAGACAGCTATTTAATTAACACTTTCAAGGCCCAGAAAGGTAGTAAAATGGTTAAAATAGTCCAATGTGACTCCAGTGGTTCAACCTTAATTTTATGAAGCGTTGAGAATACTTTCTTTGCGCAAAAAACAAACAAAAATAACGACTTTATTCAACAATTTCTTCACGTCTGTGTCAGTCCTACACTGTTGACGTAGTAAATACCGTGCAGCACTTCCGAGTTACGGAAGAATGCCGGCTTACCATTGGCCGATGCTGTTCACGTGAGCTGAGCAGACCAATGTAAACTGCGTAGAAGACTGACACAGACAAGAAGAAATTTTGTTTGTTTGCGCACAAAAAGTACTCTAGTCGCTTCATAAAATTAAGGTTGAACCACTGGAGTCACATGGACTATTTTAATGTTTTACTATCTTTCTGGGCCTTTAAAGTGTTCATTAAATATCTGTCTATGGAGGGGTCTGAGAGCTCATGGATTTCATCAAAAATATCTTCATTTGTGTTCCAAAGATGAATGAAGGTCTTACATGTTTTGAAATGACATGAGGGTGAGTAATTTATGACAAAAATGTCATTTTTGGGTGAACTAACCCTGTAACATTCATTTTGGATTTACCTATTTTTAGAGTTTATACCTGAATTTTGCAACAGGTAGGATTAATTTTAGGCACTTCTCATTCATTTCTATGGTATACGCAAATAGTGACTGAATGTCGCACAATTCAATGATGTCAAGGTTGTAATGTTTTTGGTTATCAAAGCATACATGATCCAAGTTGACCGTTATGATTTTTCCTTCTGGTAGAGCAGTGGAGGGTTGGTATCTAACAATAATAAGACCATCTCTGGAGGAGGACAGAATCTTGCATGACCCCGTAGCACTGGAAAACTAATAGACTTCCTTTGCATGAAGGCCAAAACTCTCCCTTAAATGAGGCCATGACTCAGGGCCTGGACACAAGCCTCTTATGGTAATTACAGCATAAAAAGAGAGCGACCTGATTCACAGCGCAGGCAGACGGCCATCTGCATTAGTATGGCAGCACACTAACTGGCCCTATCGCAATTATTGCAACTCTTATTAGAGTCTCTAAACTGCCATGGCTGATGACAATGAAAGTAGACATTCCATCACTGCTGTTGATTAGGATACAACTAATCCCATTAGGATCCATTAGGAGAGATAATCTAACGCTGCTTCCCCTGTGAAGGAATCTGAATAGGGATCCATCTTGCAAGGGTCATGGAGTTTTTTTTGAATACAGGATTGCCTAAATAGTGTCCTGCCTCGATTCCAAACAGAGGTAGTTAATAACGGGCGAGAATAGAACAATATAATCCTTTGTTAATTCAAAATTGAACACAGAGGCCACAAACTTTGTAAATGTCAACACTATGATCCAAGCCAGATGCAGCTCATATGAAAGTCGTCATCGCCACTCTTTCATGGGATTAGCGGAAGGGTGATTGACTTACCGTCGCCATTGGAGATGGGTGTAGCATCACACTTGCTTTCACACTGCTGCATGGTGTTGGGCCGTAGTGAGTCTGGACATTCGCTGGAGGGCTGTCCCGTATACGACAAACACTGAACCGTTCGCATCTGCTGCCCTAGTCCACATTGAGCAGAGCACTGTAAAAAAACAATGAGCCATACATTCAGCTTGTAATCCATATCTCATAGCTATAAAATAATAATTTATTTCCATGTTATGGCTGATAAATTATATATTTTTTATATTAAAACTGTATTATTTTGTCTAAAATAAGTAAATAATAAAAAAAATCTAATGTTTTAAATGGTACAGTACAACTGAATTGTATTATATTTCATTACATTACAGTGTACAGTATGGAAGATTGATTTTCATTTTGAGATTTGCTAAAGATGACATTTAACAGTGCTAATAAATTATTAGAGGTTTTAAATTCATGTGAGCATTAGATCATGGCAATTTTAATCTGAATGTAAAACATAAATAAATATATCAATTGATAACCAATATGGATGCTCACCTCTAGGAGCTGATTTCAACTTTTGTTATGAGAAGTTCAAATTAAAACATGGAAACTTTTTTTTCAAAAATATTTATTTTACTTTCTTGTAAACTACTTTTATTCGAAACGATAAAATTCGATCATTAAATTATAAACTATGAAAATCCATCAGAAGAATATGAATTATTGCATGTTTCAAACCATGATGATGAAATAAATAATTGTAATTGTAAAATATTTGTCACCACACTATCACCACTTTTTTTCTGTCCAGGCAGTGTATATAATATAGTTAGTTGTGATCGACAGTTTACTAATAACGCAGTTTGCTGTGGGAGAATACTATACCAGAAGCTTCTGTGGCGCTGAGATTTTAGTGTGCATAGAGTCCATTAACCAACCAATTAGACTGGTGTAAGTGATTTTAAGGCATTTTTGTGTATGGTGTATGTCAGGCGGTCTGTGGCAGGCTTGTGAATTCTGGCCCAATCTCAATGCTTCAAAACTAAGGACAGCGAGTACCTTACGGAACGTCATTGTAATAGTTTAATTGAATCTCTGACTACTGTCAGCTGTTCTACATTAGAGTTCTCGACGTTGCTGGAGGGAGTAAATTGCAACTGTCTGAAGTGAAAGTGAGATGTATTCCAGTAGTCTCCCACCATGATGTAGCACAGTGATTCAATGGAAAAACCAAAGAGTTGCCTAGCAATCCAATACAATACACAAATTTAGCTCATTAGTCACTCTGCCGCAGCGCCTAGTGTGAATGCCACAGAAACATGCCAAGACAAGGATCTGATGTGGATTTAGTCATAAACACGTGTAAGACCCACAGTGAAGGACACCTCACGGGACTTGGAGTGCGGACATCTCAGATGAGTTTCCAGCAGCCTTCCCATTTCATCTCCTCTATATTAAACAGACTTTATTAGAGCACAAGCCCCTGACAGACGGGATATGTCAGTGGAGGCTTTAAGTGTGATTTGAACCTGTGACCTTTTGGCCCATGCTCCCTTCAACAGCCACTCCATTATGAGAGTCCGAGTTTATTGCAGGAATCATGGGATAGCGCAAAACTCATACTAGAGTAGTTGTCACTTCATTTGGGAATATGGTTAAATCTGGACTTTTGTTTGATATATTTTTCAGATCATTAAATTATTGTTAATTGTTGCTTATACTGTAGGTGATGCAAGCAAATTTTTCTCTACTAAATTATATAATATTATACTACACTATAGGGCTGTTGAATGTCTGTCTTATGCACTTCCATCACTGTCTGGTTTGGTTCAGCTACCAAATCTAACATCAAGAGACTACAACGCACAATTCGGACTGCGGAGAGGATTATTGGTGCTCCCCTGCCAACCCTCCAGGACCTGCACCTTCCTGTTTGAACTGTTGCCATCAGGACGGCGACTCCGATCACTGGCCACTAGAACATCTAAGCACAGGAACAGTTTCTTCCCACAGGCCATTTCCCTCTTGAACAGTTAAATACTCAATACTCAGACTGTTTACTGCAATCTTTTAAACTCAGGAGATTATTTATGTTTATATATTCATACTATTCAAATACTGTAAATATGCTCATAATCTGTAAATGTTTATTCTGACTAAACGTAACTGTGACCTTATATTTTTATACTATTTTTCATATTTTTATTCTTAGAATTTGTATTACTATGTTCTTGTTGTGTTTGTATTGTATATGTGCACTGGAAGCTTCAGCACCCAAAAAAAATCCAAAAATCTCTTTCTGATTCTGATTCTGAAAGCTTGAACTGGAATTGTTGGCGTCCTAAGGTGTGTAATTATTTTCAGGGAAACGGCTAAAGTAGTTCCAATGATTTTGTGAGTTTTGATTGCATTACAGTTCCATATCGATAAATGATTTCAATTATTTCAAAGGTCCTTACAGCCTACAACCGCAAAAGAACCAAAACCCACAGCGACATTGACCAAGCAAATAAATATAGTAAACAATATGATAAAAAAGACAAATGATTTCAAATGATATATATACAGTGAGGAAAATAAGTATTTGAACACCCTGCTATTTGGAAGTTCTCCCACTTGGAAATCATGGAGGGGTTTGAAATTATCATCGTAGGTGCATGTCCACTGTGAGAGACATAATCTAAAAAAAAAAATCCAGAAATCACAATATATGATAAAAAAAATAATAATAATTTAATATGATAACTATTTATTTGTATGATACAGCTGCAAATAAGTATTTGAACACCTGTCTATCAGCTAGAATTCTGACCCTCAAAGACCTGTTAGTCTGCCTTTAAAATGTCCACCTCCACTCCATTTATCATCCTAAATTAGATGCACCTGTTTGAGGTCGTTAGCTGCATAAAGACACCTGTCCACCCCATACAATCAGTAAGAATCCAACTACTAACATGGCCAAGACCAAAGAGCTGTCCAAAGACACTAGAGACAAAATTGTTTACCTCCACAAGGCTGGAAAGGGCTACGGGGAAATTGCCAAGCAGCTTGGTAAAAAAGGTCCACTGTTGGAGCAATCATTAGAAAATGGAAGAAGCTAAACATGACTGTCAATCTCCCTCGAACTGGGACTCCATGCAAGATCTCACTTCGTGGGGTCTCAATGATCCTAAGAAAGGTGAGAAATCAGCCCAGAACTACACGGGAGGAGCTGGTCAATGACCTGAAAAGAGCTGGGACCACCGTTTCCAAGGTTACTGTTGGTAATACACTAAGACGTCATGGTTTGAAATCATGCATGGCACGGAAGGTTCCCCTGCTTAAACCAGCACATGTCAAGGCCCGTCTTAAGTTTGCCGATTTGGATGATCCAGCGGAGTCATGGGAGAAAGTCATGTGGTCAGATTAGACATGTGCCGGTAAACGGTAATACGATGTACCGCAATAATGAACATGCACAATATTGTTATCATGGGCACTTCAAAATACTGTGAATAATTATTTATAACGAATTATTCCGATTTTTAGAATGCATTTTAAGAATACTTTACCCATCAACCGTTTAAAATGAACAACATGTCAAAGAGGAATGCACACTGATGTAAACAGACCGTGCATGAGCCGAGCACATGGCGGAACTAGTGAAGGAGACGCTGAAGTGCACATTCACTCTTTGACAGCAGAGGGCGCTGACGGAGCAGCAGAAACAGCCGTTTCCCCGGTAACCCTTGTAAACAAAATGACATGGTGAAAAGACTTAAGGCTATTCATTTTCAAACTTAAACATTTTATATTATAATCTGGACTAAATTACATGCCCTAGATATTGTTTGATTATGTTCTGACTGTTGTTCAGTCACACACTTTACAATAAAGGCTCTATTATTTAACATTAGTTAATTCATTAACAAACTGACAATGAAAATACTTCTAAAGCATGTATTAATCTTAGTTAAATGTACATTTCAGCATTTAATAACACATTAATAAAATCAAAAGTTGTAACTATTATTTAATGGACCTGAGCTTACACTAACAGTTGCTTTTTTAAACTAACATTATCAAAGAAGAATAACTTATGTAAAAATGTAGCTATTCATTCTTTGTTAATGTTAATGCATTAACTGGTGAGACATTATTGTAAAGTGTTACCTATTGTTCTTTATAATTCTTTTGCACTTAATCGGTTTTAAATATTTGTTTACTTTATACATTTTGTGTATTGCTTTATTGTATTTAAATGTTGGGTTCTTTTGTTATAAGAAAGTCATTAAACCTGTTATAGTATGACAACACTTTTTTTGCAGCTTATTTCAATATCGTGATAATACCGTATACCGTGATAAAAGCTTCAGCAATTAACTGCAACATGAAAATTTGATACCGGCACATGCCTAGGTCAGATGAGACCAAAATATAACTTTTTGGTTATAATTCCACTAAACGTGTTTGGAGGAAGAAGAATGATGAGTACCATCCCAAGAACACCATCCCTACTGTGAAGCATGGGGGTGGTAGCATCATGCTTTGGGGGTGTTTTTCTGCACATGGAACAGGGTGACTGCACTGTATTAAAGAGAGGATGACCGGGGCCATGTATTGCGAGATTTTGGGGAACAACCTCCTTCCCTCAGTTAGAGCATTGAAGATGGGTCGAGGCTGGGTCTTCCAACATGACAATGACCCGAAGCACACAGCCAGGATAACCAAGGAGTGGCTCTGTAAGAAGCATATCAAGGTTCTAGTGTGGCCTAGCCAGTCTCCAGACCTAAACCCAATAGAGAATCTTTGGAGGGAGCTCAAAGCGACAGGCCAGAAACCTGACTGATCTAGAGAAGATCTGTGTGGAGGAGTGGGCCAAAATCCCTCTTGCAGTGTGTGCAAACCTGGTGAAAAACTACAGGAAACGTTTGACCTGAATTTGAAGTTTGAATTGCAAACAAAGGCTACTGTACCAAATATTAACCTTGATTTTCTCACGTGTTCAAATACTTATTTGCAGCTGTATCATACAAATAAATAGTTAATAAATCATACATTGTGATTTCTGGATTTGTTTTTTTAGATTATGTCTCTCACAGTGGACATGCACCTACGATGACAATTTCAGACCCCTCCATGATTTCTAAGTGGGAGAACTTGCAAAATAGCAGGGTGTTCAAATACTTATTTTCCTCACTGTGTATATATATATATATATATATATATATATATATATATATATATATATATATATATAATTTTTTTTTCAAAATTATGTTTTATTATGTACACACATGACACATGGCACATGCTCTCTTTCTCCAGCTCTCTCTCGCACTCAAACACACACACAAACGGACAAACACTCACACAGAAACGTGTTGTCAGCGCTTCTCTGACGATTTTATCAGTAAAATAGTTTAGCAACATAAAAGCTACATGACATTTCTCGCTAGCAAGGTAATAACGGCGCTGTTCTTGAAGCAGATAAACGTACATTTTCGCTATTGGTAGAGACGCTGGTGCCAAACTCGGGTAAGGTAATTCACTTTCGCTCTCTCTCTCTCTCTCTCTCTCTCTCTCTCTCTCTCTCTCTCTCTCTCTCTCTCTCTCTCTCTCTCTCTCTCTCTCTCTCTCTCTCTCTCTCTCTCTCTCTCTCTCTCTCTCTCTCTCTCTCTCTCTCTCTCTCTCTCTCTCGAGGTGTGGTAACCATAGTATAAGAAGAATAATCGACTCCGGATCGCTGAATTATTGAAAAATAATGCACAGCCGAGGTGTAACGGTAATTATTCCTTATATTATATTAATTACAGTATATTATAGTGCTTCCAGTTTTATCATCCTAAAGTCAGTGTTTTTTTTATGGGTTTTTGGTTAAATGCTTGAAATAAGGTCTGTGGTGAACACAAGCTCAATATATTTTCACATTTTATTCTATGATATGACATACATCATTAATAAAAAGCGATTGCTAACAAGTGTCTAAATTTGTTGGAAGCTTGATGTCATAGTCATATAATCATGTCATGTTGAAGTCATATAATCGTGGTGAAGTTTGTTAATCACCTACGTTTAGCTTTTTACAACTGGCTATTGTATGTAGGCTTCAAAAGTTGTTCATTTGTGAACAAAATGTGTAACAATTATAAAGTTTTGTTGGTTCACAGAGATTATTTTCTGCAATAGTCCAAAAGCAAATGGAAAAATCTTTGTTGAGGGAACCGGTGTGATGCAAATTTCTATTTTTCAACCTCTCCTTTTCAACTGTATGACCAATTAATTCCTGACGCGTTAGATCGTGTTCTGCCCTGCATTTGTTCCCTTATGGAATACTACCTGTAAAGAGGCAGGTATTATTATTATTATTTTTTAAAGATTTACTACAAGCCACCACAGTCATCCTGATCGTATCCTTATTTTCAAGAGAGAAACCACAGGACCGTCTGAGAGTGATATGTTTGTCTTTTTAAAAACATATTCTTGGCACTGACAGAAAACCTTGTCTACTGCAGAGATAAACTTCAAACAATATGGATGATATTACCGCCACTTACACTTGGGCTGTTATACTCGCTATCACTCACGGAAACACGTCACTGGCTTTCCAGAGGCCCTAGTTTATCATGCAAGTGTAACTTCTGTTGACATCAACTAAACGCATGGTCTTTTTCATGCCATATTAAAACAGTCTTTACTCAGCCATTGACTTTACGAATGTATTGCACAGCTATTCCTGGTCAAAAAAATTCTGTTTTACTTATACAAGGCTGCATTTGCTTGTATTTTAGTCAACATGAAGCTGCAGTGATTTTACTTCCATAATATGAGATGTATATTGGAGTGCAACAATATTCCATGAGAAAAAAAAGTAGGATGGTACTTGATTGAATTGAATCGATTGGATTGTATAAAGTGGGCCTTAAATACCAGAATGAGGCCAGATGAGATTCAGACGTCTATCATATACACTACCGTTCGAAAGTTTGGGCTCAGTAAGTGACAGTAAAGACATTTACAATGTTATTTTAAATAAATGCTGTTCTTTTGACCTTTCTATTAATCAAATAATCCTGAAAAAAGTCATCTTACCTGTCCCCATTCTCCAGGGATCCAGCGAGGCGGCGGACAGCGGCCAAGGCTGCAGCGAATGCGGACCGGAGGTTTGTTATGGTCCGAACAAAGGGCTGGTGGGAAGGTTTTTGTCAGGTCGCTACTTTTACATAGAACGATACGATGCTTGAAGCCAGGGCCACACTTTGGGGTGCACTATAAATGAAAACACAACAATATGAAAACAACTTTGCAAGAAGATTATCAGAAGAATTTCTTTACACATGAAAAACACATCAAGTCACCTCAGACCAATCCAGCGTCACCCACTGGGGTGGGCAGGACTGATTGTTGCAGGACTCTTGCTCTATTGGTCGATGGGTCAGACAGTGGCTGTCCTGCAGGGTCTCCTCCTCGGCAGGTCCGATTTTACGTATACACAAAACAGTACGTGTTCGGATGCCTCCATCACAGGTTTTCCCACATTCTGACCAGTCACCAATAAACCACCTGAAAACACAAAAAATAGGAATTCTCTGCATGATTTCCTCAAAATATATATGTATTGCACATATGCTACCCTCAGTAAGATTTTAGGCTTTGTTTTTTAAAGAAAGAAATACTTTTATTCAGCAAGGATGCCAAAGATAAAGACATTTATAATGTTAAAAAAGATTTCTACTTCTAATAAATGCTGTTCTTTTGAACTTTCTGTTCATCAAAGAATCCTGAAAAAATAAGAAATGTTTCTTAAGCAACAAATCAGCATATCAGAATGATGTCTGAATGATCATGTGACACTAAAGACTGGAGTAATGAACATTCAGCATCATTCATATTCCAATAGAAATTGTATAATAATATTTCTCAACATGACTATTTTTACTGTATTCTTGCCGAGCCCAAACTTTTTTCATAATAAAATAAGTGACTGTTGTGTCACTCACGGCTCCATTTACAATCTCTCTGTGAAACGCAACCTTGAAAAAATCCAAGATTTTGGTATATTAGTTTCAGGGGCTTAATGCAAATAATGTCTTGCCACATAGCAGCCTAAAATTACCAAGAAGAGAAACATTTGGCATAAATGGCCTGAAACGGCATTTTATTTACTCCCCAAAACCACATTTGTACTCTCATTTGGATTTTGGACCCTGCAAATACACTTTGTTAAAGTTCAACGCCTGTGAATTCCACACGATTGCAACTACAATTCAGAATTTGCATTCAATTTGACTTAGTTTTTGGCAAAATTACTCCTACACTTTAGCTGGGCTGTGGAATACAGACATTTTATATAACTGTCTCTTTTTATCATTTGTTACGGCTGAATTAAGTTTCGTGCGGTTTGTTTGCATTCTCTTGGCGATGCTTTGATAAAGCCACGGACGATGTGTCTTATGAAACACTACAAGTAAAATAAAATTAAAGCTGAACATAAATTATTAATGAAATAAAATCTGTCATTATCTGCAAGATCATTAGAGAAAAAATTACCTCCCCAAAAACAACAGGGTGTTTTCAAATGACCATTACGACCCTTTCTGGGCCAGAGACTGCATTCCTCTGACATCAGGTAGAGATGGAAATAGATTTTAGATGATGTTATTATTAGCGATGCCCATCTTGGGGTTCAGGTTCACTAAACCCTCCACTGGCAAGATGCAGGAGCGCAGAGGCCAAAACCATTTAATTCCTTCTTCCAATTTCAAATTTGCAGACACAAGTGAACTTTGCTCAGCTGCTCGCCCCATTGAAAATGAGCGCTAAGTGTGTCCGCGCACATGCATACTCCACACACATTTATGGATATTGTCCCTTGAGGGTTCATAAACTCTGCTAGCCAATACAATTAAACGCAGGTGATCACTCATACTTTTTTTGGATGCCTTTAGGATTTTGGCACCAAAGTCCAAATGAAAACAGGCAACATATGAAGAAATAAATCATGTTGCTTAGTTTTTAAGCTGTCTTCAAAGAAGCTCTTTATGGTCGGGGTGCTATGAAGACAAATTAAACATTACGGGTGTTTTTTTATTTTTTCAGCCCAAACTTTGAGTATAAGCCACATGTTTGGGAAAATCATATCGATAAAAAAGTTATTTAAAAAAAACCTATATTTGGCATGAAGTAAATAAATGAAGCTTGTTTTTATAACAATTAAGATTTTTGGTTACACTTTATTTTGATGGTCCACTATGGTTTCACAAACAGGTCTTAGATTAAGCCAGTTTTAGGCCTTAGTTCAATTAGGACATTCAAGTAGCTATTATAAATGTGCCTTAGAAAAAAACATTACTGGTGTGTGCATCTTGAGGCAAAACAATGGCACTGACAAAGTCGCTGTTTGGATTTAAATAGACAAATGCTTACGCGTCTATGATTGGATTGTTATTGCAGTGATTATTATGTTTCTAGCATGTTTTATGTTTGGCAACAGTTCTTCTAACCCTAACTGATGGAGTGTGTAGCTTTTTATTTCTTAAACAACCATGTAGGAAGACACATCATGGCCATATTCCAGGATGACAATGACAAGATTCATGATCTGTCTCAATCAGTCTGTGACCATCATACACTTCATGATTTTCTGTGAAACCTGTCAACTCAAATCTGCAAACTGGCTCTGACTTTCGGCAACTAGTTACGTACTTGCAAAGTTACTCATAGTTAGCAGAATGTCTAAAGTGGACTATTGAAATAAAGTGTTCTTTCTCTATTCTTTCATGACAAACTCCATTTCCCCTTTTACTGTAGCATACAGTAATAGTATCCTGTGACATGACACTATACAACTTTTTCCATGGAAATCAGTCATTTCCATAACAAGAGACCGGACATTTGGACAGGTATTTGGTTTAGAAATGCTGATTGTGAAATCTCATTTGTTCATAATTCCGCTCATGATAACTGTACACCAGATATATTCTAATGGGTTGCAGCATTTTGGCTTTCAATGTGGACAGAATTGCTTGTCACTGGAAACTTGTCACATCTTACCAAGTTAGGACATGATGAAATGTGCAAACCTATCATTGTCATTCCCATGATGCAATAAGTAATGATATATTATCTGCATTGTACATTTGTAAGTATAGTGTTGATGATAGTATTCATCAACATGATAGTATTCATTGTACTGAATTCTACAGTTATAATAAAAATTTAAAAAATGTAATAAAAATAAAAACTGGCAGGATGATTTTTCATACTTCATTACAGTATTGAGAATTAAATTTTTTGGCATTAGTAATTTAGAAGGAAATTGTGCATATTGTCATTAAAAAATACAAATATATATATATATATATATATATATATATATATATATATATATATATATATATATATATATTTTTTTTTTTTTTTTTTTTTTTTTTTTTCAGTTGTACATGATGTAATGGTTATAAATAGGCTATACTTTAATTCTGTCAAGCAATTAAATGTTTTCATCAATTACACAATGTGGCGATTAATCAATCCAAATAATTGCAAAGTAATTGCACAAAGTTTGGCTGAGAAATTCCCAAAAGGATCATTTAAAATCATTACTGTGTTAAATGAGAAAAGCATCAAATAGACGATGTTCTTCGATGGTCCTAATGTTTTTTTCATTAATATGGAAATGCAAAATACTTATTTAATGAAATGACTCTAAATAATAAAACTAAAACTGCCAGTAGGTGCCGGTAAATGTCTAAATGAGTAAGTCATTTTGTAATTCCTTCACCCGACTGATTCGCTCAAAATGCGGATTCATTCAGAAATTAAACACTGCTGTGTGTTGCTCGGAGACGCACAACAGTTCTGCTCTGGCTTTTTTGGTAATATTTCCATTGGCAAAATTGAGCAAAAGCATTTATAACATTTTTAAAAAGCATTATAAAATATAAGACAATATGAACTTCTTATTTATTGAACTGTTGTATAAATTAAATATTCTATGCTATTTGGGACAAAGACAGCACTCATGTGATATTGCGCTCATAACTGTGATATTTCTTAACTATATCATATAAATATAAGACAAAAACTCAAGTAAGGCATTTTTACCCTGAAATCTTGAATTTTAGGGACATATAACTTATTGTATAGGCTCCATCACACAGTGAGCTGTTGCCCTGCTTTGTGTTCAAATGTAAGATGAACTACATAGGTCTTTTTTACCATAACTAATGGATGAAATTAATGTGTTAAATCAACAGCCCTAATAATTCTACATCTGTTTTATATTTCCCCCCCCAATCAATACACCTCAAAGTTGCTATACTCACTCTGGAGGGCAAGGCTCTGTGTTACACGGTCGCTGGTTCCCTGGCGGTTTGCTGTCTGGGTCACAGTAGCTGTTTTGGACCACGGAATTGTCATCCAGTCTTTTACACACCACCTCCTGCTTCTGCGCGCCTGCAAAAAGACAATAAAACATCACTTCTTTCATCTGCCTCACGCTTTCAGCTGCAAGGTCGTTTTCGACACTTCAGCAGCTTGTGCGCAAAGCGCTGTGTGGTCGGCATCGGTCCCTGAGGTTAAACTAGCTCTGTCTCTCTTCTCTAGGGGTCCACTTGCTGACAGAGCACTCTGTGTGGATAGAGGCACGGAGGTGATATTAATTTTTCCCTCCGTATTATATCTAGGTGTGTAAATGCCTCGGTTGAAGTGAGTGTCTTAGTGAATGATTTTTACAGAGAAGCCAATCTTTTCTTTGGCTCATGGTTGTGAAAAGTGAGCATTACCACAGTAATAGCAGAGTAGTGCGCTATGCTGTATGCTTAGCGCTAGAGGCCATTGGACTCTTTGGGGCCCATAAGGAAAGACATTAGCCTCCAGTTAAGCCGGTTTATGCCAAGCTTGGCTAGCGCGCAAGGCCACCTTGTGAGGTGGATCTTATAGCTGCCAGTACGGCATTCTTGACTGGGTAACCGAAATAACAAACTACTCCGGTGGGAGCTTGATGACCCCTTTCGAGAAAAGAGATTTCGCTAATACCGATTTGATTCGCTAAAACCAAACTAGGGGGAAAATGTTAAATCTCATGACATCAGTTCATGATGCAAGACCGTTATCAGTGTTGTTGCACATAACGATCAAAATAATACGGCAACATTGAAATTTAATGGGAGTTTGTAAAAAAGCAGGAATCAAGTCCAAGCATCTGAATCACAAATAATTTCTAAAAGAATATTGCTGAATTTTATGGCAGTTCGCTTGGTGTTCAAATGCTCCCTGTGTGGCTTGCCAACAGAACAGCCGGGAGTTGTATTAATAACACAAAATTTCACAAATGACATAAGTGTTGCCCTGGGGTATTTCCATATAAACTAAAATGTGTTCAAATGAATTGAGCAACAAATGAGGTTGAGTGTGCGGAGCTCTGTGAAATCCCTCCGTGGACTAGCCTGCGATGTTTGCATTTTTTGGTGAAATATAACAAGTGCTTTGAATGTTTTCAATGGCCATAACTGAAAAAATGAGAGAGGAAAACTATTTATTGTTGTAACAAAGCCATTTATTTCAGGGGAGCCTGAACAGTCTGGTCATATTTGAGGTGAGGGCTCACATTTACATGTGGTTACGACATTCAGATGTTGAAATAAGAGGCAGCCAGCTCACTGCACAACTTGTACGTTGGCGGCACAAATTGGTGAACCATAGTCATATGTCAGATAAAAATACACATTTTTATCATTCTGTAGGATTTGTTTTTGTAATAAAGAAAAGATTTAGAAAAGAACAATCCAATGCTGTACGCAGCAAAGCAAAATAGAGCATTCGAGCTTCAAAAAGGGCACAAAAGTACCATAAATGTATCAAAAGGCCCTGTTTACACCTGGTATTAAGCGTTTTCTTCAATCTGATCACAATTGGATGACTAAATACAGTTTTGTAACAGTTAAATAACGTTTTGAGCTTGTCCTGCTTCGACCACTACCAGAGGTAGTCGAAAATGCATTAAACCAGATTGCTTTCGTAGTGTAAACGTTCATGTGGTCGTTCGAACAGCCACAAAAGACCTCCTACTCTCCAACTACTGGCCTAATGAGTAAACATTATGTGAAGCGCGCTAGCCAGATGAGATTTAAACTTTGTTGAAAGCTTCGCTTTCATATGTAAATTGTGTGAGCTTATTTCATCCATTAGATCGAAAGATCTGAAAAAGCCCATACATTTACCCACCCATAGACCCTCCCCTCGAAAGAAGGGAAGGACAGAATTGGTCAAAAGTGGACAAGAGACGGAAAGCGAGCGGAAAGACTGAATGCTTCTCCAGAGAGGAATCCCTTTATTTTTAATATTTAAAAATGTTTGTGTGCTGCTGCGCGTCTATGTGTGTGTAATAAGAAGAGTGTACACACGCTGTGCATCCGCCTATAGGCGCATATTACTAATGCGCCCTTTAAATAACACAAATAATACTGCACTATTGACTTTAGACCTGGTTTTTGTTGGTCAATGGCGCAGTCGTTTTAAGTTGCCTAAAAATAGCAACGCGCCAATAATGTGCCTGAACACACCTCATTTTCAGACCAGAACACCCATGGGTGAATAGATGGGTGCGAGTGCATTTGCTATTTAAACAACGTGGCACTGGACATGAAAATCAGTCCTATGCACGAATGAATCATTCCAACCAGTTTTGTGAACTGGATGAACTGATTGTTCAAGAATCGGTCATCAAGAAAACCCTTTGAACCATTTATGAAGCCTGGTGGGAACACTATCAAGAACAAGTTTTTGTCCAGTCTGTCCACTTATTTTTCACATTTTCTCATTACTGATCAGCAGGTACAACAATCTTTCTTAATAAGGATGAGAGGAATTGATTGGCTTACCTCCTGCACATGTTGCTGAGCACTCAGACCAGGGCAGATGGTGCCAGGAGAAGCCCACTTCATTGTCCCCACTTCCTGTACGCTGTATGGGCACATTGAACTTGTAGTGGATGCCCAGGTTCTGTTCCTGTAGCAGCACCTGTGACATTTAAAATAGAATAGGGGTTACTTTTCTGTTGCTAATATACAGGCTTAACAAAGAGGTCAGGGTCAACCTAGTCTCAGCCTCAGACGTCATGCCCACAGACCGTTGGCTGAACGTCTGATTCCACACTTATCTGGAAACACTTCAAGAGTTTCAAAGTCATCATCTGATTGGTTAAATTCTAAATTTGCGGCTCTGTTGTTGCAGTAAACTTGCACATTGTTCTTGAATGACTGCACGCCGGTCTGTTATTGCAAGGACATCGACTTTACATTTTAACGCCCATAAACATGACGCGGAACAAAACAAACTGTGATTGGTTGCTTTATATGTCAGTCAAACGTCTTCATGAGCAGTCGTCGACCAATGAAACCTGAGACAAACCTGAGTCCAGACCTGAAGGTCGCGAGACTAGGGTCAACCTGGTTAGTTTTGTTCCCAAATTGCCTCAAAAAGCACATTGACGGACACAATTATTTATAGTAGATGGGATGTTAGAGTATTTTATGGTGGGACTGTGCACATTCTTATGGTGGCATCAGCTTATCAGTGTTGTGACATTATTTCCCTGCCTGACTGGCTCAAACAAGAAAAAGAAAAAAATTCACTGGAAAAATTCACCTGGATGCAGGTCGCATACTTTTGAGGCTGGATATGCCAGCCGAGCAACTGTCATTGAGATTAATGGGAATTCTCCAGGTATTATAGACCTCCATGGTCTTAACCAAGGATTTTGGCAGAGGAAGTTGGTCTTGGATTAGTGACAAAAAGACAAATACTGAGGTCTTAAAATGTATGGAATAGAGCAATCAAATCATTAAGAAGAGGATTTTTTGGATAAGCCTAACCTCAGTTCAGCTTGAACGAGCACATATTTAGCATATCACATCAGCTTTATTCCTGAATTACTTAGTCAGAGAGTTATAATTGTTGGTGTGTGTGTGTGTATGTGCACTGTTAAAAATTGCTGTTAATTTACGGCAAAAAATGAACAGTATTATCCTGTTATTTTAAAAAGCAGTGCATTACTGTTTTTTTACGGTTGGTGAAATGACGTAGAGAAGATTTTACAGCATTTTACCGTATTTATTACACGAAGGGAAGAAAACAGTATATAACAGTATTTTTGGAACTGAAACGGCAGCAAGCACATGTGGATTTTCATCCGTCTATGCACTGTGATTTAACCGGTGAGTGCACCTTTGCCTCGTTTCTTTTACACAACATACACGTTTCTAATACAAATAACTGTGCAAATAACTATAGTTATTGTGGATGCTGTTCTTATAACGATTTATACGTCCATTTCAGTGCTAAACCCCTTCAACGTGCAAACTGTGTCATAGTGGAGCTGGATTTCTGACTCATCCGATTACACGGTGAGTTCAATCTATAAACTCTTCTGCAAAGTAAGCCTTTAACATCATAGCAATAAAGTAATATTGATGTATCTGTAACATGCTGATATTATCGTCATCTCGTTTGCTAATTTGAGCTTGAGGTCTTTTCCTTTATTGCCTAATGTAACGTTACCTTTAGTTTATATTAGACAAAATGTTGATTTCGAAATTTGGGTAAGCTTGTTCTTATTTGTACATAACTGTATATATATATATATACTGTGGATATGGAGTTTTTCTTTACTAGTGATGCTGTTTTGTTTCTTTAGTGTTGGCTGTATTTTGGATTGCTTAGATCCAAGTTAGCTTGTTAGAATAAGTTATGCATTACAATACTCAGTAAGGATAATTCCTGTTCACATTTTTTTTTGTATTGATGGGTTGTTTTGTAATGTTACTTTGTCCAGTACAGTAGCCTAATGGACATTTTATTTTAGTGAAGATTTTTTTGTTTGTTTTGTTTTTTCATGCCCAAAGACTGTCCATTTTGACTTGTCAGCATGTTTGCGTGTCAGTTATGTGGGCAGCAATGCAGTACTCCAGTGGCCTATGTGAAGCACATAACCCTTCTGCATCATCCAACTTCTAATGGCTCACTTCTCTGAGACTCAGGAAGGGCTGATCCTTTTTGCAAATGTAAGATTTTTTGTTGTTGTTGTTTATTTTCTATCATGGTATTATTGTCCTAACAACTGAAATAGTTGACATGCTTTTTCTTAATTTCCTAATTTAAAAATTAAATGCATAAAAAGGCATTATTGTTAGTGTATTTTGTTTCTATGTCCTCATCATTGTAACTGTGTTTTAGGCATCTTCCACTGCAGCTGATGTAGAAAGGACACTTGAACTACCTGCAACTCCTCGACTGATACTCCTTGGTATGTATAGAACTGTATGAATGTATAGTCTATTTTACATGTTTTTTTTTTTTTTGTATTTCAGCAAACAAAATGCTTTTGTACAACACTGAAAGGAACAGTTCACAAAAAATAAATATTCTGCCATCTTTTACCCACACTCATGTCATTCCAAGCCCTTAAAGGGATAGTTCACCCAAAAATGAAAATTCTGTCATCATTTAGTCACACACAAGTTGTTCCAAACCTGTAAGAGTTTCTTTGTCCTGCTGAACACAAAAGATGATATTTTGAAGAATGTGTGTGACAGAATTTTCATTTTTGGGTGAACTATCCCTTTAAGACTTTTATTCATCTTTGGAAATAAATGAATATATTAATACAATTCTTTCATCATTTTTGTTTGGAAAGTCCAAAAGGAAAAAAACCTTTGATGCTTCAAAAAGTTAAAGTTAGTGTAAATGTATGAATTTCATTTTGTTTATTCATGTATAAAAATTGAGCATACATGGAGCAAATAAGCTCAAACATGCTTGCTTGACGTGAGAACCAGTGAGGTTTGATCCCGTGTGTCAGGCTAGCACGTTTCAGTCTCCATTTACCCTGGATTTGACTGGACTTTTAATGGATGAACAGAAATTATGAAAGAATATTAAAAATAGCTTCATTTGTGTTTTGAATTTTTTTTTGAAAGTAAGGGTGACTAATTAACTACTACATTTTAATTTTTTAACCGCAACTATATTGAGCAAAAATAGTTAAATGAATCATAAAAATGAATATGTTATGTGACTACCTGGCATTGATTATTCTTTGGAATGTTTTAGGTGAAAAACCAGGAAGCTGCATTCATAAATGGATGATTAGTTTTGAGGGGCAAATAATCTGTGAGGGCATCCAGCCAAGTTTTCTGTCTGGACTTGCTGCTGTTTTTTCAACTTTCTACAATTTCAATGTGGAGTACCAAGCTGAGGCTGCATCCACATTGGAATTCTTTCATAGGTTAGATGCTTAGATTAATATATTAATTTGCATTCTCATTATATAAACTTTTACCCACAGTAATTCTGAATTTACGCATTTTGTTTTCAGGTGCTTCATTGGAATTAATCCTGAAAAAGGCACCAAGGGTGGACAAGTCCTATCGAAGCGGACAGGGAAGGTCGCCCACAAGAAGAAAACAGTCAACACTCGGGTTGCCAGCCTACTTAAGAAGCTAATGGACTTTGAGTGGGACTTCATATAAGTGAACCCACTCATTCCCTAACATACCACATGCACACCATACACATACTTTTTACAAACAACAAAAACATGCTTTTAGTGTGCTAGTCGCACAATTTTTTCAGGTGTTCATTCTTGAATACCTAAATTTTGACTTCTTTCTTCATTCAGTAATTCTTATTCACTCAGTAGTTCTCTGAGTCACTCATTTAGTTTTTTCTAATGTTATATAATTCATTCTAATGTTTTATTTATTCAGTTAAATAACATTTATTCTGAAGCTTATGTGAAGCTTATGTCATTACATTTGCATCAGCCACAAATTTTGAGAATATTTTGTGATTTAAAGTGGCGGCTTTTTTTTCAAGTTTTTCAAAGTTTTAATAAAGCACATTTTGAAGTTACACTGCATTGTGTTAAACTTTTTTTTTTTTTAATTAAAAGGCTATATTTGTACATTGTATTAAAACATGGTTGTAAAGCAAAAAAAAAAAAAAAGAAAAAATCAAAGAAATATCTTATCAAATAAATATATTCTTAGCAGTCCATTTCTCAATATAACATATTTGTAGCTTACAGTTAAAAGTGTAAATAAACATTAATTAACTGTTAATGGTTTTGACAGTAATTTACTGTTAATGTGGAAAATAACAGCTTTATGCTGTATTTACAAAAAACAGTAAGAAACTGTAAATTTCAACAACAGCAAGACACTGTTAATTTAACAGTAACTTGCTGGCAACCGTGCTGCCAGTTACTTACTGTTTTTTAACGGGACAATTTTTAACAGTGTGGGTTATAAATTGGAAAGCCCTGTTAACCAGTGTGGCCCACAATGGAATGGCTTGTGGTGCATTGGCCACTTGTATGTTTTCCAGCGGTGCTGCGACCAGGCCTGGTATTTCCAGCACTTTTGTCCAGGCGAAAGCGATTGTGGTTGCCGAGATGGGGCTTTTCAGAATGAACACACACACGCGTGCTAAAACATGTGCTCATGAGCAGCACTCACATTTGGCCAGACAGAGGTTTTTAGTGCAAACATATAACAGTTAACTCTGAAACCACTAGCTAGAGTTCATGTGAGGTTTGTACACAGATGTGGACTTTATTTAGAAGGAGCCAAACAATTTCAAACTGCCCATTCAAAACACAAGGCTACTCTACAGTATCACAACTGTGACCTTACTACATGATCTTTTATAGTCTGAAAATAACAAAAGGAAAGGCCAGAATTGTTGTAAAATAGCCTGTTTAACTTTATTGTTCTTACGTTGAAACACATTTACTGCTACTTATCCTTAACCTTTAAGGAGTTGGGCTAGTATGTGTGTGTTTTAGTTGATCGCCTTTTTGGGTTTTATCTTGTGTTATGTTTTACGGTACTGTATGTAGTTGTATATTGATTGTACAGCCCTTTGGTCTGCATGTGCAGTTGTAAAGTGCTTTATAAATAAAATGAATGAAAGAATGTTTAACAAAAATGTGTGTTTTACAATTTTACATTGTAGCTCAAATGTAAATTCCATTACACAGTACCGGAACTTCTCTATTTTAATCAGTAGCGTACCCTTACTTAATTTTGCATGTGTGGTGCGCAAATCACCATAGGCGCGTTCATCAGTGCGCTCCAAAACTGTTAAGACTTGCACGAGCCGTTCCTGTGCGACGCTGATGATAAAATGTGCAACCCATATAAATTTTATAGAGAATGTAGTAAAATTGAGTGGAACAATCTAAAATCTAATCTAAAACAGCCACTGAAATGACTGATGAAAACATCGTCCTGATAACCACATTTTATCATGTATTTATTGTGGTCAATTTTGACTAGTTGTAGAATGTATAATAGATAGTCTGTTAAAGTCCTCATGAAATCAATCTTATTTACTTTTTAGCACACATTACAGGTCTAAGGTAGCCTAGAGATCTAGACGTACCCTAGCGGCAGCAAATCTCATTTGCAGCCAGGGTCGTCTAGCAACTCTCCGTTGGCTTGTGAGCTGGAAAAACCAAATTCTGGTCAGGCCAATTCCGCGTGCTACTCATAAACAAAGAAGCTGGCGAACAGCGGTCTTTCGAATCGGCTTTGGCTGCGACTCTGGAAGACTTGGAGTTAAGCTTTTCTTTGAGAAAAGAACAAAGAACGGCACTGAAGTCATTCTTAAGAAAGGAAGATGTGTTCGGAGGTTTGCCTACCGATACGGCAAAAGTTTCAGTGTTTCCCCTACAATGTATTCACAGCGGCGTAGCGCCGCCGCTGGATTTTCAGCGCCACTGCAAAATCTTCACATGATCAGTAATATCACGACATTCACTTACACACTGTAAAGGAGAGAGAGAGAGAGAGAGAGAGAGAGAGAGAGATTGACGATGGCCAGAGAACTAAAGAAAAATGCAGTCTGCTTACACTTTCACAATATCACAGGGCTGTAATATTAATCTTATTTTCGCTTCCAAGGATTAAAAAAGAAGATATGAGGTAAAACTATTATAAACTATGCTCGCGCATCGTCTAGCACAACTTCCTTCCCTTCACAGCGCGCGCTGTCATTTCTCCACAAACATGTATTTAACGTCAAATTCAGCACAATCCGTGATTGTTGTCAAATGCACACTCCACTTTGGCTAAATTGCAGAACGTGTTTGATTAAATGAAAAAGCACAATAATCCGCGCAATAGACGCTGTTTCCAAGTTCAAGGCGGGTGTGTGTGTGTGTGTGTGTACGCACGCTGCGAAACGGACCGACTTGCACATATGCTTCGTGTGCGCGACTAAACCATCAAATACACAACAAAATAGCCAATATCTCAAAATGACAGGCTTGGAGAGTATTCACTTAAACACAGTTTAGCTTAAATGGGCGTAAAGGGGAGAATGATTTTAGATCTGCGTCTTAAAGGGGCAGCATCTAATAAACCTGGTGACGATTGAGCCATAATGTGAATCAAAACAACAATATATATAAATATATATATTCGATTAATAAAAACGTAAGGTAAAAATAAACATAATGTAATAATATTTCACAATATTAGGCTACTGTTTTTTCCGGTATTTTTAATAAAATAAATGCAGGCTTGATAAGCATGAGACTTTTTGCAAAAACATAAAATAGTATCCAAATTTTTCCAGTATTTTTTTTTTTTTTTTTAGATATTGCCCCTTTCTTACATTTGAGCCCTTGCCCCTTAGGAACTTTATGCACGTCCCTGCAGGTTATTGAAGTAAAATAGGCTATAAGCTAGTCACCTTTTAAACTAATGAAAAGCTTAATTTGGATTTTAATGTTCAAAATGTCTATTTCTATCCACAAAACTTGCCAGAAGTCATGGTTTAAGGGTTTTTTTTTTTTTTTTTTATTCCGGAGGTGCATGCCCCCGGACCCCCCGACGAGCGGCTAACCTCCGGCACGTAACAGCACCGCTGCTGGAAAAAATTCTAGGGGAAACACTGAGTTTAATCTATCAACCAGCTCCGCTTCACCTTGTTTGTTGCTCTGGTTGGTTGTAGCGCTATCCTATTGCGTACAGAGGGAATTTGAAAGACAACCGTTTATCCCGCCCCTCGGATTGAGCAATGCCAATGGTGAGTTCCCAGACTCAACATCTTGATGTGGGTCTGGCTTGTCAAGCTAGGTCTTAGGGTAAACTAATCATCTGTACAAGTTAATACACAGAAAAAAAATAGTTTGCCGTGGTAATCTTTAATCAAAATCTGAAAAGTTACTTCCGGACAGGAATGCCGTTCCCTTTCCGATGAAGGCAGTTTGACGGCTAGGGTTTGAATATCCTTAACCACTCCACTCCAACCATTATCCTGCAATCAAGGCCGGATTTACCACCGGGCCGATTGGGCCGGTGCCCGGGGGCCTCCGACCTCTAGGGGGCCTCCAAGAACACTAACTGTGGCCTCATCCTTTTTTTTATTTTTTATTATTAGATTCAATTAAAATTAATGAATGAGTGTGTGTATGTGTGTTAACAATAATTAATTTGCACACACAAAAAAATCATGATCAGCTTTTCGGTTATGTCTGATGATGACAATGAGTCAGTATCAGTTTACCGCGGAAACTGTTGACAGCGGCAAGACAGGCGGTAGAAGACCGTGTGAAAAAGAGTTGAGGACAAAAAACAAACAACATGGATAAAAAACGATGGAGCAGTGGAGCCACCAAACGGAAAGCTAAAAGGGAGAAGGATAGCCGACCGAAACCGAAACAGAGACAGGTGCCTCGGAAGCCGCTGATGGCGGCAGAGACCCGGCGTCGACGGGTAGGATAACGTACATAACCAGTTTGACAGACTAAAAAAATTTAGGTCTATCTATTATTTTTTCCCCTTATTAAAAACCCTAATTATAGCCAGATCGGTGCAGAAGCCTTTCATCTGCATCCCCCGAGTCCGACCCGATCCACCTAAATAAATTATTTTCCTGATTTAGCTAGAGGCGAGCCCAGCATCTGCATTTCACCGTCTGTCCCCGTATGGTATGATATGTTGCTTTTTAGTAACGTAACGTTTACTGTATTAATGTTGACTGTTCCTTTTTATGACCAGATACGCGTTTTAGGCTTATCAATGCATAGATGTGGGACTCGTTCTCTAGTTGAGCGTATTTCACATATTTTAAAAGAAGCCTATTGCCTAACGTTACATCTCTCGTCTTTTCCCGTCAGTTCACTACTACAGAGAAGTATCGCTTTGTTGTTTTTAATATTTTTAGAACCTTACGCTGATTAAATCATTATTTTATGAGATGATAATGTGCTTATTTATGTAGGCTATTATGTAACTAGTGGCTCAAGTATACTAATAAATCATAATCTAACTTGCAGGGCTATTATTAGGGTTATAAGTTAACTCAAACTAAAACTAAGAACAGGAAAACATGTTAACTGAAGTAAAATAAAATATATTTTCATTTCAGCTAGTAATTTCCATTTAGTTTAACTTGATTTAATAAAAGAGCTAAAACTGAAATAAAAATATTTAAAAAATAAAATCTGTATTTATTATTTAAACATTTTTTTATTTCACATCCTGCCCAATGATATTCTAAACAATGTTGATATTTAAGGATATGGAAACAAACAGTGAATGTAGGCTGTGCAATATATTATGAGCAAAAAGGTGGTTAAAATCACATCCACCTATTTTTATGCGCATTTTGGGATATTGCATTAAAAAAAACTGAATTGAAACGGCAAGATGCATATGCGCTCATTTGAGTCGGATACATTTTCTATCCGATACGAAAACATGCGCATAAACTACGATGGAAATGCCTTATCGAATAAATTCCTTGATGCGCATTAAAAAAAAAACTTTCGCGATGTAACAGCATAACTGTAGGCTACCGACCAGCGGAAAAATCTTGTTTGCAAAACATCTGAAATGTGTTTTGGTCATTCAGAACTCTGTTGTCAAGGATGCTCGGTATATTTCCCTCCTGTCTTAGATGACTGCTTCCCAAACAGCACATCTGCCTCTGAAAGCATGACAACACGTTTATTGAGACGCAAAAAAATTATTATATACGAAAATGATTATATATGGTGGCTTCTCCTATGTTTCTTAGTGATTTTTTAGCGGTAGCTTATCAGGAAGTGACGATTATGTTCTCTTCAACTCGCTGGATGGAAATAGTGCTTTTTTCGCAAATGTTTTATGCGATTTTGCATTTTTGCGCATAAATTACATTCGCAACTTTGGATGGAAACATAGCTATTCAATCTAAAAACAAAAATAATTTGTTTTTAAATTGACTAAAGGCAAAACTAAAAATGAAAATAAAAACAAAAGCACAAACTAATTATATTAGTCTGCATTTGATTACATCATTATAATGGTCAACATTATTTTTCATAAACATATACATGTAGGTTTAAAATTCTACAACAACAAATATTTGAGCAATATGCATATATTAGTCAGAATTTTGTGCTCGGTCTGTTTGGCGCGCATGCACGCAGTGGCGCTCATTCACGGAAGCTTGACTTTTTGCGGAGATTCACTTGCAGAAGGCTCGCTCCTCCTCTCCTGACAGATTGTTTCAAAGCAGCTTCACAGTGTGAAACAGGAAATTAATGCAACAGAATTTTATTCGGCCGTACAGCCACTCTGTAGAAAACTGTGATGTTATCAGCTCATTTCAATTATCATACAGTGACAATGTGGGCAGATAAGTAATTTAGTTTATATGGTTAATTTAGTTTACTAATTAGGTTTATTTGGAAATTAAGTTGAAAATTTAGTGTTTTATTTTTCAGACCTACTGTATGGATATGAATGGTATTGCCTCATTCCATATTGTTTAAAAAAATATACCAATATATCATACAAACTTGATATATAATATTTCAAAGTATTGGTACTTTTACTTGATTACAATTTTTTAGTACTTTGTCCATCTCTGCAACTCATTTTAATTATGCACCACTCTGCCCCCTTTTCTTACTGTCCTTGTTTTGTTTTAAACTAAAAAAAACCCAAATGATTTTTTTAAGCTGTGTGAGTTTGGGTCACGAGTTCTGGGGGGCCTCGAAAATTTTGTGCCCAGGGGCCTCTGTTTTCTAAATCCATGCCTGCCTGCAATGAGTGAGAGATGGAGAGGAGGAGTGCTGAAGTAAAACCCTGCCCTCTATTCAATAATCTGTTTCGCTTGGAAATACATCACAGCACTGAAATAAAATCAGTTGCAACTTCCAGTTCACTGGGACTTTAAGGGAATAGATTTCTCACTAAAGATTTATACTACAACTGTGGCATGTTGTATCTATAGTTTCTAACTGTATTTCTATTTTTCATAACAAATGCTATAGATAAAAAAAAGAAAGAAAAAAGTTAACATTGGCCTAAGCATGGTAATGAGGAACCATCAATTGTCTTGTAATTAAATCCTTATTGTAACAAATGCAATAGTTAAACAATTGACCTATCGGTAAGCCCCTCCCCTCGAACGCAGATGAGCCAGTAGCAGTTGAGTATCAGTTGCGCTGGGACCGGAACTCGGAAATCTTTAGGTGTCAGCGTCATAGAGAAACATTGGAAAATCCGAAGCTCTCATCGATTTGATGGTTTTTATGCTACAAAAATGCTAAAATGTTGTGCCTGAGGTACTGTAACACTGATTCCAGGGATCCTGGGAGGACTTTCTGTTTGTCATACTCTCGTTAAGTTGCTAACATACAAACCAAAATAACTAACTGTTCTCACGTCATGTAACGTTAACACTGTAGGTAAAAAACACGAAGGTCTACATTTCAGTGCCTCTCCATATTAAACTGGTAATGTAAATTAATTTAATTTTAGATATGTTTAAGGTCTACATTATCTGTCCTACTAAGGAGGACTCCTATTTTGATGGGTATTATAGTCTACGGGTAGTGAAAGGGAGAGCTTGCACGCAGTTTATCAGAGTTGTTTTGCAGATACAAATTTGACCAGTTATTAACTGCACCCTTGAAAAGGCATACGGTCTGTGTATATGTTTGTTTACTGTTAGTTGTATGAGTGTTTTTGTGTAATTTGCTGTTTATGTTAATGGCAATGCAACGGAGAGAATGAGTGTTTGTGAATGAGACGTTAATGCGCACTTCTTATGCTTTGTTTGTTCAGCTCTTACGATGATTTTTTGGAGTGAAAAAGGACATCATAAACTTGATAAACCATCAGTAAAGTTTGGGCATCATTCGGACGGGATATACGCTACATTCTGTGTCCAAAAACATCTTGGGATAAGGTTTACACACTGACAGCTGTCATTATAAGATATAGCATCTCCGTTTGTTTGTCCGAGTTAGCAACAGTAACTAAGGGGGGCGGGGCTTACCGATAGGTCAATTACAAGAACTGTTACTTTTGAGGCCAAGTACCAGTTAGAAAGAGCTTTAAAATATGGAATCTTGAATTATTGATTAAACAATTTGCTATGTTATCAATCAATTTGCATTTAGACCAGTTTGGACCATTTTGCAAAAAACAAACATAAATAAACCTCACGAGGGAGCATATGCCCCGGGATTCTTTTAATTGGTCACAATTCTACCCCAAATGTTCAAACCAAACCTACGCCATTGCAACCGAGGGAGACAACCAATCCCCCCAATAACAAACAAACCCCGCCCCCTTTGGTGAGTACCGGCACTTTATTTTTTCCACTTCAAGCACTGTGTCAAATTCAGTAAAAACTCTAATAATAATAAAAACATAACATAACATTGTAGTCAGTACTTTTAAATAATGATATATATATATATATATATATATATATATATATATATATATATATATATATATATATATATATATATATATATATATATATATATATAGTGAGGAAAATAAGTATTTGAACACCCTGGGTCTGAAATTGTCATCGTAGGTGCATGTCCACTGTGAGAGACATAATCTAAAAACAAAATCCAGAAATCACAATATATGATTTTTTAACTATTTATTTGTATAATACAGCTGCAAATAAGTATTTGAACACCTGTCTATCAGCTAGAATTCTGACCCTCAAAGACCTGTTAGTTTGCCTTTAAAATATCCACCTCCACTCCATTTATTATCCTAAATTAGATGCACCTGTTTGAGGTCGTTAGCTGCATAAAGACACCTGTCCACCCCATACAATCAGTAAGAATCCAACTACTAACATGGCCAAGACCAAAGAGCTGTCCAAAGACACTAGAGACAAAATTGTACACCTCCACAAGGCTGGAAAGGGCTAAGGGGAAATTGCCAAGCAGCTTGGTGAAAAAAGGTCCACTGTTGGAGCAATCATTAGAAAATGGAAGAAGCTAAACATGACTGTCAATCTCCCTCGGACTGTGGCTCCATGCAAGATCTCACCTCGTGGGGTCTAAATGATCCTAAGAAAGGTCAGAAATCAGCCCAGAACTACACGGGAGGAGCTGGTCAATGACCTGAAAAGAGCTGGGACCACTGTTTCCAAGGTTACTGTTGGTAATACACTAAGACGTCATGGTTTGAAATCATGCATGGCACGGAAGGTTCCCCTGCTTAAACCAGCACATGTCAAGGCCCGTCTTAAGTTTGCCAATGACCATTTGGATGATCCAGAGGAGTCATGGGAGAAAGTCATGTGGTCAGATGAGACCAAAATAGAACTTTTTGGTCATAATTCCACTAAACGTGTTTGGAGGAAGAAGAATGATGAGTACCATCCCAAGAACCCCATCCCTACTGTGAAGCATGGGGGTGGTAGCATCATGCTTTGGGGGTGTTTTTCTGCACATGGAACAGGGTGACTGCACTGTATTAAGGAGAGGATGACCGGGGCCATGTATTGCGAGATTTTGGGGAACAACCTCCTTCCCTCAGTTAGAGCATTGAAGATGGGTCGAGGCTGGGTCTTCCAACATGACAATGACCCGAAGCACACAGCCAGGATAACCAAGGAGTGGCTCTGTAAGAAGCATATCAAGGTTCTGGCGTGGCCTAGCCAGTCTCCAGACCTAAACCCAATAGAGAATCTTTGGAGGGAGCTCAAACTCCGTGTTTCTCAGCGACAGGCCAGAAACCTGACTGATCTAGAGAAGATCTGTGTGGAGGAGTGGGCCAAAATCCCTCCTGCCGTGTGTGCAAACCTGGTGAAAAACTACAGGAAACGTTTGACCTCTGTAATTGCAAACAAAAGCTACTGTACCAAATATTAACATTGATTTTCTCAGGTGTTCAAATACTTATTTGCAGCTGTATCATACAAATAAATAGTTAAAAAATCATACATTGTGATTTCTGGATTTTTTTTTTTAGATCATGTCTCACAGTGGACATGCACCTACAATGACAATTTCAGACCCCTCCATGATTTCTAAGTGGTAGAACTTGCAAAATAGCAGGGTGTTCAAATACTTATTTTCCTCACTGTATATATACACACACACACACACACACACACACACACACACACACACACACACACACACACACACACACACACACACACACACACACACACACACACACACACACACACACACACACACACACACACACACACACACACACACACACACACACACACACACACACACACATATATATATATAAATATGTTTCATTAAACGTTACTGAACTAATTAAACAAAGTCACAAAATATTATGGAATGTTTTTGTGTTTTATGTAAAACTTTAGTAAAATAGTTCATTAGACACTGACAAAAACTAGACTGCATCAAATACTTTAAATGACGTTACATATTTTAAAACACCAGCCATACTAAACATAAAAGTAAATTTTACTAAATCTTTACTAAAAATATGATCAACAAATTAAACATTGACACACAAATAATTTGTTATATATTTTCAAACAACTTTGTGTTTTAACCAATAACTAAATGAACACTGGCACATAAATAATTATGTCATGTACTTTCAAACTGCATGTTTTAAAATGTTTTATAGAACATAAAATTGGCTGAGCCTTTCAAACGAGCGTATTAAAGGGTTACTTCAGCGATTAGCATTAAGCTTTGTATCAGTAGAAACCTGGTAGTATATTCAAGTTATGGTACTTTCCCCCTCATATGTCCCTGAGACGAGACATTTTATTTCTGGATAAAATCCCCCGATGACGCAAATATTGTCATTTTGCGTCATCAGAGGATTTTTTGGCCAGAGGCTAGAGACTACAGGAGCTAGTTCGCATGTTATCAACCCGCTGACAGGGGAGGGATCTCACTTACAGAATGTAAATGCGCACGGCCGCTCGGCTCGGGCATTAATAACGGAGCGGTGCGGAGCAAAGTGAGTGTTTCAACTTTTCAATGAATTCCTATGAAGGTTAAGCTTCCATATCCATGATCTGAAAACACACCAGACTGGACACGTGTCGAGAATGACCTCAGCTCTGCTCAGCTCTTCGCTCTCGTGATGAATGAAATCTGACTCCTGCTGCGTCTGTGTCTGACTTTTGTTCGGCTCACTCACACGTTATTGAAAAGACACGTTCAGTTTTTAATTGTAGTGTGTATTCTCTAACTGAACGAAATGATTGTATTACTATGAAAAGCAAAACGACAGTGGGGGCGGTGTCATGGTGGGAGAGTGATAACCAGTAGCCGTGGCTTTGGGAGTGGCCTCTTTGGGCAGCGAAGCACATGCATTCTGGGAGTTGTTGTCTTCCATCCACATGAGACAAAAATACATTTTCTGTCTTTTCTCAGTCTAGAAGGCACCAAATTCAAAAATAATTTCACATTTCTACTGCATAAATGACCCAGTTTAAATCTTCCCAGCGCTGAAGTACCGCTTTCAAATTATGACACAAATAACTTCAATTAACTTTCAAACTGTCATGTATTTTTAAAACAATAATCATGACATAAAATGTATTTTTACATTATTTTTGTCACTTTTACTGAAAGGAAAGTGGAGAGATAACAGGAAACTACAGGTCGAGCAGAGGGGAAAGGGACATGACACAAGCTAGATTGAAATCACATAAGTGCTTCAGTGCGTCTCCGAGCATCTGAACGAACTGCCAGGCCACATCTCTGGCACATACTTCTAAAACACTAGAACTACAGACACTACTGTGTTCCTTACAGTAAATATATAAGGCTCTAGGATCTACTCACCATAACCACCAAATTTTCAGTGGTGGCCCCTAGAGCTTCTAGCGACTCGGGTTCATCAGTCGGCCTCTTATAGTGGAAGGCTGTTCCTGCGATGTCAAATTTGCGCGGCCAGTCGATGGTCCAGGCTCCGTTGATGTAATAGTCATCCCCCTCCGATTTCAAAGCTGTGACAAGTGAGAGCACCAGTTAATAACCCGACACGAGTGAGATGCTGCCAAGCTGAGAGGGTGATGTCATCGCTGTCATTCGTCAACATGACGAGCATCATCTTACAGAGTAGCTCAGGCTTCCTGATGTCATGGGTAATTTTCACTCACGCTTTCAGATGCAGTGCAGCTTGTAGATCTAACTTACTAAGTTCAGGTGAAAGTCAGCTTTCCTCACAAATGCCATAACCGCTCAGTTGTCAAAACAAAGATCTCATCTCAAAGCATAATTGTAGAAAAACATCTTGATTGAGATAGGGCCAAATTGTAGAAAAACAAGGTGTGTTTTACTCACTCCAGCTCTTTTGCACCATTTATTTTTCCTAAAGGTACATCAAGTATTTTTTTTTAAATATTTAAACAAAGAAATGAACAGAACCTTTGATAAATCTTTAAATGGATAACACTCACATTGAAGATAAATCTACATGGGGCAAGTCGCTCCATCATGGTGTACAAAATTTTAGCCAAATATTATCTTGGTAATAATATTTGGTTAAAATAGCCCAAAATAGCACACTATCAATTGTGAATTACTTGAAACTAGTGCTGTCGCGATTAATCGGATCTAAAATAAAAGTTTGTGTTTACACTGATCAGGCATAACATTATGACATTACGAGGTGAAATGAATAACACTGATTCGCTCTTCATCACGGTACCTGTTAGTGGGTGGGATATATTAGGCAGCAAGTGAACATTTTGTCCTCAAAGTTGATGTAGGAAAAATAGGCAAGCGTTAGGATTTGAGCAGGTTTGACAAGGGTCATTGTGATGACTAGACGACTGGGTCAAAGCATCAACGAGTTTGAGGTGTTGACCTGGCCTCCAATTTCCCCAGATCTCAATCCAATCGAGCATCTGTGGGATGAGCTGAACAAACAAGTCTGATTCATGGAGGCCCCACCTCGCAACTTACAGGACTTAAAGGATCTGCTGCTAACATCTTGGTGCCAAATACCTCAGCACACCTTCAGCTGTCTAGTGCCTCCACAGGGTCAGGGCTATTTTGGCAGCAAAAGGGGGACCAACACAATATTAGGTCATAATGTTATGCCTCGTCGTGTATGTGCTAATACTATGTATAATTATTTTGTATATTTGAATACACACACATACATGTATATATTTAAGAAATATTTGCATGCATATACTGTGTATATATATATATATATATATATATATATATATATATATATATATATATATATATATATATATATATATATATATATATATAAATATAAAAAAAATTCTTAAAAATATACATGCATGTGAGTGTATTTATATATACATAATAATTATACACAGTACACACACACACATATTGTTTGACAGCACTATTTGAAACTTGAAAATTATAACTTTCTTTATTTTTCCATGGCAGAATAAAGGAAAAAAAATGTGCAGAATGTTTAAAGGTCCCGTTCTTCGTGTGTTTTTGAAGCTTTGATTGTGTTAACAGTGTGCAATATAACATGTGTTCATGTTTCGCGTGTAAAAAAACACAGTATTTTTCACACAATTTACTTATCTGTACACCGCTGTTTTCACTCTCCTAAAAACGGGCTGACGAGTTCCTTGTTCTATGAAGTCCCTCCTTCAGAAATACGTAACGAGTTCTGATTGTGCCAGCGGTTCCTGTGTTGTGATTCGACAGCAGCTTAGCGCAAGTTGTACGGAAAGGTCACGCCTCTTAACGGGAGATTTATGCGGCTATGCGCTCAATGATCTCTACAGCGTCCCTGGGAAAGCCAAACAAAGGTGATTTGACTCCGGGATGAAAATAACAGCGTCTCAACGACATGGCGACAAACACACTCAAACGCAGCACTTCCTTTTCTCCACGCGACCGTCCTCTTCTCCACGTGGGACAGCAACAAGACCACGCCCCCTTTTTTCGCGTATTCTTGTGGGCGGAGGTTAGTCTGTTCTACTGTTCTACTGACGTCATTTATGAAGGAAGTACCAGGATGTAGTCCAAGCCAGCCGTTCGCTGTAGGCTTTGAAAGGGAACTTCTGTTAAATAAAATATCTCGCTTGGCATTGAACTTTGAGCTTTATAATTTTACAGGTATTATTTATGCTCTAACAGCAACATTTCACACTAACTAAAGTTTGAACAATGGGATCACGAAGAACGGGACCTTTAAACTGCTCTTTTCCCTCTAAAATCCAAGTCAAACGTTTTTTAATTGTGCCAGGATGTTTTGTGATCGATGATACCAAATGCTAATTGGTTCTCTTAACTGAAAGGGACATGGCAAGTTTTAATATGAATGCATATGCATTAATTTTATAGGAAAGAGCTGCATACAAATTTTATTTATTTTATTTATGCATTTGGCAGACACTTTTATCCAAAGAGACTTACAGTGCCCTTATTACAGGGACAATCCCCCTGGAGCAACATGGAGTAAAGTTCCTTGCTCAAGGACACACTGGTGATGACCGCTGGGATCGAACCAGCAACCTTCTGCGTATCAGTTCCATGGTTTAACACACTGGACCACCAATTCTTCAAAACATCTCCTATTGCGTTCCACTGAAGAATGAAAGTCATATGGGTTTGGAAGAACACAAGGGCAAGTTTAATGCCCTCTAACTGTCAGTTATATAATAAGTTGGGTAAAACCAACCAGAGAGATAAAAGACAGTTGTTTCAGGTACAATTCATAGTTTTCGCGTGACATCACACGCTTATAGGAACGCCCACCTGGAGGGCAAAACAAGGCTTTCCTCCATTGCCCGCCAGTCATTTTTACCAGGTTTGTAGTCAGTATTTATGCAGTAAGACATTGATATTAAAAGACCAAATTCAATATACAACTTATTGATGATGCATACTTTGTACCGTAAAGCAGATGAACACAAAATATTGGTGCAACACAATGTTTCTCGTTAAAGGGGTCATATAATGCCATTTTTGTACAAGTTAATATGATTCTTTAGTGTCTAAATGAAAAGTTTGTAATATACTTTAATTAAAAATTCTCATTAGTATTGTAAGAAAACACTCATTTTACCTGGTCAAAAACAGCTCTGTTTTCAGCAAGCCATTTCAGTGCATGTGCCCTTAAATGATAATGAGCTTTGCTCACCCCGCCCCTCTGTTCTGTGGGGCGTTTTGACACAACACACGTGGAGTGTTGCCTTGACAACAGTTGAGGGTATATTTTGGAGAAAGAATGGCAACGGAGTCTCTGAGGAGACATCTGTGCAACCGTATCAATCTGAACTGGAGTCCGACCCGGAACAAGATGACGGCCCCAACGAAGTTCGACAATTAAGGCTCGAACAGGACGTTTCTGAATGGTTGGCTAACTTAATGTCACTTTGATCTATCTTTGTATGTACTAGCAGGGTAGCGTAGTGAGATACGAATGCTATGTGTTTACTAATGTATACGTGACAGATTGTAGTGTTACCACGTTAACTTTATCACCAGCGTACACAGTATGTAATAACACAATAACCATAACGCGTTGTTCATTATAAACGTGGGATTATGAATTATATTGAAAACGTCGCCGCATTCATCGTGAAGTGTGCAAGCGATTTGCAAAGATTAATATAAAGGTTAATAAAACGTTACACGCACTTCTTCTGGAGGTGCAGCAGGAACACAAATAGTTGGTACCGATCCTTTTTTCAGGTGCAGCTTCTTAGCAAACCTGCTTTTTACTGACCCTCGTTTATAAAGCAGTCTGGTGAGAAATGATTCGCGCAAACATGAAAGCATTGACGTTGATCGGGGGGAATATTCCCTTCGAAAACAAAACTCAGCCACTGCCAGCGGTTTGGATTTAGGAACATCAAAATGACTGCTGTGTTCGTTATTACACCCAAGAACAGAACACTCCAATCGCTTAGACGCCATTCTGCTCCAGCGTATCAACAATGGCGGACTATGGTGACAGCTTGCTCAGGGCGGGTCTGTGTTGAAACGCTGCTGTCATTTAACAATCGCATCACACGGTCAGACGGCTCGATTTGAGACAGGGGAAAACATATAAGGAGATTAAAAAAAAAAAACACTGGATGGATTTTTATCATTATAGGATGGTTGTGTACAGACACTGCCAACACATTCCGTACAATCAACTTGTAAAAGTGCATGTTAAACAATTATAACAACATTATAAACAAAACGTGTTGCGTTCACATTCTGGGCTCATCTGCTTGCCTGTATAGGCTTAGGCTACATCATAAAAAACGATGGAAATTTGACATGCTTGTGCTGCAGTTTAATGGAGTTCTATGGCGATGTTGCCCTCCAAACAGTCACGTGACTGAAAACTATGAATTGGAATTAAATGATTGATGTTAAACATCAGTTAACCAATGCTTTCATTATTGGCCAAATATTTGTAAGACATTAAGGTTCTCAAGGCCATATTAAAAGATCCTCACTTTAAACAGGGCCATGTGTTTATATTGCACAAACATGGCATGTGACATAATGTGTTTTACAATTTCCTTAAATGTGTTGCTAAAGTCAGCCACCTCTGTGCCAGAACATCAGACAACTTATCTTCCTTTCAAACGGCGAGAAAACCCTCTATGTCAAAATGATAGACAACAAAACTCAACAAGCTGCCATACACACTAGCTATATTTATGTTTGCACTCAAAACAGTTTAATTGGAGCCGCTTGTTTGGTTGTTTTAATTAGTTACATGGGAACCATGATGGTTTTACTCAGCTTGCGGTTGGGAAAAGACAAAAGGCCCATCTTAAGACAATGAAGATGAAAGCGAGGATGGCTGTCAGATTGATCCAGATTTACACCCACAACAAAGCCTAACTCAAATGACTTCACCACTTTTGTGCCCAGTAGATAAATTGAGAATCACGATTTTTTGTTTCAAACCGAGATCACAATTCTGAACAAACAAACTAAACTAAATAACACGTAATTTAATAGATTCTGACAAAATGTTAATCGATGCAGTCTATTGTTTAATTAATGTTTAATTAATTTGAATGAATTATTTTAAAAAATGATTTGAATGAATGATTCAATGACTCACTCATAAATACTTGTTTGAATCAGCATTTAGAACAAATCTCTTGAATGAATGATTCAATGATAAATACATTTTTTAACAGGCACTTGTCGCCACCTACTGGTGTAATGATGTAATTAATATAATCTTTATTTGAAGCACCAAGTTAATTTCAAAAGGTGATTTACTCTATTTTGATTGCTACTGTAGACATATATCCATGTTTATATCCGAACTAAAAACTTTTTTCCCAGTACATCTGTGATAATTTTCATGTTTATTACACAAAGATAATGATACTGTGATGTTGAAAGACTTGTCAAGCTGTTTTATACTTAGAGGCTACATGAGAACTGCTCTCTCTGGGTCAGTGGCAGCGTAAACGCAGATCTTATCATTACGCGTTATCATTTAGGAAAAAGATTTTGTGGGTTTTTGAATCGAGATCACTGTTTTTTTTTTTTTTTTTTTTTATTAATGGTGCATCTCTAAAGCTGGGACCGAGATGGGTCTTGCGTTGCCCAGTTGGGTCCCACCTAGTGGCAAGTGCAATCCTATATGAAATCCATTTGGGCAAATAACATGGGGCCATTATGGAACCCGCGGACAATCCCATATGAGGCCCTTTTTTTAGCCTATTTCATACCCATATGGGCCCCACATACAAATGTTGGCTGGAAATCATAAACAAAGCTTCAAAAAGATAAATACAAACACTCACCAATGTAGTTCTTTGACACGGCCACTTCCCTAATTTCAATATGAACCGATCCTTTAGGTATCTGGACAACCTCCATGTAACCTGCAAAATGTAAATCTTCATTATAAAAAAACCTGACTTTTACACATAGAATGGCACTATTTTGCAGTTGATGGTAAATGTACATACTGTATGTACAGCATTTTGGCATCATGGTCATGGTGGTAGCCTAATCGACTATTTTGTTTTTACATTTCTCGCAGCAGTTCTTAAATTAGCATGTTGTGCTTCATTTAGCATTAGCATACTGTTAAACTCAAAGTTTTTCCTTTGAATTCATCCACAACTACAGTGGATGTCTTTGGCCATTATATCACGTCTTCTTGTTTCTTCTTGTCTTAACATTTTTGAAAACTGTATAGTTTTGCAGATTTTTAAAGGGTTCGTTCACCCAAAAATGAAAATGATTCCATAAATATCCCAGCTTTATAATTGAAATGAATGGTACCTTGTTTTTTGAAGCTCAAAAAAGCCAATCCATCCATCATAAAAGTAATCCATACAGCCCCAGGAGGTTAATAAAGGCCTTCTGAAGAGAATCGATGTGCTTTTGTAAGAAAACTATCCATGTTTATAACTTTATAAAATACAATCACTGGCTTCCAGTAACGGCTGTACACAAGTCTAGTTCCAGCGGGAGTGACCTCTGACCCGACACCTAGGATGGCTTGAGGGTGAGTAAATTAATTCCTAAAAAAAAAAAAAAAACTAAAACATTTTGTTGTTGTTGAAAGCTCACACTTTTTTTCCCTGTGTTTTCACTTTCAAGAACTTCTTCATTTTGTCCTTCTTTATACTTAACGGCTAATTCTTAGCTGTATCTAGAGTATCTTTTGTGAAAAATAAACAGACCCCGAGCACACAGCCTGCTAAAAGAAAACCTAACTAACTTAGCAACAGCAAATTCATTACAAGAGAAGAATCTACACCATACCCTTCACTCCCCCTTAAAGTTTCAGATGATTTACCAGCTATACCTTAAAAGGAGAAAACAGTCCCTTACTACAGAGAATACTTTTGGATGCGGACCGACAACGCGTGCAATATTAGAAGTTTTATTGATTCTCTCACTGGATGATGCAATTAATACTCGTATATTGTGTTACCGCTTCTATTTTGACAACTTGTTTCTTGACCCAAAAACAAAAGCTTTATCATGGTTGTCTGATGAAAAAACCCCACTGCATTTCCATGAAAAATGTCGAGCTTGGCCAAAGCACCCCGTTGGCCCCCTGACAGGAGCCACTGCCAAAAAGACAATGCGTTCCTCCACTCACTTGTGCTGGGCTTTCTTCAAGTGGGATTTCTCTAGTGGAAAGCGATTAAAAACTTGTCGCATTTGGCAGGCGTGCGGCGTGCTCTCTGGAATGGGATTCTGAGGGGAGAGATCGCTCTGCGTCGTGCTCCTCTTGTTCCATACATCTCAGCAGTGGCCTGTGGATTTCGCCACACTCTATTTTATGTTTTTGAAAGGCTTTACAGACTTCAAATATCAAAAGCAATATGGACTTTGATGGCAGGGACAATTCCCCTAGATCAGGGTTTCCCAAACAGGGGTTTGTAAGAGAACTGTAGGCAGTTCGTGAATTGATGAATAGCTAATAATGAATAATATCTAATGTAAAATTAAACTAACTAAATGGAGCTGCATGATAATCGTGACATAGCTTAGAATGATTATGAAAACAAAGGCTGCAATTTAATTAAATAACTAAAAGGCTGATTCAGCGAAGTTTCATTCGGCAGTTTAGATTTATATGCTGTTTAATGTTTGATGATCGTTTTTTTTTTATATGTGCGTAAGCAATGCTTATATCACTTATTTGTTTTTGGATCCGTAGATTCTGTACACTGAAAAAAAAAATCTGTTAAAATAGGGCATAATGTACTGTATAAATATGAAGGAATTTTGCCTATTGGTTTTTTTTACAGGTGTTTTACCTGTATTTTGAATTACACATTGCATTATTTTGTGTTTTAAGGGCTAACGGAAATTTCCGTAAAATTACTGGATAATGTCCTGGCAGAAAATTTTATTTTTTACAGTGTACTATTTCAGAAGATGCTTAATAGCGCCCCCTACCGTATAGCAGTGAAAAATGACGGAAAATTCCTTCAATGGCGGGGAAAGAGTTAACTGAAATCAGAGAATTGTGAACATGCAAATGTGTTGCTAAATTATTGAAACATTAACTTATATTAGCTTCCATTAAAATCTCAGAGGTTATTTCAGGTAAACACCTACATAAGGGGTTCAGCTTAGGACAGGAACCCCTGCCCTAGATATACGCTCAATGGCCCAGAGGTGATAGGACATGTTAGTAACTCATGGTTCATGGTTAGATGCTGCCTGGGATCAAACCAACGGCGTAGGTTTGATTTTAAAATTGGTGGGGACAGCCCTAGAAGCTGATGATTCAGGAAATGAATAGGATAAGGTATTAAGGTTTTAAGTCTATACTGACCTTAAAGGTTCAGTGTGTAGTAGGGGTGTAACAGTACACAAAACTGACGGTTCGGTACGTACCTCGGTTTTGAAGTCCCGGTTCGGTATGGATTCGGTACAGCAGTTTTACAAAATTGGTTTTTATTAATTTTTATTCAACAGTGGTTTAATGAAAAAAATTGTGTCTGTCCTTAAATTAATTAAATTATAACTAAAAGTTTCTTAAAGATAATGCTGTAAACTATATAGGGAGCCCTTACTTACATATAGCTATTAAAGATTAACAACAGAGCCCAAACTATTAGCCTAAATTCAGTTGCTATTTATTTTTAGATATAATAATCAACACTCATAAGATTCACATAAGGCAGTTTTTGCATTAACTTCTAAATCTAATTATTTTTATTCGTTGTTGAAATATAATCATTTAGTGGCTGTAATTTCATGACAGGTTTATTTAAACATACATTAACTAAACAAGACATCACTAACAGGCTAAGTAGAATATAATGAATATATATAGGCTAATATAATGAATATACGGCTAATATAGTGCATGTATTCAGTGAAAGAGTTGATTTCTCTAGTGAGCTAACAGCTGTGGACACTGAATGACTTCTGAGTAAACGTGATTCTGCATGACATTGTTTACAAGCAGTTTTATTGTCTTTCCGCGATTGAAACACAGAAGGAGCGATTACACGACATATGATAGCATTTCAGTAAGTTGTAATGTATCCTCAACATACCTTAAGATGTATTGATTTATGTTTATTCTTTAGGAAGAGATGATCGCATTGACTCGCGCGCCGCGCGCTGCTGCTTTAAGTTGAACTGATATGCGTCTATCAGTCACGTTACATTAAAGAGCGTTAAAACGGCATTTATCCTTTGAATTTCGTGATAAAATGGCCTGAATACTTAATATGTTCGTGTGGGAACTCGGATTGAAGTGTGTTTTCCGCGCTTACAACAAGCCGACTGTTAACTGTTAAAGATTACATTCATAACCGTTCGGTACACGCGTGCACCGTACCGAAAGCCCTGTACTGAAACGGTTCAATACGAATACGTGTACCGTTACACCCCTAGTGTGTAGTATTGATCTATTGACAGAAATTAAATATAATATACATAACTTTGTTTTCAGTGATATACCTTACATGATGAACAGTTATGTTTTTTATTACCTTAGAATGAGCCATTTCTATCTACATACACCGTGGGTCCACTTACAGTAAAGTCGCCATTTTGCGCCACCATGTTTCTACAGTAGCCCTAAACGTATAAACTGCTCTACAGAGCGCTAGCTAATCGCTGCTGTCTCAGACGACTACATTTTTGTCCTGTGTCGGCCACCGTAGCTTCTTTATTTGTTTCAATAGGGAGGGATGAGCGGTGGGCGGTTGCAATTCGCAACCTCATCGCTAGATGCCACTAAAATGTATGCAGTGCACCTTGCACCAGTACATGTTAATTAATGAATTATGAAATGTTACAGGTAACTAATAAAGACAAGGAGGCAGTTTAAAAGAAACTTAACTTTATTCCATTTATGCAATAGTCAATGTGTAATAGTCTTGTTCCTTGCTATTTGAAGAAGCCAAACACATGTCTGTGTCTGTCATTAACAAAAATGATGTTTGTTTCAATCAGTATTGTCCAGTTTGTCCTGGTGGACATGGCACACAGTAATACTGTTATGTCTCACTTGTGCCATTGTTGTTCTGAGCCATGTTTTCAGTCTCCTAAGAGCACTGAAACCTCTTCCAGCCTCAGCTAATGAGACTGGGATGACTAAAAGCAGCCTGACTAGGGTTTCAACTTCATCAAACAGACCTCTCACTTCAACAAGACCAAGAAATGTTGTGTTTTCATGTTTTATGGGGACTTTACACAGACATAATGATTTTTGTACAAACTGTATATTCCATCCCCTTACACTAAACCTGCCCATCACACTGAACTTTCTTCATTTTTACATTTTCAAAAAACACCACTTGTGATTTATTTTCCTCATAGGACCAAAATATTTTCAAGATATTGCCATCTTTTCAAGATATTGCCATCATAATGTAGGGTTTCTCACACACACACACACACACTAGCGTTTAGGTTTGCCACTTATCCCGCGATTGTCATATATTGAAAAAACTGCACTGTCCCTGAATCAATATGTGACACAGAACTATTAATTTCTCCCTCACTTACTGCATCTAGGTTTTCAGAGGAGCTTTGCTTTGCCGCTTCGCACAACCAAATGTCGCTACGGCCTCTTTGTCTGGCTATCACCAGACCAAGCTCAATTTGAGATTGAACATTGGTCTGGGGAGTCTGCTATGTAAAGGGGCATAAATAAAATGACTCTGTATGCAATTGGATAGTCCTTCAACCAATCAGACCACAAGAGGCGTGATCAACGGGCAACGACCCATCACTTCTCTACCCAATAATATCTGACTGCGCGCCAAGTGGATAAGCCAGTCTGTGATTGGTTCCCGCAAAAGTGTAACAGAAGCAGCAGAAATTAATGTACAGGTTTTCAGACTGAGTTGCAGGGCGAAATCAAATCGCCGGCAGATCAGGCTGGGTTTACCCAGTCTTACGGCCTTTCACAAGTTACAAAGAAAAAACAAAACAAATCAGTTTAGCAATCTGGGTTTGCGAGGCAGGACTCAGATCTATTAACCGTTAGTGCACCAGGAATTGCGCATTTTTCACAGAACGCTCTTGTAAGATATTTAATGAGATGAGATTTATATACAAGATATTTAAATGAGATGTTTCCTGGTTAAATAAAAAAATAAGTAATACATAAAAATCACAGTGGTTATATATAAATATATTACACATTTTTATCGAAATTATTGCTAGGGACAAATCCGTCCCTACTAAATTCTACGCCCCTGGATAAAACCTTTCAATATTTGTGTTACGCCAACCTACTTACCAACTCGATAGACCTAGTAGGTTATGTCCAACACATTCTCATGACAATTCATATGATAAGATACTGAATGTGTGTTATTTGTGAGTGTATAATCAGTGACCTCCTGACCTCCTCTTGGCAGCGAATCGTTGAACAGTCCTTCGGTGACCTCACACGTACTGCCGTCCCCACCACACACACGGCATCTGTCCTCCTTTGCATCCGAGCCCAGGATGTTATCACAGCCAACATGCTGGAAAGACACACAGGCAGGGTGTTTCAGTGCAGGGGAACATGGTCGAAGCGTTCTCAGACCGTGACTGTCTGATTAGAAGAATAACATGTCATTCGCACAGCTGTATTGAGTCATATTATGACATGAAAAGACGAATGGTTCTGGTTTTGCTTCAGGACCATGATTTTACACTGGACATCAATACAGTACCAAAATTATTTACAGCATTGTACGAAATTAAATAAAAATGTCCTTTAAATCAAACATTGTCAATTTTCATAATCATCCTGTCATATCAACAAATTTCAATTTTGTAAGAGCATAAACAATAGCAGAAGCATGACTTACAGTATTTATAGTTCTAGTGTTTTGTTTCTAAATGTCTACATGTCAATTGGATTTTGTTGGTTTTCTGCTTTCAGCAGCCAATAATTCACCACACAAAGCACACTGTGGTCGGCACAAACCATGTTGCGTAAAATTTTCTTTCATCTTGCATTTTGTTCATGAGGGCATGTCACGCAACCTGTCCATGTTGGCATTTATCTAACTCGACTGGCTTCTACAAAATTACAGGTGAATTTGTGCCAAAATACCGTAGACTGGACACACAACCTTTGAATAGACATATGAAATATCCATATCGGTCGTCAGCCAATATTATAGATATTTTTTAATTCTCAGTTTCTCGTTTTGCCTGTTTTTACATTTTGATTACCTTTAGCTTCATCTAATGCCCACTTAAAGTGAATCTTTGAAAACACTAATAATGTAATAAAGGTTTAAATGTAATCTTTATCAGATCTCAAAATGAATATTAATTTTTCTCAGTGCACATTATAATGCTGTGATGCCTAAATTCACTTGTAGCATTTTAAATGATTGATTTTAAATAAATGTGTTGTATATTTAGACAAAATAGTACAGAATTTTAATATCAGCCATTTGTTGGGTTTCTGCATTGCAAATAAGATTGCAAATAATTGATTCCAAGTTAAAAACAGATGTATCCTTCTTTTTAAAGGTTCATTAACTATATACTACACTGTAAAAATATATTTTTCAAAGTTGTCAATATAACAAAGATTACTGTAGTATGTTTTACAACTAAATACTAGTTCAGTCTGTCTACTTTAAAATCTCATGTTCAATTAAATGTTACTTATTTGTTAAAATTGTTTTAAAGTAAGTCATATACCAAATTTCTTTCAATGAATGCACAACTATGGTGTGTTGCAGTTTACTATTTGACTTGAACATGTTTTTCCCTGCTCGGAACTGACATGAGACCAATTTTTGGGTTGCAACCCAGCAGTTGCGAATCACTGGACTAAATATAAGATTGATTTCTGTTTTACTTTGTTTTGGATATTCCCTATAAAACCCCTGTACGTGCCTTTACTTGCATTATTATTATAGTCCAAAAGGCAATGAGAGGTTGTTGGGCGCAGCACAGATTGATTTCTTGGAGTTTAAAAGAACATTGTGTGCATTTCATCGCTCCAGATCAGATCAAAGAGGAAACCTTGGGGATCAATTAAAATAGTATCTTAAACCACATAAATCAAGGATGCGGACAACAATGTGCGAGAATAACAAATACCAAACTGCAGACAAAATCTTTTCTACACAGAGTTCAAAATCCATTTTAACCCTAAAATAAACAAAGCGTCAATTCGGTTTGTTATACAAATTATATTGTAAGCGAATTGAATATCATTCTCGAGTGGTTTACCCTCCTTTCTATCCAACTTGGGAAAACAATTAGATTCAAAACTGTACTGTCCTGATAAGAGGGTCAGCCCTTTCAACTGCAGCCTATATTTAGGCATCATTGTTCTGTGTTAGTGATTGGCTACGTTCTGTAGACTGTCCGTCTGAGAACGTTAGTGTCTGATAAACAAAGATAATGCAACATTTTAGGCCACAAGTACCACATGAATATAGAAATCTATGAAATATACTAGGAAAAAGCCATTTGTGGGAATGTCAATTTACGATTTTTCACTGTAAATTATACAATGACTTGCGTTGCGTCCGAAATCGAATACTTCCCTACTATATAGTATGTGAAAAACACTACGCCAAAAGAGAAGTGTGTTCGATTACATACGGTGCATCCCAATCGCATACTATCTGTCTTAAATAGTATTCTAAAATAGAATTGGTATGTCCCAAATCGTAGCATGTTGAAAGAGTATTCCAAAGATATCCGGATGGTCTACTATTTCTTACTAGATCGACGCACACTCTAGCGGCTGATATTGCCCACAATCCATTACGAGTTGGATGAGGATTTGATTAGAACTACAAACGAGGATAAAAAGTTTTTAAAAAACTACAAACATGAAGGATGTGCGAGTCCAACGGTTAAGTAGAGAAGTTTAGATAAAGGGGTTTCAGTGATTCATTATCAGTATCCAACCTGATGAAAAGATAGATTCAATATCATCCACATTATATTTCACCTGTAAAAGCATTGGGAACTTTTGTAATGATACGTTTGGCCATTAACTTTTAAATGCATCAGTATATTTAAATTGCAAACACATGAGCAGAGTCTCTGTATTAAAGACCCACAAATGGCAGATCAACATACTACTAACTACATTTCTCTCTGATACGGTAGGAAATAAAATTGAATGTGGAGGATTTTAACTGTGACAAGGTGATTGGCAGGGCAGTTTAAACGGTAACAGGATGCACTAACTAAGCGACAGAGTTTGTTAAAGATAATGAAGTAATATGTCCCAAAACTTGTATAATCTTCTGCTACACACTCAAAAGTATGTACTTTTTCTTTACAAAAAGAGTACATACTTTTAGGTCGTAGTATAAATAGGCAAATTTGGACGCAACACTTGTATTCGAAAACAGTAGGTGAAAAGTCCTTGGATGACCTACTCCTTCCTGAAGAAGATTCTGAAGTGTGCATACGATGGACACTTCACTATCCCATGAGGCCACGGGAGAGGATTTGTTAATGGAGGTGAAGCGACACAACTGATTCTGGTAGGTCACATGATAAATGGCAGATGTAGTACATCCGGAATACATTCATAACACACACATTCATAATATATAAAACATACTTTTTTAGCACATTCAAATGCAGTACCGACTTAGACAGTATGTTATTTCAGATGCACAGTTGCAAAAACTATAAGAATATGCAAGAAAATATCAATTATAGTTATTTGCCATATATAGTAAGTAAACTTACTGTTAACCAATGAACAGGTTTTTACTGTCGCATTTTACAGTCTTTTACCATTAAAATCATTATAATTGTTTACAGTGTATGTATTGCAGTTGAAGCCTACAGATACACAAACATAAAGTGTAATACAATAAACACATAAATGTGTATTTTTGATGTTTTTTTGTCCACTATTCTAAAAGAATAGTAGATTTTTTAAATCGTAAAATTGACCAGAGCCTGAAATAACATTGGTTTTGCCATAAATAGTAGCATTTAGTGTGTACTGCTCAGTATGCACTATGCTAGTACTCCATTCTTAACACAACCATTGGTTATTGAAAAAAGTATGCCTGGATAATATAATATTTGTGGTGGATTTTAGAAGTATGCATTATTGCATACTTTACCTACAATCCCTTGCACTACAGAAGAGGAGAGGTTTGTCATAAAACAGGAGATGTTTATAACCATTCCCTTTTTCAGTTGCTAAAAAAAGGGATAAAAGGATAAAGCTACCACAAATTTCATATGCCTCCCACGGACCATTGGCTGAGCATCTGATGCAAAAAGCTGACAAAATTGGACACACTTCGGGAGTTTTGAAGATCTGATTGGTTGAATCCTACAGGATTTTGTCATGTTTACATGTTTTGTCATTTTCTTCAGGAACTGCGAGTGAGATTTGGGCTGTAGACTCACCTTGCACTCTCCATTGATGCATATGTCCAGCGAGTCGGCCTGGCAGCGCGTGCCGTCGATGACAGCGGGGGAACGTTCGGTGTAGAAGTTGTAGCCCTCAGCCAGACAGTTCAAAGCACACGGTTTCACTCCACCTGAGAAACACGCAGAGTTTATCGTCAAACATCTCAGCTTTATCAGGTTATTGATTGTCCCCAAGGTCCTCGAGAACTCCTTTACACCCCAGAAGTGTCTAAGAGGTGGCCACGATTTATGTCATACGATAAACTGAAAATCTATACAGAATAGCAGAGCCTCTCTTCTCATCAGTGCATTGATAAGTAATTTGCAGACTGCTTTTCTTGCAACTATCTCGAGCCAGGGCTCTCAGACGGGGCCCACAGTTTTCTTTTATGCCTTTGTTGATATTAACAATCCAGTCAAAGCACTCGAGCACAAGAGAGGCATTACTCATAGTGGAATCTGAACGTTCTGCCTGACATCATTACTGCACCGACACAGGGAGAGATTAACACAGCTGCCAACAAAAATCATGGAGACATCGACAAAGGTTATCGCAGACTTTACAAGTGAAGTTCACCTCCAAAATGAGTTTTAAGAGCCAAACAATTGGTAATGATAATGCTTATTACGGGGCAGTGAGATAAGGAGAAGATTGAGTCGACTGTGAACTTCCTGTCAGAATGTTTTGGAAATGCCTCTTGATCTCTCGCAATTTTTCTTTGTTTATTGGGTTCGGGCCATTTTGTTGTAAACAAGAAATACACCCTTCCCTCTGGGTTTCCGGCTGCACTTTTTCAAAGCAGTTGGAAAATGTGTCAGAGAAAGACCCAATGAAACAAAGGGGTCAAAGGTAGGGGCATAAGTTGGTATAGGTGGTGTACATATATGTGTGTGTGTGTGTGTGTGTGTGTGTGTGTGTGTGTGTGTGTGTGTGTGTGTGTGTGTGTGTGTGTGTGTGTGTGTGTGTGTGTGTGTGTGTGTGTGTGTGTGTGTGTGTGTGTGTGTGTGTGTGTGTGTGCGTGCATGTATACATATTGTTATTTATAGTTATATTTGTAAACGTTTATCTAATTGGACCCCATTGACTTTAATTGTATAGATAAAAACAAAACACTGAAACATGTATTATCTTCTTATTGTTCCACAGTATAATTCCATTGTATAATTTAATAAAGCTTTGGAATGACATGACAGAATTATCATTTTGGGTGAACTATCCCGTTAAATTGACAGGCCTAACTGTTACCCTTTCATTTGCAGATTGGACCTCTCTGAGAGACGAGAGACTTGTGTACGTACACAGTCAAAGACACACACACACACACACACACACACACACACACACACACACACACAGAGACTAGCGATACATGATGTTCTATCTGGAATCTAAAGAATTTTCAGACCATCAAAGAGACTTTCACAGTGTTGGTGTTAGCAGGGTACACAAAGCAAGCCAGTATGTATACTGTCACTGGAGCCCAGACTTTGGGAAGGCTGTGGGAGAGAGCGGCTCCCTCTGTAGCCTGTCGTTCTGTGTTGCGGGCTGGGAACTTACCTCCAGTGTATGGCTTCCAGTTGTAGTACTTCCCACGGAAAGGCATGTTGTCAAAATCGGCACACTGCTTCTCCCTAAAGTCACGTGATCCTGCTGGACAAGCCTGCAAATGAATGATCCGTTGAGGCCTTGTAAAAGCATTCAGATGGTACTCTCATTTACTCTTGAGTATATTATCTTATAAAGTATTTATAATACTTTAATTTTATTCAATTAAAAATCATATACTGAACAATATTAAATAGTGTCAGAGATTCCCTGCAGTTACTGCTGATGAAAAGTCCCATAGCATGGTGCTACCATCATATCACCATAGGTATGATGATTTTTTTAAGGTGGCCAGAGTTATGTGGCCACTAAAGCCAGACATATTATCTTTAATTTTTGCTATAAAAAAAAACTCTGCTGATCTCATTTCACCACTGGATCTTTTTCTCTGTTGCATCTGGGTTGATATTAACCCTCTCTGGTAAACTCCAGACATGGTTGCACAAAGGTTCATGGTTCATTGTGAATAATGGCTATTTATGTCACAGATAGGCCAATGTGCAGACCTTTTGATATGGTTGACACCAGTGTGCCTTTACTCCATTCTCAACTACTCAACTCCTACAAACTTCTCATTGTCTCTGTGTGACTTTTCTCACAGGTCTCATTCTTCTGAGTTTCACTTATAACACAAGGTTTGCACTTTTGCCCTTATAACACAACCAAACTATGCTCACTGAGGCATCCAAACACTTAGATATCGTTTGAATCCTTATTCTAATTTATGCTTTTTTTTACAAGCTTTTACAGATTTAACCTGAATCTGTTGGTAAATGTTGTTTCCTATCTGTTAGGATTTTTTTTCCAGGAGATGGTGATGGCCCATGTGGAGATTCCTTGGTTTCTTTTTGTTATGCCACATTTTCAGAAAAGGAACAGAACAGACACTTCCTGGGTCACACAGCCTGCAGACCGGACCCTCGCACACACAAAACCCCACACAGTTCACTGTGGCATGTTCAGAGGGCGCAAAGCTCCTTTACCCACCACCCGTCGGTTACAGTTGTAGTTTGCGGAGCAAGGTAGGTGTTCCAGTTAACCTACAGCCACGGAATCGGGACACAGCTTCCCGACATGGAGGCCAATGCTTTGCTGCACCGCCCCACCACAGGTATGTCAAACACGATGGTTCCTCTGGTGCCACTCATGCAAAGTTTGGAAGCCACCGAGGTTCATTGGTGTCCTCTTTACCTCAGTGGAAGGAAAAGACACCCTAGCCTAGTGTGTGGTAATTTTGTGGTCCTATTGCCGAATGATGCAAAAGAGCCTGTCCCTCCAGCCGAGATGGAGGAAGGTTTCTACAGCCCTTCTTTCATTGTATTGAAGAAAGGCGCTAGGTTATGACCAATCCAAGACCTGCGAGTTTTGATACAGGCCTTGCACAGGCTCCTGTTCAAGATGTTGACGCAGAAGTGCATTCTGACATGCGTTCACCAACAGGATTGGTTTGCAGTGATAGATCTGAAGGACGCGTACTTTCATGTCTCGATCTTGCCTCGGCACAAACCATTTCCTCCTCTTCAGGCTGTTCCGGTCTCCGTGCATCTTCCCGAAAGTCGCAGAGGCCACCATTGCACCGTTAAGGGCATTCTCAATTATCTTGATGACTGGCTGATTCTATTTCAATCTCGAGATGTATTGTGCACACACAGGGACCTGGTGCTCAAACACCTAAGCCATTTGGGACTTCAGGTCAACTGAGAAGAGTAAGCTCAGTGCATAGTATCTATTTTCTCGAGTCTCTATGTCCAGGCACGTTGTGGTCACAAAAGATGTGTCAAAGATGGGCAGGGCTGTTGTATGCAATTGGCGCACAGCCTCAGGATCCTGGACAGGACCTTGTCTGTGCTGGCATATCAATTGCCTCGAGTTGCTGGTGGTATTGCTGGGTCCTGCAGAGGTTTCAGCCGTTGATCCAAAACAAGCATGTGTTAGTCCGTATGGACAACATGGTGACGGTTGCATACATAAACTGCCAGGCAAGCTTTATCATGTAGCGGACATGCTGTCACAGCAATTGTGTAGGGAGAGTGTAGAGTGTAGGGAGAATCCTCCCATTGCCCTGTAAAGTATTCCTTGACTGAGGCCTCCCTCGGCACGGACGCACTGGCACACATCTGGCCCCAGGGTCTGTGCAAATATGCGTTTTCCCAAGTGAGCCTGCTTGCATAGACATTGTGCAAGGTCAGGGAGGACAAAGAACAGGTCCTGTTGGTTGCGCCATACTGGCCTACCCGGACTTGATTCTTGGAGCTCATGCTCCTGACGACAGCCCCTCCCTGGAAAATACACCTTAGGAACGACCTACTTTCTCATGGACAGGGCACAATTTTGCATCTGCACCCAGACCTTTGGGACCTCCACATCTTGCCCCTGGATGGGGTGTGGAAGACTTGGTGTCTATCACTGTTTGTGATAGCCAACTCATCACTCAGGCTAGAGCACTTAGAGCCTTAGTCTGTTTGCTAACTGGTGTGCTTCCCATCAGCTGTAAAAAACAAACAAAAACAAGAACAGACCAGTTCAAGGAAGTCCGGCTGAAGCGACCTATTCTCATTGTAAGTACTGTCCTTCAGTCCCAGAGTGGTACAAAGAACTACACAGCTTACGTGAGGCCTTGGGTAGGTTACGAGTGCACTTGTTACCCGGCACACAGTGGTTTTTCCGACATATGCATCACGAGTACCTCGTAACTCAGGTCAGCAGTTGTGGCATTTCTATAGGAACCCCTAGAGTTAGCATCCAACACTACGTCGAAGTGACTGATAGATAGAGAATGTCTTGGTTACTATTGTAACCTCCGTTCCCTGACTGAGGGAATGAGACGTGGTGTCCCTCCTACCACAATGCTGAACTACCCGCTGAATGGCTGGGACACTCTCTACAAAAGATTTCTAATTCAAATAAATGCTAATCTTTTGAACTTTCTATTCATCAAAGGATCCTGAGTAACAATAATATATCGGATTTCACAAAAATTGTTTTCAACATAGACAATTATAAAACATGTTTCTTGAGCATCAATTCAGCATATTAAAATTATTTCTGAAAGATCTTGTGACACTGGAGACTGGAGTAATGATGTTGAATATTCAGCTTTGATCACAGGAATAATTTAGATTTTAAATTTATTTTAAAATGTAATAATATTTCACAATATAAAACATGTTAAAATTTGATCAACCCCAAACTTTTGAACGGTAATGTACAGTGTACAGCAGGGGTCTCAAACTCACGGCCCGCGGGCCACTTGCGGCCCGCTGGATGATATTTTGTGGCCCCCCTTCTTGACATCAAAGTTTAGTATTAGTGCGACCCGCGCGTTGCTCTGAAAAGCACCTTTTTGCTGTGTCGTTGCGTATGCAGCGCTTGCTGCCTCCTTTGTGTGTGTGTGTGTGTGTGTGTGTGTGTGTGTGTGTGTGTGTGTGTGTGTGTGTGTGTGTGTGTGTGTGTGTGTGTGTGTGTGTGTGTGTGTGTGTGTGTGCGCGAGAGAGAGAGAGTTGGCTCGCCCCTCCCTCGTGCAGTATAATTGGTTGACACCGCGTGATTGACAGGAACAGACGAACGAAGCTGATCAGACAGTTGAAACGAATGTGGTCTAACAGCGCTCGTCAATGTCAAAATGATTGAGATGGCCAATCAAATCAAAGTAGGCAGGGTTTACGTTCTCTTTTGGCTCGTGCACACTGCACAGTCTTCACACACAGAGGAGCGCGTCAATCTATCGCTTAATGCCGTTGCTGAGAGAGACTCTATTCTTTCTGGTGAAATCACAAAAGAAAATGCAAACGTGTCCATGGTCTTATTATACAATCATTGATGAACATCTTTGATTTTAATGAAGAAAAACTATATGAGAGCGGATTAGAACCCGGAACCTTTGACATGGTTGACAAAATTCTACCACCAGACCACTAGAGAATACAAAAGTCTTTTGTGGATCTATGTATTTATTCACTCACTCATGCGAAGAATATCGGGACTAATAATATATTTGACACAAATGAATGCAGATATTGTTTACAAATAGTCCCAAAAAGATTATTTCCTAACTAGAATTAGACCTAGAATTTCGTTATGGCCTTGCTGTGAATTAGTCTATTATTTAAAATAAAATTAAAATCATTCATTACTTCATATTACATTATTTAATTTCTATAAGCTATATTTAATTCAAATTCAGAGGAACAGTTCATGTTCAGAAGAAACATTCATGTTGAAAAACTGTTAATAATAAAGAACATTTTTTCTGAATACTTGAAACACTTTTTATGTGTAATACTTGATGTGGCCCAGTCTGACCCAGAGTCTACCTCCAGCGGCCCCCAGGTAAAATGAGTTTGAGACCCCTGGTGTACAGTATATACATTTCTTTTGAATTAACTCATTTGTGGATACAAAACGACCACATTATTAATAGAACATTTGTCCTTTTGCCTTTTTTAATTTAAAAATTCCCCTCTCCAAAAAAAACTCACCAAAAAATGTATGTGCATTGTGTAATGAACTCACATTGTTGTTTAAACATTATTGCCCTAAATCCAATTAAACTTTAATATGCGACTCGACTTGGCCTCTTTCCATCACAGCATTGTTATTAACCCTAGTCTTCATGTAAACTGACGGATCATGGAGTCAGCAGTGAGCAAAGGGGTGCGGATTAGCTCATTGTTTTGAAAAGTAGAACAAATGATAGCAGACCTTTGCTTGGTACTGAACAATGGCCGTGGCTGGAACCAGAGCCACAGGGGGGCCGTATCCTCAATGACTTAATAATTTCAAAGCCACAGCCATAATAAATCCAGACGTTGGAATGCCCCGCATAAACACACCAGAGAGTGGTCTTCAACCCTTGGTTGTCTCCTTCAAAAAGCTTAATTTGGGTTCCATGAGGTAAAAAAACTAAATTACATTACATCTGTGATGGGGTTGTTGTTTTATAAGCGCCGAACCAGCGCCGGTCTGCTGTCTAAAGCTCCCAAAATCTGATCAAATGTCACCAATAGTCCACATCCACAACACATTTCATTTTCAGTGCATGGGGGGTGCTGTTTGTTTTCCAAAGTACACATTCGTTGCTCTGTGCTTAAATTTTTAAGATTTGTGGTAGAAAGGATGCCTAACAAGCTAAAATTTCCCCTATAAAGTCCTGTGGTGACGTATTTCCTTTGAATCAGGAAGTCTGGATATTGAAAGGCTTGCCACTTTGTTCATTTTTTAAAAATAGTCACATTCATAAACCATGATTAGCTGCTTGCTGGTCAGTTGCAAGGGGAGAGACTCATGAGAGCATTCGAAACAAAAACAACAAAGTCCAACATAAGTCGCCAGAAGAGAAAAGTCACATATCTGTGAAGTGAATTTTTTGATTTAGACTAGAATCTAGAAAACCTCAAAGCTAAGACAAATTAGCATTGAAGCTATAAATCATTTTTAATGAATAAAACTATTTTTATTCAAGAAAAAAACACACCTTGAAATAGACTTTGGTGGTTGTTTATTGATTGTGCAGCTAATACTGGGTAATTCAAAATATTCCAAAAGATCAAATGTGCCAAAAAATTTTTTTAAGCATAAATCAAAATCATTTAGATTACAAAAACAAACAAAAAAAAACTTACGTCAGTGTTGCACGATCTGTATCGCTTCCTCTCTCCGAGACAATATTTCCCTCCGCCTGTTGGCCTGAAAGAGTTTGAATAAAAAAGACTCATGAGGTACCATTATGAGAGACAAGGAATCTATGCAAAAATGCATCCACACACCATTCCAATCAACACCAGACAGCATCTGTACTGCATTTGCTTTTGCAGAGGAAGGCAAATGGTCCAGTAACCTCAATCTCAACATGCCCCACACTCGCAGGACTCACACGCAAGCACATATTTCCAGATTGAAGTTTAGTGTCCTAAAGATCAGACTGAGTCATCAGATCACACATTAAGCCATCTTTCAGATCTGGGTTGACTTTGCTCTTCTGTGCTGATCTCAGATCAGTTTTAAAGATAATGCGTTTTTCAACATTAAAATACTAATTTCTATCCCAATTCAACGTGCAAAGACAAATTCAAGAAAGCCATTCATAGGATGACTTCCCATAGAGTGAAAACATGGATGTTTTCAAAACATTGCTCAGTTTGATGGAGTAATCCGACATAGCAATACTGACTCAACCAATGACGTGAGCTTAGGGTGGTGCTATCCATAATAAGCTGTTTAGCCTAGTGTGATTTTTTTTTAAAGGTCCCGTTCTTCGTGTCTTTTTGAAGCTTTGATTGTGTTTACAGTGTGCAATATAACATGTGTTCATGTTTCGCGTGTAAAAAAAAACAGTATTTTTAACACAATTTACTTATCTGTATACCGCTGTTTTCACGGTCCTGAAAACGGCTGATGAGTTCCTTTATTCTATGAAGTCCCTCCTTCAGAAATACGTAACGAGTTCTGATTGTGCCAGCGGTTCCCGTGTTGTGATTTGACAGCAGCTTAGCGAACGTGGCACAGTTCCTGTGTTGTGATTCGACAGCAGCTTAGCGCACGTGGAAAGGTCACGCCTCTTAACGGGAGATATATGCGCTTAATGATCTCTACAGCGTCCCTGGGAAAGCCAAACAAAGGTGATTTGACTCCGGGATGAAAATAACAGCGTCTCTACGACATGGCGACAAACACACTGAAAAGCAACACTTCCTTTTCTCCACGCGACACGTCCTCTTCTCCACGTGGGACAGCAACAAGACCACGCCCCCTTTTTTTGCGTAGTCTTGTGGGCGGAGGTTAGTCTGTTCTACTGTTCTACTGACGTCATTTATGAAGGAAGTACCAGGATGTAGTCCAAGCCAGCCGTTCGCTGTAGGCTTTGAAATGGAACTTCTGTTAAATAAAATATCTCGCTTGGCATTGAACTTTGAGCTTTATAATTTTACAGGTATTATTTATGCTCTAACAGCAACATTACACACTAACTAAAGTTTGAACAGTGGGATCACGAAGAACGGGACCTTTAAACAAACCAGTTAAGCACAAACTCCATCCCGTATCTGATTTAAATGTTTTATTGACAGGTGGATCAGTCAAATGGATCAGACTGCGATAAACAGTAATCTATCAGTATGTGCTACAAACACCATACTAAGGTTAAGGTAAAGTTTTAGGTTAAGGTTAGGGGTTAATATTCGTTTCAGCATTGTATAGGTAATCAGTACTATGATTGAAATGAACAATGAAATCTTTAGAATTAGCTGGGCGTAGTATGCACTGAACTGGTTTGGGGAGAAAAAAGAAAAAAAAATCACACTTTAGCAGGGCATCGATGGGGGGCGGGGGGCATGGAGGCAGTAGAAGTACCCGGGAAATCTGTTTGAAAACAATCATTCAAAACATTTCATTAGAAACAGCACCACCATTTAGAATTTTTTCGAACATGCCTTTTTTTTTTTTAAATACCCTGAAGCTGTTTGATCAATTCACATGAAATTAGGTGTGAATCATCTAGAGACCCACCTGACAAAATTTAACCAAAAGAATTTTGATTTGTCAAATTATTTGACCCCTACAATAAAATACAATTTTTGTGATGTCCCCCTTAATCACTAATTTACCTGTATATTGTAGTATGATGTCTGTAGCGCCCCCCTTTTGACTGTTGTTACCTACAGTTATCAAACTCTTTATACTATATGTTGTTTTCATCAAGCCGGAGAACTTCAAAATTACAATCATTAGCTCCGCCCAACAGGATGTTAGCCATTTTGTATTTAATGTGGATTTTTTTTGAAAATCACAGGCTCTGAATTTTTAAATACTCCTCCAAGAGGATTCATGATTTCTTGTGATTCACACCAAACTTGGTAAACAGTATGCAAAGACATTAGAGATGCTACATTGCGAACTGATTTTTTATAACCTCAACGGTGTTGCCATGATATATGAAAAAATGAATCGTAAAAAAGTGAAACGGGAAGAGGCTCATATCTTCCAAGTGCATTGTCTTATTTAAATAAAATTGGGGTTGTATGTTTGGTCATAGTGGCTGATTACGTGAATATTATATGGCTATTCTGGGTCATGGTTATAGCGCCACCAGCTGGCAGCAGGAAGTGTGGCACTCAAAACAGACTGAAATAATCTTATATTCACCCACTTAAATGCATGTCAGTTGTTTCATTGGAGGCAGTCATCGCTGATTGCAGATATATTATATTTGCAATTACGCTCTGTGCCAATAGGAGCGCAATAATTATGCACTTCACCTTTAAATATATCCAATCCAGACTCTATCATTTAACTGAATCTTACATGTTACAAAGAAGAATCATAAAAAGGATCTTTCAGCCAAAACCACTGATATACCACGTTAAACACAATGTGTAATTCATTTCAGCCTTACATGGAGTTCCATTGTTCAAGAGCAAGATACCCCTAAGGCCAGTGATTTCCAATTCTATAAACAATAATCCCCATAATTAATAACCGGGCCCCTAATAAGCCCCTCGAGTATCCACGTATTCTATCAAGGTTGACTTCAGTTCCATAAATGGAAATTCAGAAAACTCTTCAACCCACAAGCAAATATGAAAAGCAGTTTCCATTTGTGTTTGTTTGACAGAGAGCTCAAGACATTTGTACTATCTCCAGTGTCTGTTCAGGTTGTTATGACCAGCAGGGCAATATGCACTTTTTCTCATTGCCTTATAAATAGTTGATGTATGTATCCAGATCTCTCTCAGTGAACGGCTAAGCTGTTTGGCCATTTCTCAGCAGGTTATTTTAACCCATGAGGGCAGCGTAACGAGGTTTGCCAAGCCTTAGGTGATTCTGGCCATCTTCCTCTGCCTCTCTCCGTGCCGTCTGGCGGCTGGTTGTGCTGTTTTCTCAGGGCCCGCTCTTAATGAATGCTTTCCAGGGCAGCTTGGCTTGAAGTGCTCGGGTTTCCTTTCTCTCGGGTAGCCAGGTTTTAAGGGCCGATCATCTTACACAGGTGTTACATATTACACCGGCCACATTCCCGCCACTGTCTGCAGCGAGAGTGTGAGGATAGACATTTCCGCAACCGCTAGGAATGAAACCTAAACTCCATCTACATCCAAACCTATTTTGAGCTCCTGTGGCTACCTATGAAAAAGTTTGGAGAAACTGGCAAGAAAACCCCCCTTCGGTGAAAGTCGAAAGTAAAATATAATTTTGGACCGACAAATATCTATTACATTTGCTTGACAAACTCGAGTAAGGATTTTCTCAACACTGCAACATTTAATATTTTGATAAAATATTAAAAAAAAATGTAATACAGTGCTTGGGATTGCGACAACTTTTCTGCAGTTGAAATACACTACCGATTATAATTATGTTTATTTAATGTTTTTGAAAAAAGTCTCTTCTGCTCACCATTTAATCAGAAATACAGCAAAAGAGTAATATTGTGAAATAGAAATACTATTTAAAATAACTTTTCTATTTCAATACATTTTAAAATGTAATTTATTTCTGTGATCAAAGCTGAATTTACAGCATCATTACTCCAGTCTTCAGTGTCACATGATCCTCAATTGTTATCAATTATTATTGGTGCGGAATTATTATTCATTTACTTAATACTTAATAATTACTTAATAATTAATTTATTCCTTATTATTACCACACCTTAATAGTATGTCCCAACCGAAGATGTGTAATCAATCTAGTCTTGATTTGTGTACATCTTTGTGCAGAAAGGTGAGATATTAATGAGACTAGTGTGAGCAGTAGTGAGATGGACCAAATAGGGACCTGTTCAGCTTTGTTCTGGCTTACTTTGCCTACTTACGCTGGGCTGTCACAATGTCGCATGGACGAGGAGACGCCACCACCGCAGGTACGACTGCACTCGCCCCAGGTTGTCCACGGTCCCCAGCTTCCGTCCACGCTCTGCGGCCATGTCCCAAACGCCACACATTCACCCTGATAACACCACTAACACACAGATATGGAGAAATTAGTTCTTCTAAAATCTTCCCCTCTGTCATAGCTCTCAAATCTATTGAAACCATAGGTGCCGACTTACGTTTCTGCCAGTGGGTGCCCACACCCCATACCACCCACAACCCCCATCTCTCTTTCTTTCATTATTGGAAACTTGCAAGTGCACCTACACCAAAATAATCTGTGTATATGATTGACACTGCATCTTAATAGAAAGATTCTACAAATGTCAATACAAAATACTGAAATTGCATTTTTGCAATATTCAAAAAACTGGTACATCATGATTGTTATGACATATGGGTCAATGACAGGATTTTTTTGTCCAATCTACTAATTAAAAAAAAAAAAAGTCAGGGTGATACTGTACAACTGCTGCCATGTTCAAGAAAGATAATTAAGTCTTTTAGAATAACAGATACATTTACATTTTATGACATGGTCACGTGGTGTGATTCTCCAAAATTGTAATGATATTTGTTTAAAAGATATAAGGAAAAGTCTCTTTTTACTTGGATGGTTACACAACATGACATTTTGAAATGTAATGAAACAAACCTTTTTTGAAAATAGAATAAAACAATTCAAAATCAGAAACCAACATGAATACCAAGAGTAGATTTAAGGGGAAAAAAAACCTTGGCACCTTGGTTTTAAACTAGATTTTGTAATGATTTTTCCATTTATTATATGGACACTCTTATGTTATTGACCCCAATGCCATTTGCCATGTCCATCGTTCATCTGGTGAAATGTATCATAAAATACAAGTAGTAAATAATTACCTGACATTTTTGAGAGAAATATTTTTTAAAACAATAAATAAAAAAACACTGACATTTGTACTGGTCCCTTTCCTCTAACATTAATCCATGAGCATTCCCTTGCTCATTATTAAAGTTATGATTGTAATAGGCATGTCTAAAAATAAGTTAACTGGAGCTGCCATTTGAGAGAAATCTCCTGGCTAAATCTTGTTTTGTGTAAACAGCGCGTTCACCTACTGTCCCTAATCTGAATCTATTCCAGAATAAAAACAGACTCAAGGCTTTGTAATGCTTCGGGACCCCATGAAATCTTCTCAACACTCGACCTCATTATCCATCCAACCCAGGGGACATGAGGACAAGGATTGGAGACGGTAGAAACTGTCGTCACTGTGCAACTGTGTCAGTAGGTTAAGTTCTGTCTCTTTCTCACTCTCTCCCTCTGTCTGGATGGTTTGTTCTTGTTCTAAGATTCACAGACAGGAAGAACTTGGCAAGGGAAAGGCTGTCCTCAGCTACCAGTGTCTGAAATCAGGGTAGTGTGCTAAGACACTAGCAGGCAGGTCCAAAATAACCTCTTTAAGAATGTCTTATCTAACAGACGCTCTGTTCTGAAGCCTAGTGAGCTGCATTCGTCAGCATCATTTTAAGGTAGTGTATCATATGCATGCTTTGAGGGCTGTTTAAAAAGTATTCAGCATGATTATTCTGCTTCCTAATATACTTTGTTTTTAACAACACTCCGAGGCAGCCCCGTGCTGCATTGACTCAAATATAAATTATATAAACATTAGTTACATAAGTTAAAAAATATATAATTTTTTTATCATATAATTTATAAATTATGAAGGGAAGAGTGATTGCTTTCTTTGAATATATAAATTGTTATAATGTGTCTTCTTGTCTACTTTCAGCAGATTATGGAATTTTTAACTAAATAAATACATATTTTTTATTCATATTTTAATTTGTATATATGTAAATAATAATTTAAAAAATTGAATTCAGAAATTGTGTATTATACATGACGGTCAGCAGAATATGGAACTGTTCAAATTTTTTAATAACCTGCCCAGTGGACATAATTGTTGGCGGATGCAGATAAAATCAAAATGGTTGGTTATTGGTTGGTTTATTGGCTAGTATTTTAATATAAGTATAGTATATATCACTATTAAATATATTATTTACTACTAAAAGATTGTGGAAATATTTTATGTTATCAATAAAATAATAATATGCACTGATAAATCAGGGCATTTATTAAAGAGCCCCTATTATGGATTTTTGAAAATTACCTTTCATGTAGTGTGTAACATAGTTCTAAGTGAATGAAAACATCCTGCAAAGTTTTAAATCTGAAAGTGCAGTGTACATAAAGTTATTGTCTCTCAAAAGTAAGAGTCAATTGAATGAATCGTTTTTCAAACGAGTCGCAAGCCATTTCGTTGTGACGTCACGACGAAACATTAGCATATTGCCCGTCCACTTATTGTGCACGCACGCCGCGCAGAGACCAGAGAAACCTCAAACACTGCAGCGGATACTGGATAGCTTCATGTCGAGAAGACACTGTACTCTACAATGCATTTATTGTGTTTCATATTGTGTAAGTGTCTGGCTATCCAGCTAACTCCCGTTATTACTGTCTTACTGAAATACTACTGTAAATCAGCTGTGGGCTGCAGTATTACCTATAACTGCGTCTATTAATGCAGGTTGTCTGTTATTCTTACTACTTTGAGTGAAGATAAAGGATGGAGCAAGATTTGTTTTGCAAAAGGGACAATGTTTACATCAGCTGGGCACACACACACACACACACACACACACACACACACACACACAGTGTTAATGCTGATGGTGAGGAACTGCAGTTGAAACACCTCATAATGTACCTCAAAAAGAGTAGCATCACTGAGAAACGTTCTGCTCAAGGTTCGGGTTGAATAACTAGTTTTTCCGATGTTTCGTCATCAATTCGGACTCGCCGCTGGGCTTTAGCGAGTACTAAATAGCAGATTAAGAATGAACTCTGCCTTAGAATGGGTGGCTTTCTGACATTGTGATTCCTGGAGTGTTCGCCAGCCATTCTTTACAATGTGACAAATTCATTATCAGTGCTGATGGTGGAAAGCACATTAAGTAGCATGTGTGGTAACCCCTTTTTCGCTGCCTTTCCATTTCTCATCTTTCTGGAGCTGGCAGGGCCTCCACTCTATTACACGCTGGGTGAGAAATGGCTGACATTCGTATTCCTTTGATGCTAACCCAGCCAGGGGCAGACATAAGTACGCCACCCGCTAAAAAAAAACAGCGGCTCAACCTGGGGCTTGCTGCTTGTCCAAGACAACGCACAAGAGCTTGGCAGTAAATAGATCCACTGAGCGAATGGTAACAAAGATAGACAGCTCGTGTCCTCTTCCATTCTTCCTCTTGAGCCATCCTACGAGTGAGGACAATGGCCACCCTAATCTTTGTTAAAACTGTCTCTCTAACCTGGCCCAGCAGAAATGTGAACTGATGACCCAAACGCTGCGTGCATGAGTGAACACTGGAAATATGTACAATGAGAGCAGGGCCAGATGCCACACCCGGAGTCATGAGGAGTCCGTTTCCCACTACCTGCCACCTGCCATTTCATAACCTTTCCCATTGCATAAAGTTTTCTCCCTCATGGCACACTGACTTACCCCCTTTTCAATGATGCTGGTCTGGCACAGGGTTCCTTCTGCGGCGGGGATACTGTTGGTGACACAGCGATTACTTTTGCTAAGGCACCAGAGCTCTCTACACACTTCCTAGGAAAGAAGGCAAAAGCAAGTTGGTCAGAATATATCCAATACATTTCCAAGAGAGACCAGAAAACATAGACACAAGGTTAGCATTGTGCAATGGGTTGGTTTCCCCAGCAGGCTTTATAGAGACCCAATTAAATCACTTTCATGCGTTGACATATTTCCTATTGAAACAAGATGTTTAGATGGGGCCAATAGGCTGTAGTTACGTCACTGCTTTTTGAAAATGCTACTTGCTAGTCCGTTGCAGGTGGTTTTCGTGGGGGAAACATAATCATTCTAAAAAGAATTTGATTGAACAAAATATGATTTCAATATGAAATATATATATATTTTTTACATTACACGGCAAGACACTACCAGCAAAAACAGTTCCCTTTCAAATAACTTAATACTGCATCTTGGATTGAAACTCTGGGGAACACCATCAGAGTGACCAGTGTCTGAAACGTGCAAATGACATGACCATTTCATTGGCCGACGACAGTCTATGGCGTCATTACCAGATCTCCAGCAAATATAAGAGGACACCTGCAATGTACATCATCAGCTTTTTTTTCTTCAGAAGCCATTTGTTTGTAGTAGCGTGTGGTGAAGACGATTTAACAGGTGTCCCAGATTTTTTGACACTTGAGGACACACAATCTGTGTGTTTGGTGTTTAGGTGAGGAGCATGTGCGTTCAATTCTGAATGCGGCCATCGTAAAAAAATTGAGATGAGGAAGGCCCTTCAGTAGCCGAGGCACAATGGAAGACTGGCTGAGGAATTTGCAAAAAAGGTATGGCTCTTTCACATTCTTCAGTAATCGGTTTGAGCGATCTGTTGGATCAAGATGTTCTGTCTCTTGAGCGGTTCAGTGGGGCATACGAGGAGCTGCATACGAGGAGTTGTTGCAATTTGTGGCTACTAGATTGGATCTGGTGTGGGGGTGCAAGAGACAGAAGGAAACTATATTCTGCTCGTATCTATCCTTTCCAATATTCAAATGATTCAAATGTGGGGGGATTGTTTTTGTATTTGAGATATTTGAGATATTAGAGGATATTTTTTCACAGAGTGAATCATCCTCTTTGAAGGCTCCAACTCTGCCGTCTAGGCCACTACAGACCACCTTGCATTTAGATGGCAGGGCGTATGTGGCAACAGGTCAGGCCGCCATGCATATGATGACGTGTTGCAGGCATACCAGGTGGATCCACTGAGAGATTTGGATCAGCAGAAGGGATTGTCTCCTGAAGTGATCTGCACCACGGATTGCACTACACCACGGATCTGGCCCTCCGAGTCACCAAACATACAGCCACTGCCATTGGTCAGTCACCCAAAACTTCTGGTGGTTTAGGCCCGTCACAGTATGATGACTGGAGGCATGGCCAGAGGGAGAGCGTGGCCACCCATGCACCTCTTCCGAAGAGTGGAAGAGGAGGCAAGACGCTGGAATAAGAAGACAAGATCTAAAGGAAGCAATTAATAAGAATACGTTTTGTAAAGAAATCGATTCGCTGAGGAGTAATATTCCTCGACCTTCCCCTTCCAACCCTCCCCCTGAAGTAGGGTCTTTGCTCCCCCTTTCAGTACCTTAATCAAGGTGGATGCAGGGTGAACTAGTATTGTAGGGCATTATCCCCTCTAGCCTCTACTGTTGGGTTTTAAGTGATATATGCTCCCCTTTAGAGGGATGGGTTCTTTAGGCCTCTCTAATTGACTTAGTAGACAATGGTAACAAGTTGAGGATGTTTGCTGTCATTTACTATGATTCTGGGGTCTTAAAGTAGGGTTAGTTCCCTGGTGGCTCCCTTGGGGTGGGCCTCAGGGGTTATTAGGGTTAAATGAAGAATGGAACCCTCCCCAACTGCATGGGGTTTTCAAGTAAGGTCCTCCACTCCCAGTTGGAGTCTAAGCCAATCCATGTAGAACCTAACAAGTTAAGGTAATATGCCTTATAGCATCTCTTCTCGTTATTGGGCACCTTTTCGAGTACTGGGAGTCTTTGGATCCTGGACAACTCCCAGATTTTCCCAGATTGCTTTGGGGTAGTAGAGCGGAATCTCCCCTGCGGTTCCATTGGGGTTGACTTTTTAGGTCAAGGATAGTGAGAAACAATTTCTTTGCAGTTCACATATATGCTGGAGGTAGTGAAGGGCCAAGGTCGCAGTTTAAAACATTCTCCCTAAGCAAGTATTCCCTATGGGCTGTGTCAAACTAAAGACATTTACATAGCTTAACCTTAGAGCTCTGCTCTTGGACCTCATGTGAATAATACCTGGCCCGCAAGGAAGGGAGGAAGGTTGTAAATGCCAGGACTTTCCTTGTCCCGGAGCAAGCTTGGGTAATGGCCGAGGAAATATTAGCACTTGACAGACTTGCTTTTACCCATAATTAGGGCTGTCAATAAATAAAAAATTGTAATCGTGATTAATCACACCCTTTTGTTGCAATACAGAACAAGACCACATGGAGATGCCAAACCCTAATCAAACCGCTTAGACCTGACTACATATACCCACTACAGTACACAGATTCATTCAGAATTACTAAGCACAGCAACATATACATGACAAATCAAAACATTATCCTGAATGTGTGTGGAAACAACGTGAATGTACTGAAACGTGTCTGTGCATAAATACAATGTACGATCAGTACACATTCATATAATGGACTTGCGCATGCTTGAATATGAACTTGTGAAACACACAATGTAATGAGTAATTCAATGAAAATGCAACGCGACTCTCTATTCTCTTTGCCATCTCTGATGTAATCAACCTGGTTTTCTTTACATTAATGCTGATTTGCACTGATTGTTTGAATTAATTTGCTTACTGGATCATTGGACTGAATTTTTTAGCGGCTTAAAATGATCTGATCGCAAACAGAGAAGCAAAATCAGGTTAAAGGGTTAGAATACAAATTTCTGCCTACCAGGGTTACAGGTGCTTGCGCCTTTGTAGATGCTCCGAGTGATAATCTCCCGGCTTCTAAGATCATCTTACTGCCCATGGCGTAAATTACATTAATGATGCAATTTCACATGCTTCAGTGATTAAATGCGTCATGTGTGTTAAATTATTTTAACACATTAAGGATTTTGAAATAATTGCATGCATTTACGGATTAATGTTGACAGCCCTACCCATAATTTATTGTATATGACATAAATTCATAGCATTTCCAAATATAAAGCTGCTTGGTTTGGAAGTGAACTCTCAGTAAGCATGTACATACTTTTGCCTGCAAAATGTAGCCGAAGTTAGGAAGATATAATGCTCTCCGTACATTACAAGTGTAGCTTTGCAGAACCCTGCATTATATTTCCCAATAAAGTGCACTAGGTCCCTTTAAAGCTTGATCTTCATAGGATTTACAGGACAGAGAAGTGCCCCCATGAAAAAGACTTATGATAGGGAGCACCACCACTGACCCCAGGTCAGTAAATAAGACTCAGCTGCCTAGCCCATCCAGATTAAATAAAAGCGGCAAACTGCCACTCTCAGGTTGCAAAAGTTCCACCTCTGCAGCTGGTTTTAATAAGGTTTCCTGCTGGCACATTCAAGATGCTCATGCTGAGAAGGTCAGAGGGGTAAGCTTGACCAGCAAGACTCAGGCACTGACGGGTTTAAGCTGGGTGTGCAGGGCAGCATAAAAATTGGCCTACTTCACTAAGACCAAAGTTATTACTATCAAACTGTTTTCGAATTTCCAGAGCCACTTCTGGTATGAATTTAACTGGAGTGATCGATGGATAGATTGACGGATCGCTACCTATCTATCTACCTAGCCTGCCTATCTATCTGTCTTCAGAATGCTATACATATTTTGTTTAGTTTTTCACTTCTCGTCAAATAAAATCTTATTTTCATTGATTAAAATTAGATGGCATTCTAGTAAAACTGTACTAAAAAAGTAAAATTGACTTACATCAATGTATATGACAGCTGAGTCAGGTGCAAGATGTAATGTAATATCATGCATACATTATGTTGTGCATATATCTGATTAATCACATATGTATATGATGTTTGAGTTCCTTAACCATCCATGCAAAGAGGCCAAATCACCAAATAATCAGCTGAAGGTGAATATACCACAAAAAGCTATACAATTATATAATGTATTGAAGTGAAAACATTTTATGACTTAATTTGCAAATCATAGATGACGTCAGCACAGAAGTTGTCACAAGTTCACTAAATATCTCAATATCAGAAAAGTCCAGCCTCAACATGACTCAGTCATGTTGAAATTGCTGAATCCACTTTACCTTACTAGGTGCTCTCCACCGCCACTAAATATTTCTTTTATGATGTTCCCATATTCCTTGGTGATAATCTCCCCATATGCAATGCTAATTAATTGATGGTTTAATAGAAACCAAACAGAAGGATAAAGTCTAATGTCTCCCATATCCTCCTTATAGTCACTAGATTCAAACACCACTGATCTAAAGCAAAATAGATTAAGAAAAAGATTTCCACTGCCTTTGTCCTAAAAAGAATGGGGTAAAATTCCACTCCACACCATTCATGATGTGTATGACAGGATTCCAGGAAGGCAAAAGGTGGTCGTGCGCCTTATTAGGTCTTTGATATTAATATATTTTTAGGTTTTTAATTTTTTGTCCACCCCCTGGGTGTGTTTATCTCTCCGTAACAGTTTTTCCAAACCAAATTCAAACCTCTGGTCCGCTGGTGTGGTTATAATTCTCCAAAGGCATGTATTAAACAGACAGTTGGCAGAAAAAAATAAGATTGTCAGAATCCACTAACACTACACGCTGTATTAAACTTGAGCCAAGGGAATGCAAGACTTTTTTTCTTTACATGACCGTCTTCCATGCTGTTCTATACCACAGTTATGAGTTTAAGAGAGAAATTACAGGGTTCTCTTTTTGGCATGCGTTCATCCACTGTCGGATATATCTCTCAATGAAACAAAAGAACTCTGTAATCTCGGGTAATTTAATTCTTTTCTGGTGTAGAAAGCAAAGCCGCATATTTGTACTAAGCAGAGCGCCATCTCTTATTGATCATTAATTTTCCTGGCTTCATTCAAGCCCTTTTTTTTCCCCTGTGTCAGTTTATTTGCTTAAGTTTGTTATTCTTTGGGTAAAATCATTATCATTTCCAAAAGTCTGGGGATTCAGCAGGAAAAGAAACAAACCTCAAGTATGGACTTTCTCTGAAAGATATGTGGCCTGACTTCAAACGGTCCTCGGCAAAGCTCGTTTCAGGTGCTGATAAAACAACGATCTTTAATTTCGACAACATGAATGGCATCATGTGACATACTACAAGAGAGTATCAACTTGGCAGCCTCCCTTCTAGCCCCCAAAGGAAGTGAAAATAATCTCAGCTGATTGCTATCACCTGTGTTTCTTAAAGCTTCCAAAAGTTCTCCACAATCAGGGCAAGTGTTACAAAAACTTAAACTCGATATATTCTTTACAAGTCCAAATGAGACACCACAGCACTCACTCACATCACGTTTTTTTCCCTCACTGCTCTATACATCAGAGAGCTCTTCTTGTAATGTTGCCTGCTGAACAAATCATGCCCTTTGGCTAGTCTCCTCTGGGTCAGTGGTAAAAATAACTGCTTGACCTCCGGCATCATGTCTCCTCAGAGCTCTTTAAGTAGCGGTCTTGCTCTCTATGTCCAAACCGCCTTCTGACTCGTCCAGTGTTATTAAAATCAGCTCTTGGATTTAATACATATATAGCAGGTTCTGAACTCACAGGTAAAGCATCAAGAATGTAGCAAATATCTGATCACATCTGATGTGTTCATATTATATTACTCTGTGTCCTGGAATTTTCTGGCAAAACACACTTGGTTAGGACAAAAATGTGTATTTACATTGAATATTTAGAGCTTTTCGCTTCATTGCCTTTTTTTAGTTGGGTAATCTCTAAGTAACCTATTTTAAACGATCTTGAAAGCAATAAAAAAGTGCTTTTGGAATGTTTTGAAAACACCTACCTGGTAGGTTTCTTTAAGTAGACTCAAAATGTCAACTCAAATACAATGTGTGTTAACGATGAAAACAAAACCAGCCTTTAAAATAATGCAATCTGTACATTTGAATGAAGCGTTTCAAAGACAAGAAAATACCAAAATACAGTCCATAAACTACTTACAAACATACTTCGCCCATAGTTGGCATTGATTTGGGAAATTTAACACAACAACCAAACATTTAGCTTAAGTAATGCTAACAGAGTCGGAAAACAACATTCCTGCAATGTTTAAAAACCCAATATCTACCAAATTATGTACATAATTCAAAAACGTCATCAAAGTTCTCCTGACTTATAAGCAACTACAGAATAGTTGTGCTTGCTGTGATGGTAGTTAATTTTTGGTTCTTGATATGTGTGCGGACAGAGATTAACATTAACACCTGCCAACCCGCCAAATATGGGTGGATTTCAGCAGTGGCGTGTAATGCAGAAGGTTGAATTTTATATATATAATATAGATACTTTTTACAATTGTAGTCTTTTAAAAAGACATCTGAAATAATAAACTAAGTGCAATGTAGTGTTGTCAAAAAAATGGATACATATCGATATTGAAATATCTGAAACGCTTCCAATACTAATTTTCCACAGAATAGACACAATGCTAGCTGCGCTTTCTCGCTCTCTCTCATCTCTCTGACAGTGAGTTTACACACAAACCCGCCTCCCCTCAATCACTTGTTTAATTTGCACTGGATTAATATTGTTGGTGTTACAGGGCTTGAATTTCGGCGTGGGATTGCACATTTTTGACTAATTCCCGCAGTGAGTTTTCATTTACTTGGCGAGTATTCACGTAAACACAGTCAGTTATGTTTTAAGTGAATGTAAACAATTGAGAAAGAAAACACATGTGTAACAGTATAATGGATCCATGCATTTGGTCTTAATATGTCAGCAAGTATATTAGGCTGCTGTCACTTTATGAGATAATATTAAAAATATATCTACAGGTATATGGAATTTTTCTCCCATGGTATCGATGTCAAAATGGTGGCCAGTGAAAATGCTGAGTGACTAGTAACTTTGGAAAACCACTAGACACAGTGGCTGGTGAGCAAAAAAGTAAAAGTAAATTCCAAGCCCTGTGTGCGGATGTTTATAGCAGAAGACTGTAAAAATGTCAGTATAATGACCAGTCTGACACAGCAACATTGCCTCAACCAATGACATGAGTTTGGGAAACCTGTTTGAAAACAGGTATTATTTTTGCAATTCCATTTGGTGACACTAGTGGCAAAAATATTACACACAAAGTATCCATTTAAAGAAAAAATGAAATGTATGATCAAAGCCATATTGTTATTTTAAAGAAAATGTCCTGGTTTAAGCAAAACTATCTTGTTTTCTGACACAAAAATGCAAAAATTTAATTATTTGTGTCTGAGCCAGCATATGTCACCATATAAGCATGACATTCCCAGAGTATTATAGTGTGTGGCAGCCTTCTTACCCCATATTTGCACTGACGGGAGGAGGCACCGTACTGGAAACGACACTGCTCATCTGCATCGTACACCTGCCCTGGAGCCACAGTGGGGTACAGGAAGTCTCGTTTCAGAGGCTCATTGTCCAGACACGTTCCCCGACCTGAGCTGTCAAAAAAACAAACCTTTAATGGGATTGGCTCCTCTACAGAGGTTTCATTTGTGTCCAACAAGAGAAAAAAAGTGTCTCATGCCAAAAGCTCAGATGAAACGAGATAGGAAGGTGTATTGTTAATGGGAATTAGCAAGCGAGAAACCTGGAAAATACAGAAAGCAAAATGAAGGGAGGAAGCGTGAATGACAAACAGTGGCTATAAAAGCCTGAGATTTGGACTTATATGGTACTGCGGTGTGCCTATGGAATCCTTTGAAGAGCCAATAAAATGACGAAAGAGACTGAAGGAGCAAAAAAAACCGCAGAAGGTACCGGAGGTCACACGTCCAGTCAAGTGTTGTGTTTAGTCTGTTTAGTCAGCTAGAAATATGAACGCTCCCAAGAAACCCTTAAAAAAAAAGGCCACTGCTCTGTCTGCAACGAACAAAGTCAAGAAATAAAGCCCAAGTAGAGGCCAGACAGTGCATGTTTTGTTGGACTGTGTTTATTCTGGGTTCAGAAGTGGATCTTGTTTTATTCTCGGCGTCCCTGTTACGGATGCTTTTCCCCCCTCCCTGGCGTGTGCAAGCGGCTGAGAGACGTGTCCGCCCCACGCCGCTGCTGTCCGCTGGAATAAAACAGCCAATTATTATCCCGCTCGCTTTGCCAACAGCATGCCGCGGAATACGCTCTCTTTCTCTCTGAGGGAACAGTGGGCTCGCTAACAACATAAACGCTAACATTTCATACTGCTGGAAAGCAGGCGGCTCTATTCTAGGTCCTGTCTGGCATTCGCATGATTGCTGCAACTGAACGCGCAACTTAAAGCATGTTAACCAACCACCCCACCGTGCGCTGCTAAAAGCAACATTGCCTCTAAAGAGAGTGAGTTTACATTGCATCAGCCAAGACACACTCACCCTCTGACGGTATAACATTACATTTTCAGACACTTTCTACATGGAATACGTGTCTAACTCGCACTTTTATTGGTCTGAAGAAGGAAAAAAGGGAAGGAATGACTTTAAACCTAAATTATAACTCTTTGTTTTCATGTATAGGGGGCCGAAGCAGTTGTCACTGGGGCTTTAACTCATTAAAGTTCAATGGTTAAAAGTTAAATGGTTTTATATGCTGTATTGGTAATTTTCATACAGTTGTTGGTAAAATAGTTTGGCATTTTTATGTTTTCATGAACTATTTTTTAATTAATGCTGTTTAAAGGCAGGTTTCATTATACCAACTTACATTATATAATGTGACAACTTACACTATATAATGTGACAACATGGCCCACCATTGCGTTGTATTGTACTTTTATAAGTAAACCTACGCTGAATAATATTCACTGGAGTAAATAGTGACAATCAGCCCTGATTTCCCCTACTTTATTATTAGCTTAATTAATATATTAAAATGGTTAAAGTAGTTAATAAAACCATACATTACATTGACAAAAAGGCATTCAAAAAATATATTTAGATGTCTAAAAAACATCCTATGGATCTGGTTTCGATAGTGCATTTTTAGAGGAAGCATTAGGTGAAACAGGGATATCTGGCTTCCCACCACAATACTGGAAGTCTAATCTAATTAAAAACTAAACCAAATACATTGGAAAGGAAAGAAACACATGAGCTCTAGCCTGGGGGTAACCAATGTTGTATTTGGTTTCATCCATTTAGTTTTCTATTTTTTCCCATGTGTTTTGGTAGAATAATCCCCTTGCTGGAGAGAAAGACAAGTCTGAATATGTCCTCTTGTATTGGAATATACACAAACAAAGACTGTTTATTTCTTTGGAGAAAGACAAAAATGGTCACTTTAAAAATGGACATGTTTGTTTGACATGTCAACAAAACGTCCCTGGGTAAACTCATTACAGCGAGCAGATATGCCAGCAATGAAAGGAAACTTAGTGACTAACTATTTACAATATTTCAGCACAAAAACAAATACTTAAATAGGAAATCACAAAAAAACATGACAGCGTGTCCAAGTCAATCAATAGTGTTTGATCGATATCAAAAGATTTTGAAGCTAGTGATAAGATAGATATCAGTTAGTTCTGATCCTCTAATCTAATTGGACAAGCAACGTTCCAAGAGTGCTGATATTTAGTATAAAACAGAGACACTTTACTGTTTGTATCGCTCAGTGTGACTGTGTTTGTGTCAGTTTTTCTAGTTCCATAACACGCAATGGTTGATCCTGCTTTATCTTAATTTGGAAAGCAAAAATAGACAAAATAACTGGCCATGTTGTGTCTAAGGCCCAGTTTACACCTGGTATTAAGATCGGATCACAAGTGGACGATGCTAAATACAAGTGTAAACTTGGCCTAAAGTGTTTTGAGCTTGTCCCCTTTCGTCAATTTCCAGACATAGTCCAAAACGCATTTGACAGGATTGCTTTTTTGCGTTCAAACAGCCACAAAACACCTCCTACTCTCCGCCTACTGACCTAATGCGTAAACATAATGGGAAGTGCGCTAGCCAGACGGGATTTAAACTTTGTTGGAAGAAGACCCAAGTTTGGTTTGAAGACGGAAAATGTACCAAGCCCAATGTTCTCACAGTCCTGATTTCTAACACACACTCACAGTGTTCGTTGCAGAAACGGAATCTGCTGCCATCTGTATGTTTTTCTGTCCTCTCCGGTAAATTGTGCAAGCTTATTTTGTCCATTAGATAGAAAGATCTGAAAAGACCCATACCCGCCCTTAGACCCTCCTCTCAAATAAATCAGGACAGAGATTTACTTGTGATCCGAAAGACCAAAACGCATCTTTATGCAAGTTAAGCGATACTACCTTGTCCAAGAACAGGGTGGCTGATGGTTGAGAAAGTACAGAAATCCAATTAAATGCTTATTTGACCATTTTTACTCAATATCTTTTCATTAAAACTATTTGAAATATTTGAAAAATTCGAGTTTATATTTATTGTATACTTTGGAACCGATATGATTCATTTTCAATCGCCCAAAAGGCATGTTTATTGGCCAATGTCGATCCCAAATGAGCATACATGTTCGATAGATCAGTCTAATAATAATAATAACTGTAACAAACAATAGGCATTTTTCAAAAACCTCTTTCTTTATTGAAAGATCCTACTGTACATGTACAAACAAGTACACTGAAATAAGTCAGAATCGACAAACCAGACCAGTTTCTGGCGAGAAAAGACCCATCCACACATACAGAATTTCCTAGATGGGGATGTTGCGGAAATAGACTCGCATTATCATAGCAAAGCTGTTTTACTGCCAAAGATTACATCAACCTGAGATTTCAGAGAAGGCCCATTATTGATGAATTGCTCGGCACTAAGCAAATCCAAAAAAGGAAGGTTAGTATTCAACCTCAATCCGAAATGGTCACAGATGACACGCTGTGATTATACAACAGGGAGTTCATCCCAAACCAACAGAGCAGCATTTCTTTGTGTTTGTGTGGGAAGTTGGCACACGATGATAAAGTTTCTGATGCCAGTGATGGCTGTGATGTTAATCTTCTTCCATGAGGTCATTCACCAGGAAAACTTTTTGACAGCCATGGCAACCACTATTCTTTCCTTTCGTCTTACGTTAGGCTAACAATTCACAGTCTAGCCTATGACTGGCTACTACAGATCAACTTCCAGACTTTCATCTAACCATGAACGGACTCTCTTTCAAATCAAGCACATTTATGTCTATGACTTCAAAGACTTTTTTTTTCTTCTATAAAGCATAAAGAAACTATTTCCCAAGTAGAATTAGACCTAGAATTTAATCATTCTGGGACTATTTACAAATAATATTTGCATTAATCTGCGTTAAATATATTGATAATCTCGAGATTCTTCACGTTAGTGAATAAATACATAGATTCGCAGTTCATATTTGGTTTCCCTAGTGGTCTGGTGGTAGATTTTTTTGTAAACCGTGTCAAAGGTTCCAGGTTCTAATCCGCCCTCATATAGGTTTTTTCTTCATTAAAATCAAAGATGTTCATCAGTGATTGTATATTAAGAGCAGGGACATGTTGGTGTGCATTTTGTTTCTGTGATTTCACCGGAAAGATTACAATCTCCACAACAGCATTAAGTGATAGATTGACGCACTCGTCTGAAGACGGCGCACGAGTCAAAAGAGAACATAAACCCCGCCTACTTTGATTTGATTGGCCATCTCAATCATTTTGACATTGACGAGCGCTTTTAGACCGCTGAGGCAGACCAGACTAAAAATTTAACTTTTAAACCTTTTTGTCATCCTAACATACAGAGTGCTGCTTAATGGAGTGCAGCAGAGTATTCAAATATTGGGCAATTTGGCCATTTCTAATTATTGGGGGGGACTATGGTGGTTACGGCCCTGGATGGCGTTGGTCATTATGGAAATTTATCGGCTGCGCCTGTGTTCTTTACTTAGATCACATACGGAACTTTCCACTCCCATCGGCTCTTTTTTGGAAATTTGCCCTGTTTAGTAAATCTGGCCCAAGATGTTAAGCATTGATTGCACAAACAGTTCCACATCTTTTGTAGAATGAGGGAATTAGTATTTCATTACTATTTTCAGACTTGATGCAAATAGTTAAATAGTTAAATAGCTAAATAGTTAGCTAGTGAAAAATCTGACTTTAAATATGATTTAAAAGTAAAGAATTGGGATTCTAAATTCCTACCTTATTTGAAGAAGAAAATTATTCTCTGATCCTTCTTCGTAACATTTACATTAGATATGTTGACCAGATAATTTAGCCTATACTTTGTGTATGTCCAAAATTTAGAATATGTTTTCAGTGGATTTTCACAAATTGTTTTGTTTGAGGAAAAACAGTAAAATACAGTTATAATTACATTTTTGTTAATTTTGATGTAGTTGATTACTGCATTTAGATGGTTTTCTATTATCTATATCTGGCAACAGTACACTGTTTTTCTGCTTCAGCGAGCAATTCCAAGTAGATAAACTGCTCACAAGCTTTATGTTGCACCTCAAATGACAAGGAAATGTATATTATTGCTAATATTAAGCAAATCCCAGCACGCATTCTCTCAAATGCATCAGGTATTACAGATTGTATGAATCACACACTGCTACTGCAGGTAATTCAGTAATTTACTCATAGAATCGCAACAGAGACAGAGAACAAAGAAGGGGGATAATAACATTGTCATTATTGTCATATAGTTTGATGCACAAACAAATAATGGAAGGTTGGCATATTTTACAGGAATTTGTTTCTTCTCGGGTCCATTAGGTAAAAGCACATTTATTTAAAGTCGGCATGAAACGGAAGTTGAGATATTCTTTTGTTCCCTATTGTCAAAGTTTTCGGACCCGCTCGGTTCTCGTCGGTCCTCAGGTTTTCAGATCAAAGTGGACCCTTGAAGACCTCTACAACAGGTTCCATATATTTGGGTTATGAAATCTTGAGCATTATAGATAAAAAAATCCTCTCTTCAAATCCTCTTTTCACTTACTCCAAAAAGCTGGTGATATAGTCCTTGCTGCAGGCTGACCAGGAGAAGGGGTTGGTGTTGGCTGTGATATGGGCCGCCATCAGCTTGGCTGTCTCGTGACCTTTGGTCCCGCAGGAGTTCCCGATCCCATCATGGTTCATGCCGAAACTGCGAGACAAGCGACAGATCATGAACTTTGATGGATCATGTCAATCACATGGCCCACCCCGCACACAAACAACAAGCTTGGGCAGCTCTGAAAGATCAGGAGCGGAGGACATCTCCTTCAGCTAAGCTGTAAAGAGAGGCTTTTTCTGACTCGGTAACAGCTGTGAGAAGAGGACAGATGGGTCAAAGGCCAGGGGCTGTCTAGAGCTCTGGAGGAGCGTGAAGGTTGTAATCACCACCCTGATCCCGGCCTGTCAATCAATAATTACACGTTTGAGCAGACCTCAATCGGACAGTCATCTCTTAATGAACCTGGCCTGCTTTTCCCCTTCCTCCAAGCTGCTTTCATCTGCTCATGGGCCATCGGCATACAAGACTGCTGAAGCATTCAGCCACATTCCTTGCCGGCAACTCCACAAATACATCATTTGAGCCGTGCAAATTTTGTTCCCTTACATATCTGTCTGGATATTGTATGAAAAAGTTAGATCACCTTACAGTAAGACCTCGAAGCTTTCGTTGCCGGCTGGGCTCTATCCAAAATCAGAAATCAGCCTCTAATGCATATAACACCCCCCCACCACATCACACAATTCCTCTGTGTTTTTCTAAGGTGCACATTTATGACATTTCACTCTACTCTCAAAATAAATCAGCACGGGAGAAACCTTCCCCACAAGAAGTAGCGGCTATTTTTACAACTGATCCACAACAGAAGCAGACGCAAGACATAATAGAGGAAATTGCCATCTTGCTGAACTTAGCCGAAAAGCTACGTAGACCAATAGATCATGGTTATTTTTCTAAGCTTTCAGGATAGGGTTCATTTCTCCAGACATTTGCATAAAGATCTCTGTGCAGGCAGTTCACGCTTTGCATTGAGAAATATACATAATGATGTATAATGATGACCACAACAAAACAAATCCAGACACAAATATCCTATGAGATCTGAAAGCATCATATGTAGAATATTGAGTCATTTTTCAACCACAAGGGATCTAATAGAGTGACCATCTCTTTAAACATTCAGGGTTGAATTCACAAAACAGTTAGTTATATTTCAGCTTATTCACTTGCTACCTGCAATCCAGTTCAACCAGATACTGTTCTGAAATAGGGGTCAAATAAGACAAAGAAAAGAAATACAACCTTTAAAATATATATATATTTTATGATTTTTATACCCTAAATTCATGTGAGTACCATCTTAATCATTATTTTCAAAAAAGTGTTTACATATATTTTTTAGAGTATACTTTTTTTTTTTTTTTTACAAATATCTTTAATTTATTCATTTATAAATATTAAGAAAGGTTTTTGGGGAGTTGCACGACATGACATTTTGACAGCCTGAATAAACTGTGCCTTGTCATAAAAAGTTTTTAGAGATATTTTAGAGACATAAAAACATTTTTTTACCTGTTGTCTTTGACAATGAGGGTCTGCATGTTTGCACCACATGACCTTCATTTGAAGAATTAAAATAATTAATTAATAATTAATAATTGTCTTTATCCATAATAAAAAAAATAAAAAAACATTTTGATGTAATATTTTAGGTTTTCTTTTAGAAAATTGCATTATTTGAATTAAAACACAGAGTCATGGTGCTTATACAGGAAAAATTAGTTTGAATCTGGCTTGCAACATTATCGTATACACAACTCCCAGTTATTTTCTCTTCTAGGTTTTTGATTCTAAAGATGAAAACGGCAATAAAAGACCAGAAATGTATAAACTCACTGTAAACAAGAGGTTTAGGGTACTGTGCAAAATTACCAATATAAAGTGATGCAAACATCACTAATTGACCACAATTAACATATTACAATGTATGTCTGACTGATCGTACTAACGCAAATGGTCAGCCAGAACACAGAGACAAATAGAAAGAGAAAATATACTTACTTGTGTCCGATCTCATGTGCAATAGTGAAGGCAGAGCCAAGACCTATATCTTCATTAATACTACAGCTCCTCTCTGGCTCACACATTCCAGCTACGGACGCCAAACCTGGCCACACACACACACACACACACACGCACAAACACACAGATGAGGTCAGGTCAAGGTGTAGAAGTGCTACACTGAGTCACCACCATAAAATGAGATTCTTCACATTAACCTCGAAACCACTGAACTTGAAGCTGGTGAAAAGTTTATGCGAAAGTTTTTTTTAAATCACTAGGGGGTGGGTCAACACTGACGGCTAGACGATTAAATAAAAAAACAACTGATGTTGTAGCTGGAAAATGTCTAGACAAGGGGGTTAGATTTATAAATTCTACATCTGGTAACAAGGGACCACCTAGTAAAGCAAGCCAGAGCTCGGAATTCGTTAAACATTTCACTTTGTGAACTAAAAATATAGATGTTTTTATTATTCAAGGTTTCAAATCATTGTTTTCTTAATCCTGTTATGTTTGTTTTGCTCCAAATGAGATTTAGTTGACAATTTTTGGGTATTAGCACAAAACCGACATAAGCTGTAATTTACTACTGACAGTGTTTTGGTCCCCAGCCTACAGGGACTTGGCTTTCTGAGAGATTTGTTCTTTAAGCGTTATGTTGCACTGTCATTTTCCTTGCCATAAATAAACAGGCCTGTTGTTTAATTTGTATGGAATGAAGGAAACATTAAATCTACTCTGTTTTTACATTGCAACTTTTGTAGCAAGCCACCTCAGTGTGGCAGCACTGGCACAGGTCACTTAATCTCACAAAACTTTCAAGTCTTTCGGTCCACTGACTACATAGGCAGCATGATAATTGAACTGTAAAATCATAATTGACTGATTTAGAACACTCTCCATAGACAGCAACTCAAAAGTCATACAAACAACATTATGCATTGAGACTCGACTCAATTTCTTTAAATATAGGTTTGGGTTAAGATGTTGATAACCTTAACATAATACTCTAATAAACATAGAAATACACAAAAAAAAAATATTTTGGGAAAAATAGTCGTTTTAATTCTCTGGAACACAAAATGAGAAATTCTGAGAAACTGATCGCTCCATGTAATTACAATTAATGGGGCTTTCAAGCATCAAAAAGAAAGCAGCCACAAAAGTATCATAACAGTAGTCCATACGACATGTGCACTATATTCCAAAATTAAACTAATTATTCTTTTAATTGTTCTAAAGAAGTCTTAATTTAATATCATGTCTTACAAAACATATCAGATGTTTCTTCCTGAAAAAGAAGAAGATGGAGCAAAGATTGAGTCTTCACAGTCTCAAAGCCAGCTGCTTCTGTTAAGGGGAGGGGGTTCCCTGGAAGCTATGAAGTGGGGAAATGGGCTTTTGCAAAATCCAGGTGTCTCTTAGTTCTTTTTTTCCCCTATGTCCAGCCTGGGAGAGAAGAACAATTCTCACCAGATTACATCTGTTGGTGATTGGTAGGAACAAAACACAAAACCCTAAAGCTAGATGCATGGAGGACCATCCAAGATCCATGGTTCTTTAAAGTTAATATTTCAACAACAGATTCTTGGAAAGGTTTAAAAGTACCTACTTGTAGGGGCTAATAATATTAAATAGGTACTGCTCAATAACTTAAAACAACAAGAAGTAAATGTCAATGCATTCATTCAATACGAGGCATGTGAGAACCAATGGCGTTTGGGGTATTAACACGTCTTGACATGTCTTGAAGTTTGAAAATGCACAGGTTCATTTAAAATTTGAGAGCTATGTTGGAAAATGATCAGTGAATAACTTAAATTCCGGTCTGTCCCACATATATGACTAAGAATATATACCACAACTTGTATAGACTCATTTAATGTTACTTTTATGCTGCTTTGTGTTATGGCTCGAGACAATTTGTTTTCATTGTATATGGAAAAGTTTAAGACATGTAAGTCAAGTTCTTAGAAGTGCATTCAGTGTTTCTACCATTTTGCCGAACCACATGACATTTTACAACTTGAACTAATCATGCCTTAAATAATAATTCATAAAAAAAGGTAAAATTATCTAATAATTTAACAGTCTGCTGGGGTATTTTTTATATTAGTGTTTCCTGCAAGTTGGTTGCACCACATGATATTATAGTTTTTCCCCCTTAATTTTAATATTAGGACTATCAACATTTTTCACTTTATGCATCTCCATAAATATCAAAAAGAATTTTATTTAAAAATCATGCTGTATTAAAGATGTATTAACTGAATTTTAATGCATTTTGAAAGGAGGGAGGGGGGGGGGGGGGTGGAGGAAGGAAGGAAGGAAGAAAGAAAGAAAGAAAGAAAGAAAGAAAGAAAGAAAGAAAGAAAGAAAGAAAGAAAGAAAGAAAGAAAGAAAGAAAGAAAGAAAGAAAGAAAGAAAGAAAGAAAGAAAGACCTGACCTCCTGGTGGGCAAAATATTATTAAAGATATTGCATAATAATATGGAATACCAAGGGAGGCTTGTGACTGTTTAGGAGCCATCGCTCCAACAAAGCACTTCTGGCCTCTTTATCTTCCTTATCCAGAGGCCCAAACAAGAGCGGACATGCAAATCAAAGGCTAATAAGGCACCGGCTAGAGGGAAGGGTAAAAAAGGAAAGCGATACAGGATGGAAGAGGGCTAGTGGGCCCAGACTAACTCGAAAGCTCATTGGTGGGGCTTGTTTTCTTAAGCCGAGGGTCGCGTTGGTATTATCCCCACTCTGCGATGACCCCCAGAGGGCAACACGTTGACCCGAGATCATGATGATGCCTCTGGGTGAGTGGGGGGTGTTGAAGTGAAGATGGAGGTGGAGAAAGAGGAGGGGGGCAGCAAGGAAGCAGAGCAGATGCCAGGGCAATTAAAGGGACCCGGGGAATGTGACGAATGCGGTCAATCTGTCAAACCACCCCTGGAGTCACAATATTACTTCTAAGATATACGGTTCAGCCCTGGAGGAGGCTGGTTCAGATAAGACGAGGCTTTGACACAGACCATTTAGGGGGTTTGCTTTTTCCTAAGTTATCCCGACTTCTTTAAACACATTAATTCTTCTTTTATCATGTTGTTCTCTGTTATATATTGTATAGTCTAATTTTCTTCACTCCTTTTCTTTTTTGGCTTGCCCAGGAGAGGGGTAAACACCTCCGTCCCGTAGCAGACACAAGTGGGAATGTTAGGAAATGAAACAAGAGACAGCGTTGTCTATAGAGGCAGGCAGGCTTTGAGCCATGTTTGAGCTTAACGTGAGCCAAACAGCTCAATAAAGACAGGGCAGTGAAGTCTTTCTCAATAATCGTGCAGAATTATTTGTTACACCAGTAAAACGAAGCATGTAGCATTTGGCGTATGTTTAAATCAAAGAATATTTGGTCTTAGGGTTCATTTTGGGTACTTACCCAGAGTACCGCAGGGTTTGTTCTTATAGGTGCAGATGTCATACCTAAGAGAGAAAAGAAATCAAAAATGAGGTCTTTACATGGAGAAGTGGTGGTCCAGTGGGTTAAACCACTGAACTGATATGCAGAAGGTTGCTGGTTCGATCCCAGCAGTCACCACCAGTGTGTCCTTGAGCAAGGCACTTTACTCCATGTTGCTCCAGGGGGATTGTCCCTGTAATAAGTGCACAGTAAGTCGCTTTGGATAAAAGTGTCTGCCAAATGCATAAATGTAATGTAAATGTACATGACAGAAATTCATTGGTACTCCATGCAGTAACATTTGAACACGTGAATGGTGTTTGCACATGCAAAACCCGCTGGCCAGCGAGTTTGAATGGGACTCTGGGTGATTATGGCCCGGGACACACCTATGCAAGTCCGCTAATTGTATCATCTGCCTTGTCATAAGTACTTGTCATTGTCTGCAAAATCATAAGTATTAGCACAGCGCATTATGCGATTCATATACAAATGTTACGGGATGAGTTACGTGTTGAAGTTTATTACTTATTTTACTTTTACTTTTAGGCAAGTTTAACCGCTTAAACACTACGGTCCCACATATGGGATTTTAGAATGTACATTCAAATCGGCTTTCTCTCCAACTCAGAGGGCCCTATCATACACCTGGCGCAATGCGGCACAATTGACACAATTGTGCGTACACTCTACTTATTACATACATAGGGATGTGCAGCAACACACAAACATTTTTAAATATTAAAAATAAAAGAATTACAATGTAAAAGATATATTGTAGATAAAGATAAATATGCCTAGATGTCATAATGGATATCCATTGCATGTATCAGAATTTGCTACTTATTTAACCAATCTTGGCAATACACACATAAACTGACTCGTCAGGTTGAGGATGTCTATATTCCACAATGTAAATAGCGAATCCGTGCAAGCACAACTGGCTTTTAAAGTGAATGGGAGATGAGACTCTGATTGGTTTATTGCACGTTATGCCCAAAACACACCCATGACTCATTAAGAGAACAGGGGCAACTCTTTTAGACCATGTGCCGTGCAGACAGTTTTTCCCGTCGTTAAACTAGTAAAAGTGTATAGGGCATATAAGCACAATAATGTCAATTTATCCATTAAACAGCCATGTTTGCTTTCATTAGGTGGCTGAGCGGGTGTCATTTACGCTAATGCATTACTAGTATTGTGGTGAATAATTAATCCGTGCAAGTCAATACACAGATTTTTTTGTTGTTGTGGTAATCTTTAATCAAAATCTGAATATTTGCTTCAGCTCTAGAATGGCGTTCCTTCTCTGATGACGTCAGTTTGACGGCTTGGGTTTGATGGCTCCCCTCCAACCGTCAGTCTGCTATGAATGAGAGATGGAGAGGATGTGCGCTAAAGTAAAACCCTGCCCTCTATTCAATATTCTGTTTCACTTGGAAATACGTTACAACACTGAAATAATGCCCGTAGCAACTTCCGGTTCACAGGGATTTAAAGTAATCTGAATTGTTTCATTGTTATGAGTTTTAAAAACTTCTTTTCATTTAGACAAACTTACATTTAACTAAAGGGTCCTGCACACTGTGCGATTTTTCAAAATCCTCTGCGAATGTTGCTTGTCAGACTGTACGAACATGATCCCCGATGTAATACATGTCACACTGTAGGATCTCAGTTGTCATTATGTCAGACTGTACGACAGTCAGACGCGAAAAATGGACGCAAGCAAGAGACTAGGGATGGCGAAAAGTAAACATTTTCTTGACCGACCACCGAGCCTCATTAGCCGGTTGAAACCGGTTAACCGATTAGTTAAAAAAATATGCTGCGCTATTTGAAATAACAGCCGCAACTCGCGAGCCGCGCCTGCAATTTCGCAACTCTGTCGCATCTCTCTGCCGCTCTGCCTCCCGCTCTCTCACACACACACACACGCACACACACACTGTCCAGGCGCCGCCGCCTGCCTTCCACTCACGTCAATTTTTAAAAATCCCCTACAGCGCGAAACATGAGTCCCGCAAACGCGGCGCTGAGGAGCTTGTTTGTAATCGGAGGACAAATGGCTCCTTAGTTTCGAAATGGTTTGGGCACAAGGTGATCGCGTTGAAAATAAAAGCTATTGTCTAGCGTTAGAAGCTCATTTGAAACATTGCCGCGACTCATTTAAGATAATGACAGCTCCGAAGAGACGCCGCTTTAGTTCGAGGTAGTGCTAACAATAATAAAGAAAGATGATGATCAACACCTTATGTGTTACCACTGAAATGTAGATGTAATATATTTAGATGATGTGCTAAGTACTGTATTTAAGCACTGTATCACACAAGTTACAACTAACATCTGAAGCTGAACAATGAAGCATTTGCTGACGCGTTTCATGCATTATTTATGGTGTGAGCACATTCAAGCGGTTCAGAAAATATTCATCTGTAATATCGGTTATAAATAATAAATACAAATTATAAAGACACATTTTGGCTAAGTTGTTTATTTCCGAGTGTTATGCTGCCTTCACGTGCTCTCTGAATTATTGTAAATAGGAGTTTCCTAGGTAAAAATTGCACGTGAACGCGCTCCACCCCTCGAAATATGAACGAGATGAGTTCATACTTCATAATCACGACTTTAGAAGTGGGAATTGTCAAATTTCCGATAGCACGTGAAGGCAGCATTACTTTCACTTACTTTTGTTATTTCCAAGCTGGTAAACTGAAATATTGCGCATGATTTGAGATATGTTTTCCACACAGGTTGCAAGAGAGGCTATGACAGTTCATAACACAGCAAGCGTTCACCATTCTAATGTGTTTTTAACTGTATAATACAAGTTTTAAAGTCTACCTCCACTATTACTCATTCTCTAATGTAGTGTCTGTGTCCTAAAGTCCGCGAATGCATTGCGTTGGTGACGTCACGTTCCCATTCTCTATAAATAGCCTAATTTAGAGATCACTTTTTTTTTTTTTTAACCGACAACCGACAACTTTGATCGGTTAACGTTGATACGGTCAACCATCGGTCAAACGGTCATCGGTTAACATCCCTACAAGAGACTCGTACGGACTGAGTTTTACGTCATCAATCCGTGAGACGTTCGGTAACGGTGAGCCGCATTCACAGACACAATGGTAGCGTTCAGCAAACAACAAAAACAAACGGTGGCATTTTTCATTCGCCTGACTCTTTTCGACATGTTCCCTGTTGTGATTTGATGTTGTCGCACGAAATGCGTCATCAGGTTCTGAGCTCCTATTGGTTCTTGATTTGACGGTCGTCCTAGGAGAAGTCACACTGCAGGATTGCGCCTCAAATCTTCTGACACTGCCAGAATTTGGTCCGAGGTAAAATTTGATCGCAACGGTCATTAATCGGTTGTTGGTGCACATGTCAACCTAAGGATCAAAAACTTCAGATTTAAGCCTAGAATCAGAGAAATCTTTTAGGATTTCAAAATTTCTCTCAGACGGCCAAATCGTGGCCAAAATCGCACAGTGTGCATCCGGCTTAAAACTGGGCTGGGATTTCTATCTCCCAGCATGCTTTGCCATGACACACAAAAGGGAGAGTAAATGCAAAAAAAAAAGTGTTATATAATGTGTTTTTTATTTGTGTGTGCAAGATTAATGTTAAATGGGGGATTTAGAAGTGTTTAATATTTATCTATGCTAATTTAGAAGTGTTTCCGCTGTTTTTTTTTGGGGGGGGGGGGGGGGTTACCATCATGGTGACAAGTGGGGAATGAGCTTTGAGAACAGGTATATGTTAAATTATCTATATTGCCTACGCTAATGCTATCAAAGCATTGGCTGCGTCTAAAATCACATACTTTCTTAAGTAGGCACTTTTTTTGAATAAGTTATTCCTTAAGGACTGCTAAAAAAAGTATGTTCTATATAGTAGTAATGTAATCTGGACGTACTACATTCGTCATGTTGTCATTATCAAATATAGTAAAGTGTCCATCGTATGTAAACTTCAGAGTCTCGCCGGAAGAAGTAAGTCATCTAGGTACTTTTTGCCTACTCTTTTATGAGTACTGTGAATTTAGACATACTTCTTTTGTCACATACTGTTTTTCGAATACTATATAGTAGGGAAGTATGTGATTTCAGATGCAGCCATTGTTACCAATTAGAAAGTTAGCACTTACTATTAGCTAGTCAAGTTTCTACTATTAAAATATTTACATTGAGATTACATGATAATTTTAAATGTGTTGGCTTACTCAAATATTTCAAGTTAAAAGCTATTCAAATGTATGAGTACAAAATAAAAATCTGCCTTTGAATTTCTTAACTTAAATATTTTAACTGCCTCACATTTTTTGAGTTTTGCCAACTTTTTTGGGTGCACAGTGTATTTGAGAATCTTAATATTACATACCGGTAGTTCATAATATAGCTAACAAGTTTGTGAATATTTTGAATAAAAAAGGGAAAAAAAACAAAAGCGACGATAGGTCTGTCATACAGCGCTATTGTGGCTGCGGTGTGTCACGTGACAAGCATGTCTCATCGCAATGGAAATAATAAGAGTCCAAAATAACTATCGCCTTAAGAAAACTTCACGTTGGTCACACATTGACCAATTGACAGCGTCCACTAAAACGTAACATCTGTTCGTGCTTCTTGCCTCGGTTTTCTTTTTTTGTGTGTTGTTGTTGTTTATTTTGTAACCCAAACTCTTTTTTGTTCCCCAATGGGACTTGTCATCAGTCGGCTGACATTTTCGACGGCAGGCCTATATGAAAGAATGCCAAATATTTTCTCATTCCCCAACTGGGGCATTTAACACCTCCTGAAAAATATCACAAGCAGTTTGGGCTGCTGGGTCTGGCCAAAGGCAGGCAGCCAGGCTTTGTTTGACATTGTCCTCAGCACAGAGGAAAGACGCAGTGCCTGATCTGAATCATATTAAACTATCTTAGAAGCTTTGTGTTTTGCGTCAGGGACTTGGTTTGGGGGTGCAGACGTTATGCACGTATTTAGTCTGGTAGTTGGAAAGTTCCTATCGGCCTTCTATTTCGGTGTCGATCTGAAGATATCCATGTGCTCTGTTTACTGTGGCAGCTGAAAAGGGTCAGAGGAGCCAAAAGACCTTTGAATCTGGAAAATCATACTGGAATATTGCAGCCAAAATATAAATAATCAAAACAAAGGTTTCTTTGTGCTCCTTTGCACTGTTTATAAGCAAGTAAGACGCTTCTTATACAATTTATACAAATGTGAAAAAATGTAAACTTACTGTGAGACCACGCTCATATAAAATTGATTACATTTTCTTAAGAAAATGTGAGTGGTACCATGCAAAACATGCTGACACAATGCTAAGGTGTTGTGAGTAGTTGCCAGGACGTTGCTATGCAATTACTAAGGTGCTATGAGTGGCTGTTGGCCAGAGCCAGCGGCAGGACACACAAACACTGGGCGGCGGGACTGGGGGGGGTGGTTTCAGTCATAATTATTGAGGGGGCTAATGTGCCTCAGGTGGGGTGGGTGGGTTAGGGTAAATAATCTATATTATATATTCTATGGGCTCTGTATTTTAGCTGAGCCCCCAGCGTGAGTTTTTTTCATTTTAGAATGTTATTTTAGAACATTTTAATTCCATGCCGACGCATCATGCAGCCGCACTTTATGACAGCAGTAACACTTTTTTTTCTTTTTTATTCAAAATATTCACAAATTTGTTCATTACATCATGAACTATATTATATATTCCAATGATCAAATATGTGGAAGTGAACATGTTTTGTTGTTTAAACACTTTTATAATGATTATGTTTGTTCTACATAGATCTATAACGCACGTTAGTTTGCACCACAATTCAGAGAATCATATCTGTCGGATTTACTTCTTCTGAAATACTTAAAAATAAGTGGCCGGTGAACTGGGAGAAGAATAGACTTAACTTTATAGTTTCTGTGTATCTGATATGAATAAAACACTTCATCAAATTATAATTGAATGGATTATTATTGCAGCTTCCATCAGTGTATGGAATATCTAACAAACTGGAGCACTGAGGATAACAATCTGCTGAAATGTCTGCTCATACTCCTCTGTTTTTAACTCACTTGCACTTTGCACTTTATTGCACCATGCAATTGACAAAATACATTTTGTATTTTCCAAGACTTCAGTCGTTTTTGGATTCAGTGTGCGGCCAGCCATTTTTTCTGTTTTGCTCATATCTAACACACTATAAATGTCTTTTTTTATAGTAGCCTACTTCTTTTAAATGTCTATTTAAATGCCTGAAACCAAAAATAAACATTATGTGGTTGAAAACACTGAATAGTTGTGATACATGAAAGTGTGTCCGTCTCTGGCTCAGTGCCAGCCAAAGCGTGAAAGCATGTTTGAATTATCAGTGACGCACTGAAAGTTCTAATCGCACTGGTGTGATCATCATTTTGAGGGTGGAGGGGGGGACAAATTGAAGCTGAGGGGGCACAAATCAGATCTGAGGGGGCAATGCCCCCTTTTGCCCCCTCGTGGCAGCAGCCCTGCTGTTGCCGTGTAGCTGTGCAGTTGCTAGATGGAGCCCACCCATAAATCTCTATGATAGTTAGCCAGCTAGATATTGCTCAGGACCTTTCTTCAGTGTAAGTCTATGGATTTTTTTTCCTCAACAAGCTGTGTGAGTTGAAGTATCATTTGTGTCAAAATGTTGTGGCATAATGTTGATCACAAAAATATTTCAACTTGGAAACTATGGAAGTGAATGGAGCCAATTTGTATGTTTCAATAGTATATCCACAATAAAATACTATACATCTGTCATTAATTCTCTTATTAACATTTTCTGTGTAAAGTTATATCCAATTTTACAACTTTATAACATCTAAACCTATAAGCTTAAATGTGCAAGCTAAAAATTGACTTAACATTTACTTAAATGCATGTTTTAACAGAATAATTAAATGTAAGTGATTTCATACAATCATAAGCTTCACATTTCTGCACCCTCCATATAATAAAAGTTTTGAAAATAAGGGAGGAGTCAACATTTATATGGGAATCAACATTATTCCACAAATACGGCTGATAGAACTTGTACCTAACCTGGTATATTGAGTACTGTACTCAACTGTACTCAATATTTAAAAAAAATATATTGATAGTGGTAGCCTTAGCAACCACAATTAATAATAAACTACATAACATTAGCATGACATCAAATTGCTAAACCTGTATGTATAACCAATACAGTATTAAATGCTTTATCTGTAAGTTCAAACAAAACAGCATACTAAACATACAGTACATACATACAGTAAATTAGATGGAAGACCAAATATGTATATACAGTGAGGAAAATAAGTATTTAAACACCCTGCTATTTTGCAAGTTCTCCCACTTAGAAATCATGGAGGGGTCTGAAATTGTCATCATAAGTGCATGTCCACTGTGAGAGAAATAATCTACAAAAAAAATATCCATAAATCACAATGTATGATTTTGTAACTATTTATTTGTATGAAACAGCTGCAAATAAGTATTTGAACACCTGAGAAAATCAATGTTAATATTTGGTACAGTAGCCTTTGTTTACAGCGGTCAAACGTTTCCTGTAGTTTTTCACCAGGTTTGCACACACTGCAAGAGGAATTTTGGCCCACTCCTCCACACAGATCTTCTCTAGATCAGTCAGGTTTCTGGCCTGTCGCTGAGAAACACAGAGTTTGAGCTCCCTCCAAAGATTCTCTATTGGGTTTAGGTCTGGAGACTTGCTAGGCCACGCCAGAACCTTGATATGCTTCTTACAGAGCCACTCCTTGGTTATCCTGGCTGTGTGCTTCGGGTCATTGTCATGTTGGAAGACCCAGCCTCCACCCATCTTCAATGCTCTAACTGAGGGAAGGAGGTTGTTCCCCAAAATCTCGCAATACATGGCCCCGGTCATCCTCTCCTTAATACAGAGTCGCCCTGTCCCATGTTCAGAAAAACACCCCCAAAGCATGATGCTACCACCCCCATGCTTCACAGTAGGGATGGTGTTCTTGGGATGGTACTCATCATTGTTCTTCCTCCAAACACGTTTAGTGGAATTACGACCAAAAAGTTCTATTTTGGTCTCATCTGACCACATGACTTTCTCCCATGACTCCTCTGGATCATCCAAATGGTCATTGGCAAACTTAAGACGGGCCTTGACATGTGCTGGTTTAAGCAGGGGAACCTTCCGTGCCATGCATGATTTCAAACCATGACGTCTTAGTGTATTACCAACAGTAACCTTGGAAACGGTGGTCCCAGCTCTTTTCAGGTCATTGACCAGCTCCTCCCGTGTAGTTCTGGGCTGATTTCTCACCTTTCTTAGGATCATTGAGACCCCATGAGGTGAGATCTTGCATGGAGCCCCAGTCCGAGGGAGATTGACAGTCATGTTTAGCTTCTTCCATTTTCTAATAATTGCTCCAGCAGTGGACCTTTTTTCACCAAGCTGCTTGGCAATTTCCCCGTAGCCCTTTCCAGTCTTGTGGAGGTGTACAATTTTGTCTCTAGTGTACAGCTCTTTGGTCTTGGCCATGTTAGTAGTTGGATTCTTACTGATTGTATGGGGTGGACAGGTGTCTTTATGCAGCTAACGACCTCAAACAGGTGCATCTAATTTAGGATAATAAATGGAGTGGAGGTGGATATTTTAAAGGCAGACTAACAGGTCTTTGAGGGTCAGAATTCTAGCTGATAGACAGGTGTTCAAATACTTATTTGCAGCTGTATCATACAAATAAATAGTTAAAAAATCATATATTGTGATTTCTGGATTTTTTTTTTTAGATTATGTTTCTCACAGTGGACATGCACCTACGATGACAATTTCAGACCCCTCCATGATTTCCAAGTGGGAGAACTTGCAAAATAGCAGGGTGTTCAAATACTTATTTTCCTCACTGTATGTGTGTGTGTGGTCCAGGTAAGCCCTATGTTATGAGGACAAACATTTTTGGGCCCCATGAGGAAAACAGCTTATAAATCATACTAAGTGATGTTTTTTGAACATGTTAAAATTCAGAAAGTTTAGGGGTAGAGAATATACAGATTGTACAGTATAAAAATCATGTCTACGGAGAGTCCCCATAAATCATGAGAACACAACATGTGTGTGTGTCGGTGTGTCTTTCGCTTTATGTCTAATTGATGTATGTACTGTACTGGTAATCCAATAATAAATAATAATAAATGCAATGGCATACACAAGCAATGATGAACAAGGTCTCTGCCTTGAATACAGGCTTTTGATGTATTAGAAAACCAAGGACAATGCAAATTCAATTTTAGTGGCTCCCTCCTCATCCCACGACTCCCCAAGCAGAGCAAACTCAGCAGCATTAGGTACTGTCTCATGAACTTGTTTCGAGAAGCTGACCTCTTTGGACATTGATTTATTTTGATTTAGTTACTTTAATTTCCCTCAGCTCTTGTCATGGATCGTGTTCCAAACAAGCAATATTGCATCTCCCCATCATGCTCCGGCCAAAAGTCTAGGACTGGAAAAACATAGCTGAAGAGGTCATAATGGACCGTCCGTCAGGATGATGTGGCCTTTATCCTGCTAATATTTCTTCCTCATGCACCCGCAGCGGTACTGCAGCAAATGCCATCACTCGAAAGCTTCTGCCTAAATAATTTCAACCCAATGAGCAGGACAGCTGACCAAAGGAAACTTGTGTCCATATGACCTCTGCTGAATTGAAAGTCATTTTTACTACAAATATATGGATATATAATAATGTCTGCCATGAGAACGATGTCATTTCTTTCACATTTACTAAATTTTGTACAACTACTACTGAAATTGTAGTAAACTTTGTAAACTATTGAAATTAGTTCATTGAATTAAATTAAATAAACTACCAAAACTATCATACCCTTGTGAACTTCATATAAGCTACGAACTTCATACATTCAACTACATAGTGAATGTCACAAAGTGCGCTATATGAGGAATGTTTTATGTTGCTACAATTGTAAAAGTTGAAACAGTATACAACATTTTTACAAAAGTCATAAAGTTTACAACAATTTGGAATAGTTTTAATTATTTACTAAAATTATGATTTAGAGGTCTAAATGGGATTCTTGTGTTCATTAACAAAGTTTGGTTGAAGTGTGATAGTTATGGTTATTAGATAGTTGCAGCAGTTTACAAAGTTTACATAGTTTACATGAAATGCGATATTGTGGTAGTTTAAATACAGTCAAATCAAAATTTGTTCAGACACCTTCAACATTTTCTCACATTATCACAGTTTATTCGCTATAATTTAGAAATGGTAAAAAATTAAATATGACAAGAACTCAGAGTTAAACTGTGTCAAAAAAATTAATCTTGATAATGTCAGATAACTTTGATAGAAAGGTTTGTAATGGATTACAATCAGCAAATCAGCTATTCAATTTAAGTACACAATTAGATAAGACCAATTTAGGTCAACCAATGACCAAGCAATGTTTAATTTTGTTCAGTCTGTGATGTAAAAGGACGCATTAGCAATTAAATAAAAAAAACACTTAAGCAAAACATGGTCAGGTCAAAGTTTCTGAATAATTGTGGTCCCAAATTTTATCAATTATACGGAGTCCACTGTATGAAGAATTTTTGGGTATAATACGTAACAGTTTACTTTATGTTGCTATCCTCACTTACATAAATGAACTATAGTGTCCTGCACCCACTAGTAAAAATTATATCAGGTGTATGAATAATTTTTGGTTTGACTGTGTATAATATAGTACATTTCATACATCAACTATCATAACTATCAGAATCGTAAACTACAGCAACTGTCACAATTTTAGTGAACTTTATAAACTATTGCAACTAGTAAACATTGTACAGTAAGTTGCAACTATAACCATTTTAGTCAAATTCATAAACCACTGTTCCTTTGCAGAAAACTCACTATGACAATTTCAGTAAACGTGACTAATAGCATGACTAATTAGAACTATAGTAAGCTATCAGTGTTCCAAGAACACTATGCTGCTGACTTTCACCAAACATAAACAAATAATCACAATTGGCTAGAGAGCTAATGAGTAGAGAGGATATGCTGCATGGTATGCTGGAGAGTTTACTTTAACAGGCTTTCAAGGAAACATCACTCTAATTGTTAAGCTCTCCTCCAGGCTATCATTAGTCATATATGAATACACCCCATATAAATGTCTGCTATGGTCATAAAATCACATCGCTGCAGGGGTACTCAATAATACACTAACCACACAAAGCTAATTAGCAAATTAACCTCTGTGTAAATAAGGCTTTGTTCATCCTGCACTGCATTTTTCAAATTCAGTCTAGGACTGACTACACTGTCATTTTACAGCTGATGAAATCTGATCTGTTCATTCATACAGTGTAGTGGATGTCCGGTGTATGTCAAATGATTTTCTAATAGAACAGTCGCTGACACTGAAACTTTGGCTACATCTACATTAATCCGGATACATTTGAAAACAGCGTTTTTGTTTCAAAATGCTCTCCATCCACACTAGTGTTTTCCAAAAGTTTCGTCTACACTGAAACGTCGGAAATGCTAAATTCACCTTACTGTGCATGCGTGAACCCTCATAAAAGCTCACTGAAACAGACAGACATCATAAAGTTATCACGCAATTCTTCTGGCAGGATTATTTTATTTAGCAAAATATCTCACCATTATGTGTCACATGACTAAACATGCATTTTCATCATTTTCAAATACCTCAGTTTTCACAGTCCACACTTTTTCAAATGTATACACTTTGGAGAGCCTTTTCAAAAAACTTAATTTTGGTTAATAAAAACTATCATACCCTTATAAACTTCATATAAGCTACAAACTTCATAAATTACCAAACTACACAGTGAATGTCGCAAAGTGCGCTATATGAGGAATGTTGTATAATGCTACAATTGTTAAAGTTGAAACAGTATACAAATTATACTAAAATTGTTGCAAAAGTCACAAAGTTTACCACAGCTTCAAAAGTTGGAATAGTTTAAAACTAGTGCTGGGCAATCGATTAATCGCATCCAAAATAAAAGATTGTATTCACATAATATATGTGTGTGTACCGTGTATAATTATTATGTATATATAAAATACACACTCCTTCATGTATATATTTAAGAAATATTTGCATGTAAACACAAACTTTTATTTTGGATGCGATTAATCACGATTAATCGATTGCCCAGCACTATTTAAAACGTTTACTAAAATTATGATAGTTGTTGTAGTTTGCAACATTTATTAAAATGTTAATAGCTACAATAGTTTAGAGGTCTAAATGGGTTTCCTGCCTTTATTAACAAAGTTTATTAAAAGTGTGATAGTTACAGTTGTTTACTAAAATTATGATAATTTTAACAATCTACAAAGCGATAGTTGCAGCAGTTTACAAAGTTTGCTTGAAATGTGATATTGTGGTGGCTTAAATATGTTATTTAATAAATTTCATAAACTATCGTAACTTTCAGGATTGTTAACTACATTGTAAACTAAACTGTCACAATTTTAGTGAACTTTATAAACTATTGCAACTAGTAAACATTGTACAGTAAGTTCCATAATTCATAAACTATTGTTCCTTTGCAGCAAACACGGTCCACACTTTTTCAAATGTAGCCACTTTGGAGAGCGTTTTCAAAAAGCTTAATTTTTGTTGATAACAGGACCATCTCAGTGTGGACAGAAGGCCAAAACGTTGGTAAAAAGATGCGCATTATGTATTCGTTTGGACAAGGCCTTTGCTTATGTCTATTGTGGCGAGCAGCGAGGCGGAGGGACTGTGAGAGCGGGACGAGGCCGCGCTCATCAGGGTGGATGGGCGCCAGCTGCGCGCTGCAGCGGTCTCGTGTCTCACGGAGGAGTGACGGGAGTATAAAGGAGGAGCGACGACAGTGAAGGACGAGAGAGGACCAGGGCTGGGATTTTGCGTTGTGTTTTATTTACGTTTTGTTTTTGTATGTAGGCGGCAGTCGTCCGTGAGGGGCTGCCGCCACCATTTTATTTTGGGTTGATTTGATTTATTAAACGTGTTTGAAGATTCGCCGGTTCCCGCCTCCTTCTTCCCATACAACACACTGCGTTACATCTATCATGACATTTCGCTCATAAGCGCATTTATGTATTTATGCATATAACGGTATACAGCTGGGTCCAAAAATCACTGACTCTCACTTATTCACTATGCAACTACAAGTCAATGTCACATAATCCACTACATCAAGAATGTGTCCAGACAGAGTGATGAAAGAATATGTTATTTTAAATAAATTCATTAATGTAAATGGTAAATGGACTGCATTTATTTAGCGCTTTTAACAGATCAATGGCCATCCAAAGCGCTTTACACATTGCCTCACATTCACCCATTCACACACCAACGGCGGTGTCAACCATGCAAGGCGCCATCCAGCTCGTCGGGAGCAGCTGGAGTTAGGTGTCTTGCTCATGGACACCTCGACACTTGGTCAACCTTCCGGTTTATAGACAACCAACATGAACCACTGAGCCATTGCCACCCCTAATGTCATTAATTATTTCTTTAAAGAAATCAAATCTGAACATTCAGACTGAGACGGAATGAAAACCGCATATCAATGTGGTCTGGATCGAATTTGTAATGTGTTTTTTTCTGATCAGACTACAAAAAACTAAATAGATTGGAGTTGGAGACACCAAAAAATCTGAATGTCTGTATATATATATATATATATATATATATATATATATATATATATATATATATATATATATATATATATAGGTTCCACACATCGACTTGGGATCTAATGAACATTCTCAGCTTTAGATTTAATAGCTATCCACTGTTTTACTTAAACTATTGTTCATTTTCTTGAGTAAAGCCTCAAATTATCAAAACAGATCTCATAAAACAATAGCTGTAGATCCAAAGAATACATTGGAGCTTTGGAGTCATTTATATTTAACTGAAGTTTGAAATGTCAATTCCTCCACCGCATGTTGTATAAGACAACACAAGCCTTTTTTCTGAAAGAAAAACTTTCTGACTAAAGTTTAAAGCTGCACTTAATTCAGAATGAAATCCATTTATAGCGGCGAACCAGCAGCATTTGTTTGCCAGACTCAAAACCAGTCTGCCAGAAATTAGCAGGACAGCGGCTAGTTGTTTACCGCCCGGCTTACTTTGGCAGATTTCTGTCTGTTCAGAAGAAATAAACCTAAAATGAAACTTTCTGTAGACTAGCGTCAGACACACCGCCTGTTTCAGTCAATTCAAAAAGGTGTTTGGCCTCTACGTGTTTAGCAAAACACTACGAAGTTAAACAAATTATATTTATAAATAGAAATACCCAATAACCTCTGCTGAATGAGTGACGTCTACAGTATCAGCTGACAGCGTCAAGGCTCACACCTGTCCAAACCACACAGTCATGCTACAGTGAACAGCAATTAACAATGACATTAATAACCAGTTTAGTCTCAGTTGTAAATGACCCACCCAATATATGTTTCCAGTACAAACTGTCAAACTTGAATGCCAAAATGTCAGCTAGCCCTAAAACAAACCTTTCTTCTCTGATTTGAGCTAAATTGAGGAAGTTAGTAAAAAATGTTAAAATCGCAGAGCTGTCTGCCATTTAACAGATTGCTCGCCCACAAACTAATCACTGAAACAAACTACTGTTAGACGCTTTTGGCTTCTGGATAAACATAATGAATTAAGGCAGGGAATTCAGAAGGGTATGTATTTAACAACATAGACTGACTCAAAGGAAAATTTGAAAAGGAAATAAAAAAGACAACCTCCGGTCAATAAAAACAATTTTCAACAGACATGTTTAGTTTTCTGGGGTTTAGTGGAAGCAACTGTAATGACTGCTATGTATTAGTTCTTAAATGGGATCTATTATGCCCTTTTACAAAGTCTCGATTTGATTTTGGGCTCTACTAGAATTGATTTTCATGCTTGAATGTTCAAAAAACACATTATTTTCCCCATATTTGACATTGTTGCAGCACCTCTCTTTCCAGTCTGTCAGTAACGCTCTTTTTAGTTCTTCTCTATGAAGCCCCTCCTTCTGAAAAGCACAATGTGCTCTGATTGGTCAGCTGGATCATTGTGTTGTGATTGGTCAGTTGATTCGAGCGTGTTTTAGGAAATGTCCTGTCTCTTAACATAACTGTCAGTTTGAACACACTACTACCTAACTCAACCAGGCCTCGCCCCATTAATTTTTCATATGCTTTGGGAGGGAATTAATTAAATGAGGAATATTGTGATGTGTTTGTTCCGGGAAGAAACTCAAGACTACAATGGAGGCATTTCAAGGAGTTCAGAAACAGTGCACACTGATATAGAGAATAACTCCCTTTGGAGTGACTTTGGTCTGCAAAGTCATAAAGCACATTTTCATGCTTAAACAGCAACATTACACACATTCAACAGACATTGAACATGTAACAAAGCATATAATAGGTCTTCTTTAACTAGTTACTAATACTAAAACCAGGCTGAATAGCAAATGTATTCATTTTACCAAGTATTTGCACTTTGCAACGTAGTAAAATTCTGTAGGTTATGGAAAGGTAACAATAATAACCTAATCTATCAAATGTTGGCTAAATAAATGTTTGTCATCGAACATGATTTTAAACAGTGTTGTTTTTAATGAAGTGTTGGTGACCAAGTAGGATGTGTTCCTGGATCAACATCTTGGCCCTGGAAGAACATTCTTTTCAAACAAACATAGTCCTAACCATATTCCCAACCTCAATCATTAACTACCCCTAAAATCAGATGGAAATAATAGTAACCGACCTTGTAATGAGAACAGCATTGTCGTGATGTGCGATCCCATTCTCTGGGATACTGTTTCCATCTCCCTGATGAGAAAGAATGGATTTCTGCCATTTACAGAAGCTGTCTAGAGATTTGTCCGCATGGTGGTTTATCTCCAAGTTGGGCTGCAACGTAGAACACCAATGTAACATATCAAACTTTGTTTGAGACGACACAATCTGACCTGCAGCATTTTGAAATTAAGTCACCATTTAACAAAGGACGTTTCAGATTGTTGCGTTATTATTTTATATAACATATTATATATATTATTTGGCTGGTACAATGCGAATTGTAGCTCTAAAGACATCATCTTTGTGGTAGTTGGATCTTTTGGTTGCTTTCCCAGTCTGAGAAGAGTTATTTGACTCTTCCAAGAACAAAAAAAAAAAAAAACATAGACAAACGCCCTGGCTCTCTCATTAAAGACATTAATGTAAAATCTTTTACAAAGTTTCCCTGAGGGACAATGTCTAGGCATATCTGTTCGAATAACTTTTATCTTTAAAAGTGGTCAGACGATTCATGATACCATCTGTCTTATTCGGGCCAATAAAACAGCAGACTACTGTGAGGTGTGTTTCTATGCTTCTAAAAATACTCTGAGCTCACACTCATTTAATGCTAATGCAGACGAAAGACAAGAATGAGGAATAGTATGCATGTGCATGAGACTAGGGAGAAAATATCACCTAGCCTAGTCTTGACCTTTTGCTAAACCAAAATGCAGCTGTAAACTGTTTAAACGGTTTGTTTTTGCAGAACAATGCACACAAAAAAATTACCATTAAAGAGATTGTTCACCCAAAATTTAACATTTGGTCATCATATACTCTCCCTCCAACTTTCTTTTATCAGTGGAACACAAAAATGACACATGTATTGTTGTTTTTTGTCCATACAATGAAAGTCAATGGGGTCCAAAACAACATTAAACCCCATTGATTTTCAGACAGATGAATGTTCTTCAAAATATAATCTTTTGTGTTCCAAAGAAGAAAGTAAGTCGTCCAGGTTTGAAACAAAATGAGGTTGAGTAAACAATGACAGAATTCCTATCCCTTTAAGACTTCTGAATCACATTAACATTAAACCTTCTGCATCACATTAAAACACTGACCTGATCTTCTGTCAGAACAATCAGGCGTGTTACAATAATGTTCACAACGTTTCCAAGACTGGCATCACGGTAAAGTTTGGCAACCTGACCTCCAGAAAAGAAGAAAAGACACAAAGTCAGCCAAATGCTGTTCCAGTTCCGATGTACCCTTAAAAGGGAATAAAACACGCATTTGAGACAAACACGCATGAGAAAAGCAGGACCAAACTTACAATATTCATTACGGACAGGATGTAGTGCTCAATGTCTTTGCGCCCGTGGTAGCCAACCATCATTTTGTCCGCCACCACTAGGGTCTCCACAAAACGCTCAGAACTGACGGAACGGCGCTGGCGGTGGCCACCCGTCGAGCTGTCATGGCCCGGGACTGGGTAAGGTGGGTTTGCTTCAGAGCTGGTATCGTGGTAGGGTGTCCTGTTTATTGTGAGGTCTGGAGAAAACAAATATGACTCACATTTTCATCAAAAAAAAGATCAGTTCAGTTGTTGTAAAAATGAGGTTCAGCTGAACTTTAGAGTAGATCTTCACTCAACGTTCATGCCGAGGCTGTTTGCAGAGACTTCCAGCCAAAACCTGAACCACTGACCATCATTTCCTAAACTCCTATCTATAGCTGTTTATGTCACAATGTGGCCAAATGGAGGTTTACCAACCTGAAACACCACAGCTGAACTCCTCGCTTGGCTCTTGTGGAGAAGGAATGGAAGTCTTTTTATAAATAACATGTGGTTGTCCTTCGTGGTTGACATCACTGAAATTTCTGGATATATTTTTTAATGGCTCTATTAAATATTGCTCGTCCTCTGTGGTTATGACACCATGCTTGATAAGAAAAGAGAAAATGATAGGTTACACAAAACGCACACAGGAAAAGCAAGAAAATATGTTCACTGACAAGGTTTGAAATTTTCCATCTGCAATGTCAAGGACACTAATGCATTTTAATGGCTGTATTACATGCTTATCGTCTCTATAAATAGTTTATAGCAGAACGCAGATAATTATAACTCATATTACTCCAAGTAATTCATATCATATCATCAGCATTGCAAGCAAATGCAAAAGCATGACACAATACAAATCAATGAGATAAATCACTCAAAACCACCAATTACATAAAGAACAACACCGTAATTACCTGGACAGTAACCAAAGCACACAGATCTGCGCACCACCAATTTAACATAAATTCAAAAAGTGCCTCAGAAATGTGTTTATAGAAAAAGAAGGAAAAAAAAAAAGCTCTGGCATGTTCTCCAAGTCTGTAAAACTCCACAATGAGACCAATTAAATCTTTACAAAGAAATAGCAAACGCTGCATACGCAAAACAAAAGCGCAGTTGATATAAGCCGTATGCTGTGTGATGCACAGCGAAAACTGCTGAGGCATTCAAAGGATTGTTTTTCCATTTTTGGTTTCAATAAAATGACTGAGGCAATGCAGAGATCTCAATTTATGAAGTAAAGTGAGCCAGTACTTTTGGCTGCAACAATAACAATATAACATTTTAGCATCATTGCAACTGTCTCGTTCTCCATTATAACTAAAGGGGAATATTAAAAGCTAATATTATGGACATGATAAAGCAGAGATGATTGGAATTTCTCAAGCTTTTGTGCCAGTTATCTGGTTGATTTAATGGTGGAAGTGGAACATTAAGTTTGCTTTTACTTTCAGAATTAGTTTTGATCCCAGCCATTGGGGAAAATCAAACTTACATGAGATCAGTTGATGCATGAGATTAGATTAATTAACTGGTTGGGGTTAACTGGTTGGTGTCTTAAAACATCTTTAAGCTCTATTGACAGCAGATGTGAATGAAAATAATTTACTCTTGTCCCTTAGTAAAAACGTCTCGGTTACGTATGTAACCCTCGTTCCCTGAAGGAGGGAACGGAGACGTACGTCGAACGTGACCGACTGAAAGGGAACTCAACATTATGTTTACAAGTGGGCAAGACAATAGACCAGAATAAATGCTAAAATATACATGATTTTGAGAGGTTGTCTACAGTCAAAATAAAAGTATTAACATAAGACTAGTGCAGGAGTTTTAACCTTTACAGACACAGGGAACTCGGCCAACAAACCACCAATAAAAAAACGAAAAAAGTGTTTTAAAAAACTCAACAGAACATCCCTCTACAATGTCTTTTCTCATAGACTTTCATAGCAAGTGCATTACTGTGATCACTGTTTCTGCTTTTTAGTGGTTAAGTAAAACTAAGGCTGAATCCGAAATCACCCCCAAACCCTCAATCACTGTTCCCTACATTAGTCCACTAATACAGCACACTTGAAGGAGTGAATGAAAACAAGTGAGTAAATTTTGACAGCCATTGAGTGTACATCAGCTGTACACTCATTATTGCAGTGCAATGTGGGATAGAATGAGTGCCCTCGATAACATCGACTATGGATTCGGACATCACTACAAATGTCTCTCCCCTCAAATAATGCACTATTTGATAGGGGGTATAGGGGGCGATTTCAGATTCAGCCGAAATGTACTTAGCGTCAGTAGATAGCCCCTGCTGGTAGATGCTTTAACTACACCATTCTGTGTGCAAAGAGTCTCCTTCTCCTTCTCATTGACAACCTTTCAAAAGTAGCTGTACATTCTGACAAAAGATTGTTTTCATTATTTCATTTTCATTTTCACAAACTTATTATAAATGAGCCAAAACAGTCAGGACAGTTACAGGACAGATCCTAGTCTAAGAGGCCCGATTTTGGTCATAACTCCTTAATGCATTTAATCAGAATCCATTTTTTTGGATGTCCCTTAAAAGGTAGGGTAGGCCATTTCAGATAGGCTAGCAATAGCAATCTAGCTTTGAAAGCATACGATTCCACCCTCCTCCAAAACACATGAACGAATACAGCTTCCCTCAGTCTGCAAAGCGACACAAGAGGCAGCGTTAAATTGCCTCCTATCTCGAAGCACATAACATTACAATAATAATGAATGTAAAGATTCAGATTCATGCAGATTCTGCTGCAGATTCATTTCGGCGTTGATAGTGCTGACATATAAATCAGAGTCTGAGGACATTAACAGCTCCGGGTAGAAAATCACGGGTTGCTATTTCGTAATTACGGTAACTGAAACGCAGTGAACGCAACATAAGCTTGTAGTTTTGGTTCAGGAGGAACTGTAAAAAGCGCCTGCTGTTTGTTTGTGGCGCTCAGTGACCGTCTGTCTACAACTCTACATAGCCTTACGGAACGCACTGATGACGTTTGATGTATGTACGAGCAGGTGCGAGGAGGTGCGAGGAGGAAATATATTAGACCAACATTCCACAGAAGATATTTAATTTTTTATATTTAAACCACTTCTATTTTCGATTGCTATCAGGATGTGAAGAGAGTTTTAACCAGTACAAGGAAAAGTGTTTCAGAATAGTTACTGCTGAAAGCCTCTGCGTGTTTTTGTGGTGCCATCAACCAATATGATGTTATGATGTTCATATTCTCCTGCAGCTTGATTTGCTAAAAAAATTTGACCAAAAGTGAATGCCCATGAGCAGCAACCAGGTGAGGTCATGTGCCAGCCAAACAAGTGCCATTGAGATGTTTTTTTTTTTGTTTTGTTTTTAACAAACTAAGGAACAGGAAATTATTTGCTGTGGTAACCAGCACCATTGTCTCAAATGCTGCTGAGAGATCCTGAGGTGTATTCAAATTGAAATATTAAATCATAATTTTGTGATCTCTTGCAATACTGTTACTGTGGAGTTCAGGTAAAACTCTATTTACTGAACTCCTGAAACTATAGGTCTGCAGAGTGGTTTAGGGAGAAGGTTTTGTGTTTGCACGCAGACACAGTGACTGCAGGAAATGCCTCAGGACCAGCAGAGCCACTCTAAATTCTCATAGATTTATGCGAGGGTGCTGCTGATACCAGGGTGGAATCCAATATCGAGGCCTGTCCTCCCACATGAACACACCAGTTTAAGGTAATTGCACAGGGCCGACTCGCTTGAGAATTTTCCTCTCAGTTTCTCGTCAATTTAAAGACACAACATGCACAAATATCTAAGTTCCACTGTTGGGGAACCTTTAAATCTGAAGCCTGCCAAGATACAAGCTACACATAATTTAAAGTATTTAAACTACAGTCAAGTTACCATTTTTGGAAAAGCAGATAAAGGAAACTGCGTTAAAGTGTTAGTTCACCCAAACATAAAAATTCTGTCATTAATTAGAGAATATTTTTTGTGCGCAAAAAACAAAACAAAAATGATGTCTTTACTACCTTTCTGAGCCTTGAAAGTTGCAATGACATTGCTGCCTATGGATGGTTCAGAAACCCCTTGGATTTCATCAAAAATATCTTAATTTGTGTTCCGAAGATGAACAAAGGTCTTACAGGTTTGTAACAACATGTGGGTGAGTAATTAATGACAGAATTTTCATTTTTGGTTGACTAAAACAATTTACCAATATTGTTCCAAACCTGTATGACTTTCTTTGGAATACAAAAGATGATGTTTTGAAAAATGTCTGAATGTTTTTTATTTGTCCATACAATGGAAGTCAATGGGCCGGGGTCCAATATTGTTTCAGACCCCACTGACATTCACTGTGTGGACAAAAATTATTATTTTTTGTACTCTGCAGAACAATGTCTTACTGTATTAGAACAAAATAAGAGTCAGTACAGAGTCACACTAGTCGACTAGTCTCATTTCTCTGAATCGGCTACAAAAGAAAACGATCGCATGCAATATGAGGTAAAACTCAATTTTGTTTTCCGCTCCTGATATAAACTTTTCAAAATATATTCATATTAAAATGGAACATAAGGGTAATTTAAATAGCATTTAGCCTTTACATAGCCTTTGTAAAAACATAAGACAAAACATTAAAGGAACATGCCGACTTTTTGGGACTTTAGCTTATTCACCGTATCCCCCAGAGTTAGATAAGTCCATACATACCATTCTCATCTCCGCGTGTGCCATAACTCTGTCTGACGCACCCACCGCTAGCCTAGCTTAGCACAAAGACTGGAGGTAAACGGCTCCAGCTAGTCTACTGCTCAATAAGTGACAAAATAACAACATTTTCCTATTTACATGTTGTGATGTGTATAGTTACATTGTGTACTAAGACAGATGGAAAATGGCTAGGAACTATACTCTCATTCCTGCGTAATAATCATGGAACTTTGCGCCTTACAATGGATGCAGCGGCGCAATGATATTACGCAGCTCCTGAAAATAGACCCCAGCACGCTCTCTGTGTAAGCAGGTTGTCACGTTGGTTATGTTGACGGAAGTTAGCCTATTTTCAGGCGCTGTGTAATATCATTGCGCCGCTGCACCCCTGGTACGGTTCAAAGTTTATGATTATTACGCAGGAATGAGAGTATAGTTCCTAGCCATATCGGTCTAGAAAATCGCATCTTTTCATTTTCCACCGGTCTTACACGATGTAACTATACACATCACAACATGTAAATAGGAAAATGTTGTTATTTTGTCACTTATTGAGCGGTAGGCTAGATGGAGCTGTTTACCTCCAGTCTTTGTGCTAAGCTAGGCTAGCGGTGGGTGCGTCAGACAGAGTTATGGCACGCACGGAGATGAGAATGGTATGTATGGACTTATCTAACTGGGGGATACGGTAAATAAGCCCAAAAAGTCGGCGTGTTCCTTTAAATGTGCAAAAGTTAAAGTCCCAGTGAACCGGAAGTTGCAACCAACTTTATTTCAGTGATTTTACGTATTTCCGAGCGAAACGGAATACTAAATGAGCAGAACAGAGGGCGTGGTGTGCCCCCCCCCTCCCCCCATGTGACCTGATTGTATATAGAAACGTAGGCGTTTTATTCAGAAATGGAGGCAGATCTGAACGCAAGTTCAATGGGCGTGTTTAATGATGGCATGTCGAAGCCCAAGCCGTCAAACAGACGTCATCAAAAATGGCCTACCAAATGTAGAGGGGAGGAGCATTTTCAGATTTTAATTAAAGATTACGAAGCCAAATAATTTTTTGATGCGGATTGACTTGCACGGATGGATTGTTCACCACAAAACTAGCAATTTGCGCTAACAAAGTAAATATGGTCAATTTTGATTTCATGAGGACTTTAATGACTTGTATTTTCAAGTCAAATACCAGCAGTATCGTTTAATCAACTAGTCGAAAAGTCTTGCACATCCCTACTTGACAGAGGCATTCAAACGTTTTTTTTTTTAGTGCCTCAACAAGCTAAGCTGTTAAGCTGTGCAGCATTAAAACCCTTTTAGTTACTTACAGAAGTTAGTTGTCGGGGCAATTTAAAATGTCACTAGTTTATACTAGTCAGAGCTATGATCTACAATAATCACATCGCATCACGGGAAGCCACGTTAAACAGCAACCGTGTAGTGCGGTTTAGTCAAACGATGTCAAAGTCCCCTCCAGATGAAATGCTCAGCGTGAGATAGGAATCAGCTGGCAACGTGCTTGCAGGTGCAGGAGGGATTCAAGCCCGATGCAGAGAGACAGCTAAGCTAATATTTTGCTGTCACTCAGCAGTCACTTTAACAGTGAGCAGAAGCAGCCGTGTACACCGAGACAGGGACATAGATAAGAACTCTGGCAGCAACACAGACAAGGAGCTTTAAGCTCTCTCTCTCTCTCTCCTTCGTGTTAGAGTCACACACGAGGCATGAGTTTCTTGCTGTCTAAGCTTTATTAATGTGAAATAGACACGCTGACTCATTCTGAATGCTGGCCTGGAGCTCTGGAGTTAAACTGCTGAGCAAGCCATTTACATGGACAATGAACTACATTTTTCAATGTTCAAATCCTGTCTCCTATCTGAGCTTAATAGGCTTAATAGACAACTACAAAGAAGCCATTTGTAGGTTGGTTCCCAAGAAAGGGAATCAGCTTCCCTGCATATTAACATCAACTCAACCAATGCTGTGAGTATCGGTTTGTCCAACCAATAGCGTTCAGGAAACCTGTTTGACAACAACCTTTACTTTTGCAGAAATTACACACTTTGGCTATAGATTTTTGCTACACAGTTATTGAAGTATTCTGAGTCGTTGCGATGGCACTGCAATGCGGTTACTTTTTCGAAGGTGTTCTGAGTGCAAAGTAAAGCATTTACTCATAAGTTCATAAGTTCAATCCCTAAAGGTAATAGCACATATTCTTGTGGTTTAGAAATAATCATCCACAGAAAGGACAGCGTATCAGTCACATCAAAAAAAGGCTAAGTCAGCAAATATGGGGCCCTTTGAGGAAGTAAACACTTCAGCTGAAGATCTTTAGATATGTGGGCAATAAAATGCAATGCATATTCCACATGTCATTGGCCAGCATGCTTTCATATCCCTGTGTGAATGTACAATTTCCAATCTGTTCTTTTATGCAGAAAACAGTGTGTCTTTTCCTGAGGTATTTTGGTGAAAAAACAGCATACTTATCTTCTCATACACCCAAAAGCATTAAGATTTTCAAAATCAATTGTACTCACCAAACCTTTGCAGTTGCTCAATGCCACTTTTGTAGTGCTATATTGATCCAGTAGATATCCAACATAGTGGCAGTTATCGACCACTGAATGCTGCAAGTCTAGTCCGTCTTTGCCCCAGTACTCTACTGTGAAATGTTTAGAAACCAGATTGGGGTTGAGTGTCAGGTTCAGGTGAAAGTGCTTGCCGTAGGCTGAGAGTTTGTAAAAAAGCCTGGTTTCAGTGTGGTCCAGCTCAGCCTGGTCCAGTCCACGTCGCCGTCGACCGGGCCTGTAATGTTTCACAGTGTAACTCATGAACTGGCCCCTCTCATCCACCCGCACTGGTACTGTTAGCTGATAGTGCTCCAGCGTGGACAGGAATTCCGCTTTTGGTATTGGGGAATAAAGTGAAGCAGATAACAGTGAGCAAAACAAAGCAGAGGGTAATCATGGGAAACCAAAAGTCAACAAGCAATTTCAGCACTGTAAGTGGCAGGTGTGCTCAGAGTAAGGTTTAATTGCTCAGAGGATGCCCTTTCACCGCTACGTTGAGTTTAATTCTAGTAGCAACTTTTGTTCTGATTTTTCTCCTAAAAATCCTTTAGAGCAGTGTTTCTCAACTGGTAGGTCGTGACCCAAAAGTGGGTCGCAAGACCGTTTTGGGTGGGTCATGGAGTATGTAGTCAAAGGAAAAATAACAATAAAACATTGTTATTTACTGTTATTTTGAAAGACATGCATAAACGCTATTGACTCTGCAAAGGCTTTGCTCTTCTGTCAGACAGAATGTGCTTTTCCATTTCACTGCACTACTATTCCATAGTTTTTCTATGCAAAAGCATTCGACCATTGTACTCATATCTTTTGCAGTGTCTCGTGCATGACAGTGTTCTAAAAATGCGGTGCTCAAGTTAAATTAAAAAAAGATAAACTTTTTTTTAAAAAGTCTCTAGACCTTGCAGGGTTTTTTCCGTTCCACTGACCTGCATCTTGCGTTGTCTTGTTTTAGTATCTGAATTGTGTCATTATTCTAACAATTATTCTAACACAGAATGCATTTTTGCAGTCAAAATTAAGAGTATACTTACATTGTCAATTACCAAAATTACTCAAAAGTACAAATAAAGTACGTAAGTGGTACGTCGTGTGTTAGCTGGAAAGGATTTGCATGCAGGTATGATGTTCATTATATTCTTCAGGATCAGTTCTTAAGTTGTATTAATAGTTCATGTATTTACCAAGGTAACTGTAGTTTCTGTAACCTTAGCTCAAAAAAATAACTCAAAATCGCATTCATGTCTCAGTTGCTTCTCCTTCACAGCAGTAATATTCAAAGGGAGCAAATGGAGACTTTTGTGTTAGACTTCTGCTTTTCAGATTTCACTCCCTATTTCTTTGTATTTACCACGGTAACTGTAGTTTCTGTAACCTTAACTCAAAATACCTCCAATTCTATTTTGATGACTGTGATGGCTCATACCAACTTACTAACTATTTTGGAACTGCTTTCTTACCTTATATAATACTGTTTATTCGTCATCATTGTTAGTGAAATTTGAAAGGGGGCAGTACTTGTGTGTATGCCAACCATTTATGATAAATAAATTTACTTGGTTCAAAAATTTTAAATTTGGGTCGCAGCTTAAAAGGATAGTTCACCCAAAAAGGTTGTTCAAGTTGTTCCAACCCTGTATGAGCTTCTTGGCTCTGCTGAACACAAAAGAAGATATTTTGAAAAATGTTTGTAACAAAGCAGATAGAGCAAGCATTGACTACCATAGTATTTTTCCCTACTTTGGTAGTCAATGGTTGCTCTTTCTGCTTGGTTACAAACATTCTTCACAATATGTTCTTTTGTGTTCAGCAGAGCAAAGAAACTCATACAGGTTTGGAACAACTTGAGGGTGAGTAGATGACAGAATTTTCCTTTTTGGGTGAAATATCCCTAAGGGCCATGGGAAAATGTGGGTTCCATGGCCAAACCAGTTGAAAACCACTGCTTTAGAGAAATAAATATACATAAATGAATGTGGATATTTGAAGAATTTGATGAGAAATGTTGAATTTATTTTTAAAACTCTGAAATGTGATTGCAGACATCTCTTTAATGCCTCAGTTGTTTCTCCTTCACAGCAGTGATATTCAAAGAGAACAAATGGAGACTTTTGTGTTAGACTTCTGCTTCTCAGATTTCACTCCCGGCAATCTCACGTCAAAATTAGGAGTATAGTTGTTGTTTCAGAGTAGAAAGAGTTTGCTCTTGTTGTTTCAGAGTAGATCAACAATGTCTCAAACTAGGGTTAGATTTGATTAGTTGAAAGTCAGATCTCAATTTGAACACATTTTTCATCAAATTTATCTTAGGCAAGGTTTAACAGACAGGGCTTAGATTAAGCCAGGATTAAGCCTTAGTTTACCTTTTATAAACATTACTGGTGTGCATCTTAAGACAAAACATTAGCACTGACAAAGATATGCCAGTGCAAGTTGCTTTCAGTTAAAACAGCTCAAACATGCATTTTAGTCTCGAACTAGGCTTAAAGGGATAGTTCACCCAAAAATGAAAATTAGCCCACAATTTACTCACCCTCAAGTCATCCTAGGTGTATATGACATTCTTCTTTCAGACGATTAAAATCTGAGTTATATTACAAAAGTCCAGGCTAATCCAAGCATTAGAATTGGATTCATAGTTGCTCTGTTTTTGAAGTCCATAAAAAGTGCATCTGCCCATCAAATAACGTGCTCCACGCGGCTCTGGGGTGTTAATAAAGGCCTTCTGAAGCGAATCGATGCGTTTGTGTAAGAAAAATTTCCATATTTAAAACTTTACAAAGTAAACTTTCGGCCGACCGCCTTCCCTGTTCAATTTATGGATAAATTGTTGAAAGTTCCCCTGCCGATCGTAAGACTAACGCGACCAGGTACGCTCGTCATGACGTCACGTACGTATCTTGAGTTTCACTTTCAACATTCAACACTTTTCCATGGAAGGCGGTCGGTCGAAAGTTTACGTGATAAAGTTTTAAATATGAATATTTTTCTTACACAAACTTAGCCCATAGATTCACTTCAGAATTCACTTCAGAAGGCCTTTATTAACACCTTCTGATTCACTTCAGAAGGCCTTTATTAACACCCCAGAGCCGCGTGGAGCACGTTATTGCTTGGATTAGCTTGGATTAGCCTTGGATTAGCCTTGCTTGGATTAGCCTGGACTTTTGTAATATAACTCAGATTTTAATCGTCTGAAAGAAGAATGTCATATACACCTCGGATGACTTGGGGGTGAGTAAATGATGGGCTAATTTTCATTTTTGGGTGAACTATCCCTTTAAGCCTTATCTGTGAAACCTGTCTGTAATTTTTTTCAGGAGCAACACCAGAGACAATAGGCGCGTTTCCACCGCAGGAACTTTCTTCCGGAACTAGGTACTTTGGGGTGGTGCTCGGTGTGTTTCGACCACAGGGTCTAAAAATGTCCCCCTCTGAAAGTCCCTGCTTGCAAGGTAGTACTTTTTCAAAGTTCAGAAATGTTTGGGGGTGGGACTTGGGCGCTGAACATGCTGATTTGTTGACTCCACGCAGCATTTTATTTCAATCACCATTTTTGAAAGTCTATTGCGGTGCGTGCAGTAAGAGTTGTTTGCTATTCGAATCAACAATGGAGTTTAAAAAATACGACCGATGGACCGACAACGAGGTTCAGGCTTTATTAAGCTTATATGCGGAGGACAAAATACAGCGGGAACTGAAAGAAAAAAAATCACTCGCAGTCCTACATCACTGGACTAATTTGCCTCTAATCTTCACGGTACTTTAGATCGTGGTGGAAATGCAGACAGCAGCAGGTCTGGGTGGAAAAGGTTCCTGGGACAAATTGTTCCGGGTAATTTTGGTGGAAACATGGCTAATGGTGTTAAGATGACTTAAAAGGATTCCCGTAACTACCTCAGATACCCAAGACCTTGCAACATCTCCTGATGCCATGCAAGCAATACAATTTCCCTCTGGACTGGCAAATCTGAGCACAGTTTGAGACATTGTTGAGATCACTTTTGATACTCAAGAAGAAAAGTGAGATTACTGAGGGGGTATTCTCAGGAGAAAAATCAGAAGTAGAAGACGCAAGCAAAAAATCTCAGTTTGCTCTTTATTTTGTCTCGCTGATGTCTAAGAGACACAAATGACATATTAAGAGATATTTTACTAGTGTGTTCATGTAATAAAGATACAAACAAGATCTCTTTTAATGTCTTATTTTGTTTCTAATAGGCAGAGATATCAGTCAGTCGGCTTCTCTGATCTGTAGAGTTTCAGGGGAGATCACAAAAAATGTCTAACACTGTGTTCAGGTCTGCCAGATATAAAAGTCAGAGATCTCAAAATGAACTCAAACATTGCTCACAAAATTCTTCAAAGACCAAATCATTGCTACCCACATTGTACTCTGTACTTTTACTGTATGTCAATGATTGTCTCATTTCTCTCAAGGACGTTTAGGAGAAGCACCTGAGACAAGCTTGATACTTTCCATGAAACATAAGTGAGCAATAAATGTTTCCTCTGGGTAGAGCTGAAAGTGTCTTAATGACATCATTGTAAGCAGAAATGAGTTATGGCTTGTCTCGTGAATTTTCAGATCTGGTATGATATCAGCTGTTACAGCTACAGTCATCACTTTCTGTTCAACTTACCTTGAGAGTTGTATGAAAGGATCTGAGCTTCAGCAGCGGCCAAGACCAGGCTAAATATCCAAGTCAGCGTCTTCCAAAAAATTTCCATAATTTAGGGAAGATCTGACATGGGTGTGGGGGTAGGGGGGTTGGGGGAGGCTACAAGAGGATTAAAGCGATATGATCAATCCAACTTCGCACCATAACATATCCGTGACAAGCATCCTCGATACAATCTCAGTTCACACTTAATCCCAGGTTTAAAAGTCTTCCTAAAGGTGAAGTCTCTAGGAAGGACTTGTGCCTGCACTTTTGTCAGCCATGAGCAGGGCAAGAATCCATAAGAACTCTCTTCATGTTATTCCAAAGCAGCGGATCTATATTAGGAGCTTGTCCCAAACGATCCATTTGTTTGCCTGGAAATGAATGAGAGTGGAAAAAACCCTGTCAATGGAAAATTGCCAGTTTCTAATCTCACTAAATGTTCCTAAAAGTTGACTGAAAACAAATTTGCAACTGTGTTTTATCAAGAGCAGATTGCAGTTCCGCAGCTGTAACATCTGGACTTGAGCAGGTTTGATCACACACACACACACACACACACACACACACACACACATAATGGTGAGCTCATAGGTGTTGAGTGGGATGCCGTAACTTCAGGTTATCATTTTCACACCTGCACTTGACTATTAGCAGCCCTGCCTGTTTCCGATTCAAGGCATGAAAACCTGTTGCAAATAACATGACTGGATGATCAGTTTCACCAACCGGTTTGAACATTGCAAGATTTTTTGATGTGTGAATGGGATCCACAAGTATTTCTTTAATGTACAAAGTATGAAATACAGTGTCATCTGCACTTGAATTCTGCTAGAGCTTCTCTTAGAGTTTGCTGAGCCATTTTTTTTTTTTTGCAGTACTATCATCTGGTCTCAAGCTGATTTTTAGTGGATGTATGAAGTCAGTTCTCAAATTCACAGCAGCGTCTTATCAGAGAAGCCACAGGTGGGTGGAGAACATGATCCGCTAACAATTGACATCCAGAAAGTGTCAAAATATTGTCATTTTGTCAACAGCATATTTCTATTTTATTATTTATTTGTTTTATTATTACTTAAATTATTATTTTTTACACAAAAATGCACTTTTTAAAGGGATAGTTCACCCAAAAATGTATATTCTATCAACATTTGCCAACACTCATGTTGGTCTGTCTGTCTATCCATCCATCTGTTTCTGTCTGTCTTCCTATCCATCTATAATAATAAGCGCAAGCACGACTGTATTACAGTAGCGTTGCTAGACTAATGTTTCGTAGCTCTATGTGATAGTAGTAAAGGCAACTCCAGAAGTAACTCACCGGATGAACATCAGATCAAATGCCGGCTTTTCACTAGAGCAGCCAGCAGAAGAGTCGTTCAGTTCCAACAGATATATCCTGTATCACCTCCTTTTGCGTGTGTTTCTTACTATCGCAGCAGAAGCGGCAGTTACTGTGCAGACGAACATTCATGAGTTTAATAAAGCGGCTTCTTCCAGACAGCAGCTCGAGTCTAAAACGTGTCTGACCCAGACAGCTGGCAACTGCCCAACACTATTACACTGACCGCTGAAATAAAAACACACAAGCCCAGTGAGAAGACTACAAATGTGCACCAAGGGACTTGATGAAGTATCTTTCATTAATGTTGCGTTTGAGATAAAGCAGTCGCACTATCAGTCGACTCCGTTATGGCGTTATATTGTCATGCATTGATCGTTTCTATGCAAACTCCACTGGGAATGCCCAGACTATCCTTCCTGTCTGAAAGACCGTAAGAAAAGATAGTTACCGTCTTCATCTTTTTTTGTAGAACACATGCAGACAGTAGAAATCTTCATTTGAGTCCACTTCAGTGCATTCTTCAGCAAATTTCTCGTTTCGCTTCAAGCCATTCTACCTCTCATGCCAACAAATGTAGTTGTGTCCTTGTACAGCAACAAAAAAAGCTCTTCGTGAACTCACTGCATCAGCAATGCAATGAAAAAGGCTGGAAAAAACCTCCATGCACTCATCTCCAAAATATGAAAAAGTTGTTGAATAAGTTTGTGTTACTCAGCTCATGTTTAAGTTAACTGTTTACGTTTCCAGCGTGTGTGATGGCTTATTGTTTGGTCTCGTGATATTTGATTCACCAGAGCAGAGATGAATAATAACAGTAACGCACATTGGACCGGTGCGCATGCAGGAGACTTGCAGCCTTTAATACTGAAGCCGGATCTGAGCCAGCACTCAAACTCAAAGACTGGCAGACTCAAGAGAGACGGGAAGGTCGGCCATGACGTCATTGCAGATGTGCCTGCCCTGTGCACGCGCGCTCATTCGGATCGTCAGGTGAATAGTGCACGTAAGAAGCCGGTAACAACACGAACGTTCATTTAATCAATAACAAACATCTTTGTGCGTAACTTTCAAACATATCAAGAACACGTCTGAGGAATATTTTAAAGTCATATTCCTAATCGTAGACATTTACTTTTTTCTTTTTCTTTTTTACTTTCACAACAAATGGCAATTAACCATTTCAAACACACCAAATGTTACTGTCAGACAGTCATATATAGTTAAGTCTATAGCTTATTCTAATTGTTAGACTTAGAGTTAAGTCAAGCCTGATTCATTTTGAACGTCGAGGTTGTTTTTATGTAGCTATATGGTTTGACAATGAATGACAATAAAAGCAAAATCATGATTAACTAGTGTCTTTTTTAATAAAAAAATAATAATTTGCACACGTAGGCAATAAATCAACATCAGAAATAAGTACATGCATATTAATATCATTATCAATAATATAAAAAATATAATATAAAAAGTATAGTCTAGTGCTCGGAAGGACTGGTGCTTCATGTGCATTTAGCGTTAGATGTGTGTAAGCTGATAGGGAAGTGTTGCTTAGTTTGCAGCGACGCCGCGTGGTGACTATGTGACAGTGCACTGATTACTGGGCTAATACAAAACTAGCATATATCAAATGATACCAATTTATAGTCTCGGGAAAAATAGCATACATTTATAGTTGTTGTTATTTGGAGCTCACAGATTAATTTTGCGTCTACACGAATAAATATCCGCTTTTCCTTCAACCGATCCCTTTTAACATGTTTTCATAAAATAAGGGAAGGTTAATTCGGAATGATTCTGCATCATTAGACATATGGCTTTGATTTTATAGTAATTTTAGAGTAAATTCTTTTTGTAAAATATATATTTTATATGAAATAAAAACATATTTAGTACAGTATTTTTCATTTACAGTAAATTTAAACTTCCATAACTCTTTCATACTTTCATATTTTGAAAGATATAATCTGCAGAGTGTCGTCTTTAAAACAAGACCAAACTTTGGTCTATATTCCAAAGCATTCTTGAATTACAGCCCTTTAAGTTTGGATAGTGCATTTTCATGTGTATTCTCAAAAAGGGGGGTGACAGTTAAAGGGTTAAGTGCTCTTTCCACTCCATTGGCCTATGCATATTTTTATTAGGCTGTGGTGATAGTTTATTAATCATATAATCATACATAAATGATGAAATTAGTACTTTGCATATGAAAAATAAAGCATTTCAATTTCACATTGCCAATTGTGGATAGAATTTAAGATTTGACGGTCAGGGTGCGAGGCTACTCTAAAAATATATTCATTGGCTTTGTAACAATAATACATAATATGCTACCTTAATAAATGTTTTGATTGTTGTGGACAAATAAATTCCTAAATATACAACAATTTTGATGTCAAGTTTAAAATCTATAATCGAATCCAATTTAATCTATATATATATATATATATATATATTTTTTTTTTTTTTATTTTACGAAAAGAAATGAGTATTTGACTAATTTGATTTTTAAAATAGCTATAGGCTATTTTTTAAATTTCAATCAAAATATTTGAGAATTATACTGATCAGATTCAAGGCTCACAATTAGGCTATTACTTATTTCAAATGAATATTTATTTTTAACAAAAAGTTCTTGGTCAATCTCGCTGACACGCGCCCCTCCCCCACCCAACGCCCTAAACCCAAGGTCAATTTAGTTACTGAGCGCGGGCTTTTGGCATCCTCACGCTGAGACTTCTGGAAAACACGGGTTTGTGTAGGTTTTATTTAATCTATAAAATCGTCACTGTGCTATATAAAATATATTTTATGCAAAGCGACATACAGAAACGTCAGCCACCTAAACGAGTGTCGCCTTTTAGCGTGATGGGAACGCCTAAGTTAACCCCTTAAAATAATATAATTACTTTGTTAAAAATGTTCTCAGAACTGTGCAGCTTGTGGACTGAGGTGCAGCATTTTTCGCTAACGAGTGAAACGAAGTTAAGTTAGCCCGAAGTTAACATTACCCGTCGACGAGAACCAGCAGCATTACGGTCGACAAAGAGATCCCTTATATCAGAGACCGATTGATTACACTTGAATCACTTTTAAAAAAAATGTTACGTCTAACGTGTAAAATGTGCCGTATTAAGAACTTATATTAAGAAAATATTAAGAACTACCAAGCACTTTAGATTAGCCTGGATGCCAGATGAATTTAGCCCCGCCCACAAATTTTTTTGCACGGGCAGTTCGGTCTGGACTTGATCCATAGAGAAGTAATAGGCCTTTATCACACTTCCTATTTCCGGTAAGTGAAGCAGTGCACCTCTACTTCCGGTCCCATCGCGACTCAATCAAAACGCGGGTGTAACTGCAGCGATCCCGTGCTCTAATACTAAATAATGACATCCTTACCTCAGATTTGAACATTTCATGACACTAAAAGAATAGAGGAGAGCATGGGTGAGACTGATATGGTGGGATGAAGTTGTGTGTGTTGTATGCATTTCCAAACTGCGGATGTTTACGTCTCATATCGTCAGCCTGCTGAAATGTTCCCATCCAAATGTGCATTCTGAATAATAAATACATTTCTAACCTGCCGCAGTCCAGTGATTGAGTCTTCTCATTAACAGTGTGTCTCTTACTAATCATATTTCATACCTGTTGTTACATTTTTAAATTAATTTGACTGATAAACACCCTTACGAAAGTTAACCATGGTTTTATTATAGTAAGAATGTAGTAACCATGTTTTTTTTTTCGTGGATTGACTACCATTTGTATTAGTTTTACTACAAATACCATGATAAACTACAATAACCATGTTTTATTTTATTTGTAATAAAAACCATGGTTCATTTTCATGTAATAAATAGATGAATGAATGTGCGGTAACTGCCTTAAAGAAAGTAAACAATGTTAAGCATTTAATTAATCTTAAACAGTAATACGTTAACAGCGTGACTGAATTTTGGCATAAATGTGTGAATTACATATACTGTAGGCTACAGTGAAATGATTGTCACTGAAAAGTGACAGAAAAATGACTAAAATATTAATACAAATCAATATGTTCATTCAGATCTTATTCGTCAGGTCTCACACACACTTAATCGCGGACACTATTTAGACGTGCACTGACACCGTGTGGTGAAATAATCACGTATGTTTACGACCCTCGGCTTATGTCGGATTAAAAAAACTACAAGTTCAACAGAGTTTGAAAAATCCTGTACACAGTAATGATCAGTTTATCTCTTCTCCTGTCTCGGAAAATGTCCGGATTTTTAAATCATCCTGCAGATGCTTATTTTAATTGTCTTTTGTTCAGCTAGGTGTTCACAGCACATTGAAAACATGCATAACCGGAAGAATCAGCACACTGCTTCGACGCGCACTTCCGGTATTCAATTCCTCTGTGATAAAGGCCTATTATGCCCGAACAGAAACTGTTCGGACCAATGAAATTGTCAGGGCGGGCTTTAGACGATGATGGACAGATGATAAACAGTGACGTAATCATCCACGTCATTAAAGGCGCTTGGGTTGAATTTGTTCTAATCCTAAACGGAGAACTTGTTCGTATATGCATTCACCTTCACTATTTCTCTCAGAAATGATGATCGTGTTGGTAAGTACTCTGTGTATCCTTAAATTCTTTTCTTACAACACCGGCAAAGATCGTTTACACTCATCTTCTTCTAACGTAACTTATTCTAGCGTGCGTGCAGACAGGGTTGCCAAGTTTTTACAGCAAAACTCGCCCAATTGCTACTCAAAACTAGCTAAAAACAAGCCCAATAGCTTTCCGGGTGGGGGGGTTCTCCGGGAAAAATGGCATTTGGGGGGTAAAATATGTGTTATTTTGGCACGGCTGCTAAATTTCGCATTCCTGGGTCTGTATATCACATAATTGGGGTCGCATCAACCCGCGGATTTAGCAACACAGTGCAGTTGAGTTCTGTTGACATTTGACAACTAACGTTATGCGTCGCTCCGTTGCTCTGATTGGTTGTAGGTCTATCCAATTGAGGTCTTTCCTGGTTCGGTTTAAACATGCCCCATAATCACAGCCCAATGGAGCAGTATCAGACTCAAATTCTGACTAGAATTGAGTATGACGACGTCAGGCTAACTTTAGATACAAAGACGGTACACTCCCGCCTTTTAAATAAAAGCCAATCATACCTGTCAAGTTGGGAAGTCTTCTACGAGGGGGACAGGAGATGGGTGTGAAATACGAGAGACTCCCGGGAAAAACGAGAGTGTTACAATGGTTGTAACACTCTCGACTCTCGTTTTTCCCGGGAGTCTCTCGTATTTCACATCCATCTCCTGTCCCCCTCAAGGTGGTAAACACTTAACGCACCTCCATCAATTTGTTTCTGTCATCCTTTGCCTTGCTACATTATATGATCACGTTTTTATTCATACAAATGCTTTAACACACACACACACACACACACAATGCGCACCAGAATTCAAATCTTAAGGTGACAGTAACCACTTATGTCATTAATGTGAAAAACAAAAGGTCAAAATAGGCCTAATTGTTTATTTCCATCAAATGTAATATTTGTCTAATCCGTTAGCGAAGTTGTGTAGACACTTTGTGTAGAGTTGTGTAGACATTTTCTCTTGCCCAGGTATGTTTTTCTGATGTGTTGACGCTTGACAGGAACTCTGGTTTCCGCAACGATTACGTATTTCCGGTTTTTGTGTGAGGTCTATTACTCACTGCTCTTGACTAAAGAACGTTTGAAGCTTTAATACGGATTCATCTATATATCATTTATGCAGTGTTTGATAACTTTATTCAATTTATGTATAGCCCATTTCATACTTGTTATACAGAATGCAAATGAAATGTGAGGATTGTTTTTAAGTTCACTTAAATTAAAAGTTATATTTTTTGAAGCCTAATAAATGTTAATTTGTTATTTTCATTGAGATCTCTGTAGCTGTATTAGTATAAGTGATACTGGCCTTCATTCATAAAAAGATGTATATACTTCTTTGTGTTGTTTCTACATTAATTTGGAGATCAAATGTGATATTATTGCATTATAAAATATATAAAACATTAAGTGTTTTTAATGGTTAATTTGTTAATTCGTTGAAACATCAGTAGCTGTATTAGTATCAGTGATACTGTCCTTCATTCATAAAAATATACCATTTAAAAAGTATTTTATTTATTTATATATATATATATTAAAAACATATATAATCTTTGTTTTTTCTACATGAATCTGGAGATTAAATGTGAAATTATTACATTATAAAATATATTAAATTAAGTGTTTTAATGGCTATTAATCACAGGAAATTTTTATTTATTTAATCTAGTTAATTTTTGTTTAATCGATTGACAGCAAAAAAAAAAAAAGAAAAACATGAATGTCTTAACATGTTGAAACATTCATATTTATGTTTATTAAAAGTTATGTATTTATTTATGTTGATATCTGCATATTTTATGTGCATTTAGCCAGCCTCTGCCATCCAGCTCGAAGATGGAGCTGACCTCCCCCAAACCTCCGGCTTTCATAGCAGCCCATCCAGTCCCTAATTGCTGTGGTGAAATCCAATTATGACAATGGGTGGGAAAAGGACATGGAGGTGCTGGTGTTTTCCTTTTTCTTACTGGCTAAAGATGCAGCATACAGGATAGTGTTACTGCCCTTCGACATCCCCAAGTCCACTGTGCTTTCCCCACCGCAGATGACCTTGAAGCAGTGGGAGTAGGTCTTGCTCACCTGGCTGTCACATCGGCTCAGTGCTACTTTAGCAGGAAACTGTTTCATTCTGTCCAGCTGCAGGCCATCACTGACCACCAGGGGAAGTTGATTCAACATTTTTCTTGGGTATCCCGGGTCTGTGCATGATGACAGGCAGCAGAAGAACAGCCCTGTTTACACTGGTCGCCTTTATCCACCTGCAGGAACGTGCATGCTCGAATATGGTGGGCATCCTTGTTTGAGTGCGCCCATCTGCCCCATGACCAATATATAGAGCCTGTATAGAATCCTGTACAGGCTGGCTTCAACAGTAAGCATTCCTGTGTTATGAAACTCAATTTTACATGTTTTTACTATGGTCACTTTTTAATGTTGTCTTAGCTGATGCCTTTGTCTTGTGGTATTGTGTTTTCAGGATACTGAAAACATGCTGGTGTTTCATTTTCTTTAATGCCCTGGGCCGGATTGCATGAAACCCCTTAAGTACAGGTATCCCTGAGAGGAAAAAAAAATCCCTGAGGCAAGTGATTTCTTTAAGAGAGTTGCAACCAATGTCTTAACCGTCGCCCTTACCTAAGTATTTATACTAAGCATTTCACGGTAGTTTTTGGCAACGTACAGCAATGGGACCTGCGGTTGCTATAGTTACCACATCTCAATAAACAGAATATAACAGACCGGAAACCTAACCTTTGCAACAACCACAGCTGTACTAAAATATTTGAGTTATGGAGAATAATCAAGCATAGCGTCAGTTCTGGCAGGTCACGTTAGTCAAGCTCGCATCAGCTGACTGTCAGCTGATCACGTCTACCTATAGGAATACGACGTCTATCACAGCATACATTAGTGCTGGGCGGTATGACCGAAAATGTATATCACTGCATTTTTTAAAATTATATCGGTTTCGTGGTATATGACAGTATTTTTTTTCCCCTATGCATGACCGGGTGCTAACCACATTTTCTACTAATTGAGAGAGGAAATACTGCAGTAGATTCGACTAGAATGCCCTATTTTACTGTCATGATTCGTGAATATTGTAGAAAAATTCCACACTAGAATGAATCAGTGAGTGTTGTACAACATTAGTGTTTTGTGTATTTTGCTCTTTGCAAATTTATATGAATTGTACAGCACATTGGTAAACATATTAATAGTGCTTTATAAATAAATTACCTTACCTTAATACAGGTGTGCAAAGCCCCACAAAATGATGCTGTGGGAAGATAACAAACAATAAAACACAGACCTGCAACACGCTCATTACAGACACATGAATATTAAAATATGACCATGGAGAGAGAAAAAAACAGAGTTGAGGGCACCTTAAGCATTTTAAAAATCTAACCCTATATAACAACAAACTGCCAAAACGAGGGAGAAATGCGGAAGAACATTTAAAAGGTCTAAGGATATTTTCAATACATTTAAGAGCACTACAGTCTCTGAACAAACGACACACATCAGTTTAACACAGAAATAATAAAGCAGTTACTTTTTTGCCCATTCTTCTTTGAATTGTCAGTCTATTTATTAACTTACATCGTCTTCTGTGTAGCAGAATAACCCATCGTGCCATCACAGTCGTGATCAGACGTACGGTTGTATCAGTGTCCTTTGCATACATTTCATTTGAAGAAGACGGGATGAAATATGTGCGTATACACGCTGCTGGTTCATGTTTAGAGCACTAGAGTATATGAAATAGTCCATAAAAACTTAAAGGGTAACTTCAGTGATTTAGCATTAAGCTTTGTATCAGTAGAAACCCTGTATTATATTTGAATTATGGTATTCCATAATTACCCCCCCCCCCCCCCCCCCCCTATCGTCATTTTGCATCATTGGACGATTTTTTAGAGGGAGCAGTTCCGCACAGAATGTAAATGTCTAGAAGGCACCAAATTCAAAACTAATTTCAGATTTCTACTACATAAATAACACAGGCGCTTGCTCCGGTCTATATGCTATATGATCCATGCGGAGAACGTTGTTAATCTCATCACGGCACAGAAACCGATCTCTCTCGCGTGCCGCGTGTAGTTTGAATTCTCCGCTGTAATCAAGGGCTGAATCCGAAATCGCCCCCTATAACCTCAAATAGGGCATTTTTTTGAGGGGACAGCCATTTGTAGTGGTGTCCGAAACCATAGTGGACGTTATTGAGTGCACTCATTCTGTCCCAAATTGCACCATAATAACGAGTGTACACACAACGGCTGTCCGAATTCACTCACTCGTTTTCATTCACTCCTTCAAGTGAACAATATAAGTGGATAACGTAGGGAATAGTGTAGCGATTATGGGCGCAGACCTTATAGATGAATGAGTCTTCCAAATGATTCGATCAAATGAACATCCTTTCCACAAAGCCCCGATTTAGCTCCAGACCCCAGGAAATCGACCATCTATCACGAGGCTCCATTCTGCCCGGGGCTACTGCTTCTATATTATAATTACTTGATATCCTATGGACTTTTGACCAAAACTTAGACAAAGAGGACCAAATACTTGTTGTGATCGCAAGACAAAGAAACAAACCAGATCTCTGTCTTTTCAATGACCGTTAAATGAACTCCACGTGACACAGCTAAAACTCCAAGCAAACTCCCAGAAAATGTTACATATTGGAATGCATCAGATTACTGATTATTGGACTTTCATTCAAATAGCCTTCGACATAGCTTGTTAGTGTGTTACAATTGATACACGTGACTATTATGCATGTGTATCACTCTCAAGTCATGCAATTATGTAACTATTGAATGAGTGGATGAAAAGGCACCGTGTTTGATACCTTTGTGCTCGTATGGATATAACCCAACAGATGAGCTGAATGAAATCTTTATAGAATTGATCATGTCCTTATAGTAAGAAATTAGGTCTAAATTCACTCTCTGCTTAAGAGCAGGAAACTAAATTACTATAGATAACCCAATTTTATGGGAGGGGTGGAGACACAGTCACCCCTGAACCCTAATTGGCCAGAACCCATCCAGGGGATGGGCAAATATTTGAGTTTAACCTCAGAACACAGACGAAGACGTTGTGTTCACTTTCTGTTCATTGTTCAGTCAAGAGCTGTTCGCAGCGCGGTTCCAGAATCCGCCAAGGCGACGATCGGACGATCGTGGCAGACTATCAAAGAAAATGGGTTAACAGATTTCATTCAGGCCATCTGCTCTTCTCTCACTTTCCTTTCTTTTACTTAAAGTTTATTTTCTTTCCGTTAAGTCTCAGGTTCTGTTAAGTTTCACCGCAAAGTTACTCAACGAGTCTCTAACAGCGCGCTTCAACTTCGAACAACGCCCACAAGACTTCCATCCAGCCGCCAACACGCCACATGATTGGCTTCCCAAGACGTCGATCAAAGACACGACCAGACCTTCAGCGAATCAAAGACCCGAGAGAACCCCTCTCCAGCCAGGAAAAGGGAACCCCCTTGCCAGAGATGACACGCGAGACACAAACGCAAGTAACATCTCTAGATTTCAAGCTGAACTGGTGCATTAGATCAAATGTAATAACCCGCCTAAGATAGAGAGGATAAATTACTGATCAATGGTTTCTTCTGGTCATGTGTCATAAATGTATATTGCTTGGGATTTCTTAATTTCTTTCTCTTAAGAATTATTCTTTCCTCAATTTCTTCCTTTCTGCTACGTATGAATGTGCGAGTGCGTGTGTTTATGTTAGATATTAGTTTGATGTGTTAGAGTAATCAATAAAGTTTCGTTTGTAGTCAAAGATAACTGTTCTTGTGTTATGTTCTTATCAATTTAATGTCTTGAACTGCCGATCTAAGTTACCTGGCTGTTAAATAGTGTTTCACTATTGTACGGATATTAATATCCGCTGCAGAGTTGATATTTACGTCCCGTTCAAATGAACGCTGGAAGAGTCATTTGCTTGGCTGTAAATTAGACTCTCAAAATTCCTTATGAATTCATTAATTCATTCATTTGAGCTACATAGACCTGTTTCCCTTTAACAGACTCCCCTTTAAGTTCTTACATATCGGTGGACGAATAAGTTAAGGTGTAAACATTAATTCTGAATTATTTATAAATTATAGTGTAATTCGAGTCTCTTTCATTTTAATTCAAATTCCCCGTTGAGTTATTATTTTATCTGACTCATTGTCGCTACAATAGTGAATGAGGGTATAGGGGGCAATTTATGACTTGCCATAGGCTGTGATGCGATCTCAGCTGTGCTCTCACTACAGTGCAACAGTGAAACAGGACCCCTCTCAAACAGTGACGCGTTGCGCGGCATTCCGAACGTTGGTTAAGCGGCATATACCGGTATTGCGGTATCATCAAAATTCATATCATAACAAAAATAAATACCGGTATTCAGTATGAACTGGTATACCGCCCAGCACTAGCATACATATACAAGCTCCTTCAGTGTTATCAGCAGCTATCGCATTCTCCAGAGCTCATTTACCCTCCTCCATCCCCAGCTCCTCCTCTCATCCAGTCAGGATTTGGTATTCTGATTCCCCTTGAATCGGACTAAATTCCAGAATTATTTTATAGGACGAAAAATCCATTCTTTTAGAAGAATACGGTAAAAGAAAAAAACACCCTCCAAATTCGATATAACTCATTTGCACAAGACGAAATGAGTTAAGCCTGGCAGTTCTTGCTGTCAAACTGACAGTCTTAGGGTTTTTTCTTTTGTAGTTGTGAGCTCAAGAAAAGAAACAATTGTAAAAAAAAATTACATTCTATCTAAATTGATTTACGTGACTGGATATATTGTATCAAAAAAGTAGCACGCTTTGTGTAATACAGTTTAACAATTGTTTTATTGTGTAGAGGCGGAGGGCCATCGGTATAAGACCTGTCCGAGACAGTGAAATTGGTCCAGGACATACTAGGGAAGGATTCTCCTACTCTAGTCGGTATTGCTGGTGTTCCTCAAAGCGGCAGGTAAAATAATATAGATGAGCGCTCTTTTGTAGTATGATGTAAAGATACAGAGTTTGGGTAAGGTGCTATAATAATTTTAAATCTTTTTTTCAGCCTATCCACCCCAAATTGGAAGAATGTTCCTGGAGAGACAAGCCCCGCCCTCAGCCATCTAGCCGCAAGGTGAACGACGTGACAGCTGTGTCAAATTCTGTAACAAGTAAAAGAGTAAAAACAAAAACAAGTTTCACAATTCCATCGTTGATATTATGTTAAATAAAAAGTTATCTCTGTTTTCAGACATTCATCTGAGGAGAGAGGTTCGGGAAGTGTTACATCAGGGCTTGCTGTACTTCTTTTGCTGCAGAAGAGGAAAGCAGAGTTGGAGATTTCTAAATTAGAAATGCAAACAAAACTTGATTATGCAGAACAAAATACTGCAACACAAAATGAAACAAACTTGCTCAAGAGGGATTAATAATTTTACAGCCAGTAAGTGAAGAAGAGTAACACAAACCTTTATTTGTTGGTATAGGTTATTTATTATTCAAAGGATTTGTAATGGACCTAGATAAATATTTATTTTCTGTATATAATAATCCAGTGTAATTTCACTATTGTAAATGTTTCAATGTCTGTTTTTTTTTATTTTTCAATCTATAGGCTTAATTAAAAATCGTTTTATATTGAAGTGTTTTCATTTTACTTATTTTTATTAACGTATTCATTTACACAGCACTAATCTGGAAATTAATAGTTTATTGTACATATACATATTCTAGCCCACTTTAGGCGTTTTTTATAATTACTGTGGTATTTCCAGACATAAAACTTGTTAAAATAATAATAATATATATAAATAAACATTAAAGAATTTACAAAAAAAAACAACTATTTAAGCCAATAAATAATTCAAATGTATATATAAACATGCAGATTTAAATTCATAAAATGTATCAACTTTTTGTGGTGGGGCTAGTGAAAATGTAGGCAATATGAGCAGAAATCTTAACTACTGGCCTGACCAGGCTTGCAGAAAAAATATTGATTTACTACTAGTCAAATTTTCTGAAGTGGCAAGTTGGAGAAAACTTGGTGCAAACAATGTGTGCCGCGTTATAACATCTCTATGCATGTAACTTCTTTCATACATAAAGGCAGCATTTCACTAATTTTATTGATTTAAATAGCTAAGCTGAGGTTATTTCAATGAATTTTACCTGTGCAGCTTCTACTGGATTCCTAAAAGTTGTCATCAAACTTGAACGACAGAGATAATAGCTACTTTAGTGTTGCTTCATGTTACTAAAGAAAATAATGTTCAGTTCACAGCACATTTTGTTCCCAAATGACCTTGGATTTTACTGTCACCATTAATGTGACATTTCGAGCATTGTTATTTTGGTTGTATTGACTGAACCTCGGATGTTCTTGTCGTGTACAGTTACTGTGTGTGCGCCGGGTCTAGATTGATTCTCCCATCCTGCAGACGGCAGTGTGTGATAGGAGAGACGTCTGTTACGTTAAAACCACCATCGAGGAAGACATAGAAACTTTAATTTGAAAATGGCGTCGGACGTGAGCCGTGATGGTTCTGAAAATAAACGCAAACTAGACGAAGATGAAGGCGAAGGCGAATGGGTCGGGCCTCTGCCCAACGAGGCAACACAAACAAAAAAGAAAAAGGGTACGTTAAATGGACTTACAAAAAACAACCCGGAAGCGTCAAGTGAACTGCCTACCTAAGTCCTGGACAGCATTTTGGGCATTAAAGTGGGCTGTATTACGTCTAGATCAAAAGTTAATAATTGTATACAGTCGTTTCTATAACAGCGTGTGTTTTCATAACAGCTAAATGGTTTCATTTTACAGTTTTGTTCACAATGAGTTGTTTTATTAATGGAGCATATGTCTTCTTCTGCAGTTCTTGAGTTTGAAAGATTGTACCTGGACAATTTACCCTCTGCCTCCATGTATGAAAGAAGTTACATGCATAGAGATGTTATTACACACATTGTTTGCTCCAAGTAAGTTTTCTCCACCCTGCCACCTCAGAATAGTTAGGATTTCTACTCGCATTGCCTACATTTTCACTAGCCCCACCACAAAAAGTGTATTATTTTTATGAATTTAAATATACATTTGTAAATTGTAAATTCTTTAATATATTTTTAAAGGATTAACAAATATATAATTATTTTAACACGTTACCGCTGGAAATTCCACGGTAATTAATTATAAATATACAGGAGACTCCAAAACAAAACAAAAATCATCATCAGCCAGCTAGATAATTTCACTTAATTGACAAAGTTTTAAGAAATCCAGCAAACAGAATTTACAACCTTTATGTAGCACAAAAAACAAATGTTTAATTTCACAAGCTGCAAAATGTATTTAAACAATAATTAAATAAATTATATGATATAGTGCTGGCCAAATAAGGGCAAGCGACAGAAATGGCCTCACACTGGCCCTGGTCAAGCGGGCTTCCTTATTGCCGTGTCCTGGAGCTTATATGTAAATCAATACTCTGGTGCATTTATTTGCCTCCAGATATACTGATTATAATTTTCTACCATTCTAGAACAGATTTTATCATAACGGCAAGTCAAGATGGGCATGTGAAATTCTGGAAGAAGAAGGAGGATGAGGGAGTAGAGTTTGTCAAGCACTTCCGCAGCCACTTGGGTAAGTCTAGCAGTGGTAGTGGGTTTTTCCTTCAGAAACTGTATAAAAATATTGTGTAAATAATCTGGCTGCGGTTGTCTCTGGTGCGTAGGTGTGATCGAGTGTATTTCCGTCAGCGCGGAGGGTGCGCTTTTCTGCTCTGTGGGTGATGATCAGGCCATGAAAGTGTTTGATGTCGTCAACTTCGACATGATCAACATGCTCAAACTCGGGTAAAATCTTGCTCCTCTGTGTGTTTGCTATTGAATTTTTTTAACCCTCTGGTATTCCTCATTTAATCATGTCACCTTTATTTATATAGCGCTTTATACAATACAGATTGTTTCAAAGCAGTGATAACAGGAAAATTATTCATTTCGGTTGTACAGCAGCTCTAGATGAAAATAGTGTCATTGTTCAGCTGAGGATATTTCAGTGTTGTTGACTCAGTTCTGTTCATCAATTCGATCAAAAGATCATTTCATCTATAAAGCAGTTCTGCTAAAATCGGTGTTGTCAACGGACAGCTCCGTTCAGTTCTCATCCACCCCCCCCCAAACCGAAGATTATTATTGTGGGTTTATTTCTTAGTATGTTTTAGTATATTCATTAATGTTTATTTTTTAATATGTTGTATTTTGAGGAAATTTTAAGGTTCTAGACTAGAGAATATTCATCTATATTATGCATGATTTATCTTTATATGAAATCATGCCATTTAATAGAAGAAATATTTAATTTTAATTTATTCATACGGTTTTATTCTTAATTTTTAAAAAGGTATTTAAAATCCAATCCATCAAAGGCAGAGTGTGGCCATCTGATTTGTAGATTGTCTGTGTTTGGAAATGAATGTCCTAAAATATGAATTGTCCTAAAATATTGCTTTGTATTTTGTTGTATTTCACATTAATTTCCAAAGCTCACACGATTTAGTCTCTTAGAATCATAATTTTTTTGTGTATTTATACAGCAAGTTCTACAAAGTCACCAAGTTTCGTACTATTCCAATGAAGTAAAAAAAATTCTAAATGTAAATTTGTTTCAGTTTAAATTGACTAAAGACCACCAGAGGGTTAATAGTTTTTATTTATAATTTTTTTTCAGTTTCCATCCAGGCCAGTGTGAGTGGATCTATAATCCGGGCGATGCCATCTCCACAGTAGCCTGCTCGGAGAAATCCACAGGGAAGATTTTTGTATACGACGGACGTGGAAGTAATCAGCCCCTGCACAAGTTTGAAAAGATGCACACCTCGCCACTGTCTCAGATCCGCCTGAATCCAAAATATCGCGTCATAGTGTCGGCTGATAAAGCGGGAATGTTGGAATACTGGATGGGGCTCCCGAGCGATTTCAAATTTCCACGGCATGTGGGGTGGGAGTTCAAGACAGACACAGACTTGTACGAGTTTGCCAAATGCAGAACGTATCCCACCAGCCTGGTGTTCTCCCACGACGGCAAGAAAATGGCCACCATCGCCGTTGACCGCAAAGTGAGGATTTTCCGTTTCCTCACAGGGAAGCTGATGAGGGTGTTTGACGAATCATTAACCGTAAGTTAATGTTTTATAATTAGAATGATTATATATTCATAGATTTCAAGGGTTAACAAATGCACATTGGAAGAAGTTTGAGTAAGAATTTGTTGTCTCTGTGCAATGGCAGATGTTCACGGAGCTCCAGCAGATGAGGCAGCAGTTGCCCGATATGGAGTTTGGCCGCAGAATGGCGGTGGAGCGCGAGCTGGAGAAGGTGGACGGCATCCGACTGACCAATGTCATCTTTGATGAGACCGGACACTTTGTGCTTTACGGCACCATGCTGGGAATTAAAGTCATAAACGTGGAGACTAACAGGTAGAGAATACACAGCTGACAATGAAATGCATTCCATTGACGTGGCAGCATAACATCAAAACATTTTGAAATGTTTTCTCTGTCAAGGTGTGTGCGGATCCTGGGCAAACTGGAGAACATCCGTGTGGCACAGTTGAGTCTGTTTCAGGGAGTAGCCAAGGCCATGCAGGCAGCACCGACCATTGAGATGAAGGCCTCCGACAATCCAGCACTACAGAGCTCTGATCCAGACCCCACCATCTTCTGCACCGCCTTCAAGAAGAACCGCTTTTACATGGTGCGATTCCAAAAACCCATAGTGTATTTCCAATGCTATCCTGAAGCTTTGGTTTCTGTATATGTTACTATAGTGATTTATTTTTAGGTTATTATAGTGATTTCTGTGTATATAGGGCTTTTCAGACTTGAACTAGTTAACCCAGGATTCTGTTTACAAAAACCCAGGGTTATCTTGTGCTGTGTTCACGCCATGTTGTAATTACCATAATTACGCAATTACAACACAAAACTGTTCACACCTTCGAATTTGGAATTATGCGTTTCCATGGCAACACAACACCGAAGTTTAGAATTATGATAACCTGGGGTTGTAAGCGGGGTTTAGAACAAGGATAACCTGGGGTTTAGAACAAGGATAACCCTGGGTTAAAAGCAGTGTTTAGAATGATGGATAAACCGGGGTTGAAGGCAGGGATTAGAACGAGGATAACCCCGGATTAAAAGCAGTGTTTAGAATGATGGATAAACCGGGGTTGAAGGCAGGGATTAGAACGAGGATAACCCTGGGTTAAAAGCAGTGTTTAGAATGATGGATAAACTGGGGTTGAAGGCAGGGATTAGAACGGGTTAAAAGCAGTGTTTAGAATGATGGATAAACCGGGGTTGAAGGCAGGGATTAGAATGAGAATAACCCCGGATTAAAAGCAGTGTTTAGAATGATGGATAAACTGGGGTTGAAGGCAGGGATTAGAACGAGGATAACCCTGGGTTAAAAGCAGTGTTTAGAATGATGGATAAACCGGGGTTGAAGGCAGGGATTAGAACGAGGATAACCCCGGATTAAAAGCAGTGTTTAGAATGATGGATAAACCGGGGTTGAAGGCAGGGATTAGAAGGAGGATAACCCCGGATTAAAAGCAGTGTTTAGAATGATGGCTAAACTGGGGTTGAAGGCAGGGATTAGAACGAGGATAACCCTGGGTTAAAAGCAGTGTTTAGAATGATGGATAAACCGGGGTTGAAGGCAGGGATTAGAACGAGGATAATCCTGGGTTAAAAGCAGTGTTTAGAATGATGGATAAACCGGGGTTGAAGGCAGGGATTAGAGCGAGGATAACCCCGGATTAAAAGCAGTGTTTAGAATGATGGATAAACCGGGGTTGAAGGCAGGGATTAGAACGAGGATAACCCTGGGTTAAAAGCAGTGTTTAGAATGATGGATAAACCGGGGTTGAAGGCAGGGATTAGAATGAGGATAACCCCGGATTAAAAGCAGTGTTTAGAATGATGGATAAACTGGGGTTGAAGGCAGGGATTAGAACGAGGATAACCCTGGGTTAAAAGCAGTGTTTAGAATGATGGATAAACCGGGGTTGAAGGCAGGGATTAGAACGAGGATAACCCCGGATTAAAAGCAGTGTTTAGAATGATGGATAAACCGGGGTTGAAGGCAGGGATTAGAAGGAGGATAACCCCGGATTAAAAGCAGTGTTTAGAATGATGGCTAAACTGGGGTTGAAGGCAGGGATTAGAACGAGGATAACCCTGGGTTAAAAGCAGTGTTTAGAATGATGGCTAAACTGGGGTTGAAGGCAGGGATTAGAACGAGGGTAACCCCGGATTAAAAGCAGTGTTTAGAATGATGGATAAACTGGGGTTGAAGGCAGGGATTAGAAGGAGGATAACCCCGGATTAAAAGCAGTGTTTAGAATGATGGCTAAACTGGGGTTGAAGGCAGGGATTAGAGCGAGGATAACCCCGGATTAAAAGCAGTGTTTAGAATGATGGATAAACCGGGGTTGAAGGCAGGGATTAGAAGGAGGATAACCCCGGATTAAAAGCAGTGTTTAGAATGATGGATAAACCGGGGTTGAAGGCAGGGATTAGAACGAGGATAATCCTGGGTTAAAAGCAGTGTTTAGAATGATGGATAAACCGGGGTTGAAGGCAGGGATTAGAACGAGGATAACCCTGGGTTAAAAGCAGTGTTTAGAATGATGGATAAACCGGGGTTGAAGGCAGGGATTAGAACGAGGATAACCCCGGATTAAAAGCAGTGTTTAGAATGATGGATAAACTGGGGTTGAAGGCAGGGATTAGAGCGAGGGTAACCCCGGGTTAAAAGCAGTGTTTAGAATGATGGATAAACCGGGGTTGAAGGCAGGGATTAGAAGGAGGATAACCCCGGATTAAAAGCAGTGTTTAGAATGATGGCTAAACTGGGGTTGAAGGCAGGGATTAGAGCGAGGATAACCCCGGATTAAAAGCAGTGTTTAGAATGATGGATAAACTGGGGTTGAAGGCAGGGATTAGAAGGAGGATAACCCCGGATTAAAAGCAGTGTTTAGAATGATGGCTAAACTGGGGTTGAAGGCAGGGATTAGAGCGAGGATAACCCCGGATTAAAAGCAGTGTTTAGAATGATGGATAAACCGGGGTTGAAGGCAGGGATTAGAAGGAGGATAACCCCGGATTAAAAGCAGTGTTTAGAATGATGGATAAACCGGGGTTGAAGGCAGGGATTAGAACGAGGATAACCCCGGATTAAAAGCAGTGTTTAGAATGATGGATAAACTGGGGTTGAAGGCAGGGATTAGAGCGAGGGTAACCCCGGGTTAAAAGCAGTGTTTAGAATGATGGATAAACCGGGGTTGAAAGCAGGGATTAGAACGATGATGACCCAGGGTTAAAAGCGGGGATTAGAACAATGATAACCCAGGGTTAAAAGCGGGGTTTAGAGCGACGATAATCCGGGTTTAAAAGCGGGATAGAGCAGGGTTTAGGTAAAAAGCTGTGCTAACCCTCCTTTTAAATTAGAAGTGTGAAATGTTCCTTTACCCTGGGTTAAAAGCAGGGTTAAGAAAGACGGTAACCCAGGGTAAAGAGCTGTGTGAAAAGCCCTTATGTTACTTTCCATTGGTGTCCAGAAGAATCTGATACTCTAGAATCTTAAAGCTGTATTTTGTTTTTGAACAGTTTACTAAGAGAGAGCCTGAGGACACCAAGAGTGCTGATTCTGACCGTGATGTCTTTAATGAGAAGCCTTCTAAAGAGGAAGTGATGGCAGCCACACAGGCAGAAGGGCCAAAAAGAGTGTCAGACAGTGCCATCATTCACACCACAATGGGCGACATTCACATCAAACTATTTCCTGTGGAGTATGTTTTTATTTTTTTTGTATGTCATGTGACAGCAGTTTGGTCTGAGATGGCAGTACGTTTATGTTTTTTTTTTGTTTTTTTTTTGCGTCTCAGGTGCCCCAAAACAGTGGAGAACTTCTGCGTCCACAGCAGGAACGGTTATTACAACGGCCACATATTCCATCGTGTCATCAAGGTATGAGCACATGTAGAGCATTTCGATGTTTGCCTAAGTACAGTATTTGTGGCTGTGAGTTGAACAGGTGGCTTCTCATGTGTAGGGCTTCATGATCCAAACTGGAGACCCGACGGGCACGGGGATGGGTGGAGAAAGCATCTGGGGTGGAGAGTTTGAGGACGAGTTCCATGCCACACTGAGGCACGACAGACCTTACACCTTCAGCATGGCCAATGCAGGCCCAGGAACAAACGGATCGCAGTTTTTCATCACAGTCGTTCCAACTGTAAGACCATTATTTTTGGGTTGTTGATAAATAACTTGGGCTCTTTTTTTATGAAACATCAAAATTTAGGATATACACCTACCATTCAAATGTCCATTATTTTGAATTAAGTCTAACGTACCCACCAAGCCTGCATTTATATGATCATAAATAACTACACTGGCTTCTGATTTGCTGGGTAATGCATGTAGTATGACTTATTTTGCCATTGGGTTATAATTTCAGCAGCTGAGGCAGGAAACACCAAATCAATAATGAAATTGTTCAAATTAATAGTAAGAATAATTTGGAAAAAAATCTATATTTTTACCCAGCCCTAATTATTCAATTAAGCCAATGTAGTCATAAAATAAATGTCTCGCTGCTTTCACTTCTTGAATGTCATGTCAATTACAATGACTTTAGGAAAATCATTTTGAACTAACAGTTAATCCTAATTGTTTTCTGATTCTCTCTAAAATTAGCCCTGGCTTGATAATAAGCACACAGTATTCGGAAGGACCAGTAAAGGTATGGAGGTGGTCCAGCGGATCTCCAACTTAAAAGTCAACCCCAAAACCGACAAGCCATATGAAGACATCAGCATCATAAACATCACTGTCAAATAGATGTGCATTCTCAGCTGTACTCTTCCGATTTTGTAAAATAAAGTACCTTTTTTAATAATACTAATTGTCATAAGTGATGCATCATTCAGCGTTGTTTTTAATAGCATAACATTAGGAATGGTTATACAAAAAGCTGTCATCTAATCAACAACAAATGTGGGTGAACAGTGTGCTTCTTGAGGCTTCCAAAACTCATTAACAACAGGGAAAAGTCTTCACACATGCTTTTCCTCTAAGTACAGTTAGTCAACATTACATGGCAATGAGGATAAATTTTTCAAACCAAAGGATGGTTGCTAAACCTGCCTAATGCAGATAATGTGTCAAATAATGGAGCGTTTACATACGGCCACAGTTGCGTTATACATGAAGTATTTCGATAAATGTAAATTCATATAATGTAATGTTTTTGCTTTTAAGATAAGAAATGCTTGTTCCAACAAATGCGTTTAATAAGCAGTGGACTGATGAAATGGAAGCAGGTTTATACTTTCTTTTTTTTTTTCTTTTATGAACTACAATTCTCCTTTAAAATATAAATAATCAGTAACAATGTTTTTTTTTTGTTGCTACAAACACATCCTTCTCTCCATACATGGTGAAAATACACCTACACCCATGCATCAGTCTTAAGACCACAAAGTACATTTCAATAAATATTTACAGGCTCATTTAAAGCCCCCAAAATTCACAACAGCCATAATAAACAGTTGGAGACATTACGAAAAATGGTATGTCTTTAGGTGAATGTCACAACAACAAAAAAACATGTGTGGATCACATTTTGCCCCCAAAATAAAAAATGTAATTTTGCATAACAAAAAAAATGCAGAATTTGACATTTTCATAACCATTATGCACATTACACTCCTTACAGGTGTTTAAATCCATGTGATGATTTTAATATTTATTTATTTAATAACGATCCATAGTCAATACTACTACCATGTCTAAATACTTTACTATTTAAACAATTCCCATTATATTATGGTAATGAGGGTATAATGTGCTTGATTGTAATGAACAATGCTATAATGCAAAAACTCATTGCTCCTAAAAAAAAAGTTCCTTTTTTGATTATATTAAAGGGAAGCATGACCTATACATGTTGTTGACAGGTTTTGTGAAATTCAACCTATTTAATTGCATGTAACGTTTGATCAATGGCAATGGATTGGATCACATGACCTTTCCTATGATAGGGTTATTCTGACACAACAGGCACTTCACATTGCAGTAACCATGAATCTGGTGATTGAGCCTAGTTTCATCCTTATCTAAGGGGCTTTGCCTACGATTAAAACATTTAATAGATCTATATGAACTTTGTGCTGTTTGCACACATGATACTACAGGGATTTCATGAGAGTGTCTGTACAAAAATGACCAGTATATTTTGCTTAAGCACATCTAGAAATATCTCCAGGCATTAGTTATTATTAGGCGAATGAGCAAACTGACCTGGAAAAGACAAGCATCATAAACCAGATGTTACATTTCTATGTTTTGACAGAAGGGACAGTAAGTTTAGTTAGTCATGTTTGTTAACTTCTTTTCACAGGAATAGTTCAACATTATGGACTGCATCTTTAAATACATTTTTATTTACCAAACACAATTTCAACTCCGACTTTGTAAAAATAATGTATTTTTCTTTTTTTATACAGTAAAGCACTTCCAATGAAAGTCTATGGAGCAACCAAAGCAACTCCACTTGCCCCATAGGCCTCCATAGTAAATGTCAAAACATTATGTCAAAATAAAAATTGAGTGACGAGCTGAAATTATGTTTGGTGGCAACCATGTTGCCCTGTATTTATCCTGGAGTCCTCGCTTAATGCACTCCTATATGAGCTCCAATTATGTACACATTGAGACACGAGCGCACGCAGCAGCAGGTCTACTAATGTATGATGGTATGCCGTGGGTGAACATGAGCAGGATGACTGTGCAAATGACACGGACAAGCTTGAAAAAGTCTATTGAGAGTTGGTAAGCATCCCTCAGGCCACATCCAAAACTCCTGCGGCCACCAGCTGGCGTGAGAGCCAGTCCAGCCCCTCGTGTAGACCCATGCCACTGCGGGCGTCACAGCCCTGGATGTGCCAGCTGCGGCCGCAGCACAGTTTGTGTAAGCTCAGAAGCTCCGTCATCTCCTCCACGGACACCACGCCGGGAACGTCCTACAAAGAGACACATCAAATAGTCTTGGTCAAGGGTTGAATTCACAGCAAAGAGACATACTGGCAAAACCGGTTACATGCCGGGCTAGCGACTACTACACATTCCTCCAGGGTTGCTGACATCACCAGCCCCAATATTTACATAAACCCCTCCTCCGAGAATATGAAATAAGGGGGGGCGAGGCCATTTTGTATCGCCGCGGGGAATAGTTGTTGTGGTAGGCTAGTTAGTAGGCTGGAGTGTTGTTGCCAATGCCGACGAAACGCTGTTATTTTCATCCGGATTGCAGGTCCACTTTGTTCAGCCTTCCTAGGGACGGGGGTGCGTTTAACATACAACGTTATATGCATGCGTGTATGAGACAGAGGGGAACACGGTCGCATTTGCAGCAGATATATGCTGCCTATCATAAATCAAAGCACGAGACAGACAGGGGTCGGAGGAGAAGACCGGAAAATGTGACATAATGGACAATATTCGTCTGTATTTGCAATACACGAGCCGCGGTTCAGCTGTGTGAGACAAACACTGCCAGTGTGAGATGGGCGCGCGCGGCTCCCACTGCACATTTCACAGAGGAAAGCTTCCACAATCTTCAATGAAAAGAGTTCAATGAAGGATTCTTACAACGGCTTGTCCTGAAAGATGGATTTAAAAACAGAAGCTGTTTACGGGCCACAACCTACAAGTATGATTTATTTTTCGTCGATGTGTTTTCCTGTAATAGTTTGTGTTGTTAATTGTACGTTGTAGCAAGGAAGTAAACAGATGACAACGCTCATTTGGCTCTGCAAACCAGTTTGTTAAATGCTCATTCATACTTAACGTTATCCGACAAACACTTAACGTTACAAACTTTTTAAAATCTCAACAGAGAACTTGGCATTAGTGTAAATTATTCTTTGATTAGAGCTTTTATGTATTGTTTATCTACAGGCATGCTTAACATGGTTCTGTGTTTGATTTGGATACTATAGTAAAGCCAATGTTTAGTGTTCGTTCTTGCGACAGATATTTGGCAAATCGTTCTAAAAATACAAAAGTAAGGGTGCCATTCAGTAGTGATCACTATAGATCCGCAGTCTTTACTCTTGAGGACTGAACAGGTTCTGCTCGATCATCTTCACTAAAATTGTCTGGGTCTGATTCGGGCTCAAATTGGTATGGTTTTTACATTTTACCATTATACTACCCAAAGCACAGGCTACCGGTAAAGGTAAGGGGCGTGACGTTTCTGACAAACGTGCACTAGGCGGTTAGCGAATCACAACACACTGGGCCAGCTAACCAATCTGAGCCCATTGCGTATTTTTGAGGGACTGGCTTCATACAACCCGGAAACCATCAGACCGTTTTTACAAGGAGGGACAGGTAAAATATATGAAAAATAATGCAATTTTTTAAAAACGAAGCATGAACACGTTACAGTGCACCCCACAAACACAAGCAAGCCTTCGAAAGAATGTGTTTTACCACCCCTTTAAAGCTGCACTATGTTAAAATTTTTCAGTAAAATATCCAAAAACCACTAGGCCAGTGTTATACATTTTGTTCAGTTGAGTACTTAAAATATCCCAAACGTTTCCAACTATTTGTAAATTATGAGACAATTACTATTTTACCCAAGGAACCGGGACGTGTGAGGGAGTCGCCTGTCAATTGCGTCATATCTGCGTTACCCTTGGTTTCCGGTTTTGTTTTGCAGAAACGCTTTACTCTGACTGCAGTGTGCAACAAGCGTCATAGCAGCCGCCGAGCGAACACACAGAGTAATGTCAAAGCTTAGTTTTCAACACACTCAGGTGTATCTAATACAATAAATTGTATATATCCTGCACTTGCTGCTATTGCACTTCTGGTTAGACCTAAACTGCATTTCGTTGCCTTGTACTTGTGTAATGACAATAAAGTTTAATCTAATCTAATCTAATCTAAACAGAGCTGCGTTACCTCATACTCATGACTGGTAAAGCGGAAGTGGCGCTGGTGACTGTGTCATAATAAAAGTCCCACTGCTCGCGAGGCGTGTGTTGCGTTCATCTTATTAACAATCGCTCCAGCGGCCTTGCTCAGCTCCCATAATACTCAGTCCTGCTCTGCTTCATACTACAGTAACGTTAATAATCGCATCCATGAACATGATTTCCGGCCGAGTCCTATCCCGATTCTTTTCCACCAGCTGTGAGGTGAAGACCACATCCCAAGATTCTGTGTTCAAACGTGGCGTCATCAAACTACGCCTTTGTTTTGAATAGGCGACCTCTAGTGGACAGAAAAGTTACAGTGCACCTTTAATTGAAGTTGAAAATGTTTAAAGTGGATTGGATCGTGAAGCGCAACACATTTGCAGCCAATCAGCAGTAGGGGGCGTGTCCACTTATGATAGGGGAGGAGAGATTGAGCAAGAGGGAGATTTGAAGAAAGAGAGAATATAACTGGAAGAAGGGTTTCAGATCAGGCAAGAGCTTTAGGACCCACGTTAATATCAGAAAAGCTTTCCAGTGCTGGAGAGACCCAAGCGGGAAGGCCTGAAAACGGATGCTGAGATTGTGTTGTTCCTGCTGCAAGTAATATTAGTTGAGTTCATTTCTGGTGACTAACTACGAACTCCTGCTTATATGCTTGTGTATTGGATGTTTTTTTTTTTGTTCTTCCTTGTCGTTTGTTCGCCATCTACGCTTTATTTTCCTTTGCTTCTGCTATGATAAAGAGACATCCATTCTTGCATTGCATGTTTGTGAATTTTGGGGGCGGAGCAATGAAGGGAGGGGTGTGTTAGTTTGGGTTGATTTCAAATATCAACAATGATTTTTAGAAATCACTTACTGCACCTTTAATATTACTCAGTTAAGGTGCCCTTGTTACAATCTAAAGTACTCTTTCCCCACCATTGACAGAATTTTGCAGCCTTCCGTGTTTTCACTGTTATATAGTAGGGGGCGCTATTATGCAACTTATGAAAGAGTAGAGAATCTCCAGATCAAAACAAAATGTATTATTTGTAATTACTAAAATTATGTAATTAACAAAAATTAAAGGCATTAAAGGCTATGCTCACAACAAAAATAACAATAAAGCATTTATTCACATCCATTACCTGTTTGTTGGCAAAGATGAGCAGCAGAGCATCTCTGAGCTCTTTCTCTGTCAGCAGTTTGGCCAGTTCACTGTGAGACTCCATCAGCCGGTCTCTGTGACAGCTGTCAATCACAAACACCACCGCTGGGAGACATAACAAATGACCAGCTTCAGTCATACACACTCATTTATGTGCAAGTCATGTGAATTTCATTTTGAAGCCGCGCTGAAGTGAGAACTCCAGAAGCAGCGCGAGTGGTGTGTTACCTTGTGTGTTCAGATAGTAGTGTTTCCACAGTGGACGGAGTTTATGCTTGCCACCCACATCCCAAATGGTGAATTTCAGGTTTTTATATTCAACAGTTTCGACATTAAAACCTAAAACAGAAATAGAATCCTTTATTATCTAAACACAAACGCACGTTTGCATTTGTGTACATTTATTGACGTTACATGAGGTACCTATGGTCGGTATGGGCTGCATAAACTCATCTTGCTTCAGTTTGAAGAGTATAGTAGTTTTGCCAGCTCCATCTAAGCCCAAAGTCACAACCCGGATCTCCATCTTTGGACCAATGTGCACACGGTTGTCCTGGAAAAAAGACAGACTCGTCCGTTTTACTACGGATTAAAAGCACCTTCAAACGCATCATACATCACTACACAAAACTCAGCTAATAACAAAACCAGACGAGGCAAAGTTAGTTCATGTTGTAAAATGTCATGTAAATGCCAAGGTCCTGGAACAAGGAATGGTAACGGATCCAGCAAGTTAATGGGGTAAGGAAAGGTAACGCCGCAATCTCACACACCACACATCCTTAAATTCCCTTTTCTTAAAGATGGTCGCTTCTGCAACACCAGTGGCACTTAACAGATTTACAAAAATATAGTCTATTTTCAAAATACCATGCAAACGACTCTTTTGAGCATCGCACCTCCTTCAACTCAAACATCACAATCACAGCTCTTACAGGTGCTTGTGAAGCCCTCTCTCAACTGATAAAAGTAGGCTGCTTTCAATAAAAGGCCCAACATATTAGGAATAATTTTAGTTGTGTTGCTTTGTGTCATGAGTAATATAGAGCAAACGCTAACGTCTTGTTTATAATAAACTCATCTAATGTTTCTGCACTGGAGTATTTTCAACATGATGCACCATAACTATTTGAGGCTGTTTACACTGGACAAGACAAAGTAAACACTATAAACTGGTACATCTAAACGGGTGCATGATGATGCTGTATTGAAAAGTCCATTGTAGCATCTCCGTTCACTTCGACGTGTTCATGACCCGTTTAAACTCTGAAGCTCTAAAATGCAGTGAATTTTGGCTTGCACTTCTGTAAACGAAAGTAAATGTCTTTTCTCATGTAACACATCAGTCATGGGCCTGACTTTGCCCTCCTACGTACTTCCGCTCAATTTTCATTTTCCCTCAGCACTCCATCTGGGATTGCGGTATATTCTCTGGTTTCCTCCGGTCAAATTTTAACTTGTCAAATCAGCGAACAGAGGGAGTGGCTGAGAACGATGATGTTGATGTCGTGCGCTAGTTTGTGATGACATGCGTCACGACTAAACATTAGCAATTGGTTTTGGCAGATTCAGAGTGGCTCTGGGCAGATCCAATAGTTTTAAACTTCAACAGAGTACCCGCTTTCAAGGAAGTTAACGCTTGTCAATGGAGAGTGGCCAGACTCTCTGTACAAATGAAATGTACGAGAGTCTGGTAGGACCAGGCTACAGTCATGGACCCACAGCGACTAAACACCCTCTGGCTCTGCCTCCTACAGAAGCCACGCCCCAAACTCTTGCTGCTGCTTCTTGAGCTGGAAAATGATTGACCGATCTCAATGTTTAGATAGTGCCTGGAGGCTCAATGTTTAGACTTCTGGGGGAGATAAACCCATGAATGGCATACTAATAGTAGACAAAGAACAATAAACTGAATCAAATTTATTTTAACATAAAAATATTTCACCTTTAAATATTTTATAAAAATAAGTATATAACATTGCATTACAATGCTTGATCTGTGTGCAGTGCACAGCTTGAGGCATGTTTGTTCGAATAAGGGACGGTCACACACTGACTTTCATTCACACACATGCAAATGCAGGAAGATACATAAACTCTTGCAAAGTTTGCTGTGCACCAGGTTCAAGCAAAGTCCCTTTAAGACAAGTAATTTCACTCGGCGGCCATCTTTGAAATGCAGAGGCAAAATGCATCTCGCTCTTTAAACGGGGAAACGTCAAATTCTCCAAAACTGTTCATCAAGCTTACGATTAAATTTCATATATGAAATCAGCAATGAAACAACAACTGTCTCATACATTTTCCAATCACTCGAATCATGACAAAAAAATTGCATTTTTTCAGGCTGGACCAAGCTAATGCACATGCGCAGTCCTAAGCGCACATCTCAGAACACTACTGACTGTTACTATAGGAACTGGAGCTTCTAACGGCAGCTGCAGTGATGCGATGACTTTACAAATCGCCGATTGACTCTTATTTAGAAGGCGGGACCTCTTCCACCATATTGCGCGTTGCACTTTCTCCCACTCATAGTAATATGAGTGTGCTGTCTTTCTATATATAAAGTATTTGGTTCAAGTTTGGTGAACTCTGAATTTAGAATTCATGTGGAGATGTCTGACCAATAGAAGATCGATACATCACAGCATGACCTCTTAACTAATTTCAAAGATCACAAACTGGAAAGTGGGTTGTATCATTTTTAGTGGAGGGCCAATATCGCTGTTAATCTATTCTCAAAGTTGGGTTGGGAGCTGGGTCTATACTATGCAAGCTATGATGACTTTCACCTTGATATTTTAGCATGGATGTATACCTAGCCGAATTGCACTGTAGGGGGCGAGAACGAGTCTTCGAACCTGTGTGTATGCATACTGTGAAATTACCACATCAAACGTGACGTGCTAACATGGATGCAGCTATGAAGCCACCGGGTTTGCTTCAGGGAAAATTTATTTTTAAGAAGCTTCCCAATGGAAACCTCGACAAGACTAAGGTTGTTTGCAGCTTGTGCAATGCGGAATTAGTTTACTGTTGGAGTTCTTCCAGTCTCAAGTACCACCTAAACGCAAAGCATCCCTTAGCTAATGCGGAAGATGCCGGGCCAAGCACTGATGTAGCGCAGGGGAAGAGTCGTCGTCAAACTACTATGTTTGAGTGCAACCGAGGCAAGCCTGTCAGCACAGCTCTATCAGCCAAGCTAACTAATCTCCTCGCTCAGTGGATTGCCACCAACTGCCGGCCCATCAGCGTGGTTGAAGATGATGGGCTCGAGCTTGTTCTCCAGGCGGCCACAGGTGACCCATCTTACAGTTAGTAAACACATCTTATTGAACATAATTTATTTTCATCACCAATTATCATAGTAGAACAGCTTTCTCAAGCAGTTTGTGATGCATTTTGGAAACAGGAGATGAGCCCCTGGTCTAATGTGCCACCTGGCTTGAGAAACGCGTTCTCAAAGACTTACTTTTAGTCATTATTTGGGTAGCACACATATTCTGAATGCCTTCGGCAGAATTCAAATGAGCCATTTTGATCTAGATTAATTCCAAAATTACAGTGAGATTAATCTAGATTAAAAAAATAAATCTATGACCACCACTAATAATTTTACATTTTTGGTTTATTCGTACGTGTTAAATGTTCATTTTATGTTTTTATAAAAGTCATCACTTAGATCACAAAATGGTCTAAAGTACCTTAGTGAAAGTTACAGGGATGCCTGCATCCAGTTGAATGTGGTCAGCCAACTCTGTGAACTGCTGCTGCTGTTTCTGAAGTGTCTCTAGTAGTCGGTTGATCTCCTGTTTCGCCAAAACCACCCTGCAATCATCCTAACAAAAAGCAAAAACTCAAATTCCTGAACTGCTTATGATCCAACTGATTCAGTCACGTGACAGAGTCTGTACCTGCTGCAGTGTTTTCTCGCAGTGCAGACAGGCAGTGGACACCTGCGACAGCAGTATGGTCATGTCCTCCTGCTGCTGTCGAAGCCAAATCAGCCTCTCTCGGACATGTGCGTCCACCACGCTGAGAGCCATCTCCTCTTGACGACACAATGTCTCGTGTAGATCAGCAAAATAGGCACGTACGCAAGACCGGGCGCTCTCTGCTGTTCCTGGAACCTGAGTAGAAACCAAGATGTGAAGGAAAGCTTACTCGGACGCAAATGTTTTAGGCGATTACGATCACCCAAAAACGCTCTCATACATGTTCAGTGTGGGCCATGCCCATGCTGTCCTCCACAATCTGCTCTCCTCCTTCAATCTGCTGCACAATGCCCACTAGTTTCCTGGAGTACTCTGACACTTCCTCTGTGAACGTACGGATGCAGTGTGCCATATCCAGGATGGACCCTCGAATCTGGTTGGCTTCACCCTCTAGTACAGCATGCTGGTAAAATATTTTCATGAAAAGAGATCAGGGAACAAGTGACTGAAAATGTGAATAGTGATGGGTACAAAATATTGAATTTGGAATTAGAAATCTTTGACAGCTGTAGGCTATAGATAAATGAACTAAATAAATAACTTTTTTACAACAGAAATGAACCATCACTGAATTTACAGTTCATCCGAAAAGTATTTACAGCGCTTCACTTTTTCCACATTTTGTTATGTTACAGACTTTTTCCTAAATTAATTAAATTCATAATTTCTACAAACATAAGTTCTAAAAACAATAGCCCATAATGACAATGTGAAAGAAGCTTGATTGAAATCTTTGCAAATGTATAAAAAAATTAAATTAAAATAAAAAACGGAGAAAAAAATGTTTTACATAAGTATTGCTTGATACTTTGTTGACGCACCTTTTGCACCAATTACAGCCTCAAGTCTTTTTGAGTCATTCACAGAGTTGTCCCGTAGCCACTCCTTTTTTATCTTGGCTGTGTGCTTAGGTTTGTTGTCCTATTGGAAGAGGAACCTTCGTCCCAATCTGAGGTCCAGAGAACTCTGAAGCAGGTTTTCATTAAGGATGTCTCCGTACATTGCTGCATTCATCTTTCCCTCGATCCTGACTAGTCTCCCAGTTCCTGCCGCTGAAAAACATCCCCGCAGCATGATGCAGCCACCACCATGCTTCACTGTAGGGATGGTATTGGCCAGGTGATGAGCGGAAACCTGGTTTCCTCCAGCCATAACAATTGCCATTCAGACCAAAGTCTTGAAATCTTTGTTTCATCAGACCTGAGAATTTTGTTTCTCATGGTCTGAGAGTCCTTCAGGTGTCTTTGGCAAACTCCAGACGGGCTCTCATGTGCCGTCTGACCACTCTACCATAAAGGTCTGATTGGTGGAGTAGGGGTGTCGAAATTAATAGTTTCTTCAATGCATTGCGGTATCGGTTCAGTAATAGACCATAACCGATTATAATGTACTGATTATTTTCTGACATCATTTGTTATATACTTGCTTTGTCGCGGTAGCATACAACGGCAGAGGGAGGTGAGACACGAGTGCAAGTAATTCAAATGCTCCAACTACTTTAAAAGCCGACATCCGGGCACATTTCGGCTTTTATGAACAACCTGGTAAGCACAACCTGGAAAACACATGTTCTGTGTGTAAATCAAAGCTATCTGATTTATCAAAATGATTTCATTTACACTCGGGCACATAAATGTATCTCCGCAAAATGGATACAAACCCGATCTTCAATTCTTGCACTATATGCAGATTTATTGGAGTTCACGTCACCGAAAACAACAGATATGAGCTGCATTATATTGATCATCAGCAAATTTAAAAAACAAAGACCGCAATAGGAGAGAGAGCGGCAACAGCCCTGGTAAGATCATTCAGTTTCTTTACTTTTACTGAATATGATTGTATGTTGAGCACCTACCGCCTTTACTTTCGGTAGTTTGTGCGCTGCCTTGATGAAGAGATAACGCAGCTGCTCGTCTGCGGCGATGCGTTCTTCACTAGCGCTGGCATATCGGGCTATAACATGTCATATAGCCTATAACACACTCTCACACATTAATTTTTTAGCAGTGTTGGGAGGAGTAAAATTTACATATGTGGTTTCAACAACCAGATGCATTTAGTTTTGTTTGATAGATTCAAGAAGCGCGTTTTCTTTGAGCAGGTAAAATTTAAGGTTCAGTTCATATAACTGACTGACAAAATTGTATACATGTGGATGCAGTGCATCGTCAATGCATTGTGATATCGAATTGAACTGAATCGATGGCATGATAATCGTAATCGAACCATACCATGAGACCCGTGTAGGTTCACACCCTTATGGTGGAGTGCTGCAGAGATGGTTGTTCTTCTGGAAGGTTCTTCTCTCTCCACAGAGAAATGCTGGAGCTCTTTCCGAGTGACCATCGGGTTCTTAGTCACCTCCCTGACTAAGGCCATTCTCCCCCGATCGCTCAGTTTGGCCCGGCAGCCAGCTCTAGGTGTTTCCTAACGTCTTCCATTTACAGATGATGGAGGCCACTGTGCTCATTGGGACCTTCAACGCTGCGGAAATTGTTCTGTACCCTTCCCCAGATCTGTGCCTCGACACAATCCTGTCTCTGAGGTCTACAGACAATTCCTTGGACTTCATGGCTTGGTTTGTGCTCTGACATGCACTGTTAACTGTGGGACCTTTTATAGACAGGTGCGTGCCTTTCCAAATCATGTCCAATGAACTGAATTTACCACAGGTGGTCTCCAATCAAGTTGTAGAAACATCTCACACCTTTTGAACACCTGTCTATAAGCTAGAATTCTGACCCTCAAAGACCTGTTAGTCTGCCTTTAAATGTCCACCTCCACTCCATTTATTATCCTAAATTAGATGCACCTGTTTGAGGTCGTTAGCTGCATAAAGACACCTGTCCACCCCATACAATCAGTAAGAATCCAACTACTAAAATGGCCAAGACCAAAGAGCTGTCCAAAGACACTAGAGACAAAATTGTACACCTCCGCAAGGCTGGAAAGGGCTACGGGGAAATTGCCAAGCAGCTTGGTGAAAAAAGGTCCACTGTTGGAGCAATCATTAGAAAATGGAAGAAGCTAAACATGACTGTCAATCTCCCTCAGACTGGGGCTCCATTCAAGATCTCACCTCGTGGGGTCTCAATAATCCTAAGAAAGGTGAGAAATCAGCCCAGAACTACACGGGAGGAGCTGGTCAATGACCTGAAAAGAGCTGGGACCACCGTTTCCAAGGTTACTGTTGGTAATACACTAAGACGTCATGGTTTGAAATCATGCATGGCACGGAAGGTTCCCCTGCTTAAACCAGCACATGTCAAGGCCGTCTTAAGTTTGCCAATGACCATTTGGATGATCCAGAGTAGTCATGGTATAAAGTCATGTGGTCAGATGAGACCAAAATAGAACTTTTTGGTCATAATTCCACTAAACATGTTTGGAGGAAGAAGAATGATGAGTACCATCCCAAGAACACCATCCCTACCGTGAAGCATGGGGGTGGTAGCATCATGCTTTGGGGGTGTTTTTCTGCACATGGGACAGGGCGACTGCACTGTATTAAGGAGAGGATGACCGGGGCCATGTATTGCGAGATTTTGGGGAACAACCTCCTTCCCTCAGTTAGAGAATTGAAGATGGGTCGAGGCTGGGTCTTCCAACATGACAATGACCCGAAGCACACAGCCAGGATAACCAAGGAGTGGCTCTGTAAGAAGCATATCAAGGTTCTGGCGTGGCCTAGCCAGTCTCCAGACCTAAACCCAATAGAGAGTCTTTGGAGGGAGCTCAAACTCCGTGTTTCTTAGCGACAGGCCAGAAACCTGACTGATCTAGAGAAGATCTGTGTGGAGGAGTGGGCCAAAATCCCTCCTGCAGTGTGTGCAAACCTGGTGAAAAACTACAGGAAACGTTTGACCTCTGTAATTGCAAACAAAGGCTACTGTACCAAATATTAACATTGATTTTCTCAGGTGTTCAAATACTTATTTGCAGCTGTATCATACAAATAAATAGTAAAAAAAAAATCATACAATGTGATTTCTGGATTTCTTTTTTTTTAGATTATATCTCTCACAGTGGACATGCACCTACGATGACAATTTCAGACCCCTCCATGATTTCAAAGTGGGAGAACTTGCAAAAATAGCAGGGTGTTCAAATACTTATTTTCCTCACTGTATGTGCATGTGATTTTTTTTATTTATTATAAATTTGCAAAGATTTTAAACAAACTTCTTTCACGTTGTCATTATGGGTATTGTTTGTAGAATTGAGGGGAAAAAATTAATTTAATCCATTTTGGAATAAGGCTGTATCATAACAAAATGTGGAAAAAGTGAAGCGCTGTGAATACTTGACACCATTTTCTTCTAGATCTGCTGTACAGCCGGAAAAAAAATTGTTGTTGCATTATTTTCCTGTTATCAATGTAAAGCTGCTTTGAAACAATCTGTACTGTAAAAAGCGTTGTATAAATAAAGTTGACTTGACTTGTTTTAGTTAAGATTGATAATGAATTGCAATAGAATCAAAAATGTGTTAATGAGAATCAAATTGAACCAAGAAATCCAAGCCACTATCAATGCCTAAAGATTAATGAATGGTTGTGAATTAAGTTGCATTTAAGTTCTGTACCTTATGCCCTTGGTGTTTTCCATACTCCTTGCACACGCAGCACATGAGCGGCCCAGGCTGGCAGCCATCTTCCAGGCAGACAAACTCAATGGCGTGCACCTGGTGCTGCGGGCAGAGCATCTTCTCATGGGGCTTGTCTGCCAGGGGCACACGCCGGTGCTTGGCCAGCGTTCGGGTGGAGTGGGTGAGCTGGGAGCACTCAGCACACAGGTGTGTGGCACACACCGTGCAGTACATGGAAGCAGTGTGAGTCTCATCCTCATCACAGCGGATTACGCACTAATGGAGGCATGGCACAAAAAAAAACTCAAATTCATGATAAAATCACTGTAACACACAGCCTAAATAATTGCTTTGATAAAAATGAGTCAACATCAATATGATAAAAGTGTTCAATAAATAATACAATTATTCTTAAGACAAAAATATAATATATTTAACAGTAATAATAATCATAAAGAATATTCATAATTATTATTATATAAATGATTATTTATTGTTAATATAAATACACATTTTAAAACTGAAATTGCATATTTCTAACCTCGCCCATCTCACGAAGTGCATCCTCTGACATGCCTGACTGATTGGTGGCCCCATTCTGTAGCCGTTCAAGCAATTCTAGCAGGGCAAAGTTCTTCTTTAGGCCCCACACACCAGAGTCTCCTGCAGAGCAAAACAAGAAAATGTTTCTTCCCACTACAGAAAGCCTGAATACAGAATAATACCGTTATTATAAAGAATAATATGGAGTCATGAAACTCACCCAGCTCTGTGACCTGTCTGTCAAAGGGGCAGCGAACTGCCCTGCCGTGAAGAGGCAGACGGGTCAAGCAGTCATGACACACCGTGTGTCCGCACAGCAGCAGCCGCGGCACCTTGTCCCCTTGTAGAGAAAACACATCCTCGCACACACCACACTCCAACACCTTAACAATAACATGCATACATGTGATTAAAATGTATTGACTTATTTTAAAGATCTAACAAGCTTCTTTTTGTTATATTTTTGTCCAAGGGCATTATTTCCTTTTAAAATAATTTGATAAATTCATGACATATATGTTCATGACTTTATTCTTATAAAACCCATTTAGTTTTAATTCATTTTTACAAAAATGTACTTGGTTTGTTATCTTAACTGTCCGAACAAATGAACAGATTAAGAAAATTATTTAAAATGGTGTCTGAATAATATTTGTTAAGTACTATGGCATCATTTTAGGTTTGAAACTTTTCATATAAACAAATTTTATAAATATCAGTAGTTTAAAAGCTGTTGGGATGATTTTTTTAAAAAAAACTTTACTCCAGCAATTTGAATATTCTCAAATGTCAATGTGGCACAACTGCAAACACAGCTATTTTATTATGAATTGACAAGTTAATAACAGTAAATGATAATGCATCATCCAGAGGACTTATTGTGGCAGAATGAAAAGGTTTGTATCTAGCTCAAATACTGGTAAAAACGGTTAATTTCAAGTATGGGTAGGTTTGTACACTTTCCATGTCAGGTGGTACAACTATTTGGTTGTACTGCTTGACATAAAAACAGTCAAAAAATGTATTTAAACACTTTGAAATGTTATTAGAAACTTGGTTAAACACACTGGTCATGACTCAAAAATATGTATTCCACATATATTATATATATATATATATATATATATATATATATATATATATATATATGCAACTAATTTAAATAACCTAAATTTAATTTAATATTTAGAAGCAATAATTACTACTAAATTGTATCATGCAGCGACATTGTACGCATTTAAAAGAATAAACCTGGAGTACAACCTATGTAAACATGTATAACTTCGTAATTATATAATTATCCTTAAACGACCCTATATGAGTAGAAGGCGCTTACTGTGTTTTGAGGCACAGTCCCCTTTCTAGTGCTTTGACCAGTTGGTCATTTAGCTAGCCAGGTAACCCATTCAACACCACTGTCATACATGTACATATATCAATACAGCACATTTATTTCATAACGACGTGTTTTTAATCGTGTCCGGAGATTTTAAATGAGTACGTTATGTAACAGTGTATTTAATATAAAAACAGCAGTGACAGTTTTGAATGATGCTATCATTAGCGTGCTAACGCCCTGCAGAATCTAACTGAACTCCACCGGGACAAAAAATAACATCCCACTGATGATTTTTCATAAGCTACACATCTGGTATAATAGTTATTTATGTCATGTGCGTCATACCTTCACCGCATTAGCAGTGGTTCCGCGGCCGTGTCTCACACACGATTCCATCGACGCCTGTTTATTTACACCGACAGCAGCGGCCATCCTCGGACTGAACCATCTTATGATACGTCGGTGTGAACACATTTACATTTAGTCATTTAGCAGACGCTTTTATCCAAAGCGACTTACAAATGAGAGCAATAGAAGCAGCTAGAACAGTCAAGGGCAACAGTATACATACTGTTACAGAACACCACATACTGCTTTTGGACAAGTTCAAGTTGTCATACAATAAGTAAAGAAAATAAGTGTAGTATGTGTATTTGATCATTATTCGTATTATAATAAAAAATATAGCATTTGTTGTATGTCTGAATAAAATGTACCGTTCTTGTCACAAAGTCACCCCTCTATGGCAATGGATCAGTCCGTCAGCTGTTTCCTTCTATGTCGTGCAGCTAGTGTATTAAATGTATTAAAGAGAATCAAAGACTGTATTAAATACTAATTGATCATTTACATTTATGAAAAGAACGAGCAATCTCAAGATGGTATTATTAGGCAAATTCAACTGCAATCTGAATGAGACAATATCTATTAAAATTTGGCACGGGCTGGTTTTATTGTTAGATCAGATCTCAAATTTCCTCTCTTATATACAACATGTATCCCAAACAGGGCCTGAAATTAATGCTGCGTTCCAGGCGGGTTTTTGAGCCTGTAAGTTACGACTTCAAACCACGACTCACGACTTTGTAGCATTCCAGGCAAAGTCACACCAAACTGCCTGAGCCGTAGCTAGATGTAAACAAAGAATGGCGAACCTTACGGGGATTATGCTCATTTACAATAATTTCTATCGCCAAAGGTGCTTACACCATGCTTATTTGAGGGAAACGGAGGAGAAAAAATTGTGCATAAGGCAAGAGAAGCTGTTATACCTTTTATTTTACGTTATTTGCATATTTGGAAATGTATTTGGTATTCATTTATTCTTGCACTCCATGGCCTGAAAACTAGCTAACACTAGAAAAGCTGCTGATAATGCATAACATTTGCGGATAAATAACATTAGAGCAATACCTTATATTTGATTTTTAATGTACGACTTTCATAAACACCGCGTCCATAGGGGCTGCCATTGTTGCTTCGCGGGCTATGTGACATCAGATCTCGTAACTGGGAGTACATCGATCTAGTACGAGTTCACGGGTGGGAAGTCACGGGTTTGACTGCTGTTCCAGTGCACTTTCACGGGTAGAAGGTTGGAAAAACACGGGTTACGGGTTGCCTGGAACGCGGCATAACACCCGACCACGCGCCAAATGCGGGTGAATTTTTCAATTGGCGGGTAACACTGTCAATCTACCTGCCAACGAAGAATTGAGTGATTCATTGGGCAGTTTGAGAGGATGCGACTACGTTCAGGCTATCGCAAGGCTCTCAAGTTTTGAACTGAGTTCAGAGTGAGATTTTGGTGACGGCAGCAGGGGTTTGGGTGGGGACGAGGTTCTGATCTGAAAAATTAGTATAAATAAATAATATTTTGTGTGTGTGTGTGTGTGTGTGTGTGTGTGTGTGTGTGTGTGTGTGTGTGTGTGTGTGTGTGTGTGTGTGTGTGTGTGTGTGTGCGCGCGCGTGTGTGTGCATAGTATTAATTCTTGCATTTCTCTATTTCAAAGATGTCAGGGAAGAGGCAAATTAATAATCCATAATAATTTGGAATATTTTTTTTTTCAGAATTTACTGGTGTTGTTAATATAATTTATTCTGAAGCAATAGTCTCACCAGTGTTCAATCAGCTTTGACATATTTAAATCTGCATATTTTTGATATTTTTACCTTTTATGAAGGGCATTTTCCCATAATATTATTAAATATAGGCTATGCTTCAGCTTTCATTTTATATTCTTAAATTTGATTTATAAATTACATTAGAATAAGACACTTTAGGGCTGTTGCCAATCAAATTAAATAATTTACACTGAAAAATGTTATGAGATTGTTTTAAATATTTTTGAATATACAAATAAGAAATATTGGAAAGAAAACATTAAATTAAACCACCAGTAGGTGGCAGAATGTAAACGTTGTTGTTGCGGGATTATCTAAATCTTACCCAGATACAGCAATGCTATTTTCTGATTGGCTGTTCGGTAGTTATATTTTTTATTTGATTGGCTGGTGCGTGGCAGGGCCTTCTGAACTCTATTTGGAACTCACTTGATTCCTCTTAATAGCGGCGCAACTTGGTGGGCATTATCCTGGAATTTTCTCTGCGTGAGTAATACAAGGTGTGGCGTGTGAGCAGGTTGAAATGCGTGTGTCTCACGCCCAATGCGTGAGACTTGAGAGCCCTGCTATCGGAAAGAAGACGAGGCCCTTCTCTGACTACGTTTGGATGTGCGAGTATTAAACTGTTGGTGAGATGGGACGAGATAATAATGCAACGCTGACGTAGGCTACTGTACAATGACAGTTGCACAGATGTGTGTGTGTGTGCGTCGTGAGCGTGTGCGTGTTGCGAGTTGAGAAGCGGTGAGGAAATGTCCGGTACGCGGTAACTTTTCCAGTAATAATAATATTAATTTGGTTCTGTTTAACCGTTTCTGGGCGTGGACTAAATCATCCATCAACCGTGTGTGATGTGTTCAGATAGGAGCCGCGGTAGGGCTATATCTGAGTCAGTTTGACTGTCTGTGACGCGGGACATCAACACTCTAAAAAAAAAGGTTCTATATGGCACCAAAAATGGTTCTTCGTCGTAATCATAGGGGAACCACTTTTGGTGCTATATAGCACCATAGAATGAAAATTGAATTAACCTTGCCATAGTTAAATAACAGGAGTTCAGTGCATGTAAATCACATACAGTGAGTCTCAAACACCATTGCCTCCTCCTTCATATGTAAATCTCGTTTGTGAAAAACCCCACGGAAAAAAAGGGGAATCTCAACATAACACCAGCAGTGATGCAATCGATGGGATCATTAATATGTACGCCCCCCAACATTTGCATAAGCAAGCACATGTTCACTATCTGGCGAAACTGCGCAGCAGCCGTATCAACTGGAGTTCTGCAGCAGTAAGCCTGACGCGAGGATAGCGAACATGGCAGATCATGGACACCAATGTTATGTTCCAGGCTGTGCAGGGGATGTGAAGACGTTTCATACTCTTCCCACAGATAAAACATGTCAACAGACATGGTTGATGTTTATTTATAATCGGATACCGCAACAATTTAATTCAAAGTTGTTAGTTTGCTCAGCCCATTTCACCACGGACAGTTTTTCAAACCTGGGACAATATCAAGCAGGCTTTGCTCAGCGTCTGACACTGAAGAAAGGGGCAATTCCAACCATATACCTGCAAGCAGTAAGTGATTTTATCCACTTCTTGACTGTCTAAACCATTTCTGATTAAATTGAAAGTTTCTTAGAGAGACAACATTAACGATAATATTCCTGTTGTTGTCTATATCCAACGCAAGATGCTATACAGTAAGAATAGGATAATCCAAGTGGCTTACATAACTAAATAGTATGTCTAATGACAAAGGTTAATATTATTTCATGCCAGTGTTGTCATAAATTAGTAAATGCAACCATAGATACGTAACATACTATGTTAGTTTAGTTGCTTACACATAGCTCACACGATCCTTCTAGCTAACGTCACCACCTCCACCATTTAAGTTGAAACGATAGTAATTTGATATTTATTTATTTAGATTTTTGACAACTGAAGTATTTTAAATCAGTACTCTACTGTCAAACTCAAACGTTACTGTACAAACAACACATTTAAGCGCTACCCAGTTCAGTTTGTGATTCAAAGTGAAGCCGCGATCATTTTAAAATCATACAGGGACACATTACAATAATTAAAATGTTTTTACAATGCTAAAAAAAGTTGAGACTGCTGATGTGTATATTTAATGTTATATGCTAGTTATCGTTTAGGCTGAAGTTCTGGTACGGACGTAATGATTTTGCAGATTCCTAATTAAAATAAAGACTTAACTTGACGTGAAACTTAAAGAAAAATCAAGTGCGCAAAGGAATGAAATTTAATATAAAATAAACATAAATACAAACAAAAACCCACAAGGGGGGAATAACATAACATAACATAACATAACATAACATAACATAACATAACATAACATAACATAACATAACATAACATGACATAACATGACATGGGATCACAGGAAAGGAAGACGTACGTTAAGTTAGACAGAACAACGTAACCACGAGGACTAAGAACACAAGGGAACTATTTAAAGGGGACAAATGAGGCAGATGATTAGGGAACACAGGTGGGGCAAATTAAACCAATGACAAGATAACAAGGAGGTTGGGAACTAGACTAGGACGGAAAATAACAAACCACCACAAGTGCTACACAGGACAGGACAGGTATGTGACATAACTTACCATTCAGAAGCGTTCATTTCCAATCTCAAAACATGTTGTTGTTCTTCAAAATCTGCATCTTCATCAGAAACAGGCTCAAACATATAAGGTTGAATGCCTAATCTCTCCATCTTCAAGACGGTCAGTAAAGTTGTGCTTGCTATCATTGAGCCGCAGTGAAACAGCCAATCAGAGTAGAACTCTGCATTAATATTCATGACCCTTCCAAATAAGGCAAAAACAGACCATTTCATCCTAGGCAAGATTTCTAGAGTTGTAAATGGACCTGTAAAACCGTATCTGGACAATTATTGACCTTAAATAAGCCATATACCCTCTATGTAGACACCAGAGAACAATTTAAAATGTTGTTTCAAATCATTCTAGGGCACCTTTAAGCAATTCATTGAAAAGACAAGGTGTCTGATGGCGGAAGGGTTTTTTATTAATAAGGAAATTTACAGGTTAAAAACATTTTTGGGAAAACTCAATACTGAAATTAGTAATGATAGTGGTGAAAAAAGCTAATTTAAAGGAACACTCCACTTTTTTGGGACTTTAGCTTATTCACTGTATCCCCCAGAGTTAGATAAGTCCATACATACCATTCTCATCTCCGTACATCTCATAACTCTGTCTGACGCACCCACCGATAGCCTACCTTAGCACAAAGACTGGCGGTATATGGCTCCAGCTAGCCTACTGCTCAATAAGTGACAAAATAACACCAACATTTTCCTATTTACATGTTGTGATGTGTATAGTCACAGCGTGTACAAATAACAAGGTTACATGAGACACAGCCATATTATAAACGTATACACACAGGGGACTGTTGGAAATTGCCGTTTCCTCCCCAGTTCTTTGGTTTGTCAATAAGTAGACGCAAGAGATTCAGTAAAAGTATAAAAGTAACTTGAAAGTTTAATAAAGCAAAAGCAGATCAGCTTCTGAGCTCAGGATTACAGAACAGCAATATCAATACTGACATACGGGCCGTCCGTAATGTCTCACAAGGCTAAGTATGCAGTTTTTATTCTTGTGTTGGTGACGCCTTTCTCCTGGTTCGATGAACACCTTCCAATGGCCTTTGCTCCTCTCGACCTCCCCTACTTGGCATCTGCATACAAAAACATACCAAGCATAGCCGCTCCCCCTGCCAGTTCATGGTTTCAAATACTTTCGCTTTCAGAGCGTGCCTCTTAGTTAATTCATATGGTGACTGGCTTTAGTCACCATAGGCCTCTGCTGTAAGTGGTTACACAAGCATATTAAAAGATTCCAAACATATTGTAATATACCAAACATAGTTAACCTTTTTAGATAACACATAATTGTCCCATAAAACATAATTATCCCACGGCGCAGCACTGCTCTACTTCTGCGGAGTGATTTGCTCGCAAGACCAGAGAAGCCCCGCTGTTACGTCTGTCAACAAAACCAATGTGACTAGGAAGATAGTAGCGAACGTGACTGTTGTATGGCTGACTTTGAGGAATTGTCAGAGGATTTTTACTTTGTATCAAACCAAAATCCAGAACCATATCGTTTTGAGCCAGAATACACAGACAAGGAGTTACAAACTTTGGAAGCTGATAGACAAGACACCAAATGACCTCTGGCACCGCTCATTTGTTACTGTGACAGTCAGAGCACGTTCGTGACAACACTACAATACTAACATTACAGGGGATACATGGAGCACGGGAACAACTGCAATACAGTAGTGATCACCCTATTCATAGTGTCACTAACGTTACATTATGTATAGCTAATGACACTGTTACAGTAGGCTAGTAATCTAAAAACATAAAGGAAGTACTTAGTTGAACAAGGCCCTTCAGGGCATGGAATCCGGGAAGGCTCCCGGCATCGATGGTCTCCCAGTTGACTTTTATAAGTCTTTCTGGACAGTATTGGGGGAAGATTTCCTCGCGGTGCTCAACGAAAGCTTGGCTGGAGGGTGGCTGCCGTTGAGCTGCCGTCGCGCAGCTCTTACACTCCTCCTGAAAAAAAGAGATCTGACGGATAAGAACTGTCGTCCTGTGTCGCTGCTTTGTACAGATTACAAACTGCTCTCAAAAACTTTGGCAAATAGAATGGCAGAAGTAATAGAGCAAGTTATTCATCCGGACCAGAGCTATTGCATACCTGGTAGGTTCATTTTTGATAATATTTCTTTAGTGCGGGATATTCTAGAGGTCTCCAAGTTGTTTAATTTAGATTGTGCTTTGCTTTATCTGGATCAAGAGAAGGCATTTGATAGAGTTGAACATAAGTACCTCTGAAAACTTTAACAGCTTTTGGATTCTGCCAAGAGTTTGTGGATATGATTAAGATGCTGTATACTGATGTTGAGAGTTTGCTGGAAGTACGGCAAGGATGTGCATTGTCAGGAATGCCATAGAACCATTATTGCAGCAGATAAGAGTACATTTGAATGGGTTACAAATACCTGGCTCTAGTAGTAACATTCATTTATCAGTTTATGCTGATGATGGGATTGTAATGGTCAGTAGTCAAAAAGATATAGAGATTTGAATGAAAATAATTGAAGATTTTAAAGATATATTTTCTGCTAAAATAAACTGGAACAAAATTGAAGCTTTTATATGTGGAAAGTGGACAAAAGAAGAGTTAAGCATTCCTGGTGGTTAAATTTGGAGTAAAGGGGGTTTTAAATATTTGGGGGTCTTTTTAGGAGACGAGACGACTGTTTTGAAAAATTGGGAAGGGATTATTGAAAAAGTTAAAGGTCGTTTAGCCAAATGGAAATGGCTAGCCCCAAACATGTCTTATAAAGGGCGTATTTTAATTATTAACAATTGAATTGCGTCCTCTCTCTGGCATAAGCTCTCATGTATAGATCCACCTTTAAAACTGATGAATGAAGTTCAAGCCTTACTGGTGGATTTTTTCTGGGATAAAATGCACTGGATTACCAAGAGCATTTTGTTTTTGTCTAAAGAAGATGGTGGACAGGGACTGATAAACTTGCAAAGCAGAACAGCAACTTTCCGCTAACAATTTATTCAAAGGCTTCTTTCAGGGTCAAGTGACTTTTGTTGGAGAGTGGCTGCATGTGCTATTTTACGGAGTCTGGGAGGCCTACAGATGGACAAATCTCTCTTCTTTTTAGACCCCCTAAAACTGGATACTTACCAATATGCAAATTTTTATCGCAACCTTTTTGAAGTACTTTTTTGTCAACAAAGGACATCATGTAAGGAATCAGTCTTCTGGTTGTTAAACAAACCTATAATACATGGAACACGTTTAGATATTTCTGCTGTTGGACACACTTTTCATGGACTAAATGATATCCTTTGCAAATCCAAGGTCACTACCTTAAGTCAATTGTTAAATATGGCTGGTCCAAATTTTATGAATATTGAGAAGGTAGCTTCACATTTGGGAATGTTTTTAACCCGTATAGTTGCTCAACTGATGGCAAAGTGGCAGTCTGCTCTCACAAAGGAAGAAAGACTTTTATTAACGGATTATTGTACAGGAGTAGAGACTCCTAATGTGAAAGACCCTTTTCCGGCTATACTTTTGTCTCCCAAACTAGAGGATTGTACAGGTCTGTTTTTAAAAACTGGGAAGTCTTTGTGTTTAGATGTCTTTTTGGTTACAGGGAAAATTTTGTACAAAGCTTGTGTTTTAGTATTTAACAAGAAGATTTTAGATAATAAAATGGTTACACCATGGCGATCTGTCTTAAAACTGGATGAGAATGTTAAGCCTGAATGGAGAAGTTTGTATAAGCCACCGTTAACAAAGAGTAGGTGATATACAATGGAGGGTTCTCCATGGGGCAATAGCTGTCAATGCTTTTATATCTGTTTTAAACCCTGAGGTTAGTTCTGAATGTCCTTTTTGTTTTAAAAGGGAAACTGTTTTTCATGCGTTTATGGAGTGCTCTATATTAAAGCCCATATTTAACGAATTAAGAAATATTTTTGATGTTTTTAATGAAACATTTTCTATGGAAGTATTTATTTTGGGTGCTAAATATGTGCAGAAAAGACGAGTTGATTGTCAATTAGTGAATTTTATCTTGGGTCAAGCTAAACTAGCTATCTACTCAAGTAGGAAAAATAAGATTGAGCAAAGGTCTGGATGTAATGTTTTGTTTTCAACTCTTGTAAAGTCTAGAGTGCTGATTGATTTTAATTTTTATAAATCTATGAATGATATTTTGTCTTTTGAGCTAAAATGGTGCAGCAAAGGAGCATTGTGTTCTGTGTTTGAAGATGAATTGCTTTTCAATTCAATTCAATTCAATTCAGGAAGCTTTATTGGCATGACAAAAACATACATTTTGTATTTCCAAAGCATTAAAACAACAGAAAGTGATTTGTTACAACTGAACATATTCAGAGATATTAGTAATAATGATAGAACTAAAATAAATAAAGACAATATATTAATAATATATGTGCACATGGCTAGATATATCAAAATAATAATAATAATAATAATAATAATAAAATATGAATAATAAAATAAATAAAGAATTCTAATAAATTAAAATTATATATAAAACAGAAATCATATAACAACTGAACATATACACTCACCTAAAGGATTATTAGGAACACCTGTTCAATTTCTCATGAATGCAATTATCTAATCAACCAATCACATGGCAGTTGCTTCAATGCATTTAGGGGTGTGGTCCTGGTCAAGACAATCTCCTGAACTCCAAACTGAATGTCAGAATGGGAAAGAAAGGTGATTTAAGCAATTTTCGTGGCATGGTTGTTGGTACCAGACGGGCCGGTCTGAGTATTTCACAATCTGCTCAGTTACTGGGATTTTCACACACAACCATTTCTAGGGTTTACAAAGAATGATGTGAAAAGGGAAAAACATCCAGTATGCGGCAGTCCTGTGGGCGAAAATGCCTTGTTAATGCTAGAGGTCAGAGGAGAATGGGCCGACTGATTCAAGCTGATAGAAGAGCAACTTTGACGGAAATAACCACTCGTTACAACCGAGGTATGCAGCAAAGCATTTGTGAAGCCACAACACGCACAACCTTGAGGCAGATGGGCTACAACAGCAGAAGACCCCACCAGGTACCACTCATCTCCACTACAAATAGGAAAAAGAGGATACAATTTGCATGAGCTCACCAAAATTGGACAGTTGAAGACTGGAAAAATGTTGCCTGGTCTGATGAGTCTCGATTTCTGTTGCGACATTCAGATGGTAGAGTCAGAATTTGGCCTAAACAGAATGAGAACATGGATCCATCATGCCTTGTAACCACTGTGCAGGCTGCTGGTGGTGGTGTAATGGTGTGGGGGATGTTTTCTTGGCACACTTTAGGCCCCTTAGTGCCAATTAGGCATCGTTTAAATGCCACGGCCTACCTGAGCATTGTTTCTTGTTCCATGCCCATCCCTTTATGACCACCATGTACCCATCCTCTGATGGCTACTTCCAGCAGGGTAATGCACCATGTCACAAAGCTCGAATCATTTCAAATTGGTTTCTTGAACATGACAATGAGTTCACTGTACTAAAATGGCCCCCACAGTCACCAGATCTCAACCCAATAGAGCATCTTTGGGATGTGGTGGAACAGGAGCTTCGTGCCCTGGATGTGCATCCCACAAATCTCCATCAACTGCAAGATGCTATCCTATCAATATGGGCCAACATTTCTAAAGAATGCTTTCAGCACCTTATTGAATCCATGCCACGTAGAATTAAGTCAGTTCTGAAGGCGAAAGGGGGTCAAACACAGTATTAGTATGGTGTTCCTAATAATCCTTTAGGTGAGTGTATACATTATATACCTGAGTGTCGGTCTAATGGGGTGTGCTATGGGCTGTGAGGGCGTGTGTGTTATTGGCTGTTAGAGTGTGTGTTAGGGGTGGCACGGTACATGTAAAAAAAACGAACCGTTCGGTTTGCTTGTCTCGGTTCAGAGTGTGTGCGTCGCACGGTTCGCGCATGTGCAATGTATCCTTGTGCCCGTATGTTACCTCAGACAGTGGGTGTCCTTTTCGCGTGAAATAAGAGGTGTGTGTGGACATACAGTAAAGTAAAAGTGGAGTGCTGCAGGTCACGTCACATGTAGAAATGAAAGTGGGAGAGTTAAGGAAGGCTGCCCGGAGTTGGAGGATGCGCCAGCGACGTATAGCAGGGCAGATGCAGTGCAGTGCGGAGAGCGGGTGCCACGCGTGATCGCGGCGCATACACACACTGGCAGTGTTTGTCTTGTGAGTCGCGCAGCTGAACCGCGGCTCGTGGATTGCAAATACAGGCAAATATAGTCCATTCTGTCACATTTTCCGGTGTTCTCCTCCGACCCCTGTCTGTCTCGTGCTTTGATTTATGATGGGCAACATACCAGTATATCTGCTGCAAATGCGACCGTGTTCCCCTCTGTCTCATACACACATGCATATGTTGTATATAAGTAGTTCACGTGATAAATGTAACATTTAAAAGTTAAGATATGCTTCTAGTTCTAATAATTTAAACATACCTTTGAAGTTTGGGCAAAAACTTCTGGCAGTGTTGTGTTTTCGTGTATTTTATTTTTTCACAGCGCTGGATGTCATATGGTGATTGTGACACTTCATGGTGAAATGTGTTAATCAGGTCAGCTGCATTAAAGCCACAGTGCATTGTTCTGATCAAAATTGATATGATTAACATGAAAAATGTTACGCCAATGTGTCGGACTCGGTAGACAGCCAGTTAGGAAACAACTTGATATAACAATTTTTAATACTGTATCCTAAATTGTGGATGATTAAGACATATATACCATATGCTGGAGTGTTAACGATTAAAAACAACAACAACAAGAACCGTACAGAACCGAAAACCGTGACCCTAAAACCGTGATACTAACCGAACCGTGGGTTTTGTGAACCGTGCAACCCCTAGTGTTTGTTATTAGCTGTTTGTTTGGCCGTCCCTCAGGAGAGGGCAAGGGGCTACACATCTTGCAGCAATATTTTTGGGGTAGTAGTTGTTGGGGAAAAATTTAATCACAGAAGACTTTATCTTCCAGACCTGTTTTCTCTAGTGTGTTTTAAATGAGTCAGATCAAAGAGGCCCCACCTGTGGAAGCCATACATTGTCCCTTTTATCTTTTATGGCTCTTGGAATCTGAGTTCCTGGCTAGCATCTATGCGTTTGAATAGCTATGCTGATTAGGAGTAGGTGATACTTTGTTTGGGCAGGGTTTTCCCAAGACCTGTATATGTAATTAACATGCTTTGGTACAGATGAAGGACCATTGTGTTTCTTGCTTTTAATTCAAATGAGATCCAAGACAGGAGGGGGACCATTTGTGTATATTCTCACCTCTTGCTCAAGGCAAAACCTTCAGTGGGTTTCGCCAGATGTATGGAAAATTACTGAGGGGGGTTGTTAAAACATTGAGGGTATAAAAGTTTGTGCTTTCTTTTGTTTTAGCAGTTCACACTCGGTACAGGCTGCATGACTGTGTTGACTGTGGGCTCTTTCTTGCAAGAAAAATAAATCTTTATAAAGTGAATTTCTTAAGGTCTGTCTCTTATTAGTGATGTCAACGAATTCATTTTTGCCGTAACATAGTGGTCTCTGATACCTTTGTATTTGATGGCTCTTTTTTGGATGTTTAGAAGGAGAGGGTATTGGCCTAATTCTGCCCTGCAAGATAAAACTGCAGCCCTGTCTCACTTCACGCCCCTGGGGGAAGAATTCTGTCCTTTTATTTTATATATGCACATTGGCTGGCAGTGTACATTGATTTGATAAAATTATAGAATGTTCCCCCTATTCCACTGTCAATTAGTTTTAGGTATAATCCTTCATGCCAGATTGAATCGAATGCTTTCTTGAAATCAACAAAACAAGCAAAAATGTGTCCTTTGTTTTTGTGTACATATTTATCAATTAGTGTTTGTAGTGTAAAAATATGGTCAGATGTGCAACATTTTGGAAGAAAGTCAATTTGACATTTACTCAAGGCATTGTTCTTCATAAGGAAGTGTAAAAGTCTGGTGTTTAGATGCTGCAGAGGACCTTCCCCAGGTTACTGTTCACACAGAAGATAAATCATAAATAAAAAAAATTAAAAAGATATATATATATATATATATATATATATATATATATATATATATATATATATATATATATATATATATATATATATATATTATCTATATATTATATCTAAAAAGATATCTACTAACAATTAGTGGAGAATGTCTATTAATAGCCTACTGATCGTAAAAAATATATATGTTGACAAGCAAGAGATAAGCAACTAATCGTTAGTAAACTATCAACAGATTATCAACAAATGCTAAACTAAAGATTTTTCAAACAGTTTTTAATCAGTTTAAATAATCATTAATTTGATGCATTTGAGACCCCTTGAGTAGGATATACATTATCATATACAGATCATTTGCTGACATGACTGTTGACTTTCAACAGACAGATTGATTTTGAGTTGGTAGACAGCTTAGAAGATGGTGACTCAATCTACAGAAAGTTAGTTGACAATTGGTTAATGACCTGTTGCAAAATAATGTTGCCATCAACAGGCACTTTTTGTAAAATCTGTAGATTAACACTTGAAACGTACCTTATAGTCTATAGGCAGTTAGTTGAACGTATGTTACTTGTCTGTTGAAATAGTGTTGTTGAATGTCAACTGATGCGCTATTGAATGGCTACTAATGACTAGTAGAGTCTCAACGAAAGGACTATCAAAATAAAGGGTTACCAAGTGGGGTCTACGTTTTTAATCAGTTTTATTTTGATAAACATGAAAATATAACATTGCGAGTACATAAAAAGAGGTTTTACCGTTATAAAAAACTTGAGTTGTGAGCATTACTGGAACAGAAGGTTTTAGAATAAACACGAAATGCAAAGTGATCGCTGTCATGAGGTGAATCTGGCCAATCGTGGAACAGCTGTGTCGTCATTAGAGTTCATGCAGCCTCGTGCAGCCGCTGATCAGGACAGGACATAACGATACTCGGTTACTTAACGTAACCTCGGTTCTCTCTAGAAGAGGGAACGAGTATTGCGTAAGTTTCCTTACGCATCGGGAAAGTATTCTTTCTTCGAGATTTCTGAAAAACCCAAAATTATCCTTAATTTTGTAACATTGTCAACGCAGTGCGGCAGCCTGGCAGACCATAGCAGGCTATTCCAGCGTGCTATTGGCTGCTCTGCTGGCAACTGCAGCAGCCTATCTGTGAGCCCGCGTGACGTGGCGACCAATGAGGGCGCTTCGCGCCCACCTGGCTTCATTTGCCTACAGGTGGGGCGTGGCCACGTGTATATAAGCAGGGCTCACGGGCTGCATATTCGGTTTTCGTAGTTCTGAAGCGTAAAAGCCCGCGTGGCGCACGGCAAGGAACGCAATACTCGTTCCCTCTTCTAGAGAGAACCGAGGTTACGTTAAGTAACCGAGTATCGTTCTCTTACGAGAGGTTCTCTCGTATTGCGTAAGTTTCCTTACGCATCGGGAACACATTGTCAACGCCGTGCGCGCCTCGCGTACAGCATATGTATCCCAGGGAACCGGGGACCATAACACTGCTCGGGCAGGGTGGCCGGTAAGGAAAACGGGCCACCACATATACAGACACTTCATTCGAACTGACGGGTGGTTACAACGGGTGGTTACAACACCCTGTCCCATGAATGAGGGAACGGCACCTGCCGGTCTCCTTCAAATTCACCACACCTTGTCTCATGAATGAGGGAACGGCAACGCCGGTCGCCTTCAAATTCACAATATTTTGTTATATGAGTGAGGTAACGGCACCGCCGGTCACCTTCAAACTCACAACAGCTCGTCTCGTAAATGAGGGAACGGCACCGCCGGTCTCCTTCAAATTCACATGAGCCTAGTACCGAACTTACTACCAGTATGTGAGCTATGTCTGCGCAGAATCACTGGGCAGAACCAACAGCCCTATTGAACTGATAACACTTTCGCCTGTAAGGCAGGAACTTCCAGATTGTAAAATCTCACGAACGTAGACGGGGAGGCCCAGCCTGCCGCCATACAGATATCGTGGATGGAAATCCCTCTGGCCCAAGCCCACGAAGAGGCCATGCCTCTAGTGGAGTGTGCTCTGACACCTAGCGGGCACTGCAGGTGTTTGGAAGCGTATGCAGTTGCAATCGCGTCCACTATCCACCTGGACAGGGTCTGTTTCGAGGAGGCGAGACCTTTAGTGCGCCCACCAAACGAAACAAATAGCTGCTCAGAACGGCTGAAGGCGGCGGAGCGTGTGACATAAACCCTCAATGCCCTGACAGGGCAGAGGATGTTGCCACCGTCCCCCTCGTCGGATGCTGGCAGAGCCGAGAGGGAGATAATCTGCGCCCTGAAGGGAGTGCCGATCGCTTTGGGGACATAACCATGCCTCGGTCTGAGAATGACCTTAGAGTCATTAGGACCGAACTCCATACACGTCGGACTCACTGAGAGCGCGTGTAGATCCCCCACGCGTTTCACTGAAGCCAGAGCTATCAGGAACGCGGTTTTTAGCGAAAGGAACCTTGGTTCCACAGTCTCGAGCGGTTCAAAGGGATGAGCCTTCAGGGCCTCTAGGACCAAGGCCAGATCCCATATAGGAACCGACGGGGGCCGCGGGGGATTCATCCGTCTGGCTCCTCTGAGGAAACAGATGATGAGCTCGTTCCTTCCTAGCGTGCTACCTAGCGTCGTCTGAGCGAACGCTGCTATAGCCGCCACATACACTTTGAGCGTGGAAGGGGACCTGCCCAGTTCCAAAAGCTCCTGGAGGAAGGAGAGCACCCGCTGGACCCCACATTGCTGTGGGTCCAATCCCTTGGAAACACACCACTCAGTGAACACCGACCACTTAGAACTATATAACCGCCTCGTCGAGGGGGCTCTAGAGTGTGAAATCGTGTTCATAACCCCTTCGGGCAGGTCAACGGGTATCCGTTGGTCACCCATACATGCAGAGACCATCGCTCTGGATGGGGATGCCAAACTGACCCTCCTGCTTGAGAGAGGAGGTCTGCTCTCAGCGGAACTGGCCAGGGGGGTGAGTGCGACAGCTTCACCAGCTCTGGGTACCAAATCTGGTTCTCCCAGCGCGGCACTATAAGGAGCACCGGGCGGCGCGTCTCCCTGATTTTCGCTATGACCTGGGGCAATAGGGAAATCGGCGGGAAAGCATACAGCGGGAGGCTGGGCCAAGGTTGGGACAGCGCATCCTCGCTTTTGGACAGAAACGTCGGCAGGGCTTAAAAACGGAAAAAAATATCAATCGGTTCACTCCGAGCAGAATCGATATTATAGCGTTTCGGTTTTTGGGTTCCTCAATAAACATTACTGTTCCGAAAACGGTTTGATATGAAAAAATACCGGTTAATAACGTTATTTTAATTAAGCCTATACTTTAAACAAATATGTATAAATTTTAAACAAATATGTATAAATAGACTTATTTTCACTCAATAATAATATAACACATGGTAATTAAACTTGAATATTTATTTAATAACATTTTTAAAACCAGAAATACATGCATTAATTACAAGGCATAAACAGCGGACCTGTTTTAATGGAGCGTTAGACAATCGAAAGTGGCCTCTAATGCCGAATTATTTTCAGAAGAGTGATAACATTCTTTGTACATAACTTTTTTTCAACACGACTTGTTTTAAAAAATGCATGAATAAAGAATAAATAAACTGGATAACCATTGCTCTTTTAATGCACCGTCAACTGCTAATTTCAAAGCAAACACTGCGCAACACGTTCTTGCATCACATAATCAAATTCAGTCAGCTAATAAAGCTTGCATTTAATGCAATATAACATACCATTTAATACGAAGCATCAACCGTCTATATAGAAAACATTGACCTGTCCTGTATTGGCAATCTGAAAGACTATAGGAAAAATGTTTGATAGATGCTATAGCCTACTTGGATAGGCTTAAACGGAATCCATAAACTATCCTAAATCAGTCTATTTGAGCTTAAAGTCCGTACTGCTTATTTAAACGTTGGAAAAGAATGTCCTCCAATACCTGCACATTCATTGTAGACCTCAGCGGGGAAAGAAATGTACTTGAGGCATGAAAATGCGCGCTCACACTGACTTGCGTTACCGGTAGATGATGGTGCGCGGGCATTTCACTCACGCTTGATCCGTCAACGTCACATGCTGTACTACTCATTTCATGATTGGTCACTGCCAAATTAAAATATTAAAGAGAACGATAAAATAACGTTATTAACCGGTTAATGGTCATTTCAAATTAACGTTTCTGTTCAGAACGATTCAAATTGATTTTGATTTCGTTTCCGTTTTTGTTCCTCTTAAAATTTCGTTCGTTTCCGGTTTTCGTTTTCGTTCCTTGAACCGGTTCAGAGCCCTGAACGTCGGGCAGCGGGCGTTCTCTTTTGTTGCAAAGAGGTCGAGCTCCGCTCTGCCGAATAGGCGCCATACCAGCTGGACTGTCTGGGGGTGCAGGGACCATTCCCCTGGGAGAATGAGGCCCCTGGACAGCTTGTCCGGGCCCACGTTGAGGTGGCCCGGTACATGCGCAGCTCTCAGCGAGCGCAGCAAGCTGTGTGCCCACACGAGCAGGCGTTCTGTCAGATTGCCCAGACACCTGGACCTGACACCGCCCTGCCGGTTCACGTAGGACACCACTGTGGTATTGTCCGACCGGACCAACACGTGGTGTCCTCGTATAAGCGGGAGAAACTGCTTGAGCGCGTTCTCCACCGCTATCATCTCCAAACAGTTTATGTGTAGGAGCTTTTCCCCGCTCGACCAGAGGCCCGAGGCCGATCTGCCCTCGAAAACGGCGCCCCAACCCGTGGTGGAGGCGTCCGTCGAGATGACCTTGCGGTGTGAGATGGCTCCCATTGTCACTCCCCGCTGGTACCAGTCGGCTACTAACCAGGGCTCTAGGGCTGAAACGCAGCCCTGAGTCACTCTGATCCTGAAGCCTCCGGACGCCCAGGCTCTGTGAGGCACTCGGGCGTTTAACCAGCATTGCAGCGGGCGCATGCGCATTAAGCCCAGCTGGAGCACAGCTGCAGCTGAGGCCATACGTCCCAGCATCCTCTGAAAGAGCTTGAGAGGTGCGATTCTGCCCGGCCGGAAGTACGCAGCCATGCGCCAAACTTGGCGCGCGCGTTGGGGTGACAGGCGGGCTGACATTGCCACAGTGTCCAGATTCAAACCCAGAAATGAGGTTGATTGCGTGGGCACTAATGAGCTCTTGGTCCAATTGACCGTGAGCCCCAGGCTGTCCAGATGGCTGAGCAGCATTGCCCTGTGGGCGAGGAGCTCGGCCTCTGACTGCGCCAGGATGAGCCAATCGTCCAGATAATTCAGTACTCGCATCCCTCGACTTCTCAGAGGAGCGAGGGCCGTGTCCATGCACTTCGTAAATGTACGGGGTGCTAGTGACAGGCCGAACGGAAGGACGGTGTATTGATAAGCCTGGCCGTCGAAGGCGAATCGTAAGAATGGCCTGTGACGCGGCGTTATCTCGCTCGCGATGGCTGGCCGCCCTACACACTGTATTTCTGCCGCTTCGAGCGGGGAGTGGCCTGTGTGTGGCCCTACACTCATCGCTCCGGCCACCCTGGGCGGAGAACAAAAGGTGTGTGGCGCGGCGCGTAGCGCCTGAGGCATAATGTTCGCGAAAATGTGTGAGCGCGTTTGAGCGGGCACAACTCTTACGCGTGGAACATGACCGGTTAAGAGTGGCTGTGTGACAGCGCGTGTGGTGGTTAGTCGTGGACGCAAACAAGCGGACACGTGACCTAACTCTAGCACTCGAGCGGCCGGTGGCCGCTTTATGTGAGTGGGGGACACGGGGTTTATAGTGCTTGTGTGCAGGGGTGAACACAGAAAAGTGGGCACATTTACTGCATTTGAAACACATACGGCGTGAGCCGTGCAACCAGAAATAATGCAACTTTTGTGATTTCTCTGGTTCGCCGTAAAAACGCGAAGAAAGCGCGGCCGATCAGCGATGACGTCACTCTGCAGGCCTTAGACGGGAGGGCAGCCTTTGAGCGCCAACCAGAAGGCGGGCAAAGGTGCGCTGCAACCGCCTCTTCCACCGGAGGGATAGCATTGTAGCCTTTCTCAGCCGCGCCGTCAACTTGTGAGAGCGTCGAAGAAGCCTGAGACGAGACCCTCGCGGAGAATGGCGCGTTCCAGGACTTCGCGAGCTCCTCGTGAAGCTCTGGCAGAAAAGGTGCAGTCCTGGAGGTGGGCGCACGGCGGCGACTGTTTAGGAAGCATCCGTCAAGTCGATTCGGCGCTGCCACCTTGGGCGGGGCCCATTCGAGGCCTAGCTGCTCGACAGCCCGGGTGAGAAGGCGCAACAGTTCGGCGTCCTCACCCGCTCGAGAGCGTCCGGAGCCCCGGACTGAAGAGGTCGCGGAAGACCAGTCCTCGCTGTCGGAAGCCATGATGGAGCAGCTGTCGGCGGGTTCCGCGGCCGCATCCGCCTCATCCCCGGAGGCGGCAACAGAAATGGCGGCCTGGGGTGGGGGCGGGGAAGGCGAGAGTGAAGCGGGCGGGAAGGGTTCCGGCGAGCTTCTCTCAGCGAACTCCGGAGTCCGCTGCGAGCGGCGCTTCTTTCTGCGCGGCTTAGCAGGGACTGGAGGGATGTCGTCATCGAACTGATCGAGTCGAGCCCGCAGGGTCGACATCGTCAGTTACTCGCACTCCGGGCATCCGCCGGCGAGAAGTGCGGCGGCGGCGTAATCACGGCCCAGGCAGAGAGCGCAGATCACATGGCGGTCCCCGGAACTGAGCTGCGCGTGACACGAGCTGCAGGTGGAACGAGACATTTTGGAACAAACGCTCGGCTCTTTTTGAGAAAGTGTGACGCAGCGGCGACAACACTTGAGCGTGAAAAGGATATGGGCTGCCGGATAGCAGAGCAGGCACGGATGGCTGAAGGTGGCGCGATGCTGCCGGCTTCTTCAGGCGCTGTCCTCTGCTTGCTCGTCTGCACGATCACGGCGGCGGGTTCCAGATCCAGCGATGCGAAGGGCTTCGCTGAAGAAAAGAAAATCGAATATGCAGCCCGTGAGCCCTGCTTATATACACGTGGCCACGCCCCACCTGTAGGCAAATGAAGCCAGGTGGGCGCGAAGCGCCCTCATTGGTCGCCACGTCACGCGGGCTCACCGATAGGCTGCTGCAGTTGCCAGCAGAGCAGCCAATAGCACGCTGGAATAGCCTGCTATGGTCTGCCAGGCTGCCGCACTGCGTTGACAATGTTACAAAATTAAGGATAATTTTGGGTTTTTCAGAAATCTCGAAGAAGGAATACTTTCCCGATGCGTAAGGAAACTTACGCAATACGAGAGAACCTCTCGTAAGAGAACTCAATGGCATGATCAGTGCCCTGACTACCGAACTAGGGAGCTGATTAAGACGAACCCATGGCCTCACAGAGCACGCATTTACGGACGAACTGTCATTAATTCATGGCCTCACAGAGCCCGCATTTACGGACGAACTGTCATTAATTCATGGCCTCACAGAGCCCACATTTACGGACGAACTGTCATTCACGGTGTGTGCGCACTGGCGCATTTTCAGTTCATGCAAACGGAAGCTTAACTTTAATAGAAATTCATTGAAACCACTCGCTTTGCTCCGCTGTGTTATGAAAGCCAGAACGGTCGTGTGCATGTTACTTTCACTTAGATAGAATTAGTGATTTAAAAGCCGAGTCTGTGATACCGGTATTACGTTGATTAACCGGGGGGGGAAATGTACTCACTGTCACTTCCTCAGTTTGTACTGGATTTTTTGAAAGTTATATTAAACAGTCTTAAAACAAAACAGGGTTCACAAACTGTCTTCAGCATGGTCCATTTCTGCCTACAATAAAGAGTATAAACTATATATAATCGTATCTATTCCATCTATTTTGTTACCTTTTTGTCAGGAGTATCTGTATCTCTAGGTGTTGCAAATTTAATTTTGTGAGAATCAGACAAACACCCTATAGGACGAGTTCGAAAAAGTCATTACTATTAGGTGTTGTAGCCTACTTTAATAATGATATATTTTAATGAATGTTCACAATGTCCCCTTTCCAGACTTATGTTCATCATGTCTGATGCAACACTTCAAAAAGAAACCCAGCACATTTCTGCAGCATTCAGTTTGCTATTGTTTCCTTACTGCCATTATGTGGCAGAAAATGAGACCGTTGATCCACCAAAGCAACCCAGACAAACCCACCTGACACAATGAAAGAACTAGGTCTCTCAGTTGTACTATCCTTCTCCTATTCACCTTCAAGATGAACAGATACATGATCGTGATACTATCATGAGATTCTGTGGCATTCCATGTGTCACAACCTGTTTGACATGTTTAAAAGAGAAAAACACTTCCCTCTTGTTTGTGCAGGAGAAAAGGGGCTGGCCATTAGGAATATATATAGCATTATCTTTGAGATACAGCAAATCACAATGTGAGGAGAGAAACAGCAACTCACAACGTAAGGAGAGAAAAGGAGAAAGAGAGAAATATGGAGAGCAGAGAAGAACAATCTTGGACATCCAGACGACAGCTCAACTGGTCTAATAGAAAACAGGAGAGCATTGAAGTAAGACCAAATTGTGAGTATATTATAAAGTTGTAATAAAACAGAACAATTTGCTTCTAGTTTGATACAATACATGTATTTTTTCTTCTTGGAGAAACAATCTAAAACAGTTTTATTTTATATACAGTAAGTATTGTAATATATATTGCTGACAGCCAATTCTTCCCTACTTACTTTCATGATCATCATGTATTTCAGTAGATACTGTCTGATCTTCACTATATCTAATGATAACAATGTATCTTAGCATAACGTTAGCAAAAATCTGTTCACCACATATGCCTATAAGCTGTATTTAAAGAGAATCAAATTTATTTCTCTAGTTTCACATGCTCCAGATCACAGTCAACTTGATATAAAGACATCCATAATAAGGTGAGATTATTTATTTGGTGTTCAGAAATAAAAAAGGGAAAACTGACATGTGGAGTTAGAATGAATGGCGTCCCCTTGGAATTAAAAGGTTCTATCTGACATTTTTATCAAAATTGAGTTATTCACATATTCTTATTTTGTGACAACTTCTTTACATAATGTGATGTTGTTTTGTAAGTTTTTTGGAACTTTTTATTTAGAAAATAAAAAGGTTCTTTCTACACACTTCACAGTCAAATGGAATGCAAAAAACTTTAAAGCTCAATATCTCCAAACCAGTCAGAATGCAGATAGAACCTTATAATTCCAAGGTGGCGATGGATAGATGCAGTAGAAGTATTTTCCTTTAATGACACAGACAACTGTGATTGAATCACAGTATTGAATGTGCATTAATAATTTGTGTAATCATTTTAATTTTCCCTTAGAAAACTACAACACTATAAAGAATGTTAAAATGTGACAGTGGTGGAGGGACTTGGAGCTTCCTGGAAAGTTTATCTTACTTGCTGGTATACTCGCTTTACAGCATGTCTAAAATACTTACGATGCCTCCAGAGTGACACAAAAGCCACTGAAAATGTTGAGAGTCATGGATTCCAGCCTTCCATAGTCCATTCATGGGAAATTTACTGGCCCGTTTTCAGTCTCTTTACAGACATTCTGCAAGAAGAGAAAATCAGCTGGATTGAATTCAGCACTTCATCTTTGAGATGACTTTGTATTGACACTAAAGAATTCTCACAGGATGAATGGGAAACACTCCTGCTCTTACAGGATTTCAGAACCGCGTTTAACCCTCATCCCTCACTTGCATCCTGTAACAAATCCTTCCCTTGCGGGTCAAAATGACCTGAAGCACTAAAATTATACTATTTTTTTTTTTTGTCCAGAAAGGACAATATTTTTATTATATATTTTCTATTTTTAATGCAGTTTGTTTGGATATTTGTTATTTTATTTATCTTAAATACTAGATTTATCAATAAATAATATAATTTAAGCACATTCTTCACATTTTTTCAACTTCAATTGAAAATTGTGGAGAAAACAAATATATATATTTCATATATGGAGCAAATGGACTCTTTTGCTGTCCTAAAGTCAGCTCTTGAGTTTATCGTTTCAGTATGCATTCAGATACACATGTAGACATTATACAATCATTTTTTGGTAAAATTTTAACATTTTTAGTTTTAATTTTGAGCATTTTTCTATGTATACCGAAGCATTCAGAGGTTCTTCACCGGTTCTTTGACTAAGGTGCTATATAGCACCTCTGAAGAACCACTGAAGCACCAAAATTGGTGCTATATAGCACTAAAAAAGGTTCCCCTATGATTACGAGCCAAGAACCATTTTTGGTGCCATAGAGAACCTTTTTTTTTTTTAGAGTGAAGGATTTGTTACATTTTTTTATTACAACCACATATACTCCTCAAAGTCAGTTAATTTGTGTGTGTGTGTGTGTGTGTGTGTGTGTGTGTGTGTGTGTGTGTGTGTGTGTGTGTGTGTGTGTGTGTGTGTGTGTGTGTGTGTGTGTGTGTGTGTGTGTGTGTGTGTGTGTGTGTGTGTGTGTGTGTGTGTGTGTGTGTGTGTGTGTGTGTGTGTGTGTGTGTGTGTGTGTGTGTGTGGGCTTGATTTTTTTGTTTTATTATATTATTTTGCATGACTACAAAATACGTTTGTGAATTTTGTACACAGCTTTGTATGTATTTTTACTTTTGTGACAACTTTTGAGACCGTTTTTGTGCTGTTGATTCTGATCTGTTACCACACAGGTGGAAGACTCTTCACAAAACTCTCCCATTAGAAATGTAAACATATTTGAGTCTGTCATTGCCATAGGCATATTGCTTTATCGCTGTGGAAAGCACCGTGGTAACAGAACAAATCAAATTCAAGGCACTGATGTTTGCCTACAGAACAACCACTGGCTCTGCACCCCGATAACTAAACATATTACTTCAGACATATGTGCCATAACCACCATAGGCACTGACCCCCCAATAATTGGAAATGGCCAAATTGTCCCCCCCAATATTTTATATTTCTTAATGCTGCTCTCCATTACACACCACTCTGTTTGTTGTTAAGATGGCAGACAGTTTTACATTTTTAGGCCGATCTTCCTCAGAGCTCATCAATGTCAAAATGATGGCCAATCAGATAAAAGAAGGCGGGGGTTAATATTCACTGAAGATGCATGTGAATTTCAACGAGGAGCTTTTAGTTTTACAGTGAAAGAGTATGTGTGGTAAGATATAAGTTATATAGTTAAACTAATATTTGACAACTGTTTTACGGATACGTTTACAATTATGCAAACTACTCAACTTTTATGATGTAATTTCACTATTTTTAATTGAAAATATGCAATCATTTAATCATTTATGTCATTCATAACCAAATTACCTGCCTACTGCAGCTCAACCCGAGCTGCTGAGTCTTTAGCCATTTTCAAGAAACTGCAGACACATCTTTTTCAGGAACACTTGACCCGTTAATACTAAGACTTTAATACTAAACCTTGCTACATATACTGTGCTAGACTAACTGGGACTAGTCACAGCACTTGCATTGTTGCCCTATTGTTGGTTTGATTGCTTCAATAGCTCTCCTCATTTGCAAGTCGCTTTGGATAAAAGAGTCTGCTAAATGATTAAATGTAGATGTTTATGTGTACTTGTCAGGATATGGTGCTGTAGTTCACATAGAAAAAGATGTAGAGTAATGCTATGTTCCAATTCAGAGGCTGCATCCTTCAAAGGCTGTATTCGAAGGCCGATTGCATCACTGCGGCGAACTAAGGCTTTCCCAATTTGAAGGCTCCTTCAAATGGGGCCTTGAAATGTGCCCTTCATTTCACATGGAAGGAGATACAACAGATGGATCGTTCTCGACCTAGCCTACCACAGAATTCCTTTGACAGATTTTTTTTTAGAGAGAAATTGCCAAACTTATATGTCTGATCTTATATAATAATCTTATATATCTTATATAACTCAAATATCTAATGATACAAACTGTAAAATAAAAACGTTGACATTGGTTCAAATGTTGACTTATATCGTACTAAGATGCTATTATATATAGTTTATACTCTTTATTATATACAAAAATGGACCACGGTGAACATATTTGACAGTGTGTGAATCATTTTCTTTTCAGACAGTTTAATATAACTTTCAAAAAAGTCCAGTACAAATGTTAGTCACTCATCAATGGCAGCTGTCACAATTACTAGGCGACAAGAACAGTCCTCTGTAGCAAGACCATCCCTTTTAACCATGTTCAGTCCGACCTTTGCGGCCTTCGAAGGCGTGGCCTTTGAATTGGGACACAGCCCAAGGGTGCATCTCAATCAGCTCCCTAGTTCAGTAGCCAGGGGAGTCAGCCCATTGACTTGTGTCCTGATCAGTGCCCTGACTACTGAACTAGGGAGCTGATTGAGACGCACGCCAAGAGTTTGAGAAGTGTGTTGCACCTGCTGCCAATTATGTAACTCCTGGCACTGTTGGCTTGCTTTTGGATCTTACATACATCTCTAATGCAGTGTTCCAGACGAGGTGAGACGTGGGAATATCCCAATTTAAATGTCCCACTTCAGACCTCGGTGAGTTCCAGGCAATCAGACGTCACGTTCATTCATGTTGACCACATGATGTCGCCAACACACAACACATATTGTGTTTTTGTGTCAATTATGGCAAAAACAAAATAAAAACAACATAATTGCTTTGAAAACAGCTGGTATTATTACAATAACTTATTGCCTAATGTTAAAGTTTGTTTTTACATTTATGCTCATTGGAAGCAGGACTTGCCGACATCTTGGAACTGACGTCAAATCAGGGTCCGGGGGTTGATCGATTTGCCCCAAGTTCACTTTGAGCTGTCTGGAACGCAGCTCATCACGTGTTATTGGATTTTTTTTTTACTTCCCTTCTTGCCTATTTAAAGGGAAAATCTAAAGCCAAAATTATATATTTAACGTCGAATTTAACGCCACCATCACTAAGCTTCCCAAAACTCTTCCAGTTTTTATCTAAAAACATTTTCCCAGAAAGTTTGAGTTAGAATTGTTTATAAGAGCACAATTAATGAGGTTGTAAAAGCGGACTGAGTTTACCTGTTTGGCATAATGACGTTTAAACTGTAGTCCTCTGTAGTCCCATTTAGCCACTTTTTCCAGACACAAGTTCACACAACAGCTTTAAAAAAATCACGAGTGGGGTAATACTGATGTATTTTATGTTGTAGAATAAAACATGAAAGTGTTTTGAGCTTGTGTTCACCACAGACCTTATTTTTGCTGTTTAAAATGCTTCTCGCAGTCCAAAATGCCGTCAGATGTAGCCTAAGAATTTCGAACTGTGAGAGGCACTACACTTTTTCCATAAATTGAATACGGAAGGCGATCGGCCGGAAGCTAGATAATTTACTTTATAAAGTTTTAAATATGGATATTTTTCTTTTATGGATAGTTTTACACAAACGCATCGACCCCCCGGGGCAGTTATATGACGGACAGATGCACTTTTATGGACTTCAAAAACGATTACTTGAGGATGACTTGAGGGTGAGTAAATCATGGGCTAATTTTCATTTTGAGTGAACGAAGCCTTTAATAGATTAAATAATTTGTTATTGAAATGTACATGTTCACCACTAGGTGGGGATGTTTTCCTTCACATTGAATTTGAAATGATCAATCTGCAAAATTTCACTCACTGCGATCACATCACAACACTAAAATATTGTATTCATTTGAGAGGATTCAAAAATAAGAGTACTGTTTTAAAGTTGATGAGGAATACTGTGGGATTGATTTATTCCCTCTGTTATGATCTCTCATATTTCTACTTTTGGTGTCTCAATTGTGCAGCATTAAGAGCCACACATGGCGAACAGACCGCCCAGGCAAGACTGTCACGCTTGGCATCCATCTAAAAAGCTATATGACCAGAGGCAAATCATCAACTTATGTCAGGCTCTTCTTTCATTGTCAGTTGCTCTCGTTACTGTTGCGTGTCCTCAATCCGGCAACCCGTGATCATCGAGGAGGGGGAAAAAACAGTACCCATTTCAACTACTAGCTGTCAATTATACATACTGCATCTTTAAAGGGATAGTTCACCCAATAACGAAAATTCTGTCATCATTTACTGTCATCTTCAAGTTGTTCCAAACCTGTATGAGTTTCTTTCTTCTGTTGAGCACAAAAGAATATATTTTCCAGACAGTTGATGGTAGCATTCTTCAAAATATCTGCTTTTATAGTCCACAGAAGAAAGAAACTCAAAGAAACATGAGGGTAAGTAAATGATGACAGATTTTTCATTTTTGAGTGAACTATCCCTTTAATATTAATATAATAAACTTAATAATGATGATAGTACCATCTTGTTTCCTGTTTAGTGTCTATCATAGGCAACTAAAATAATTGCCAAATATTGTGTTTCTCTTCACAGATCACAAAGAAACCAACAGTATTAATAATAATCGCCACGCCACGAATTATAGATCCCATATACAAAATAAGTACAAATATTACAAAATATACAAATATTATTTTCAAATCACCAAAACATAAATTATTTGTTTTAATTTACAATTTCTTTGTTTCAAAACATTCTTATAATATTCTAATAAAACGGACATAATCTGTTTAAAACCCGCCCTATTTTTAAGGAGCAAGGGTTAAAATCGGTCGCGGCAATCCAGAACATACATTCTATCTAGTTATTGTGCTCACTCAAAAAATCTTCAAAAACTTTTGACATTTATGCTTAATTTCTGCTTGCTTGCTCACAGATTGAAATATATTTTAGGCTACAATATATACAGTGTATAAGAATATATAAAAGTTAGACTGCAGATTTAACACTAGGGGGCGTATAACTGATACATAATGGACATACAACATTGGCAGATATCAGTATGTTATTGAGGCCATGGTGATGGAAAGAGGCCAGTGGGCAAATTTGGCTTTGTCAAAAACAAACCGTTTACCAATGCATGTTTTAATAAGTAGTAAAGTGTAAACTCAGATTATTAAAACCATATTTTTTAAACAGTCCAAATATTTGCCTATTTTACTGTTTTACATTTTTAATGGAGTTACAATTAACTCCTTTTTTGTGTCCATTAAATGAAAAAACTAAAAGTAAATCCAAGACTAAGAGACCAAGTAGGCCTAAATGGTTTATTTTCAAATAGTTCTCAAGTCATTCAAATAAGACCAAGTCAAGTCACCTGAACTCTGATCCTTCTCTCTGGAAATTCTTTTTAGTGTGGGACTTTGCTTAATCTGTGCCTGGGAAACCAGCCCTCCTGGTTAATTTTAGGTCAAGGCATTTCAGGACATTCATTTAGAGACAAGCACACATCAAACACAGACTTGTTTCTTTAGGTAACATTTGTAGGTTCTGCAAAAGGCCTTTGAAAGTCCTAGAATGTGTGGCTCTTTGCCCAGGGGCCACACTCCTGTTCCTGCTGAACTGAGCCAGTAATTTACTACAACTGATATCAGCTCAGAAGGCACCGGAGCTCAGGTCCCGATGAGACACACAACTCTATAAAGATTATCATTGGACATAAAAAAAAAACAACATACAGGTGCGTGGAAAGACATTATCAAGTTAAACTCTTACCTTTTCAGGATTGTGATTTCTTGATCATGCCTTATATTTTATATAGGCCTAACCTTCAGAAAGAACTACAAGTCAGCCATTTGTAGGGTGAGTGTAAAAGTGTAAATACTGTGACAAAACATTGCTCCTGACCCGTCCAACAACAGCAACAGCTCAACCAATGGGGTTAGTGGGGCGTGGCTATCGGTTTGATTGACCAATGGCAGACAGTGAGTGTTTGGGAAACCTGTTTGAAAACAGTATTATTTTTCCAGTTGTTTGGTGGTGCTAGTGGAACAGAAATTACACAATTCACCTTTAAGATAATAACCATCTGCTTTGAATGAGACATTTGCATTCACAATGAAAGCTTCTGCCAACAGTCACATGGGAGCAGTGTTCTGTTTCAATATTGGCTCATTTCTCTGGGTAAGATTTATCATTACCCATGTGTGTTTGATTATGACACTAAACATCTATCATCTTCAATTTAGATACGTTTGTTATTCATTATGTTTGGCTGATGCTAATGCCTTCCTCGTTAAAGGGATAGTTCACCCAAAAATGAAAATTCTGTCTCACCCTCAAGTTGTTCCAAATCTGTATGAGTTTCTTTGTTCTGCTGAACACAAAAGAAGATAGAGTGAAGAATGTTTGTAACAAAGCAGAAAGAGCAACTATTGACTACCATAGTATTTTTTTTCCTACTATGGTAGTCAATAGTTGCTCTATCTGCTTGGTTACAAACATTCTTCTAAATATCTTCTTTTCTGTTCAGCAGAACAAAGAAACTCATACAGGTTTGGAACAACTTGAGGGTGAGTAAATGATGACAGAATTTTCATTTTGGGTGAACTATCCCTTTAACATTTTGAAAATGCCTGAGAAAATTCTGTCAGCAGTTTGTTTACCCCCCAACCTTATGTTGTTTGAAACCTGTATGACTTTCTTTGCGCTGTGAAGGAGGAGATATGCTGTGTTTTTCACACAGAGAATAGAGAACTGTCATGCTTCAAAAATGAAACATAAAAGTATAAAAGATTCACTTTTGCTCTATTCATCAAAAAGCTATATTGTATGGCTTTAAATGATTTGGATTATAGTAGACTACATATATGATACTTTTTGTCATTTTCAATCACAATATGCTTTAGTTGTATTGAAAAGAGCAGCATGAACATTCTTACAAGTATCTCCTTTGTGTTAGGGGAAAAGTCATACAGGTTTCAAGCAACATGACAACGAGTAAGTGATAACAGCATTTTCATTTTTGGATCAAATATTCCTTTAATAAAACCATAATTAGAACACTACCCTTAAAAAGAAGTGCACTTAATTGAATGTGCACTTGTAGTCTACTTCAAATCTTGAAGTATATTAAAAAAAAACTGCAGATAATGTAATATTAATGAAATAAAAGGTCACTTAAGTGTACTTAAAGAGAGTACACTTTTCATAACACTCTTAAGTTCACTTTTAAACAGTCCACTTTTACTTTGTAATAATGTTGAATGAACAGTTTTACTTTTAAGTGCCTTTTAAATCATGATGTTATAATACTTTAAATGGTTTAAATATTATGTAATATTTTGTTGTGTTTTAAAGTACGCTTATTTTGATGTGTTGACATGTAAAATACTTAATTATAATTTTAACTGTATGCTGTGTTATTTGATATTACTTTAAAAGTTAAATGAAATGAAATGTAAATAGCAACTTCGTCATTACAAATGTGTAATTACAAATATATTTAATTAAATACATGACATACCAGTTTCAATGTACTTCAAATGTACTTAAGACCTACTTAAGTGGGTCACAAAGCACTCTAAAGTCCAGCCAATTACATCTAGTATGAATTTAAACCATAATACATTTTCATTTAATTGCAATGCACTTAAGTGTCTGAAAACATTACATGCGGTTCACACTTAAGTCTATTCTTTTAAAGGCACAATATGTAAGATTCTTAGATTAAAATATCAAAAAACCACTAGAGCGATGTTATATATTTTGTTGACCCATGTACTTAAATTATCCAAAATGTTTCCAACAATGTTTAAATCCAGAGAAATGGGCTATTTTAACCATGTTACGGACCGCATCCTTGCATCGCCTGTCAATGATGTCATATCTGCACCTTGATTTCCATAGAAACCATGGAAACACCAAAGACGCTATAATATAGTATGTATTTTACAGACGAGCAAGTGTCTGTTCAACACACTCAAATGTATTTAGTATGAATGTTTTAAGCATGTAAAACAGCACTGTGTTACCCCCACATATGCAACGAAAAGAGTGGAAGCTGGCAACTGCAGTATAAGCAGCTCAGAGACTGGTGTTTTGCACGGGTTTCTGTCATTAGCATTACCTTACAAGGACTCTCGGCATATGTTCATAAAACTTTAATACATTTGCTTATTTACAACCCGTTCTCACTCCCAGGGCGTCGATAAACGACGCATGGTCAAGTGCCTTCCGCGTCGCAACGAAGACGCTAAAGGCACCCCTAGGCGTCACTATTTTGACGCGCTGAGTGCTCCATTCATTTCAGTTGTTTACCCAATGCGTCAGATCAAGACGCATTTTATTCTTTGCATTTGTAAAAGCATACATGATTTTATTCATATTTTATTCATATTTAAATGTTACTTTTATATTTTGGAGCAGCTAACCCAACTCCTACACTAAACCTAACCACTCCTAAACAACATAAAACACACAACAGGCAAATACAAGTACAGTCACAGGTATTTATTGCAAAAACTTACCAACAACAGTATAAAACTATTAACTCATGTTGCATTCCAAGTCTTCTGAAGTCACACGATGTCTTCATGTAAAGAACAGAGTTGATCTTAATGTTTTAATCGCTGAGATGATGATCCCGCCGCGCCGTTAACGCACTCATTCATATCTCATTCAAATAATACACACGCCTCTTTAGCATGACGCATTCGGTCACAAGACACACGAGAACCAATGAAATTTTACAATCAAAGCTGACGTAATGACGCAATTAGTCACGAGACATACGAGAGCCAATGAAATGTCACTATGAAAACTGACGTAACGGGCGGCAACATTTGAATTTGAAATTGTACGTGTTCGTGATCTTCTGCGGGTGGAGACGCTGATCGCTTTTGGGGATTTCCTTCACACTAATCAATCGCTTGGCCTCGGAATATTTGTATTTTTTTTTATAAATTGTGCATGCAGTCGACTCTGCCTGTTATAACTGCGTTTTATACCACACGAATGGGTAGGTTTAGGGTTGGAATGGGGTTGGGTTACATGTTAAAACGTGTCTAGATAGCGTAAATAAAATGATGATGGCTGATTAAATTGAGAATCACAGTCCAACATGTCATAATGGCAAAATCATAACCCAATATATGATCAGCATGACGATAACGTTCCCATTGCCCAACGCGTCTGTGTCTGACGCCGAAGGTTTCTCATTGAAATGAATGGAGCACTCAGCGCGTCGATATAGTGACGCCTAGGGGTGCCTTTAGCGTCTTTATTGTGACGCGGAAAGCACTTGACCATGCTGCGTTTTTCGACGCTTTGGGAGTGAGAACGGGTTGTTATTTATGAATATGATTTCTGCCCAAGTCCATCTGATTCCTTTCCATCGGCTGTTGAAGTGAAGAGTCAAGACTACAACTCCCATGATTCCACGCTCATTCACATCAAGCTACACCTTTGTTTTGAATAAGCGACCTCTAGCAGCAAAACTTACATACTGTGCCTTTAAAGTATGTTATTGCCATAAAAGTATGCTAAAGTGTCATTCTTTTTCACAAATCTTTTTTCAATTTGTGCCATGTTAGCACAAATACAGGGCATGGTCTTTCCAACAGAAAAAAAACTGCACTTTCTTAGTTTCTTTTCAGGTGAAGAACTTAGCCACTGTGAACACCAAAACAAAGCGTGCACGTTCACGATCAGCTAAGCTCTGCACCCGCTCAGAATCACATCACAAATGCAGTTGTTTTGCTGTTTCAAATATAAACACCCTAATGAAGTTCCCCTTTCTCATTCTGCCACGTCTTTCAAATTTCTTCGCTTTTGTCCATTTCCTCATGAACTGTTGGTAAGGCCATGGCAGTGTGGTAATCCCTGGCAATGTGATTTTTCACTACAGTCACAAATCCGCATGCCAGGAACCCACACAGCCACAACAAGCCGGTAACCCCCGCCATCCCACCCCAACTCCTGCTTCTCCCATGCTTGGCTTAACTCTAGGTATTTCCCTAATTATCCACTACACCCAGATAAGAAACTTGATGGAATTTTCTCTCTAAAAGGCAAAAAGATAAGGCATTTGAAATTAAAATTAACTTCACTTATTACATCCAATAAGATTAATTCATGGTCTTCGTGAGGCGAGAAAGAGATGTAAATCTGACTCTCATTGCGGAAAAGATTCTTATCTGGAGCTCTTGCAAAAAATTACTGTAGCAGGGTGTAGTGATGTTCTTTGATGGTGGTAACACTTTGCTAACATGGTATAAATAATTGTATTTACGTAGTATTCTGAGGTACTCCACAGTATTACCATGGTACATGTCCTCAAAAAACATGGCTAATTTGTAATAAGTGGTGTAGCATTTTGAATCACAGCCATGTGGGCTGATAAGATTTCACAGTTTAGTGTGTAACCCCTCATTTATGTATTACTTGCCACCCAAGTAGAGTATGATTATGTAATTTTAAGAAATCATTAATCTATAGTCAGTGTAATCATGTGAATTTTTTTAAATGCCTTTGAAAGATGTTTTATGATACCATTTTCCTATGACATCCTCTATTTGGCATTTTTCTCTATCGGATATTTAATATATCTCTAAATTAAGTACTTTGCTTTACAATATGTGGGGAAGGAAGTGTGAATGGTTGGTGCCACATAAAACAAGGATGAATCAGACAGACTGCATCTAATTCTTGAAACTATAAAGTGCAGTCTGGTGAGATGTGGAGTCCAAAAGCCTCACAAACTCCAAAGAAGGACCGTCTTAATGTTTTTCGCTCTTCTGAAATATCCAGCGATCCCTGCCAGGAGGATAGTCGTGGAGTCTAGCGCAGTTATTAGGCTACAAAACAAAAAAATAGAAGAAGTTAGAACTGAATGTACAAATAATCTTAACATAGTTTTAGATATTCAATACAAATGAAGTTATTTTTATTGCTTAAATGTTTAGCTGTGTCCCCCATGTATTTCCCCATTTTAAAAATGAAAAATTCAAGAAAAGCTACACTGTAAAAGAGAAAGACACAGAGAGAATCAAAGTTCATCACATGTAGCTTTTCCACAAGCTGAGGTATAAATACTAAAGGAGCACTAGAGGAGTAAACATTCATTTAACAATATTAAATGTAACATAAACCCTAATGTTCATAACTGATAACAAAAAACTAAGAACAATTATTACAATGAACAACCATCATATGTCAAGTGTCACAAAGGGAATTCTGAGAATGTCAGTTCACGGTTTTTCCACTGTAAATTAGAAGATAGCTTGTTCTCTTTTACTTTCAAAAACTGTAAATTATATATTATGTAAATTACAGTGGAATAACAGTATTTTTCTGTAAATTTACAAAATGAAATGTAAGGTTATTACAGATTTTCGCAGTATATACCTTTTACCTTTTTTTACCGTTGGCCAATTTTTCCAGATTTTTCATAGTTTTTCAATGTAAACATGCGCTAGACGGCCTTCTTTAACCGTTTTGCTTGCGTCTTTTGTAGCGTCTCACGTATGACACAGCGTTCTAAAAATGTGACGCTCAAGTTAAAATAAGTTTGCCTTTTAAAAAACACGTCTCTAGACCTTTTTTTTCATTCCACTAACCTGCATATTTAACAGCAAACACACACTTCGTTTGAACCTGCCCATATTCTGGCTTACAATTTATCATTGGCTACAATTTTCTTACATATTAGTGCTGGGAAAATATGTATTGTTAAAAAGGGACACAATTAAGCAAGCACATCATGGTCCTGTCCCATTTTTAAAAATGTTATAGTATTTATTATATTATACAATATTGTAGTTTGACCTCTTGAGGTGGATAGACAACATTTTCAGAAAATTAAACACCTTTTACTTATTCTTATTCTCAACTGAGCTATTTTATTTTTCAGCTCTTGAAAGAAGTTGGGTTAGGGGCCTTTAAAGCAGAACGTGTTTTTCCATTCCACTGTGCTACTTTTTCATAAGTTTTCTATGTAAAAAAGTGCTAGACGGACATGTTTGATTGTTACACTGCATTCACACGGGCCGTTGACGCTTGACTGAGGCTTATGGTGATGATACACAGGGCTACTTTTTGAGCAATGTTACTAGGCAATGTTGCCGTCAGTGATGCGCGGGTCAATGTATAAACAACCCGCACCCGACCGATGTTTTCAGCTAACGCGCCCGCAACTCGGACCGCAAAAAAGAAGAAAATATTCTTATTCCGACCGCTTCCTGACCCGCATTTTTTTTAAAGTAGTAAATGCTCATCGTAGCGTCATTTGGGCCATTGAGAAAATGTTTCAGGCCCTGACGTGGTGCACTCAGAGGTGCAGCGGCGAGAGCAGGCAGTTCTTGTGGCGGCCCATCATTTTCCATTTCAGCTGTCTAGATGCATATTATTGATGAACGCGATGTTTATGTTTCGTCTCAGAAAATACATAAAACTGACTTTTCGGAGCTATATGCGTTTAAAAGTAGCCTATTAAAATGGTACAATGGCATTGCTCAGTTCAACGTTTTGGGAAACCGGGCATTTTGTCCCGCGTCAGCATTTATTCAAAAGTTAATAACGCTCAACATTTAAAAGGTAAATAAGGATTTATTGACGACCCGACCGACTGTGACCCGAATATCATTAAAAATATTTTTGGATGACTCGTAACCGCTCATTTTGGACAGGGCCGGCCCTGACCAATTTGCTGCCCTAGGCAAGATTTTACTTGGTGCCCCTTGTATCAAGGTTTAGCACTACATGTTATCAGTCTCAGTTGTGGAAACACTGGTACTGTTTTATTTTTGTAATGCATTGATGTTTTTTTTTATTTTTTTTATTGTTCTTTTATATGATGTCCAGTCCATTCTACCCCATCATTATGTTCATGACATTATTATTATTAAAAAAAAACATTTAAAGGCTGATGATAGTTAAACTATACAAAAATAGCACCTACGCCACATTACAGCCTAAACAAAAATAGCAAGAGTGCATCTGCATTCATGCACAAACTATTGAGAACTAGCAAAAGTGTTTGTTTTCCAGTAGATAGCAGCAAACTTCCACTAAACTATGCACATTCATGTTTTCACCATGAATTAAACTGAGAAATTTAGATATTTAATGTGAAATCTACATAAAATGTTGCTATTTTAAATAAACCTGTATATAAATATCATTACTAATTTGGGAAAATACATTTTAAAATTGCCATATGTCCCCTTAAAACTGCACAACTGTAGAGTAAAAACATTAGGCTATTAAAAAAGTGATATTACATGATTTTTTTTATTTTTATAAAACCACACTGTCTGTGGCCTCTGGAGAACCCAGAACAGCTGCTTGCATATATAAAACTGGAATTAATTAGCGAACATTAGTATTTTACTACTATGCATTTAGATAAACTGTTCATTCATTAGCCTACCTCTGTCTTTACACTGCAAAAAATGCTCTTCTTATTTAGTTTTTTTTTCTTGTTTCCAGTCCAAATATCAAAAAATTCTTAAATCAAGATGTATTGACTAGTAAAATGACATTATGCTTTATATTTATCGAATAAAATCCAAATGAAGTGAGTTTTTGCTTAAAACAAGCACAATTATCTGCCAAATGGGGTGAGAAGAATTATCTTATTTCTGTTTGGGATAGAAACAAGAAACAAGCTTTCAATCAGAAACAAAATTATTTTTCTCACCCCATTGGCAGATCATTTACCTTGTTTTAAGACAAAATATAATTTAACTTATCTAGTAAATGCATCTTGATTTAAGAATTTGTTGATATTTAGACTAGAAACAAGACAAACATACTAAGAAAGAAGATCATTTTTGCAGTGTTTCCCTTATCTTCCCTGCATCAGAGGGCTTCTGTCTTTTATGACACTACAATTCGGCAACCGTGTCTACACCTGGTGCAAGCGGCCAAGCGCCCTAAACAATGAAAGCAATCCTGTCTATGTTAGATGCGGCGAGAGGCGGCGCGACACAACAAACTCCATAAGTTAAACTGATTGCGCGTTATATTTCTGACGCACTTCAAGCTCAGCGGGGGAGATTGATGAGGCGGACCGGGAAGATGCGGGGACTTAGTTAAGTATTTTTGCGCTTTATTTGGTAATATTTCAAATTAATATGAATAAAATAGTATCAGTAATACATTTTGGCGCCCCTATGGATGAGTGGCGCCCCTAGCATTTGCCTATCCCTGATTTTGGATCAACCCGCGCATCACTGGTTGCCGTCAACGGGCAACCAGGTAAGAAACAGGGCTCATGACCCATCTAAAGTATCCAGATAGAAATGTGTTGCCCATGGGAAAGTGGCCAAGCAACATTGCTTAATATATAAGTTGCCCCATATATAATCACCTTTAGTCTGAAGCTTCGTCATAGTGACAACAGCCAGTCCCATTACTTTTCCGGTGTTGCATGAACGCAATTGGCTAGCGTCTGTACTTGGGTATTTGCTTAGGCAATCTGATTGGCTGATTAATGCCTGCGTTGGTGCTTGAAATGTTGAAAATGTTTCAACTTCTGCTGCGAGCTATGCCAGCGATGCGTCACAACGGAACCCACAATTCAGTTCGGCAACACATGGCATCACCCATTCAAAGTAAATGAGAAGTGTTTGCGCCGATGCCCAGTGTGAATACAGCATTAAGGCTTATTTATACTTCTGCGTCGGACTCAACGCTGTAGGCTACACGCCGGTTTTCATTAATACATCTGCGTTGTTGTCTGCATTGACGTGCAATTACACATGCAGACAGATCACAGCTCTTCCTCTTTGGTGATTGGTCCGTGTCGAATTGACACGTTACAATTTTTGGAGAGGTGCAGGTCAGGCTACGTAGCTATACTTCTGTTCGACGCAGAAGTATAAATCAACCTTTACGTTTGTATCTTGCGTCTTTTGCAGTGTTTCATGCATGACGCTGCGTTCTAAAAGCGCAGCACTCAAGGTAAAATAAGCTTTAAAAGACATGTCTCGAGACCTTGTGGTTTTTCGAAGCAAAAATGCGTTCTTTGTTAACCAGCCCTGAGTGTGCATCATCTGTGTTGCTGTGAGTACACTCCAGATTGTCTTTTTGAGGACATGACCTATGGGCTTTGTTTGATAAGAATCTGTAATACTATAATAATGTCATTATTGTGTCTGGAGCAGACCCTGATTACAGAGGCTAATCAAACGTTGCTTCCGTTCCACTTCGTGCAGCGTAATGTGGGTGTGGAGGGGCATGAGTGAAGAAACAGCCTTCTGTCTTCAGCAAAATTGGGGGAATATTACATTACATGATGCATTGTGCATGCAGTTGTATCCTGCTCTTCGGTATCATTATGCTATTACTGATTATAGCTTTCTGTATAGCTTTATGAGCTTTATGATACACATTTAGACTATATCTATAGGTGACTTCAGACAGATTAATGGGTATAAGGTTTCAAAGTAGATATAAACATTTTCTGAGTCATGCTTGCCAGTGCTGTCACAATGCTACAGTGGTGTGGGTGGTTGCCAGGGCGTTGCTATGCAATTGCTAAGGTGTTGACCAAAGTCAAAAGAGCCATTCACAATATTTCGGGTCATCCTTCAATAAACATCAATGAGTTTTCCTCACCTGTACATTCGTCCATCAAGTAAAAACGTTCAGTCGTTTAGAAAACTGCTTACAGTTGCAAATCGGAGCAGAATGTCCCCAGTCCCAGCTGTGTTGAAACCTTTTTAACACTGGTTACTTTCTACCTCCTATTTTGTTTAGCTGTGCAATGTGATGCAAGGGAATTGCTTGAATTTAAGATGAATTATGAGCAATTGAAATACAGACGAATTTTATGAAATTCATGCCAGCCAATGTTACATTTATCACAAGTTTCAATAGAAAAGTTTAGGGTCCTGGAGGAAAATGTTATTGCTCAAATGTTTTATAAAAAGATTTTTAATTATTTGATTGCATATTGAGTTCTGAAATCTTGCAGACTTTTGGCATTTTATAACATTTGAGCACAGTTTGAGACTTCTGATGTAATTGTTGAGAGACAACATTTTTTGTGATGCAGTGAACAAAACTACATATTATAATATTTTAACCTTTTAAATTTGAGCCTGTTCCTCACACAAAACTATTGTATGGCTTCAGGAGACTATGAACTACTTTTCTGATGTTTTGTTAATGGAGTCACTGTGAAACGTTATATGTCAAAGTGCTGCATGAACATTCTTCAAAAATTCTCCTTTTGTGTTCTACGTAAAAATATGGTAGACTATTTCTTTCCATTTCTGACCAAGCTGGGCCCCAAAACATACCCCTCATGATCTCCACATGTGATCCTTTGTCTCGCTGATGTTTTACTGCCTTTCAGCGGCCCCCATACCCTAATTGGAGGTTTTTCTGATCGCCTTTCCTGGGAATTAATGACTGCTAATGAACAAGGGGGGCCGGGGCCAAAGCAAAGTGGTAGGAAATGATCTGAGAAATTACAGTTCCCGTCTCTCGATACCACCATTAACAGCATGAACGTGCAGCCCTTGCACTCTCTGAACAGAGAAATAACACTGATCCACCCCCATCAAGACCACTCATCGGGAACACATAACAGCCCAGAACCCTCACTCAACCCCAGCCTAACCTTATCATGTGAGAGAGCTGAGATTACAGCACTTGGCTCCTCGTTCAAAGCAGAAAAACAACATTGCCTCTCTGGCCACGAGTCAAGGGTACGAGTTTAAATTAGAGAGCAGCCTTTCACACTTGACATTTAGTGTGGCGCAGTATATCTTCACCTTATTTCCACAAACACGCTTATTAACACACATTACTCTATTTTGTTTGGACTGGATTACTCATTAGACTGCTTAAATCAGCATGACTTAAGTAATGGTTTTATGTCCTCTAAGAGGTATGTAAAGTTTTAAGTGTTGGTGGGTTGCCACCCATGCAAGACCAAGGCTATGTCTTAATGGGTGCGGCTGGCCCGGGCCTTCACCATCTGAACTTGTATTACTAAAGAAAGAAAAGAAATGTTGTCCTTTCATAGAGCTGAGATTAATTTTTAAAAATGGGTACACGTTATTTTGTGTCCCTGTTACAGTGTAATTATACATTTATGTACTGAGTAATATTCATTAACTACATGTACTAATTATGGGGTTAGGGTTTGTTGCATGTAATTATGCCTAATGTATAGTTATTTCTATAATAAATACATGTAATGTGTAACAAGGATACATCAAAATAAAATGTTACCAAAATGTTTATTTTAAGGGGTTGAATTTGCACTTGTAGTGTACTTCAGATTTTAAAAGCATACTAGCAGATAATATAATACTATATTTAAGGCCAATGAATTGTACTTAAAGACATTTCTTTACATGTACTTTTAAAAAGTGCACTTTGTAATTGTCAAATTAAAAGTTTTACTCAAAATTACATGAATCATTATGTTTTAATAATCATATGTACAGAAGATCCAACATTGAAATGTTGGATAATTATTTATAATGAGGTATAAAAAATATATCAAAATACCAGACAACATTACAGGAGACGCATGAAGAATATGCCATAAAATCCCATTTGGAAATTTGAATTTCATTCAGGCTGTTCTTTCGTAGTTTAATAATTTCTAATCAACTTTGTCTAAGATGTTTCTCCTGAAAGTTCCTTATGAGAGATTAAAAAAAATCGACACAAATCAGTGAACAGAGACTTTTGGTTTCTTGAGCACATTTTGAGAGACTGTCAATATCTTATTGGAATTCTTCAGGAGATTATACAGTTTTTTTTTCCTCAGGAGATCTGAAAAGCACGAAAAAGTCTCAGTTTGCTCTCTACATAATCTCATTGCTATCTAGTATAACTAAAATGTTGTCTTTTTTCTTTCTTCTGGGATATACAGTGACTTAGTACTAGATTCTTTAAAAAATTCTCTGCATACATCATAAAAACAGGAATCCTTACCTTTTTATTGCCTCTTCAGGATTCACTGGGATCAAAAACAGAATGGACTGCATAACAGAGACAAACAAGACGAGTGGATTATACGATCCGAAGGAGACTCCCCACTGTTTCCCCTGACTGGCTCAGCCAGTCTTCAACATCATCCCTTCATACCGCTCATTAAAGCTTCACCCCACTCCGGTTTCACAGAGACGGTCCAGCATCCAGCAGTCAATGCCTCTGTGTGTGTGTGTGCTGGAGGAAACTGGCAGTAATCCTGTAAAAAGTTCCTCAACTCTGAGCCTTACTGTAATCAAATGCGGCCGTTAGATGAGGGGCTCATAAAGGAGAACATGAGCTTTACTCATCGCTGCTTTTCCTGCCAGTCCCACCCTTTTGTCTGCTGGATGCCAAGCATTTCTGCTCTCTGCTACTCTGTGTTTCCCTCTCCGAAGGTTAGAGTTAGAGATTTAAATAAACCCCTAACCGTAAGTATTAAACTTTGGTGTGAAACTCATCCTGCACCATTTGTGAAACGGATATGAATGATACACCTTTTGACTTGGACCAGTAAGCAACCATCAATCAACGCCCTAGAAACCACTCTTAGTAACACCCTGACAACCAGGGTGTTACTAATCCAAAACACCTTAGCACCTTGGTGGTAAGTTTTGCACTGACAACCCACAGAATAAACTTGTTATTGAAGTACAACATAAGTGCTCCGGAGTGTGACGAAAAACTAGCTTAACACAGGAGCCTGGAGCCTAATCATGTGTGTAATGTGTAACCTGAGCACTTTTGCCTTCACCGACCCCTCTTATCCGTGCTTTTATGTAGTCATCCTGTGGATCTTAATCCTGTGCAAGTGTAATAAGACCTTTAGACACACAGTAACATCATATCCTGTTCACAGTCTCTTGTATTAGGAGAATACTCTAACAGAGGATTCATTACCACGTTTTGCCTCAGAGCACAGTTCATCACCTGAATACAGTGCAGTGGATCACAATAGAGTTGAGTGTAATTTTCTCAAAAAATATTACAAAACTTGCACAGCGCCTCCATGTTCATAGGGTGTTGAGGATGGTTGCAGGGTGTTGCTATGCGGTTGCTGGGGTGTCCGGGGTGGTTGTTAGTTGCTTGTTTACTGGACAAGTCAAAAGACCCCACAGCCAACTCTCAATGATATTCTGGTCTCAGATATGGCTAAAAATTTAATTTTATACCGATTTTATCAAACAGGTTAGAAAAGAAAAAGCACACCTTTGACTCAACAGGCTGTAAAATTCAAAGAATCATTCATACTATATGTGGCAGGAGTTATGCAACAAAAAAAATTGCACTAAATATCACATATTTCCATGTGGGTCGATAACAAATAAGAGGACAAATATTTTTAAAATGTTTGAGTCTTAAGCTCTAAGACCTCTGGTCTTTAGTGACCCGGAACGCCATTCACTACTGTAAAATCCAACAATTGTTACTAAGACTTTTTTTAGTAAACTTTACTTAATGTCCAATAATTTGTTGAACTTACTTAAAACTTAATGCTATATAACATAACTATATTTAATGTCAAATAATGATCTTTTAACATTATTTTTTGCTAATATTTATGGCATAATCTTTTAATTGAGTTGATGTAATCTCACTATATTTGTCACAATATCATTTGACCGCATGCTTGAGTGTGTCACAGACAGACTTCAACATTCAGCATGCAAAACACAACAATGGTAACAAGGACTTGTTTTATTATTATTATTTTTTTTTTTAAATTATTAATACGACCTTTACTATTTTACAAAAGACAAATAGTAAAATAAAGCCAAAAATAGTAAAACAAAGCAATTAATTTATTCATGCCACAATGCACTCTGGGAGTACACTTCCTCAGATCCCAGATATAATTAAGTTGACAAAACTTAAACGGTTTAAGTAATGCTTACTTAATTGAATTAAGGCAACGAGTTTGCACAATTAAATTAAGTAAACTGAACTAATTCGTTTTTACAGTGTGCCCTCCCCCTCTTTCATTTTTTATAGTTAGACATCAGCCCTATTAGTATCTATTCATTATAAACAATATTCCAAGAAAAATATATAAAAGTAAAAAATTGTAAAGGGTCACTAGCGACCAAGCGGCAACCTCCCCCAGTTTCTCTTGAAGCCAATACGGAAGTGACTTAAACTGCAATTCACTGACTGGTCGCTAGGGACAGGCTCCAGAAGGGAGCAGAATCTCACTGAGCCCCATGTTAAAATGCCCGACTTTACAGCAGAAAAAAAACATGTTTAGAGCCTGGTACAAATTGTGGTTTTGGTATAGTTAATTTTGCATTTCATGACAACTATGAGGGGGGTGAATTGTTTTATAACTCTTTTGTTACTTTGTATAAAGCATTAAAGTTCTGCATAATTAAGGGCGTGGCCACTTTGAGTGACAGGTGGATAGCCATTTATCTGCTGTCTGTTAGTCATCACGTCACCTCAGCTCCGCCCACGTCCGGCCTCTTTGCCCATTTTCTGGGCTTTTATCCAGAAGTGACGCACGATGACGCACTGCCAAGATGGCAACGGCCAGCTCTGACCCTACTTTTTTTTTTGTTCAGTAACAAAAATTAAGTACAGAATAACAGTAATAACAGCAAAAATAAGAAAATAAAAAATACAAATAACAATAATAATACAAAGAAAATAATTTGAATATGCAACAACATAACAAGGATGAATAACTATATACACAGGGGTATTGAAATCAAAACCATATTTCTAATTACAAAATAAATACAAAGGTCCTTATAAAGGATAACATTTCAAGGCTTTACAGCAGTCTAAATTCTTTTTTGCCTTGGTGTTCCTTACACCCTCCAATGATTTAAGATACTGACAAAGCTCAAACTTAAATTGTATGAAATTAGGTGTATTTTTGCCCATCAACATTTATGAATGTGATATTTACCTAAAAAAATTTTTTTTTTAAATCTAAAGGTTTGTCATAAAAAAATACAATATTTTTGTCCTCCAGAGTAATGTCAGTTCCAGAAATCTCCTTAAAAAAGACCTTAAAATCAAACCAGAACAATTTAGAGCAAATACAATAAAATAAAATAAAAAGATGACAAATAGTCTCGTCATTCAAATGACAAAACACACATTTCAAATCAATGTCTTTCTTAAATCTTTTAATGACCTGATTGACTGGGTAAACGCAATGAATGATTTTAAATGAAACCTCACTAATTTTATTGATGACACAATATCTCCTTGGAACCATAAAAGTCTCCTCCCACTCAATGTCCCGGAAGTGTGAATTCCACAAACTTTTAGCTGGGGGAGTCCTAAATTAATTACACATTTGTCTAAGGAAGCTATTATTATAGCTGTTATGAGAGCTGGAAAAACCAAACTCTGGTCAGGCCAATCGCAGCGTGTGTAGAGTCGGTGGCCGGGCTTGACATAATGACGGCACGTCACGGCAGAGTTGTGGAGGTTCTGCTTGCTACTCGTAAACAAAGAAGCTGACAAACAGCGGTCTTTTGAATCGGCTTTGGCCGCGACTCTGGAAGACTTGGAGTTAAGCTTTTCTTTGAGAAATGAACAAAGAACGGCACTGAAATCATTCTTAAGAAAAGAAGATGTGTTCGAAGTTTTGCCTACCGGATACGGCGAAAGTCTATCAACTAACATTAGCTCGGCTTCACCTTCTTTGCCCTGATTGGTTGTGGCGCTATCCAATTGTGTGTAGAGGGAATTTGAAAGACAACCGTTTATCCCGCCCCTCGGATTGAGCCCTGTCAATGGTGAGTTTCCAGACCCAACATCTTGATGTGGGTCTGGCTTGTCAGGCTAGGTCAGAGGTCATATTAGATTGGAATATTCGAAAGATCGGAGGCAACACGCCGGAGACGGGTTTATTGAGGATGACGTATTGATTAAACAATTATTAAAGCAGCACTAGGTAACATTTCAACCTTCATAATATATTTTCAAGACTCTTGTGATGATACATCGACTTACAATAGGTTGAATGACACATCTGCCATAGCTTGACAGGGTCTGTATCGTTTTTAATCGTACTTTTAAACTTCGGGTTTCGGGTAGTAACCCGAGAAAAAAAAGAACTACAAAATTCGACTGCTTTACGGCATATACATCACTTCCACCATCACCCCCACTTCCTTAAATTCGGACGTGCGAGGGTTAGGGTTAGCCTATGTAAGCCTATGTCTAAACGCGTGTACAAGTTTGGTAGGGGCTACATTCTTGCAAGTAAATACATAAGACGTACAAAATCATATTTTAGGATACCTAACATGTCTGTGATATTTGTTTATTTGTCTTGCCTCAAGCTATAATGCAAATCGATTTTTCAAATTTGAAGATTCATCTATGGTAGCTTGATATTATATTGACGATATATGGTTATTACCTACCACTCAAACATTGAATTGAAGTATCATATAGATTCTGTAAAACGGTAACCAATAGACTAGACTACTATAATGACGCTGGCTTGTAAATGTGAGCATCATGATCATTTGCGTTTGAAAAAAAAACACAAAAAAAAAACATGAAATTATGTTCATATGACATGCTGAAACATATGCCACTCTACCTGGGATGAAGACATTTCACACGCGACGGAAGCAGAACACCTGCATGTGAACTCCTGCAGTGTTCAGGGCTATCATAGTTGTCATGTCAACAAATGCACGTGCGATGCATCCCCTGATGTAGGATGACAGAGTTTAGGACAGTAGTAGAGGACAATACTCTTTCCCAACTGTAGGGGGACCCCGAGAGCAAAACCTACCTAGTGCTGCTTTAAAGCTACACTGTGTAACTTTTTTAGTCTATTCTTAGCTAAAAACACTTAGTTCTTTCAAAAATATATGTGCTCATTAATGTATATTTACTTCTTTCAAGTAATAAAGTATTCTCGTAAGTTTATAATATGCCATTGAAAATACATAAGGTAATGGGATCTAACGGTGGTCGCCATGTTGCCCCTCCATCTTGAAAGTACATTAGCCAAAGAGGGACATACCCGTAAATTCAAGCTTTGCCTTTCGCGTTTTAACTGGTTTTAATACTCGATTGCACTGTACAAAATTCCTTGCCTCGCGCATGTGCGCGTCAACTTGTTCAGACTTGTCTGGTCCATGCGCAAAAAGTTTTCATCTCAGCAGCGTCCAGTAACGGAGTTATACGGAGTTTTCCTGGCTTGTTTATTCCTAAAAGTCTGTTTTTCCTTGTGTGGTATTTTTGTGCGTTAATAACTCCGTAAGTAATAATAGTTATTGTAGATGTGTTTCAGAGTGTGTCATCGCGTAATTCAGTTGATGTCACCTCAGAAGTATTTTTGTGTCAACATACAATAGCATAATGCTCACCTATTTGAATAATCATTCAGTTATTTTGTTATCAACAATGTTTATTCGTTTATAGAAACTATTTGCTTGTAATGTATGTTGATGGAAATATGTATCAGGTCTGATCGGCATATTAACAATTGTCAGAGCGCACTGCAGTGCGAACGTTAAAGCGGCGCACACACTTTTGTAACCGGACACCGCTTGTTAGCAGCGGCAGCTCCGCTCCTTTTAATGCAGCTGCATTTAGCGCCTATATGGTACAATAAGCTCTGGTTTACGGTTACATTATACAAATGTAACTTATAAGTATAGTTATACAGTTCTTAACTGTGTATGTATATTTACCATCCTTATTTGTTCTCTCACAGAAACCACATTTATGTACATATCCACGCAAACCTGTTTATGCCTTGCAATTGGATGACTGAATAAACATTACTATCCTCAAAGTTCACTCTGGATAAGCTGCAGTTCTTTCTAGCCGAATAATTAGGCCAGTTGAGTTCCAACCATCCCACTGCGCACAGAATATCCCACAGGCACCGTGTCGAATGTGGACGAGGTCGAACTGGAAACATGTTAATCTTGGACTAAATCGGCCACCGTAGGAGTTGAAACGAAATCGGAATTGAGAGGAACAGAAACTAAAATTCACTGAATGGTCATATACCTTTTCACCCCTAGATGGGGGAAAATATCACACAGTGTAGCTTTAAGTTGCAATATTCGAAAGATCGGAATCATCACGCAAAAAGTAAAGAAATGTGCTTTATTTTATTATTTTGTCATTGTTATTTAAATATCAGAATACTAACTCACATCATAATCATTAACATTAAGATAAAAAGGTAAAAAGTTGCTTTTACAAATATATGAATTCATAAATGTCATTATGTTTTTGGGGGAATGTTGTGAAATTATACAAACTGACCATGCCTTGTCATAAAAAGGTCAAATTATCTGACATTATATTTGAGAGTTATATATCTTCAGGGTTCCTCTCTGTAATATCTTGTAAATTATTTTTTATTCTTCATGTTTCTGCATGTTGGTTGGACCACATGATTTGGTTGGTTGCACTACATGACCACATGGGCAAAGGAGTATTTATAATATTTATCTCAATAAATATTAATAAAATATTATGCCAAACTACCTATGGTTTTCTTTTCAAGAATTTAAACTTTTTTTTCATTATTGTCTCAGAACAGTTGTATCACCCTGATAATGTAAACGTTATGCCTCTCAAAAATATAAAAGTTGATTTTCATTCAGAAATGTAAAACATGTTGATAATAGAAAATATGTATTCAAGTGATTGTATAAATAAATAGCATTTTGTATTTTAAAATGAGTGTCATGTCATGTACATCATTATCACAGACACTTCTGGCTACACAAGTTTAGTTTTATGCATTGTGAAATAATTCAGAGCAAAATTCATAAAGGATCACACATTGCATTCTCAGCATTTTTTAAATGTGTGCTTTCACGAGTTCGCACTTACATATAATTTATAGAGAGTAATTCAATGCGTATTTGGCATGCTGTGCGGGGGGAGGGCTTCGAGCTCGGAATTAGGCCCGAACCCATAGTACCCCCTGTATATGTGTATATGAGTATATGAGTTAAAAGGTGTGGCGAAGGGGTGGTGGAAGGGTTGCTGATAACTGTCAACAAATGGAGGTAGGACTGCTGCGTGTATATATACCTCTATTGTTGATTAGCTGAGTGCTCTCCACCTGTGTCAATTATCTGAACGTGCTTCTCCCTGTTACAAGTAGACAGGAGGCAGACACAGAAGTTAACAGGTATGAGAGTTTATTTGACCACAGTAGAGCATGGGAAGTGAAGCAGGTGAGTAAACTGGTTGATGGTAGATAGGATGGTGATATGAGAGAGAGAGTTACTGTCTTTTGTCTTGAAGGTGGAATGACGTTGAAGCCTGGAGGTTTCTGGAGACTGGAGATCGTTGGAGACAGAGGGACGGACAGGAACACACCCACACAGCAGACAGGGAACACGGAAGGAAGGAGACACGCTGGAGACAGGTAGTATCGATAGGAGAGTCCTTGAGGTAAGCATAGGTAGACGTATATGCGAACGAGACCGGACGTGGAGTGCTGTGTGGTTGTGAGTCTTGTAGTGCTGGTGATGAGTGTGGTGATGAGGTGCAGGTGATGGTGATCAGTACTCTGGGGAAGGAGTGCGCTGTGATTGGTGGAGGGTGGAACCTGACGTGTCTGTGACACTCCCGAATCTTGTTAATAAAACATAATTTAGCGTGCGTTAGTGTAAATTGTCTTCTATGGTGTGTCTTCTCTTTCAGGTCAACTTGTAAAAGTTAGAGGCTAGCAATAGCAAGCTAGCTTTCAAAGCATAAGATCCCACCAGTGTCTCAAAGCCATGCCTCCTTCAAAATACATGAACGTGCACAACAGAGCAGAGTCTGCAAAGTGTCACGACACGAGAGACGGCATTAAATTATATCTTATCTCAAAGCACATAACATTACAATAATAATGAATGTAAACAACTTACAGAGCTCTTACTTGAGGACGTGAACAGCTCCGGGTAGAACGTCACGGGTTGCCATCTCGTAATTACGGTTATGACATGGCATGAATGCAGCATAAGCTTGTTTTGGATCAGGAGGAACTGTAAAAGACGGCTGCTGTTTATTTATGGAACTCAGTGACTGTCTGTCTACAACTCTACATAGCCTCATTGAACATGCTGATGACGTGTAAATGAATTGCAATGATTGGACAAACATTTCCACAAAAGATATATTTAAATGTTTATATTTAGACCACTTCTATTATTGATTGCTATCAGGATGTGAAAATCGTTTCAAGTATAACAAAAAGTGTTTATGAAAAAAACTGCCTACCTTACCTTTAAAGGTGCACTATATAACATTTTAGCAGTAAAATATCCAAAAACCACTAGGCCAGTGTTATATATTTTGTTCAGTTGAGTACTTACAATATCCCAAATGTTTCCAACTATTTGTAAATCGTGAGAAAATTGCTATTTTAACCAAGGAACCGGGATGTGTGAGGGAGTCGCCTTGTCAATTGCATCATATCTGCGTTCCCCTCGGTTTCCGGTTTTGTTTTGCAGAAACGCTTTACTTTCACTGCAGTGTGCAACAAGTGTTATAGCAGCCGCCGAGCAATCGCACAGAGTAACGTCATAACATAATTTTCAACACACTCAGATGTATCTAATATGATAAACAGAGCTGCGTTACCTCATACTCATGACCGGAAAAGTGGAAATGGCACCAGCGACTGTGGCATAATAAAAGTCCTGCTGCCTGTGAGGTGTGTTGCATTCATCTTATTAACAATCGCTCCAGCAGCCTTGCTCAGCTCCCATAACACTTGGTCCTGCTCTGCTTCATTTTACAGTAACATTAATAATCGCATCCATGAACCAACTACGTCTTTGTTTTGAATAGGCGACCTCTAGCGGACGGAAAAGTTACATAGTACACCTTTAATTCAAGTAATTTTGTAATGATCATAAGAACTATATGACTCATTATATTAGAAGGTAACACAAAACTGGTACCCTTCCTATACAAATCACAATTAAAATTCAAAAACTGATTTACTTAAAAAGAAATCCACAATGAATAAGGAAAACCTTGACCCAGTGACTTAATCAGATCAGTGAATGGAGAATGGGGCGCCTGACGCCTCCATGTCGTCCTCTAAATTGGGCTTTATGACTTTGCATTGTGCTGTTGTGCATTAATCTTACCCCACAACAATTCAATGAGCGATTTGTTGCCGTGTTCTATGTGACACAATGCATCTTATTCACCACCCGCTCTTTGTGTGGGAAGTTCTGGCCAGTCTCTCTTTCTCTCTCTCTCTCTCTCTAACTGTCCTGAGCGAGTACCAGGCAAATAGTTCCTTTCATTTTTTATACCAGTTGCATCAAACATTCATTGTTATTGCAGTTACATTTGTGTACAAAATGTTTATCACACACAGATTTAATCACCATTGTTTAGAGAGTGAAAGTTTGATGAGTAAACTCCAATGTCATTGATTATGAACAAAGTCAGAATACGGTTGTTCATTTGCCACTGGAATAAATCTCGTTCTAATAAACCAATATATACGCAATTTGTATCTCCAAAGCACAATGAAAACATCGTAATGGCGTTCCTTTAAATTGATGACTTCAAACGTCTGGTATTCCCATCCTGCCACTGACACAGACGGAGGGCAGACCAGTGGGCGTCTTCCAGAAAGAGCTGCACCCAATGCCAGACCATGTAAGGCCATCCAACGTGCCCAAAAATAAATATCAAAGATCACTGGGATGAGGGTGGGAGAAATGGATGTAGAAGGAGAGAAAGAAACAAAGCCTCACAGATGTTTTCAGGAACGCCGCCCCACCACTCAGCCATGGATGCAATCCATATGCTGTCTGCATGTGAAGGATCACAGAGCATTTCTGTCTGTCTGCATGCTGCAAAACCCATTGCCCACACTACCGCCACTTCTGCTCTTCTGCATTCATAGGTCATGTGTTGGACGACTGCTTAAATGTAGTTAGTCTGACCTTACTGCAATTTCAACACTTGGCACATTAAAATAACAAAGTCCAGATGTCTTATGCAGGAGCCACCAACCCTTCAACCCTTGCACTCTGTTCAATCAAAAACATGCTACTATGACAGTGCAACAAATAAATAGCTGGGAATGGTAACAGAAGGGACTATTATCAAAACCTGGACAGTTCACAATTGGTAGCCATCTTGATAACGCCCCTGGGCAACGGTTTTCTAGGAATGCAAGTCCTATCAACCTGAAAACTGTTGGCCAATCTTTCATTCCAATACATTTTTAGTATAACCTATATGAGGAAAACATTGCTTTAGAAATATTTATCTGCAAAGTACGATGTCTGGTCCCTTGTGCACCTAATTGTATTGAATGTGTACTTGTAGTGTAACTGTCACGGTTCATCAATCCATCGTCTCGTCCTCTCTGTTGGTGTGGTTGTGTTGGAGGCGTGGTTATTGATTGCTGTTCTGATCACCACCACCTGCTGCACTCATTATCTCTGCCTATTTATACGTTTCACTTACATCCCTCATTGTCAGATCCTTACAGGCTGTCCTGCGGTTCCTGGTGCCCGCTCTTCTGTCTCCCGGGAGATTTGTCCTTGTTCCGGTTTCCGGATTCCTGCCGCTCGGTTTGCCCGCTGCTTCCCTGCATGCGTCACGAACCTGTTTGGAGTTTCCACCTGCCTGTTCTCCTGTGCACCTGGACTTCCTGCACGCTCTGTCTTTGTCTGCCTCGCACTCTGTTCATTTTCTATGGTCTTCGGATGTTACACAAACTGTGCAGTTTCCGTGTCAAATGAGTTTATTGCTATTGGATCTTTCAGTCTCTTTTTCAGTACGTGACAGTAGCTACTTCAAATTTTATACATTTATATAGTATTTTAAAAACTGTACTTGCAGATAGTGTCATCTTAATGAAATAAAAGGCCACTTACGTGTACTAAAAGGGATAGTTCACCCAAAAATAAAAATTGTCATCATTTACTCAAAAGCAGATAGAGCAACCATTGAATACCATAGTAGGGAAAAATACTATGGTACTCAATGGTTGCTCTATCTGTTTTGTTACAAACATTCTTTTGTGTTCAGCAGAACAAAGAAATTCATACCGGTTTGGAACAACTTGAGGATGAGTAAATGATGACAGAATTTTCATTTTTGGGTGAACTATCCCTTTAAGGAGAGTACACATTCATGACTGTTTAACACACTTTAAAATGTTTAAAAAATGCACTTTCTCAATGAAAAATTTTACTTTTAAGTACATTTTAAATAATGTTTTAATAATGTTTTGTTGTGCTTCACACTAACAAACTAAAGCATGTGAAGTAGGCTACTTTATTATTTAATTTTAACTGTAGTGTTATTTGAAAAGTTAACATTTTAACTGTAGGCCTAATTAATTGCAAATTCAACTTTAATATATTTAAATAGGCCTACATGATCTACAAATAGAGATAACATATTTTATTTTACCATAACTGCTTGTATATTTGCAATACACTTCTTTTTCAAAGACAAGATGTATTTAAGACCTACATAAGTGAGTCAAAAAACACTCAAGTTCAACTAATTACATTTAATCGAAATGTAAACTATAATTCAATTTCATTTCATTGCAAACAATCCATCCATCCATCCATCTTCTTCCGCTTTATCCGGGGCCGGGTCGCGGGGGCAGCAGTCTAAGCAGAGATGCCCAGAATTCCCTCTCCCTTCGCCTTAAGGCTTAGCTCTTTCTTCACCATGACAGACCGGTACATCGACCGCATTACTGCAGAAGCTGCACCGATCCGTCTGTCAATCTCCCGTTCCATCCTCCCCTCACTCGTGAACAAGACCCCTAGATACTTGAACTCCTCCACTTGAGGCAGGAACTCTCCACCAACCTGAAGTGGGCAAGCCACCCTTTTCCGACTGAGGACCATGGCCTCGGATTTGGAGGTGCTGATCCCCATCCCAGCCGCCTCACACTCGACTGCAAACCGTCCCAGTGCATGCTGAAGGTCCTGGTTAGAAGGGGCCAACACGACAACGTCATCCGCAAAGAGCAGAGACGAAACCGTGTGGTCCCCAAACCTGACACCCTCCGGCCCTTGGCTGCGCCTAGAAATTCTGTCCATAAAAATTATGAACAGAACCGGCGACAAAGGGCAGCCCTGCCGGAGTCCAACATGCACCGGGAACAAGTCTGACTTACTGCCGGCAATGCGGACCAAACTCCTGCTTCGGTCATACAGGGACCGGACAGCCCTCAGCAAAGGACCCCATATTCCCCAAGCACCCTCCACAGGACGCCGCGAGGGACACAGTCGAATGCCTTCTCACAAAACAAATGTGGACTGGTTGGGCAAACTCCCATGAACCCTCCAGCACCCTGTAGAGGGTATAGAGCTGGTCCAGTGTTCCACGACCGGGACGAAACCCACACTGTTCCTCCTGAATCCGAGGTTCCACTATCGGCCGAATTCTCCTCTCCAGTACCCCGGCATAGACTTTCCCGGGGAGGCTGAGAAGTGTGATCCCCCTATAGTTGGAACACACCCTCTGGTCCCCCTTCTTAAAAAGAGGGACCACCACCCCGGTCTGCCATCCCAGAGGCACTGTCCCCGACCGCCACGCGATGCTGCAGAGGCGTGTCAGCCAAGACAGCCCCACAACATCCAGAGACTTGAGGTACTCAGGGCGGATCTCATCCACCCCCGGTGCCGTGCCACCGAGGAGTTTCTTGACCACCTCGGTGACTTCAGCTTGGGTGATGGACGAGTCCTCCTCTGAGCCCCCAGCCTCTGCTTCCTCAATGGAAGACGTGACGGCGGGATTGAGGAGATCCTCGAAGTATTCCTTCCAGATGAGCTTGTGGGGCCTTTTCAGGTTGAGGATGGAGTCAAGCTCAACTCCCAGTCCTACTGCCAGTTTCTGGAAGACACCTTCTTCAAGCAGTGGTACAGGAAGAAATCTGCATCCTTCAAGAAAAACATGATTTTCATGCAGGACAATGCTCCATCACACGCGTCCAAGTACTCCACAGCGTGGCTGGCAAGAAAGGGTATAAAAGAAGAAAATCTAATGATATGGCCTCCTTGTTCACCTGATCTGAACCCCATTGAGAACCTGTGGTCCATCATCAAATGTGCGATTTACAAGGAGGGAAAACAGTACACCTCTCTGAACAGTGTCTGGGAGGCTGTGGTTGCTGCTGCACGCAATGTTGATGGTGAACAGATCAAAACACTGACAGAATCCATGGATGGCAGGCTTTTGAGTGTCCTTGCAAAGAAAGGTGGCTATATTGGTCACTGATTTGTTTTTGTTTGGTTTTTGAATGTCAGAAATGTATATTTGTGAATGTTGAGATGTTATATTGGTTTCACTGGTAAAAATAAATAATTGAAATGGGTATAAATTTGTTTTTTGTTAAGTTGCCTAATAATTATGCACAGTAATAGTCACCTGCACACACAGATATCCCCCTAAAATAGCTAAAACTAAAAACTACTTCCAAAAATATTCTGCTTTGATATTAATGAGTTTTTTGTGTTCATTGACAACATGGTTGTTGTTTAATTATTAATGTTGTAAAATGAATCCTCAAAAATACAACTTTCTGCACTCCCTGTATTTATCACAAATATTTCCTTTTCAGATGATAATTATGCTGTTCGTTCTTTAAATGTGGCGTGACTACGTTTGTACAAGGGAGAAAAGCTTAATTTCTGCTGGTTTACTTAAGCACTGCCTCCTCCACTTATTATATTACACAAGCTATTCCATGCTACCACAGCCATACTGAAGAAAAACGTGTTGGTGAATTGTGTTGAGTTCTCAATTACTGTATGCAGAGCTGCCAACTCTCACGCTTTCGCCGTGTGACACACGGTTTTGCCTGCTTTCACACGCAATCACGCCACACATCCAATGTCTCACGCAAAAAAACAAACAAAAAAAATTCCGATCTTGGACCGAGACTCGTTCGTTCTTTTCAAACTCACCGAGCGCCACTGAACCCTAAGCGCTGGTGTCCATAGAAATGTATAATTAGATGCCTCACTAGCGACTGTTTCTATGGGCCGCTATACGTTTTCGAACTGTCAAAGCCGGTCGTGAACGCGCTTTGTGAACATTCAAAGGTTGCCTGTGCGTCTGCAACCGTAGTTATACGCATGCATGTATGATTATCTATATCTGCAATAGACTGAAGCAGAGGATTTTATAGGATTTAGTTTATCATTAATGGTAGATAATTCTGCATATGCTTTTTCTGCAAAAAAAATTGGTTAAAGATCTTAACATTATTTTAACATCGTTAATATTATCATCAGACAATCCTACAGACACTGTAACGATCACCAGCTGGAGTGCCCTTGAGAGCCACCAGAGGGCACTCCACACATAAGACTATATTCACTCACTAACTACATTTCCCATAACTCACTGCCCGGACTCATCATCACTTATCACTGATCACATTCACCTGTACCTCATTTACTGATTGCATTTCACCTGTGTCTCACCATCCTGTTATTTCCTGTCTATTTATACCTTGGTCATTCATTTACTCACCGCTAAGTCTTGTTCAATGTTACATTGCATTTCTGAGCACTCTCCCGGTTTTCTTGTTTCTTGTTTTTGGATATCTTGCCCTGTTCCCTGGATTACTCTCTTGCCTCTGGTCCCTGCCTGTTTTGTTTGTTTGTTTGTTTGTTTGTTTGGACTGCCTGTCTGTGTATGACCCTTGCCTGTACCTTGGATTACGCTTCTGGATTGCCCTCAAATAAAAGCTGCATTTGGATCCACCTTCGAGTCTCGGAGCAGTTCGTAACAGACACATTGCTCAGCTTTTAATGAAAACAGTGAACTCATTATAGACAAGTTAATTGGAAATAAACCATAAACCATAAAACAATCAGCCATCAAAATAAATAAATTATAAAATGAGTAATAAATTAGCTTATGTGTTTAATAAACATCAATATAGACTATTTATTCAAACCAAGTTTTAAGTATGCCTAATCATTATAGGTATTATTTGAAAGCTTAAATTCTCAAAAATCACCCTGTTTTGCAATCGTTTTATAAAAAACATCACACAACTGAATTTAAACAATTTTTAAGAACAGGGAAAATGTTAAATTAGGAGTCAAAATGATAAATTGTACATTTAGGCCTATTTAAAATATGGTTATATAATTTTCTAGATACATTATTATTCTACAGTATTTGAATGCACATAGCTTATCAATACAACAGTTAACAACCATTTACAACACTGTAAGCTGTGTAAAAATAGTTTTTTTTTCTTTTGCACTCGTCTGAATTCGGCTGCAGACTCCCTGAATGAAAAAGCAGAAATATGTCGGTTTCTCTTCTTTAATTACTCTTAAACTTTGGTTAATTTAAGCACTTTCTAAGACCCATGTTTGTTTTCATATAATTGCCAGTCCTTGAATACTGTGTCTGAAATTCAAGAACCGTGAACCATGTGTTGTGTAGATCCAAACATTATAATTGCTAAACTAGCACAATACATGAAGAACGCGTTAGCTAATACCATTCTAATCAAAATATCAATCAACCTTAAAGGTCCCGTTCTTCGTGTCTTTTTGAAGCTTTGATTGTGTTAACAGTGTGCAATATAACGTGTTCATGTTTCGCGTGTAAAAAAAAACAGTATTTTTAACACAATTTACTTATCTGTATACCGCTGTTTTCACTCTCCTAAAAACGGCTGATGACTTCCTTTATTCTATGATGTCCCTCCTTCAGAAATACGTAACGAGTTCTGATTGTGCCAGCGGTTCCCGTGTTGTGATTTGACAGCAGCTTAGCGAACGTAGCACGGTCCTGTGTTGTGATTCGACAGCAGCTTAGCGCACGTGGAAAGGTCACGCCTCTTAACGGGAGATATATGCGCGCTTAATGATCTCTAAAGCATCCCTGGGAAAGCCAAACAAAGGTGATTTGACTCCGGGATGAAAATAACAGCGTCTCGACGACATGGCGACAAACACAGTCAAACGCAACAATTCCTTTTCTCCACGCGACACGTCCTCTTCTCCACGTGGGACAGCAACAAGACCACGCACCCTTTTTCCGCGTATTCTTGTGGGCGGAGGTTAGTCTGTTCTACTGTTCTACTGACGTAATTTATGAAGGAAGTACCAGGATGTAGTCCAAGCCGGCCGTTCGCTGTAGGCTTTGAAAGGGAACTTCTGTTAAATAAAATATCTCGCTTGGCATTGAACTTTGAGCTTTATAATTTTACAGGTATTATTTATGCTCTAACAGCAACATTACACACTAACTAAAGTTTGAACAATGGGATCACGAAGAACGGGACCTTTAAACACTGGTCTATTAATAAGTCATTTAGGCACAACAATAGTTTTCTGGTTGAATGTTTAGCTCAAGTCTAGAAGGCTCTGCAATGATGCCGAACATGAATCAGAATAAGTTCAGGTATTGCACATCTTTAGCAGACCACCCCAAAATCCACTGGAATGCAGGAAATCACATCTACTTAATCCAAAATTTCCTCGGGGTGGACCTTCAGCTATGTCTGCTTCGTAGAATGTAACCAATAATGTTCATCTTCCGTAGGCTGCCCATATCAACGGCTTTGGGCCTCCCCACAAACCACCAGAATGCAGGGTATACATGGGTAGCCTACACAGCCATTCCCAAACTGTGGTCCGCGGACTACTAGTGGTCCGTGAGGGTACTGCAGGTGGTCCGTGGAAAGGCAAAATAAAATAATATTTTTTTACCTTCATTTTACCAGGAAATTCCCATAAAAATAAAAAGTAAAAATAATATGTAGGCCTTTATTGATATAAAATTTAAATTAAATTGTCAAGTCATTGTGTGATTACTAAAATAGGCTAGTGGCGCTCGGCTGTGACGTTCAAGTTCAGTGCCTCACTTTTTGAGGACTTGTAAATTTTAAATAATAACTCTAATAATCCCCTAAATTTGCCAAAGGTTTTGAAATGTTGACTATATCCAAGTGTTCTTATTGCTGTATAGATTTCATACTCCATTGCAAAATAAGCCCGTTGTTTAAATGAACCTGATTATGCACTTGAGTAAATAAATAAAATAAATATGTGGCAGATTGTATACAGTAAACTTTCTTTTAACAAGCCTGTTGTACTGATGTGATGACCAGTTATAGTTTTAGTGCTAGTAAGCCTATAGGTGCGGATCAATTCAGGTAGGTCTGTGTGAAGACATATATTTTATTATGTGTATTATGAGGTGGTCCGCGAAATTTCTTGATTACAACTAGTGGTCCAGTTTGAAAACCCCTGGCCTACAACATTAAATTCCAATTCTTTGATATCTGAGCCACCAACTTGTGTGGCTGCGTGTACGGCATAATTTTGATCTCCCCTGACAAAATCTCACTCCAAGGTTTTTTTGAAAAGCTGGCAGGTATGTGTATGTGAATTACATTCCCTGATTTCACGTGGGAAAAAATGAGTGCCTGAAACAAACGAGGACTCATCCGGCCATCTAGTGTTGAGTATTGGAACTAGGCCTAGCTACTTCTTGGCAGCTTCGAGATGTTGGTTTATTATTATTGACATAAACGTTCTGTCATATTATATTAATGACACAGTCTGTGAATGTATATTCTATATGGTTAATATTGTTGTTAAGAAATAAGTCAAAGCATGTTCCCGCGCTCTTCTATGACGAGTCAGTGTTATTACGACGACGTACACTATTGAGCCATCTGCAGCATAATTCTACTTTGATTTTACTTCAACGCAGCTGAAAAGATTCCGCAGTGTCTACAGAATCAGTCCTACGACATTTTTATTAAAATTTTCGATTATTTTTATTTGTAGTATTTATCTTGCTAAACTTAATAACTGCAACAAAAACAACAACTGGATTTGAATAAGCTCAATAAGATATTTGCCACGTGTTTACACATATGCAGTTAAGTTATTCAGATCTTTCTGTTTCGAAACATTGATATAATATGAAGAGAGAAAAAACAACGATGTAATTACATTTAATAGGAAATTATTCATGTTACATTGGCATACAGTAGTGCATATCTCAACAGAAAACTAATGAGCTCGAGAGGAAGACCCTGACGCCAGATTAAAAACTCAAAAAGATAAAGGCGATCAAGCATCTCTATTATTGTACAACCTGCAGGTCTAAATGAGACTGTATATTTTGTCATTCGTTACAAAGAGAAAAAAGAAATTGGAAAGACACAGGTAAGTAATATCTTAAAAAAAATTCTGCTCTCAACCTGTAGTTTGAATTTTAGTCATTCCTTAAAACAGGGATGGCATCTGCCCGGATGTTATAAGAGGTAAAACTCTGGTGAATGCCAGATAAATAATAACAAAAGAGCAGGTGAGTAATCATATATATATATATATATATATATATATATATATATATATATATATATATATATATATATATATATATATATATATATATATATATATATATATATATATATATATATATATTGATACTGTGTATATTTTCCATTTAGTACAATAGTACATGAATACTGCATAAGGAAACATCTTGGGGGGAAAAAATGGTATGTGCCAGATTGAGACCCCAAAAATAAAAATGATAACTGCAGGTGAGTAATATTTTTCAGGCATTTGAACTTGATGTTTAATATGCACTGTATTATTTTGTCATTCATTACAATAGTGATGTGCTCTGCCTGAATGTTGCAAAAAGAAATGTATCTTGACCGCTGAGGTAAAATACAACTGTGGTAAAATACCAGATTAAAAACAGAAAAAGGGAAAACAATCAGAGGTGAGTATAGGCTAATATTTCTCAAGCATAATTGCTCTCTGTTGTATGTTGAGTTTTATTTGTAGGGGTGGGTGTACTGGTCTGCTCATCTCCAACAAATGAAACTGTAATCCTTTACCATCTCTGTGTGGCAATAGAATTTGAATTGCATGCAATTACTATCACCAGCCCTATTAAAATCCATTTTGTAGTTGTTTATTGTCCCACAGGTCAGCTAGGCAATTCCTTTGGTAGTTCTTGGGAGAATTCAATTTCCAGCTAGAAAATCCTCAGGCTGGGGTAAATACCAGATTAAAAACAGAAAAAGGGAAAACAATCACAGGTGAGTAGGCTAATATTTCTCAAGCCTATTTGCTCTCTGTTGTATGTTGAGTTTTATTTGTGTGTGTATTCATTATAGAATAGGGAAGTTCACTGCTTGGATGTTGCAAGAGGAGATGTAGTATGTCCATTGTGGTCAAAAATAAAGTCTGGTAAATGGCAGATTAAAGGCCCATTCTCACCAAGAACGATAACTATAACAATAACTATATTAGCCTCCACACCAGCTGACAATATCGTTCTGTTTATTCTAAGTGTGTGCTGCAGTTGTCATGTAACAGAGAGGCAGACAACAGGTATGCAGGTAACAGAGGTTTATTAAACAAAGCAAGCAGATGGCCGGCAATATGGCAGACTTAACTTAGAGAGTTCTTAGTTTTGCAGGTACACAATGACTTGAGAATAGTATGGTATGAGGAAGGCAAATAAACACAGATGAAGAGAGAGTCAGGTAAATCTATACACAGGTAGTAAATTATGAGACCAGACAAATAGGATGCATCATGCAGGTATATAATTGATAAGTATTCCGCTGCTCATGTGAAGCCCTCTTCTTGTAAAGACTTTCACGAGTTCACACTTACATCAAATTAAACGGAGTAAAGATTTTGCATATTTGGCGTGCTGTCCGGGGGAGGGCTCCGGGGGAGGAATTTTGCCCGAACCCAGAGTATCCCCCACCATGATAGAATTTTTTATTATGGATTGTGTTGATGTCTAATAAGAGTTTATTAAAATCAAAGTGAGGAGATGGGGTGGTGGAGGGATGCTAAAATAAAAATGGTCAAGAAAGAAGGTAAATCTGCTGTTTATATACACCTCTTATCGTTGATTAAATCGATTAGCTTGATGTGCTCCACTTGTGTTTAATTAGGTTTAATTATCTGGACGTGCTCCACTTGGGTTTGATTAGGTTACATTATCTGACGAGCTCCATTGTTTAGATAGTAGGGTTGTAACGGTATGAGATTTTCACAGTATGATAATCGTCTCAGAAAATATCACAGTTTTACGGTATATTTGCTCTGTTTATTATTATTATTATTATTATTATTATTATTATAATCATCAGCTACAATGACCCTTCAATAAATGAAAACAGATACGTTTTTTTGGTTGAACATATGGTTTATTATCATCCTTTAACATCTGTTGTATGTTGAGTTTCTACATCCGCTCTGACGGATATAGATCTGTATAGCCTTGGTAGTACGAGGAAGGACCGTGTAGATCCGCTCTGACGGTCGAACAAAGTAGAGATAGCCCCGGTGTTCCTGTCCGGGAAGATTTGTCTGTAAGGGTAATGTTTAAATGCACAGTTACCTGACAAATATTTTTTGAGTACTCGCTCCGGTGCGAGGAAGACCCGTTTAGATCTGCTCTGACGGGTAAAACATCTAGAGAACGCCCTCAAGTTAGGCCAAGAAGATTTGTCTGTAAGGGTACTGTCTAAACGCACAGTTACCTGACAAATATTTTTAAAGTAAACCTGACTCTCCATTTTCTTCCACCCCAGATAGGGGATTTCATCTTTATTTTATATTTTCTTTTAATTCCCACTATAACTGTTATACTATGTATATTTTTATTGTATTCACTTATGAATATTTTAACTTCATTTCTGTGTAAAGCACTTTGAATTGCCCCTGTGTATGAAATGTGCTATACAAATAAACTTGCCTTGCCTTGCCTTGCCTTGCCTTGCCTTTAAAAAAAAAAAAAAAAAAACATATGGAAGTATGAGTCTACCTTTTGGAGAAAAAAAATACAAGAAATTAAAAGAATAGAACAAAATGAGGAATGCTATTTCTCTTTAGATTAGAAAAGAATAAACCAAACTGTCCTTCCTCCTGAACAGCATAAATGGAAGAGCAAAAAGTGCAGGGCCATGTTTGTTAATATTTTCCTGAGATTATCATAGCAGCATGCATTTCTTTGCTTTTTTTTCAGGCCAGGTTATGATGAAGAAATGTAAGCATGTAAACGTGTGTGTGTGTGTGTGTGTGTGTGTGTGTGTGTGTGTGTGTGTGTGTGTGTGTGTGTGTGTGTGTGTGTGTGTGTGTGTGTGTGTGTGTGTGTGTGTGTGTGTGTGTGTGTGTGTGTGTGTGTGTGTGTGTGTGTGTGTGTGTGTGTGTGTGTGTGTGTGTGTGTGTGTGTGTGTGTGTGTGTGTGTGTATGTATGTATGAATGTGTATATATATATTAGGGATGCAACAATACAGTTAGTCCACGGTTCAATACATACCTCGGTTTTTAGCCACGGTTTTCGGTTCGGTTCGGTTCTGATGGCTTGTCACATACATTTTTTGTTATTCTATTCTTAGGCGACAGGAACAGCAAGAGGTTAAGGAGAATAAAGACTATTTTTTTGCAATACTCTTTCTTTATTTTACTTTAAAGAATTTAAAAACCTACATTAAACTTAAAACTTTACTTTAAAAAAAACCCTTGTACTCCTAGTGTATTGTATAATATAAAATAAATATATATAAAGATTTACACTGGCAGCTCAGAGCTGTACAGCAGCATTAAAGTATGAAATTGAATGAATGAATGTAAAAATAAAACACTACATAGACTTCACTATAAAATATACATTGATTCTTAGCTCCTGTATTAGTTTTTCAGTCGAGAGCATTGAGTGATTTTCTCTTTGTCTTTTGTTGTTGTAATTAACATTATTAGGGATAGGGATATATATAAGGGATAGTTCATTCAAAAATGAAAATTCTGTCATCGAGAAATGAATACAGGTTTGAAACAATATTAGAGTGAGTAAATAATGACATCATGTTAGAGGTGAACTGTCCCTTTAAGGACCGCGTGTTCACTATTGCACTGCTGTCAATTTAAGACCTGCGTGCATCTAATATACGCGATTTTACTTTCACTTTCACTTGCTAAGTATATATATATACTTTTATTGTGACAGGTTGCACTAACCAACAATGAGTTTTGTTGTGTTCTGTGTAATTGCACTATAGAGGGCGCTAGTGAGTACAAGGGGGGAGGAGAAGAAAGGAGAGAAGAAGAAGAGGGACAAGCGCATTAGTCATGGTTAATAGGAGTTTGTGAAGTAATGTGAAATATAGAAGTTAAATCATTCTACTTACCTCGTCTATATACTTATTGTAGATCATTGTGATAAATGATCTGTACTTAAGTACAGTGCGATTTGTGTACTATAATATGTACTCTAAAAAGTGTTGGGCTCTTTAAGAAGGTCCGCCCCCGTTTGGTGCGCATGTACCAAGTATGTAGAGGAGTCATGCGTATGTTTGGATACTCTGTTAATAAAACACTATCGCGTTCACATGTTACAGTTGTTGCGTTATAATTGAGTTAACTGCTTACTTGCATACTATTACTAATACAACTAGTTTCAGTCAGTATATTTGATGATTATTCTTTATAAAATTATAAAATGCTCATTAAGTTCTCTCTCAGAGCAGCTCTGAATATATTCATGTGTTCACGTCGTCATAGTGAGTGAGACGGCTGACGCTTTAAACACCATGACGGTTCTCAAGTGCACGCGCACTTGAGTATGTACTACTAGACGAAACGGCGCTGCTCATTCACAAACATATTAGACACGCAGAATATAGATTTACAGTATATAGCAGTCATATTATATTAAAGCAGATTTATTGTAAGGCTATATTTTTTATTTATTCATTAATCTATCAAATCACACATACGGGACCATTTCCATTTTCACATAAATTCCATTTTCATGGATTTCGGGATTCAACCTGCATCACGGAAATAAAATGGCCTTAAGTTATAAACAGAACATAGGCTACCTTTATCTTCATAGATGGATGGTGTTCACGAATATGGGAGAAAATGTTCGCCGTAATTCCCCTTTTTGCAGCCACTCTTCGTCCACATTTCTTGCAAACTGGATAACCATCTACAAGGACAACCCCGCGTTTGTTTTTCGGATCCCCAAAGTATTCCCATACTGCAGACTTTAACTTTTTTTTCGGCGGGAGATAGAGATTAGAATTTGTAGCCTCTGGCTCTGACATTTTCTCAGCTGTACATGTATGAGTGGAGTCTAAGCAGTCATGTGGAATGAAGTTGCATATGCACAATAGCGCAGGTGAGATCTGCTTTCATCCCCCCCCCCAAACCGTTTATAAGCAAATGCTCACGATATGACAATCGTACATGTCAATATCGCGATAAATCGCCATACCGGTATACCGTTGCAAATTATCTGGATGCGCTCCTCCCGAAATTAGTTAATAAAACTTCACGAAGAGTGTAAAGACCAATGACTCTACCTGCATGACTTCACAGAGCAAGGACACCGACAAGGCACTTGAGTATTGTTTTTCTTCCCTTCCTCTTTTATACAGCTTGTTCTCGTCTGTTTGTTTTTGTGACCTGTTTTCACTATGTGCTTCTAAATCCCTACTATTACTAACACTCGTAAATCACATTGGAGATGGTCAAGATCTGCTCATTTTCATTCGTCGCCTGACAGGGAGGGGTGGGGATACTGGTCTGCTCATCTCCAATGAATGGAAATGTAATCCTTTATCATCTCTGTCTGACATCGCATGCGATACTATCACCAGCCCTATTAAAATCAATTTTGTAGTTTATTGTCCTACAGGTCAGCTAGGCAATTTCTTGGAGTAGTTGGATATGCTCTCATTCTTCCCTGAAGATGGTACTCCTCTGGTAGTTCTTAGAAACTTCAGTTCTTAGAAACACATCCACCTAGAAAACGTCTCGGTTACTAATAAAACCTTGGTTCCCTGAGTTTAGCTTACGCTATGGGAAAACTATTTTTTTGAGAATATGGAAGCCAAAAATTATCCTTATAATTTTATATATGTAAAGCGCAGTGCAGCTGCACAGCAGACCCAAGCAAAGCATACTAGCGAGCTGATTGGCTTTGCAGCTGTAACTGCAAGAACCTATGGCGCGGCGGCTAAGGCATGCAAACCAATCGGGTCGCTTCGCGCCCTAGCACGTCAGCTCCCGCCAGAATGGGCTTGGCCTACGGCTATAAAAGCCCATCTTATGCCATAGGATTCAGTTTAAATCGACTGAAGCGATCCCCTGATCTAAGCACAATAGCACGGCGGGTTATGCAATTCTCGTTCCCTTCTCTCAGGGAACCCGAGGTTACGTTAGTAACCGAGATGTTCCCTTTCGAGTGTACTCTCGTTTAAGTTTAAGTTTAGCTTACGCTATGGGAACTTAATTTAAAACGCTGTGCATGCTTAAAAACTTCACCCCATACTATGGCCTGGAATGAGAGCCCGAGGCCCATAGAAGAGTTAAAGTTAAAAGAGTCCCAAAAAGAGACCAATGAGTGGTGAGGTGGTCCCTATATGTAGAGAATGAATATTCCTGTCATATCATTTAGATAAAACCAGACCGGACAGAGTCGAGCCTATAGTTATTGCAAATGTGTTATACATTTGTTTATATAGAAAGAACCCTAGCTTGTAAAGCAGGAACCTCCAAGTTATAAAATGTAACAAATGTGGACGGACAGCTAGTGTTTCTTGGAGGAGTTGGATCCTCCTAGAAAATCCTCAGGCTGCTGACTTCCACACTCCGCTTTACTAACTACTACGGTTACTCACAAATCAGGTAACCAACTGGACCTTATTTACACCCGCTACTGCTCCACTGACCATAACCTGGTCACTCCACTACACACTTTAGATCACTTCCTCCTCACTCTTTACCTCAACTTGGCACATGACACAACATGCACTCTTCCACAGGTCTCCTTTCGGAGATGCTCACTCTAACCCTCCTGCCTATCCTCTCTGATCTCTGGCTATCTGATGTTCTCCTTGAGCATCGTTCTAATCGATAGATCCCACTGACCTTGGTTTGTATTAATCCCTCCTCTCTGGCAAGAGCAGCTTTCAAATCCTCAGTACTCATCTTGCTGGATCTGTCTGCTGCTTTTGACACCGTTAACCACCAGATCCTCCTGTCCACCCTCAAAACGGAGGGCATCTTAGGAACCACACTCCAGCGGCTCAAGTCTTACCTGTCGGGTAGGTGTCTTAGTCGCAACATCTAGCTACTGGGGTGCTTCATGGCTCAGTGCTTGGACTACTTCTCTTCTCCATCTACATGTCAAAACTAGGATCTGTCATTCAGAAACATATTTTTTCCTATCACTGCTATGCTGATAACACAAAACTCTATCTCGTTCCAACCAGATGATCTGACGGTATTTTCTCGCATCTTGGTCTGTCTGACAGGCATTTATTGCTGGTTCAAGGACCACCACCTTTAACTCAACCTTGCGAAGACAGAGCTGCTTGTGTTCTCAGCCAACCCAACACTACATCAAAACTTCCTCCATTCAGATAGGTTCGTCAACCATAACTCCATCCAGGACAGCCAGGAACCTTGGAGGATCAGTTAAAACTCGCAGACCACCCCGCTAGAACTGCCCGGTCCTGCAGATTTGCCTTATACAACATTAGGAGGATCAGGCCCTTCCTATCGGAGCATGCTACACAACTCCAAGCTCTTGTTCTCTCTAGACTGGACTATTGCAATGCACTCTTGGCAGTTTTTCCAGCTCACACTGTCAAACCTCTGCAACTGATCCAGAATGCTGCAGCAAGTGTGGTCTGTAATGAGCCGGAGCGCACGTCACAACTCTCCACAAATTGCAATGGTTGCCAATTGCTGTTCGCATCAAATTCAAGGCACTGATGTTTGTCTAAAGAAGGACTGGCTCTGCACCCCTATACCTAAACTCATTACTTCAGCTACGTGCCATCCAGAAGCTTGTATTCTGCAAGTGAACAGCGTCTTGTGGTGTCATCCTAAAGAGGCACAAAATCACTTTCACAGACCTTTACCTTGACTGTGTCAAGCTGGTGGAATGACCTGCCTATCTCAACCCGAGCTGCTGAGTCTTTAGCCATTTTCAAGAAACTGCTGTAGACGCATCTTTATTTTCAGCACTTGACCCATTAATACTAACACTTACTATTCTTTTTCTATTAATAAAAATTATAAAAAATACATGTACTGTGCTGGACTAACTGGGACTAGTCAATGCGCTTACATATTGTTGCCCTATTGTTGGTTTGATTGCTTCTATTGCTCCCCTCATTTGCAAGTCACTTTGGATAAAAGCATCTGCTAAATGATTAAATGTAAATGTATTTGGTTGAGAGTGACCGAGTGGTTATATTGGCTGGTGCTGATGGCATGGTTGAATCCGTCACAGCAGTTTTGTCGTCTGCTGCTTAAAGGGCACCTATTATGCCCTTTTTTACAAGATGTAATATAAGTCTCAGGTGTCCCCAGAGTGTGTGTGTGAAGTTTCAGATCAAAATTCCTAACATATCATTTAATATACCAATTTTTGGGTTTGAGAAAAATACGCTTTTTTGTGCGTTTCTCCTTTAAATGCAAATGAGTTGCTGCTCCCCACCCCAGAGGGCGCAGCCTCAGGGCCGGCCCATGGCATAGGCGGAATAGGCAAATGCTAGGGGCGCCACTCATCCATAGGGGCACCAAAATGTATTACTGATACTATTTTATTCATATTAGTTTGAAATATTACCAAATAAAGCGCAAAAAAACTTAACTAAGTCCCCCGCATCTTCCCAGTCCGCCTCATCAATCTCCCCCGCCTAGCTTGAAGTGCGTCCGAAATATAACGCGTGATCAGTTTAACGTTGGGAATTTGTTGTGTCGCGTCACCTCTCGCCACATCTAATATAGACAGGATTGCTTTCATTTTTTAGGGTGCTTGGCCGCTCGCTCTAGGTGTAGACACGGTGAAAGTTGCCTGATAATTTATGACGGATGGCCGAATTGTAGTGTCATAAAAAACAGAAGCCCTCTGATGCAGGCAAGATAAGGGAAACACTGCACAAATGCTCTTCTTATTTAGTATTTTTGTCTTGTTTCTAGTCTAAATATCTAAAAATTCTTAAACCAAGATGCATTTACTAGATAAGTAAAATTATATTTTTTCTTAAGTGAGTTTATGCTTAAAACAAGCTAAACTATCTGCCAATGGGGTGAGAAAAATAATCTTGTTTCTGATTGAAATCTTGTTTCTGTCCCAAACAGAAATAAGATAATTTTTCTCACCCCATTTGACAGATAATTGTGCTAGTTTTAAGCTAAAACTCACTTCATTTAGATTTTTTCCCCCAGAAAACAAGGAAAAAATTATCTAATGTCATTTTACTAGTAAATACATCTTGATTTAAGAATATTTTGATGTTTGGACTGGACACAAGAAAAAAATACTTAATAAGAAGAGCATTTTTTGCAGTGTAAAGACAGAGGTAAAGTGGTGTAATGAATGAACAGTTTATTTATTTGCATAGTAGTAAAATACTAATGTACGCTAATTAATTCCAGTTTTACCTTAAACTATATGCAAGCAGCTGTTCTGGGTTCTCCAGTGGCCACAGACAGTGTATTTTGTCAAAAAGAATCATATCTGTTTTTTTAAACGCATGTAATATCACTTTTTTAATAGCCTAATGTTTTTACTCTACAGTTGTGCAGTTTTAAGGGGACATATGGACATTTTAAAATGTATTTTTATAAATTTCTCAGTTTAATTCATGGTGAAAACATGAATGTGCATATTAGTGGAAGTTTGCTGCCATCTACTGGAAACATCCGGTACATCTCAACACTAGACCTCACCAAAGGCTACTGGCAGGTTCCCCTGACTGACTCCGCCAAAGAGAAGACGTTCTCCTCTCCCAGTGGGCACTGGCAATACCGGACCCTCCCCTTCGGCCTGCATGGGGCCCCCGCAACGTTCCAGAGGATGATGGACATTCTTCTTCGTCCCCACCAAGCGTATGTGGCGGCCTACCTCTACAACGTGGTCATTCACTCCCGAGACCTGGCAGGACCACCTGGAGCGGCTGCGGAGGGTGCTCCTGGAACTCCGGCGGGCTGGACTCAGGTACGAGCCTTTTTGGGGTTGGCGGGGTATTATCGCTGCTTTATCCCTGACCTCTCCACCTTAGCATCTCCCCTGACAGACCTGACCAGGAAGGGGCAGCCGGAGAAGGTACAGTGGAACAGCACCTTGGACAGGACCTTTCGGGACATCAAGACCGCCCTGACCACGGAGCTGGTCTTGCAGGCGCCCGACTTCAACTGCCCCTTCCTGCTGCAGACGGACGCCTCGGACACGGGCCTGGGGGCGGTCCTCTCCCAGGTCCGCGAGGGTGAGGAGCACCCTGTCACCTACATCAGCCGTAAGCTGACCCCAGCCGAAACCAGGTATGCGGCGGTGGAGAAGGAAGCCCTGGCCATCAAGTGGGCAGTCCCACCGCACCGTCCCACTGACGTCACCGCGAGGCACCCTGCACTTGAGGAGGAAGGAAGCACAGCGCACAGCGCACCTGCACGTCACCGTCTACGTTTGTTTCACCAGTTCACAATAAAACCCACCCTCCGGGGGCTTTTCACTTAATCCTGTGTTGTGTGATTCTTCACCCTGCCACAGTACACACTGCCAACACACATTTATGTTCAAACACCATGTAAAAGAGAATTTTGCATAATAGGTGCTCTTTAAAAGCTCAAGCGCTATAAAGTTGTAAGGATTCTGATTAGCTGTAGTTTTTATCGTTCATCAGCTGGAAAAAAAGATGGTTCTGAAAGTGATTCCAATGATATTGTATCTCAGTGCCGTTCCTGATTGCGTCATGAACATATCTCCCTAATTTCATGACACTGGTCTTTGAAATTCAGAAGGAACAGCCCTGATTCTTGTCTCCAAAAGGATCGTCTTTAACAGGAATGACTGGGAGAAGTCTGGGTCATGCAGAATGCAGCGCCTTTCTTGCTGTTCTGCTCCACTAGACCTTAACGGACTGCCCTGTCTCTGTCAGGTCTGTGAGAAGACAGGCTAAAAGTTAGCATTCAGCCAACCAAAGGAAAACCACATTTTTGGTGTGTACTCCAATTGATGCCAGAATTTGGTTAGTTTGGATGATGTGAACACTCTTTTCTGAAGTCAGGTGTGCAGACGCAAACATACTTATTTTCAGATTGAGATCCAGATCATCCCAGTTCTTCAAAGTGGATAACAAAATAGTAAAAAAAAAATTATGATGACTATTATAACAAAACTTAACTGCGTGTGCAACATATTTTAAATCAGATTGTGAAAGTAGATGGAATAAACATTGGATTTAACACATTATTTACATTTATATACACTTTCAGTTGAATGAAGTTAGATGGGATTGCTTAAAGTGTTTACATGTTTTTCGGTCTGACTGAACTGTCAATCCAATTAAAAACAATATTAGGTTGATTTAAATGTTGCCAGTGACAGGCTAAGTGTGAGAACCTGAAATTGGAACGTCTTACCTTCAAAGACAAATTTCAGTAAGCATTGGTGACAAGGGGCAATCTGGGTGTGACAGTATCCGTCTTTCAAATCAGTTAAATTATTGTTTTAGGCTGCATTAACTAGATTAGCCGGAACCGGGAACACTTGCCATAACACCTGATGTACTCCGTTACATCATAAAAAAAAATGTTAGTCTCTCTGTTTATCCTGAGGTTTACTGTAGTCTGCTAGATCCAGATCAGATGGTGGACCTGCGCGTAGACACGACCAACGCATCCCTGAAGTGTCAGCAGAGAACGTGTATTCGCCTTTTTAGGGGTTTGTGCGCTCAGGTACTGATGTTGGACGAAAAGGCCTGGCTCGCAGTCTCCGCTCTAATTCATCCCAAAGGTTGTCGTGCTGAGGTCAGGCAAATTCCTCCACATCAAACTGTATGAACCTTTGTTTTATACACTGGTGCACAGTCATGTTGGAACAGGAAGAGGCCATCCCCAAACTGTTCCCACAAAGTTGGGTGCATGAAAGTGTCCAAAATGTCTTGGTATGCTGAAGCATTAAGAGTTCCTTTCACTGGAACTAAAGGGTCAAGCCCAACTCCTGAAAAACAACCCCCACACCATAATCCCCCCTCCACCAAACTTTACACTTTGCACAATGCAGTCAGACAAGTACCGTTCTCCAGGCAACCACCAAACCCAGACTCGTCCATCGGCTTGCCAGACAGAGAAGTGTGATTCGTCACTCCACATCTCCACTGATGTGTGATGGTGATGTAAGGCTTGGATGCAGCTGCTCTGCCATGGAAACTCATTTCATGAAGCTCTCTACGCACTGTTCTTGAGCTAATCTTAAGGCCACACAAAGTTTGGAGGTCTGTAGCTATTGACTGCGCACTGTGCGCCTAGGCATGCACTGAACCCGCACTGTGATTTTACGTGGCCTACCACTTTGTGACTTTGTTGTTCCCAATTGCTTCCACTTTGTTATAATACCACTAACAGTTGACCGTGGAATATTTAGTAGTGAGGAAATTTCACAAATAGACTTATTGCACAGATGGCAACCTATTACAGTACCACGTACGGTTGAATTCACTGAGTTCCTGAGAACGACCTATTCTTTTAGAAATGTTTGTATAAGCAGTCTGCTTGCCTAGGTGCTTGATTTTATACACCTGTGGCCATGGAAGTGACTGGAACACCTGAATTCAATGATTTGGAGGGGTGTCTCAATACTTTTGCATATATATTGAGATTGAGTATTGCGTGTTGTGGCTTCACAAATGCTTTGCTGCATACCTCGGTTGTAACGAGTGGTTATTTCAGTCAAAGTTGCTCTTCTATCAGCTTGAATCAGTCGGCCCATTCTCCTCTGACCTCTTGCATCAACAAGGCATTTTCGCCCACAGGACTGCCGCATACTGGATGTTTTTCCCTTTTCACACCATTCTTTGTAAACCCTAGAAATGGTTGTGCGTGAAAATCCCAGTAACTGAGCAGATTGTGAAATACTCAGACCGGCCCGTCTGGTACCAACAACCATGCCACGCTCAAAATTGCTTAAATCACCTTTCTTTCCCATTCTGACATTCAGTTTGGAGTTCAGGAGACTCTCTTGACCAGTCTTGACCAGGACCACACCTCTAAATGCATTGAAGCAACTGCCATGTGATTGGTTGATTAGATAATTGCATTAATGAGAAATTGAACAGGTGTTCCTAATAATACTTTAGGTGAGTGTATATACATATATATATATATTTGACGTTAACACGCTGACAGTGTTTCTCCCGTTAAAAAAAAAAAAACATTACAGTGTAGGGCTGTAGGCTATAAAGCCTGCACACTGTGCGCGCGTATCACGAACATGAGCGCGTGCGCGTGGGCGGAGGGAGTTTGACAGTCAAAACCTGAAGCTCGACACGCTCTCAAATGTCACTGAGAAACAAGCCATGACTTAATGAAATACATTTAGTACTTCTAGGCTTCATTTTTTTCCACAGAAAAAAACACCGACGGTAAGTTTTATCTTATATTCCGATATTGCTGAATGCTTTCTTTAATGTAGTTACGATCTGATGTAATGCGCGATATCTCACAGCAGTTTAATGATCATTGAAAAGAGAAACACTTCATAACGTTTAACAATAACATTGAAGCCAACTTGTTTATTAAAAGGTTAAACTCAAAAGGTATGCTACGTAACAACAAAGTGTCCATTCGTATTCTACATTTATTAACACACCGTTAAAAATCTAATGACTGAACTGACTGCACTTTGTTCTGAGGGAAAGTGGTTTGGTTTAGTAGTAGCTAGAGGGAGGGAGCGGTACTTCCTCAAACGACCTTAAACATTTGCGCACTGAGCCTCGGATGCTTTGCATATTATGCTTCTAAAATATTAAAGAAATGAATGCTGACGTAAGTAATCTGGTGGACTGGACATTACAAGGTTGTAGCTATAGTGCTCGACCACTAACCTTTTTTTAACAGTCGGTGCCTAGAGAGGAGGGTAGCCTATCTGATGGTTAATATAATTTAATACGCAAGCAAGACAAAATATCTAAGTTTGAACAAGTATTTCACACAATATTTACTCACACAAACATAAACTGTACTAGTCTATAGCTAATCATTAACAGTGAGGGTTGAAATGACATTAGGAAGAATCAGCACTAAAACCCCAAATATGTGATAATGTTCATTAAGACAGTAATTACAAAATATGTAACTGTATCATCCTGAAAGGGTTTATTATTATTATTATTATTATTATTATTATTATTATTATTATTATTATTATTATTTGATAATGACCTTATGACACTTAGGCTGTTTACCAAATGAACATTATAGATATATGGACATTAAATATTGATTTGCAGAAAAGAAAAGAAAGAGCACAGAGTGACATGGTATTGCATTTGAGGAACAATGGTCATTTAAACATTTTTGTGTCATTCTACAAAAATATCTGACCACAGAAAGCTCTTGACCAAACAGTTTTAGAGAACCATGTAATAGCAGCTTAAAGCATGAAACTTGTTGCAATAATCTTTTTTTCCTATTGTGATGTATATCCGAGTGAAACCGCTTCTTGAACAAGAGAAGAGAAGAGAAGAGAAGACATTTTGCAAAAGTTATTTTGATTAAAGATTATGAGGACATGAGAATGATGTGCACAGATAAATATTTAAGTTATAAACAAACACTAATATTCCATTAAAAAATAAGTGGTCATTTTTGATTTCATGGTGACTTTAAAAAACGGCTTGCCTTTCATGAGTTATGAGACGGGTACAACATTTCTGAAATTACCATTTATTTTGCACAATATTCACTCAAAATATTTGAAAACAGAATGTGCACTACTGTAAGAAGAGTGTTTCATCTGATAACAGTTCAGTTGCTGTAGCTACTCAGGATGTAATGTAACAATTGCACATTTTCACTTTCTACAGTGGAATGAAGGATGTAGGCATGATTCTCAATAAGTTTAATCATTCATAGATGTTTTATACAAACACAGCTGTATTTTATGAATGGAAAAAGAAAGTTAGTTGCTTCATCCCATTAAGCAAATTTACTAAGGTTTGATTAATGTGTTTCAACATACTTACAATACATAAAATCGACTAAACAGAGGCCACTGAAAGTCTTCAGTTGATCTCCAAAAGTTTTTGCTTCCGTTTCATTTCTGTCCTGTTTACGCTATTGTTTACAGTAGTATTATCTTCGTTGGTTACTGTTCTCCATTTAATTCTAAGACAAGTGTTCTGTTTTATAGCTGCCCCGTGTTTACAGAGGCGATCTGAGCGGGTCATGTGATCGCTTTATGTCGTGACTCATGTGTCATTTGCGTTCCCCTCACTCCACGCCAAATGCAAACAGGCTTTACACTTCTGTGCTCGAATCCACGCCTCTCCCCACTGATAAAGACCTATTGTTTCACTCAAGGCCGGGTGTGAGGCTGTAATGATGCTGGGGTAGTTTTAAAATATTAGGTTATGGAGCACGTTGTAGGATTTGAGGAAATTTCAGCCCTGCTGATCCTGCCATCCTGTGATTTGGCTTGCAAATATCCTTATTTCTGGCAAACCCTTTGTTTCCTGTGTGAAGAACACGTTTAGATCCTTGAAACTAAAAAACATCCAGTTTTTGTATTGGCTGTCCTGGAAAATTTCCATTTATCAGTCTAACCAGCAGATGAGAGATTTATAGATTGGCTTTTTTAAGTCTACCCATATAATATACTGGCTTGTTCACCAGTCATTCCATATCAGTTATGCAATCAGTGGGTCATGGGAGTTGGAATTAAGGGTCGGGAAATCTAAACTGGGAAAACCTCGGATCATATTGCTTTTCTGAAAGTGAGCTGCAGTTAATTTCTTACAATAAACCTTTTGGGAACAGTTATATCAACTACTGTTAAATCTCTGAGTCATATTTAGATAACCGAAATCTTTTTGGTTTCTTGTTGTGTGAAGCAACATTTCTTTAGCTATTCTGATCTTTAACAAGTCCATGCTCATTATGAAACTGCTTGTTTATGACCTTACAGCACCCGTAACAGCTTGTGACACATTCACTTATGTATAACGCTTTATACAACAAGCTGTGAGAACATTTATGCAATACTCAATCAGAGTTTAACATTTTCTTAATGGGGTCCTATAATGCTTTTTCACTTTTTCAACTTTAGTTAGTGTGTAATGTTGCTGTTTGAGCATAAAAAGATATGAAGGTTACAACGCTCAAAGTCCACCCCAGAGGGAGATATTTTATTTAAAGTGTTAGTTCACCCAAAAATGAAAATTATGTCATTAATTACTCACCCTCATGTTGTTCGACACCCGTAAGACCTCCGTTCATCTTCAGAACACAAATGAAGATATTTTTGATGAAAGCTGATGGCTGAGAAGGCCTCCATTGTCATTCAGTACATTCACACTCAAAAGACCCATTAAAGGCACTAAAAACGTTGTTACAAAGTCCATCTCACTACAGTTGCTCTACAATAATTTACGAAGCGACGACAATAGTTTTTGTGCGCAAAAAAATCAAAATAACGACTTTATTCAACAAGTCCTTGTTTTCCGTTTTGGCCTCTGCCGTGAACTCACGAAGCACCACGACACATGCGCGAGAATATGACGTAGCACCGGCGTTCGGGAATCCATGAAATGCACACTTTAGTCCCATTTTGAGCACTATGCCGAGACCTAAAGCACGATCAATGTAGAATTCAACAGCTTAGATACGGCGCGTCTTCCTCTGCTTGTAAACAAATCTCCTCCTCGCTTCTGGGTCATGTGTCTGAACGCCGGATCTGTGTAATATTCTCGCGCATACATCGTGATGCTTCGTGAGTTCACGTCCGAGGCCTACATGGAAGACAAGAACTTGTGGAATAATGTCGTTATTTTGATTTTTTTTTGCGCACAAAAACTATTGTCGTCGCTTCGTAAAATTATTGTAGAGCCACTGTAGTGAGATGGACTGTGTAACAACATTTTTAGTGCCTTTTATGGGTCTTGTTAGTGTGAATGTACTAAATGCCAATGGAGGCCGATCTGAGGCCTTTCTCGGGTGTCGAATGACACGAGGGTGAGTAATTAATGACATAATTTTCATTTTTGGGTGAACTAACCCTTTAACAGAATTTACAAGAACTACAACAAACGACTCGGACTACAATGCTTTTTTCCCGGCTTTTTGAAGTTGTAAAGTTACTCGTTTAAATAATCTCCGCCCTAGTATGGAAGCCCGTTTCCGCCACTAAATAAAAAAAATAAAAACAGTAATTGCTTTTTTTCTCACAATTGCGAGTTATAAAGTCAGAATTCTGAGATATAAACTCGCAATTGCGTGATATAAAGTCAGAATTCTGAGATATAAAGTCGCAATTGCGTGATATAAAGTCAGAATTCTGAGATAAAAAGTCGCAATTGCGAGTTATAAAGTCATTGATCTGCCGCAACCCAACACATGATGATGAGTTGTGAACACATTAATGAGTATATTAACTGTAGTTTTAGCTGCTAATGATGGAATGATTGTATCTGAACGGCATTAATATTGAAACATACAATATCATTTTACAGGAGTATAAGCTATATTCACCGTTTAATGAAAACTGCTGGCCGATCACAACACGTCCAGTGCTCTGTTGGTACATACAGTCACCTGAGGGTGGCGCTGTTCTGGGATCATATTTCATTAATAACGCATCAGAATATGCTGTAATGTAGGATTTCGAGAATTAATAGAGTACGGTATGGAGCTTAAATACAAAGAGGTACTCTGGTTGAATTTGTCACGTGCGCCATTTATTAAAACATATAAGATAATTTTTTACAGGCTATTACTGTTTATTGAAAACTGCTCCATCTCAACCTCATATTTCTGTTACAACTGTTCGGCAGCAGAACTCACTGTACAGAACTCACCTACATCAATTATTATTTTAAATGAATATAATATAATATTAATATTATTTTAAATATGATCAAAACAGAGCACATGGAGGTCAATAAAATTCATTCTCAAACGGAATCTTGCATTACATCATATTCTGATGCGTTATTAATGAAATGTTGTTATTGAAATATGTTATTAATGATACGTTATTAATGAAATATGATCCCAGAACAGCGCCACCCTCAGGTGACTGTATGTACACTCAAAAAAAAAAAAGGTTCTATATGGCACCAAAAATGGTTCTTGACTCGTAATCATAGGGGAACCTTTTTAAGTGCTATATAGCACCAATTTTGGTTCTTCAGCGGTTCTTCAGAGGTTCTTCACCGGTTCTTTGACTAAGGTGCTATATAGCACCGCTAACTATGGTGCTATATAGCACCGCTACCATATACAGAACATGTTAAGATATGGTGCTATATAGCACCAAAAGTGGTTCCTCTATGATTACGACGAAGAACCATTTTTGGTGCCATATAGAACCTTTTTTTTTTAGAGTGTAGGGACAGATCATACTGGACGTGTCATTACTGGACACACTCGTTCTCTAAGGACATCTTGAATTACAGCACATTCTGAGGGTGGTGGAGTTCTGGAGATCATATTTCCATAATAACACATCAGAATATGTTCAATGAACGTTGTCACCTCACATCCGTTCTGTTGTTTCTGCGCCAAAGCTTGCGCTTAAAATCCCCTCAAGAGTGCGTTTGCTCAGAGATATTAATACCGTTCAGATAATGTACAATCATTCCATCATTAGCAGCTAAAACTACAGTTAATATACTCATTAATGTGTTCATAACTCATCATCTGTCAGGTCGCGGAAGATCAATGACTTTATAACTCGCAATTGCGAGTTTATATCTAAGAATTCTAACTTTATATCACACAATTGCGAGTTTTTATCTCAGAATTCTGACTTTATATCACACAATTGCGAGTTTTTATCTCAGAATTCTGACTTTATATCACGCAATTGCGACTTTATATCTCAGAATTCTGACTTTATATCACGCAATTGCGAGTTTATATCTAAGAATTCTGACTTTATATCACGCAATTGCGAGTTTTTATCTCAGAATTCTGACTTTATATCACACAATTGCGAGTTTTTATCTCAGAATTCTGACTGTATATCACGCAATTGCGAGTTTTTATCTCAGAATTCTGACTTTATATCACGCAATTGCGACTTTATATCTCAGAATTCTGACTTTATATCACGCAATTGCGACTTTATATCTCAGAATTCTGACTTTATATCACACAATTGCGAGTTTTTATCTCAGAATTCTGACTTTATATCACACAATTGCGAGTTTTTATCTCAGAATTCTGACTGTATATCACGCAATTGCGAGTTTTTATCTCAGAATTCTGACTTTATATCACGCAATTGCGACTTTATATCTCAGAATTCTGACTTTATATCATGCAATTGCGAGTTTATATCTCAGAATTCTGACTTTATATCACGCAATTGCGACTTTATATCTCAGAATTCTGACTTAATATCACGCAATTGCGACTTTATATCTAAGAATTCTGACTTTATATCACACAATTGCGAGTTTTTTATCTCAGAATTCTGACTTTATCACGCAATTGCGAGTTTTTATCTCAGAATTCTGACTTTATCACGCAATTGCGAGTTTTTATCTCAGAATTCTGACTTTATCACGCAATTGCGAGTTTTTATCTCAGAATTCTGACTTTATATCACGCAATTGCGACTTTATATCTCAGAATTCTGACTTTATCACGCAATTGCGAGTTTTTATCTCAGAATTCTGACTTTATATCACGCAATTGCGACTTTATATCTCAGAATTCTGACTTTATATCACACAATTGCGAGTTTTTATCTCAGAATTCTGACTTTATCACGCAATTGCGAGTTTTTATCTCAGAATTCTGACTTTATATCACGCAATTGCGACTTTATATCTAAGAATTCTGACTTTATATCACACAATTGCGAGTTTTTATCTCAGAATTCTGACTTTATCACGCAATATATATTTGTGGCAATAGCCAACCATGTATTTTATGGATCAAAATTATCGATTTTTCTTTTATGCCAAAAGTCATATTAGGATATTAAGTAAAGATCATGTTCCATGAAGATATTTAGTAAATTTCCTACCGTAAATATATATTTAAAAAAAGTATTATTAATAGTAATATGCATTGCTAAGGACTTTAAAGTCGCTTGGACAACTTTAAAGGTGATTTTCTCAATATTTAGATTTTTTTGCACCCTCAGATTTCAGATTTGCATAGTTGTATCTCGGCCAAATATTGTCCTATCCTAACAAATCATACATCAATTGAAAGCTTATTTATTCAGTATGACACTTTTTCAAAAAAATTGATTAATGACTAATGACTGGTTTTGTGGTCCAGGGTCACAAATTATGTATAACATTGTACCTAAATGTATAAGAAAATTACAAAAAACAAACAAACATGCCACTCTGAAACGTCCTGTGAAATTTGTGCTTGGAAAGTCTGTGCATGAAATCGGTTCTGGACGATTCTCTTGTTTGTTAACATTCTTAAGTCTGAATCAGACTTGAGTTGGTTTGAAATTGACGCCATCCTTAATATTTACATCTGAGTAGAGCTTGCGGTTATGGTAAAGGGGCGTAACATTTCCCAAACACGCGCTAAGCGCTGTAAATCACAACACACTGGGTCAGCTAACCAATCACGGCACATTTCATTTTTTGGAAGGAGGGGCTTCATTGAAACCGGAACTAAACGGCGCGTTCGGGCCAGACTAGGGAGAGAGGTGCTGTAATCATGTAAAATAATGAAAAATTATGTTTTTTGAACAGTCAAGCGTGAAGGCATATTTTTAGGACACCCCCCAAAAAAATCAAGACTCCATAAAAGGGCATAATAGGACCCACTTTAAAAGTGTTGCTATGTGGTTGCTAGAGTGTTTGGATGGTTGCTAGGGCATTACATAAAAGTCTGAATTAAAATTTAAAAATAATGATATTTCAGGCAGTTGCATGTTTGCCTGCATGTGTCCACATTACTTTTGTTTTGAGGTTTTAAAATGTTAATAAGCAATTTGATTTATGTAAACTAATTTATGTAATATGTAAAAAATAATATATGTAAACTGATTCTTTTTTTTTTTCTGAAGTTTTTTTCTTTATTATTTTATTAGGATAGTTGGAACTTCAAGTTGAATTCACCCCCAAAAATATTAAAATTAATGTTTTGTCTAAAAATAAAAAAAAATACAAATAATAATAATAATAATAAGAAAAATTATACAAAACTAGTTTTGAAATGTAAGAATTTCTTATACAATTTCGTATACAATTTTATTCTTCATTATAATATCAGGAAAGTTGGAGCACCCATCAATTATGAACTGAACATTTTTTAAATATCCTGGAAGAAAAATAGCACTGACCCATCATTCATATAATGTCTTTAGCAAGCATAACTAATAATTGTTATTACTTGGTTGATATAATGGTTGTTGTGATTCTTTTTGCATCTTTATATACAGTTTGTAGCCACTAGTCACAGTCATGTAGCCTAATATTTTCAAAAGGAAAGAGAAAACAATGTAATACTCTTACCAAAGTAACATGAAAGTTGGTCATAAAAACTTGTGACTTTTTATAATGTACAAAGTATAATAAAGTGCAATGTTTATAACGTTATGCCCTGTATATCTGATCATCTGCAGCACAGACAGATATGAGCAAATCAGCAAAGCCGTGAAAACAACAGCGGTCTTAAGCAATATCCTCCTTGCCTTACTGGCCATGCCTGGGGAATCCGGATTTTTACGTACTTGGCTACGATTATTTGCTTGTTTTGTGGGCAGGGCATTGAGAAACAGGCCGTCTTAGGAAAGATTTCATGATTAATTGCAAATCCGTCTTCTTTGATATTATAGGCTACTGCGAGGAGCCAGTCAGTACAGAAAGAACTTTAAACCACTTTCTCAACGAGTTGCCGTGTTGGTTTGTTGCAGTTAGTGGAGGTATGTACATATCATTTCTCATTTCTATTGCTGTATCGTGGACTGCCAAATATGGTGTCTTGAGTTCTATTGACGTCAAAGAAGGAGCTTTTAACATCAAATAATGTCTGTAGACTAATCAAAACCTGTAATGGTTCTCTTGCAGCTGTGCGATGCTTTAACATGGGAACATTTTTGATGCTTTCTAACTAGGAACTCTTTCTCCTTAGAGCGATATTCCTCATCGACATGGGATATATAGCACAGAAACACGTTTGTTTAGTGGCGCTGCCATCAGTTTATTAACAGGAAATAGGCTGTGAGCATCATCCGTTGGATTTGAATATCTTGCTGAGTCTGTTTTATAACATTCAGTGGTGTGTGGGCATGTGATCTGTCATTTCTGGAACGACTGAGCCTCACACAGTGCATTAGCTGAACTTAACATGTGTGTTGTCTGTGTATAAATAGCTTTAAGCACTCACTTATTCCGTTACTCTCATAAACATATTCTTTCCATCTTTGTTTACTTTCACTAGAACTATGTTTCCTTTGCCTGTCCACCACAACCTTAATGTCTTTCACTTTCAGTATCAGTCACTGACAAGACCCCTGACACCTACTCATGTTCTATTTATTCCTCTTGTACTAGAAGCCAGGAGTCATTTTCGGCTGGATATGCAGGGACTCTAACCTCAGAGTTGACACTGCACCCCCAACAGAGTGGTTACATGGTAAGAAGAACGCTATTCTGTCTGAAAAAATTAGTGCCTTAAGAGTATTAATATGTACCCTTAAAGTACTACTCTGAACCTTTTTGGGGTACAAAGAGTGCTGACCACCTGTTGTACCTCTAAAGATAGCACTTTTCTGAGAGTGTAAAGATATCTGTCTATCTGTATGTCTGTCTATCTATCTGTCTGTCTGTCTGTCTGTCTGTCTGTCTGTATGTCTGTCTGTCTGTCTATCTATCTATCTATCTATCTATCTATCTATCTATCTATCTATCTATCTATCTATCTATCTATCTATCTGTCTGTCTGTCTGTCTGTCTATTGTTAGTCTATCTGTCTTTATATAGTCTATCTATCTATCTATTTATCTATCTATCTATCTATCTATCTATCTATCTATCTATCTATCTATCTATCTATCTATCTATCTATCTATCTATCTATCTATCTATCTATCTATCTATCTATCTATCTATCTATCTATCTATCTATCTATCTATCTATCTATCTATCTATCTATCTATCTGTCTGTCTGTCTGTCTGTCTGTCTGTCTGTCTGTCTGTCTGTCTGTCTATCGTTAGTCTATCTATCTATCTATCTATCTATCTATCTATCTATCTATCTATCTATCTATCTATCTATCTATCTATCTATCTATCTATCTATCTATCTATCTATCTATCTATCTATCTATCTATCTATCTATCTATCTATCTATCTATCTATCTATATTATATCTATCTATCTATCTATCTATCTATCTATCTATCTATCTATCTATCTATCTATCTATCTATCTATCTATCTATCTATCTATCTATCTATCTATCTATCTATCTATCTATCTATCTATCTATCTATCTATCTATCTATCTATCTATCTATCTATCTATCTATCTGTCTATCTATCTATCTATCTATCTATCTGTCTATCTATCTGTCTATCTGTCTATATTCTGTCTGTCTATCATCTTTCTGTCTGTCTGTCTGTCTGTCTGTCTGTCTGTCTGTCTGTCTGTCTGTCTGTCTGTCTGTCGTTAGTCTATCTATCTATCTATCTATCTATCTATCTATCTATCTATCTATCTATCTATCTATCTATCTATCTATCTATCTATCTATCTATCTATCTATCTATCTATCTATCTATCTATCTATCTATCTATCTATCTATCTATCTATATTATATCTATCTATCTATCTATCTATCTATCTATCTATCTATCTATCTATCTATCTATCTATCTATCTATCTATCTATCTATCTATCTATCTATCTATCTATCTATCTATCTATCTATCTATCTATCTATCTATCTATCTGTCTGTCTGTCTGTCTGTCTGTCTGTCTGTCTGTCTGTCTGTCTGTCTGTCTGTCTATCTATCTATCTATCTATCTATCTATCTATCTATCTATCTATCTATCTATCTATATTCTGTCTGTCTATCATCTTTTTGTCTATCTATCTATCTATCTATCTATCTATCTATCTATCTATCTATCTATCTATCTATCTATCTATCTATCTATCTATCTATCTATCTATCTATCTATCTATCTATCTATCTATCTATCTATCTATCTATCTATCTATCTATCTATCTATCTATCTATCTATCTATGTTTTTGTAACATTTGTCATATAGACAAACAGCTTTTATGTTCCCTGAGGCCAATGGCAGCTTTATTTGTATATAGCGCTGCTGTATAAAGAGGAAAAGTGTTTAATTTTGTATGTGTTTTCCCTCCTTTGTTTCCTCCTTTCCTGTCAATAAGCAGAACTGCAACTTCTCTAAATTTCGTGAGATTAAATACCACATACTCTATGCTGCATCATAAAGGGACAGTCAGACTGAAACGTTTAAATTGTGTCAGGAGGAAACATGATTCTCGGATTTCTAATGAGCTGCTTTAGAGTTGCTTCTCTTACATCAGCAGCTTTGAACTTTACCAAGAACAGGAACATCACATGACTTCATTTCCTGTGTGATAAAGTGCACAGCACTCACAACTAAAGCTACCTTTACATATTCCTAATTAAATAGTACAAATTTGTTATATTAGTTTTCTCTTTCTTTTTCTTGAGACAGTTTTTCTTATTATTGTAATTTTTGTGTATTTTGCATTTTTACTTAAAATTATAGATGAGTTCAACAGCAGAAACGACCGGAGGTGGAAAACCTCAGAAAACTGGGGGCAAAGACCACAAAAAGGTGCGTGCAAAATAGAACTATGTTTTATCTGTACTTATCAGGGATAAATTCATTCATTAATTGTCATAATTTTTGCTTAATTTTTGCATCATTTTTGCATTTAACCCAACATATTATTCTGTTGTACAATGTAGTGTTTGTGCTGTGAGCTCTTTTGGGATTTAGTAGGATTTGGCTTTTGCATATCCCAATCTGATTGGTCATACTTGTGGTCTTAAATGCTGTTTTTATGCTGACTGTTACATAAAAGTGACCACACTAGCCATGTGCCATGCAATGTGTACCATGGACAAGAGGCTCATGATATAAGGGATATTAGGATATTAGCATAGTGGATGTTTGCCCACAAAATGGCTTGCTGGGTTTAAGGACAATGTTTGTCAATTCCGGGATAGAAATAGCTGGAACAAAAGAGGACAGAAATAATTGTGGAACAGGAATACGTGAAAAAAGGCGCACATAATTTGATACATTGTTTAGGTTCTATTATGCCTATTATGTCTATTATTCTATTTAGCTCAAAATACCCCACAGATACATTTTATAGCATGTTAAAATGGTCACTCATATTTAAATCGCTTGTGTGGGAACTGTTGTAAGATTCCTTCAGAGCCAGAGAATATCTGCTGCATTTACTTTTGCTTTTATGACATGCTATTGCACTTGTTACGTACTGTATTACAATAAATGTGAAAATATGAATGAGACTCCCAAATGTGCTCTACTGCAACAACTCTTCCTCTTCTCTAAAGCAGCCCAACTTGGCCTTACCTCCTTTATTGCTTCTTCCTGGGGCAGGGTTTATGTAAATTGTAGAATTTGTGATCACTAACCTGTGAATAAGCTCATTGTATCCATACCAGCCGTTTGTTGTAGTCCTTAAAAATTGATTTCTGTAAATGAAAATATCTCCCTTTGCATTGAACTTTGAGCGTCGTAACTTTGCAGATGTTGTTTATACTCAAACAGCAACATTACACATGTACTAAAGTTAAAAAAAGTGAAATCATAACCAAGGACCCCTTTAATATATAAATTTTATAAAATATTTATGTTTGTATTAAAATAATACATTCAAATAGTTTTTTTTAAATGCAGTAAGTTATATTTTAAGTGACTAAGAATTTTTGCAATATTAATGCCATTAAATATGTTTTTATGGTACAACATATTTTTGTTGTAAAATAATTTGAAAAAATATTGTTTTTCTTAGTGTTTTAGAATATTTAGAATGAAAGAAAAATTACAATTGACCGTTCTCAAAGACCTGCCCCCTTTAGTTACTGTTGCTATGTCCGACAAGTCATAGTGCTCTCACACCACACACTGTAACGTGCTGCTCTGAGACTCAAAGGTTGAGGATCCAAACGCAGCTTTATTGAAGGGTAATCCACAATTGTAGTCAAAAACAGGCAAAAGGTCATACACAGGCAAACAGTCCAAACAAACAAACAAGACAGGCAAAAGGGTAATCCACGGAACAGGTAAGTAATCCAAAACCAAGAGACAAGAAACCAGGGAAAACACTCAGAAAGGGGCGGCAGTGGCTCAGTGGTTCATGTAGGTTGGCTACAAACCGGAAGGTTGGTGGTTCGATCCCCGGTTCCACCTGACCAAGTGTCGAGGTGTCCATGAGCAAGACACCTAACCCCAGCTGCTCCCGACGAGCTGGATGGCGCCTTGCATGGCTGACACCGCCGTCGGTGTGTGAATGGGTGAATGTGAGGCAATATGTACAGCGCTTTGGATGGCCATTGGTCTGTTAAAAGCGCTATATAAATGCAGTCCATTTACCATTTACCATTTACCAGAAATGCAGAATTACATCAAACAAGACTTCGCAATGAATGACTGAGGTAACCAGGCTTATATAGGGTGAGGTGAACAGGGTAATGAGACACAGGTGGATGTAATCAGGGATGATGATCCGGGCAGAGAGTATTATGGGTAATGCACATGTTCTCACGTAGAGAAAATACATCACGGAGCAAAGAGGACACTGACAACATTTCTATTTTATAACAAAGTCTCAACTTTAAAATTCTATAATTTTTTAAGAAATTTAAACAACAAATACCGTTTTGTGGCTATTTCATGTCGGGATCACTTCTAGTTCATTGATAAGCATCAAATTAACATGAATGAACACTAAAAGAAATGTTGTGTGAACCACGGAAAGACATCAGTAGTACACACCGTTTTTTCAAGTACAAGTCCAACTACGTTAATCTACTAACTCTCCTGACTGCTTTGTCAGACAAAATGGCAGATTTGGCGATGTGATTGGTCAGCAAAGGGTGAATTCATTTACCATTTACTAACTCACATTGTGACATTCTACCAGTTCAAGTAAATGTCTTCTTGTAAATGCATGGCCAAGCCTCTAATTGTGGCCATATGCCTCAACTTCCTATAACTTTAACTTCCTCCAATGTGTGTTGTTACAGTAGTACTGATAAGAGTGGCCTTTATCTCTGCACAGTGATGATTACTTTTCCTGTACGTGTTATTGTTTGACTGTTTCTTCTGCCCCTTGATCTGAGCCCTGTTCTTCATTCATTTTCTTCAGCCCACAGCTGAAGCCTTGAGAGGAGCCATCCAACTCGGCATTGGGTACACAGTCGGCAATCTGACCTCCAAACCAGACAGAGATGTTCTCATGCAAGACTTTTACGTTGTTGAGAGTGTCTTTCTTCCAAGGTACAGTATTAACATCCATGTACCGTGCTTCACACTTGACAGATGTTATGTGTGGTTGCCATTGACTCACTATTCAAACACTGAGATACAATGACTCTGTTCCAAATGTCAACAGTTCTGTTGTATTTTAATATAAGCTTGTTTAATAATGTCTGCATGATTAATTAGCACAGCTGAATACCTAGTGCAATTGTAATTGTCAGTAATTGGTAGATGCCTAAAAATGCTGTATACCCAGCAATAGCTGTCCAAACACAGCCCTGAAGTCTAGACTAAAATAAGGCAAAATTTGGTCTGTCAGTGAAAATTGTATAGACCTCTAACCAATGTTCCCTCTAATTTATTTTCTCGCTGAGCAAAACTTTTCTCTATTGGGTGGACATTTTGGTCACCTGAGCAAAAACATTCTTTACCTGTACAGCGTATGTAAACGCACACAAAAAAGTGGTTTCATCATGCAGTAATAACTTTTAACTTTAATGTGCCATTTCTATTTTATTTAACCATTGATGTAACTTAGTGATATATTAAATTAAAATTAAAGTTAATTCAGAAGTCACTAAATTAAGCATATTTTACAGTGCTGTTTACTGTAGTCTTCTTTACCAAGAAATACTATTAAAATCTCCCCCAGGACAGTTAAATTCTTTATAATATAATATAATATAATATAATATAATATAATATAATATGAAAATAATTAAGCGGCTACACTGAGATGGTTCTTGATGTGTTCTTGTACAGTCATTTATTGGCGACAGGCAGCATTAAACCATCTATATTAAATGTTTGTTTATTGCTTATGAATTTCCAAGATTTTCTATATTAGGGGTTTTCAAACGTTATGGCAAGGATCCCTAAACAATCCCCTTGTGAGATCAATTCTTTATTAGGCTTACACTATAATACAATTATAATAACCTATAATATAATATAAAAACTAATGGAAGTATTTAAACTGATAGTATATTATATCAGTTTAAATGCTTCAATTTGTTTAAAAAAAAAAAAAACTAACTGAAGTAATTAAATAGATCTAATAGCTAAATATGTTCAAGGGAACATGTGAACTCTTTTATAGTTATCTAAACATCACTGAAACCCAAACCCCACACACATCTATTGAAACTGATGTGTGTTACTTTGGTGTTTAGAGTTTGCACTCTACACTTGTGGTGGGTGTAACTGTAAATGTCTGTTTTGTTACTGTGCTGTGTCCATCATCTGTTATTTCCACCACTTCATCAAGCCACTCTTCTTTAAAACATGATGAGGTTTTATTCCACGTCTTTGCGTTTCTCGTTGCCTCTCATTTTGAGCTATTTGGACCGCAAACACGACTCACTGCTGCATGCTCACACGTGACATCAATGTCTTTCTATGAAACCTGTAAACCGCATCCACCGGTTCTAACACAATAGCGATACTAACTCTGTAGCGGTAGAACAGAGCACTGCAATTATTTTTTATTTAAACTCCAATCAAATGGATTTCTCCCCACATTTTGCGTCTGTCTATCATCTGCGCGGCATTTTATTCTTTCTGCGCGGCCGCACCATCACAAGCTTAGAGGGAACATTGCCTCTAACCATAGCCCAAGAAAAAACTTGGCATCAATCGTGGCTACGCATAGAAAGGAAACCAAACACCTTGTAATCACTGTTGACTAAATGATGGAATATCATACATCTCGCAAGTTATTTTGGTAAAAACGACATGTAACCAAATTCAAGGTTCTTTTTACTAGAAGTGGGTTATTCATAGCTGGACTATATCGGTTCTGTAGTTAACCTAGATGGAGAAATTATGACTATTGCTTTCTGGGTAGGATCAATAGGTTTTGAAATAGAGCTACACATTTTTTAATAACGCATTTATGAATATTGTGTCTTTTGTCTTTCAGCGAAGGCAGTAATCTGACCCCAGCTCACCATTACCCTGACTTCCGCTTTAAAAATTATGCTCCCTTGGCTTTCCGTTACTTTAGGGAGCTCTTTGGGATTAAACCAGACGATTATCTGGTAAGACAAAGACTAATTATTTAAAGAATAATAAATTAAGAGAGTAAGCAGGTCATTCTCAGGAAACAGTGCCATTTGTACCAAAAAACATTTATAATTTAATTAAACAAAATGTACTGCTGAAATTTCAAAACTTCATATTCTACACAAATTTTTCTTTTTAATTAAAGGGGCTATATGTAGAATTCAAAAACCCTTGTTATTAGCGACACCGGTGGCCATTAAGTGAACTGCAGCCAACAATTTATTGCTCATGATCGTTACGTACAAGAGACAGAATGTGATTGAATGCTCTGATATACTCACGGCGAAATTCTTCTTCGCTTAGAAGTAAAAAGAAGTTGGAAATACCTTTGCAAAATAACAAAATAAACACACAACAAAAATGACAACTGTGAGAAAACAGAAGTTAAGAAAGCATCTGATCATAGCGATGTGGATCTTTTTGCAGCAGCTCTGCGATTCACCGGTGTCATGTCAACAGATGAGGTCATTAAAATTGCACTGTTATGATAGTTTGATTATAAATTTGACTATAGACTATATATATCTGGCTACATGACACATTGACATTACAGTACAGAATAACTCTTTAGCTCTTCAGAATAATTAATTATCCTCAATATTGTATAAGCAGAACGAAAGAGAGCCTTTCTTGTTCTATGACACATTAAATGAATGCGGGAGAGTAAACGTCACATCATTTCCCGGCCAAAACATCTTGTCTTCTTCACATAAAATGAGTCTACAGGCTTTCATAGACAACCTAGGATACTTTATAAAGTTTCGTTATGAGCTGTTCACTCATTGGCAATAAAAAAGCGATAAATACATGAAAATCCTTACATATAGCCCCTTTAAAATGTAATGTTTTAAACTTAACTTTTAAACTTATTAATACAATTAATGTTTTATTTAATAATGGGACAAAAAAAAGTCAAAAAAAGTTTGGCAAATTATCCAGTAAATGTCATTGCAAAGTCATTGGGACACACATGAGGCTGTTATTTTAGTATTTTTTATTGATTATTCTAATAGTATATTTCTATAATATATTTACTTTTTAATATTTCTGTTAAGCTTTCATTTATATTTATTTCAGTTTAAGTACTTCAATAATAATAATAAATTTTCTAAGTTTTAAGTATGTTCTTTTCCATCTAATATATATATATTTTTTTTGTTCAGCTTTATTTCAATTATTGAATTGTTTTTAATAGTATTAGTTTTAGTGAGCATTAACAACACACAAATTACACCATTTGAAATTGACCATATGTTTGTAGTGCACTTGTGTTTGTAGTTTCTGTAGAATCTGCATTATTAATGCTTCTTTTTTATCTGCAGTACTCTATTTGTAAAGAACCTCTGATTGAGCTGTCGAACCCTGGAGCGAGTAGTTCATGGTTTTACTTAACCAGTGATGATGAGTTCATTATAAAGACTGTGCAACACAAAGAAGCTGAATTTCTGCAGAAGCTACTTCCAGGTTATTACATGGTGAGCCACACAGTCTGCCACAAGACTGACAATAATACAGGAAGAAACTGCGCTATACACTGCTGTCTTTTAAGTGTTTCTTTTTTCATCTAAAACATTACAGTTTCTCATATTTACAATTAATTTGTAAACGGGGCTTGACATTAATGTTTTTGCTCACCAGCCACTATGGCTAGGGGTTTTCCAAAGTTACTAGCCACTCAGCATTTTCACTGGCCAAAAGTTTGTTGTTGAGCAATTTGTTGTTGGTTATATGTAAATGACTACTTTACACACCCAAATCAAGTCTACATGAAATGTACATGACAGGTCATTAAATAGGCCTATTTAGCTCTGATATGGTTGTGTGTAAAGCTCATTACTCTAGACAGAGAAACACTAACAGTTGCTTGTCTGAAAAAAATAAGATTTTGAAATACATATCCATTTTTCATGTGATTTGACAGTTTATTTAAAGGGTTAGTTCACCCAAAAATGAAAATTCTGTCATTAATTACTTACCCTCATGTCGTTCGACACACGTAAGACCGTTCATCTTCGGAACACAAATTAAGATATTTTAGTTGAAATCCGATGGCTCAGTAAGGCCTCCATTGGCACAATGCACTTTACACTCTCAAGACCCATAAAAGGTACTAAAGACGTTGTTACAAAGTCCATCTCACTACAGTGGTTCTAAAATAAATTTATGAAGCGACGAGAATAGTTTTTATGTGCAAATAAAAACCTAAATAACGACTTATATAGTGATGACCGATTTCAAAACACTGCATCATGAAGCTTCGAAGCGTTATGAATCAGCGAGTCGAATCATGATTCGGATCGCGTGTCAAACTGCTGAAATCACGTGACTTTGGCGATCCAAACCGCTGAATCGACTCACTGATTCATAACGCTTTGAAGCTTCATGATACAGTGTTTTGAAATCGGTCATCACTATATAAGTCATTTATTTCGGGGGGTTTTTGCGCACAAAAACTATTCTGGTCGATTCACAAAATTATTGTAGAACCACTGTAGTGAGATGGACTTTGTAACGACGTCTTTAGTACCTTTTATGGGTCTTGAGAGTGTAAAGTGCATTGTGCCAATGGAGGCCTTTCTAAACCATCGGATTTCAACTAAAATATCTTCATTTGTGTTCCGAAGATGAACGGAGGTCTTATGGGTGTCGAACGACATGAGGGTAAGTAATTAATGACAGAATTTTCATTTTTGGGTGAACTAACCCTTTAATAAAATACATACACTCTGCTTATTACACACACAGGGATGCACAGCAGCACACAACATTTTAAAAATAAAAGGATTCCTCTCTGGAGAAGCGTTCAGTCTTTCCGCTCGTAGATTTTGCCTTGTAAATAGAGAATCAATCCGCAAGCGCAACTGGTTTATAAAGGGAATGGGAGATGAGACTCTGATTGGTTTATTTCACGTTACACCCAAAACACACCCATGACTCATTAAGAGACTAGGTACAACCCTTTTGTACCATGCTCCTGGTGTGCCGACCATTTTTTCCGCCGGCGAACTAGCAAAAGTGAATTTGAACGCCCTAAGTGCACCTGCGCCATGCGCTTCAGACCATGCGCTCAGATTGTTAAAATATAAAAACATACCTGATACCTAGATGAACACTTTACAGTTGGTTTTATTACTGTAAGTCATTCTCTTCAAATGCTATTGAAGTTAGAAACGTGTATACCAATGCCGTATCCGTATGTAACTTTAGATAAGTTCCCTAAATTTGTGAATATCAAATGTCCAACATCAAGCCAATGTTATGCCAGTCACATTAAATGGTCTATGGTTCTGCTGTGATCTTTGTTTGAAACTATTTCCGCTGCTGAAATAGAATAAAAACAGTCAATCACTGTATGATGAATGAATCCCCCACGTACATTGCATGTACATCTCTGCTTTGTTGTTTATGATGAGAGGGCAGATTTCAGTGAGTGAGAGCGCACTCTGAAAAAAACTCTGCTGTTTCAGCGATGATTAATCTGAACGCCTCTGATTATTAGCCATTGCAGTCATAAGCTCAACAGAATTGCGTGTTATTGGTTATAATGCGCAACGTGATTATAACAGATACCTTTGGAGAAGACTACAATAAAATTCAAAGTGGCTAATGGGCGTGACTGTGTTACACACCACATTTGAAATCTACCCGCAAATGGCGGGTTGGTGGGTGTTAATGTCAAGACCTGTTTGTAAATATAAAAATGACTAATACAGATTCAAGATAATCATTTCATGGCAGTAGTTTCATGGCCCTGTTCACTGTAGCAATACAGGACTACACTGCACATTAAAAACAGCAGTAAATGGTATGGATGTCAGTTTAAAATGTTCATAAAATAATAATTATAATATATATTTTTTTTAAGTAATGCATTTAATGCCACCTTTTACAGTAAGTATACAGTATCTTTCACAGCTACTATTTTCTCTCTTGAAAAACGGATCTGTCCTTCTTGATTGCAGAATCTGAATCAGAACCCAAGGACCCTCTTACCGAAGTTTTACGGGCTGTACTGCATTCAGTGTGGCGGTGTTAATATCCGATTGGTGGTGATGAACAACATTCTGCCTCGCTCTTTGAAAATGCACTACAAATATGACTTAAAGGGCTCCACTTACAAACGCAAAGCATCACGGAAGGAGCGCGCCAAATCCTCCCCGACTTTTAAAGATCTGGACTTCCAGGAGATGCACGAAGGTCTTTACTTTGATGCAGACACACACAGCGCCTTGATAAAGACTCTTCAGAGAGATTGTCGGGTGAGTCGTGTTCTTGAACACTGTAAAACTCTTTAGCATTATAAGGGATTTGTGGTTGTGATTTCCATTCATTTTCTTCCACAGGTGCTGGAAAGCTTTAAAATCATGGACTACAGTTTGCTGCTGGGAATCCATGTTCTGGATAAAAAGATGAGGGGGAGAGGTGGCCGAGGGGACAGTAAGCGTCAGAGTGTGCAGAAAGTCCTGTACTCGACAGCCCGGGAGTCGATTCAAGGAGACGGCAAAGCTTCTGAGACTCCGCCTGACGCCGACGACGACACGTGAGTGGAATTGCTCAGTTTGCTGAGTAAACCGAAATAAAAGATGCCGTAAGCGATTTTATGTTGTTTGGCAAACTTTCACCACACGCCCTTTCTTCAAAAATCTGTCCTTCAAAGACATGTCAGCCTACCATTCAAAAGTTTGGGGTCAGGACTTTTTATAAAAATAAATAAATTTTTCTTTCATTCAGCAAGGATGCCTTGCAAGGATATATAATTTGTTATTCTGAATCTGAATACACAAAATGATTCATAGAAAAAGAGTGTTGACTGGGAATCTGATTGACCAAAAAAGGGGTGTAATGGAATGCCAAAAAATGTAAAATGCTTCCTCTGTTCTTTTAAAACATTTCCAATAGATTTTATGACTGACCTTGAATTAATTTTGAAATAATCATATGTTTTCCCTAGATTGGGTGGCATCCCTGCTAAACACAAAGAGGAGAAGTTGCTGATCTTTTTAGGGATTATTGATATCCTGCAGTCCTACAGGTATGAATCACCTTATAACGGTTATGTTAAGTTTATTACACCTTTAGTTATTGTGTTTTCTTTCTGTGTTTAGTTCCTGTGCCCTTTGTTCCCGTTGTTAGTTTGTTTCTATGGTTACTAACTGATTGTTTGATTATGTTCACCTGTTCTTCATTTAGTTTCCTTTGTTTGTATCTAGTATTTATACTCCCTCGCTGCGTCCGAAATCAAATACTTCCCTACTATATAGTATGCGAAAAACAGTACGCCAAAAGAGAAGTATGTCCGAATACATAGTATTCAAATAACAGTAGGCGAAATTTCCCTGGATGACCTACTACTTCCGCCGAGATTCTGAAGTGTGCATTCGATGACGCTTTACTATCCCGTGAGGCCACAGGAGTGGATTTATGAATGGAAGGGAAGCGACACAACTGACACTGGTACGTTACGTGACAGTAACAACATGGCGGATGTAGTACTTCTTTCATATACCCATATTCATACTATATTGAGCATACGCAAAGTAAATTCAAATTCATTGTAGTACCTACTCAGTATACGATTTCGGACGGAGCGCCTGTGTTTCAGTTTTTCTTGGTCAGTGATTGTCTTGGGACACTATTTCCAAGTCATCTCAAAGGCAAAAAGTGTCCCAGTCACCCTTTTCTTTGTGATCTTCTCCTATGAAATTTAGTTTGTAAATAAAGTCTATATACACCAATCAGGCAAACATTATGGCTAATCATAACGTTGATTATCCCTTCATCACGGCACCTATTAGTGGGTGGTATATATTAGGCAGCAAGTGAACATTTTGTCCTCAAAGTTGATGTGTTAGAAGCAGGAAAAATGGGCAAGCATAAGGATTTGAGCAAGTTTGACAAGGGCCAAATTGTGATGGCTAGACGACTGGGTCAGAGCATTTCCAAAACTGGAGCTCTTGTTTGGTATCTATCAAAAGTGGTCCAAGGAAGGAACAGTGCTGAACCGATGACAGGGTCATGGCCGGTCAAGACTCATGGATGCACGTGGGGAACGAAGGCTCATGTGGTCCAGAATACACAGTGCATCTCAATTTGATGTGTATGGGGCTTCATAATGCATGGCTGGACAACAGAGCAATGGAAGAAGGTAGACTGGTCTGATGAATCACGTTTTCTTTTACATCATGTGGATGGTCGGGTGCGTGTGTCGCTTACCTGGGGAACACATGGCACCAGGATGCACTATGGGAAGAAGGCAAGCCGGCGGAGGCAGTGTGAGGCTTTGGGCAATGTTCTGCTGGGAAACCTTGGGTCCTGCCATCCATGTGGATGTTACTTTGACACATACCACCTACCTAAGCATTGTTGCAGACCATGTACACCCTTTCATGGAAACGGCATTCCCTGGTGGCTGTGGCCTCTTTCAGCAGGATAATGCGCCCTGCCACAAAGCTAAAATGGAGCACGACAAGGAGTTTGAGGTGTTGACTTGGCCTCCAAATTCCCCAGATCTCAATCTAATCGAGCATCTATGGGATGTGCTGAACAAACAAGTCCGATCCATGGAGGCCCCATTGTGCAACTTACAGGACTTAAAGGATCTGCTGCTAACAGCTTGGTGCCAGATACATTTGGGTCTAGTGGAGTCCATGCCTCGACAGGTCAAGTCTGTTTTGGCAGCACAAGGGGGACTAACAAAATATTAGGATGTCATAATGTTATGCCTGATCGGTGTATTGTTCATTACCCCGCTGGTCTTCGTCTTCATGTATGTTTGCAGCCACAAGACATGACACATCTAACGAAAAAATTAATACTTCATAATTACTGATACTGATACTCATAATTAAATGTTGAATACTGAATATTTCTATCTTATATATATAGATTCATAAAGAAGGTTGAGCACTCATGGAAGGCTCTTGTGCATGATGGTGTATGTATCTTTCCTTTTATTACCTGAAATATTATTTTTATAATTATATTATAAGATAATATAATTATATTATAATATAATTATATTATCTTATATAGTTCTATTTGAAAATTATCATGATTTATGGCTCTTTGCAACTTTGTATGCTAGGACACAGTGTCTGTCCATAGACCTAATTTCTACGCTGACAGATTCCTGAAATTCATGGGCGGCACTGTATTTAAAAAGATTCACCGTAAGTTTCATGCTTCTTTATTATTTACAATGGAATTCAGATTAAATGAATATGATCATTTGAAATGCTGTACCACATCACACATTTTTCCCCCTTTTTTACTTTTAGCGCTCCGTGGTGCATCCTCAAGAAGGAAGAAAAACTCCATCCAGCCGTGTAGGTCGGCCTCACAGGAAGTTCTGTCAACTGTAAAAGAAGAGAGTCAAGAAGAAAGGAGGGCGCAAAGCCTCGAAAACCTTGATGATACAGGTACTTCTTGTACAAGCCAACTTTACTATTACACACATTTAAAAACACTTTTACTTAAAGGAACAGTTCACCCAAAAAATTCTGTCATTATTCACAGCATATCATTCCAAACCTGTATGCTGTTATTTTTGGAGCGATATGAGCAAACAATCACAGAATTTGAAAATGGATCTCTCTTTGTTGAAATTAAAATATTTAATCCCTTGTGATAAATAAGTGCACTTATTGAATGTGCACTTGTAGTGTACTTAAGATTTTAAAAGTGTATTTTTTAGAAAACTATACTTGATAACATAATATTACTGAAATGGCCACTTTAGTGAACTTAAAGACAGTACACTTTTATGACTATTTCTTAGCACACTTAAGTTCACTTTTAAAAATTGCACTTTATAATGTCAAATTAATAGTTTTATATTAAAGTATATTCTAAATAATTGTATAGTCATTTATTAGTCTTTTGTCATGCTTTCAAGAAGTACACTTAATTTAATGTGTTGACTAACATACTAAAGCACATGCAAAGTATTTGATAATCGTTTTTACAATGAGCCCATGATGAACGGAGTACAGCAAACAAGCTGTCTTTAAGCAAAATCCAACACTTAAACATGCAGGGGAATAACTAGGAGTAAAGATACACAACCATGTTATAGCGCAAACAAGACTGAACAATGAACAGAGGAAACTAAGGCCACGTTCAGACTATCAGTCCAAATCCGATTTTTCTGCATATCAGATTTAGCAAGTTTGAGTGCCCAAAAATCACATGATATGTAGTTTGAAATCCGATTCAAATCGCATTTCTGGAAATGAACGCTCTGGTCGGATTTTGAGTGGTTTATGTGACTTTCTCACACCACGTAAGTGTAAGGCGTAAACGTCAGAAGTTGTTGATGAATGAACTAGTGGCAGGAAAAAGAGAACAAAGGAAACAGGAACTAGAAGTAAACCAAAACAAAGCATACACGTGACAGTGGTGTTCAAAATTACATTTAAAGTTCATTCATCACAAATGTGTACTTCAAAATATATTTAAATACATGACATGCACATCAATACAAGACAATAGAAGTAATTATGAAAATTACATATAAAGATGTACTTAAGTCCTGTTTAAGTGTGTCAAAAAAGCACTTCATATAATCGCATGTCTATTCTTTTCAAGTGTAGCCTAATGTTTCCATAAGTACTCGCTTTAAAAGTATACTACCACACAATTTAATATTTTTAACACATGAAAGATTCATCATTTCTTCCAATGTTACTTCTTTTTGACAGATACAGATACACACTCCTCTCAGAAACCTGATGTTATTCCAAGCTCCACAAGACTCAATCCAGCTATTTCAGCGGCCACTTTGTCTTCTGATTCCTCTATAGATGATGTGAAAACTGAACTGCAAACAGAAAACAGGTGTTTACTGAACACACACACACGTTTTATGGGGACTTTCCATTGACATACTGATTTTCATACTGTACAAAGTGAATATTCTATTCCCTAAACCTACCCATCACAGAAAACATTCTGCATTTTTACATTTTCATAAAACATAATTTCGTCTGATTTGATGAAGTTGTTTTCTTCACAGGGACCAAAAAAATGTCCCCAAAACTACTGATATTACTGGCTTTGTGGGGACATTTTTGGCCCTCATAACGTAGGGAATACCAGGACCACACACGCACTAATATATAGACATATTGGTTTAAAGGGATAGTTCACTCAAAAATGAAAATTCTGTCATAATTTACTCACCCACATGTTGTTCCAATCCTGTATACATTTCTTTGTTCTGCTGTGCACAAAGAACGATATTTGAAAGAATGTTTGTAACCAAGCAGATCCCCATTGACTACCATAGTATTTTTTCCCCACTATGGTGGTCAGAAAGCCAGAATGTCACATTGGAGCAGTCACAACAAATGAACAGTGATAGCGTTTCAGGTAGGATAGCAGATATATCAGCAAATATCGTTCTCAAAGAGATTATTTTTGGAATAATATAACAATGCACAATCTCAGTGATGGCAACTGGGTTAAGCATTTATGTTACCGTATCTGAGGACAAAGTTGCAGTGCGTTGATCTGCCAATCTCTTCAAAGGAAGATTACAATCGGCGAACACCAATTGATTACACGGCGACTCTGTTATTTTGGTGGTTTGCTTGACGATGCGAGTAAAGGACTCTTTTACTTTAATGGTAGACATTTTTTAAATTTGCCTAAAACATTTGGAGCTATTCCTATATGTTTTGTCACCCGCTTCTTGACTCTTGCGCCGCCTAAGCTGACACTGACAGGTGGTTGTCATGACAAGATGTAGTTTAGGGCGTAGGCGTAGTTTAGGGCACAAGTTTGCATTCATTTAAGTCAAGTCAAGTCAACTTTATTTATATAGCGCTTTTAACAATGTAGATTGTTTCAAAGCAGCTTTACAGTGTTAAACAGCAAAATAATGCAGCCTAATTTTATTCAGCTGTATAGCCATTTGATGTCATCAGTTCATTTCAATTTCCATACGGTGACAGTGTGGGCTTTAGATCAATAATTAGATCAGTAATTTAGTTTACATGGTTAAATTAGTTTATTAATTAGATTTATTTCGATGTTTAGTTGAAAAATATAGTGTCCCCAACTGAGCATGCCAAGCCAGAGGCAACAGTGGCAAGGAAACCAAAACCCCATTAGGTGACCTAATGGAGAAAAATAAACCTTGGGAGAAACCAGACTCAGTCGGGGTGCCAGTTCTCCTCTGGCCAATTTACAAACAACGTATTATTATAATTATTCTGGCTGCTTTACAGGTCAGAGGTCATAATAGATCGGAATATTCAAAGGACCGAAGGCAACACGCTGGAGACGGGTTTATTGAGGATGATGTTGATTAAATAATTATTAAAGTGCAATATTCGAATGATCGGAGGCAACACGCTGGAGACGGGTTTATTGCGGATGACATATCGATTTAAGTATTATTTAATAGTAATATTCGAACAATCGGAGTCATCACACTGGTGACGGGTTTATTTAGATGCCGTGTCGATGAGGCAGTTGTAGGGGGAGGATAATTTACACTGAATCAAAACCATTTCAGCATCGCCTTTGATACTAGGGGCTGAGGTGGGTCAGACCCGTTATATTTTAAGTCTGCTTTTATGCAGCATTGCGTCTTTACATAGAATTTTGAGCAGACAAAGAGCCGCTTTAAAGCCGCCTTAACTCGGCTGTTTAAAGATGCCTTTTGTGAACGTCCATATTTCTTCACTTTTTTTTAGCTAAATAGTGTTATTTGCACCAGAGCTTTCTGTCTGACTTGTTAATGTTATTTTTTGGGGGGGTTTTGTAGAACATCCTGCTCGACTCTTGATTTGGAGGATAGCGCTCTTCCTACTCCAAACTCACTGGCGAGCACACCTGAGTCTGGTCTGGACGTCTACCTGGTCAGTAAAGTCAAGTTAGTCATACGTATCACTATTGTTTCTCATTAAATTACTTGTGTTGTAGTTCCCCAGGAACTCAAACTCTTTTGTGTCATTCGCTCCAGATCATTGATTGTGGCTTATATTATTTTCTTTTTAAGTGATGCGTGAGGCCTTCTGAAGGGGACCAGATCATCGAAACATTGCTGTCTTGCCCGTCACTCCACAATTTTGCACAGTGGATATCTCTAGCTGCTAATTCACATGGACTGAGAAACGCCTTATGTTTGAAACAATGGCAGAGCGATTGCCACACTATAGTGATTGACACACTGCAGTGCCTTACACTGTGCACTTTGTACCCACTTGCAAACACAAGTGTGTTGTATAATAATAGTTACACTCCCACTAGACCAGTGTACTGTAACTAATGCACTGGTTGGTACGTATGTTAAAGGTGTGACACCAGATTAAAACGTGTCGTACAAAAAATAATTATAATTTATTATTTAATTATCATGGTATAATTATATTGTGAACACTCCTGACTTGTACTGTGTGAGTAATGATTTCATCCATTCATTTGATCATGATGACTAGTACCAGAAATTATATTTTGGTCATGTGATTTTTACGCACAATCGCCACAATTATAATGGTCTATGTTACTTTGTGTTAAGATTTAAATGGGTTTAAAAGTTAAAAACCATAAATCTTTTTAAAAAACTTTTATAAAAATGTATTTAAATATATTTTGATTAGAGTAATATATGAAGTAAATGTGCTTTTATGTAGAATGTTTGCAGTTGCTATTAAATGCTGCATCTTCAGTAGAACTTTTCTACCTTTTCTGCCTTGCATTAACTTATATCGGTCTATAAAATATGCCTGAAGAGCTGCAAGGTACATTAATGCACCAATAATTCTTATTTCAAGTTATTCTAATGTTGAATTAAATATAGAAGTTATACAGTATGGAGGATTAAACCTGCAGGAATTAAAAATAATTAAATAGATAAATATGTAAATGTTATTATAGTAAAATAAATAAAGGAATAAATGACTAAACACATTTTAATTCAATGTAATCATGAATTTATATACTTTTCCTTCATTTATTATTTTCTGTATTTATTTTCTGTATTTATTTTTTATCTTTTTAGCTTAGTTAAGTTATTTTTTCATTTATTTATTTATGTATGCGTTCTTTCCTTTTCATATTTATTTATCTCCACATGTATTTTTTTCCATATTTATTTATTTATTTATTTATTTATGCAGGTTTGGTCCTCCATAATGTGTCCCGCCAATGCTCTTCATCTGTTGTTGTTAGAATCTATTCACTGCTTGCAATAGCCGCATATAATCCACTAGGGGGTGTTTTGGTGTTGTTTGTCCCAGTAGGACATACTGTATTCTCTTTGATCAAACCAATATTATATGCATTGTATTATCAAAATGTATATTACAAGGGGATAAAGGCACTCTTTAAGAATAATATGCCCATTTATAGTCTCAAATAAAAAAATATATATTTATTTTATTGGATTTTATTTAAATATAATAAATACAATTGAAATATAATTTTTTATTGAAAATTCATGTGAAAAGAAATATATATATATATTTTTTTTTTTTATTCAAATATTAATTTCTTAACATATCAAGTATAACAACATGTAACCTATTATTTAATCAGCAGAACTGAAAATCCTACTCAAAATGGGTATGTTTATTGCAAGAAATATAATTTCATTAATCATCTGAAAAACATTTGAACATTTATTAAGTGTAATGATATATTTCTGACTACATTTTATATTTTTATATATTCTGACTATTATGATAATACAAGATAGGGTACAAGATTACATGTCGGCAAGGATAAAGCTTAACTCTGAAAATGTTTAACCCTGTAAGGCCCACTGTTGTAATATTACAACATCAAGTTTAGCTCTACTAAAATAAACCTGCAGAAGTTTTTTTCCCCTCTCTCTAAGATCACATTTACACAACTAATAAGTCCTATTGTTCAGTCTTACAATGCTATTGGATGGAAGATTTTGTGAATAGGCCTGTTTACCTGGCCATGCACCTGTGAACTTGACTTGAAGCACATCATGAAGTTTTACAGGACTGTATAAATCAACATTCAAGTAAGTAAAATGCCTCAAAAAATGTTTTGATGTAATTAGTAATATGTCTAGATCATGCAAATATTAAGGTACTTTTGAATACTTTAATCATATTAGATTTTGAGCTTGTCAATGTTGTCATTTTACAACACTGGGTGATAGGGGTAGCAATATTTGCCTGTGCACCTTGCATATTACATGGATGAAATGTACTTCTTACCTGTTCCATGTTAAGTAAATACTAATAGAAATAATGTTTTTGATCAATTACAAGTTTTAAAATGTCATCTTTGTTACAATTTTGAGTTTTAATCAACATTTAATTATTAAATAAGTTCAAATTGAATTAAGGAATACATTATTTCTTTGAGAATTTGAAAGTATTTGTGTAGCAATATTTGAAACTATCTGTCTTATCATTTATGAAACGTACTCAACTGGTCCTGTTTTCTTTTATGGGCTTTGTTTAGCCAATTATCTGCTTCCTGCATGAGGGACAGGTGATAATGTTCAGGAATGTGGGGGGTTATAGTGCTATTAGCATGATATTAGAGGGCACAATAAACTAGCAAGACTTCTTTAAATGTGTAAGTATCATTGGGATATGGAAAATAACCAGTGTTTTTTTGTTTTTGTTTTCCTCTTCATTTCAGAATGCCACCAACCAGGAAAGACCGTATTATCAACAAAGTGTATGATGTCACCCAGATAGCACACATACATCTCGGAGACGTCTATTTGATGTGCGTGTTTACATCTGGAAGACGTATTTTTTAGAGCGTTTGCTCATCTGCAATACGTCTATTGGACGTTTCCTGTCAGATGTCAAATAGACGTTTAAACAATGTCTTGAAGATATTTATGATTTAGAATGTATGAAAAACTGACATCTTAAAGACGTCTATCAGATGTTTGTAAACAGCAGATGCTTTCCAGATTAAGTTATCTTTAACAGACATCTTGCAGACGTACGTGTGCAATCTGGGCATTGACGCCGTCCAAAATGGGAACAGTGATTCTGAAATAGATTCTGATACAAGTTAAAAAGATGAATGTGCATATGCCTGTGAACTGGAAAAGTAAAATAAACAACCCATTGACCACCCGTCTGATGATTATGTGGACATCATGCAAACAAAATCAAGTCACACAGACCATGCCCCGTGACGGGTAACGCCGCCAACACTGATTCTTCAGGTCATATCACTAATCATGCCGAGCTTAATACACCACTGCAGTATTTCTGAAAGTTTGTGTCAGAAGATATGAAGAAAATAGAGGATGCTGCAGACACTGTGGTAAAGGCTACACCAACACACTTTGCAGCAAGTGCAATGTCCACCTCTGCTTCTCAGAGGACAAGAACTGCCTTTGGGACTATCATAACTGAATATGGATGAACATAGCTAAATCACATAAATGCCAAAGTTTTCATTCAGTTCATCATGTTTTGTAAATACAATCTGAACATATTTTTTATAATAAATTTGTCCAATTATTAATATTGTGTGATTATTAGTGTATAGCCTACATATGCTACAAATATAATCATTACACCCTGCAAATGAACCCTAAGATGTTCTCTACATTTATTCTGATAGTGAGTGAAATCAATGACCCAACAGGCCCAACGTTGCAATATTACAACATTCCCCTAAAAACTAAAAGCTTCCCCGTAAAAACCCATTTATTTCTGCATTAGAGGGCTTAAACAACAACATAAAGGTGGAATTTTTTTTACGGTTTCTATATTTGGGCCTTACAGGGTTAAAACTACACTAAAAATTACATATAACGGCACATAAATCGGATTCAATTATATGGTAAGATAAAGGACAGGTATGAAGCGGCGGGGTCACGTGATTTGGGAACGCACTGCCTGGACTCACCTGCGCGCTCATGGACACGCCCATACCTGGAAGATTCAGGAAATCTGGGATTGTACACAGATTCGAGCTGTTCAATCTTGCCCTGGAAGTGTCCAGTCACATAGCCCGTAGATCACAGTGGACCCCGCGTGTTTCTGTTAAGAGTTTACGGAGCTTCAGTATCAGCCCATCTAAAGGTAGGCTAACTACGTTCTTTCACACAGGAGCGGTTTTTTGTTGTTGTTTTTGTCGCATTTCCCTGTTGGATGGTTTCGATTGTCTATTGTTTAGGGGAGGAGGCTGATAAAAACGTAAGTAATGTGACAAGAACGTGCAACCGCTGCTTTTAGATTATGTGCATATTAATGTGAACTTTAGTACGGACTTGTATGTGTTTTGTCATCTCGTTGAATGGCGTGTTTTTGGCAGCGTGCTTAAGGCCTACAGTAGCCTGTCCTGTCATGAAAGACCAGTGTGTTCTCCGTCGTCTGTCCAGTGTGTTTCTAACGAAACTTCAGTGTTTTTTCCTCTCACGCGTGCTTTTGAGTTTCATGTCATAACGCTGGAGTGTTGAGACGTGTTGAGAGTGTTGTAACAACTTATTTGACAAAACAATAAATGTATAGAAACAGCTTATTAAAACACGAGAAAAAGTGTAAGAAAAGTTTGTAAAATAATAATTGTGTAAAATTACTTGGTTTTAAAATAAAACCAAGTAATTTTACACAATTATGTATTATTTTCTGCAAAATGTCTTTAAAGTAATTTGAACTCCTCTGCTAAATTTAACCAACATATAGAAAAACAACAACTTTAAAACAGGAAATTATCATAGAGAGGACACTCATAACGTGTCAATGTCAATCTTAAAGGCACAATATGTAAGATATTTGGATTAAAATATCAACAAAAAAAAACACTAGAACAATTCTATATATTTTGTTGACTTGTGTACTTACATTATCCCAAACGTTTCCAACAATGTTTAAATCCAGAGAAATAACCAATTTTAACTAGGTTATTTACTATTTACGGCAGGCGATACGTCCGTGAAAATTAATGCGATTTGGCTCAGCTTGTCTGTGAACTACGACTCTGTGTAGTAAATGCCGCTCCATCTGAAAGCAGGTGATGGCGATTTACTACAAGGAACCAGCTTTACTGACGAGATGCGCTTAACAATGTCATGCGATATATCGCCCAGCCCTAATTTTAACCAGGACATGGACCGTGTCAGTACATCGCCTATCATACACGTTACCCTCAATTTCCGGTTTTATTTTGTATAAACCATGGAAACACCAAAGACGCTTTAATATAATGTTTTATTAGACAGGTGAGCAACTGTTTGGATAGATTCATCGACAGAAAACTAATCATTAGCCTACTTAGCTAGTCTTATTGTTTAAATTCCGTTTCTTGATTTACCATCAGTAGCTACCATGTTTTACTATGCCTAATATTGATCTAGCTTACTGTATTGTTACCCCACATAAGCATGAGCGGAAGAAGCGGAAGCGGTCATCTGCGGCATAATAAAAGCACCACTGATCTTGAGCCTTGTCGCGCTTGTCTCTCATTAGCAATCGCTTCAGCAGCCTCGTTCCGCTCCTAACGGCTTTCAGCCCCACCCTGCTTCATACTACAGTAACGTTAATAAATCTTTAATACATTAGCACATCCATGAATATGATTTCTGAATTCTTTTCCACCGGCTGTAGAGGTAAAGACAACAACTCCCATGATTCCAGGAAATCAAATTTAGCCCCCTTTCCACCGAGATTACCCGGAACAATTTGTACCAGGAACTTTTTTTACAGGAACTTTTCCCCCCAGACCTACAACTGTCTGCACTTCCACTGTGGTCTAAAGTACCGTGAAGATTAGTCAAAGTAGTCCAGAGACGTGGGACTGCGTGCGACTGCTTCTCCCAGTCAGCGACGGACAATAATCATTTTTGTGCGATACTGTCTGCAACAATAACAAGTATGGAGGAGATTCAAGCAGCGCTGCTTTTGCTAGTTATGTATTGGTTTTCTAAATAGGTCATTAACAAAACGGCGATAAAGAGACGAGCACTGCTACTAAAGCGTATTCTGAAAGCTTGTAAAGCTAGATTTAAAATAAGACAACGTATGTTATTATCAGCTATTACGAACATTGACCGTGAGATGGCTGAGACGAACGCGCGCCATCGGACAGAAAGAGCAAGACTGATATTTACTGAACGCAGAACGAACCTCGCAAAAGACTGTTAAAAATGCCGGTTGAAATAAAATGCTGCGTGAGCTCAACCAATCAGCATGTTCAGCGCCCAAGTCCCACCCCCTAAGGTTCCTGTCAAAACAAACCGAGTACCGCCCCAAAGTTCCTAGTTCCTGGGGAATGTTCCTGCGGTGGAAATATAAACTGTATAAGATCTATCTGTGTGTCTGCCTGTCTGTCGGTCTATTGATCTATCTATAATTAAATGTGCTTGTGGTAGTACATAAAACATTATGTACATTCACACCCTTAGGGTCGTACTCGCATTCCTCATGTCCAGATGTGGAATGTGATAGACTCATAGTTTTGTACTGTGACTCAGAGTTTCTCTCATACCCACTGCTGTCCTCATATATAGGGATGGATGAGATCAGTGATGAGTGCTCTCCTGATAAGAATACTTTCAGTGCTGATAATTGGGGAAATAAAAACCCAGAATAACAGAACTAAACATAACTCTTTAAACTGCCATGATCCTTAAAATCTGGAATTCATGATCAAATGTATATTAAAGCCGCAACTATTTGAGATAAACTACTTTATATCATTGGTTATTATTACAGGCTTATGTTTACTCTGTAAAGCTAAGTGTGATTGAAATGTGACATGTTTTTTTTTTGAGGATTGAATATACATCTGGCAGAGAGTGGCTTCACATATGTGCATTGGAATTGCATAATGTAGACTGTGATTCTGCATTAGCCGAACACATGGGGATAGACTCTGGCTTACACTGCCACACATCGCTTACGTAATGGCATTAAACGACTTGGACAATAGTAAAAAATACACGAGAACTCACAAAATCCTTTTTCTGTTTCTGGAGACATTTATACAAGGTTTAAAACATAATATTGTTTGTTCACATTTAATATGAGCTTTGCAGAATCAGTAGACTGAAAATAGTAAACTCAAATCACCATGTCTGGTTTCATAATGCTTTTAAGTACTTAATCCACTTGAGCTGACTTCTAAATATTATGCGGTACAATTAATTTGTGTCTTCATCTATTAGAAGGTTGTTCATAGAGAGATCATTGACAAGTCTTTGGCAAAAGTTTCTAAGTTTTAAGAATCTTATTATTTCATAGTGTTACTGATACTGGTACGTTTTTTGATGTTTTCTAAAAAATATTGTTCAGGGTGAACATGTTCAGTTGTGAATATATATTATTTGACTTGTCTACCTTTCATAATATAGGAAAACTTCTGATGCTGGTGCTATTTAATGTGCCTCAGGCATATTTCAGGCATACTGAGTTTGACATGCCTGAGCAGCTTTTACATTGTGTCAGACTGAGTGAAGGACAAAGTTCATTTGTTCATGTAAGGTCAACAGTTTAGAACTAAACAATACACTATCAGCAGGATATGACTACTGTAGTATTTCTCAATTATTATTGTTAGTGGGCCTTGTTATGGCACTATTTATGACTTTCAAACAATCCCTTTAATCCTTAGTATTTACTTTGGTGTGGAACTTGTGCTACAGTACATTAATGGCATGTTTAAAGGGATAGTAAATATGCACAAATTCACTCTTAATCGTATGTCTATATGTTAAATACGCTAACCTGGAATTTTTTCGTTATGAATTAGTTTTAGGCCCTGGAGCATTAGTAGAGATGGCAAGACCTGGGGCCTGTACCATGATGGTAGTTTAACAAACTCAGGGTTACAGGATTAGTTTTGAGTTGACAAAACCAAACCAATCTATTCAGGCTTTGTTATAATATATTTATATAATAATAATAATAATAATAATTTGTGGCATTTATATAGCGCTTTTCTGGGTACTCAAGTGCTTTACATGGAAGGAGGGAATCTCCTCAACCACCACCACTAATGTGCAGCACACACCTGGATGATGCGACGGCAGCCATATTGCGCCAGAACGCCCACCACACACACCAGCTGATTGGTGGAGAAGAGACAGAGTGATGAAGCCTATCAGTATATGGGGATTATTGGGAGGCCATGATGGACAGAGGCCAATGGGCAAATTTGGCCAGGATGCCGGGGTTACACCCCTACTCTTTATCGAAGGACATACCGGGATTTTTTATGACCACAGAGAGTCAGGACCTTGGTTTTATGTCTCATCCGAAGGACGGTGCTTGCTACAGTATAGTGTCCCCATCACTATACTGGGGTGTTAGGACCCACACAGACCACAGGGTGAGCACCCCCTGCTGGACTCACTAACACCTCTACCAGCAGCAACCTAGCTTTCCCAGTTGGTCTCCCATCCAGGTACTAACCAGGCTCACCCCTGCTTCGTTTCAGTGGGAAACCAGTCTTGGGCTACAGGGTGATATGGCTGCTGGCAAAGTCCCATTGTTGTTCCCATGATGCTGATCATCAGCTTTCTCTGTCAACTCAGGCTTTGATCCTGAATTTAGGAGTTTAGCTGTGACATCAGTAGTGAACAGCCAATCACAAGCTATGGATCAGGGAAACATTCATTTCTCTCTTCTGCAGAGTATTACATGATTGAAAAATATTAAGAATTTAAACAAATTTACACAGGAAGAAGAAAAGAGCTGTCTATAAAAGAGGACAACTTTAAGAAAAATCTTCAATCGTCAATGCAAGTTAAAGTTATGAAGTTAGTTTAGTTGATATAGAGAGAACTGAACATTTAAGCTGACATGCAGTAATTTGTATAGCTTTATTTATTGATTTTAAAGCTTATTTGTATGACCTTTTATATAGGCTATTTATATACATTTTAACTAAGTGCCTATTAATGATTGATTAACTAAAATGATACATGTCTAATTGATTAAGGGTATAATAATTACATAAATTATATCTAAATCATTCAAAATTACTATTATAAATAAGCATTGTTAAAAGCCAGACGCTTTAGTCTTTAAAAACCATTTGCTATGTAGTGACCTTTAATTTGGAGGAAAAACAGGGGGAGTGACATTATTGTATCAGAGGTGTGTCACTTTGCTCACAGCTGATTGGTCTACTTTCAGTTTGAGATCTCTTATCCAGAACTTAACCTGCCCTGGAGCAGGTTAGCTGTGGAGCATAAGTTACTATGGAGATAAACACTGCTAAAAGCCAAACCACTTTAATGGTACCTAAAATCCAGGATTGGCACAAACTAAGCTTAAACATATTTGGCTAGCCAGCTAAACCTGCTTCATGGTATAGGCCCCTGGGCTAAATCCGAAATCAGCCCCTAAACCCCTTAATCACTACTCCCTACGCTAGTCCACTAATACAGTTCACTTGAAAGAGTGAATGAAAACAAGTGATTGAATTCGGACAGCCGTTGAGTGTACATCAGCTGTACACTTGTTATTGCAGTGCAATGTGGGACAGAATTAGTGCACTCGATAGCGTTTACTATGGTTTCTGACACCACTACAATTGGCTGTCCCCTCAAATAATATAGGGGTATAGGGGGCGATTTTGGATTCAGCCCTGAACTGTCAGATAACAGAGACGTACAAAATATGCAGGGCTGGTGGTCCTTCAGGACGGGTCTGAAAACAGTAGTTGGCAGCACTGGATATTAATGATGGTCGCTAAACATTTCTATCGTGAAAAAGCTGTCAAATATTAAATGTTTAGCTATTTACATCTTCCTATGCACTCTTGCATCATTAAAACGCATCGTGTTCAGTGAACAGTAAGAACGCTTCTTTGATTTCATTGGTCATCTCAATCATTTAGACTTTGACAAGCGCTGTTATACCACTAAAATGCTAACAACAAACAAACAGAGTGACTGGACTGGTGTGCAGAGGAGCAGCTTCAAGAATATAAAATATTTGGCCATTTCTAATATTTCTTGTCCCCCTCAGTGTCTAAGGAGGTGATGGCCCTGGTTAAATGCGTCTCTTAAACTGCTGTAGTGAAGTAGTTGCAGTTGTATTGTATTGTTTAAGAGCTTTTATGGTGTGTAATGTGACTATAATGGGAGCGGTTGTTCTGTGACCGTGTCTAGACATATACGGGCATGTCTGTGTGAGTGAGGTTCAGCGACAGGTTTCTGCATGTACTGGTGACTTTTATATAGTTATTCAGCCGTAATTTTTTTGTTGCTATTGGAAGGTGCTTAGACTTATATTTCTTTCTATAATCATTAATTGGATTGCTATTATACTTTTTATTGGTTTACCAAAGAATCTTCAGATATCATTTACATGTGGCAACTTGTTTTATGATCACACCTAACTGAGAGAATACAGAAAATACATAATTAATTTTAATGATGGTTTTAATTAAATGAACACTACATTTATGTGTAAAATCACAACATTTTACAAATACTTTACAAGAATATAACCAGAAAATCCATGACAATGATGTCTTTAGATTGAGTCAACACTTCTGATAATTAGCAAACTGGTCTACATCCATATATTGATCAATATTCACTATAATCACCTTACAGATTATCTTTTTTTTAATGCATTGTGAAGCTCAGGTCCTTTAAAAAATATATTTGAGAAGATACGGAAGGAGGTCTGCCGGAAGCTAGATATTTTTCTTTACAAAAACCGATCCGCACCAGAAGGCCTTTATTAACCCCCGGAGCCAAGGGATTTCTTTTATAATGGATGGATGGACTTTTTTGGGCTTAAAATTTTGGGCTGCCATTCACTGCCATTATAAAGCTTGGAAGAGCTAGGAATTAAAAAAAAAAAATAGGACTCCGATTGTATTTGTCTGAAATAAGAACATCATATACCTAGGATGGCTTAAGGTTGAGTAAATCATGGGGTAATTTTCAGTTTTGGGTGAACTACCCCTTTAACTTATGTGACATTGTATTGCATGCAATCTGTTTTATGGACATCTTTCCCCGGTTGAAACACTGAGCGATTATATGATACAGAATTTGTAATGAAGTTGTAATGTATCTTTCAGCATATCTTCTGGTTTTCACCCAATTTTATTTCGTGCTGTAACTAGTAGTAAAGAGGAGAGGAGATGATCGGTTCACGCTTGATCCGTGCTGCCGCTTGAACTCAGGCGTTACAGTGATCTGTTACACCGTATTAAAGAGCACCAAAATTATGACATTGTTTGAGTTTCATAATATATCGACAGAATTTTAAAATTTTAAAGACTTTTTTTCATATTAAAAGTAGCAAAGCTGTTTGTGATTTATTGGATGGCAAGTGCGTTCAGCAATCAGCATAGACTAAAAGATTTTAGATTTAAGAAATGATATCATTACTGATTAAAATCGAGAAATTAATATTGTCAATCCAGAGCTAGTGTCCACACAGCTGACATGTTTAACTGTTTAGCCATTTTCTGCATGAATCAGACACTGAACACAGTCAAAACGTGCCATCAGAGAAGTGCAAATTAAGCGTGTTTCGTTCACTGATTTCAGCCCTCCAAAACCATTTCAGCTGAAAACAAAAATGGCAGTTTTGGCCCCCAAGACTCATTTTTGTTGGCTTTTACTTTATCATGCTATGGCAACTCAGGTCGTTAGCTGCTATTCTGCCACCACACAAAACACTCTGTGGAGCTGCTGTCAAAACATGACTTATCAAAACCTCACACGCCTCACATGTTCAACAGAACATATGTTTGTAACCAAACCTAAAAATAGACGGTTTCATTAGCGGGGCTTTAGGTGATTTGGATTGAGGAGGGGATTTTAGAGCCCCTGCACTTTGGCAGCGCAATCTCCTCCTGCCCATAATCCAGTGTTCACGCCACTGGGTGATAATCTCATCGCATACTGGGTGGAAGAGAGCCCTGGATGTCCGGTTACTCCATCCCTCCGACATGGTGAAACTCTTCTCTAGGGTGGTCTGTTTATGAATCGACAAATCTTGTACATACAGTAAGTGTGCGTGTATTGGTGATGGTGGGTGGGTGATAATGGGTGGAGGGTAAGCCAGCAGCGCCTGAGGGATTACAGAGGAACGGGCCAGGGTGCATCCATGATCTGTCACGGCTTAGTACCACAATTATCCCCCCTCACAACGTTTTCATTAGACTAATGTTTGAGATCTCTAGAATTATGTAATAGTGACGCTCTGCCAGCCTGCCCAACTTGGTTGTCGTCCCCCCTCTTCTTATCGAATGAGGAGAACGAAATGGGCATCTATGAGATTCCACAGACCAAGAGAGACTCAGTAATGCAGATAGTGTACGCAACGATGGGTCTGTTAGACAGAAGGACTACTTACTGCTTTAAATGAGATGATACTTAGCTTTGTCAGTGATGTAGTGATGTTATAGTTTGTAAACAAAGAGGTTAGATGTCATTGAGAGCCTCTCTAGATCTAAGGAACGGAGGAGAACCAGGGAACTTTTAAAATGAAGTACAAGAAATTCATCACCATCATGCAAGCGGCCATCGGGGTCGCGCCTCTCAACAAGCGGGAGCTGTTACCACCTGGCCGGAGGTTGTGGAGACCCTCGGGGTGAGTTAATTAGTAGATACTAGGAAGGAAAATGTTTGATGGTGTTCATGGCGGCCGTAGCTAGTAAATTGGTGTTAATGCTAATGATCAGATGTGAGTATATATTGATGCTCATTCTGTACAATAATAGCTGCTCTGTGTGGCAATTCTCCGCAAATTACTCTGAATAGTATTTGTGTTGTTCAATAGTAACTGAGCAAATCAGTTTTGCTCAACACTGAATTATGGGTGGTGCTTACTAAAGCCCTACCTAAAGTAACCAATTATGCTATGGATATGAGTGATACCTCAAATCTGTACCTTAAACCATATGTCATGTGCTGTTTCTTATGACTGAACTCAATACAAATTTGTGAGACATGGGGCCCTATTTTAACGATCTGAAACGCAAGTGTCAAAGCGCGAAGCGCAAGTAACTTTGTGGGCGGGTCTCGGCGCTGTTGCTATTTTCCCGGCGGGATAAATGGCTCTTGCGCCCGGAGCAAATCTAAAATGGGTTGGTCTGAAGTAGCTTCATTATTCATAGGTGTGGTTTGGGCGTAACGTGAATAAACCAATCAGAGCGTCATCCAACATTCCCTTTAAAAGCAGGTGCGCAAGTTCCATTATGGATTGCTATTATTATGGCGTATTTACCAGGCGCACGCCAGGAGCGGTTCACAGCCGAGGAGACTGATGTTCTTGTAAGAGCAGTGAAAGACAGAGAAGTGAAGTTGTAATGTTGTACATTATGGTAAAGGTGATTTCACAGTCTTTTTTTTTTTTTTCAGTCTTTCAGTTTTTTCAGTTTTTCAGTCGATTTTTTTTTTTCCTGGTTCTTGACGGACAAACCAATTTGTCAGATGTCCTTATATACATATATGTCTTGCCACTATTGGGCAAACAGGTCTTATCCTTAATTATTACAATTAGCCTGAATCATTTGTAAGCTAGATTTATGCCTATTTTTTCACATCTTCGTGGCACACCACAATGATTTCCGTCATCTCATGTGTTAATATTTTTTTAGTGTAACAATTTATGATTTGCAAAAATAACTGTTGCATCTGTGTAGATTACATGAGCAAAGTGTATGCGCGTCGTGCACGCTATACATTATGGTCAAGCATGCGCCCTTAAAATAGCATAGTGAACAACGCGCAACGCGCCACTGACTTTAGACTAAGTTTTTTCTGGTCAGTGGCGCAATTGTTTAATGGAACAGCAAAATAGCACCAGGGATTGTTTGCGCCGGAACACGCCTCCTTTTTTGCGCTGAACCGCCCAGGGAGCGCAAGTTCATTCACTAGTTTAGCGACGTGCTTCTGTGGAGGGAAAAGCGCGCTTTGCGCGGGTGCAAAATAGGAATGACACATGCGTCGGTGTACAAAGTCAATTGCGCTGGGTGCAAGATAGGGCCCCTTATGTTATTATAATTGGTACACTCTAAAATAAAAAGGTTCTCTATGGCACCAAAAATGGTTCTTGGCTCGTAATCATAGGGGAACCTTTTTTAGTGCTATATAGCACCAATTTTGGTGCTTCAGTGATTCTTCAGCGGTTCTTCAGAGGTTCTTCACCGGTTATTTGACTAAGGTGCTATATAGCACCGCTAACTAAGGTGCTATATAGCACTGCTACCATGTACAGAACATGTTAAGATATGGTGCTATATAGCACCAAAAGTGGTTCCTCTATGATTACGATGAAGAACCATTTTTGGTGCCATATAGAACCTTTTTTTTTTTTTTTTTTTAGAGTGTAGGTATGCACCGCTAACACTTTTTCCAGAACGAGTCCGATGCGATACTTTTATTTTTAGTACTTTCCGATACAGAGTACCGAAATATTGGCCAGAGAAACCAAAATAATATGAATTTAGTTGGCTAACAAATAGGTATCTCCTTCAGTTATTTTCATGCCTAATTATTCTTGTTAAAATGTATTTTAGGAGCTACTGTTACTTTCACAGTTCGTATTATTGCTCTATCATTATTTTATCTTTAATTATCACAGTGAATATTTATAGCTTTTGTTGTTAGATTAACATTTACAAAATACAGCAGTAGGTTTATTAGGCTGCTATCACTTTAAGAGCTGCACGTAACCAATATACTGTTAAACCTGTGTTTTTTGGGGTTTTTTTTTCAACGGTTTACTTTCACTTAAGACATAACCAACTACCTGTATGTTTCACAAGGATTCTTGCCTATATGGGCATTTTAAAGGGGTCATGTTTCATTTTTTTATACTGTTGTCTGAGGTCAATTTATGACGTTTGCGTGGTTTTTACATTCAAAAACATCATAATGAATAAGTAATAGGCTATTTTCTGCCTTGGTTTTGAGGCTCTCTGAAGAAACGCTCGGTTTTGATGGGCGTGCCGCACTGAACACTTGGAAGTAAATGCCAACGGCTAGGATTGGATAAGATTTGCATATTTAATGAGCTTCAGCTCCCCTCAGTACATGTGGGGATTGTTTTGAAAGCGTGTGGGAAAACACTCACAGGACTCGCTCTTTATCAAACAAACACAATGATTCATCTCTCATCCACCCGCGATTGATTGGAATGTTATTTTTTTTATTACTTGGCCGGCCCGATCAGTGATTATAACCGCGAACCATACACACACACACACACACACACACACACACGAGCGCAAGAAAGGAATGTTATTTCACTATCACTATTATACTTAATTCTTAAATCCCAAGAATCGATTAGTATATATATATTTTTTTTTTTACGAAATTCAAAAACATAAATACCATTTTGGCGCTGTGGCGTGAGATCGCTCTGCCACAGCTCAGCTCAAGAGAACCAGCAGCGCGTAGCAAACATGAACTGATTTTCTCTTCCGCCTTAATACCAGTAACAGCGCGAAATAAACACGAATGAGCTTCTGAAAGTGTGTTAAAAGATACAGGACAACTTAACGAAATCCGTATCATGTCACCATAGAATCACTCAATCAGTGTTTCAACAGCAGAAAGATGTAAGTAAAACGGCTTACAAGTAAACAATGTCACATAACGTCACAGTTACCTCAGAAAAACCATATCCAGTGTCCATAAACTCGTTAGTCAGCTAGAAACATTAACTCTAGAGAGGAGCATTTTGCTAATTATATGCACCACATTACATAGGATATTCATTGTCAATGTTCTTCAATATTTAATAAATCTGGCAAGTTTTTATGACAGCCACCTTTTAAATGTTTATATATATTTTTTTAAACTAATTGGAGTAGAATTATGATTATGTAATTGTAAAGGTAATATGATAATATACTGTCGTGTGATTTAATGTACCACCTTCCTGTAATGTACAGTAGGGAATGACTCGCTATACATAAATCATGTTTTTACTTGCACATATGGTTTAGTTTTAATTCAAATGACGGTAGTGATAAGCCGAGTGAATGATGAGCAAGAGCATGCAACAGTAGTATGCTCCTTACTTTCTTTGCAACTGCCATATCCGACCAAACAACAAACTTTTCAGCGACGTCTGAGAAGGGATATGTGCTCGCAAAGCTCAATCCACCCTGCGTTTTTCGCATATAAGCTCACACACCGCAGCTATATCGGCGTAAATATTAAATTGGTTTAACATTATATTAATTTGAAACATTTACTTCATAGACATCCTTCTCTTAACTATCCATTCTGCTCTCTGTTTTCTCTGTTGTCTGTGTTTCTTTGTCACAACCACTGTACTGCGTAGTATCAGTTATTGGAGCATTTTAATGAGTGCGAGTACACAAGCACAGTATCGGCCCAATACCTATACCAGTATTGGTCGGTGCATCCAAAACATGCAAAACACTCACTAAAACCAGTCATTTTGCTTGGATTTTGGTTTACCTTGGGACAGATGTAGGATCAAGACTATCAAAGAAACGTGAGAAATCAATAAAAAGCTGTCAAGCTAAATCGAACATCTGTGGTGAGTTTTGTCAGGAAATGTAATTTGCAACATTAAAGCTTTATTAGCTGAACCAGTTAAACCTTAAACCTGAGGACTCATTACCGAAACAATAGTTAGCCTATTACTCCAGGCTACTTTGCTGGCAAAGATCTCATGAACACGTTTGAGCAGTTATGCAGAACAGTGCAGTTATAAGTACACATACAGTTGTGGTCAGAATTATTGGCACCCTTGTCAAATATGATCAAAGATGGCTGTAAAAATAAATCTGCATTGTTTATCCTTTCAGTCTTTCATTAAACAAATGGCTAAAATCTAACCTTTCATTGAAGTAAAATAAGTGAAAGTGGGGGCTAAATCACATTAATGAATGCTTTTCTCCAAAACACGTTGGCCATAATTATTGGCACCCCTAGAATTTTTTATAAGTGAAATATCTCTGAAGTATATTCCCATTAATATTTACATTTTAGCACACCAGGGTGACTAAGAACATGAAATTGTCTAGCTATGACTTGTTTCACAGGAGTATAATTATGAGGAAACTGTATCTTGCCAAGGAGATCAGGTGTACACCATTCAGAGCAGGTGCTTACTCTTGCAAGACTTTTGATATTTTGTGAATTATAACAGCCTCTTTATGTACTCAAAGCACTTTTGTTAAGCTAGGCTGTGTATTTTCTCGTCAGGCTAGCACAACAAAACATACTGCATGGCCAGCTATAATTGCAGGGTTAGACATTTTATTTACATGCACACACACTAACATTTAGTAAACGTGTTTTAGTTATTAACAGATCAACAAGATCAACTTTCAAATAAGAACTTTTTCTGTGGCATATACTGTCATACTGGTTAATTCTCAATTTTATGTCGCTAATTTCACATTAAATAATTTGTTGTTGTTGTTGATTATATTCAGAGTGTGTGATCAGTGTTATTAACATAAAAATGTCTTGTTACAGTGACCAGTCGAACCAAATAGAGTTATTCCGATCAAGCCGCTCCAACAGGAAAAGGATTTCCTTGTCCTACGAAGCTCAATATTTGTGTCTGCGACGCCTCTCTGCTCCAAGCTACCCAGCCCTTTTACAGGTATTGCAATCTACAAAAGTTTCTTATGAAAACATTGCAATTAGAGCTGATTTCAGGGAAATATTTTAATCTTTAATATTTTGCCACTTCTTTACGATAGAAGTGCTACAGCCGCTGTAATTTCTTGAACAAGAATGTGGACAATAAATACATACAAACTCAGAACGAGGGTTTAAACCTTTATTTTGAAATTGCGATGAACAACAATTTGCATTTTTAGAAACTTTTTGATGTTTTCTCCTGTGTTGGCATATGTTATAATCTAATTTACGGTAATACGCTACAAATTATTTATGCTACAAATCTGGTGAAATGGCACACGTTTCCCCATGGACAAAATCAAGCCCTGCCCTCTTGTTTGAGAAGCTTTTCTACTTGGATATGTCACTAGGGAAGAAAAGACTATCGCAACTTTGTTCTCATGCCGATTTTAAGACTTTATCTTAACTGTGTTAACATATTTTACATTCATAAAGGAAGTTGGGATTGAAATCTACACACACACATCACAAATCTACTATTAAAGCTAGGGTAGGCAATGTTTTTCATAAACACTTTTTGTTATACTGGTTGAAACTCTCTTCACATCCTGATAGCAATCAATAATAGAAGTGGTCTAAATATTAAAACATGTACATATATCTTCTGTGGAAGTCTCAAGACCATAAAATTTTCATCTGCTCTGGCTGTGCTCTGTCATGTGTTTTGAAGGAGGCGTGGCTTTATGCTGCGTTCACACCAAACACAAATAGAGTGTAACATTTTTGTCTATCGCATCTAGTTCGACGCTTGAACATTTTGAATCCATTCGCGCATCTACAGTGAATTGGATGCGCATATAAATCGAGCGTTTAAAGCGAAATAGACTCGCCTTCAACACCACTCTGCCTCTTTTAATTTTCATTAAAAAATATTAAACATTAATAGCCACACAAAGGTGGTTCAGGCAACGCATACCATGATTATCTTCACTGCATGTATATTTATAACAAATGAAATATAAAACACAACCATGCCTCTTTTTGTTTGCATTTAAACACAAATATTAAACACATTAATATGTGGTTCAGACAATAAGTGTGCATATATGTGATTATCACTGTAATAAAATGAAATATGACATAAAACACAACCCAGTCTCTTTTTGTTTAATGTCAGTTTATGTGTGATCAATAATAGCCATTATAAAAGTATAAGTAAAAGGTATAAGAAGCTATACAATAAATAAAGCAAACAATTCAGTCAAACAAAGTCAGCGCTAGTAGGCTACAACGGTCAAGTTAAATAGCCTAAAAAATAAAGTTATAAAACTTCTCTTTGCCCTCAGTCAAAACGATTTGGCAGGCAACAAATTATAGATTCAAACATCGCCCGTTAGATCTACACAAGGTGAATTATATCTCATGTTTAACCACTACAGAGACATCAGAGCTAGTGGCAAACGCCAGAAGGACTAGCCGATGTAAGGCTGCTCTCGGCGGGGTTAATGTGTGATCGCCTGGATCTCACAACTCCGAAAACGCAAGATATAATTTTCAAATAGGCACTCTCTTTATAAACAAACTACATATTTCAGCTTTAAACAACTACATTCTTGCCTGAAAAAGTCTTAACTGCATTTTGTGACACAAAATGCACAAATATAAAAATTGAACTATGGGGGGTTTCTCTTCCGCTATTGACTTGCCATTAGTTTATCACGACACTTCACCACGTGACAGTAGCAAGCAGGCTCCTGATTGGTTAATGCGTCGCGAACAGATGCCAAAGTTCAGATTTTTCAACTTGGGCATCAGACACGAATTCGCTTCAACGCTACACTGAAAAATCATTTATAATAAATACTGCGTTATTCCATAAAAATAAGAAGTGTCAATTTTGATTTCATAGTGATTTTAAGGTAATCCAATTGCACCATTGTATTGTAGGCTACTGAATGCAGTCTCCTACTTTGTATGGTAATGATACTTTTTTGTTCAGTGTGGTCTCTGAAGATGTTACATATTAACAATCACAGCCTTTGATGGCGGTTGTGTGAAAGTATGTTAAAAGCTACATTTGTACACAGGACAGTTAGTGAATTAATTTAAACCATTGTTTGGAGCCTTTTATATTTGCTTGCTGTTAATGTGCTTGTCTGTGAGAGCCTTGTAGGGCCATAGCTAATATAAACCTCGGGTTCTCCCACTTGCCTCCAGTCCAGTTATATTTACATTATGTGCTTCTGTGTTTATTTATACCATGCATAATATTTTACATTAAAATACTTTAGGAAAACCATATTTTTTTTCTAGTGCCTCTTTTTTTTTATTTTCATGGTTCTTAGTGTCTAGCACCCATTTCAGAGACGTGGAAAATCAGAGGAACACCTTTTGTACACAAATTTGTAGTTTATGGCAGGGTACCACTTTAACTTTATAATAATCAAATGGTGCTATAATCTTTCCTGCCATAGTGCCACGTGAATTAAAGGGCATATTGCAGGTTAGAGACCCCAGTGAGACAATGTATATATAATATTTGTATATTAATTTTGTATTTTTTTCCCCCTGCAATATGCCCTTTAAATTACTGGCCGAATCGGGCAAGATTATAATAGCAGAAAGGCTTTGGTAATGATTACCTTACCCTCCTCCTCCGTGTGAAACTAAACTCATCCGAGCAGGGTTTTAGGAAGTTTGGAATTCCAAACGTTTTAGCCATTTGGTTAGATTATCATCTCAAAGCAAATGAGGGGAAGACTTGACTTTTGAATATTAATTACGTACGTTACGTGTCTGGACGCTCTAAGGTTGCTAAGCAATGCCAGCACCTAATTGATATTCATGATAATAGATAAGGGATTTTGGAACCGTCTATTGTACCCCGCAGGGCACGCGCACGCTTAGAAAGAAATTGAGCATTTCTCGTTGTTTAATTCCTCAAAACATCTTAAACCACGTATAACGACAAGACAAAGCCAACGAAGAAATAGGGAATAGTCACATATTCAATAAAGGTTAACATACACTGTTTTGTATTTTATATACATAAGTTACACCCCCCGTGATTTATTGGTACGTTCGGGATTTACAGTACAATGGTTTGAATGTTTTAGGCGCCTGTGTTGTCGTCGCTATTCAGAGGTTTCATTTACAGCCCATAATATTTTAAACTCTTTCTTTTAAGTAAACAGAGTTTAGCCTTGGTGCATTTTGCGAGATGCCCGTTGTTGTGGATAGGCGGCTCTTTCGGAGTAGAAATGTTATGGACTATTATCATGTGAGTAACGTTACTACTGTCAGAACTGGTTCAGTTCGCTTATTTGAATTCCACAGAGCGTACGTTATAAGTTTAACCCAGTCTTTTCGCTGAGCTGCACGGTTGCTCGTGTTACTATCCACCTGCTTCCTTCAGTAATACTATAGCGATGATGGCCATACTGTATCTAAACCTCAGTGTAACACGTTATACCACCAGTTTGTGTTGAGTACAGCAGTGTTTATTAAAGTTTATGAATCAGAATTATGACGGCACAAGCGACACTTAACGAATACAATATTTAAATAGACTAATTATTTGTTTATCGTCGAATAATATATAAAGTACTACCACCGTTTTTAATACTTGGACATTAATCAAGTCAAGGACTAATATAATGAATATTTTGTTTGTATTTTTTGTATAAGCAGCTTTAGGGAGCATACGCTTCACATGTAACGGTAAGCACAGAAAAGCTGATGCCTGTGTTGCTGTGTTTTATGGATTATTTAATATTGTGTGTCCTAAATCATATAATTCATTATTTTATTTAATATTTAGAAAAAAGGAATTGAGACATTTTTAAATTGTCACCAGCAGAGGGCCCACCACACCAGTTTTATAATAGCATCATAATCTGTCACATTCTGCAACACTTCACAATATGGAATTATAGGCGAGTTGTTCATTGTTTGGTTAATATGTATCTAAAGTGAATTTTGGTCATTTTCTTGATCATTAGTCTTTCTTTTTGTCTTTCTTTTTACACCAAACTGAAAAGAAAATCGCCCAAAAAAGCTTTACACTTGCTTGCACTTGCTTAAAATTCTCCTTCCATTTTTACACTTGCTTACACTTGGATTGCTCTTTATGTAACGCTCATCATATGTCTGTCATGCATCATCTGAAATGAGACTCTTTTTTTATATATTTCACTAGAAACTTGGACTGAAAGTTGTCGTTCACTGATTTCAGCCTTTTTGAAGGGACACAGACAGCTAAAGCTGCTTATCTATAATGCAGAGGGAATTCTGTCTGCTGCTGCTGTCTGCACAATGTCTAACAGCAGACCAATAGCATATACGCTTCAGTGTTACCTTGCTTGATTGAACTATAATGCTTTAAATTTTAATCTACAGTGTCTATAAAAAAGTATACACCCCATTTGATTATGTAGGCCTAATACTTCTGTCTTTTGTCTTTCTGTCTTGTTGGGATTTTTTTCGATCCTTGCTGCACAGTAACATCCTGCTGGTGTGAACCTGTCACCACCACTTTACTCTGTAGAGGTGATTTTTCCCAGTGTGTAAGATGCAGTGTTTTGTTTGTGCCAGACAGTGTATAGTATCACAGCCCAGAGATTATTTTTAGTGTCATAAGACTTGTTTGTGTTCATACAAATTTTTGACTTTCACATGCCTTGAGGGCAAATCTAGCTGTGAAATATCTTCTTTCCAAAGGTTGCCTTGTGGCTCTTCCTGCAGCACAGTCACCCTTTTTATTTTTTTGCAAGGTCAGTTTTTGAAGATGGTCGGTTCTGGGCAGGTTCACAGTTAGTTTTTTAGATGCTGTCATTCAGTTTCCTTGTGCTGCTGACGTTTTCAAAAATGTGCTGAAATGCTTATTGGTCACAAACGAGCTGGTTTTTGCTTAAGTTCACACTGGCTGACTTTGGTATCTCTGTGGCTTGGAGATAACTTGTTATTGTCAAAGCAGGAGATGGATACTTGTGCATGTTTACATTATACATATAATAATTGAGAGTTTAATATTTAGTTTTTAACTTTTTATGGACTTTATAGGGTTTTTTTATTGATGAGAAATTCTTGATTCCTGTATCATTATTCCATTCTGCAATCCCAGTTTAATTTAATGCAATGTATTTATAATGTGAACCTGTAAATATTTGTTTCTGCTTTCCAAGTTCTAGTTTTATATACATGTTTCTTAAAGAGACGTGAAGATATCATAACGTAATGAATTATATCGTTAAATGGTCTCTGCAAGCTTTTTTTTAAAAAGAAATTAATGCATTTACTATATAGAAGGGACGCATTAATCAAAGTTGACCGTAAATACATTTATAATGTTATAATTGATTTCCATGTCAAATAAACGCTGTTCTTTGGAACATTGTTCATTGAAGAATTTGTACCACAAAAAACTTTTTCCAACACTGATAATAAATGTTTTTGAGCATCAAATCAGCATATTAAAATGATTTCTGAAGGATCATGTGGTAATGGTGCTGAAAATTCAGCTTTGATCACAGGAATACATTACTTTTTAAAATATAATCAACTAAAAAAACAGGTTATACTTTTTGTTAGTCCACTTTAGACATTCTACAACTATAAGTAATGCAACTACATGTCAACTAACTCTCATTTGAGTATTAGTAGACTGTTAGGTTCAGGTTAGGGTTAGTAAAATAAGCTGACATAGTTTCAAAGTTAATTTTAGTCTGTTGGGGACCATCGAAATAAAGTGTTACCAAAAACATTTTAAATTGTAATACTATTTCACAATATTACTGTTTTACTGTGTTTTGAATTAAACAAATGCAGCCTTGGTGAGCATAAGAAACAAGTCCTACCGAACCCATACTTTTTGAATGGTAGTGTTAAGTACAATAGATACTTTCTTAAATTTTTGTACACATTTGGATACACAAATTAACACAAATGTATGCTGGATACTTGTTGGTTGTTTTTCCTTACATATCCGGTCCAATTCATCCATTTCATAATGTCTTGAATTTAATTTTTCGTTTTGTGAGAATTTATACACATACACAATTGTAATTTATCTACAAAAACAATTTTCAAGCAAAAGGCTTTAGATCAGAAGGTCTTTAAGATCAATAGAAAAATTAATTGTAAGTTTTCTCTAAACTTCTTAGCTGGTACTATTTCAAGGCATTTGATGGTGAGTAAGAGATCTAGGTCTTGTCCGGTTTATGTTTGAAAGACATTGTTCGAGAGTTGCTGATCTCATTAATGCCCTTCAGAAGAGTGCAGGAAACCAAACTGAATCAGGTCTTTTACTAGGTTACCTTAGTCAGTCTGTTGTTGTGGTGTTGGACTGAGACCTCAGAGACCTGCTGCTGTACAACGCAATGATACAAGCTTAGTTACTGTGAAAAATCAATTCTTTGACATCATTCTTCAGTAATCTGTTCTGGTTAGCACAGAAAAAAAGAATTGAGGGCAGCTCATATGCCACACGTTAATCTTTTCCTGGATAAAATTTGAGTCTGAGGCTGAGTTAGAAAGCCATTATAGATCAAAGAATGTTTATGACATGTAGTACTGTGCAGTTTTATATATATATATATATATATATATTTTTTTTTTTTTTAATTTGTTTTAATAATATAAGTACTGGGCAATTTATTAATATAGTACTATCATGATATGCTGTTCAGTTCTATTCGGCTTTGCTCTTATGAAATAACGGTGCTTAGGTGCTCCAAACCCCATAATCCTTCTAAATTATAATTAAAGTTTTGGAATCACTGCTAATCTACCAGTCCCGCTTGTCCTGCACGTTCAAAGCTCATCTTGCCCAAAAAAAATCCCAATCCAAAAGAGTCGTCCTGCCGAAGGTGATACTTTCCTTCCGTAAGCCACGCAAAGCTTTTAATGTTAACCCAGATAGAGCTGCATCATTTGATGAATTTAAATGCAATTTTAATTTAATACCTTAGCAGTAGACAGCTTCTCAGCTGTCCTGTTTTTTTGCATCGTGGCTGCCGTGGGCCACTGTGGACAGTGGGATTTGCGCTGAATGTAGGCCAGCGGCATCAGTCTTACGTCAAAGGCAGACAGAAGCATTGTGCTGAGGGGTGATTCGCTTTGGCCCAGAGACATTGTGTTCACGGGAGAGGTGACAACATGAAGACGGTCCTCTCGCTGCACAGGAAATGGGCGCACACCATCAAGGCCATTCGTATCCTCCAGGGCATCGTAAGCGCACTTTGTTCTCTCGCCTGTACAACTTCACCTGTCTTATACAGTTTAGGTGGAATGTAACTTCTTAGTTTGGTTTGTTTGTTTGTATTTGTTTATCTGACTAGGACCATTCCATTTTTGCCATATGGCTTTTCATCAACTGTCAACACATAGGTTGACGGTTAGACTTTAAATCCAGTGGCATAATATTAGTAGTGGTATTAGTATGGTTAAGGTACTCTTTAGATTAGCGTTGTTCTTGTTTTTTGTTGGGAAAAATAGCTAAAATACATCTACCTGTAACAGGACAGCTATTTACTATAGTGGTGGATTTTTACAACTGACAATTATTCAGAACTCAACAGAAAATATGTACAATGTTTGGTTATTATTATGGTAATTGCAATCCTTCAATTTATTAATGGATCGTATTCAAGTTTATTGTCAGAATTGCAATACACTAATTGCATACTTGATGCATTTTATACTTTGTAGAACTTGCTTTGAGGTTGATGACCAAGTTTTATGAGTGGGTTGAGAAGTTGTCGCAAGTTTATAATCACACTGTAATTTGTGGTGGTAAGGAAAATAGATGGTGTTATAGTTTGTTTTCTGGGTAGATGTAACAGGTGCTTCCTATTCAAAGAACCATAAGAATCAGCGGTTTACTGCGAATATGGTGGTTAAACACTTAAGCAAATGTATTTATTTACAAAAATGCTTTCAAGGTGCTTTCGCTTCTTCACTGTGATATTGCTATGTTTACACTCACCTAAAGGATTATTAGGAACATCATACTAATACTGTGTTTGAACCCCTTTCGCCTTCAGAACTGCCTTAATTCTACGTGGCATGGATTCAACAAGGTGCTAAAAGCATTCTTTAGAAATGTTGGCCCATATTGATAGGATGGCATCTTGGCAGTTGATGGAGATTTGTCGGCTGCACATCCAGGGCACGAAGCTCCCGTTCCACCATATCCCAAAGATGCTCTATTGGGTTGGGATCTGGTGACTGTGGGGGCCATTTTAGTACAGTGAACTCATTGACATGTTCAAGAAACCAATCTGAAATGATTCAAGCTTTGTGACATGGTGCATTATCCTGCTGGAAGTAGCCATCAGAGGATGGGTACATGGTGGTCATAAAGGGATGGACATGGTCAGAAACAATGCTCAGGTAGGCCGTGTCATTTAAACGATGCCTAATTGGCACTAAGGGGCCTAAAGTGTGCCAAGAAAACATCCCCCACACCATTACACCACCACCACCAGCCTGCACAGTGGTAACAAGGCATGATGGATCCATGTTCTCATTCTGTTTACGCCAAATTCTGACTCTACCATCTGAATGTCTCAACAGAAATCGAGACTCATCAGACCAGGCAACATTTTTCTAGTCTTCAACTGTCCAATTTTTTGTGAGCTCATGCAAATTGTAGCCTCTTTTTCCTATTTGTAGTGGAGATGAGTGGTACCCGGTGGGGTCTTCTGCTGTTGTAGCCCATCCGCCTCAAGGTTGTGCGTGTTGTGGCTTCACAAATGCTTTGCTACATACCTCGGTTGTAACGAGTGGTTATTTCAGTCAAAGTTGCTCTTCTATCAGCTTGAATCAGTCGGCCCATTCTCCTCTGACCTCTAGCATTAACAAGGCATTTTCGCCCACAGGACTGCCGCATACTGGGTGTTTTTCCCTTTTCACACCATTGTTTGTAAACACTAGAAATGGTTGTGCGTGAAAATCCCAGTAACTGAGCAGATTGTGAAATACTCAGACCGGCCCGTCTGGCACCAACAACCATGCCATGCTCAAAATTGCTTAAATCACCTTTCTTTCCCATTGTGACATTCAGTTTGGAGTTCAGGAGATTGTCTTAACCAGGACCACACCCCTAAATGCATTGAAGCAACTGCCATGTGATTGGTTGATTAGATAATTGCATTAATGAGAAATTGAACAGGTGTTCATAATAATCCTTTAGGTGAGTGTATGTTGATAGTTTACAGGGTGGACAGGTAACTTTTGGCCATGGCTGATTTTGTCCCCACCGCTTTATGAAATATTAATGAAATGCAAACAAACATGTCTCCACTTCCATTAATTCCTTGACGTACAGATGCAAGTAAAAAGGAAAAAAGCTTTTTTTTTTTTTTTTTTTTTTAAACAACAACAAAAAAATATTACTTTAAAAACATGCATAAAACCCAAAAATACCTTTCTTTCAATCTAAAAACATTACTACTAGACCAGTGGGTAATGCTTGGCATTCAATCCACTGATCTAAAAATGCTAAATACCATTTGAGCACTTGAATTGGTCAGCAATGAGAATATCAATGAGACAATAAACTATTGAAGTTGTTGTTTAATTGAATTTTTTTTGTGCAAAACCTCAAAATGTCAATGAGCTAAGCTTGTTAATTTGTGACATCACCACTTTTTAACAATGCAGCACCCTTAGAAAATTGAAATCATTGAGGTGCAAGCATGTATTATGAAGACATGAAAAGTGTGTGATTGCCTTAGAGATGCTGCAGTATTTAGTTTGATTGAACTTGTTCAATAATGTCGTTTAGATTATACCATGAAAAAAAACAAGAAGGTGACATTATTTATACATAAAATGCTCAAAGGCATCAGTTGTGGATTGTGAGTTGAGTTATTTAGGGCAATACTGGGATTCATATTTGGCTGAGGAGATTATAGAGCAACAGTCATAATCACCCAGTGTGCGCACGGCTGGATGAAGAGGTAACTAGAGGCGCTTCACAGCGCAGGACGTCACGTGGCTCTCAGACTGATGCTGAAGGCCATGTTTATCATGTTTATCTCAATGGCCAGGCTTTCTTTTAAAAATAATTACTTTCAAATAATATAGTGTACTTTTCAAATTATTTTAAAGGGGTCATGCCATATATTTGTAAACCATTTATTTCCCAGCAGTCTGCATGTAGCCCAATGATAATCAGTTTTTCTTGGTGATTTTTCTCTCAATTTCCTTGAGTTCAGACCCTCAGTTCAGTCAGTTCATTGAGTCTTCAGATTACCTCAAGTAGTGGCGTTGGAAGAGAAACACTCATATAGTTTTTCACTGTGGCAGCACCACACTGCAGATTTTGCTCAGTATATCTCTGATCTGCTGTAACTTGACTCTGTCCATCACTGTCCTACATGTAAGCCTGTTCATACTGTTTCAGAACCCAGTCATGGAGGAGACTGTGTGGGAGCAGTACACTGTGACCCTGCAGCGGGTGAGTACCTCACCCTACAAGACGTTTGCCTGGAGAGCAACAAAGTTCTGATTGTTCCTGATTGCTATCTTCTAACCTTTTTGTTTCTCACTGAAAAATGTTGCATTGTGGTGTATTTATAGGAGCTTTTTGTTGCTTAAATGTAGGGTTGGGAATCGAAAATTGATTCCAGAATCTAAGGTCAAGAATCGAGTACTTGTTATAAAATTTCGATTCCTCTTATCGATTTCTTTTGTGTGCATTTTAATGTAATTTGAACCATTCAAGTGCAAGAAGACACATAAAGCCACATCTCATATAGTGCGCATTTTATTTATAAAGTGCAGTGTTATTTTATATTTGATTGCAGTTTCTGTACCTAAATACCTGAAAGTCTAAAAGCACTGTTTATTTATTTGCATCTTTCTCCAGTTGTATTATTTGTGCTATTACTAATTGTTTTATTTGTTCTTATTGAATTACTGTTTACTTGTCTTTAATAATGCTTGAAATGTATATTATTATTTAGTATAGTATAATGTTATAGTAATATTATTACAATGTACTATATAGTTAGGCTAGTTGATTTTGTTGTAGTTTTTTTTGTTGTTAAAGCCAAAAAGACTTGGAATAAATGTTAATGATATCTAAGGTTAACTAGGAATCGATAAGAATCCGAATCAATAAGCAGAATCGAAATCGATACAATTAAAAGGATTCCCAACCCTACTTAAATGTCAAGTGTGCAGTTTATGCACCTTTTAGCATCAGATCAGTTGTGTAACCTGAAGAGTGCAATCGCAGATACTCTGCCATACATCCACTGCTGCAGAAAACGCATTGCATCACCGTCCTGGTGAACTGAATCACTAATTTCCTTGTTTTAATATAACTGTTATCAATTTAATTCCAGGGTATCTTATTAAATACTTATTGCTGCCTGTACATCTGCATGAATGTGTTAAATGTATTAAATAGGGCTTCTAGGAATAGAAGCAAAGAAGTTTAAAATGGACACTTTGCCTTGATATAGGACTCCAAGATGGGCTTTGGCATTGCTGTGTCTGGAGGGCGGGACAACCCAAACGAAGAAAGTGGAGAAATGGCAATTGTCGTATCTGATGTGCTGCAAGGGGGTCCTGCAGATGGCTTGCTATTGTAAGCTATTAAACAACATTTAAAGCATCCCTTTGATAAGATTTGTAATCCCAAAAGGGCTTTTCACAATGTGCTTAAAGTTATTATACCCAAGTTATTGTCATTCTAAATCCTGTTTTTAACCCCGGGTAAAGGAACGTTTCACACTTGTAATTTAGAAACGCGGTTTGCAGCGCTTTTTACCCAGGGCTATTGCTGCGTTAACCTCGCATTGCGGTGGCAAATGTGTGCAGTGTGAAACGAAGCAGTGTTAGAATGTTACGACTAGATGCTTAGCAGCTGACAGCCAATCACATGCGTCATATTCACATGCTTTGTACACACACAGAAAACCTTGCACCTTGTATTAACACTTAACAGTTGTTTCAGAGTTGGAGGGGAAAAATGTCAAATGGTGACAGAAAACGCATCAACTGGAATGAAGAGGCTGTTTCATTCTTAATTGACAAAAAAAGACCTTCAGTATAAACTTTATAGTACAGTCTGCAATAGCCTGCAGTCTGCAATAGTCTGCAAAAGCTAGAGATGTGCAGCGCTAGAGACTTAATGTAAACATATTGTATGCAGCATTTATCCAATCAATGACACTGACACTGCAAATATGCAAATAAGGGCGTTAACCCAGGGTTTAGGAATGAACGGTGTGAAATGGCAGTTTATAAATGCCCAAGATTAATTGTTAACCCCTGGTAAATTATGAGCAATGTGAAACATGAAGCAAGATAACCCAGTATTCTGTTTACCTGGGGTTTAGAATGACCCAGGGTTAGTTCACATGTGGAAAGCCCTAAAATGTTAAAATGTAAAAGCATTTACCAATGAAATTCTCTACCAGTTTAAAAACCACAGTGAAAATGGATATGCTAATGATCATACTAAATTTATTTGAAAAGTAACAAATTACAACAGTGGCATGTATCCTTCAAATATTTCTAAATTTTCAAAAAGTATTTTAAGTGTTCTTATAAGCAATAGACAAATAAACTCCAAAATACAAATAAAGAATAGCATTTGTAGTAGAATAATTTTCTTCCAACATTTATTCAAATGTTGAATTTGTGGTTACATTTTTAATATCGACTTAAATGTCAGCACAAAAGTGCTGATACTTGTGACATTCCTAAACTGTTGGATTTGAACATTTCAGTTACACTTTCTTAAGTGTAAGAGCGTTGACTAATAGTATTTCATGATGATGTACAGTGAAAATGACAGAGTGATGCAGGTCAACACTGTGCCAATGGACGGTGTCCCACACTCCTTTGCAGTGCAGACTCTCCGCAAATGTGGAAAAGTAGCTAAAATCGTGAGTGAAACAATTTTAATTATTTGTCATTTTTGATTAAAGTTAAGACCAAACACTGTTTTTGTAGACTGTTGAAACAAAGGCTTAATTAATGAGCGAAATTTCATCCTTCATCAGGTGGTAAAGAGAGCTAGAAAAATTCCTGTCAACCTGCTTAAACGTGCCCCGTCCCCAGATGACCGTGTTTTCAGTGGCGACTACAACGATGACTACGACTACGAGCAGGACCGGCGCAGCATCTACAGTGGACGCAGTTACCCTGATCGTGATGCCAGCTTGGAGCGGGAGCGTGGCGGCTATCCGGGTGAGCGTGACTATGAGCGCAGTCGTGGGAGGAGCATGGAGCGAGGCGTGAGCCCCGACAGACAGTACAGACGAGATGGCAGCCGCGGCCGAATACTGGAGCGCGAGCGCAGCCCCGATCTCCGTCACCGAAGTGACCACCACAACCTGGATCGCGACCACAGTCCGGACCGGCATTACCGAAGCGATCGCACGCTGGACCGCAAATACAGTCCAGATCGACGCTATCGCAGCGAAATCACCCTGGACAGAGAGCGAAGTCCAGACAGACGATACCGCAGCGACCATACGCTGGACAGATCGCATAGCCCAGATGCGCAGCACATGCCAGTACCTGCTCGTGGCTACAGCAGAGAGAATTTAGCCAGTGACCATGAGCGCAGGAGGTACGATCAGCGCCAGGACGAACCCATGAAGAGGAGTAACAGTCGAGACCAGTTGGATATCTCACCCTCACCACAACGACGCGAACCCTTGGAGAAGCCACTCAGTGTTACTCTGCTAAAGAACCGCCCCAATGATGGTAGATTCGTGCCGCCTTTGTATATCTGTTTGTTTTCCAGTTTTAACCTGCAGCTCAACCTCTTAACATTTTGTTTTCCCATGTGTGTCCAGAATATGGCCTCCGTCTTGGCAGTCAATTGTTCATCAAAGAGATGACGAGCACAGGCCTGGCATCCAAAGAAGGCAAACTTCAAGAAGGTGACGTTATTCTGAAAGTAAGTCTCTGGAACAACTAGTCAGAATGCCTTGTGTTTAAAGTATGGGTATCTGCAGTTCGGAGTAATAGGCATGCCGAAAGGTCTTTACAATTGGTTGCGAAAGCTGTCTGTTACGCTGCATTCACACAAGGCATCTGCGTCTGAAGCTTGGTGCTGACGCGACTGCCATAGTGATTACAGCCAATCATACTACTTTTCCGGTGTTGCATGAATGCAATTGGCTAGCGTCTGCTCTAGGGTATTTGCATAGGTGATCTGATTGGCTGACGCCTGTGTTGGCGCTTGAAAAGTTGAAAACTTTTCAACTCTTGCTACGAGCAATGCCAGTGACGCAATGGAACAATTCAGTTCGGCAACGCATGACGTCACCCATTCAAAGTAAATGAGAAGCGTTGACACAGACGCCCCGTGTGAATGCAGGGGTTAGGGGTTAGTTAGTTTCTGTTGTGGCATTATGCGCCTTTTGGCACACCCATTACGACCTGCAGCTGTCTTGTCTCATGTGTTTTGCTCATTACAATACTAATTTTCTTCAGAAAATTTTAAAAATAAAACGCTACCATCCAAAAGTTAAGAATTGTTTTAATGTTTTGGTAAGAAGTATCTTATGCTCACCAAGGCTGCGTTTATTTGAGTGAAAATACAGTAATAATGTGAAATATGATTACAATTTAAAATAACTTTCTATTGTTCTATTTTAATGGGTTTTGAAATGTAATTTAGGCTGTGACTTGTTCCCACTTGGCAGGTTTGGTTTGGTTAAAATGAACTCTGGTGTGAGTGCTCTGTTAGTGCGGTTCATTTGATTAAGTGTGAACACTGCCATCTGAAACCTGGTGCACACCAAACAAGTGGACTGAGACCATTGAAAAGATGGGTCTCGTCCACTTCCAAACAAACTCTGGTGCAGTTTGACTGAAATATGAGCGAAACATGAACCAAAGACATGTAAACAAACCAAAAACAGGTCATGATATCACAAGATGCAAGCCTAAAAAAGGACAGAATACTCTAGCATACCAGTCGCGATGTTGCCCATCACAGTTCGGTACAGGCATCAGAACCACGTCTCCTTGCAGCAGATCTTCATTTGTGTGTGTGTGACAGGGATTCCTGCCCCTGTTTTGACTCTTTTACACATTTTATAAACTCTTCACGAATTCTCAGCTGGTCAAAATACCATCATATGTAAGCTACGCACATACAATGAGCACATTTAGGCCAGAACACAGATGTTCGGTAAATTCCGTCGCAAAATATACGCAATAAAAATCAAATCCAGTTGTGAACACCAATCCTGTTGTGAACACATCCCAATGCCTTTAGGTTCTGTATCTTTATGTTCAGTGTTAAAATGGCAATCTGAACGCTAGGCAGACCAGGACTAAATGGTTTTTTAAACTAACCAAACTACAAGTGTGAGCACACCCTTATTCCTGTGATCAAAGCTGAATTTTCAGCATCATTACTCCAGGTTTCAGTGTCACATGATCCTTCATGCTCAAGAAACATTTCTTGTTATGAATTTTGTGAACAGATTTGTCTTAAATTTGAAGTGCTTCATTTGTTATTCATTAACACTCATTTCGATGTGTCAGATTAACGGTACGGTCACAGAGAATCTGTCTCTGAGCGACGCTGGAAAGCTGATTGAGAAGTCTCGTGGGAAGCTGCAGCTGATGGTGCAAAGGGACCGCAGTCAGGTGCTCATCCGAGTCCCACCCATGGCAGACAGTGACTCGGAAATAGATGGTGAGTGGTCTACAGAACAATATTAGCAGATAATCAGTCACAACATTTCTGATTAAATTAAAGCCTTCTAAATATGGCTTGATAAGCAGATTTCTCTTTGCCATTGATGTATTTCCTGTTAAAACAGAAAGTTGGGGTGATGCATATCAAAGGACCAGTAGCCTTTACTTCAAAGCCATGAATATTGATATGCTAATTGTTGTTGTTGCTGTTGGTGTGAAGTGGTATAAGGGGGAGATACAGAGCATTTGATTGGACAAAAATGTGTACGGCCCTGTTAATTTTTTTTAGGATGGGAGCCTCTATTTGGGCTGTTGATACAGTCATAAAATATATATATATATATATTATTTTTTTTAATTTTTTAAAATTTATTTCCCACTATTTTACATCAATACTTAGAGGGGGTAACGCTAAAGTTTCAGCCAATATCATGTTAATCTTGAGTACCTATAGAGTAGTATTGCATCCTTCATATCTCCGAAGAGTCTTTAGTTTTATCATATTTATAAAAGACAGATACGTTGTACCGTTTTTTTTTTTTTTTTTCAAAAACAGCCGAACTCCTGGAGGAGTGCAGTGGGCGAAGCTAAAGAGAGCGTGCACGCACACATTCTTGGCATCATCCCTGGATAACTTTCTATTCAATATACGTTTTATGTTTACATTATATGCACTTACTCACCGATTGCCAACAAAACCGTTTTCGCCTCGTGACAGGTAACAAACAAACACACTTGCAGAACTCCGTTGCTGCTCCATCCGGAAAAACAAACTGCATCCACTGTTTCCTTAACACTGAGTTATTTGGGAAGCTTAACAAGGTTATCTTTCCCTCACAACCAAAAACACACTTCTTTAGTGACATTTGTTGATTTCATGGTCTAAAAACAAAATGCCAGCGCTGCCAACGGCTTCCTTAACCCAAACGAAGCTTGTTGATGTGCGCGCTTCACATGCGCTCATCCGGAAGAAGTGCCCATACAAGCAAGTCCGCCTATTATGACCTCACACAGGCCCGTACTCGAAAAAAAACTTTCAGAAATGTTTTCGAATCCGGAAGTTGTGTATTTGGCACAGAAATACTCCATCATAAGTCCAACTAATTAAAAAAAAAAAAATTTGGCCATGTTTAGCATGAGAATCCAACTCTTTAACAGTGTAAATAAGTCAGAATGCTTGAAATAGCATTAGACCCCCCTTTAAGATCCTTGCTGCAATATATTTTATTTAATTAAAACATTTAATAAACAATAATTCATATGAAATATTGTTTGCATTTATAGTGATGTGTCATGAGGTATTTGGTGATACCCTGCCCAAATCTCTAAGAGACCTCTGACCTCTCAAATTTCTTTTGAACTGCTGTACTGACATTGGATTGTCAAGAGAAAGGTCTAAGGCTTAGGGAGGATTACATAAACCCTACCCATAATCCAAAGCTTATGAAAAATGTAATTTTAAAACTCCAGTGAGACTCGTCCCCTGTTTTGTAAGTTGTTTGTTCATGTTTTTCTGAAAGTCCTCCGTTATTTTGGATTAAAGAACGAAGGAAAGCAAATCTGGTTTTAATTATTAACCTATTTTCTTTTGCTCAGGGTTAGGGCTTTGTGGGGTGTGTAATGTATATAACCCATCATGCACCATTTTCACTGTGAACATGAATGATGCCTGAAGCTTGTTCCAGTGTGATGATGAGATCTACTGTGTGTTGCAGATATCTCAGAGATTGAGTCGTACCGCTCATATTCTCCTCAGGAGGATCGGCGGAGCCATCACTCAGACCTCTCATCACACTCCTCTAATGAGAGGCTACAAGACAAAAACAGGTAATGCATTTAGAATTCGACTGTGGCAAAGTATTGTTTGCAAAAAGTTAACAAAGATTAGTAAGTGATAACAGATAATATATATATATTGCTCGTTTTTAAAGTTAGTTAATTCATTAACTAACAGAGGGACCTTAAAGGTACATAAAACTACATGAATTTTGAGGAAGAACTTTGTTTTGGTTGTGCTTGACTGTACAGATGAATATGATTACACTACTGCTCATAAAACATTCACTACTAGGCACTGTATACATTTTAGTGCCATGTAGCAGTGATGTTGCGAATTACAACCACCCACTGCTCGCACCTCACTTTCGAAGCACATGGAGAAGCTGCGGTGGCTAACACAGGACAAAGATTTTGTTTTCTGCGACGGCAGAGAGTAGCTTGCGCTCTGTTGAGCAGTTTGTCCATTTAGGGCTACTGTAGAAACATGACAGCGTAAAAATGGTGACTTCACTGTAAGGGGATTCACGGTTTTGAACTTAATCAGAAACATAGTGAAAACTTAACTAAACTTTTTTTATTAAAAAAATTACTTAATTTGACAGCATGATAGTCTTTTTTTCTCAAATGAACTGACATCACATTCAACAGAAATATTACACGGTGTAGAAAGATTAACTGGTTTTCTATCTTTTGTTGGCAGAGAAGAGCCTCCTAACAGATTGGCTAAAATGGGAGCGATGCCAACTCCATTCAGAGCTGCGCCAGCAGAACTGCCACCACCACCTATAGAGAAAGATGAGCCTCGCAGTGAGTCTCCAGGTACCACAGTTCCTTCAGACTGCAATCCTTCATGAATACAAATGGAATTATTTAATTGCAGACTTCCAAGATCTTCGAGAGATTACAAGATTTCTTTTTTATATACAGCTCCTGTGGTAAATGCTGCTCCAAAAAGTGTTCCAGTAAAAGCCAAACCTCTCCCAAAAGTTCCCTTGAGGCCCAGTCTGGAGGACCAGGAAATATACGGGTTTGTACTAGATTGATTAAAAACCTAAAAACTGTTCATTAAATCCCGCTTATAGTGAAAACATATTTGATAAAGGGATTTTGAAGTTTGGCATACAGTTTATTTAAAATCCACAACTCACCAATGGCCAGATACATTTCAGTAGCCATTTTTGCACTCCTGACATAAGGATATCCTTTCCCATTGTGCTTGGATCCCGATTATTGCCACTTACAGATATTTTTGTGACAACTTTGTGATTCTAACTAAAAATATTCCACAGCCCCAACACTGTGGTGGTGCGCTTTCTGAAGGGCGATAGTGTTGGCCTGCGTCTTGCTGGAGGAAATGACGTGGGCATTTTTATTGCGGGCGTTCAGGAGGACAGCCCTGCCGAGGTGGAGGGACTCTGCACTGGAGACCAGATTGTGAAGGTGCAACATCACTGGCTCTACGTTTTACGATTAGGTGCCTTTATCCGTTATACATTTTGTCCACATTATCGACTGATCATTTGTGTTTTTCTTTCCCTGCAGGTGAATAATATGGATTTCAGAGGAATGGTCCGGGAAGATGCAGTTCTGTATTTACTGGAGATTCCCAAAGGAGAGGATGTGACCATCTTGGCTCAAAGCAAACCTGATGGTACTTCAAAACACCCCACCGTAGTCACTACAGTTATATATATATATATATATATATATATATATATATATATATATATATATATATATATATATATATATATATATATATATATATATATATATATATATATATATATATATATATAAACTGTTTTCTATGTGAATATATTGTAAAATGTACTTTATTCATGTGATCAGAGCTGAATTTTCAGCATTGCTCCAGTCTTCAGTGTCACATGATCCTTCTGTTTTCTATTCATCAAAAAAATGAATCCTGTTTCCCTGAAAATATGAAGCAGCAGAACTGTTTTCGGCATTGATGATAATCAGAAATGTTTCTTGAGCATCAAATCAGCATATTAGAATGATTTCTGAAGTATCATGTGACACTGAAGACTAAGAGTGAATGAGGCTAACGAACATTTTAAAATATATTACAATAGAAAAGTTATTTTAAAGTGTAATCAGATGTCTATTGTAGTTCTATGCAATAAAAGTGCTGTGAATAATTATCTTGTTTTATTTTAGTTTATGAAGACATCCTGGCGTCTGGACGAGGGGATAACTTCTTCATCAGAACTCATTTTGAGTACGAGAAAGAGCTTCCTCAGAGCTTGACTTTCTCTAGAGGGGAGATATTTAAAGTGGTGGACACCCTTTACGACGGAAAGCTGGGTAACTGGCTCGCCATCCGCACTGGCAAAGACAATCAGCTCTTGGAGAAAGGCATCATACCCAGCAAGAGCAGGTGACATCATGATTCAACCTGAAATACACAGTGGATCACACTGCAGATGTCTTCACTATTTTACTTAGTTTATTGGATTTCTTTAGTATTTAGTTGGACAACTTTTCTTGATGTTAACATGAAATCAAAACCAACCCCTGAAATGACATTTGCTATTGGCTGACATCACATAGTCACCTTTTGATGTTGACTTTAATAGCACATTATTTGTTAGCTGTTTGTGTGATCATTTTATTTATCAGAGCGGAGCAGATGGCAAATGTTCAGATTGCACAGAAAGGCTCTGCCAATGACAGAGGAGATTTCTGGAGGCTGAGAGGTCAAAGGGCAGCCAAGAAAAAAGATCTTCGCAAGAGCAGAGAGGATCTCAGTGCTACACCAGTCACTACACGCTTCCCAGCCTACGAGAGAGTGGTGCTACGCGAAGGTACGCCCATCATGCAATATTTCACCTAATATGCATTTTAGTTGTGGTTTTGTCCTTAATTTGAAATGAATAAATAAAAAATTTAAATAAATATATATATTTTTAAAAGGCCTTTTAAAATGTTGAATTAAATAAGTTGTTTTTTTATTTGTATTTCTATTTTACAGGAAGATTTACCTAATATGCTTTGTTAGTTTATTCATACTTTTAAAACATTTAGTGCTTTAAAATTTTTTTAGTGTATTGTATACAAAAAAAAATTGGTAACACTTTACTTAAAACCTTTATAAAAGTATTAAGTATACATTATACAATACATTATAATACTTATCTATTCATTGTTACACATTTAAAAAGCATAATGCATTAAAACACGACAAACACCAATTTCAGATGTAAAAAGGAATATGCCAAATATTATAATGCAGTTTAACTTTGGTTACAATTATTTATGAAAAGATATAATGCTTTATAACTTACATTATGGATGCCTTTTTATAATGCATTATACATAAGGCTTTAAGTAAAGTGTTACCAGATTTTACCAGTGCTGGTTAGATGAGGCACTCAACTTGTTTTGTTTCTTTATACATACATTTAGGGATGCACCGGTTGACCGGCCAAAAATCGGAACCGGATGGTTTTCTTTGTATTTTTCTGCCGATTTTTCCAGAAGTGCGCCCGCGTGCACATACGCCTATATTGCAATCATTCGCGAACATGTCACTTGTGTGTTACAAACGGAAACTGGAGAACTGAGGGAAGAGACGAGATGCTGAAGGGAATGAAGAGCCGCTTTCTTGCGCGAGCTTACCTCTCCACGCCTTAGATAATGAGCGTTTGTTCAGCTCAGCTTCTCACGTTTTGGATTGGATGAGAACAAAACAGACTAACTTGTGACAAAGCCGAGATACTTCTTTTTGTAGCCTAAAGAAGAACATGCATGCACTTTTGAAATGAAATACTATCAGTTCTGTAGCCTATAGGATGATCATTTTTATTTTACCTTAAAATGACTTTGACTTAATTTGATTTAAAAAGCACCTGCTGTAGCATCTTAGTTTTTTTCGTTGCACTAAACATTATTTGATTTAACATTTTGGAACCATTATATACTTTGGTTTTATATAATTTCACTGCTAAAGACTTTTTTTCTTTACACTGAATTTAAAAACAAATGCTGATTTATGTAACATCTTTGTTTGGATTGCAGAATATGCAGTTGTTGCCTTTAATTTCACCTTTCAGCCTTTTAATTTCCAATTCAATTTCACGTTAATTTCAGATTGCGGACTTGTTTTCATTAGCCAAAAGCCGATTTTGCCTGTTAAATACCAAATAAACATCTTGTTCATGTATACTTTCATTCTTTTATTGTGTAAAAGAAAATAAAAAATCAGTATCGGAATCGGGCAGTTTTCTTGAAAAAAATCGGTATCGGAATCGGCAATGTAAAATCATGATCGGTGCATCACTACATACAATTGTATTTTTCACGAGACCAGATAATATTTTAACACTATTTTTAAGAAATCTTCAATGACGAAATATATGACTGGATAAATAGTCTTTTATTCGACTGAAAGTCACAAAACGCAAAACAATGCAGGTGCATTTTGAAATGTTTTAGGGCTGTCACTAACAATTATTTTTTGTAAACGAGTAATCAGTTGATTATTTTGACGATTAATCGAGTAATCTGATATTTGCCAGAAACTCAACTCTGTCATCTTGATATCGGGAGACAGATTTTCACCTCAACAAGAAGTATCACCACATTTTAATATCGCGAGATCTTGTTTATATGTTTATGTACTGAGACTTTTTTTCTGTCTCTCCCCAACCAGCTGGGTTTAGACGACCCGTCGTAATATTCGGCCCTATTGCAGACGCGGCCAATGAAAAACTTGGCAATGATCTTCCAGATGAGTTTATCGTTGCAAGTAAGCCATTCACAACTATAAAAGATCTCTGCAAATATAGTGGTGAGTGGATGAGATTTTTGATCTGTGCATGTTTTTCTTGTGACAGAAACGGAACCTAAAGATGCGGGCTCAGAGAAGTCGTCTGGTGTGGTGAGACTGAATACTATTCGACAGATCATCGAGCAGGTAAACACCCCACAATTAACCTTCAGAATTTGTGTGTGTAAAAATGTATTAATATATATTTTTTTAAATATTTTTTTTCTTGTTCAAAGGATCGACACGCTCTGCTTGACGTCACTCCAAAGGCTGTAGACACCCTAAATTACACCCAGTGGTATCCCATCGTCATTTTCCTCAACCCGGATAGCAAGCAGGGGGTGAAGACCATGAGAAACCGTCTGGTTAATGGCTCCAACCGCAGCTCACGCAAGCTTTACGAACAAGCAGTTAAACTGAGGAAATCCTGCTCACACCTATTCACTGGTAAGTCTGATGAGCCATTCCTCAGGAAAAAAATATGCTTATGAAATACGCTATTTAGATTTATCAATGTACATATTTTGATTCTTTATCCAGCTACCATTGATCTGAACTCTTCCCATGATGCCTGGTTTGGAAGTCTCAAGGATGCCATTCGAGAACAACAAGATAAAGCTGTCTGGGTCTGTGAAAGCAAGGTAAGCATTTATTCCTTATATACTAATACAGTACACACAGTTACAATTAATTTTGTGCTTCATTGTTTCCTTAAGATCGACTTATTTAATTAATCGCATATGTTGAAGAGGACCTATTACGTTCTTTTACAATACATCAATATGGATCAATGCATTGATCAAATTACTAACAATATGATGTATCTATGTAACGCATTAAAAAAATCAATACCTACATTGATATGTGCTTTCTTGTTTAAACTCACCTGTCAGGGCTCGACAATAAAGACAGACCAGTGCGAGTGTGAAAGATGCTCGGGCTGGTGCTGAATTGTCACAAAACTTTAATGTTTTAAGCCTTGCCAATTTAAGCATTCAAGCGCAAAAAGACACAAAAGAACTTATTTCAGTACTCGCTCGCACACAGAGCGAGTTGTGCTTGAATGTACAAATACAGACAAAATTATGTCAAAACGCCCGTCTTGGTGAATATCCTAGTAAACAGTCGGTTAAGTATAGAGTTGAGAAAGAAAGTGCTGGTGTGACAGTTAATTAGGAATGCACGGCTCTAATCTACTGTCTGCCACTTATCATTAATGTTAGTCAAACAACTAAAGGCAAAGAAAACCTCACTCACTGATCTTGACTGAATACTTTTTGGAACTTTAATAAGGATTAATCTATATTTAATATATACAGTGAAGACTATGCAGTGTTATTTTACATTTGATTACTTTATTCATTTTCTGTACCTGATAACTTCTGTTAAGGCCCGTTCACACCAAGGGCAGTAACTATAAAGATAACGATAAATATATAGTTCTAAAAATCATTCTCAATATTAAAAAATAGCAGAGTTCACACCACAGCTAAAATTTAAAAAAGCACAGAGAAACGATATTGTTGGAATCACTTTCTGAACGATTTTATCCAGCTGATAAACGATAAAAACATTGATAGCCAACCAGAATCCATCCTGCTGTAACGAGCCCAAGCATTTAAAGTGACAGACAAGCACGCGCTTAGAATAAACAGAACAATATTGTCTGCTGGTGTGGAAAAAAACAATGCAATTTTCTGAGAAATGTTCATATTATGTATTTTGGTTGCATTTGTGAGTTAATAAAAATATGACTGGTAGTGTAAAATAGGCACATAATATCAAATATATCGATCAATATACCTCTGAATCTAATCGTATTGCTAAATTTTGAGGTATCGGCAAATATCGTATCGCTGGCTAAGAGAATCTATATCAGATCGTATCTACTCTCTTCCCAGTCTGTCAGTAACGCTCTGTTTAGTTCCTGTCTCTATGAAGCCCCTCCTTCTAAAAAACACAATGTGCTCTGATTGGTCAGCTGGATCAGTGTGTTGTGATTGGCCAACAGCTTCTAACATGTTTGGAAAATGCCACCTCCCTTACCATAATCACAAGTTTCAACACACTACTAACTCAACCAGGCCCCGCCCCTTTATTATGAGTTATGTCTTGAGCGGGAATTATTTAAACAAGGAATATTGTGACGTGTTCATTCCCGGAAGAAACTCAAGACTACAATTGAGGTGTTTCAGGGAGTTCAGAAACTGTGCACACTGATATAGAGAATAACTCCATTTGGAGTGACTTTGTGCTTTGTATCTTTGCAGACCTTTTTCATGCTCAAACAGCAACATCACACACCAAAGATAGCTGAACATGGGGGGGAAAGCACAATAGGTCCTCTTTCATGCTTTTACAGCCTTATTAAATTGTGACGTTACAAATGATCAGGGCCCATATTTATCAAGCTTCTCAAAGTGCCATTTTAGTCTTAAGTGCTGAGAATTCATGAAATTTACTCATACTTTCAAACTGAAGTATAAAAGCAAGTTATCAAATTTCTTAAAGCTTAGAATCACTCTTACTCTCCCAGTTATTTAAGACCGCTCGAGAGGTCTCACAAGTGATTAGGAGTTGCCAGTAGGGCCTAGTGATGGAACTGAGGAGACAGAGATGTGCACAAATCTTTTAGGAGAGGAAGAATGTTTTTGAAACGCTTGACAACGAGCAGTTAATCAAACGGTATCGTTTGGACAGAGCAGGCATCATCTTTGTCAGCGCTGGTTTATGTTGGGCTGAACTTGCCTTTTTATTTCTTAAAAATCGCAGTTTGACTAATTCAGCAAGCAGTAGCACTTCTTCCTCCAACCAATTCAGGTTTCTTTTGGATTATATCATAAAATCTAGCCTATATATAGGCAGGTCGGTTAACAGCACACCAGTTTAAAATTTAATTTAAAATGTTTATTTTAATTTCCAATGTGTATATCACCATTCAATGTGAATTTATCTGAGAATATTCTTAAATAAGGAAATCTATTCATTGATTGGTCCATGCCTATGTTGTCATCCAATATCCTGTTTGTGGCACAGCTAAGTGTTGTGAATCATCTCTAAGAATGACACTTAAGATTTAGTCCTACACTTCACTTAACCCATTTACTCCTAAAACGCCTGCTAAAAACGCCTATAAAAACCTATGTTATTCTAGGATAAATATCCTTATCTCCTGAGGGTTTTCTGAAAAAATACTAAGAATTGTCAACGTCTACCAAAACCTTAATATCTCAGCCTCTGTAGCACTTAGAAACATGAAATAAAATGCATTTTAAAGGTAAGAATCACAGGTTTTATTAAAACATGCTCCCTTAGCACTAACATAACAACACATTTTTCTAAACATTCCCAAAATCATATGGGGAAGAAAAAATATATAATTTTCAAGCTCGTGTCTCCGAAAAATCCAAAACAAATGCACGTGTATGTCTGATTGATTGACATGATTTTCGGCGAACCACAGTACATTTGGGTGGTCACGTGGTCTTTAGAAACTCAACAAGACCCACCTCATGTGTATTTGAACCAATGACAGTGTGTTCTATGCTGCACGCGCCATGAAATGAATGACAAACACAAAATGCTGCGCCACGCAGCAGCCGGCAAGAGGTTCAGAGTTGCGCAACGCAGTAACCGTCGGTAGATGTAATGTTTCGGCGTGCAGCATCCAGCTGAGATGCTTGATAACTAACTAAGCGCATTTTTTTACTCTTAAGGGATAGTTCACCCAAAAATGACAATTGTCATCATTTACTCTCCCTCAAGTTGTTCCAAAGAGTTTCTTTGTTCTGCTGAACACAAAAGAAGATATTTTGAAGAATGTTTGTTACGAAGCAAAAAGAGCAACCATTGACTACCATAGTATATTTTTCCCTACTATGGTAGTCAATGGTTGCTCTTTCTGCTTTGTTACAAACATTCTTTAAAATATCTTCTTTTGTGTTCAGCAGAACAAAGAAACTCATACAGGTTTGGACAACTTGAGGGAGAGTAAATGGTGACAGAATTGTCATTTTTGGGTGAACTATCCCTTTAAGTCAATTCTTAGCAGTGCTCTTGTGAGTAATTCTCAGAGGCTTGATAAATATGGGCCCAGAGCTTTTAGAGCTAAATTGTTTGTGTGTGTTTCAGCTTGATGGATCTGAGGAGGACTTGGATATCCAGGACGATCGCATGTCATACCTGTCGGCCATGAGCGCAGACTACCTAAGCATGGACAGCCGGCTGACCAGCGATTACGAGGATACGGCGGATGAGGGCGGCGCATACACAGATAACGAACTTGACGAGTCCACTGACGAGCCACAGCCCATGTCAGCGATCAGTCGCTCATCTGAGCCGGTTAGCGAGGAGGTGAGTGTGGCTCTGTAAACTACTCCACGCATTACCTGTCATGTCCTCTGTGCTATTTCACCACTGTTGGGAATGTGATTCCGGCCATACCCACCTGAGTCATTTGATTATCAAAGTCTGTAATCTGTAAAGGTCACTCATCCTGTTTTCACTATCAGTATCATTATCACTGACCGTCATATGAGTATCAGTGATGAGAAAAGTGGGTTCATGGATCCAGCTTTGTGCACGCTGCTCCCCACAGGACACTTGTAAAACTGCATATCCAACCCACATTCATGTTGAACATCAGTCTGGCACATCATCTTTTTGACTTTTTAAATTTCTAGTAAATAGTTCAGTGACAATGAATGCATGTGCCATTTAAACAGGGTTTGGTTTAATGACTATAGAAGTCAAGTGGTGGAACCATCAAGTAAAACAATCTTTTAAAAAAAATAAAAAAAAATTTTTAAGGCCAACGTTACCATTTTTTTGTTAACTAGCAGTAATTTTTAAACATTGAATAATTAATATTATAAAGTTGTTGTTTTTTTTACCATTTTTTTAAAAAGCTTGAGCTAACCTTACAATGTCATAAAAAGGTAAATTAAATTATAATAAGGGACATCACTGTGATGTAATTTTATGTTTTATGAGATACTGTTTCAGATACTTTTAATAGTTTAAGACAACTTTTCACTGTTCATTTTTAATAATAATATTACTTTACATTGTCATTCAGAAATTGATGGTTATATATTTGGTTATATGGTTATACTTTTTTCTTTTTATTCAGCAAGGGTGCACTAAAATGATCAAAAGTGACAGTTAAGGCATTTATAATGTTACAAATTTCTATTTGTAGTTTGTCATAGAATCCTGAAAAAAATATGAAGCAGTACAACTGTTTTTAACACTGACATTAAGAAATGTTTCTTGAGCATCAAATCAGCATATTAGAAAGATTTCTGAAGGATCATGTGACACTGGAGACACTTTCAGCAATAATGATGCTGAAAATTCAGCTTTCATCACAGGAATAAATTGCGTTTTAAAATGTATTACAATAGAACAGTTAAAATCAAATCAAAATCAAATCACTTTATTTGTCACTCTACATATGCACAAGTGCAACAGTAGGTGAAATTCTTAGGTGCAGTTCCGAGCAACATAGCAGTCACGACATGACATGTACAACATTTAAAGCAGCATCAGATTACACATCTGATGCGCACACAATTACTCACAGCACAGTAAACTCTACAATAAACAATAAATAATTTACACAATGTGAGTTTAGTTCTCACAGCTTTAAACAATATACACATACTTACAATATACATATACTTTAAACAATATACACTAAACATACATTAAACAGTATACATTAAGCTATAATAGTAATAATAATATACAATGTATAGTATAAAATATTATTCACAGATTGAAAAATTGAAATCCAAAGTGCAATAGATGCTGTATGATAAATAAATGTGTAAATAATGTGTGTGTATCTACAGTGGGTTGTGCGGAGTGATATTCTGTCCAGTGTGTGTTATGATCCTGATGGATCAGGAGTTGAGTAGTCTGATTGCTTGTGGGAAGAAGCTGTTCTGGAGTCGGCTGGTGCGTGTTCTGATGCTGCGGTACCGTCTGCCTGATGGCAGCAGTGAGAGCAGCCCATGGTTCGGGTGGCTAGAGTCTCTGAAGATCCTCTGAGCTCTCTTCACACACCGCCTGGTGTAAATGTCCTGGAGGGAGGGAAGCTCCCCTCCGATGATGCAGCTGGCCGTGCGCACTACCCTTTGCAGGGCCTTGCGGCTGCGGGCGGTACTGTTGCCGTACCAGGTGGTGATGCAGCCAGTCAGCAGACTCTCTATGGTGCTGCTGTAGAAGCGTGTGAGGATGTGGCGGTTCATTCCAAACCTCCTCAGCCGTCGCAGGAAGAAAAGGCGCTGATGAGCCTTCTTCACAACGGCCTCGGAGTGGACGGACCATGAGAGTTCCTCTGTGATGTGGACACCGAGGAACTTGAAGCTGCTGACTCTCTCCACCGGTGCTCCATCGATGGTGATGGGGCGGTGTTCTCTCTCATTCCTCCTGAAGTCGACCACCAGCTCCTTGGTCTTGCTGACGTTGAGGGAGAGGTTGTGCTCCTGACACCACCGTGTCAGAGTGTGCACCTCCTCTCTGTAGGCCGTTTCATCATTGTCAGTGATGACACCTACCACCGTCGTATCGTCAGCAAACTTGATGATGGTATTGGAGCTGTGGGTTGCCACACAGTCATGTGTGTACAAAGAGTACAGGAGTGGGCTGAGAACGCAGCCCTGAGGGGCTCCAGTGTTGAGAGTCAGTGATGAGGAGATGTTACTGCCCATTCTGACCACCTGGCGTCTGTTTGACAGGAAGTCCAGGATCCAGCTGCATAACAGGCTGTTTAAGCCTAGAGCCCGGAGTTTCCCGTCAAGTATGGAGGGCACAATGGTGTTGAATGCTGAGCTGTAGTCCACAAACAGCATTCTCACATACGTGTTCCTCTTTTCCAGGTGGGAGAGAGCAGTGTGTATAGTGGATGAAATGGCATCATCAGTGGAACGGTTTGTGCGGTATGCAAACTGCAGTGGGTCCAGTGAGGGGGGGAGAACAGAGCAGATGTGGTTTCTGACTAGTCTCTCAAAGCATTTACTGATGATGGGGGTCAGAGCAACAGGACGCCAGTCGTTTAAGCAGGTGGTTTTTGACTGCTTAGGTACAGGAACAATAGTGGACGTTTTAAAGCATGTGGGGACCAGTTATTTTGAGTAGTAATAATATTTCACAATATTACGTTTTTAAAGTGTACATGGTAGTTGTATTAATAGTACAAGAAATATACCAACACTTTTTATAACGTTTTTTTGCTATTATTGTAGTCTTATGATGCCTTATTTTTGGTTTTGTTTAATATGTATTAAAGTCATTGTCTGCATTATTAATGTGTTTATTTGTCACTCTTTTTCTCCCACTCAGAGGCCCATGCCTGTTCCCCATGAGCGTTCAAAGAAGCCTGCGAGCAGAGAGGTGCAGAGGGACCCCAGTCCACCTCCATCATTTGTTCCAGAACCCCCTAAGGTCAGATGTCCTGTAATGTTCTTTATACCTCCTTTTCCTCCCTGAAATATCCATGAGCCGTGATACAGACTGTAACTAAGTTCAACAACCCCTGGTGTTCCTGCAGGTCAGGTCAACTTCCCGTGCTGCCGACTCCAAGAGTTTTGACTCCCGTTCCAGCAGCACAATCAGCAGTGATGTTCCTGTCAGCACCAAACCCCTTCCACCGCCAGTAGCCCAGAAGCCCAGTTTCACGATGAGGACAGGCCCAGCTGACGACACGACCTCCAAAGACCCCGCAGATGACCCCGCCAACCGCACCTTCCGGGGAAAGGTGAAGGCTTTTGAGCAAATGGACCACCTGGCCCGGGCCAAAAGGATGCTGGAGCTCCAGGAGGCCGAACAAGCACGGGTTTGTGTCTCATTTTAGTCACACAAATTACACAAGCACCTGTAGATCTGATAGAATGAACCTCACAAAAATATAAGAAATGTCGGTAACATTAAGATTCATTAGTTAACATTAGTTAACTATATTAGTTGACATGAACTAATAATGAACTGCACTTATAAAGCATTTATTACCTTTGTTCATGGTAATTTCAACATTTACTAATGCTTTATTACAATCTTGTTAACATTAGTAAATGCGCTGTGAACTAACATGAACAAACCATGAACAGCTGTATTTTTATTAACTAACGTTAACAAAGATGAACTAATGCTGAACAGAGGTGTTGTTCATGGTTAGTTCATGTTAACTAATGCATTCATTTAAACTAATACAACCTTATTGTAAAGTGTTACCAAAATGTCATATTTCACCCCAAAATCAAAAGAAAATGAAGCATTCATTCATTCGTTGTCTTTATTGTGATGATAATTAAGCACATTTCCCCCATTTCAATTTGATTTAATTTATAAATTATTTACATAATTTTTTATTAAAATCAAAATGTATTTAAATGTCATATGGTATGCATACACACTGATGGATGGATGGATGGATGGATGGATGGATGGATGACGCATACATAGACAGATAGATTGATAGATACAGACAGATGGATGATGCATACATAGACGGATGGATGGACGGATGGACGGATGGATGGATGGATGGATGGATGGATAGATAAACAGACATACACAGATGGATATACAGACAGATGGATGGGTGGAAGATGCATAGATGGATGGATGGATAAACAGACATACACAGATGGATATACAGACGGATGGATGGATGGATGGATGGATGGATGGATGGATGGATGGATGGATGGATGGACAGACAGACAGATGGATGCATACATGCATAGAATGAAATTATAAATTCCATTACATTTGAATCATAAAATAACTTTTTCTTTTTTATTAACGCTGGTGTTTATCTTTTTGGTTAATAGCTGGAAATATCTCAGAAACATCCAGATATTTACGCAGTTCCCCACAAGCCAAAACCAAACCAAAACAGGCCACAACCAATTGGGTAAGTTTTTGTTTGTTTCCCCCACACACCCAATCTCTATCTTTTTTTCTCTGATACTCTTTCCAACACATGTGCGAATCCCAAAAGTGTCTTTAATGGTACATCCTTTCAGTGATGGCTCTATTCCCTTCAGCTCCAGCTCAAACTCTGAGTCCCAGAGCTCCTCCAAACCCCCGTATTCAGAGAACCGCTCTCACTACCGCGCCGATGATGACGACGAGGATGAGTATCGACGGCAGTTAGCTGACCAAACCCGCAGAGGCTATTACAATCCCAAGAAATACAACGACACCGAACTGTAACTACCAATACCCCATAAACCTCATGGGCTGTAGAGCATCACAACAGAACAAGTGTCGTATCTATGTTAGGAGAAAGAGGAAGTGAGTGTGCTGATAGTTGTTGTGTTCGTGGGAGGGATCGTCCACTAACCATCTCTTGGAAGCACAGACAGCAGATGGGATATTGTTCGCCACATGCAGTATAACTGTGCAATTTATCAAACAGCATCTTTTTATACCTGCAATGTTTTTTATATAAAATTTCAGTGTATATTTCATGTTTGCTTGTAGTCATTTTTTTTTCTCAGAAATATTTTGTACGTCTTTAGTTTTTATTTTCCCACACTGTTTCTAACGAAAGCTACTAGATGGAGTTAACGTTACACTTTCCTCTGTAACAGCACTAAACTTTGCCATAAACCAAAAGTTAAAGTGGGTTAAATGTTATTTTCCCAAAACATTTGCTGGAGTGCCTTAATGTCATTGATCACACTAATTAATAAGAAAATGATTTGGCAAATAATTTTATGCTTGCTGCATATAGTACTATGCTATAATTATGATTAGAAAACTGGCTTATGATAAGATTGTGTAATGTTCACACTGTTGTTATGTGTCTATGATCAGTGCTTTGGGCTTGACCACTAATAAAACACAGATTGGTGGAATTTTGACATTTTAAGGACAAATAAATAAACCTGACTTTTAATAATTCTGCTTTGCCTGTCTTTAGTTCTGCTTTCATCACTATTATTAATTATGCCATTGTATTTATGCAAGATTTTGCTGTTTAAATTCAAAAGTTTGGGGGGTTTTAAGAAATTAATGCTTTTGTTCAGCAAGGATGCGTTAAATTTATCAAACCATAAGGACATAAAAATGCTGTTGTGATGTAAAATATGAAGCAGCACAACTGTTTTCAACACTGATAATGATCGGAAATGTTTCTTAAGCATCAAGTCAGCATATCAGAATGATTTCTGAAGGATCATGTGAAGACTGGAGTAATGATGCTGAAAATTCAGACCTGAATGATTTCAGCCTAGGAGCCCAGCTGAAATATTGAAGTTTAGTGTCAAATCACGTAAAAAAAAATATATTCATGAAAAACGTTTTTTTTTTTTTTTTTTTTTTTTTTTTCTCAAGTAAAACTTTCAAGGTTATGGCCTTTTAAGATAACTGAATAAGCTTCCTTTTGTTAATTTGTGCTCAGGCCAGTAGATCTTCCAACTTATAAGTGTAAAATGGTGCCAAGACACCTTATACCTAAAAAAAGCCCTGTATAATATAGGCATAATTATTGAAAAAAGGCAGCAAAAATGCTTCAATGTTAAGAGATCTTGGTTTTCTTATTTATTTTTCAATTAAACTAGGTCATTCATATAGCTATCTACTTAGTTCTACTTTGGCCATTAGTTTTATGTTAGGCTGCATCACATCACATTAAATCCTATTTGTGTGTGACAGTACATGACAAAGAAAGAAGGTCCTTCCTCAGAGGAATCGATCAAGGAGGGGCTGAGTACAAGTACAAGACTGAGTGTACAAGTTTGGAGAACCAGGTCTGGCCGGGCCAATATGGGGCGACCAAAAGGACCTGCTCGTCCTCCCTGTTCTTGCACAGGACCTGTTTTCATTTTAATGATTATAACAGACAACTAAGGAAAATCCCAAATTCAGTATCTCAGAAAATTAGAATATTACTTAAGACCAATACAAAGAAAGGATTTTTAGAAATCTTGGCCAACTGAAAAGTATGAACATGAAGAGTATGAGCATGTCCAGCACTCAATACTTAGTTGGGGCTCCTTTTGCCTGAATTACTGCAGCAATGCGGCGTGGCATGGAGTCGATCAGTCTGTGGCACTGCTCAGGTGTTATGAGAGCCCAGGTTGCTCTGATAGTGGCCTTCAGCTCTTCTGCATTGTTGGGTCTGGCATATCGCATCTTCCTCTTCACAATACCCCATAGATTTTCTATGGAGTTAAGGTCAGGTGAGTTTGCTGGCCAATTAAGAACAGGGATACCATGATCCTTAAACCAGGTACTGGTTGCTTTGGCACTGTGTGCAGGTGCCAAGTCCTGTTGGAAAATGAAATCTGCATCTCCATAAAATTGGTCAGCAGCAGGAAGCATGAAGTGCTCTAAAACTTCCTGGTATACGGCTGCGTTGACCTTGGACCTCAGAAAACACAGCGGACCAACACCAGCAGATGACATGGCACCCCAAACCATCACTAACTGTGGAAACTTTACACTGGACCTCAAGCAACGTGGATTGTGTGCCTCTCCTCTGATCCTCCAGACTCTGGGACCATGATTTCCAAAGGAAATGCAAAATTTACTTTCATACCACTCAGCAGCAGTCCAGTCCTTTTTGTCTTTAGCCCCGGCGAGATGCTTCTGACACTGTCTGTTGGTCAAGAGTGGCTTGACACAAAGAATGCGACAGCTGAAACCCATGTCTTGCATATGTCTGTGCGTAGTGGTTCTTGAAGCACTGACTCCAGCTGCAGGCCACTCTTTGTGAATCTCCCCCACATTTTTGAATGGGTCGGTTATCCCTATTGCTTGTACACTTTTTTCTACCACATCTTTTCCTTCCCTTCGCCTCTTTATTAATGTGCTTGGACACAGAGCTCTGTGAACAGCCAGCCTCTTTTGCAATGACCTTTTGTGTCTTGCCCTCCTTGTGCAAGGTGTCAATGGTTGTCTTTTGGACAACTGTCAAGTCAGCAGTCTTCCCCATGATTGTGTAGCCTACAGAACTAGACTGAGAGACCATTAAAGGCCTTTGCAGGTGTTTTGAGTTAATTAGCTGATTAGAGTGTGGCACCAGGTGTCTTCAATATTTAACCTTTTCACAATATTCTAATTTTATGAGATACTGAATTTGGGATTTTCCTTAGTTGCCAGTTATAATCATCACAATTAAAATAAATAAACATTTGAAATATATCAGTCTGTGTGTAATGAATGAATATAATATACAAGTTTCACTTTTTAAATGGAATTAGTGAAATAAATCAACTTTTTGATGATATTCTAATTATATGACCAGCACCTGTATATTGCAAAAAGGCGCCCAATCAACATACATCAGCCTGCTGGTTATAGGAGCAATCGTGTAGTGGTTATTTTCATCAGCAGATGGCGCTGTGAGATACGCTGACTCTTTTTGGCCGCGCGCACCTCTACCGAGAGCAGAGCGCCATTATCATCAAATATCAAAAGAAACATGGTTATCGCTTTAGGTAGCAACATAACTATTCATGTTATATTAAAGTAATAATGTTTGTATGTGCTTTATAACAGAGCCTCGACAGGGTGCGGGATTGTTTTGTCACCAAAAGTTCAGCAGTCACTCACAAGTGATTACCACACATCTTAACTATAATAAACCTTAACAATTACACTTGCAACAAATACATGTGCAGAATACACATACTTTCTGATTAAAGTAAGCCTAAAATGCTAAATATCAAGACCAATTAAGCACAAACGTAACATTTGAAGTAGAAAAAAACAAAAAGTAATTTATATCCTCCTGGGACCCAGAATTTTTTTTTTTTTTAATTTAGTATTTTTTTATGTCATTACATTGTTTAGAGCATAAGAAACAAATGGGGGAAAAAACATATTCATTTATTCATATGTTATGATATGTACTCTGTAGTTGACAGCAGGAAAAATTAAATGACATGAAATTGCATGTATAGGCAAAAACAATGGGATTTATTTTTAATTCACCAATCAATTTTTAGGTTTCAGGGTTTTTATTAAACAAACTTTATTTAAAGATGATTCTGAACTATGTTATGAAAGATATAATGAAATGCATTCATATACCATTTTACTTTATTAAATATGTGTGTAAAATGACAATACTTGGATTTTCCCATTCAATACAATGTATCTATTCACTGCATCTAATTTGCATATTAATGTGTTCTTGGTGCAACATGTAATGAAAAAAGAAGTGTAATAATGGGAGGAGAAAATGGCAACATTTTCATAATAATATCTAATATTTCATAGGAATATTGATATGTAATTTCTTTCCCTGTTCACTTGTTATGCCTGATAAACATGATTTAACTCCTGGTGTCCACTACAGTGGTCATTTATGAAATCAATGCCCTGTTTTGTAACAGAAAGTCATATTTTGATTAGAAACCCCATAAGATTTTCCTGAGATGTTGATTTATAACAAACAATTAGAAAATTAATCAGATTTAAATTATAATTAAAAAATATGATCATATTTCCATAAGAGTGCTAAACTTTAATGTCAGCTGTTTTTAAAGACCAAGAAGAAGCTGTTGTCCTGGTGAAACCTCCAAACATTTGGTATCCCTGCAAAGCCCCGAATGTGCTCTTTACAGGACATCCAGACTGAGACATGTGACGTGTGATGTCAGAGAAATTCACTAAAATATAATGTCCACTACAGTGGACAAAAGTCTATTTTTGGGTCCCAGGAGGATATAGTATAAACTTGCGAAAATTAAAATATTAAATACTATTATAAAATGTTAAAATATTTGTTAAATAGTTGCATTTATCATATTTATGTTGTTTTATTTTTGTAAAGTGTTTTTGTTAAGTCATGTTATAATGTTTTGAACTGCTTGTTATTTACAATGGTTATTATTAACTATTTTCATTGTTTGTTTTTTGTTGTTGTTTTTTTTTGCATTTAATTGTATTAAATGCAGACCAAAAAATCCAAATAATCAAACTAAAGCCACAACAACAACAAAAACAATATTGTCCCTGTTTTTTAATTAAAAGAGAATAACAAATTAGATTTTAGTGATATTTTGACCACTCAAATAGGAAATGTCCCTGGTTTCCATTTCAGAAATCTGGTTACCTTATAGTAAGTTTAAAATTCCACAAGTTTGCTACATTCCATAAATTACTTTAGCAGCGAATGTTTTCTTTTCAATGACGATGAAAACAACGATGACCCAACAAATGGTTACATGTATTAGAGAACAGATTAACAAGAAAAGATGGAATATCAGGAAAGATCACTCCTATCAACCACATAGTAATGTGTTAGAAACCACTCAGTAGAACAATTCAATAGAAAATCTGACACTGATGAAAAATATTGTGTAAATATTTGGTTCATTGATTCTTTTATTTTTAGTTTATTGATGACAGCAGTACAGCTCAGTAAATCAGGTTTGTGTCTGCACCAGTTACATTGAATCTCTGTTACTGTGCTCAGTGCCATTGATCTCGGTGATAGTGTAGGTCCAGCTGTGCGTCGGGCACATGATAGATGGCCGTTCATTTCTCTTTGGTACGTTTGAACACATTGATGCCAGAGTGGAATGATAGCGGCGTTCAGAGATCACTTCAGACCCATAGAGATTAAGGCAGGTCAGATGTTACTGGAATGGTTTAGTTTACGCACTAATGGAATAATAAATACATACATCCCGTTAAATAAATCTGTAAACAGTTATATTAATAATATCTCAATAAATAATAACTCCGGGTCAGCGTAGTGAAAGGTGATGTGGTGGCCCTGCAGAGCTTCAGATGTAGACAGGTTGTTCCTGGGCCGTGAGCAGGCGGTACATGGCTGCAGGCATGGTCTTCATATGGATCTGAGAAAAACAGATTCAGATGATTACACCTTCACTGGATCACCATTTATGTGTGCTTTGAATTGTTATTATTAGCGTATTAAACCATTAGCTTAGCAACATGCTAACTTGAAAGGTGTAAACAGGTCCGAATATGCCTACTTCCATATTATGTAGTAGGTGAAAAACAGTATGTGAGCTGCATAGCATGTCTGAATTCATAGTATTCATAAAACAGTAGGTGAAAACTATTCATTTGACATACTGGCGAGATTCTGAATTGTGCGTATGATGGACACTTTATCCCATGAGGCCACGGGAGAGGATTTGTGAATATAAGGGAAGCGTCTAACGCGGTTGGTCTCGTGCCAGTGACAACATGGCGGATATAGCGCGTCTGAGTTTCATTCATACTACACACATTCATACTGCATAGAATGAGCCAAAACATTATGGAACCTTGGAGTTGTGATCGATGATCAGTTGAACTTCACAGACCACACTGCTAGAACTGCGCAGTCCTGCAGATTAGCCTTATACAACATTAGGAGGATCAGGCCCTTCTGGTTTTATGGTTTGTCACTCCTCGGACCTCTGTTGATAAATTCTCACCACTGCTGACCACGAGGAATCCACAAGCCTTGTCATATCAGAGATACTCTGACGAGTTGCCTTGCCATAACAATTTGGCCCTTGTCAAGTCGCTTGGATTGTTATTCCTGCCTCTCTCCTGCATCCAACATGTTGATTATAACTGATTGTTTGCTTACCATCTATTCTACCCAGAATTCTACTCATAATGTTTTGGCATTACTTTTTTGAATGGGCGCAGAGTAAGATTCCAACCAAATTTAGTACCTACTCCAGATGCAGCAAGAGTCTTTGAAACATAGCTATATCGAACCAATATAGGCAAAATTACATAAAACCCAGTTATTATCACTTTAATGCATAGCCTCAAGTGGTGTACTGTAAAAGCCAACCATTATGGAATGAATTTTGAAATGTATTAATAATCAGAATAAAGTTCACTAGCCTATAGGCTTTACAGATGCAAAGCAACATACAGGGTAACTACCTCTATATATAATATGCACGTGTGTGTGTGTGTGTGTGTGTGTGTGTGTGTGTGTGTGTGTGTGTGTGTGTGTGTGTGTGTGTGTGTGTGTGTGTGTGTGTGTGTGTGTGTGTGTGTGTGTGTGTGTGTGTGTGTGTGTGTGTGTGTGTGTGTGTGTGTGTGTGTGTGTGTGTGTGTGTGTGTGTGTGTGTGTGTGTGTGTGTGTGTGTGTGTGTGTGTGTGTGTGTGTGTGTGTGTGTGTGTGTGTGTGTGTGTGTGTGTGTGTGTGTGTGTGTGTGTGTGTGTGTGTGTGTGTGTGTGTGTGTGTGTGTGTGTGTGTGTGTGTGTGTGTGTGTGTGTGTGTGTGTGTGTGTGTGTGTGTGTGTGTGTGTGTGTGTGTGTGTGTGTGTGTGTGTGTGTGTGTGTGTGTGTGTGTGTGTGTGTGTGTGTGTGTGTGTGTGTGTGTGTGTGTGTGTGTGTGTGTGTGTGTGTGTGTGTGTGTGTGTGTGTGTGTGTGTGTGTGTGTGTGTGTGTGTGTGTGTGTGTGTGTGTGTGTGTGTGTGTGTGTGTGTGTGTGTGTGTGTGTGTGTGTGTGTGTGTGTGTGTGTGTGTGTGTGTGTGTGTGTGTGTGTGTGTGTGTGTGTGTGTGTGTGTGTGTGTGTGTGTGTGTGTGTGTGTGTGTGTGTGTGTGTGTGTGTGTGTGTGTGTGTGTGTGTGTGTGTGTGTGTGTGTGTGTGTGTGTGTGTGTGTGTGTGTGTGTGTGTGTGTGTGTGTGTGTGTGTGTGTGTGTGTGTGTGTGTGTGTGTGTGTGTGTGTGTGTGTGTGTGTGTGTGTGTGTGTGTGTGTGTGTGTGTGTGTGTGTGTGTGTGTGTGTGTGTGTGTGTGTGTGTGTGTGTGTGTGTGTGTGTGTGTGTGTGTGTGTGTGTGTGTGTGTGTGTGTGTGTGTGTGTGTGTGTGTGTGTGTACAGTGAGGAAAATAAGTATTTGAACACCCTGCTATTTTGAAAGTTCTCCCACTTAGAAATCATGGAGGGGTCTGAAATTGTCATCGTAGGTGCATGTCCACTGCGAGAGACATAATCTAAAAAAATAAAAAATAATCCAGAAATCACAATGTATGCTTTTTTAACTATTTATTTGTATGATACAGCTGCAAATAAATATTTGAACACCTGAGAAAATTAATGTTAATATTTGGTACAGTAGCCTTTGTTTGCAATTACAGAGGTCAAACGTTTCCTGTAGATTTTCACCAGGTTTGCACACACTGCAGGAGGGATTTTGGCCCACTCCTCCACACAGATCTTCTCTAGATCAGTCAGGTTTCTGGCCTGTCACTGAGAAACACAGAGTTTGAGCTCCCTCCAAAGATTCTCTATTGGGTTTAGGTCTGGAGACTGGCTAGGCCACGCCAGAACCTTGATATGGTTCTTCTCTTACAGAGTCACTCCTTGGTTATCCTGGCTGTGTGCTTCGGGTCATTGTCATGTTGGAAGACCCAGCCTCGACCCATCTTCAATTCTCTAACTGAGGGAAGGAGTTTGTTCCCCAAAATCTCGCAATACATGGCCCCCAGTCATCCTCTCCTTATTACAGTGCAATCGCCCTGTCCCATGTGCAGAAAAACACCCCCAAAGCATGATGCTACCACCCCCATGCTTCACAGTATGGATGGTGTTCTTGGGATGGTACTCGTCATTCTTCTTCCTCCAAACACGTTTAGTGGAATTATAACCAAAATGTTCTATTTTGGTCTCATCTGACCACATGACTTTCTCCCATGACTCCTCTGGATCATCCAAATGGTCATTGGCAAACTTAAGACGGGCCTTGACATGTGCTGGTTTAAGCAGGGGAACCTTCCGTGCCATGCATGATTTCAAACCATGACGTCTTAGTGTATTACCAACAGTAACCTTGGAAACGGTGGTCCCAACTCTTTTCAGGTCATTGACCAGCTCCTCCCGTGTAGTTCTGGGCTGATTTCTCACCTTTCTTAGGATCATTGAGACCCCACGGGGTGAGATCTTGCATGGAGCCCCAGTTCGAGGGAGATTGACAGTCATGTTTAGCTTCTTCCATTTTCTAATGATTGCTCCAACAGTGGACCTTTTTTCACCAAGCTGCTTGCCAATTTCCCCGTAGCCCTTTCCAGCCTTGTGGAGGTGTACAATTTTGTCTCTAGTGTCTTTGGACAGCTCTTTGGTCTTGGCCATGTTAGTAGTTGGATTCTTACTGATTGTATGGGGTGGACAGGTGTCTTTATGCAGCTAACGACCTCAAACAGGTGCATCTAATTTAGGATAATAAATGGAGTGGAGGTGGACATTTTAAAGGCAGACTAACAGGTCTTTGAGGGTCAGAATTCTAGCTGGTAGACAGGTGTTCAAATACTTATTTGCAGCTGTATCATACAAATAAATAATTAAAAAATCATACATTGTGATTTCTGGATTTTTTTTATAGATTATGTCTCTCACAGTGGACATGCACCTACGATGACAATTTCAGACCCCTCCATGATTTCCGAGTGGGAGAACTAGCAAAATAGCAGGGTGTTCAAATACTTATTTTCCTCACTATATATATATATATATATATATATATATATATATATATATATATATATATATATATATATATATATATATATATATATATATATATATTTTTTTTTTTTTTTTTTTTATTAAATTTTTTTTTTTATTAACAAACTTGTTAGATGCGATTAATTGTGATTAGTCGATTTGACAGCACTACTATATATACAGGTGCTGGTCATATAATTAGAATATCATCAAAAAGTTTATTTATTTCACTAATTCCATTCAAAAAGTGAAACTTGTATATTATATTCATACACTGTGTGTATATTCATTACACACAGACTGATATTTTTCAAATGTTTATTTCTTTAAATTTTGATGATTATAACTGACAACTAAGGAAAATCCCAAATTCAGTATCTCAGAAAATTGCGATTTTTTTAACAATAAAATATTTTGCTAATTTTGCAACAAAAATACATGAATTTGATTATTCAATTATGACTGAATTTTCATCTGGTTTATGAAGTATGTTAACTCTCAGTGTCCTGGAAGCACTTTTTATTGCCTTTTTCCCATCACATATTTTAGTAACATCATAAATTAGGTACCATTCAAAATCTGAAATACTCAAAATTCCCCTTGTGAAAACCGTTTTAAAATTGGACATTGCTTTGGAAACAATACTTTAAAACATTTTTGTGGGCTCAGTTTTTGCGATTTCAATTTCAAATTTGGAACACAACTTGGTTAGACATGTGCCTTGGATTTTGTAGTCCAAATTAGTTCAGTACATTTGCTGTACAGTAAAGTTAAACCTCTATAACTTTTTTACACACATTTTTTGAAGGGCTTAACTTCTGCAAAAGTGTCTTCTTTAAAAAGAGACCAACCTTATGTCTTTATTCCAAAGAATTCATGCATTATGCACATTTATGTTCATGTCTATGCTCAAATAGAAGAGTGAGAGTTTGAACCATCTGAATTCAACAAATGGAATCTGACTGCCCAAACGGGCTTAACAGAGGACACTCTTTACCTCTCCCACAGCATTTGACAGGATGTGAACGATCTTCTCGTGAGGTGTGGCCACTACACTCTGACCGTTGATCTCGATGATGCGGTGGCCGACGCGGACCCCTCCTCTCTCTGCAATCCCCCCTCGCATAAGGCTACAAATCTGCCAACAAAACACTCTGTTAGAAGCTGCTACCTAGTAAAACATAGTAAAAACTGACGACAAATGACCGACGTTTTGATGTTAATACCCACAATGCCATTCTGTACACTAAAACCCAATTGATAGCGAAGGTCTGGTCTGCGAATGAGCACCATGGTCACAGGGGGACACCTGACAATGTTCATCTTTATCCTGGATTGTGCCTTGAGCCCCTGAACACAGAACAAATAGACGAAACTAATCAAAGCACAGTTCAGTTCTCATACAATGGTGTCAATGCAGTTGGAGCAGAGCGAGCGTTTTCAGTTCATTCCTATGGAAGCTGATCTTCACGCTCATGCGAGTGGAATGAATTGGAAACGCTCCAATTCGAATTAGCAGCAATTTGGGGGCGGCAATTGCTTGAATGGTGGGTTCCTTATTATTCTTACTGAAAAAAAACAACAACTAAACAGTACAATGACAAACTCACTTACATAGGCATTTTTACATTTCGCTGTTGCCTCTGGCTTGCTTTGTCGGGAATACTTAATATGACTGCATTGTTCCCAATATATTCCCAAAACTTTATTAGAGGCCAAACACCGAAGGTGCGAAGGCACCTATTGTATCCGTTGGCATTCCTATTATAATTATTATTCTTGCTCTGGAAGTCTATGGCAGCCCATAGAACCGTTTGATGGAAAGTTATGAAATTTGGCATACAGACAGATGACAGTCCAAACATTCAACATACCAAATTTGTAGTCTCTATCTAAATCTCTCTAGCCCCACCACCTGTTCAAAGTTTGACTTTCATTTGTGCCAATAACTTTTGAACCGTAAGGGCTAGAAATAATTTTTAAAAAAAAATGTCCTCTGATTCCTTGCCTCAAGACGATTCGAAAATATTTCTGCCATTTTGAATTTTCCAAAAAAAAAACACTTTTTCAAACTCTTCCTAGGCCGTTGTTCCGATTTTCACGAAAATGTAACCAGATCATCTTCAGGCCATGACGACAAAAAGTTATGGAAGTCAAATTTATTGGTAAAAACATTCTCGAATATAGCGCAAACGAATTTGACGAAATGCAGAGTCACACAAAACCCAGTTTTAGGCGTCGGCCATTTAGAATTTTGTCAAAAAAGGCTATATTTTACGAAAGTATTGGCGTATCGTTACGAAACTCATTATGTGTCTTCAGCACCATGCCCTGAAGGTACTCAAAAGTTTTGGGGCAGCACCACCTTGTGGTCAAAAGTTATAATGAAAATTCAAATATGCTAAAAACCTTTGATTAAATTTGCCTATTGTAATGAAACTTGTCTTAGAATATTCCTTGGGTCATGCCGAGAACATAGATACCAGGTTTGCCATATTTGGTCAAACTTCCTGTCCGCCAATTTGTTTTTCTTTAAAAACCTTTTTCGATCTCCTCCTAGACCTATTGTCCGATTTTCACCAAAATCTAATCATATCATCTTCAGACTGTGCTGACAAAAAGTTGTTGTTTTTGTATAGCACAGCAACAAAGTTGAAGCATGATGCCAAAATGACTCTTGAGGCTCTATCTCTGCAATGCTTTTGTCAAATGCCAAACTTTGTATATGTCATTGTCACCTCACTCTGACCACACTACATCAATTTCGTAACTGATCCATTTAGGCTAAAAACATCTTAAAATGTCTTTAATGGCTCATTGCTGCAGTTGGTCTGACACTCCCAGCCATGGTGGCATGTCTTATCGTCTTCTTTGTGCTTGGCCCCAAATAATGGATGCTTGTAGCTATATTTTCTGAATGTTTTCATAACATTGAAAGCATCCAGATTTTTTAATGTTTAAATGTTTTTTTTTCAACATTAAAATCAAGGAAATGTTTTTTCCATTTTATCATTTTGCAAGTATTATGGGGACATTACTTTTGAATGTTTTCTGAACCATCTGAAAAAAAAAATTAAGTAGTAACGTTTAAAAAACACTAACATCCAACTAAAATGTTTTAGAAAAAAAAACGTTCCATGAATAAATAAATAGCATTTTTGTGCTAATGTTTTAATAACGTTTTTACAGACCAGATAACTTTGAACGAACATTCTATTATTGTTACTGGAAGAATATTAGTTCATAACTTTGAGAGAACATTGCCAGAACGTTAAAGAAAAGTGACTTTCAAACCAGTTTTCTGTTGGTCAACGCGGCAAATTCACATGATCGACTTACGAACTCTGCATGCGGAAATCTTTCCCCCACACGAAATACGCAATTCAATGGACTCCTATTGAAATGACTGGATTTCGCCAGTGGAAATTCGCAAAACAACAGTGAATGTGATCATACCTTAATTCTTATAAAGATACCATTTGTGAATAAATCAATGCCAGAATCCACACTGACCTGAATGAAAAAAATCTATCCAATAAAATCTATCAAAGATAGCAGAATATAGTAAATTTAAGTTGCACTTAATTAAAACGACCATTTTACCCAACATTTCTGTGTTATGTATTTGTATGATTATTATGCTGTGTTCACAACAAACGCGAATAGTGCATCAGGAGCAAGTGATTTCAATGTTAAGTCAATGGAAAGGCGCGTTGACGTGCGTCTGGAGGTCCTGCGGTGCGATGGACGCAATTCCGCCTCATTCACTTGAGCGTCTTATGCGTTGCGCACAAGTGATTTTATTTGGTGCTTTTTATGCATTCACGCGTTTGAAGCGAATTCGCGTCTGACGCCCGAGTTGAAAAATCTGAACTTTGCCGTCAATTCGCGCCACATTAACCAATCAGGAGCCTGCTTGCTGCTGTCACGTGGTAAAGTGGCGTGATGAGAAACCCTGCATAATTTATAAATACTACTATTGTGTCACAAAATTAGGTTTTAAGACTTTTTCAGGTGAGAATGTAGTTGTTTAAAGCTCAAATCTGTGGTTTATTTATAAAGAGCCTATTTAAAAAAAAAAAAAATGATCTTGCGTTTTTGGAGTTGTGAGATCCAGGCGATTACCGGGCACTCAGCGCTCATTAACCCCGGCGTGAGCAGCCTTTCCTCGGCTAGTCCTTCTGACGTTTGCCGCTGGCTCTGATGTCCTGTAGTGGTTCGTCTTGTGTAGATCTAACGGGTGATCTTTGGTGTCATGAATCTATAATTTGTTGTCTGCCAAATCGTTTTGACTGAGGGCAAAGAGAAGTTTCATAACTTTATTTTTTAAGGATATTTAAATATACATGCAGGGAAGATAATGTAGGAGTTGCCTGGACCACATTTGTGTGGCCATTAATGTTTAATATATATTTTTAATTAGGGATGCACGATATATCGGCAACATATCGTTATAGGCCGATAAATTATTATTTTTGATTTTATCGTTATCGTCCGATAAGAAAATTTGACCAATATAGTCAAGCCGATAGATAATGTATTATTTCCTTCAGCTGAGACAGACGCGCTGTCCACCATGATGGGTTTTGAATTGCTCTAGATATGATTGGAATCACTTTGAAAAGGAAAATACAGTTATGTGCAGCATATGCAGAGCAAGTCTAATATAATCTACATAAAATGATAATGAGAATACGGCTGTAAAAGAATGTTGTGTTTCAGCGCGTTTGTTGAGGGACGAGCGCGCCCACGGAGTTGCACCTTCATGACAAGCACAGTCAAGTTCGCTTGTGCATTCACAGCCTTTTGTGCCATTGTAAGTTGTAATATTATATTTATTATTATTCTGTGTATATAATCTCATATAGGATGCGTTTGGTTGAGTTAATTAACGATGCAGTAAAGCACTTCATACCGGTCTTTAGCTTCACGCGCGCATTTCAAACAGAAATGCACAGCATTAATAAAAACTGGGACTGTCCTATACATAACACTGTAATGAGAATATTTTTGTTATAAAACGTTGTGAATTCTCTGGGTTTAGTTGTTGTGTTTCAGCGCTGTTGTGGGAAGCGACCACAACGCATTCTGACCAGCACAGTCAAGTTCGCTTGTGCATTCGCATCATTTTAAGCATATATAAGTCATAATATTACGTTTTTGTAGTATTAACATCTGATTAATGTCATATAGGATGCGTTTCGTTAAGTCAATAACCCGCAGTGCTTCATTGTACCGGTGATCATCTTCAGTTTCAGCGCGTGCTCTCAAACAGGGGAAGAGCATCCACAGGAGTTATAGGCCTTCACCTATGCGTGATTGTGCAAATATAAGTTGTAATATTATATTTATTTTGTATAAATATCTGATTGTTCTCATATATGATGCATTCAGTTGTTAATTAACCTTCTAAGCGCTTCAGTTTACGGTTCGTTCATTCTCTCCAGCTTCAGCGTGCGCTCTCAAACAGCAACATTATTCCTAATAGACTAGACTAATATTAAAGATGTTAACTACTGTAATATTAATTTTTTTTTTCAAAAACACAGAAGCGTTATTTTTAATAACTAGCACTTTTATTGTTCTCGTATCATTTCCATCAACAATACGGTTTGATTAAAACCATTTCCTTATTGTCCATGCGGAGGCTATTTCATGCATGGCACTTGCATTCTGATTCTTTATTATGCAGCAGCCTAAGCAATGCTGTTCAATAACTTGTTTGCATTATTTAGGTATATTATTTTTTTTTTTTTGGCAATATAATGTTTGGTAACATTTTACAAATAAGATCTCATTTGTTAATGCATTAACTAACATGAACAAACAGAGCAATAACCTTTGTTAATGTTAGTAATAAAATGTTTGTGTTTATTAACAGTCCATTCACAGTGCATACCTAATGTTAAAAGACACAACTTTGGATCTGAAAATGTTGAGATTAACATGCACTAAGATCATTGTTCAATCATTGTTGGTTAACTAATGCTAACAAAATTAAACCTTATTTTAAAGTGTTACCATTTTTTTTTTTATAAAGCAAGTTAGCCATAGGAGTGTAAAATTAATTTGAAAAGGTAAGGAATCTTACACTGGTTCAAATAGGCTACTGTACTGTATAGATTTGATTTATGTTGAAGTGTTTGGGACATGGCTTTTAATGGTGAGCCTTTTGTTTTTGTAATCAGGCTCTCAAAGTTTATTAAAATTTGTATTTAGATTTATCGGCCAATATATTGGTTGGTTATCGGCTTTCAATTATAAAGAATTATCGGTTATCGGTATCAGCCAAAATGTTCATATTGGTGCATCCCTATTTTTAATGAAAATGAAAAAAGGGAGAGTGGTGTTTTATGACATATTTCTCCTGGAGCGCCTTGAATGATATTTCACTCCAAACGCTCGATTTATACGTGCATCTAATTCGCTGTGGACGTGCGAATGGATTCAAAATGTTCAAGCGTCCAACTAGACGCGGTAGACGTGATTTTGACGCTCTATTCGCATTTGGTGTGAACGCAGTATTACAGCTTTGAGCGATTAGCTTAGCAACAAGCTAACATGAAACTCCCTTCAGTGTGTGTAAAAGCTAAAATGTTTGTTGTCAGATATAATAAAAAGATCAGAAATACAAAAAAAAAAAAACAGAACAAACAAGTCATACTTTAATGATGCTCTGACATGTCGAGAGCGGCAGTCCGACCAGACTGGTGCCGTTAACGGTCATGATCTGATCGCCGATGTTGAGTCTTCCAGACTTGGCCGCGGGTCCGCCGTGCATCAGGCTGGCGATGATGACCGTGGGAAGGATGGAGCCCCAGCCGGACTCCACGATTACCACACCAAGAATCTCACCTTTCTGCTTCTCTATGTACACCTGACACACATCCATAATAATAATTACATAATTACAGGTCAAATAAAAATAATGAACTTAGTCATTTGATTTGATAGTTTAGCACAAATAGATAGATTATTTTAATTGATAGTTTAGCTGTGTTTAGTGTGCATGGCTAAATTCATTTTAAAATAATACATATCTTTAAATATTTTTCTTTGGAATATCAGCCAATTTGCTTGTCTCAATTGTTGCCATCTCAAAAAGTCAAATTCTACCTACATTTTGTTTTTGTTGAAAATAAAATATCATGCTCTGGAATTGGCAATGTATTTTTTTTGTAGAAACTGGTTTTGTCTCTAATTTCTGTTATGCTATATACACTTCCTCCTTTTAAAATAATGGTTTAATTATATTCCTGGTATTATGTTACATTTTATTAACAGTGACATTATCAAGTATTTTTACTACATTTCAAATCAAGGTGTTTTTCAATATTATAATGCTTAAATTGACCGTTTACATTTTTCCAGATCTTAATATTGTTATAGGACAAAAAAATACAGATTTTTTTCCTGGCAAAATATTTACAGTAAATAATGTGGTATATGTGATATTCCTATTGAAGGGTGCGGATTCTGAAATCCACTGCCGCTTCAATATACCTAAATATGTCCTCATTAAATGTATAATCAAAGCATTAATCAATATTTATCCTACATTATTATAATTTTTTTTTTCCCAATGACTCTTTCAAGTTATGATATTACTTAATCATTAGAACCACTGATTGTTTGTTTCTTCATATAAGTTTTCTAAAGTTTGTATTTGGTCTCTGAGGAGTGACTGAGGGTCTGGCCCATGCCAGGAGTGCAGGACCAGTGCTTACTCACTTAGCCCGGAAGAAATATGGATTTGTCTTTCATTTAATATTATATTTTATTCATTTTATATTTTCTTTTACTGAAACACTAAAGAATAATGGGGAATATTGTCTGTGCCTCTTACTGAGAGAAAGCACATGTTATCAGTATGTTTTGGGAAACTTTCTGGTCAGAGCTGGAGCTCAACCAACTCCAACCTTGGAGAAACGGTGTATCTGTGAATGTGTGTAGTATTCTGTGTTACAGATTAGCATTGAAGGTGTACAACGGGCATCCTAAGAGAGTGACAGGATGTTGTTCTGGGCAAGCTGGCACCTGCTCCAGAACTGGAAGGTCACTATGTGCCTAATTCCGGGTTGAAAGCATCAACAAGTGAACTATGGAGGCGTGCATCTGATTAACTGACAAAGTGTGGAAATTTACTATCTAAATCTATTTTCTCTTAGCCATTCAGAATCTTTCAACCTGCAGTAATGACGTAGCTAGACCTTGAAAGGAGTATAACTGTTGATAAATTGTATGTACGAAAATCTGGGAGAGAGGGAGCGTGGCCTACGAACTCTTTGTGAGACTTGAAGCTGGCTTCTGCTGATGAAACTGCAAACTATTCTTCAGTAAATTTCTCTTTAATGAATTGCACTCCAGACTCTTGGTCTTCATTCTTCACAACTGGTCTTGGGTCATAAACTGGTATCCCCTAATAGTTCCCTAACACTATCTTATAGAATTTATAACCTTATTCAAACCTGTAACTTACATCTCTGCAGTTTTCAGACTTGGAGAAGTGAATGAGGTCGTCGTTGTACATGTCCTGAGTGTTGAGCAGGTCGCTGTACTCTCTCTGGCTCAGGTCCTCTGGATCAATGCCATTGGCTCTCAAAAACTCCTGATATGCAACACTGAAGGCCTGACCAATGGACTGAGCAATCAGCTGAGCCTAAAGAATAAAGCAATGCACTTAACATGCAGCCTTCATTTAAAATACTGTATGTATGGTGTAACAGTTCAAACACTCACATCTTCTGATTCAAAGACATGGCAGATCATCTTGTACTGGCGTCGGTCGTCTCGTGCTGGGATTGTGTGTTGCGTCTCTGCCGTGTCTAAGTTCTCCTGTGCGCTCTGAGAGCGAATCATCTTCCCGCGAGCCATCAGCACAACCATGTTCCCGATGTCGGCTATGTACGAGATGGTCCTCAATGGATGGTCCATCATGGTTTCCTGTCAAGACGAGGATGCTAAATCACAACTGATGTTGATCACAACTAATCCTGTAACTGCTGTATGTATTTGTGTCCACAACAAATAAAAATTAAAAAAGTGCCATGATCTTAGAAACGTGTTCTTTGTATTCATCTTGGTTTTGTATGATTTTGACAAAAAAAGTTATAATTTTCGAAAAAAGTATACATATTACATAATTATTTCCAAAAAGGTTTTTGATAAAAATGTTCAAGGTAAAATATTATTTTCTTTTTTTTTACAAATATCATGAATTATTAATTCATAAATATCATTAGGATTTTGGGGAGTCACACCACATGACATTTTACAACCTGAACTAACCTAACATAAAAAGGTAAAAATATCTGATATTTTTAGAGACTTACTGATATTGACAGATCCTCTCTATGATATCACTTCCTGTTTTATGTTTGTTTCTGCATGTTGGTTGCACTACATGACATTGAATTTGAATTTAACAAAGCTTTTTTCTATTGTTTTTAGAAAAAAATCTAAATAGTTCTAAAAAATATTTGCATACATTAAAATACAACATAAAATATATTTGAAATAAGTATTTGAAATAATAATTAGAATTGTTTTCTTCATTATTATATCAATAGGGGTGGGCGATATGACCAAAATGTTATATCATGATTACTACAATAGAAAAAAAAGACACAAATTAATTAAAACTACCTGAAAAACTTCAAGCACTAGATAGAAATACTCAATTGTATAAAGTTATCAAAATGTATATCGCCCAACACTAATACCCGTAAACAGTCAAACAGAAATGTTTTACTTTATGTTCCAATAAAAAAAATCAAAATACATTTTAAATAAAATGTTTTTCAATAAAATTAAAAACAAAATTTTGAAAATGTGTATTTAAATAAATTAAAGATTAAAGGTGCACTATGTAACATTTTTGTCAGTAAAATATCCAAAAACCACTAGGCCAGTGTTATATATTTTGATCAGTTGAGTACTTACAATATCACAAATGTTTCCAACTATTTGTAAATCGTGAGAAAATTTCTATTTTAACCAAGGAACATGTGAGGAAGTCGCCTATCAATTACGTCATATCTGCGTTACCCTCGGTTTCCCGTTTTATTTAACAGAAACGCTTTACTCTCACTGCAGTGTGCGTGTGTGTCATAGTGTCATAGCAGCCGCCGAACGAATGCATAGAGTAACGTCATAACATAATTTTCAACACACTCAGATGTATCTAAAATGATAAACCGAGCTCACGACCGGAAAAGCGGAAGTGGTGCCGGCGACTATGCCATAATCGCTGCTCACGAGGCGTGTGTTCCGCTCTTCTTATTAACAATCGCTCCACAACAGCTCCCAGAACACTCAGTCCTGCTCTGCTTCATACTACAGTAACGTTAATAATCGCATCCATGAACATGATTTCTGCCCGAGTCTTATCCCGATTCCTTTCCACCGGCTGTGAGGTGAAGACCACGTCCCAAGATTCTGCGCTCAAACGTGGCATCATCAAGCTACATCTTTGTTTTGAATAGGCGACCTCTAGTGGACGGAAAAGTTACATAGTGCAGCTTTAAATTGATAGGACAATTTTTTTTTTACTTTTACCCATCCCTAACTGTAAAAACAAACTTTATATGTTGATTATATGACTGTCTAATGGTAACAACAACAATGTACTAAAAACTTTTTTTTGAAAAGTTTTGTGTACAGACAACAACATTGTCAAAACGATCCCCGTTCACACGGATCCAAGAAAACGACTAAAAATGCTATATTATTCATGCCAGGCCAGTATATGTCGAAGGCACTTTGTAAAGAAACACTACATGCCTATAGACTGAACGCGTAATACGCATGTGCATGACGCCCATGCTTTCACAAATTTACGTTTTTGTCATCTACAAAAAGCAATGAGGACGAGACTGTACGCCAATCGTCACAAGTCTGTCTAGCACAGACTTGCAAAGCTGTTCACAATTCAAAGTGAAACAAGCATGAAAGTGATTCAAAGTGTGTTCTGCACCTGTGTGAAAGCGCTGAGCACTTTGATCCTCTGCGTTGATATAAAGAGGTCCACTTCAGTGCTGGACGGCGGCCCACTCTCAGTGCCCTGCTGATACCGTAAGGGAAGAAAACAGTTATTACTCTTAAAGCAGCACATCACTTCCTGGGCTAGCAAATACACCACTCTCTAGTCCACCATCAGAGATGCTGTTAGATTTGAATCCCTTGGTACTTGTAATCATATAAAAGCCTGTCAAAAAACACATTTAGATACAAGACGAAGGAAAAAGAACAGCAAAATATACATGATATAGCAATCTTACTAAAGACTCACATGTCTACAGGAACAAATACCGTACCTTATTTCTGATTTTGGCCTGTGTCTGGGCTGTCTGCTCGGCAATGGACAAATAAAAACAGAGAACGGTCAAATAATGCCTACAAACTTAAAGGGGCATGGTGGGCGGCTCAGACGTGATTGGTTGGGAAACGATTGATACGCCCAAATTAAATAACACAGGAGAATTTGGCTGAAGGGGGGACAGGGTGCGTGGGATGTTATGGTATTGTGATAGTGTTTCCCAAAAACCTTCAGCCTATCAAAATTTCAGCTCTGATCAGAATGACATCAGCAGCCCCAGAGACAAAAACTGACTCTCAGAATCAACTAACTGTCACTCACATTTGTTTGTTAACACATGGAGGCTGGATATATCCAGAGATGTTTGTGACATGTTTTTCATCCATAACCTCACATAACCTGAGATGAATCAGTATATTAGTGATTGAGTGCAGAATTGGTGTGTACATGTTTGAGCACGCTCTAAAATGAGAACAGACAGGAGCATCAAATAATTAGTACACCAGAGGAAACTCCAGCTAGGCGTCCCTGGTCTGTATATAGCGGTGTGTTCCTCACCCGGACGCGGCTCATGGCCTCCTGGGCTTGCTGCATGCGGCCGCTCTTTGTGGGCGTTCTCTCTGACAGCAGCTGGGTGAAACCCAGGTAGTTTGCGGCAAAAATGATGCCGTCAATCAAATCCTCAGGGTCACATGGGCCAGGAACTGTGGAAACATGCAGACCAAAGGCATAGCAGAACATTAAACCTTAAAAGGATTCAAATCAATGTGAATGCTCTGCATGTTTTACTTTTGTGTTTGTTTGTAATTCTCATTGGATCCTCAGTTCTGCTAAACTGTAATGAAAATCATCCTGTCTGGACACAATGATTTAAAAAAATAAATAAATAAATAAATAAAAGCAGAACTACAAATATGTCGTATAAATACTTTTTACGATTCTTTTTTTTTTTGTATAATGGTAATTAAAATTGAGGAGAAATGTGCTTAATTGTCATGAAAATAATATCAAAATGCACATTTTAAATATGCAAAAAATAAAATAAATAAATGTAAGAAATAAATGTTTATTATGTTTGCATTTATCAGAGTTATTTTAGTATCGAGATATTCGTTTTTATTAATATTTTGAATCAGATTTATATTTTATTTTAATTGTAAAGTTAATCATTTTGATTATTATAATACATTTTTAATAGTTAAATAATATATTTAATAATATAGATGTCTACACTCACCTAAAGGATTATTAGGAACACCATACTAATACTGTGTTTGACCCCCTTTCGCCTTCAGAACTGCCTTAATTCAAAGTGGCGTGGATTCAACAAGGTGCTGAAAGCATTCTTTAGAAATGTTGGCCCATATTGATAGGATAGCATCTTGCAGTTGACGGAGATTTGTGGGCTGCACATCCAGGGCACGAAGCTCCCGTTCCAACACATCCCAAAGATGCTCTATTGGGTTGAGATCTGGTGACTGTGGGGGCCATTTTAGTACAGTGAACTCATTGTCATGTTCAAGAAACTAATTTGAAATGATTCGAGCTTTGTGACATGGTGCATTACCCTGCTGGAAGTAGCCATCAGAGGATGGGTACATGGTGGTCATAAAGGGATGGACATGGTCAAAAACAATGCTCAGGTAGGCCGTGGCATTTAAACAATGCCCAATTGGCACTAAGGGGCCTAAGGTGTGCCAAGAAAACATCCCCCACACCATTACACCACCACCACCAGCCTGCACAGTGGTAACAAGGCATGATGGATCCATGTTCTCATTCTGTTTACGCCAAATTCTGACTCTACCATCTGAATGTCTCAACAGAAATCGAGACTCATCAGACCAGGCAACATTTTTCCTGTCTTCAACTGTCCAATTTTGGTGAGCTTGTGCAAATTGTAGCCTCTTTTTCCTATTTGTAGTGGAGATGAGTGGTGCCCGGTGGGGTCTTCTGCTGTTGTAGCCCATCTGCCTCAAGGTTGTGCGTGTTGTGGCTTCACAAATGCTTTGCTGCATACCTCGGTTGTAACGAGTGGTTATTTCAGTCAAAGTTGCTCTTCTATCAGCTTGAATCCAGTCCTTCCAGAAAAATGTGGCTTTTTTTTGTGATTGTTGCGGGCAAAAATCCTTGATTATGTGGCACGTTTTCTTAAAAAATGCGATGGAAAATGCGGGATATTTATGCAATTTTATGTGATAAAATTGTGGGAACTTGCAAAAACTGCGGTTTGATGAAAAAGAGAAAAAAAACACTACATCACAGAAAGTGCTGGGAATATTTAAGTTCTCATCTTGTTTTATTGAAGACCTTAATAAACACATGGCTCAAATGTACAAAACATTGAGTCAAACAAGTTCTGTAGCTTTACAAAAGGATATGCTACAACTTCTGAAAAAATTAATAAATAACTTCCTGTTTTACAGAGGTAGCTTTACAAAACAGACATTTGAGTGCTTCCAATGCACAAAGTGCAATCTCTTAAACGGTTAGTTTACCCAAAAATGAAAATTGTGTCATTAATGTCTTCCCCTCATGTCGTTGGACACCGGTCAGACCTCCGTTCATCTTCAGAACACAAATGAAGATATTTTAGTTGAAATCCGATGGCTCAGAAAGGCCTCCATTGGCACATTGCACTTTACACTTTCAAGACCCACAAAATTCCATCTCACTAAAACTGCTTTGCGCGGTCTTTTGCTGTTATTTTTGTTGGCAAATGGGAATTTGCATGCTTCATCATGGTTTCACCGATATCTATGGTTTCACCATGGGGTTTGCAGCTTTTCGATGACATTCACGTCGGGTAATTACGTCACTTCAAAACGTTCCCATGGCAATAGGGGGAAATGGCGGCTCTTGTGTGAAGTAAACGAAAAATTTTCAACTTTCTGCTAATATATATTACTTTTTTGCAACGAAAATGTGGGGATTATGAAATCATGCTAGCCCCGCATATTTTGCAAACGGAAATAGGCAATTTACGCTGCGAAAGTGTGGCGTATTTGAAAAAATGCGGCACCCGCATAAATATGCGGACTTTGGCTGATTATGCATGAAATCATGCGATCGCATAATCACGTTTTTCTGGAGGGACTGTGAATCAGTCGGCCCATTCTCCTCTGACCTCTAGCATCAACAAGGCATTTTCGCCCACAGGACTGCCGCAAACTGTCTACACCATTCTTTGTAAACCCTAGAAATGGTTGTGCGTGAAAATCCCAGTAACTGAGCAGATTGTGAAATACTCAGACCGGCCCGTCTGCAACCAACAACCATGCCACGCTCAAAATTGCTTAATCACCTTTCTTTCCCATTCTGACATTCAGTTTGGAGTTCAGGAGATTGTCTTGACCAGGACCACACCCCTAAATGCATTGAAGCAACTGCCATGTGATTGGTGGATTAGATAATTGCATTAATGAGAAATTGAACAGGTGTTCCTAATAATCCTTTAGGTGAGTGTATATAGTTTATATACATTTTTATTTTATTTATAATTTGTATTTATTTTTTATAATTTGTATTTATTTTTGTATTTTAGTTATTTTAATACAGCAATACATAAATTAAAATACTTTTTTTGTTTTTTGTTATTAGTTTAGTTATTTAGTTTAATTATAATAACCCTGGAAGTTATCATCTTGTTATATATTTAAGCAAAACATAAAATATATAAATAATAAACATAATTAATAATACTGATGTTGTTTAAAACAATATTTAAAATAACACGAAGTAAAATATAACCCTGACATTCTTGACAGGTTGATGAGACAGTCTTACATTCAAATGGCTTACAATCTTCCAAGATAATGCAGGATAATACATTTCTTATGAGTCTTATTTGACACGTATCATAAGAGCCTGGTTTCCTTAACCTTACCATCAACATATGTAGGGAAAGAGGCCAAATTTCTCCTAGGCTGCGAACCAAAAACACAGTATTGTTACAATTACAGTAAATGTGTAAGAAATAAGTATAAGAATTCATCTTAAATGTGTCAGCTGCAAGCTGCAAAAATAATTCACCTCTTGACTTGGCGCACAGGGACTGATGTCTAGATCCTGGTCCTGATGATGGACTCCAGAGGATTCTGCTCCCAAAGGAAGTTCAGCATCTTGAACTGGAGCCTGTAAAAATGAAGGAAACCACTGCTATTAAATATCAGAAGTTGCATGATCACCACACTTGTTCTTTTTTAACAGCTCTGTGTAAATATATCATTTGAATCACTTGATAAGTAGAATGTTTGTCTAATTTACAGTTGAACACCTGCTATATTGTTATCAACAGCTTCATCAGTTCAATCAACTTTATAAAGAAGTGCCACGTGAACTTCAAATAATGCCTAAAAACATATATTTTATGGTTTCTTTTCCTACTGTCCACCATGTGTTGTCAAATGAAATTCCATGACTTCTCCAGGCATGCATTCATGATTATTTTATAGCGACTGCACTTATGAAAAAGTAATTTTAGCTGTTGAAATATTTTACATCCAAGCATAACTAAAAAGTATATAATCTCTATATAAATTTTAGTACAAATTTTCATGACTTTTTATGACTTCATGACTGAAATTATTATTTTAAAATCCCGTCATCTGCAGGTTTTCCATCAGACCTTGCATTCAAATATTTCTTTCCAATATTTGCCTCAATTATTTTACTTTATTGTCTATGCTTATAGCATAAAAATGACAAAACCTTTGGCGTCATTCTGCAAAAATGCCTAATTGTGGCCTTTTTAACATGCACATATTGTGCCTTTTCGAATATTACCTTTCATGTAGTGTGTAATATGGCTGTTTGTGAATGTAATAGGTCCCCGATAAAGGTACACGATAAATGGAGTCCCAAGAAAAGGAGCAATTCTGAACTGCCTGAAACAAGTCACCAGTAATTCCAGTCTTACTACCTCCTCAGATCTACGTAGGTTTGTAATAAATTTGCATAATGCCAGACTATGGTTCATTGTCTGACGGAAAACAATATCTACTTTGACCCTCAAACATTGTAGTTGTAGCTGAGGCCTAGAAGAGTTTGGTTCGTGTTGTCAACATGTTGAAATTCAGATACACTAATTGGAGTTTGGTTCCTGACATGGCCTGTAAGCGAAGAGGGGTTTAGATAGACTGAATCCTTGAGATGATGCTGCAATGTATATTATGAGAAAATGAAAGTGTTTTTTGACCTTGGATGCATGTAAACCTATTGTAGGAGTCTCCAAAACAAAATTGGGAGCCTTTAAAATAGCATAATAGGGGAACTTCAAAATAAAGTTTCATAAGGAACTTCATCATAAGGAATTGTGGTAATTATGCAGGAAAACTCACTCACCGCATACTGTGGAGAAGACTGCGATGGCTGACATGGTGATTGTGGATATGAGTGAATCTGAGGATGTAGTTGAGGATGGTTCTCCTCAACAGGGCTCACATCCTGCCTCATCACCCACACAGGCTCTGTGATCTTGTCAGGTGTGTAGGGTGAACGCACCGTCTTGGTCTTAACCTCCTCAATAGCTTCTCTAATATCCTTGATGGCCAAAGAGACAGCATCTCCTGTAGCTCTGCAAGACTCTGTTATTTGATCTTGGGCTGAAGTGAATGAATTACCAGGTCTTTCCACTACTTCAGCCTGCAAATCAGATGAAAGCTGAGTAGTTTCCGATGTCTCCTCTTGGGGGTGAACTTCCTGTGAAAGGCTAGTCGAGCTTGATGTTTTCCTGACCTGGGCTCTGCTTCTCCCTGAGCTTCCGGCTTCATCTCCTGACTGTTCATCATAGTAGTGCAGCCTGGAGCCCACTGAACTAAGCAGATCGATGTCTTCCTGTGGGTCGCACTGGTCATCACACTCATCCATGGTCAGGCTTTGGCTCCTCTCATACATCTGAGGCCCCTCAAGGGCTGGATTGGGATCTGTTAGGTTGCATTGGTATGATTCTGTCTGATATTCTGCTGAAGTCTCTTCAGGGTAAGAATCAGTGCAGGCTTCAGGACTAGAGTCTGAGAGATCATCTTGGTGGTCCTCAACATGGGACATGGGACTATCAATCCCTTTATCCTTGTTTGTACGAGCGCAACCGGTGTTAAAATTAGTAGGGTATGGATTTTGATCAGAGATGTAGCTTCGAAGAGTCTCGGGGAGGGTTCGTGGAGCCTGAAAAAAAGGTTTGTTCATCATTTGGTGCGGAGATGTGGCGAACGGTGGAACATCTACTCTTAGTGGACTGCTTCTTTTACTTTCAGGTCGACATTTTGGAACATAGTCTTGTTCATGAGTTTCTCTGGAATAGTCCTCTTCCTCTTTGTTCTCTTTCACCAATTCCTCTTCAACAAACTTTGATTCTCCACATTGAACCTTCTCTTCCAACTGTTCCATTAAAGACTCTGGCTGTTCTGGATCTATTTCACGATCAATCTGTGTATCAGATGAATGGGACAGATCTGGACTGTTTCCATCCAGTCTATCAGTGATTGGTTCATCCTGAGGAGATGGAGTCAGCAGTTCTTGAGAGGAATCTTCTGGAGATAATGCTTCTGAAGCTTGTTCTTTTGGAGGAGTTTTGACCATGTGTTGTTCTTCTTCTTCTTTGTGCTGTTGTCTGTATCTGTGCAGATGGAGTCTCTCTCCTCTCTGACGATGTCTTGACGCCCCCAGCTTGGACTGTTGGCCAGCTTTAGCTTCTGTATCTCCGCTCTCAGTCCGCCTGCGATGTGCTTGACCGGGAACATGCCGCCTACGGTGGCGTGGTGGAGCTTGGCTAGATGAAGATGGTTGCTGGTTGGCTGGTTGATGGTGATGATGGTGGTGGCCTTGGCTTTCTGCATCGGGATTGTGCAGCTGGCATGGCCTCCATCTTGGTCGACCTCCCTCTAGAAGAGTCCCATTTGGCTGCTTGCTGCGATGAGGGGGAGGACCTCTGAGACCTGCCTCCTCTGGCTCCTCCCTATGGCTCATGGCTCTGCCCACTCACTGCTCATTGTCTAGATGCTGCTGAACATCCTGAATGACACACAGAAATCATAGGTAGTAGAGGAGGAGTATATCCTACAATACAGGTGTGAAAACATGTTATATTGGAAGCAGATACTTTATCATGTCCAAAAAACATGTTAATACCATCAATGTAAATTATAAATGCGCTTAATGTCTAATCAAGCAATGTGGCTGTATAATGACACACTGCATGTTTGTGTTCCTGTGCAGAGACATGGTTTATGGCAGTGGCACTGTCACAGATGGCCTCACGGTAGGCAGCCGTCATGCTGCATACTCCACCAGTCCTGGAGTTCAGCAGATTCATCTGTCAAACCTCCCATAAAAACCCAAAGCCTGGGGATTTACCTCCCTATTTAAACAGAGATCTTCACTTTCACCATGCATGCAGCCTCTTTGTATTGTTTACAACTGAGAGCATGCATGCATACTAGGGTCACTCTGCAGTTCCTGTGACAGGTGGTGTCACTCACTTTTAGATGGCAAAAAAATCAAACTGCAATATTCACATAATTTTCAAATACATTTCTCCATCTTAAAAAAAAAGCATTCAGTTTGCTAGTGGTCACAGCCAATGTTTTTTTGTTTTGTTTTTTACATTGTAACATTATTTATTATAACTGTATAAGAAATGAGAAACAAAATATTGGTTTAACATACAGTAGATACAGTAAAGCACAGGAGGTTTAATGAACGATGATGTGAATCCCACTGTAATCGTAAAATCCTGTTATGTTACAAAAAACTTGACAGCTGTGGTTGCTAGATATTCATCGAAGAAAATAATGACAATATAGTGCACGACTGTATAAATAATTAACTCAATATCAATATAACTTAACAACTATCTTAATATACTGATGATAACCATATTAATAATACAGGTGGTAAAACAGAAAGTGATGAATTAAAGTTAATCAAAACCTATACGGCCTATTTATGAACCATATTATGGCTTATAAATAAGCAGTAAAATGCTATAAAGATTAACTAAACAATTTAACTTTGTAAAATAAAACACCATAATGTGCATTAAGTGATAAAAATAAAAACAAACTAACTTTTTATACAAAATATAATAAAATCTGATGCGTCACGCGGCGTCTGTTTATTTCACTGTATAGGCTGTTTTGTTAACAACGTTTTGTTAATATTTTAAAGTAGCTACATGTCTTGTTGGATGGACTGTCACTGCAGTATAGATTTTCAAATCTATAACGTAAATTATAACGTTGTTCATACAGGCTATTACATAAGATTACATATGTCCTGTTAACGTTAAATCGATAATATTTTTTCACTGTAGGCTATATTGGACAAAAGCCGGTATTATTGTGTTATTTTACCATTAACATTTAGCTTCTTATTCATCTTAATATCAAAGAAACACCTCTAAAGAAGTGCCTTTAAACCCAAATGTCACGTTTGTCGATGTGTTTATTGACTGCTGCAGTAACGGACAGGTGATACCGCTAACCATCTGGGAATTTCGTCGCTCCTAACATTATAAAATAAAGATCTTTTTCCAATTAAACATACAATAAAACACCAAAATAAGACTTAACGGTGTAATTTGAAAACTTTCCGTTGGTAATAAAAGTTAAAAGCGTGTTATTTGTTAAGGTAGCGGGCCTGCGCTGTGGCAAACGCATCTTCCCTCCCCAGTGAATGTATCCAGCAGGTGCAGCTCCTGTACGATCAAGTATCGTCAGAAAAACACGACATATAGCCGAACCCAAACATCTGTTTACAGAGTCATCCGTTACACGTACCTGTTATGAACACGAGCGATGAAGAAGAGCTTTTCGGCTTGCCTTCATCTTCGTCGGTTGTTCTTATCAACACACACTGGGATTAGGCGAGTGGAGCGGCGGATCTCAGACCCCTCCTTCAGCATACAGTGACATCAGAGCGGATTACACACCAGCAAACACCCTCCCTGCCCCCAAACCAGCCCGCAACAAATCGCACCATCTGTCTTGTGCTTTTGAGCACTTCCTCTACAGATATTGCTATTATGTTCGGATGTTACATTTTCATATTCGAACTCCGGACTGTAAGCGGATGTTCACATTAGCTCCATTACACTTGAAATTGCGAATTGAAAATACGCCCAATGGGAACACATCAATTTCGCAAAAACTCCCATATTGCAAAAACGTTTTTACGCTCGCATGAGGTGGTTTTTCAGGCAATTCGAAAAAAAAAATTCTTGCAAAACTGCAATGGAAATTTATTTTTTATTGCATTTAGACTAGCCTACATGTCGTTGATGTAAAGGTCACGTGATCATTCTGAATCCCCAATTCCTCTGTGTGTACTATACAAGTTATATAGTAATATAATATAACCTCCCAGGAACACATATTATGTGAGAATGCCGTTTGTGGACTACAGCTCAGCATTCAACACCATTGTGCCCTCCATACTTGACGTGAAACTCCGGGCTCTAGGCTTAAACGGCTTGTTATGCAGCTGGATCCTGGACTTCCTGTCAAACAGACGCCAGGTGGTCAGAATGGGCAGTAACATCTCCTCACCACTGACTCTCAACACTGGAGCCCCTCAGGGCTGTGTTCTCAGCCCACTCCTGTACTCCTTGTACACACATGACTGTGTGGCAATCCACAGCTCCAACACCATCATCAAGTTTGCTGACGATATGACGGTGGTAGGTCTTATCACTGACAATGATGAAACAGCCTACAGAGAGGAGGTGCACACTCTGACACGATGGTGTCAGGAGCACAACCTCTCCCTCAACGTCAGCAAGACCAAGGAGCTGGTGGTCGACTTCAGGAGGAATGAGAGAGAACACCGCCCCATCACCATCGATGGAGCACCGGTGGAGAGGGTCAGCAGCTTCAAGTTCCTCGGTGTCCACATCACAGAGGAACTCTCATGGTCCGTCCACACCGAGGCCGTTGTGAAGAAGGCTCATCAGCGCCTTTTCTTCCTGCGACGGCTGAGGAGGTTTGGAATGAACCGCCACATCCTCACACGCTTCTACACCTGCACTATAGAGAGCCTGCTGACTGGCTGCATCACCACCTGGTACGGCAACAGTACCGCCCGCAACCGCAAAGCCCTGCAAAGGGTAGTGCGCACGGCCAGCTGCATCATCGGAGGTGAGCTTCCCTCCCTCCAGGACATTTACGCCAGGCGGTGTGTGAAGAGAGCTCAGAGGATCATCAGAGACTCTAGCCACCCGAACCATGGGCTGTTCTCACTGCTGCCATCAGGCAGACGGTACCGCAGCATCAGAACACGCACCAGCCGACTCCAGAACAGCTTCTTCCCACAAGCAATCAGACTACTTAACTCTTGATGCATCAGTTCATAACACACACTGGACAGAATATCACTCAGCACAAACCACTGGAGATACACCCACATTATATACACATTTATTTATCATACAGCATCTATTGTACATTGGATCTCTACTGTGAATAATATTGTATACTGTACATTGTATATTATTACTATAGCTTAATGTATACTGTTATTGTTTAATGTATGTTTAGTGTATATTGTTTAAAGTATATGTATATTGTAAGTATGTGTATATTGTTTAAAGCTGTGAGAACTACACTCACATTGTGTAAATTATTTATTGTTTATTGTAGTGTATACTGTGCTGTGAGTAATTGTGTGCGCATCAGATGTGTAATCTGTTGTTGCTTAAATGTTGTACATGTCATGTCATGACTGCTATGTACCACCTAAGAATTTCACCTACTGTTGCACTTGTGCATATGGTAGAGTGACAATAAAGTGATTTTATTTGATTTGATTGAAACACCGCTCCTAAATATAGGCCTAAGGGTCATAAACACGCCTTCTCCTTCAATTAAAAATAATGGCCAGTGCAGTGATAAAAAAAAAAAAAAACGCTGTATTATTCATGCCAAGCCAGTAGATGGCGCTTTCATTTTGTAAAGAGAAACCGCTTGATATCTTGTTTGTGCGGACATTGGCTACAGTTCATAATAGTTTAAACATCACGCAGTGTGCACAATTCTATTTTTTAACATATAACAATACTTTTAATAAAATTATATATGTTTTTATTTTAAAAGACTATAATACTGTATGTTTACAATATAATACAAAATGTTGATTAGCATCACGTAATGTTTTAAAAAAAATAAATTCACAATATGTATGGAGGCATTTTGCAAAAGTGAATTTTATATATATTAAATAAAATATCATACATTTTAAAAATAAAATATATATACACAACTCACGAGGCAACATCCATTTAAGCGTGCGTGTTTATTTTAGTAGTTCCGTCAGTGAACAGCCGATTTTTTTTAAACTAATATTTATATGTATAACCATTATTAACAGAAACATTTAAATAGATTTCAGTTAATAATTGTTATATACATATAATGGTTATATACATATAAATATTAGTTAAAAAATAAATCGTTTTATATTTCTCCACAGAGGTGCGTCATATGCCGCTTTGCCTTGAAAGGTTTGTAAGTTAGGACATGAGCAGGGAAGTTTGGTCCTTCATCCTGCAGGATAGCCTGAATCCATTTCTGTCAAACTCCACCATCAACAGGGATGGAATGAAACGACAGATATAGATGCTTTTGGGAATAACAAGAACAGCCCGGTAAGCTACAATCACACTTGCTCATTGCTAGCGCCATTTGTTTACCTGTATCCCTGCCCGGCGAGGAAGAAGATTACCACGACGATTGCGTATTTCCGGTCGCAAATACGGAAGTTGTGAGAAAGGTCTATGTCTATGACGACCAGTGTTGCCAAGTCCGCGGTTTTCCCGCGGAATTGGGCTACTTCAACACTATTGCCGCGGGCTGTTTTTCATGTCCGCGGGTTGAAGCGACCACAATTATATGATATTTAGCCCCGGGAATGCCAATTTTAGTAGGCAACCATGCCAAAAAAACACACATTTAACCCCCAAATGCGATTTTTACTGGAGATGCCCCTCTGAAACGACATTGGGCTTGTTTTGGGCTAGTTTTGAGTAGCAATTGGGCGGGTTTTGTTGTGAAAACCTGGCAACCCTGATGACGACGCCGCTTTCACGATAACGGTATCGTTTTATCCAACAATCCAAAGTTTGTGCCTTTAAAAATCAAATGTCACGTTTGTCCATATGCTCATTTCATATCTCGTTTAATTTAAATCGATGAGACATTATATATGTAGCAATTATGACTTTAAAACTTGCAATTGCAACATTAAATCTTGCAATTCTGACTTTATAACACGCAATTACGATTTTCTATCTTGCAAATTCTGACTTTTTAACTCACAATTGTAACTTTATATCGCATACAGAATCAAACTTTGAAAGTTTCAGTTTTCAGGCCCCTAAAACACCCCTAAATGTATATGTTGTGATGTACATTAACCGGCCAAAGCGCCAAAAAAGTTTTCAGTTGAAAATGGTTTAGTGTAAAGGTCCCATTTCGTTTTTATTTCTTTTAGGGCTAGGTAGCCACAGTGAAATCTCATTGGTCCAAAATGTGAATGTGCAAATCTCACAATTATTTATAAATTGAGAAACAAATTTCACTGTTTACTTAAAATATATAAATTCTATTATTATATAGATTTTTATTTAAAATGTATGACTTTGTATAATTATTTCAATTAACCTAAAACACTAACAAAGGGATTCTTTTTTTTTTCTTCTATAAAAATAGGTAGGCCTATATATTTTTATAGTTATGTCACCATACATTTCATGCTTCAATTCATGTATGCTATTCTGGGAAAGCCTATAAATAATTGCTAGATGTCAGAAAGCAGCAGGCCATTTAGATCCTATGGGAACTCAAATCAATAAATGTTTGTATAAGGATTCACTCATTCACTGTATAACTGCATAGCAAATTTTGTTAATGAAATTAAATATGCAGTGGGTGGCACTAGTAAACAATCTTGGATAAAAATGTTACCAATTTAAAAAAAAACACAAAAACGGAATTGTTTTATGTCCAGTTGCGGAGCTAAACATTTTTCTTCAAATATAGTTGCTTTTATAGCTTCTACCGTTTTCACATGAGGATTCTGCTTTACATGTGGGACACAGATGAATTTGGTTTTATCATTTACTGTTTTGACCTTATCTGACCTCATGTTCAACTCTCACTGCAAAAGCAGTTGTCTGTTAGACACCTCATGTCTTGTCACGCAAACGTGTGTTTGCTGAAGCATTACTTCCTGTATCAACAATGTGTATGTAGCGGGAGGAACACAAAACCGGACCTAATTTGAAACAAATGTCAATTCTGAAATCAGTGATAGTGTATTCAGTTAATTCCCAGGACTCCCCAGAGGAACGTCTTGATGTGGTCAAGAAACCCACCCATCCAGCTGAGTTCAGATAACCCGAAATCCAGCCTCCTCTGGCTCTGTGTCACATTCTGAGGGCATTACATATTTGTATCATGTTACCAAACTGTGTCTGTGGACCGCATTGTATGACTTCAGCTTCTAATTATTTATGGTTTCTTTGGCCCGTAACACCCAACGGTGTGACTTCATCCTCTAATTGTAAAAGAGTGTGTGGAACGAGGAACATTGTTCCAAATTCAGTTCTTACCGATTTTAAAAACATAACCATTTTTGTCTAATTAAATCGCACAGAATTTAAAAACAAAGCATAGAATTAAGAAATAACCTAATACTGATTAAGTGTATGACATTTAAAAAAATATTTGTATTGTTTTTTTTCCCTTTTTCAGACATCCACATAATTATTTATATTTCAATAAAAAGAACATTTCAATTCCAATAATTCAGTGATTCATAATTAAACAGCCCAAAAAATGCATTTATTGTAAAATGTTAACTGTATGCTTCATCACATTTTCCAGTAGAATCTTTCCCTTAATTCGTTCCCTGCTTAGTGCTTTCATAACATGTCTCTGCCTTTTTGAAGAAAAAAAGTAAAAAATATCTAATAACAACACTGTAAAAAAAATTCAGGTCTCCAATTGAAAATTTTCTAGTGACCGATCACATCTAAATTTTTCCGTTGGCCAAATTGAATTTCTGTGAATTAATGCAATTTAATTCACAGCAATTCAATTTGGCCAGCTAAAAAAATTAGATGTGATCGGTCACTAGAACATTTTCAATTGGAGACCTGATTTTTTTTTACAGTGAATGTATAGATAAATTGTAGTTTAAAGTCACCATGAAATAAAAAAATGATTCTTATTTTGTATGGAATATTGCAGTATTCATTATAAATTATTTTTTGCAGTCATACATTTTAAAAAAAAAATGTATGTGCCTGGTAATCTTTATTCAGAATCACTTCTCTTCTCTGATGATGTGTTTACTGACATGAGGGCGGAGCCATCTGTCACTCACATGAAATCCACCAATAACAAACCACAACCATCTAATCAATTCCCCTTTAAAATATGTATAAGTGTATAAAATCAAGCCCCTAGGCATGCAGACTGCAAACATTTGTGAAAGAATGGGTCGCTCTCAGGAGTTCAGTGAATTCACGTGTGGTACTGTGATAGGTTGCCACCTGTGCAAGTCTATTCCTGAATTTTCCTCATTACTAAATATTCCACAGTCAACTATTAGTGGTATTATAACAAAAGTGGAAGCAATTGGGAACAACAGCAACTCAGCCACAAAGTGGTAGGCCACATAAAATCACAGAGTGGGGTCAGCGCATGCTGAGGTGCGCAGAAGTCACCAAATTTCTGCAGAGTCAAAAGCTACAGACCTCCAAACTTCGTGTGGCCTTCAGATTAGCTCAAGAGCAGTGCATAGAGAGCTTCATGGAATGGGTTTTCATGGCCGAGCAGCTGCAACCAAGCCTTACCAAGTGCAATGCAAAGCGTTGGATGCAGTGGTGTAAAGCACGCCGCCACTGGATTCTCGAGGAGTGGAAAGGTGTTCTCTGGAGTGACGAATCACGCTTCTCTGTCTGGCAATCCGATGAACAAGTCTGGGTTTGGCGGTTTCCAGGAGAACGTTACTTGCCTGACTGCATTGTGCCACGTGTAAACTTTGGTAGAGGGGGGATTATGGTGTGGGGGTTGTTTTTCAGGGGTTGGGCTTGGCCCCTTAGTTCCAGTGAAATTAACTCTTAATGCTTCAGCATACCAAGACATTTTGGACAATTTCATGCTCCCAACTTTGTGGAAACAGTTTGAGGATGGCCCTTCCTGTTCCAACATGACTGCGCGCCAGTGCACAAAGCAATGTCCATAAAGACATGAATGAGCGAGTTTGGTGTGGAGGAACTTGACTGGCCTCAACCCGATAGAACACCTTTGGGATGAATTAGAGTGGAGACTGCGAGCCAGGCCTTCTCGTCCAACATCAGTGCCTGACCTCACAAATATCCTTCTAGAAGAATGGTCAAAACTCTTCCCAGAAGAGTTGAAGCTGCAACTGGGTGGGCAAAGATGCAAAGAGTGGGCCAATTCCATATTAAACCCTACGGAAAAAGAACGGGATGTCATTAAAGTTCATGTGTATGTAGAGGCAGGCGTGCCAATACGTTTGGCAATATAATAGGCTTTCATTTGGTGTCAAGCAGACAGAATATCTTTGTCTCATAAGAACACAGAACGGAAGTTGTGGAAGTCCTGAGTCTTTTCTTCCCTATTGTGACATATAGCAGAGTGAAATGGCTTCTGGAACAAGAACAAATGTAGGGTGGGACTTGATTTTGTTCATGTGGAATTGATTGGATGATTGTGGTTTGCTATTGGTGGATCTCCTGTGATTGACTGGTTGCCCCACCCTCGCAGTAAACACATCATCAGAGAAGAGATGCTGTAAGAGGGAGAGGAAGTCATTTTGCACAGATAAACCATTTATAACAAATACTGCAATATTTCATTAAAAAGTTTATTTCATGGTGACATTAAATACAGTGCAGATGTGCAGATGTCATCAACAAATGTTTCATAACAGTTCTTACTGGATTTTTTCCTGAATAACATGAGAAGAGAGAGATATGTTGGCGCTACATATGGCACAGTACCATAGGGGAATTAAAGAAAGAAAACAAAGATCTGCTCCATATGGATCTGATCTAAATATCCATGTGATATGATATGAAAGTGTGTTTTGAGGTGAAGCGGTCAGCAGCTCTGAGGTAAGGGAAGAGAACCTCTGAATCTGGTCAACATTACTGAAACACTCTTCCTCCTTCCCTCCCCTTTTCTTCTCCTGCAGCCAGACAGAAGGATCACATCTGAGCTTCGGTTATACGCTGCCAGCTTGAAAGACGGACAGGATGAGAGAGTGAAGTCTAGATCTCTCTAGTTCTCTTGTGCTGAAACAGGTCTTACTTCATCTTTGCAGGACAAAACGTAGGAGAGAAGATGCTTTCTTTCTACGTTCTGAGCTTGATTGGTGAGGACTCAATGCAGAGAAGTTGTCTGTGTCCAACATTGTACATGCATAAGTGTGTTTGTGCTCTTTTCTGCAGTGACAGCTAAAGCAGAGCTTTTGCCAGGCTCCTGTAGCTTTCAGGAGAGCACGTGTGACTATATGCCTGACCCAGCCTTTCTCAGCTGGACCCTCAACCCGTCTGGTGAGTTTCAGCAGCTTGTGAATGATTGCAGTGCATTTTGATGTAAAGTTCACCATTACATGAATGGATGATATCTGAATTTTTATGTTTGTCAATGACATGATGATATTTTTTTTAGCATATCTAAGCTATTAAAAATACTGTACATAAAAAAAATGAAATCATAAAATTTCTGTTAATATCTTGAAAATGTTTTTTAATTTAATTTTAATGTAGAAGAAGAGACATTTTGAAAAGAAAATGTTATTGAGCAGTTTAGCATTATCATTATCATAGAAAAAACTAAATAGGCAGTTATGGTATCATTTCATAAACATTTGAAAAACATATGACAAGGAAAGAGTTCAGATTAATGTCACTTGTTATTAATTAATAATTTATGATATTTGTAAAACATACTTTGACATGAGATGGGAGGAAAAATTATGTTAATGCTTTTGTTTTCTCTTGCAAAAGTTTTGCGTTCCCCGAAGAAACTTTGCGTTCACTTGCAAAACTTTTGTGTTTCTCGGCAGAATGCAAACATTTTACGAGTGAACGCAAAAGACTTGACAAATAATTTCTCCTCCCATCTTATATATTTTTCCTCACCATGTCCCGTTAGAGACTATATAGTTTGATTACATTTTGTACATAAAACAAAATGCTTGAAAAGTTTTCAAAACCAGATGAAACCATCCTGAATACAAACATTACATTTCTAAGCACTTGCCATGTATATTCACAAACAGAATGAAATATAAGCTATAAAAATTCTTCCATTGTTTTCTTTCATTCATCCAACACAAAAAAAATAAACTAAGATTATCAAAATAGTGCATGAGTCACTATGAACTGATGCTGTGTGAAAAAGAACTGCATAAAGATTATTAAAAATATTTCCTTTTCTCTTGTCCAAGACACACAATCACATTTTATCCCAGGGATGAAGAAGGTGGGTGAAGTAGACTCAAATTTAACTTGATTATTAACAAATAATGCAATAACAGCTAACACCAATGCCACGCACAAACAATACCGGACAATGACTTTGAGAAACAAAGGAACTTAATGCTGCCTTCATGTGCTATCGGAAATGTCCAACTTCCCACTTCTGAAGTCGTGATAACGAGCTCATCGCATTCAAATTTTGACTTGAGAGGGCGTTCATGTCCAATTTTTTAACAGGAGACTAGGGCTGCATCCGAAAACCTAGGCAGCTGACTTTTTGCCTCGCTACCTTATCAGACAATGACTAGTAAGGCAGCGTTTGTGCATGTAGACTTCTGAGGCAGCGTAACAGTTTTATGATCTACAGCAAAATAGAGAGAGCTCTGGTGAGAACTAAACAAATATTTAATTACCATATTAGTAATTTCTCGCTAGAAATGACATCAGAAGTGGAAAATGTTGGTGAAATAAAAACTTACATTAACACACAAACTGACCAGCAAACGCAACTTTCGGACGCCATCTTTTTTTTCCAGCTCAACTGTCACAAAAATGGAAAGCACAGGATCGTGAGATATCAAAGGCAGCGAAGGATATGCCTTCAAAACTCATTCAGATGAAGGTCACAGGAGACAGGAAGTAAAGTTAACATTAGATTCGGACGTGCCTTGATGCCTTCCTACCTTGAAATGTGTCCTCCGAAGGCAGCTTTTTCCAGGTTTCGGATGCAGCCTATAGTATTTACGACAATTGGCTTTATGCCCAGCTGCACTACTTCCTGAACTTCAGCCAGCTCCTTTGTTTCCTGTCTGCCATTATTGGACAAACTGATTAATCCAGGTGTGTCTGATTATTTTTGTTGTGACTACAGAGGTCAGGCACACCTGGATTAATAAGTTTGTCCAATAATGACAGACAGGAAACAAAGGAGCTGGCTGAAGTTCAGGAAGTAGTGCAGCTGTGCATAAAGCCAATTCCGATAGCATGAAGGCAGCATACATACACAAGGTGACGAACTTTATTACAAACAGGTGTGCTCGTTTAAATTAATATTCATGACAACTGATAGAGTTGACTAGGCTCCAAATTCCCCATATCTCAATCCAATCGAGCATATATGGGATGTGCTGAACAAACAAGTTCGATCCATGAAAGCCCCAACTCACAACTTATAGGACTTAAAGGATCTGCGGCTAACATCTTGGAGCCAGATACCACAGCACACCTTCAGGGGTCTAGTGGAGTCCATGCCTCGACGGGTCAGGTCTGTTTTGGCAGCAAAAGTGGGACCAACACAATATTAGGTCATAATGTTATGCCTGATTGGTATATATATTGTTTCTTGGACACTCTTCACACGTCACTCTTTGTCAGTTGTCATAGGATTTTTATGATTTATCACTATGTCATTCCAAACCTGTAGGCTATGCTATTTTTTGGAAGAGAAAAGGAGAATATTTTTAAGAATCTTTATGCAGCTCTTTTCCAAACAACACCAGGTCATAGTGACTCCTGCACTGTTTTGCAAATCTTTGAAAGCGGGGATATATATATATATATATATATATATATATATATATATATATATATATATATATATATATATATATATATATATATATATATATATATATATATATATATATATATATATATATATATATATAATATATAGCGGGTTATATAAAAATATAATTTTTTTAAATTATTTTTTATAATAAAAACTAAATTCTCCTTTTGTGTTAGATTAATGGAACCAATCAAACCAGTTTGGAATGACTTGAGAATGAGCAAAATGAGCAAAAAAAAAAGAATTGTATTTTTTGGGTAAACTACCCCTTTAAGGCCACTTTTAGGCTTGTGTAAAGCAGTGTTTCACATAGGTTATTCCCAATAGAGGTTGACACTGTTTGAAGCCCTACAGAATATGAAGTATTAAGTAAAAATCCAAGCATGGATTTCAAGGTTAAAAAAACATGTTAACTTCATGCATTGGAAGCCCAAAAAAGTGAAGAAAACGTGTTTAGTGAGACTCACATCTGGATGCCATTGCTTCAACATTTACGGCATCTGGAGATAGTGAAATAGCACATTATTGGATTGAATTGTTGTGTATTTATACGTGGCATGAATCACTAGCCCACTGGATAATTTGCTTTTGATTAAAGCAAAGGAAATTAAGAAAATATGTAAGGCTTGAATACAAATGTGGAGACAACAGAAGCCCACTCCCGACATGTGATGCTTGATGGATGTTTTCGAACATTTCAGCCATGTAATAATAGTTGAACTTTGGTTGATAAGTGGACTGTCACGACTCACTGCTAAAAACACGTTTTGCTTTCCCAGCTGTTTGCACAAACTCTTGGCATGAATGTTGTTTTCCTTTGGCTTCACTCAGGACACTTCATCACAGTGGACCAGGAGGACCAGGGAAAGGCGGTTCTTTTGGGTCCAGATGTGGACCAACAGGACTGGAGCTGTTTCAGGATGGTCTATCAGGTCACAGGCAGCGCTTCCCTGCAGGTGCAGAAGCGCACAGACGGAGAGAGTTTCGATCAGGTGCTCTGGACGGCCCAAAGCCCGTCTGACAGCTGGCTCATCGCCAGCATTGACCTTCAGAACTCTACCAAACCATTTAAGGTGAGAGCTATTTATTTTATACACAGCTAACAAGGAACATTCTGGCGAGGTTCTCTCAAAGTTATGAACAAACGTTCTAGTATTGTTAATAGAATGTTCGTTAAAAGTTATCTGGGATTTAATAATGTTCTCAAAACATAAAATGTATGCATCGATCATGGAACTTTTTTTTCCCTGTAAAATTTTAGTTGGATGTTCATCTAACATTTTTAAATGTTTCTACTGATTTCAGAATGTTCAGAGAACATTTAAAAGTAACATTCCCATGTTTGCAAAATGATAATGTAATTAACGTAATAGAACATTCCGAAATAGCGTTTCATAACTTCGTTCACATTTACATAACGTTCTAAGAACATATGCTTGTTAGCTGGGTATACTAGATTTGCTGATGTATGTAATATTGTCATATGAGAATAATGACAAGTTCCCTCCACGTTTGTAGATTGTCATTGAAGGCAAACTAGGAGACGAAGAAGGCAGCAGTGTGTCCATCTTTGAGATAAAGATCTCTGACACATTTTGTATAGGTTAGTGCTCTTTTAACTTGGGTAAACAGCATGTTAGAATCCACCCAGAACAGCCCAGCCACCTTTCACTATTCACTTTGTTTGTTTCTTTGTAACATTAATAATGTCATGCCAAAATCAGGGCCAACCACATCAAAATAACTATTAACCACTGAAAAAAAGATGCTGTTCTTTCTAAACTATGTTTTGATGTCTATTCCTAGGGCACATCCATGTGCACATTCCTGAGGCAAAAGAAAATCTTTTAAATGAACCCAGATTTCTGTTGCTCAGTTCTTATGTTAGTCAGAATTGTAGTGTTGGGTCCGAGTCCACCTTTGTCGAGTTTGAGTCAAGTCCAAGTCTTAAAAAAGGGGCCGAGTTCTTATCGGTCGAGTCCGTCCGAGTCCAGAGTGTAATTAAATTGAAAAAAGATTTGAAATTGCTATTGTAAATTTTTATCTTCTATTAATACTTTAAACTTTCAACCCATTAAACCAATGGCAATATAAAATTTAACAAAAAATACCACTATTACATCTAGCCATTGCCATTTAACATTTTTATTTTGTCAACAGATCAACTAGTTTCCAATCAAAAATGGTTTCAAACAATAAAATAGACATAGATTTATGTAGAACTTGTATTATTACAAGTGCAAAAAAAAACACAAATTGGGGTCAGTAAGATTGAATTAACCTGTTTTATTGTATTTCAATTATTTAATGCCTCTGGTATCACCAAATGCTAATGTTTAGGGGTGGGCGATACTAAAATCTTATTTCACGATAATGATATATTTTCTCAAGTAGGATTATTCAAGTAAGAATAAATACTATAGAAATTGAATAAAACAATTAAATGTATAATAAAACAAACTTCACTGTATTACATGTACAGTGATTCTTATTACATTTACTAAAGTTAGTCAGGAGTGAGTGAGTGAGTGAGTGAGTGAGTGAGTGAGTGAGTGAGTGAGTGAGTGAGTGAGTGAGTGAGTGAGTGAGTGAGTGAGTGAGTAAGTGATTTTCTCTTTGTCTTTTGTTGTTTTATTAACATTAAAGGGATAGTTCACTCAAACATTTTTATTCTGTCATCGATTACTCACGCCCAAGTTGTTTTACACCTAAATAATGTTCTTTCTTCTGTTGGACATAAAATATTTTTTGGGAGAATGTCGGAAACCAACCAGCTGGTCCCATTGTAGGAAATAATAATATGGATGTCAATGGCTACCATCAGCTGTCTGGTATTCAACTGTTTATGTTCAACAGAAGAAATTAATACAGGTTTGGAACAGGTTTGGAACAAAATTAGAGTGAGTAAATAATAACATTATTTTAGAGGTGAACTGTCCCTTTAAGGACAAGCGGCAGCGTGTTCACTAGGCTGCGCTGCTGTCAATTTAAGACCTCTACACATCTAATATACAGACACAGACATAACTGACTGTGTTTATGTTAACCGTGTGTGTATTTGACAGTATTAGTGCAGTAAGACTACTTAGTCAAGTAATCACGTGCAGGCCCGGTGTCCTGACATTTCATCCTACCCGTCAGGTTGTCCTACCAGGGCTTACTGCGCATGCCCACATCAATATTTTTATATTTACATTTTGGGTAGGTTTAGGGGTAGGTATGGATATTAATGAATATTAATAAAGCAAATCACATTAATATGATTCTGGTAGCACAATCTGATAGGTAGCATTTTACATCCATATTTAATATTTATTTATTTAAAATATTTACATAGTTTTAAGGGTAGGTTCAGGGTAGGGGTAGGTATGGATATTAATAAAGCCTCAAATCAGATGAACATGATACTGGTAGCACAATCTGTGACAGGCAGCATTGTTTGCTGTCGAATTGTGTTACCTACTGTTTTAATGGGAGGTAGCAAAATGTGACAAGGTAGGACAAATCGACAGAACACCGGCCCATGGCATAGGCGGAATAGGCAAATGCTAGGGGCGCCACTCATCCATAGGGGCACCAAAATGTATTACTGATACAATTTTATTCATATTAATTTGAAATATTACCAAATAAAGCGCAAAAAAACTTAACTAAGTCCCCCGCATCTTCCCAGTCCGCCTCATCAATCTCCCCCGCCTAGCTTGAAGTGCGTCCGAAATATAACGCGTGATCAGTTTAACTTTGGGAATTTGTTGTGTCGCGTCACCTCCCGCCGCATCTAATATAGACAGGATTGCTTTGATTTTTTAGGGTGCTTGGCCGCTCGCTCCAGGTGTAGACACGGTGAAAGTTGCCTGATAATTTATGACGGATGGCCGAATTGTAGTGTCATAAAAAACAGAAGCCCTCTGATGCAGGGAAGATAAGGGAAACACTGCACAAATGCTCTTCTTATTTAGTATTTTTGTCTTGTTTCTAGTCTAAATATCTAAAAATTCTTAAACCAAGATGCATTTACTAGATAAGTAAAATTATATTTTTTCTTAAGTGAGTTTATGCTTAAAACAAGCTAAACTATCTGCCAATGGGGTGAGAAAAATAATCTTGTTTCTGATTGAAATCTTGTTTCTTGTTTCTGTCCCAAACAGAATTTTTCTCACCCCATTTGGCAGATAATTGTGCTAGTTTTAAGCTAAAACTTACTTCATTTTGATTTTTCCCCCCAGAAAACAAGGGAAAAATTATCTAATGTCATTTTACTAGTAAATACATCTTGATTTAAGAATTTTTTGATGTTTGGACTGGACACAAGAAAAAATTACTTAATAAGAAGAGCATTTTTTGCAGTGTAAAGACAGAGGTAAAGTGATGTAATGAATGAACAGTTTATTTATTTGCATAGTAGTAAAATACTAATGTACGCTAATTAATTCCAGTTTTAGTTTAAACCATATGCAAGCAGCTGTTCTGGGTTCTCCAGTGGCCACAGACAGTGGATTTTGTCAAAAAGAATCATATCTGTTTTTTAAACGCATGTAATATCACTTTTTTAATAGCCTAATGTTTTTACTCTACAGTTGTGCAGTTTTAAGGGGACATATGGACATTTTAAAATGTATTTGGCGAAATTAGTAATGATATTTATATATTACTTGATATGATATATTATATATACAGGTTAATTTAAAATAGCAACATTTTATGTAAATTTCACATTAAATATCTACATTTCTCAGTTTAATTCATGGTGAAAACATGAATGTGCATATTAGTGGAAGTTTGCTACCATACTGGAAAACAAACACTTTTGATAGTTCTCAATAGTTGTGCATGAATGCAAGATGCAGTTACTTGTTTTTTGTGTTTAGGCTGTAATGTGGCGTAGGTGCTATTTTTGTATAGTTTAACTATCATCAGCCTTTTAAAAAAATTAAATAATAATAATATCATGAACATAATGACGGGGTAGAATGGACTGGACATCATATAAAACAATAAAAATTAAAAAACATCAATGCATTAAAAAAATAAAACAGTACCAGTGTTTCCGCAACTTAGACTGAAAACATGTAGTGCTAAACCTTGATAGAAGGGGCACCAAGTAAAATCTTGCCTAGGGCATCAAATTGGTCAGGGCCGGCCCTGATCACGTGTGTTTGACAGACTTTTAGTGCGCGCGCTCAGCGCATGTTAACAGTGAATAAGCACGCAAATGAAACGTTTAACCAGCAAGGCTTTAAAACGCATGCAAATAATGAACTTTGGTGATTGTGAATAACTATAGTGTTCCGTGAGTAGGCCTCTGACACCAGCATTGCAAGCGTGGCTAAACACCCAATATCGCCATATCACCCAGCCCTAAGTTATTTGGATTTACGTTGGTATTAAAGCAGCACTAGGTAACTTTTCAACCTTCATAATATATTTTCAAGACTCTTGTGATGATACATCGACTTATAATAGGTTCCGACCGCAGTAGTGTACTGCGCTATCATAGTTGTCATGTCAACAAATGCACGTGCGATGCATGTAGGATGACAGAGTTTACGACAGTAGTAGAGGACAATACTGTTTCCCATCTGTAGGGGGACCCCGAGAGCAAAACCTACCTAGTGCTGCTTTAAAAGTTATAATAAGCAACTTACATTTCTCTAGGGTCTCTTTGAACATGTCGGTAGAAAGTCGTGCCAGACACATCAGTAAGATGTGATTTGCAATCCGCAGAGTGCTTCTTTTCACTGGATTTCTTGCAAATAAATTCTTCTTATCTTAAATTTATGCCGATTTTGTTGTTACACATGACGCGGACTCGACTGCACTCGGGATTTTTTCCGAGTCCAAAATGTCCAAGTCCGTGTCAAGTCCGAGTACAAATTCACCCGAGTGCGTGACAAGTCCGAGTTCATTCAAAATTGGACTAGAGTCCGAGTCCGAGTCCAAGTTCGAGTACCCCAACTTTACAGAATTGTACCCAAATGTTATTATCCTTTAAAGGTTTTCTGAGCTAGAGGGCTTCAAATCTAGTTAATTTTATTTTCATGCAAGATAATTACTCCTTTTCCTGGTCATGTGACCCCAAAGATTGTGACTTTGAAGAAGCTCACCTGTGTGGATACACAAACCAGTGGAACAGACATATGAACTGGCGTGTGGGAAGATCAGATGATGGTACACTGACAGATGAAACAGGTTTGTCTGCTTTATCACATATGATATGAAAAAAGATTTAGCGTAACATCTTATGCAATATAAAAACATTATAAAATATGGAAAATGTTCTATAATTTTTTTGTTATAATCTTGAATACATTTTTTTTTTAAATAAATATGTATACATACAAATCATATACAGATTTTTAAAATAAATAGTCTCATGTATAAATCATAAACTGTTTATGATTTGTATAATAATATACCTTTATAATGAAAACAATATATATAGCCTAGTAATCTTATACAACATTTAATTTTATACATACGGGTATTCTATGATACGATTATCTACAAAAAAGTGTCTTTTATAAGTTGTGTAATTGTACACAATACAAAAAAAAAATTCATATTCAGAAAAGTTGTCATATAATCGTAAACGATTTGGAAAATATAAAAATCTATCTTTTTTATATTATAATCATGTACAATAGAAAATGTGTAAATTCTGAAATTCAGAAAATTGTATAACAGCTTTTTAGCATAGAATTTCTCCAATAACATGTATAATATAAAACAAATATATCATATAATACCAAAAAAATATACATTTGATATGTATTTAATTTAAAACATATTCTATGATTTACAAAAAATATATATAAATAAATAAAAGTGATATTTTAATACAGAAAAGGTTTAAGGTATTGTGTTATGTGATTTGAATTTTTGAGTTTTCTTGTATAATATTATACACACTAAAATGATCTAAAACATTTTTATCTTATGATCTTTATAACAAACAAAAAAAATGATATACAAAATGTTGTATCTTATACAATGCATAATGTTGTATCGTATAATCTTATACATATGACAGCATTATACAGCCAGTCAGTTTTGGGCAAATACATGAAAGACCCACTTCCTGTTACACTCTCTGACATCCTGTTACAGTAAAATATAGATTTTTCTCATACCAAGAATCTGTCAGTCATGCACTTTTATTAATTTACACAGGTCAGTACATGTATGTGGACTCTACTGACACTAAAAGCTTCCAAGAGGTGGCCAAGCTGGTGTCTCCGATGACCACACTGCCCATGTCGGGCTGCTTGAGCTTCCAGTACCAGCAGAATCATACTGGGGACCATCTGTTCTCCCTTTTCAGCAGGGATCAAGCTGGACAATATCAGGAACTATGGCGAGCCGATCTACCTGAAAACAACCATGTGAACTGGATTCCAGAAGACAGGGTCTGGATACCTGTACAAGTAGACCTGAAAGCTCCATATCCTATCGAGGTAAGGACTGATAAACCTTACATAACACATCAAAATAAAAATAACTCTGACTGGCTGTTTCACATACCAGGCAAACAGTCTCTTCCTGTATAAAAGTTCTAGGTCAGAATAAACTGCCAAATATGCATCAGACTTGTTTAGTCAAAAACCTAAGAAATAAAAGTGCATGTGTTGTTTTATTGATGCTGTACCTGAAGGATGTCAACAGAAAAAAAGAATATGGGTTTTGAAGAAAATACCCAGCTAACAAAAATACTAAAATATGTTCTAAGAATGTTTTGCTAACCATCCCATTAATCATTATTTCTGAATGTTTTTTAAAAGTTCAAATCGTTAAGGGAACATTCCACTTAATCATTTTGAAATGTTCTCTAGACAAGTACCAACGTTTAAAAACATTAGACTAACGTCCAACTAAAAAAATTACTAAGTATAAACAACATCTTGTGGTAACATTTTGAGAACATTATTAAAGACCAGATAACTCTGAATGTTCTATTAATGTAACTGGATGAACATTGGTTCAAAACTTTAAGAGGACGTTATCCAAAGTTCTGATAATGTTTCCTGTTAGCCTGGTAGTTTTCAGTGTGCAGTTCCTGAATTTTCTGCTTAACATGTTGCATCCAGATGTCAAAGTATGCTGTTACCCTTTTATCATTTTGTTTCTTTTTTCGGATCAGTGTTTGATAATGATTCCCACATTAAATTACTTATATTAAGGTACAAACAAGATGTTTGTAATAAAGTATATATTAGGGCGGTCAACTAAGAATAAAAATGTAAGCAAATTATTTTGATTATATACCAAATGATAAATTAAATTAATTGCAAAAATAAATTGCATCTATTTGTTGAGAACAGCCTTAAATGAATCACTATATTTTAAGTGTGTTTTAAGACATGAAATTAAATGCAATTAGACTTTATATTTAGTTATAAATCATTTACTGATTTAATTGTTGAACATAATAATTAATCTCACTACAGTACATGTCAAACTGACAGCCCTAGCCTCTGTGTATAGTGGGGAGAACAAGTATTTGATACACTGCTGATTTTGCAGGTTTGCCACTTACAAAGCATGTAGAAGTCTGTAATTTTATCATAGGTACACTTCAACTGTGAGTGATGGAATCTAAAACAAAAATCCAGAAAATTACATTGTATGATTTTTCAATAATTAATTTGCATTTTATTGCATGACATAAGTATTTGATACATCAGAAAAGCAGAATTTAATATTTGGTACAGAAACCTTTGTTTGCAATTACAGAGATCATACGTTTTCCTGTAGCTCTTGACCAGGTTTGCACACACTGCAGCAGGGATTTTGGCCCACTCCTCCATACAGATCTTCTCCAGATCCTTCAGGTTTCGGGGCTGTCGTTGGGCAATACGGACTTTCAGCTCCCTCCAAAGATTTTCTATTGGATTCAGGTCTGGAGACTGGCTAGGCCACTCCAGGACCTTGAGATGCTTCTTACGGAGCAACTCCTTAGTTGCCCTGGCTGTGTGTTTCGGGTCGTTGTCATGCTGGAAGACCCAGCCACGACCCATCTTCAATGCTCTTACTGAGGGAAGGAGGTTGTTGGCCAAGATCTCACGAAACATGGCCCCGGTCATCCTCTCCTCAATATGGTGCAGTCGTCCTGTCAGTTGTTGCCTTCTCACCAAGCTGCTATTGTCCTGTAGCCCATCCCAGCCTTGTGAAGGTCTACAATTCTATCTCTATTCTACAATTCTAATTCTATTCTATTCTGATGTCCATACACAGCTCTCTGGTCTTGGCCATTGTGGAGAGGTTGGAGTCTGTTTGATTGAGTGTGTGGACAGGTGTCTTTTATACAGGTAACGAGTTCAAACAGGTGCAGTTAATACAGGAAATGAGTGGAGAACAGGAGGGCTTCTTAAAGAAAAACAGGTCTGTGAGAGCCGGGATTCTTACTAGTTGGTAGGGGATCAAATACTTATGTTATGCAATAAAATGCAAATTAATTATTTAAAAATCATACAATGAGATTTTATGGATTTTTGTTTTAGATTCCGTCTCTCACAGTTGACGTGTACCAATGATAACAATTACAGACTTCTACATGCTTTGTAAGTGGGCAAACCTGCAAAATCGGCAGTGTATCAAATACTTGTTCTCCCCACTGTATGTGTTTGTGTGTGTGTGTGTGTGTGTGTGTGTGTGTGTGTGTGTGTGTGTGTATCTTACCAGTTGGTGTTTGAGGTGGCGTTCAACAGTCCTCATGGAGGATATGTGGTTCTTGATGATATTTCCTTCTCTCCAGAGTTCTGTAATGAAGGCACAGGTATGTTTGAACACGGTAGCACAATTCCATAAAAATACCAATTTGTACGTGACCACTTAAAAATGTGTTTTCACAGAGCCAACGTTTGATCCATCTATTGCAAACTGTGACTTTGAGTCAGGATATTGTCAGTATGTCCAGACACTGATGGGTAGTTCACTGTGGAAGAGAGTGTCTGTCAGGCCCAACATCTACAGCGCTGGAGACCATACGACAGGAGCAGGTACAGCTGCATATAATATACACTACCGGTCAAAGTTTGGGGTCAGCCTTAGTGAGGATTAGAGACTTTAAAAAAAAATATATATAAAAATCTTACAGACCCCAAACTTTTGAACGATAATGTACACTCACCTAAAGGATTATTAGGAACACCTGTTCAATTTCTCATTAATGCAATTATCTAATCAACCAATCACATGGCAGTTGCTTCAATGCATTTAGGGGTGTGGTCCTGGTCAAGACAATCTCCTGAACTTCAAACTGAATGTCAGAATGGGAAAGAAAGGTGATTTAAGCAATTTTGAGCGTGGCATGGTTGTTGGTGCCAGACGGGCCGGTCTGAGTATATCACAATCTGCTCAGTTACTGGGATTTTCACACATAACCATTTCTAGGGTTTACAAAGAATGGTGTGAAAAGGGAAAAACATCCAGCATGCGGCAGTCCTGTGGGCGAAAATGCCTTGTTGATGCTAGAGGTCAGAGGAGAATGGGCCGACTGATTCAAGCTGATAGAAGAGCAACTTTGACTGAAATAACCAATCGTTACAACCGAGGTATGCAGCAAAGCATTTGTGAAGCCACAACAAGCACAACCTTGAGGCGGATGGGCTACAACAGCAGAAGACCCCACCGGGTACCACTCATCTCCACTACAAATAGGAAAAAGAGGCTACAATTGGCATGAGCTCACCAAAATTGGACAGTTGAAGACTGGAAAAATGTTGCCTGGTCTGATGAGTCTCGATTTCTGTTGAGACATTCAGATGGTAGAGTCAGAATTTGGCGTAAACAGAATGAGAACATGGATCCATCATGCCTTGTTACCACTGTGCAGGCTGGTGGTGGTGTAATGGTGTGGGGGATGTTTTCTTGGCACACTTTAGGCCCCTTAGTGCCAATTGGGCATAGTTTAAATGCCACGGCCAACCTGAGCATTGTTTCTTGTTCCATGTCCATCCCTTTATGACCACCATGTACTCATCCTCTGATGGCTACTTCCAGCAGGATAATGCACCATGTCACAAAGCTCGAATCATTTCAAATTGGTTTCTTGAACATGACAATGAGTTCACTGTACTAAAATGGCCCCCACAGTCACCAGATCTCAACCCAATAGAGCATCTTTGGGATGTGTTGGAACGGGAGCTTCGTGCCCTGGATGTGCATCCCACAAATCTCCATCAACTGCAAGATGCTATCCTATCAATATGGGCCAACATTTCTAAAGAATGCTTTCAGCACCTTGTTGAATCCACGCCACGTAGAATTAAGGCAGTTCTGAAGGCGAAAGGGGGTCAAACACTGTATTAGTTCCTAATAATCCTTTAGGTGAGTGTATATCAAATACATTACTGATTAAAAAATTGTTAAAGCCTGAAAGGGCTAAAAATTGTTGTTCTTTCTGAACAGGATCCTTTTTGTTGGCAAATTCACGCTTCAGTTTACAGTCTGGATACATCAGCCGTTTGTTTGGGCCACCAATGCCAGGGAATCAGAAATACTGTCTGAAGTTCTTCTATTCCCTGCGAGGTCTTAGTGGAACAGATCAAGTCCTGTCAGCATATCTGTTTTACAGTGATGGTACAAAACAAGAACAAATATGGAGCCAGAATGAGAAGATAAGAAATGTTTGGATTGCAGTTGAACTAACCATTCAAAGTCAGAAGAATACTCAGGTAAGATAAGTCTTCAGTTCACCTCTCTTGCTATTGCTTGTCTACTTGCTATGTATATTTTTAAAAACTGTGTCCTATATTAGCATATAAATGCTAGCTGTGAAAGCTATGGACTACAAACTGCGCTAAAGTCAGTAAAAACACTTTTCCCACCAATTCAAACATAATTGTCCATGAGACTTGCAAGACATCAGTCTTTGAAGCTGGTGTCATGACAAACACAGATTGGTCGATGGGTGTCTCTTGTGAAAAACAAGTGCACTTCATTTTATTGAATGTGCACTTGTAGGGTACGTCAAATCTTAAATATATACAAGATATAAAGAGATTTCAACTAACAATTTGTGATGCAAACACTACACATTAACATAGATGTTGACAACACTGAACAATGAATCTGAAATCGCCCCTAAACCCTCAATTACTATTCCCTACGATTGTCCAGTATTACAGTTCCCTTGAAGGAGTGAATGAAAACGAGTGAGTGAATCTGGACAGCCGTTGAGTGTACATCGGCTGTACACTCGTTATTGCAAGTGCACACGATAACGTCCACTGGTTTCAGAGACCACTACAAATGGCTGTCCCCTCAAATAATGTCCTATTTGAGGGTATAGGTGGCAATTTCGTATTTAGCCAATGAATAGAAAGAACTGAGGGCATAAATACACACGGAATGACAATCAACAGAACAAGGAACAGGTGCAAAACTCAATAAGGAGCCTTTGTAAAAGCCATGCAAACAAGGAACGAGAACTTAGGCAAACAGAAACTTGGAAATTGAAACTAAACTGAACATAACATAACACCCCCCTTCCGGAATGTGCATCCTCATGCTGTAACATGTAATAACAGAAGAGGAGGACGAGGGGCAGGTGAAGACAGATGAGACCCAGGAGGAGCTGGCAAAGGCAAACATCATGGAAGAGACAACAGAGGGAGGAGATGACTGAGGAAGGAGCAAGAGTGATTCACAGAGAAGAGTCAGGATGAAGGCCCACAGCAGAACCGATGGAGGGAGGAGCCAGGAACCTGACAGAGAGAGGTGGACTCCCAGGCAGAGAAGGCCTTGAGGGCCAAGGAGGATTTGCAGGCACGTGTGACCAAGGCTTGGCATACCGTAGTGGAGCCGGTGGGGCCGAGTACAATGTTTAAACCAGAGGGAAGGAAGAGCCCAGCAGAGCCAGAGGGGTGGAGGGTCTAAGAGCAGCTGGAGACCTAGAGGTCCAAGGTGAATTTCCTTGAAAACTTCCTCGAGGACCTTCCATGCCTTGGACCACTTGTTGAGGCTGGTATGATAGAGTACGCAGAGCGAGCGGTCTGAATAGTGTGCAGATCACGGCAGATCTAGAAAAGCCCTAGTGTGGTCCTCGAGGGAATGGTCCTCCTGTTCAAGGTGGAGAAGACAGACCATAGGCAAGACCATTTTCTTTGTTTTGATCCTTTCCTGTGGTTCGGTGTTCTGTCACATGTTCGGTATAATACCAAGATCGAAGTGCAATGCGGAATACAAACAGGCTTTAATGAACACAGACTATACGAAGCAAATACTACACATCAAACAGGTGCGAAACTCAATCAGGAACCATGGTAACAATGGAAAATGAAACTAAACAGAACATGACAATTACATTTAAAGTTAATATATTTTAAATGCACTAAATTGCAACTTCATCATTATAAATGTATAATTATGAATATATTTAAATACATGACATACAAGTTTCAATAAAAATGACATTAAGGTATATACTTCTTCTTCACAATGGATGTACAGTCCCAAGCACTTTACCAGCAATTATATTTAGCAATGGCGTCAAGCAATATAAAATAATATAAATGCATTAGTACATAAATGCATACCAAAGACAATTGGCTATTCCTGTTCATCAGGAAATCCATCAAGTCAGGAAGAAAAATGCGCTCACCAAGTCATTTCACAGGGTCTTTAAGAGACATGCAGAATCTAAGATGAATTCCATTTAACTGGACACACGTTTGGCCCAGTACTCTAGCATCTGTTAGCAAGGTTTATGCCGCACATTACTTTTATTATGACAGTAAGATCCAGATTTAGAGAAATAAACCTTTATAACATCTGGAAAAATAAGACGGTCTGAGGATTATTCATACAGTAAATCCACTGACCCATACCATGAGTTTTGCTTCTTCCTTTTTAAATATTATATATTTAAATGTATATATACACTGTCTTTATTTTCGGATTTGTCATGCTATTGTTCATCTTAATTATGTGGTTTTTCTAAATCTGGGTGATGAAGGTGGTTTTCATCAGTACATGCAAAAATGTTTGGAGTTGTGGTTCTGTTGGTCTCGATGACATTAAAGTCAACCTTGGGGACTGCGCACTGTTAGGTAAACAAGCTTCATTTATTAACAAAACATGTGAATCGTCATTGTGAATCTTACAGTTGATTCCTTGATATTTTTGTTACAGCATCTTCTCTGTCAGTCCTGTCTCACTGTGACTTTGAGACTGGTCTCTGTGGATACACTCAGGATAAGGAAGGAGACTCAAGCGACTGGATGCTGTCCAGAGGACCCACACCAACATCCTACACGGGGCCAAGAGGAGATCACACCACTGGAGTGGGTGAGCTTCAAACCTTCCCTAAAAACCCTTTAAGCACTCGTCACTTACACTCTTAAAAAAGAATGGTTGCAAAAGAGGGCTTTTCACAGTGATGCCATACAATAACTTTTTTTTGGTTCCCAAAAGAACCTTTCAGTGAACAGTTCTTAAAGGAACCATGTTTTCTTAAGTGCGAAGAACAGTCTAAAGAACAATAAAGAACCTTTTGTGCAATGGATGTTAAAGGTTCTTCATGGGACCATTAAAGGGTTAGTTCACCCAAAAATGTATCCCATGATTTACTCACCCTCAAGTCATCGTAGGTGAATATGACTTTCTTCTTTCAGCCAAACATAATCAGAGTTATATTAAAGAATATCACATCCATCCATCCATACATCCATACATCCATCCATCCATCCATCCATCATAAAAGTAATCTATACGGCTCCAGGTGGTTTTTGTAAGAAAAATATCCATATTTATAACTTTATAAACTAATCACTGGCTTCCGGTAACGGCTGTACGCAAGTCAATGTTGAAGTCGACGTATGATGTATTGAACCCCCTGGAACCGTATGGATTACTTTTGGATGGATGCACTTTTTTGGGCTTCAAAATCTCAGTTACCATTCACTCCCATTATAAAGCTTGGAACATCCAGGAGACTACAATTGTGTTTGGGTGAAAGAAGAAAGTCATATACACCTATGGCTTGAGGGTGAGTAAATTATGAGATTATTTTTTGGGGGGGGCAAACTAACCCTTTAATGGCAACAAAGAACGTCTCGGTTACGTATGTAACCCTCGTTCCCTGAGGAGGGAACGGAGACGTACGTTAGTGACTAACGAATGGGGGTTTCGCTTAGAAGCCAATTACCTTTGAGAATTCAACAGCGCCTAATGGCAGTGCCAATGCCATGGGCATGCGGAATTTGCATGCGTAACTCCGCCCCACCTCGTGGGTATATAAGGAAGTACGCTGGCAACATCGCATTATGTTACTGCTGCAGGAGCCAAGACTGAACTCCGCGTTCCAGGCAGCACAGCTGACGTGGCAGAGGAAACGTACGTCTCCGTTCCCTCCTCAGGGAACGAGGGTTACATACGTGACCGAGACGTTCCCTTTCGTTCAGTCACTACGACGTACGTTAGTGACTAACGAATGGGGGTTCCAATACAACAACGCCACTCAGCTGTCATCCAGTGCCCTGCGTAAGTGTGAGTACCCTGTCGTAAGACTAGTATGGACGAAGGACTCCCACTTATCACAGGAATACCAAGGTACACTGGGAAGCATATCCCAGTGAGGGAATGCCAAGATGCCTACCCGTGGGGAGGACTTAGAGAATACACATAATACCTGCTAAGGGCTGCATATGGAAGAACTCTAGGGTACCAGCCGAAGGTGGATTTTTAACCCTAGGGGTGGCAGGGACTTGCCAAGGGAAAGACACCTGCTCGCTGAGGAGGCTTACGGTGGAAATACTCGTGTGGGGGTCGCCGGAGGGGAACCATGCACACGGAGCACCTGGCCGGACATGAGGGTCTGGGCTCGAAAGGGCAGACTGAACTGATGTCGGCGTCAGCAGTGCTGGAGGAGCTCAGGGCTCTCGGGGAGCTCACCTGAGGAAAATATTGCATGTATCCAGTCCGTGGAGTGGAAATGGTGAGCAAGCGAAGACACCTGAGCCTGGTCCATTACCGGCCACCCGTAGGGGTGAGTACATAGTCGGACACTGGCTCCACTCGGAGATTGTAGAATCTGGCGAATGTGTTAGGTGTCGCCCAGCCTGCAGCTCTGCAGATGTCTGTTAGCGAGGCGCCATGCGCTAAAGCCCACTCCGGGTGGAGTGTGCCCTGACCCCAAGGGGACATGGTCGACCTTGCTGCTGGTAAGCCAAAACAATGGTGTCCACTATCCAGTGAGACAACCTCTGCTTTGAGAGAGCACTTCCCTTCCGCTCTCCACCATAACAGACAAAGAGCTGGTCTGAGGTCCTGAAACATCGGGTGCTGTCTACATAGGCGCGGAGAGCGCTTACTGGACAGAGCAATGCCAAGGCTGGGTCTGCCTCCTCTAAAGGCAGCGCTTGCAGGTTCACCACCTGGTCTCGGAACGGAGTGGTGGGAACCTTGGGCACATATCCGGGCACGCTTCGTCAACCGAAAATGCCTGCAGGTCCCCAACCCTCTTAAGAGAGGCCAATGCGGTCAGCAGAGCCGTCTTCATAGACAAGAATTTAATCTCAACCGACCGCAAAGGCTCAAAGGGAGGCCTCTGCAGAGCACTTAGGACTACTGCGAGGTCCCAAGAGGGAACGAGAGGAGAGCGAGGAGGATTCAGTCTCCTCGCCCCCCTCAGGAACCTGATGATCAGGTCGTGCTGACTTACCTTTTTGTCTCCCAGAAGATCGTGGTAGGCAGATATTGCGGCCACGTACACTTTAAGGGTGGAAGGAGACAGTCTTCTTTCCACCCCCTCCTGGAGAAACGATAGCACGGACCCGATCGGGCATTTCCAGGGGTCTTCTTGGCGGGAAGAACACCATGTGACGAAGAGGTTCCACTTCAACGCATAGAGGTGTCGTGTAGACTCTGCCCTAGCGGAAGTGATGGTAGCGACCACCGCAGGTGGAAGGCTACTCAAACCTGCCACGTCCCGTCCAGAAGCTACACGTGGAGCTTCCAGAACGCCGGACGCGGGTGCCAAAGGGTGCCCCGTCTCTGAGTGAGGAGGTCCGGTCTCAGAGGGATAGGCCAGAGAGGGGCTGTCGCAAGGAGTATTAGTTCTGAAAGCCAGGTCTGGCCGTGCCAATATGGGGCGACCAACATGACCTGCTCCTTGTCCTCCCTGATCTTGCACAGTATCCGTGCAAGAAGGCTCACTGGGGGAAACGCATACTTGCGTAGCCCTGACGGCCAGCTGTGCGCCAGTGCATCCGTGCCGAGGGTGCCCTCGGTCAGAGAATAAAACAGGGAGCAATGGGAAGAGTCCTGGGAGGCAAACAGGTCTACCTGTGCGTCGCCGAACCGTTCCCATATCAGCTGGACCGTCTGGGGATGGAGTCTCCACTCTCCGGGGAGAGGCTGAATCCGTGAGAGCTCGTCGGCTGCACGGTCTCCCGGGATGTGGACAGCACGAAGAGACCTCAGGTGCTTCTGACTCCATAGAATGAGATGGCGGGCGAGTTGAGACATACGGCGGGAGCGTAGACCGCCCTGGTGGTTGATGTACGCTACTACGGCCGTGTTGTCTGTCCTGACTAGTACATGTTGACCCCTCACGCGTCACGTGCAAGCTCTTTTTGTGAGAGGAAGCCTCGCAGAGAATGCCGAAGCGCCCAGCGACCACACACCAGCTGTCTAGCGGACCACTGCACAGATCAGCAGGCAGGCAGTATGAGATCACTGGAACGCGCCGTAACACCAACGCCTCTGGAAAGCTGCTCATCTCGAAGTCTGACAAAGACTCAGATCAGGCTTGAAGGAGTGAAGAGATCCTCTTGGCTCCAAAGCAGAAACATAATGCGATGTTGCCAGCGTACTTCCTTATATACCCACGAGGTGGGGCGGAGTTATGCATGCAAATTCCGCATGCCCATGGCATTGGCACTGCCATTGGGCGCTGTTGAATTCTCGAAGGTAATTGGCTTCTAAGCGAAACCCCCTAACGTACGACGTAGTGACTGAACGAAAGGGAACTCTTATTTTTAGAGTGTGTAATAGTGAGTTCTAGTTTAATGTAAAACTTGAAATTTTACTATATAACATTTCTGAGCGAAAAGGTTAATTACCATATTAGACAGTTTGACTGGGGAAGTCTTTGAGGCATTTTAAGAAAGCATTTATCTGCAAGTACAGTTTTTATACTTTTAAGATCTGAAGTACACTACAAGTGCACATTCAAGTGCACTTCTAATTCACAAGCGTGTACCTTGCCCCATAGACATCTATTATTATAAACATTATGGGACACACACAACACAATTCGTTTCTGTATTAATCTAATTTTATTGGACATACTTTTCTCTATCTTTAGGTCACTATTTGCACATTGAGGCATCAGTGATGCTGCCCGGTCACAAAGCGTGCCTGCTCTCCAGCTCTCTGCGCGGCTCTAGAGAACCACAGTGCTTGCAGTTCTACTACCATATGTATGGATCAGGGATTGGCCAGCTGAGCGTTTACCTCCAGACTGGACAAGAAAATGAGGACAAATTATTGTGGACGAGCCACGGAGAACAGGGCATCTCCTGGCTCAGAGCATCAGTAAACTACCAATATGACCAACAACACCAGGTTAGTTACATGAAACTGCATTAGTGCTTCACAACTGGTTTTGCTCCAGGACCCACATTTTACACAGTGCCAAAATTGTTTAACATACAAAAATGTATTTTATCAAGAACTGCATAAGCCCATTAATAATTGGTTGCGACCTGTCAGTTAGAGCTACTTAAAAAAAAAATTAGCATTTAGTCAAAATTCAATGAATGTAATTTTCATTAATATATTATGTCTATTTGTCTGCATACTTAGATTGTGTTTGAAGCCACCAGAGGTGCATCAGTAAGGAGTGATATTGCAATCGATGATGTTCTTTTTGAAAGGGGACCATGCAGAGGTATTCATGACAAGTTGAGCATCAAATGAATCTGTTATTCACATTACCATGAACATCTTTTCATACTTTTCATCCTTTTATCCACACAGAATATGCTGATGACCACATCCCCCATCTGAGCCTCTCTGGAAATAATAATGACATTCAGTCAATGAGTTTTAAATAACAAAGTGAGAAAGAAAAGAGAGAAAACATAAACCATGTGACAGTACAGCAGGAGTGCAGAGCTCTGTGAGGATGAAAGGGAAGGAGACGACTGCATTATGACCATATCTGATCACCTGCAAACTTTTCTTGTTTGACTTATGAACTATTCTTAATACATCGGATACATTGTTAAAGATGAAAACCATATTAGTCACATAGGAAACCCTTTTACAGATGTCTTATTTGCTTGTTTTAATTTCCTACTTTAGGACACTTTTTTTAATGTCAAATAAAACAGAAAATTTAAGAGATTCCTATTTGAATATGTGAATAAAAGTTAGCCCTTTATTATATGTAAGGGTGTATTATGTAATGTGTAAAAATTATACCTAGATTATACTAGAATTTAAAAATGATATTCTTTTGTAATAATGACCCACTGACTATACATTATCTTGCCTATTACACATCTACTGAAAAACACAAATACAAATAAATGGACATGAAATATGATTTAGTTATTTTATTGTGAGAAGAACGAGAGTACAAAGTGATGTGAGAGACATGAAACTAGCACAACAACTAGGTAGGAAATCAGCCGCCTGTGAGAAAACAGTTGAATCTATATACATCATTATGCATTATACACCAATCAGGCATAACATTATGATGTTATTGTGTTGGTCCCCCTTTTGCTGCCAAAACAGCCCTGACCTGTCAAGGCATTGACGGACTCCTGAAGGTGTGCTGGCACCAATATGTTAGCAGCAGATCCTTGGAGCAGGGAATTTGGAGGCCAAGTCAACACCTCAAACTCATTGTGCTCCTCAAACCATTCCTGAACCATTTTTGCCTTGTGGCAGGGAGCATATATATATATATATATATATATATATATATATATATATATATATATATATATATATATATATATATATATATATATATATATATATATACACACACACACACAAAAGCTAAGAAAATATGTTCTAAGAACGTTTTGCTAACGTTCCTGTAATGGAAATGTTTTCTGAATGTTCTTTGAATCGTTCTTTAAGAACTAGGCCTATATAACAGAAAAAATTATTAACGTTTCTGGAAGAAAGTTTGTTCATAACTTTGAGGGAACCATGACACGTTAGACAATTTCTACATGCTGTAGAAATGGTAAGAGTACTAGTTTTATAGTAGGCTTACGCTACATGTAGTATTTATGCGCAAAATAATAAGCAAAAATGCTGCACATTCCGGAAAAAAGTAATTTGTAAATACATAAAATTCGCGCCCTGTCCATAGCATACACTATGCTGTAGAACCGGTAAGAGTAATTTGTTAGTATGCTAAATGTGTAGTCTATCGCAGGGTAAATCTTTACTGCCATCTAGTGCTGCATATGAGCACAAATCACCCATAACATATGACGAACCCTCCCCTCACCCACACACACACACACACATCATGTGACTACCGTGAGCCAATCACACGGCGACATACTCACAACACAGGCGCGAAACGAAAGTGATGTTGTTTGCTATCAACCGTCAGTGGGATCGACGGGGTGAGAAATGGAGCTGCCGCAGAAGAGAAAACGAATAAGCCACGAATTAACCAACTCACAGCCCTCCAACCGCGAAGCGACACCCTCCACCAGCACAAATGGCCACGCAGGTGGTTTCGTGGAGGGCTCTATCCTACGCATCACCATGCGCAACTTCCTGTAAGTGACCTAAAAGTATTGTTAAATTCAGTCTAGCTGAATCATGTTTGTAATTACGGTCATCTCTGTTTTTAGCACGTACGATCACTCAGAAGTTTTCCCCGGGCCCAAACTCAACATGATCGTGGGAGCCAATGGCACAGGGAAGTCCAGTATCGTGTGCGCCATCTGCCTGGGCCTGGCTGGAAAAACAGCCGTCCTGGGCCGAGGGGACAAGGCGAGTCGCTCCCGAGAGCTATCTGACAGCTTGTGTTAGACTTCAAACCTGTTTTAGATTGTAAAAGTGTCATGGACACTTCCAATCATTTCATATCAACTGATCATATCTGTGTAGTTTAACACACACACACACACACACACACACACACACACACACACACACAGTATTCACAAATATATGTAAATGCAAATTTTGCATTTGTGGATTCTTTGCCAAAAGTGTACAAGCCAGCAAATCTCAACTCTTACATTATATTGGCAGGAATACTAATAGAAAGGGAGTTTTTACATCTAATGTGAAATTGAAATGTGGTCCCATGATGAATAGAATGTTTTAGACTTAATTTAACTCAAACAAATGTACATTTTATGGAATTTGTTAGCACTTTAATTGTCTCTTTAACTAAAGTATGATGCTGAAAATGTTTTCTTTTTTGAATACAGTTTTCAGATTTTACATTCAGCAACACCTTATCTCACATGAGGGTTATTATCACTCACTAAAACTAATACCATAAATAAACAATTTTATTACTTGGAATAAAATAAGAAAGACAAACTTATTTCATGTCAGCTATTTGCAAATTAAAATTTCTCATTTTCATTTAGTTGAACTTCCCTTAATAAATGCCTGAAACTGAAATAAAAAATATATAAAAACTAGACTTATAAAACTAAAGAAAAGACAAAAACACAACAAATTACTAAAACTTAAGAATTAAAAGGTGAAATATAAAAATATAAACATTCAAATATGAATACAAATTATAATAGTATATGAATGATACAAATATTGCACTGTGTCAATAAATAATAAATTAACTAGATATTTTTCTGTTTCTAGGTTGGTCTGTATGTGAAGCGAGGGTGTAATAAAGGTTCAGTTGAAATCGAGTTGTAAGTATATATATATATATGTATATGTATATTAGAGATGCAACAATACAGTTAGTCCACGGTTCAATTCATACCTCGGTTTTTAACCACGGTTTTCGGTTCGGTTCTGATGGCTTCACATACATTTTTTGTTATTCTATTCTTAGGCGACTGGAACAGCAAGAGGTTAAGGAGAAAAAAAGACTTTTTTATTGCAATACTCTTTCTTTATTTTACTTAAAATAATTGAAAAACCTACATTAAACTTAAAACTTTACTTTAAAAAATCCTTGTATTCCTAGTGTATTGTATAATATAATATTATATATATATATATATATATATATATATATATATATATATATATATATATATATATATATATATATATATATATATATATATATATAATTTACACTGGCAGCTCAGAGCTGTACAGCAGCATTAAAGTATGAAATTGAATGAATGAATGTAAAAATAAAACACTACATAGACTTCACTATAAAATATACATTGATTCTTAGCTCCTGTATTAGTTTTTCAGTCGAGAGCATTGAGTGATTTTCTCTTTGTCTTTTGTTGTTGTAATTAACATTAAAGGGATAGTTCATTCAAAAATGAAAATTCTGCCATCGAGAAATGAATACAGGTTTGTAACAATATTAGAGTGAGTAAATAATGACATCATGTTAGAGGTGAATTGTCCCTTTAAGGATCGCGTGTTCACTGTGCTGTTGTCAATTTAAGACCTGCGTGCATCTAATATACAGGCATCTAACATACAGACGCAGTAAAACAACTATTTAGTCCTGTAATCACGTGTTTGACAGGCGTTTAGTGCGCGCTCCGAAAAGCGCATGTTAAAACCGTGCACGCGAATGAAACCGGCAAGGCTTAAACGCATGCAAATAATGAACTTTCGTGATTGTGAATAACTATAGTGTTCCGTGAGTATAACTCTACCACTAACGTGTGATGTGAATGTATGTCGCGTTGTTCAGTATATTGGGAGGGAGGCAAATGATAGAATTTGTAGAAAAATAATTAATTAAATGCAAAACCGGAAAAAACGCAATTCACAAGCGCGTATTGAACCGTGAATGCCGTACCGAACGGTTCAATATTATATTGAGAATTGTGGCATCCCTAATATATATATATATTTGTACAATTTCCATTACCAAAAGTGCGTGGGGAGACAGAGCTGCTCAGTTCATCTTTTCTTTGTGTCCAGATACAGAGCGAGTGGAAACTTAATAATCACCAGAGAGATCCAGGTAGAGAACAACCAGTCGTCATGGATGCTCAATAAAAAACACGCCAGTCAGAAGGCTGTGGAGGAGGCTGTGAAAGAGCTGCACATTCAGGTCGGGAACTTGTGTCAGTTCCTGCCACAGGTGAGTGCTGTTATTGCTTTTTATATGTATATTGCCAAACATGACCGTAAAGTTTTGAAGAACTACTTTTTTTATTTTTTAAAGAGGACAAATTATGCTTTTTTTCCCATGTTCAGCTATCTTTAGTGTGCAATGTTGCTGTTTAAGCATGAAAAAGGGCTGCAAAGATACAAAGTCACTCCAAAGGGAGTTGTTCTCTATCTCAGTGCGCACCAGAGATGGAAACTCGAGTCTGCGACATGAATTCGAGTCACACTTGTGTCGCAAAAAAAATGACATTACTTTTGACTAGTGAGCAGCTGACTCGAGACTTGCCTTTGACTTTAGTAGTGTTTTGAAAATTGCGGTTAAAGGGGCGTAACATTTCCCAAGCACGCTTGAAGCGGTTGACCAATCACAACACACTGTTCCAGCTGACCAATCAGAGCACACTGAGCTTTTCAGACGGAGGGGCTTCATAGAGACAGGAAGAGTGTTACTGACAGACTGGGAAGAGAGGTGCTGCTAAAATGCCAAATATTTTCCTTCTTTTTTTTACATTCAAGCACGGAAACCTATTCTAGAAGAGCCCAAAAACAAAACCCACACTTTGTAAAATTGCATAATAGGTCTTTAATTAATACTCTGCCTTTTATCTGGTGTCACAGGAGAAGGTCGGTGAGTTTGCTAAGATGAGTAAGATCGAGCTTCTTGAAGCCACTGAGAAGTCTGTCGGCCCACCAGAAATGTATGATTTTCACTGCGAGCTCAAGGCGTTTCGCACTAAGGAGAGGGAACTGGAGGTAAACGCTTTTCTTGTATTGAAATCCAGTATATTGTGTTTAGGCCTTTGACCTAATTTTACTCCATGTGGTGCTTGAACAGAATCTCTGTAAGGAGAAGGCTAACTTCCTAGAGAAGGCCAAACAGAGGAATGAGAGGAGCAAGCATGATGTGGAACGTTACTACACGAAGCAGAGACACCTGGACAGGATCCAAATGCTAGAGAAGAAGAAACCCTGGGTGGTGAGTGTCCGATCTTACTAAAGCCCAATTTATACTTCTGCGTCGGACCTACGCCGTATCCTCTACGCTGTTAGTTACGCGTTGGTTTTGATTTATACTTCTGCGTTTTTGTCCGCGTCAATGTGCAATTCCACATGCAGACCGCTAGAAGGCAGTGTCCACGGGCATGTTGATGGTAACCCACGGTATCAATGCAAAAGCTGAAGAAGAAGCAGCTTGTTTACATTGTCATTGTATGCATCTCAATCAGCTCCCTGGTTCAGTAGTCCAGGCACTGATCAGGACATAAGTCAGTGGGCTGACTCCCTGATCAGTGCCCTGACTACTGAACTTGAACTGATTGAGACGCATCAGAAGCTGTGATGGCGGCAGAAAGGGGCTTTTCTTGCATCTTGAGTTGTTGTATGTAATACAAATTAAGCATCTCTAACGTTAGTTGATTAGTAGAGTTACATAAGAGGCGATCTGGCGCTGGAGTGCGTTTGTGAAATCATGCAGAGCTTGTGGCGTTGTTTTCAGTATCGGTAGCTCGTGCACAGACTAGCGCTTCAATCAATTGCTGTTGCGGAGACTTAATTTGTTCCGTTGAAATCACAAAACGAAATGCACCCATTGTGATGTGTCCCTGTTCTTGATATACAATCACTGATTAACATCTTTGTTTTTAATGGAAAATAAATAAACTATACACAGTGGATCTACATTTTTATTCACTAACATAAAGAATCTCTGCACTACAAAATATTGTGTTATATAGCAGATGTAAGGACTATCATAAGTAACTATCATTTAACTATCATCCCATTTCTGGACACACACTCCGATCGCAGATTTTTTTATTTATATATTGACCTGAGGGAGAGGTTCTTGGCAGACCAATCACAGAACTTGCGCTCCGCGTAGAATTGACGCGTTGTTACATTTTTGGAGAGTTGCGCGCCAGGGTACGTCGTAAGGTACGCCCGCATCTACGCCGTACATTCGACGCAGAAGTATAAATTGGCCTTAAGCTAAACTTTCCCAAAATCGGAGTGGGCGGTTTCTTTGGTATTGATCATAAGTTGTAATTGTGCATCTGTTGTGTTTCATTTTGTTGCATTAGTGCTAAAATGCTGTCCTGAGAGAAATTAATCTTCATTATAGATTAATGCATTTCAACATTTGAGGTGCTGTGCAATGAAACTACTCCTCTGGTTATTCCAGTTATCCAATCACATCCTCTGTTGAGGCATTTTTTTTTTTGAGTGCAATGAGGAATTTCCATAGTAGTTTATGCTCCTGTCTTCTCATCAGATTTAAAAATTATCCACCTCAATTGAGTGAATAAAATTTTTGTGCATTTTAGCATTTTCATCCAGCATTTCTTTTATGCAATGTCCCAAAATTCGCATACTATATGGTTGGAAACATAGCTAGTAGAGCCCGACCGATAAAGGATTTTCCTTACATTAGTTATTTGTAGTTATTCATGATCCTTCAGCCTCTCTAAAATATGATAATGCAGTTTGTCACAACAGAACAGAGGTACATAAAAAATATATTAAAGTTCTGATAAATAAAATGTATAAAAATGTACTTAGTGATGCAGTAAATCCATTATGTTACTCATTAATGCTGCATCTGAACAAAGTCAGCAACACACTTTCGTTCACTCCTCACGTGCCTAACTTACGATTTACAATGCAGGGATTACAAATATACTAGTTATATTAAATACAGTAATTATTACTTTATTTAGGAAGAATAGTTTGTTTAGGAAGTTTGTTGTGATTTCCAAGAGCATTAATGTTAGCGGTCTTCTAACAGTGCCATGGCATTAGCTAGCTTTGTGGTTAGCTAAAGTCTATGATAAATCATAATTCAGAAATGGGCAACGTCATACTGCAAAATATTGCAAAACATACTTTTTCAAAATAACGGGCAGGAGAGAGATAATACATCTCATGCTGTCAAACTGTCACACTATGAAAGCAATACATCTTATTCTTATGCCCTCTGGTGGACAAACTATGAAACGCCAACACTCATAATGTGGTTGAGCGTTTTTTCGTCTGTTTTTATTATTATTTTTAAATATGAATTTATCGGCCACCATAAATGCCGACACCGATAGTTTGGAAAATGCCTAATATCGGTCCGCCGATATATCGGTCGGGCTCTAATAGTTAGTGATATTGCATACCAAAAAGCTTGATATTGCATCAGACCAATAGGCGTCAATAAAAAGCCCTATTGCCAAGTTTTAAGAGAAAATATGTCCCTTTGATCAAATCAAGTGTGCATACTGGATGTATTTCTAAACTATTTTCTGTTTCAAATTTTAGGAGTATGAAACAACACGTAAAGAGCTGGAGGGGGTGAAGAAGGAAAGAGAGGAAATGAAAAGGAAGCTGAAGTCGTTGAAAGAAGCCCAAGAGCCGCTGCTCAGAAAGATCCGCTCGGTGGAGAGTCAGCTGCAGCCCATCGAGCAGCAGATGAAAGAGAAGGTTAGCACAAATCACAAACCTTATTACCAACAATCTGTTTAACCTCTTTTTTGTAAAAAATTGATGCCTCTGTTTTGTTTTTTTCAGACTGCCAGTATCAGAGAGGTGTCTCAGAAATGTAAACAGAAACATGATCAGCTTGAACTGAGGAATAAAGAGGTTTGTTCTGAAAGAGGAACCACTTATGAAACATTTTAAGAGTGTGTTTTATAACCGTGTTTCTCAGCTGGTTTGGCCATGGGACCTACAGGTTTTACATGGTCATCACAAACAAAATTATTAGGTATTTGAAGTATTTATTTCTCAAAAATGGTTGACACACAAGTACCATCCCACTTTATTTAATATATAGATAAGTTGTATAAATATCACTTACTGAAGAATAAACAGTATGTGGTAAGGCTATTTGATAAGTTCGTATGAGCCACCAGTCATCAAAAATATAGAAAATGACGCAAAGTAAAAATAAAGGGGTATTTTGGGTTAAGGTTATGTGGACACTTTCAGAAAGGCTAGCAATAGTGAGCTAGCTTTGAAAGCATAAGATCCCACCCTCCCTTCCGAGCGTCTCCAAAACCATGCCTCCTTCACGCCTCCGCGTACAGCAGGAAGCAAACAAAAGTGGCACGAGAGACAAGTGAGGTCTCAAAGCATGTAACATTACAATAATTATGAACATAAACAACTTAAAGAGCTCTGACCTCTACCACCTGACTGCTGCAGATTCATTACGCCATTATACTTGTCCAAATTACAGTAGTTATGGCGTGAACGCAACATTAGCTCGTTTTTTTTGTTTGTTTTAGGAAACAAAGGCAGGTGCTGTTTGTTTGTGGTGCTCTGCGACTGACGTCTGTCTAACTCTACATAGCATTACATGCGCTGATGACGTGTGATGTTTACATTTTATGATGACAAACATTTTATGGTGCTATGCCTGCCACAGACTATATATATATATATATATATATATATATATATAATACATTTAGATCACTAAACTTTGTGGTTGCGATCAGGATGTAAAGAGACTCAACCAGAACAACAAAAAAAGTTAGGGGAAAAAATCGCCTACCCTGCCCTTAAACTGTGTCTCACTGAAGAGTCAATGGCTTTTATGCATGTTTTTCAAAATAAGTCTTGCATTAGTAAAACATTTAGAGTTATTGTTTCTTGAACTGCACACTCCGCGACCCGCTCAATATGGTCTTGCGACCCACCTGTTGAGAAACACTGCTTTATAACACCATTAAAGACTGTATTAAAACACTGACTGATCACTGTCTCCTCTGTCAACCCCTAGGTTGATGACATCAGACAGGACCTGAGTCTGAAGCAGACGGAGGAGGCGGACCGGCAGAAGCGGATTGGACACACGCAGCTCATGATCAGAGACCTGCAGAAGGAGCTGCAGAACATGGACGGCATGGAGGACGTCACTCCTCAGATCGAGGCTGTTAACGCAGACCTGAGGAACATCCAGGAAGAAAAAGCTAAACTGGAGGGAGAAAGTTTGGACCTGCGTAGAGATAAAGACGAAGCTTATGGAGAATTTATGCGTAATATTTTAGTTCACTTTAAAAGCAAAAAAAAAAAAAAACCTGTATAAATGTGTCTTATAAACAGGACATTTTGGAGTTATAATGGTGTATATCTTTGCCTGTTGTGGAGAAACCACTAAAAATTAGAATATCAATTCATCATACTAAGTCTTGTACTCATTTTTATTTTGTTGGTTGTTGTTTTGAAGGTTTGCAGAATCGTCTGAGGAGTCTGGAGGACATGATGAAGGTGAAAGAGGATAAACTGCGCAGCCGTTTTCGTGACACCTACACTGCCCTCATGTGGCTGAGGAGTAACCGTGACCGTTTTGAAGGCAATGTCCACGAGCCCATGATGCTGGTGGTGAGAGCCCAGCAGCTGATCACTTTTCTGGAGATGGCTGTTCAAGCAGATTGGTTTGATGTTTTCACTCTTTTTTTTTTTTTTTATACCAGATAAATGTCCGTGATGCTCGGCACGCAAAATACATTGAGAGTCACATTCCTGTAAATGACTTGAGAGCTTTCGTCTTTCAAAAACAGAAGGACATGGAGAGGTTCATGGCAGAGGTGGGAAGCTCACCATGAAGTACTTAGAATGAAGCTGACACATTTTTTTTTCTTTTAATTTCAACAAATGGTCAGTGGAGGAAAAATAGTGATTGTTCACCTCAGGAGGTTGAACTAAATATTATATGAACAATTTTCTATTCATTTCATATGAAGTTTGTAAAGTTTTGAAACCTTGTTAACAAAATATGCCATGTTTATTTACAGTTTATAGCCTTAATTTATATGATAATGCAATAAAATATTAATAGCATAATAAACATCTATAATAGATGGTAAATTAGGTAAAATCAGTAAGATGAGGCATGTTTTCTCAGGTGCGAGACTCACAGAAGCTAAGAGTCAACAGCGTCATCGCTCCAATGGAGTCCTGCTCTGGAAGACCACCGTCACGATCCCTCGAGACTCTAAAGTAACACCTTCTTGACCTGTACCAAGACATCTTATTCGGTTCATTTTTAGCATATGTATTTATGTGGATGTCATTTTTTTTGGCAGGCGTTATGGCTTCTTCTCGTACTTGCGTGAGCTGTTTGATGCTCCTGAGGAGGTTATGAGTTACTTGTGCCATCAGTACAAAGTCAATGATGTACCTGTAGGAACAGAGAAGACCAAGAGCATGATCGAGATGGTGGGTCCTCCTTCATTCAGCTGGGACGTTAACCGAAAATCCTTATAGACCTCATGTAGTTGGCAGAGGATACAACCTTAGGGACCTGTGATTTAAGGTTAAGCGTGTCTACCAGTATATTGCCCACCCCTACTATGCAGTGTTTTATTTTTATATTTGATTAATCAGTTTCCATATTGTTTCTTAGTGGAATGCTACTGTTAAATAGATCTAATGTAGCCCTACCTGAAAAACTTTAAGCAGTTTAGTAAAAGTAAAAGTTTTCAGGTAGATATAACTATATATGATCAAGGTGAGCAAAGAAGTTGGTATTTAATTCTTTTTTTTTTTCTTTTTTTTTTACTGATATTAAAATCTGATAACTTATGTAATGCTAAAACACTGCTGTTCACTTTCAGAAGTTGTAGTGATGCTTTCTTTTCTCAGAAAGAATGTGAACCATACTGTATGTTGGAGTCATTCTCAGTTTTTAAATATAATTTTAATTGATTTTACATATTATCGTATTGCATATTGAATATCGCATTATCAAGATATTGCATAACACATTTTTCTTCAATATCGTGCAGCCCTATTTTTAGCACCTGCCGTCTCACTGTATGAGGAAATGAACACATGAACATAATACATTTGGATTAAATTATAAAACAGAATACAGAAAAAGTAAAACGGACAACACAGAATTTCTGAAAATTATTTTTGTTTAAAAAAAAAAAATTGTTAGAAGATTTATGAAATCAATTGATTTGATGCGTTTTGATTATTAAATGAGATTTCATTAAACCATTAAAATGGAAAACATGGAATTTGAGAAAAAATAAAACAGAATTTTAGGGTTTAATAGGGTCCTATAGGCTTTTCCTGATTTATTTATCCCGTTTTATTTTTCTGTGGCAGGTGATAAAAGATGTTCAGTTGAGGATGATCTACACAGCGGAGGAGAAGTACACAGTGAAGAAGTCCTCCTACTCTAATAACGTGGTCTCCAGTAACTCAGCCCTGCGGCCCTCACAGTTCCTCACCACGTCTGTAGATGTAGACGAGAAACGACACCTGGAGGAGCAAATGAGAGTGAGTGAAGCCCATCTCACACACTAGCTATCTTTCCATACACCAATTTTTATGCGCATTTTGGGATATTGCATAAAATAACCACTGGATGAAAATGCCAAGATGTGCATATATTTTTAAAATGTGCATTAAAACATGCAATTGAGGTGGATACAATTTTTACCCGATAAGAAGACATGGATACCGGATAAATCCCTCTATGTGCAACAAAAAAAACCTCACGTGGTTTTGCCTCAACAGTGGATGTGATTGGTTAACTGGTCAAACCAGCGGACCAATCGCATCTAAAGTCTGCCATCAGAATCATTTGGTTTAATTACCTCACAGAAGCTTCTCACATGATTGTGTTTCCAAACATCAGCATCCGAACGCAAGATAACCTGACAGTGTCATTAGCAGTTGATTCCATGGTTGCAGCAACTTCCACTTTTACCGATTTCCCAGGAAGTGACAAATTTGTTCTCTTGAACACATGGGATGGAAACGGTGCTTTATTAACAGATTTTTATGCAATATTCCAACTTTGTGCAGAAGTTAAATTCACAGTTTTGATTGGAAACATAGCTCTTGTCACCACTGATTCAAACGCTGCAGCATATTGGATGCAATATATTGATTTGATTTAGTTGGTGTTTGTTAAATCATTAAACAGCTTAAAGGGCTGAAAAAAAATTAAAAGCTTTTTTTTTTTTTTTTACTTGAGTCAGGGTTCGTACGGCCATGAAAAACCTGGAAAAGTCATGGAATTTTAAAATAGCAATTTACAGGCCTGGAAAAGTTTTAGAAAAATAAATAAACCCAGAAAGTTCGTGAAATGTCATGGAAATGTGTTTAAAAATTATTTAGATAACAGAATATATGTTTAAGTGATTAATATTGGTTAAACAAACCACAATACTTAATGTTTATTCGATCCATCCGCCTGCGGCATTCTCTGCTCCCTTTCTGTATACTTTTTATGTTAATATAATTTATTCATCATGCTTATAAGATTGTGTAGTCTTCATTTTCTAATGCTTAAAAAGCATTAAAATAATTTGTAAAGGGTTCTAAGATTGTTTTATCCATGTAGCCAGAATATGACGTGCAGTTTCCCCAAACACATCTATTAATCAACATTAATAATCATTATTACAATATCAAGAGCATTAATTGACAATAATGACTATGTAAAGAGTTCCTGTTAAATTGATCATTTAATGTGTAAATAAACATTTATGCTATTTCAGATGCAGCTTCTGTTCCACCTTTTCAGTGGAAAGATGGCTTTTTGTTAATGATAAATTTTTATTGGTAACTAGGGGTGTAACGATATACCGCGATATAAAAATGTGCCGATATGTATTGTTGATGTAAATTATAAGATTTGTGATAGTGTTGTTTTATCCAAGGCTCAACTTGCTGTATTTATAAGGTATAATCAACCCAATCTCACGGCAATTCGTACATATTTTATGAGGTGGCTAATTCGTATGAATTTGTATGATCTCACTCGTACAAATGTGTACGATTTTTGCTAAATCGTACGTATTTGACGAGTTGCCAAGAGTTGAAAAATTTGTATGAATTCGTACGAATGACCTACCCTAAACCTACCAGTCACTGGGGTTTAGACAAAATGTACAAATTCGTACCAATTAGCCACCTCGTAAAATACGTACGAATTGGTCGTGAGATAGCGTTGGGTATAATACACCTAAAAATGTAAACTCTGTCATCATGTACCAGTGTTAATTTTTTTTCATGTAACAGCAAATTTTTATTTAGTTTTAGTCATAGTCTTTGGACTAAAATTCCATTTAGTTTTAGTCATATCTTAGTCACCTTAATTGTTTTTAGTTTTAGTCGACTAAAATCTAATGAGTTTAGTTCAATTGTAATGCATTAATTAAGCATTTAAGCATTACATTACTGACTGTTACTTGAATACATGTCAAAACTGACATTTTGACATCGTGTTTTTGGCACACAAAAAAAACACAAAAGAGAGCTCAATTTACTTATTTTGTTTAACCAAAAACGTATATATAATGCGTGACTTTTAATCATAATCAAGCTCGAAATACACATTGACCTCTTCCCTAATCGTTCCTCCCTAACATTTGTCTCGTTTTTATTCCTTGACAAAAATGACAGTAGATTTCCGTCATAGTTTTTGTCATCCAAAACTGGCTTTTATTTAATTACAGTCTCGTTTTCATCAGTGAAAAAAGGGTTGTTGACAAAAATTATGACGACAATTATTTGTCAAGGAAATTAACACTGCTCTTCATGGAACGTTAGGTCATGAATATTTGCTGAAAACCATGGAAATGTATTGGTAGAAATGTGTACAAACCTTGTTAAGTACAGTTATTTTGCATGTGCGAAATAAAACGATGTAGGCTTGGTTTCATAGACAGGGCTTAGATTAAGCCTTAGTTCAATTAGGACATTTAAGTAGCATATAGCAAGTAGCATAATATAAACATTATTAAACAAAAACAGAAAAACAATACTGGTGTACATCTTGAGACAAAACAATGCCACTGACAGATATGTCAGCCAAAACAGCTCAAACATGAATTTTAGTCTGGGACAAGCTTATGCCTTGTCTGTGAAACCTGGGGGTAATGTATCATTTGACATCTTGTTGACAGGCAGCACAGAGTAATGTTCAGAGAATTGATGAACGGATGGCAGCCATTCGTGAGCAACAAGGCAGACTAGAGCGCCGTGATAATGAGCTGCGTGCTAAGAAGAAGAAACTGTCTGAGCTGAAAGGCAAGAAGAGACAACTGGAGCAGAAAATCAGTACAAAACAGGACAGGTACCTTCTGCCAAAAACCATCCGTGTGTTTCTTTCTTTCGTATTATTAGGCAAGCATCTCATTGCTTTGGGTGAAGGGTTTGTCCAAATCAAACTTTCTCATCCCACACTCTTGTTACAGGCATGAACTATGCCTTTTTCACTATTGTGTTTTTCTCTCTGTGTAGTTTGAGACAGATGGAGCAGAATAAGATCAACTTGGAGGCAATTGAAGAGGAAACGAATGCCAAGATCGCTACTGTAAACAACAAGAAAGTGGCCATAATGGAGGAGTATTTGAAATGCATGCAGGTGTGTTTGTGCTCTCTGCATGTTGGTTTCTATTCTTGGATGTTCTTGTCTCATAGCTTTGTGTGTGTGTGTAGATGAAGGCCAAGTTGAGTATGGAGAAGGTGTACTTGGCTCTCCAGAGTGCAGGTCTCTCTGCTGAGAAAAGCAAACTGGAGACGGACTGCAGGGACAGTTCATCTGAACTCAAGCAAGCAGAGGTCTGTCAGATGTCAAATGTCTTTTGCAACCTATAATTACTTGTGATATTTAACAAATATGTAATATGTAACAGCAATGTAATTAACACTTTCAAAGCCCAGAAAGGTAATAAATACGTTGTTCAAATAGTCCATGTGACTCCAGTGGTTCAACCTTAATTTTGTGACGCGACAAGAATACTTTTTGTGCACAAAAAATAAGGACTTTACGTCAACAGCGTAAGAGTCTGACACAGACTAGAAGAAATTGTTGAGTAGTGTAAACAGTACAGCACTTCCTAGTTCTGCGGCAGTCGTAGTGCTCACGTGAGCAGCGTTGGCCAATGGTTAGCCGGCGTTCTGGAAGTGCCGCACTGTTTACACTACATCATCAGCACATGACTGTAAAAACTAAAGAGCTTGCGTTTCCTACGCTTCACGTTTTTAACCACAAAGCACGTTCTTTGTAAATGCCTCTAATTATTCAGATAGAGAATTTGAATATTTGAGAATACAGTATGTTTTAATATAGTTAATGAAAGATTCCTGACCCATGGATGAATGGTGCACAGTAAGACCCCAGAACATGTGTCTGTGTGTCGGTACAGGTAGCATATACCAAGCTGGACCAGATAAAGAACAATCTGCTGGCCACGTGTAAGAACCTGATGAGGAGGGCCAGTGAGATCTGTAACATGATCCCTGGAGAGGCGGCGGTCTCAGAGGAACTACATGCAGTGAGTCTACCTCACACACCCCATGTCCTCCTCCATTACATGTTGAATTCATTATTTTACAACATTATGTGTGTGTCGTTTCCTTTCAGGCCTTCAGCCAGTTGCCTGAGACACTGGATGAGATTGATGCCATGTTGAATGAGGAGAAGACCAGAGCGGAGTGCTTCACAGGCCTCAGTGATGCTGTGAGACCAACAGCACATAAGCTCATTCACACTTTGCCTAACCTCCGCCTTTAAAAATGATATGAACCAGTCCTAACTTCAATTCATCATGAAAACTGAACTGTTCTGAATTAGAATAGTTTCTTGATTTCCAACTTTACATGTATAAAGTAATTAGGGATGCCCACAAAAGCTCCAAGTTTAGCTTCTAAAATATATTTTCCTCAAAATTTGTCCATTTTGGGATTATCAATATCCTCTGATAACCATGAGCACCTTGCAAATGAACAGAATGTCAATTCCAAATTGTTCTACCAGCCTTATTAATGGAAATATGCCATTTCTAATGGCAATATTTTATTCCAAATGTATCTAAATTGAATTGTATTCGCCTACTATTATCTAATGGTTGATCGATTTATCTCCAAGGCCAACAGTCGGGCTCCGGAAGTAAAAACTTGATGCGTTGTCTTCATAGGGAAATAGATTTTTAATAACTTAAACAAAGACGGCCCTTCTGTGAGCTATGAGGTTGTTAATCAATGGCATTTGCTTCTGTTGAAGCCGTCAGTCAAGATTTCAAATTATTTTTTAAATAATTGTTTATCAGCTAAATTCATAGTGAAAAACTACATTACCCATGATGCTGCACTGTGAATGATGTAATCGATCACAGTTTGCCCTCAAAATACTTAAATATTTGTATGTTTTTATATAATCAATATTTTTAAATGAATTATTTTATTTTTTAATTTGATTATGCTGTCTGCAATGCTTCATGGGATTGTAGTTCTTTCCCTCATTAAATCGGGTTAAGTACACAATCCTGTACCTTTTTGTATTTTTGTCAAATCAAAGTTTGTAATGTTGTGATTCACCTCATAGCTGATTGGCTTGTTTTAGATTGCTTTAACAAAGGCTTCTTTTAAAATCCCTATGGGAGAAGTGAATGGAAAAAATACTACCAGAACCCGCGCCGCTGATTTGGTCTAAAGTGGGACTTTTATTTTGACAGTGTTGAGAACCCAGTGCCCAAGCTCCCATTCTCCATCTTCATTAGTTTACTGTCTAATAAATTATTAGAATGATGACAGTGTAATAAATTATAAGACAGTGCTGTTAAAGCTACACTGTGTAACTTTTTTAGTTTATTCTTAGCTAAAAACACTTAGTTCTTTCAAAAATATATGTGCTCATTAATGTATATTTACTTCTTTCAAGTAATAAAGTATTCTCGTAAGTTTATAATATGCCATTGAAAATACATATGGGTAAGGGGTTCGAATGGGGGTCGCCATGTTGCCCCTCCATCTTGAAAGTACATTAGCCAAAGAGGGACATACCCGTAAATTCAAGCTTCGCCTTTCGCGTTTTAACACTCTGTAACGAGTAGGAAAATAGTGTGGCCCCTTTAAGAGCGTTCGCCCCGGTTGGAGCGCCTGCGTTCTGTGTGTGTGTGTGTGCACTGCGCCTCGAGCTCCCATGTGTGCGGATTATTTTCTGTCTTCTGTTGCTAACATTCATTTATTTTTGTTTTGTTGGGTAATGCTGTGGACAGAAGTGGAGTTTGTGCCGGACTCTTGTGGGGGGTTCCGCGGGGAATAAAGTTTGGGCTGTTTGATGTCAATCGCCTCCGTGTTTGCATCGACTCCAGTTGCGTTGAGTGAGCTATCCGTATTTTTCACCCGGACACACGCGTTACAACTCGATGGCGAATGTGAAGAGGGGGATTGCTGGATCGAACTGGAAGCCATGTTAATCTTGGACTAAATCGGCCACCGTAGGAGTTAAAACGAAATCGGAATTGGGAGGAAAAGAAACTAATATTTACTGGATGGTCATATACCCTTTCACCGCTAGATGGGGGAAAATATCACACAGTGTAGCTTTAAACAGGAAATAAACGGTATATTAAAAATATTAGTCCTTCTATTATTAGTAATTAACCGGCAAGCGCTATAATGCTTTCTAATCCACTGTCAGCATTCAGCAAATACACATTTCTATCATTGAAACAAGTCTTTGAATATCTAATAAATAGATCTGTTAGATCTTCTGAAGTGTGCATTTGTAATCTGCTTCTAAAATATATTTCTTCTTCTGTAAGTGTGCATAAAACCATGGCTCAAATGTCAATCAAACGTCTGCGTAATGCATTTCTTTAGCCAGTATCTCATTCTGAATGTAGTCTTCCCTACCGAACAACTTCCTAGCTGGAAAGCATGAGTTAGCAGCATAAATACTTGAATATAGTCAGTTCTAATTAAGATGAATGAAGAGAAGGGCTTTTATTCAATCATGCGCTGCTGGTTTTGACTCGCAGGTGGTGGAGGAATATAACAGACGCGAACAGGAGATTCAGAACATGGAGAAGGAGCTGGACGACAAGACCAACGATCTGACGACTTACCGACAAAACATCGCTGAGGTGTGTCCGACCGTGCAAAACTCACACACACATCTTCATCGTGCAAACAGATAAAAAGAGTTACCAAATACGTTGATGTGTTTCCTAGGCGAAAGAGCGCTGGCTGAATCCTCTGAAGCAGCTGGTGGATCAGATCAATGAGCGCTTCAGTGATTTCTTTCGTTCGATGCAGTGCGCTGGAGAGGTGGATCTGCACTCGGAGAATGAGGTGAGGACGCATTCTCTTCCTTTCTTCAACAGTATGGCCATCATTGGCTCTGAAGCTCTCGTACACTTTCATTACGTCATGTCAAGCTGCCCTGTTCTCTCATACACAACAGCTGGGTCATATGAGACTGGATTTTACATATTGTGTACTGCAGTATTTAAATTTGTAAAGGCCAATTCACACTGCACCGACAGAAGCTGACCAACAGCAACAGACACTTTGTTGGGTTGTCGCATCAGTGTACCCAATACTGGGTGTCAGACTCTAGTAAACGGAGCATCTTGAACATGTGTTTCAGGAGGAGTATGATAAGTACGGCATCCGCATCCAAGTGAAGTTTCGCAGCAATGCACAGATGCATGAGCTCACGCCTCACCATCAGAGCGGAGGAGAGCGGAGCGTGTCCACCATGCTGTACCTCATGGCCTTGCAGGAGCTCAACCGCTGCCCCTTCAGAGTGGTGGACGAGATCAACCAGGTAAACCCTCAAAACGGTTGGATTCCAGAATTGCCTAGTCGATTCCAGCCAAATTGTTCCTTATAGGTGCTTGAATGTGCTAGTGGTGTGAATCTTCACTGGTCTCACGATTCAGTATCAGAATGTGTCCTCGGTTTTCAATATTACTGCACATGACTACATTTTCGTCAATGATACAGAATTTGACGCTTTGTCGTACTATAGTACAGCGATGACTCATCGATGTCTCATAATTATTCATGAGTCTGTGTGTCCTTATCCTATGAGAAGAGGCCTCACTTAATTATTCATGAAACTGCGCGTCCTTATCCTATGAGAAGACGTCTTGCTTGATTATTCACGAGTCTGCGTGTCCTTATCCTATAAGAAGATGCCTTGCTTAAGCGGTGACACTCCACAGCTTAATCACACCCACTTTTATAGCATTTTTCAAAACTGGTGAGAACTGACGGCTGCTAAAACAGGGGGTTTCATGACACTTTTAAGGCCCACTGAAGTGCCTTGGAACGCGCAGCATTATTCTATGTGTTGACGTAATTTACCCTAAAACGGCTCCAGCTGTTAGCAGCTCCTCCCCTTTTTTGAAACAGCCAATAGCGTTTCTTTATTACCACAGTTTGACTAGCCTTTCTGTTTTTTTAAAGCCAGTTTCCTCCGAATCTAACCGTTTATCATCATAATCTCTTCCATATCTCTTTGAAATACAGCATTCTGTGCAGCATTTAAATGGGTCCGATATGTTTTGTTGTCTGCGCCAACTCGCGCATATGATCCGCTCTGCGCTCTCGTGTCTCTAGTCAATGGCTCTGCTCTAGACTGTGTGTGCGCTGCAGCGGTGCACGTGAAACTATCGTGAACCCACATTTCATTCGCCTCAACTGAAAGCATGTTTACACTGTCTGAATCGCTTCCTATCGCATATATAGTGCGCTATGTGCCATTCACCATGTAGAAAATAGTAAATCTGTGAACAACTGTTTTCAGATGCAGTTCAGGGTCTATTTATAATGCAGGGGGCGGGACTTCAGATTCTAGAGCACATTTGATTGGACAGAAGATTTGATGAGAAGGTGAAGTCTGCGATGATATCATCGAAAATCTGTGATTTGTTTTAACGAAAGTGAGAGACTGTAAGTTTTGAATGCTTATCTCCTAAATGCAAGTTTTGTCATTGTTTTGGAACACACCAGCTCATTCATAACATTAAGGCTAAGATAATCATACTAAAAGCTAAAAAACTTTATTTTGATTTCAGTGGGCCTTTAAGTTACAATAACACTCACTCGCACGCTCATGCTGTAAATGTTCAAATGGTGCATTATTTATTACCTGCTTTTGTGTTTCACCTCCCGCCGCCATTTGACCTGCAACATCAAATATGTACTTGAACACAATATTTTATTTCAGCTTGCAACATTTCTCATTTCCATTCAGTTTTACTTGATGTTAGCCTAGAAATGTAGACTCACCCTAGCAGCAGCTAATCTAATTTGCAGCCAGGGCATCTAGCAACTAGGGATGCACCGATCATGGTTTTACATGGCCGATTCCGATACCGATTTTTTTTTTTTTTAGGCAAACCGGCCGATACCGATTTCCGATTTTTTATTTTTTTATTTTTTTTAATTATTTTTTTTATTAAGCAACAAACAGTATGAAAGTATACGTGAACAAGATGTTTATTTGGTGTTTAATAGGCTAAATTGGCTTTTGGCCAATTAAAACAAGTTTGTAATCTGAAATTAAATTGGGTTGAACCCATGTAAAAATCAACATATTAACATTAACAACTGCATATTCTGCAATCCAAACAACACAATCAACAAACATTCAACAATCCAAACAAAGATGTAACTTAAATCAGCATATGTTTTTAAATTCAGTGTAAAAAAAAAAAGTATTTACCAGTTAAATGAAATTAAATAATTAAATTAAATATAAAAAAAGTATATAAATACATTGTTCCAAAATGTTAAATCAAATAATGTTTAGTGCAACGAAAAAAAAACAAAGATGCTACAACAGGTGCTTTTTGAAATTAAGTCAATGTAATTAAGGTTAAATAAAAATGTCCATCCTTAAGTGACAGTATTTCACTTCACAAGTGCAGGCATGTTCTTCTTTACAAAGAGAAGCATTTCGGCTTTGTCACAAGTTAGTCTGTTTCGTTTCTCATCCAACACGTGAGAAGCTGAGCTGAACAAACGCTCACTATCAACGCTTGTGCAGGGCGCGGAGAGGTAAGCTCGCGCAAATTCAGCGAGTGCAGGAAAGCGGCTCTTATTTGTGCGCCAGTACACCAACGGCTGTCCGCTTCTTGGTATCTGTGCCTCAGACAGGTAGCTCTGCATATTTCAAAATACTTCCACACAACTGACATGTTCGCGAATGATTGCACGCGGGCGCACTTCCGGAAAAATCGGCGGAAAGAAAAAAACGATTCTTGTTCTGGTTCCGATTTTTGGCCGGTCAACCGGTGCATCCCTACTAGCAACTCTCTGTTGGCTTGCGAGCTGGAAAAACCAAACTCTGGTCAGGCCAATCACATCGTGTATAGAGTCAGTGGGCGGCCTTAACATGACATGACATAACATAACATGGCAGAGTTGCGGAGGTTCCGCGTGCTACTCGTAAACAAAGAAGCTGTTGAACAGCGGTCTTTCGAATCGGCTTTGGCCGCGACTCTGGGAGATTTGGAGTTAAGCTTAAAGAACGGCACTGAAGTCATTCTTAAGAAAGGAAGATGTGTTCAGAGTTTTGCCGACCGGATACGGCGAAAGTTTAATCCATCAACTAGCTGCACTTCACGTTGCTCTCTGGTTGGTTATAGCGCTATCCTATTGCGTGCAGAGGGAATTTGAAAGACAAGCGTTTATCCCGCCCCTCGGATTGAGCCCTGCCAATGGTGAGTTCCCAGACCCAACATCTTGATGTGGGTCTGGCTTGTCAGGCTAACTTGATGTACTAAAATAACTAAAAAGGAAACAAAAATGATAAACTAATACTAATTAATTCAAACTATTAATAAAAACTATAATAGGATTTCTATAATACTAAAATAACACTGGTGTCCATCTAGTAATGTTATCGTTAATGAACTCTTTCCCCACGAGCGTTTGTTTTATAAAGTTGCCAGCCAGTGCCAGCATTTTTGATAATTTTCACAAAAATGTCATGGCCCCCCAATATATTTATCTGAACATGCAATATATCAAAATAAATAACAGACCCTCAGCTTTTAAACAAACCCGTTGTTTTATCAACACTTGAATCTGGGCAAGTTTCATAAAAAAAGCAACATTTTTGAGCAAAAAGCTGAGAAAAACACCCCTAATGCTTGCACAGTCCTATAGCTCGTCCTAGGTCGACATTTCATTCAGTAACATTAGGCATTTTTGATTAATATGCTGTTAAATGTTGATGATCGTGCTATTTTATATTTGCATGTTCTTACATGATATCGCTTGTTTCTGCGTCTTCTTCACTATGTTTTGATCAGGAGATTCAGAACTCTTTCAGAAGTTGCGTAATAGCGCCCCCTACCATATAACAGTGAAAACACGGAAAGCCGGAAATTTCCGTCAATGACTGGGAAAGACTTAAACCAAAACTGAAGACACTAAAGAAACATTTACATCATTAATTAGATAAAAACTTTGACAATGAAGAATTAGCCACTGACTGAAACACATTAGTAGGAGAACATATAGTATAGTTGTGGTATTTTCTTTCTCCATTCCTCAGGTGGAGTGTGTAGGTGCGTGTCACTCTTGTTTGATTGGTGTTTGTTGTTTTGTGTGCAGGGGATGGACCCGGTCAATGAGAGACGAGTGTTTGACATTGTTGTGAGAAGCGCTTGCGGTGTGAACACGTCTCAGTATTTCTTCATCACACCTAAGGTTAGTTTACTGAATATGGCTGTGTGATGTGTTCACTGATGTGGGTGTGTAATTCAGTGTGTGTGTGTGTTTGTAGCTGCTACAGAACCTGCAGTACGCGGAGCAGATGACCATCCTCTGTGTTCACAACGGACCCCACATGCTGGAGCCAAATAAATGGAACGAGAGAACCTTCCTCAGACGTGCCAAACGCAGACCCATTTCCTGAAGTTCAAGTAAACTGTGTTGATGTTGAGCTGTGGTCAGTGTAGCTCAAGATCTTGTTGGACTACCAGTTCATATGCTGTTCATGAGTGCCTTAATATGTGTAAAAAATGTTTCACGTTCTGATGAAAAGATCTTGTTATAATAAATACAACTGCTGTTTCCTTATAATCAGCCATGTCTAGTATTTATTCTCACTAAAGGAAGAATCTCTGGTATTATTATTACTACTGCTTTTTCTTTCTTCTTTTACACCCATCCAAAATATTAATCCAAGATATTTGACATTTAAATTTGACAAAAAGTCAAAGAGCTGGCCAATCAAAGAAGATAAGATACGTTCACAGATACGATATACCAAACATGTAGTGCGTTGCAGTTTTTAACAGTGAAAGAGTGCAAGATAAGATGTAGAAACAGGAAGACGGGCAGGACATATCAAACGGTACCTCCCCTTTTTTTAAATAGCCAATAGCGTTGCATTTATATCACAGCTAGACAAGCCTCTGTAAAGCCTAATCTCTAACCGTTTCTCCTCCTAATGTCCTCCATATCGCTTTAAAATAAAACATTCTGTGCAGAATTCAAAATGGGTCCGATACGTCGACTCGCGCATATGATCCGCTCTGTGCTATCGTGTCTCTTGACCAGAGCTGCGGCGGTTCACCTGACACTAACGTGAAACCAGACTTAATTCGCCCCAATGGAAAGCACATTTACACTGTCTGAATTGTTCCCTATCCCCTATATAGTGCACTATGTGCCGTTCACCATGTAGAAAATAGTAAACGTGTGAACAAGTGACCGATTTCAGCTTTATAATGTAGGGGGCAAAACGCTTCAGATTCTAGAGAGCATTTGATTGGACAGAAACTCTGATGAGAAGTGCAGAGTGATGTCATCAAAATCATTGATCCATATTGGCGGAAGTGAGAGACTGTTTTGAACACTTATTTTCTAAATATGAATTATGTCATTGTTTTGGAGCAACACTAGCTTATAGATAACAGTAAGACTAACGTATTCATACTAAAAGCCAAAAAAACATGGGGACTTTAATATTTGACCACTGTTTTATCATATAAATGTTAAATTATGCTGTTTTGCATTGACAATATAGGCTGTCATTTACATATAACTACATAGATATTTTATTTAAAATATCTAAAAGATTAAATAAATAAAAAAAATCTAAAGTGCTTTAACACTTTTAAACAATAGCCACTGACAGTGAGGCATAGTCTTATGTTGACAGCACGTTGTGCTACTGTGTTTTGTAATTTAGGAAATATTGAAGTCAACTCGCGTACTGTTGACCGCCGGAAGCTAGTTATTTTAGTCTAAAAATTTAAATATGGATATTTTTCTTACACAAACGCATCGCTTTGCTTCATAAGGACCCCCTGGAGCCATGTGGAGCAGTTATATGATGATAGATGCACTTTTATGGACAATTCACTGCCATTATAAAACTTGGATTAGCCAGGACATATAATAGAACTGTGTTCGTCTGAAAGAAGAATGTCATATACACCTAGGATGACTTGAGGGTGAGTAAATCATGGGCTAATTTAACATTTTGGGTGAACTATCCCTTTAGAGTGCTCTTGGTATTTTGCACAAATCTTTGAATTAACATAATTACACCAGTGCAGCACAAAACAGTACAGGACAAATTTTAATGATATCTCTGTACATAATTTTATTTACATGATACAATTTCGCAGTAATGTCGGATAACAAGATTATATGTGCAATACATATAATAAATAAAGATGGTTTGTACAAACTTGCATAACTAAAATCAAAACAGATGGTTAGTTTTACTGTGTAAACTGACAAAGCTCTAAAATAAAACCGCGCTGTGCAGCCAGACCCAAAAAACAGGAAACGGACTGAGCCTCAGATTCAAAGATGGCATTCACTGAGTAGACTAGTCACATACTCACACTGACTCACAACACAAGCACACTCAAAGGGCTGATTAAATGACACTAAACAATACCATTAATTTCTTACCTGATTTAACACTCAATACCCACTGAATAGATCGATCACACACACAAGAAAGGTGAATTAGAGAAAAAAAAAAAAAAAATGAAATGAACTTCTAGTATGCGGTCAACTGTAAAATACAAATTTCACTAATCATGCAAAACACCCACTTTTAAAAAAATGCAACTCTCTGAACAAGCCCAGGAAACATGTTTTCATACATTGGTGTCACATTACAAATCAATGAGAAAAAGAAGAAAAAAATTTCACTTAAAATGACTTGAAGGGTCATGTGGGAGGATCAATAATTCTTAGTTAGTTGCCATGTCTAACCCCATCCATACTGGACACATGGTTGCTCAAAATCGATCATGAAGTATTCTGGTCTGGCTGCATTAAACAATCGGAACTGGATTATATATATATATATTTTTTTTTTCCACAAAGTCCGTCAATGGTTAAAAACAAAAATCTTTTTAACATGAAAGAGAAACCCAGCATCACTCCAATAGCTCAATGACTCGCGTAGGCTGATGCTCAAGCAGAAAAGTGGTTGATAAAAGTCGAAAAGGCTGACTCTAATGGGAGGGCGAAACGTTCGACCCGGAGGAAACAGAAGAGCGTCCATTTGCTACATGAGCCAGCCATGCACTGTTGCTCTGACGGCGCTTGGGTCAGAGCGGTAACAGTCTTCAGAGTCCCGCGTCATGAGACCAACCGGGAGACACGATCACAAAGTAAACTAATGACGATCACGACGGACAGTCAGCCTTCAACACAAGATTCCAGGATACTCCGAAACGGACACGTTAGGCAACGTCTCTGGCTTCATACCTCTTATAGAATTGTTTTGTTCTTTTAACTTGAAGCTCATATACCAACAACAGAAAGCAAAAGAAAGATGGAAACAAAGTGATCACTCATGCATTGGCTTAGAAACGAGATTCTTTCCCATACTGGAATTAAAAAAACTAGTCTTTAGAATCACAGGTCAAAGTGCGAGTCTTTTTATCTGATCTCTCGCAAAATCGAGGTGAAGACGGCGAGAGGTTTATATTCTCTGAATCTTATCGGCGACCACCACGGGGTTCTCTTTGCGGATCTTGGCGGCAGCCTCTGCCTTGTAGTCGTAGGGGCAGTTGTGCTTGTCCGAGTAGCGATGAAGTCCACAGAAGAGATTCCCACAGCGGCAGTCGAACCCTGGCGAACAAGACATCGGCATCAGAATGATGGATGGAGTGTTTATATGCAGTGACGTGTAGGAACATGCTGGTTCTGCTCACCTGTCAGGCCGACCTTCTTGCGGCACATGAAGCATCTGTTCTTCTTGGGTTTGGGGGCGTCGGGTGTCTTGGCCTCTTCCCCGTCAGCCGAGCTCGGAGGTGCCACGGATGCTGTTGGCTGAGTGACGACTGGGAAGACATGCACAGGATTAACATCCCGAAAACAACTACATGCCATAGACCCATAACACATCCGGCATTCGCTTGTTTGTGGTCTTTTCATCTTCAGTGTGCAGGCATTTTTTGTAACTTTACCATTTTAATTATTGTCAGTCCTTCCAGAAAAATGTGGATTTTTTTGTGTGGTTGTTGCGGGCAAAAATCCTTTAGTTTACAGCACGTTTTCTTAAAAAATGTGATGGAATGCAATGAAATTGCAAAAACTGCGGTTTGAAGAAAAAAAGAAAGAAAAAAAGATTCCCCCAACACCCTGTTCTCACTAGGCTTACCTTAATGTAAAGAGTCGTTTCTTATTACTTCCTATGATAAGCAAGCATACTACATCATAGAAAGTGCTGGGAATATTTAAGTTCTCATCTTGTTGTATTTCAGACCTTAATAAACACATGCCTCAAACTTACAAAACATTGATGAGTCAAACAAGTTCTGTAGCTTTACAAAAAGGAATATGCTACAACTTCTGTAAAAATGAAATAAATATTACAAAAATTAAATGTGTGCTTCCTGTTTTACAGAGGTAGCTATACAAAACAGACATCTGTTAAAATCCAAAAGCACGTGCAATCTTGGTAATAAAATTGTTTTTTTTAAATAAAATTAAGATTATGAAATCATGCAAGATTTTGCGCGCAGAAAGCGGCAATTTATGCGGCGAAAGTGGGGCGTACTTGAAAAAATGCGGCCCCCGCATAAATATGCGGACTTTGGCTGATTATCCATTGAATTATGTGAACGCATGATCACGTTTTTCTGGAGGTACTGTATTGTGGCTTTCACACCTAGACGTTTTTGACTTTCAGGCACAGGGTGTATTTTTGGTGAAGATTTCTCTGGTTAAACATATGGAAGCTCGTTTCCCACCACAGAATAAAAAATAAAAAGGTAATTTACATCTCACAACTCTGACCTTTTTTCCCTCAGAATTGCACAATACAAACTTTACAGTTCTGACTTTTTCTTGCAATTCCAAATGAAAACTCGCAATTGCATGTTATAAAGTCAGAATTGCGTGATAGTGTCAGTCTTTTGCCAACTGGCAATTGCGAGTTTAAATCTCAATTCTGAGAAGAAAAAAATGTATTGTGAGAAAAAGCAGCAATTATGTTTTAAATCGTTTAATTCCATGGTGGAAAAAAGCTTAGTTGGAAAGTTTATCAACACTACTTGCGAAGCAAACAAAGTGGATCACTTTGACTGCAAGAACCTTTTTTTTTAGCAAATAAAACCCAAGATGACAGTCAAACAATGTAGCATTTTACACAATTTGCATGGCTCTAAAAAATTTTTTTTTTTAAATCAATAGCGTTATTTTATTCTCTCAAACCAGTTAACCAGACTCTGACCAACATTTATCATGCAGTCACAGGTCAAGAAAATTCAGATTTATAGAATCCAATCGCCTCAAATAGTAATGCCACTGAGGTTAAAGGGATATTTCACCCTAAAATGGATAATGTCACCATTTACTCACCATCAAGGTGTTCCAAACATGTATTCATTTTTTTCTGCTGAACAAAAAAGATGATATTTTGAAGAATATGGGTAACCAAACAGTCGATGGACCCCATTGACTTCCATAGTATGTTTTTTTTCTCTCCATACTATGGAAGTCAATGGGGGCCCATCAACTGTTTGGTTACCCATATTCTTCACTCTATATTTTGTGTTCAACAGAAGTAAGAAACTCATAGGTTTGGAACTACTTGGTGAGTAAATGAAGACATTCATTTTGGGCTGAGGTTCTGCAGGTTAAAGGTATTTGTATGTTTTTTTGTGTAATTGTGTAAATATTGTGTAAGCAGTCGGCACTGGGATTCGAATTAAATCTTTAGAATTGGCTGCAGAGAGGGGTGTGCACTTTGCTTCATTTAAGCAATTTTTTGTTCAAAATAGCATACTAGTCTCAAAGTGCGATCACATTAGAGAAATTCTGAAAACAAAAAAACGTCCAATGTCAATAGTGTGTCGATGTATGAAGCAAACCAAGCAGCTTTATGTTGGCCAATACAGCGAATTCACACGCCTAAACGGAACCCGTCTGCATGTTGAAATAATTTGCCCTCGATGTTATAAATGAACCAGAAGCATTGAGCTGTTATTTTGAACATATCCTTGACTCATTTCAAACTATCAAGTGTTCAGACTTTCATAAACATGTTTAAAGTAGGGATGTTAACCGATGACCGTTTGACCGATGGTTTACCGTATCAACGTTAACCGATCAAAGTTGTCGGTTGTCGGTTAAAAAAAAAAAAAGAGTGATCTCTAAATTAGGCTATTTATAGAGAATGGGAACGTGACGTCACCAACGCAATGCATTCGCGGACTTTAGGACACAGACACTACATTAGAGAATGAGTAATAGTGGAGGTAGACTTTAAAACTTGTATTATACAGTTAAAAACACATTAGAATGGTGAACGCTTGCTGTGTTATGAACTGTCATAGCCTCTCTTGCAACCTGCGTGGAAAACATATCTCAAATCATGCGCAATATTTCAGTTTACCAGCTTGGAAATAACAAAAGTAAGTGAAAGTAATGCTGCCTTCACGTGCTATCGGAAATTTGACAATTCCCACTTCTAAAGTCGTGATTATGAAGTATGAACTCATCTCGTTCATATTTCGAGGGGTGGAGCGCGTTCACGTGCAGTTTTTACCTAGGAAACTCCTATTTACAATAATTCAGAGAGCACGTGAAGGCAGCATAACACTCGGAAATAAACAACTTAGCCAAAATGTGTCTTTATAATTTGTATTTATTATTTATAAACGATATTACAGATGAATATTTTCTGAACCGCTTGAATGTGCTCACACCATAAATAATGCATGAAACGCGTCAGCAAATGCTTCATTGTTCAGCTTCAGATGTAAGTTGCAACTTGTGTGATACAGTGCTTAAATACAGTAGTAGCACATCATCTAAATATATTACATCTACATTTCAGTGGTAACATAAGGTGTTGATCATCATCTTTCTTTATTATTGTTAGCACTAATTACCTCGAACTAAAGCGGCGTCTCTTCGGAGCTGTCATTATCTTAAATGAGTCGCGGCAATGTTTCAAATGAGCTTCTAACGCTAGACAATAGCCTTTATTTTCAACGCGATCACCTTGTGCCCAAACCATTTCGAAACTAAGGAGCCATTTGTCCTCCGATTACAAACAAGCTCCTCAGCGCCGCGTTTGCGGGACTCATGTTTCGCGCTGTAGGGGATTTTAAAAAAATTGACGTGAGTGGAAGGCAGGCGGCGGCGCCTGGACAGTGTGTGTGTGTGCGTGTGTGTGTGTGAGAGAGCTGGAGGCAGAGCGGCAGAGAGATGCGACAGTTGCGAAATTGCAGGCGCGGCTCGCGAGTTGCGGCTGTTATTTCAAATAGCGCAGCATATTTTAAAAACTAATCGGTTAACCGGTTTCAACCGGCTAATGAGGCTCGGTGGTCGGTCAAGAAAATGTTTAGTTTTCGCCATCCCTAGTTTAAAGTGGTCTGAACGCAGCTTGAGAGTGCCTGAAACGGGTTGAGCTGAGACACTTCCTCAACAGAGATGCCAACCTGGTTCAGGAACTTCTACTTTCGGCGAGACCACCTCATCGTCACAGGAAATGCTCATCTCCGTCATCTGTTGAGTCACCGGAAGGGCAGCTGCAGTGCTGTTGGGCGACTCGGCAGCAGAGGAGTTGTTTAGTGTAGCTTCAATGATCTGGATGGCTGAGGCTTCAGAGGTAGGACTGGTGACGCTGCTAGAAGCTGCTGGAAGAGACCAAATCCCCTTAGTGTTAATGAGAAGCTTGAGGAACAAATCGATCTTATGAACACATCTGATCGTCCGTGAAGATTTTCAAAGAGTGGAAACACGTACCCATTGTGCTAATAGGACTGACTCCACCATTGTTCTGTCTTGTTATATTCTCTTTGTAACAGACCGAGCACATGCCATTGGTCCGAGGGTTGCCATAGAAACCACAGCCGGTGGCACAGAGCATGGGCACGGGGCTTTGATTGGTCTCCTGGGCCATCTCTCTGAATGTGGGCAATTCCTATAGACAACAAAACACAAGCACCATGAATATGACAGTGTGTGTGTAAAGTGAGAATCAAAGACTGCGAATGGCTTTATTAAGACGATTTACGCCGACAAAGGAGCAATGTTGCCGCAGACTGGGAATCAGATTAGGGGTCACACGTCTGAACACTTTTTTTTTGGCATCGGTTTGGAACGAGCCTCATCAAGCCAATTCCAGCAAACTCATGCCACAGATTATGTTTAATTGTTTTACAACCAGGCTGAGCTGAATTCATGCAAGATTTCCTGGAAACCCAAACACTTAACCAATCCAACCAATAAAATGCTTCATTAAACTACATGGTGTGGTTACATCAGAAAAGGGAGAAGGGACGTCAGAAGAACAGGATACTAGTCAGTACTAAGATTAATCTGCAATGAGAAATAATGCCGTGCATCCACTAGCAAAAACATTTAATCATATAGAACCAAAAGTTTAGCTAACGAGCTCTAAACGAGTTTACTTTCGGACGCAAGCACACATTCATGAGAATGTCCTAGGTAAGTGGTTCTCAACTTTTTGACTCCAACCCCCCCTTTATCCAACACAATATTTGGTAGTTCTGATATGTACTTCTGGGACCTTAACGTCCCGTTAATCTGCAATGCAGATGATGAGCCTATGATAAATGCAAATGATGAGCCTAAATGTGAATGTGCAAAATGTTCCTTTAAACAATTTATAAAATGTCTGTATACAAATTTCCTAAATGCATCTATTTTTATAAACTGTGGTTGATCTTAAAGGGATAGTTCACCCAAAAATCGAAAATTCTGTCATTAATTACTCGCCCTCATGTCGATCCAAACCTGTAAGACTTTCGTTCATATTTGGAACACAAATGAAGATCTTTTTGATGAAATCTGAGAGCTTTCTGTCCCTACTACTTTGACGCTTCAAAAAGATTGTAAAACTAATCAATATGAATTGAGCGGTTTAGTCTACATTTTCTGAAGAGACTCGATGGCTTTATATAAAAAGATTTAATTTAGGCTTTTACTTCACATATAAACATTGATCAGCAAACACAAGCAGAAGCTCAGTCGAACCTACTTGACTCGAAGGAACAAACCTCTTGCGTGCAGAAGCTCAAACGTGCTGCATAACACGAGAATGAACCTCATTGGTTCTTGTAGAAGCTCAAACGTGCTGCATAACTGGTTCTGAGAATGAACCTCACTGGTTCTGAGAATGAACCTCACTGGTTCCGAGAATGACCCTCACTGGTTCCCCCTTTCCACCGAGCTGGTTCTAGCTCGGAGCCAGAGCCTAGTTTCAAATCGGTTCTTTGTTACCCCTTTTTCACCAGAATGAACCGGGGGCTAGTTCAGAGCCAGTGCTAATCCTAGTTCATAGTTGGTTCAACTGAGGAGCCTTCTAAGAACCGTTTGCTTTTCCACATGCTGAGAGCCACAACAGAGCCATGTCTTACGTGACTGTATACGTCTCATCTTTCACAGCAACGCTAGCGAGGCAGTGGCAGTATTGCCAAGTCCCTACTTCATCACTGTTGCCGCGGGTTGAAGCGACCCCAATTATGTGATATTTTGCCCCGGGAATACGAATTTTAGTAGGCAACAATGCCAAAAAAACAAATTTTACCCCCAAATGTGATTTTTACCGGGGAAGCCCCCCTGAAACGCGATTGGGCTTGCTTTGAGTAGCAATTGGGCGGGTTTTGTTGTGAAAACCTGGCAACCCTAGGCAGCAGGAAACACAAAACACACCAGGCTTGTTCGAGATGCATCGGCGCTGCGCAGACCGATCCACGTATGATATATAAAAAAAACGTATGAGTGAATCAAAAGCATAAGGAGTCATATGCTCTCGCTGGACTCGTTATCATACGGCGATCGGTCTGCACAGCACCACTGCCAACAAGCCTTCCATCAACAATGCAAACGTTGCGTTACTATTGATTCACGTGGCTTTACGATCCTACATCGGCATTAAAAAACAACGAAAACACAGTGAATCCAACGCATTCATGCAGTTCGCCGTAATTTGTATAGACGGAGATTACAAACGAGCAGCAGCTGTTAGCTCCATTAGCTGCTATTTAACAATGGCGGATCTCAAGTTTGTGTTGGTCTTGTTGACCCCGCCCCCAGCGCCTGACGTAATCGGTTCTTACTTCTAGCCCAGCAATGTTTTGGTGCTACTTAAGAACCACTTTTCCTGGCTCGGAGCAGGGGCTTTGGGTGTGGAAACACAAAGAACCGATTTGAAACTAGGCTCTGGCTCCGATCTAGCTCTAGCACTGCCTTGGTGGAAAAGGGGTATGCGTTTCCACACCCAAAGCACCAGCTTCGAGCCAGGAAAAGTGGTTCTTAAGTAGCACCAAAACATTGCTGGGCTAGAAGTAAGAACCGATTACGTCAGGCGCTGGGGTCAACAAGACGAACACAAACTTGGTCCGCCATTTTTGAAATAGCAGCTAATGGAGCTAACAGCTGCTGCTCGTTTGTAATCTCCGTCTATACAAATTATGGCAAACTGCATAAATGCGTTGGATACGCTGTTTTGATGCCGATGTAGGATCGTAAAGCCATGTGAATCAATAGTAACGCAACGTTTGCATTGTTGATAGAAGGCTTGTTCACAGCGGTGCTGTGCAGACCGATCACCATATGATAACGAGTCCAGCAAGAGCACACGACTCCTTATGCTTTTGATTCACTCATGCGTTTTTTTTTCTTCATACGTGGATCGGTCTGCACAGCGCCGATGCATCTCGAACAAGCCTGGTGTGTTTGTGTTTCCCGCTGCCTCGCTAGCGTTGCTGAGAAAGATGAGACGTATATAGTGATGCAAGACCTGGCTCTGTTGTGGCTCTCAGCATGTGGAAAAGCAAACGGTTCTTAGAAGGCTCCTCATTCGAACCAACTATGAACTGGAACTAGCACCCGGTTCATTCTGGTGGAAAAGGGATAAGAAAGAACCTCACTGGTTCTGAGAATGAACCTCACTGGTTCTTGTAGGAACTCAAACGTGCTGCTTAACACAAGAATGAACCTCATTGGTTCTTGAGAAAGCTCAGTGTCAAATTCAATCTGTTCATCATATAAAGTGATCATTTCTCTTCAGAAAATTTGGACTAAACCACTCAATTCATATGGATTAGTTTTATGATATCTTTATGAACTTTTTGAAGCACCAAAGTGATAGTTTTAGCTGCTAATGGAAGGACAGAGCACTCAGATTTCATTAAAAATATCTTCATTTGTGTTCCAAAGATGAACGAAAATTTTGCGGGTTTTGGAATGACATAAGGGTGAGAAATTATTAATTTTTTGAGGGGTAAATCCCATTAAGATCAAGCGCAAATCAACTCCACCTACATAACTGCCATAAACGTCTTTATGGTTGAGAAGACGCATGATACTCATAATCAATGAGCAAGGTAATCCAAGCACGCTCTCAGAAAATGCATGTGCCAGCATGGCTAGGCTTTTTCTTTTTTCAGGAAATCATTAATACTAATTATTTCTGACGCAATTACAAAAGTGTCAAGAAACCCCCGTTTTATCGCCGCTCATTCACACCTCAGATTTGAAAAAGACTCAAGAAATGGACGCGTAAAGCTGTGGGAAAAGTGGGAGTGTAGAGGGTGGAAAGAGGGGAGACAACCAATAAAACACAGACCTACAACACGCTCATTTACAGACAAATAAATATTTAAATGTGAGTGGAGAAAAAGAAAAAAAATCTCTAACAAACAGGTGGGCGCACCTTGATGCATTTTAAAAATATAAATATGACAAACTCACAAAAGTTATCAGTAGAGACTACTAACAACTATCATGAACAAATCAGATGTGTTCTGATAAAGTATTCTTACAAACATCAACATAACTTTCAAGAGAAATTGGTCTATATGAAAAATGAGGAAGAACATTAAAAATGTCTATTTTCATTTCGTTTACGTGCACTACAATCGCTGAACAAATCACACACATCAGTTTAACACAGAAGGAATAAAGGCATAGTTACTTTTTTTTGTCCATTCTTCTTTGAATTTTCGGTCTACATCATTGTCTTGTGGGTATCAGAATAATTTGTGTCATCACCTTCATGATCAGACGTACCGCTGTATCAGTGTCCTTATTTGCAAATATATATATTTCATTTGAAGACATGAGATGTGCGCATTCACAGTGCTGGTTCATGTTTGGAGCACTACTGCAGTATATGAAATATGTCCATAAAAACTTGAAACGCGCTTGCTCCAGTCCGGATATGAACTGTGATCTGCGAAGCTAGTGTTAAAAACTGCTCTCATGTGCACTTCGCATGTTACATATTATATATTGTTACAGTCATATTTTTAATGTGTTGGTAATCAAACTCCAGCTCTGAACGCATCGTGGCAAATGCAAACACTTTTGTGCTAATTTACTGGGGAAACAGCTGTTATGGCATGTGTCTGAAGGACAACGCAAAGCTGACCCTTCAAAAATCAGTTAACGTTGCTCATTTAAATATATTAATGCCCATTTCTCTTTTCATTTTTTATAATCTTATTCACATGTCATTTTATGCAGTTAACTGAATTACTGGTATATTAGCACCAAGACATATGCATGCTCTTCATTTGTCATAAGCATAAGAACTTTGACGTCACTTTCTCCCTTTATAAATCCAGATTTTTTCCTCAATATTGACATAGGATAAAATCCTTGGTATTTAGGTTCAAATCCAATCATACAAGTGTTTTAAGATTCAGGGTCAATTTAATGTTGTGCATCTTTATATTAGAGCATTTTAATTATATTCGAGTCATTAAGAATTATTGAGAACCACTGTACTAGGTTGTTTGCCATTTTTGTACTTTCTAGGTAACACATTTTTGAATTTCTCAATGTTTGATACGGCTGTGAAATAAGCCGGGGAAAAAAAAATTTCCATACAGAATTTTCCTAATTCCTTTATGATTCACACTAAAGCATCTGATATGGATCAGAGTCTGTTTCGGGAACGATTCACTGCTGGTTTGAACACAATTAATCCAAACCAGACTCACCAAATCTATTTTTAAAATGTACATTTTAAACAATTCTGCTGTGTCAAATGAGTTAAAGATTTTTAAAAAAGCAACGGAAACTCAAATCAATAGATATTGCCATATATATGTTGCAATATGTAAATAAGCATTTGTGTGCTGACACAGTGTGATAAAGCAATAAAGTCCCCCTAGAGTGACAATTATGCTTGACAACTATAGTTGCTACTGTATAAATAAACTTTTTTGTATCATTAAATGATTGTATTCGTCCCATTGTTTGTAATTATATTTAAAAAAAAATCCCTATATCACCACATTATGCAACACTATCCAGTTAACTTTTTAAATGGTGTTTAACACTTGGCTGTATCAAAATAATTCGTAATACCAATTGCACTGGAATCAACTACTAAAACTACTATTGTGACCATCCTCCTCAGATGAAGTACGACCATGTTGTGTTAATGGGTAAATGCTGACTAGCCGTGTAAAATGTAAATATATCTGTAGGTGGAACAGCTGGAACATTCTGTTCAAGCAGAGGCCGAATACAGCAGCAAACAACCCCCATCCAAACCCCCGAAGCGGAAACATTTAACACAGACGCTTTCGAGCAATGAACCTGAAATCTGTCAGGAGTGACATGTCGGTGAGGGGCCCCGTGGTTCCGGGGGGCCTCTTGTTTCCAAGTAAACAAGATTGCAGCATTTCACCTCCGCCTTTTGGCATCAGAGGTTTTCCCCCGAAAATCCACCACATGGCCTGCGTCACGTGCATGTGAGCCTGCTGCCCTTCGCACTCGCTCACACAGATGGCTGGATTAGTTTTCATCCGTCACAAGGGTGCAATGTGACATGTCCTGAACAGCCTCCACTAGTTTGTCCCGACTATAAATACCCCCCCTTCGTCCTACCTGCTTCCATTACATCTCACACATCTCTAGTAGGAGCTGGTTCGCATAGCTCCCTCCTCCCTATGCATGGCCTCATATATTCTGATAAATCCAAAAATGGCTAAGCCCTAATAGGGCTGTTTTTTTCCCTTTCTTCAGCCGATTCCCATGTGTGTTGGCCATCTATGTTCATTTATACCTGTCTGGGTGACAGCAAATACACAGCATATAGGGCAAAACAAAGACATGAGAGATACAACAAGTCAAATATTTGAACAAAAGCAAACCATTAAGCTAAAAAGACACCATAAATGGAGAAAGCCATCAGAAAACCGATCACTCAATGCTCACGTGTCTCAATGCACCGATATATGAAGCATTTAAACGACATGTACAGCTTATAGAAAGTCTAATACAATGCAAACACGCTATGTGTGTGCTATTCACCAGTATGTGTACTTTTATACATTATATATAGAGCTATATTCGCGTTTGAGGCCTCATAATGAAATCCACTGAGTCATGCTAACATTAGCATCGCAGCTAACAAACACACAGTGGCATATAACGCACGAAAAACACTCAACACAACAGCTGCTGCCCTCAAACTGTGTGTGGTGTTCAGTCTGAGGGGTTTGTGATGATGAAGGAGTGTGAATGGATGGTCATTTAGTTGTTTATCTACTTTATATCTGGGTCAGGGTGAATATGCTTTGTGTTCTCCTTTGTTTCAAACACTCTTCCTGTTTGAGCCTAAGCACAAACCTTGATAATTAAAAAAAATTAACCATCCACCAACAGAACGCCAATTCACAACAAATCAGTCAAAATATTGAAGAACAAACGGTGGGGAAATTATTTGTTAAAGACGTTTATTCATTCACTCAGTGATAAAGATACACAAACGAGCTAGCTTTATGTTTCATGTATAACATCTCGACCGACACACAAAACAACCCCAAATAAACCCGAAAACACTATAATTAAGAGTTAATTAAGAGAGTAATGATAATACATAAATAGACAATTCATTGTATCTGAATAAACACTCGAAGAGAAATACATGCAGCTACAGGCAACAAACGAGCTTATTTGTCATCTCCGCAATCTTGAAAGACAAAACCTGTTTAAACGCGAAGCAAACAGCGCTTTACGAATAAAACATGCGTGTTTAAACAAAAAAAACTGCGGTTATCGTATCATATTTCAGCTTTTAGGTAGAAAGGAACAACAGGCTAATTTCACTTGCTAACATGCTAGCATCAGCTAACAGCCATAGTTATTTGGTAAAGCTCGCCAAGTTAATCAATTTAGACTAACAACTAACACATTAAATGACATTATACCAACGAATAACTCTGGAAATAAAGGTATTATGCGTACTAGCTGGTTATTTCACCCAAAACGAATCATATTTTCCTATAACGTTAGCATGAGCTTTTAAAAGGTTGTATTTAATGTGGGGGGAAAGTGTTTTACTTGCCTTATTTGAGTAAAAAGAGAAGCTCCCGGAATAAAGAGACTATATATTAAACCCTTCGCGTTGGTCTGTGCCGTTAGTCCGCTGACGTGTGTGTTTCGGTGTGTATGTGTGTTTTTCTGGTTGCTGTTTGTTGGTTTTCTTTAATAGTGGTCGTGACGTCACGGTGATTGACACGTCCGCGGGGCGGGGCCAGCTGCGCCAGTCACAACAAGTTTACAGTACAAAAACAACCTTCTGCTCTGAAGCAATAGCTCTTAGTGAAGTGGGCAGGGGTTGCATTGCATTGTCATGATTGTCAAATACTGGATTCTGTTCACTACAATTTGTGGGAGTTGTATGGACGAGTTCGTCCTTAATGTGAAGATGTTTTGAGACAAACTGAGGCAGAAAAATCAAATGAACGACTTGAGACAAGTTGCACTTTTTCCCTAATGATTTCCAAATTAATTCGGAGTACTGTGATAGTCCTGATGTTGCAACAATTTCATCCCAAATACCAGTTTGCTGATATTATCCATCACCAGGGTCGGGAAGGTTACTTTTAAAATGTATTTCACTTCACTAAAGATTACAAAATACATGCTTTAAAAAGTCATTTGTAATGTTTTTCATTAGATGACTTAATCTAAATACTTTAGAATGCTTTGGATTACTAAGGCATGTAACACAAAGGGACCACCAAACATAAGACTTGGTATTCCTCTGCATATTATCATCAGTTTTTCACAATATTCCTTCATAAATCATCAATATTGATGCTCAAGAAGGGGTGAGTAAACTTTTTGAATTGGATGAAGGGTAAATTGTACTTATTTTGTCCTCTGGGAAACCTTCTGAAGAGAAGTAGCCTACTAAATGGAAAAAAATATGAAATTTTTTTTAAAAAGTTTTCACCCCCTGCTTTTAATGCATTGTGTTTCATGGAACCTTGTTACCGCCACTAAATATACAAATAAAAACGGTAATTGTTGTAAATCTTTTTATATCTCACAATTCTGACTTTTTTTCTTCTTGCAATTGCGAGTTTGCAACTTTTTTCTCCGAGTTGCGTGATATAAATGAACAATTGCGTGCTATAAAGTCAGAATTGTGAGATAAAAATTACCTTTTTATTTTTTTCCCCGCAATTCTGAGAGAAAATATGTCTTTTTTTATTACAACTCGCAATTACAAATTTATCTCACAATTCTCAGAAAAGAAGTCAGAATTGTTAGATAATTGTAATAATTGTTAAAATTATTAAAAATGTTCCATATTCTGCAAGGGGTATGAAACTTATAAGCAGAAATAGAGTCTGAAAATCACCAATCGCTGTTTACATTAATTGCCTGTTACAGTTTACATTAATGTTTAAATGAAATAAATGACATTAAAACTCAAAGTAATCACTTTGGTAATTTAAAATACTTTTCGTATGTAACTGTAATTTGATTACCACTCAAGTTACATGTATTTCGTTACTCCCCAACCCTGGCCATCACTGTCATTCATATGACTGTGGTTTTACAGTATTAACTGTATGTCATTGGACGCAACAAGACGTTTTTTAGTGAAAGAGCAGACATAAAATGTTCAAAAGTTATCAAAAGGAAAGATTGTATTGAGATCCAAAACGTAACAAAAAACAAAAACACTTTATGTGGTCCATTGGTGTGCTGAAGGTTATTTTTACATGAGCTTGTATCAGATGTCACTGTGATCTGCTGACCCGGAGAACAGCCAGAGCTGAGCTCTCTTTGAAGGACACGTTGATCCAATCACAAAACATTTCCATCACGGCCATGCAGACGGAAGATGAAGATACTGGAACATATTGAATACTGGCTGCCTTAAATGTAGTGAGTTTCCTATACAGCACTGTTTGGTGTTATTGGCACATTCAAGTGGCACAGCAATGGTGACAGGGGCGGCCTTTCCTATTTGGTTGCTCCACTTTTAAAAGTAGATGGGTAGAAATGGAAATACAGATACTTATATTAATGTATACATAATATAATCAAATAATCATGATTATGCTGAGAACCATTTGGCTTGAAATCTTGTCAACAATGAAACGAGGTTTCTCTTGTTGGATGTCTTCAACCCTGGGTCTGTTTTGAGAGCACGCTAGTATTTTGCCCTCTGGTTATATATAGAGCTGGAATCTGATATGAGACCAACTCACACTCCATGTGAGACTTTCAGCTCTTTAAAGGGATAGTTCACCCAAAAATGGCTAATTTTTTCACCCTCAAGTTGTTCCAAACCTGTACGAATTTGTTTCTTCTGCTGAACACAAAATATATATTTTAAAATTTTTGGTAACCAAACAGTTTCTGGGTCACCTTGACTTCCATAGTAGGAAAAAAATACTATGGGAGTCAATGATGCCTTACAACTGACATCCTTCAAAATCTCATCGTTTGTGTTCAGCAGAAAATAAACAAAAATTCATACAGGTTTGGAACAACTCAAGGGTGAGTAAATATGACAGAATTTTCATTTTTGGGTGAACTATCCCTTTAAATGATTTCAAAGCAAATAAGGTGGTGAAGGCTTGATTAGATTCTAACCTGTTTGACCATTTAAGGCAGTGTTTCCCACATCTATGGTGTTTCCCAACCGGGCTGCCGTCTGACAAGAGCAGGGGTGCCGTGTAAAGGTCCTTCAAATAATTGTTTTTTTCTTCACATTTTTCAAATAATTCTCTCTTTGTAAACTTTGTTCAATGCATGCGAGTGATGCCAGATGTTCGAATATGACCAGTCATTTTCGCCGTCATCACCCGGGTGAAGTGCCAGAAGACGCGAATGAGAAGTCGCGCGCGCTGTGAGAAAATGTGTCTCTGTGCACTCATCCGAAAGCGAGCGCACGTCTCACAGCGAGTTCTCTTTCAAGTCTTGCTTTTGAACGGACAAACTCACACAAAAAGTATGTCAACATGTCCATCTTGATGAGTATTCTAGCAGACATAGTCTGTATATGCCTTAAGTAAACTTTATACAGTCGAGAAAGACGACGCATATCCGTGCATAAGGTCTTAAAGGGGCAGTATCCTTTACTGCTGTCTGTTTAATGTCAAACAACAAAAGACAAGGACATCACTCACTGCTCTTGATTGGATAGCTTTTGTAAGTTTAATAGGGTTAATCTTTAATTTATACACTCAAATATGCAATGTTATTTTACATTTGATCAATTTCTGTACCTGAAAACTAATGTTAGACATACCTGAAAAACCTGAAAAGCATAGTTTATTTTATTAGTATCTTTGCTCAATAGTATTTATTTGTGCTGCTGCTTGTATTTAAATTATTTGTTCGTATTATTTTCTTTATTTTTATTTGACAGTAGTCCTTTTTTCCCTGAACATCGCAAATACTGAACCGTACCGAAACCGTGAACCTAAAACCGTGATACAAATCGAACCATGAGCAATCTGTAGGAGAGGGGGTGCCACACAATTATTTAAGGCATTTCCTCCAGCAGTGTAGTTGCATTATCAATAAACAAAGTGAGTTACACCTGATAGAAGCAATGATTAAATTACTTTAGTCTTCTAATTTTACTTTACACACCCATCTAGTCTTTGTTAACACCTTTCAGCTTTGATTAATGATGGAGATTATGGACCGAAATTTTGTATGGGCTTGTAACAAAAACCTGCCATTTGTTAATGACAAATATAGTGGTGGTCTCATACCTGATAATGCATTCATACCTGTTTTCATTGAGATCAGCTTTCTGAAAGAAAAAAGAAAAAAATCCCTGACAACCCAGAAATGAAAATAGTCTTCAATTAGCCCCTATCATCTTTCCAAACCTTTTGACGGTCTTAATTCTGCAGAACACAAACAAGATTTAAAAGTCCCCATGAAATATTTTTTTTTACTTTTAGTATGAATATGTTAGTCTTACTGTTATCTATAAGCTAGTTTTGCAATGAAGAAGAAAAAAAAAATCATATTTAGAAGATTCAAAACTTAGTCTCTCACTTCCACCAATATGGATCAGTGATTTTGATGACATCACTCTGCACTTTTCATTAGAGTTTCTGTCCAATCAAATGCTCTAGAATCTGAAGCGTCCCGGCTGAAATCGGTCACTTGTTCACACATTTACTATTTTCTAAATGGTGAACGGCCAATAGTGCACTATATAAGGCAGTGGTGTCCAAACTTTTTTAAAAGGGGGCCAGATTCGATGTTGTGGACACACCTGGGGGCCGGTTCCTTTTCTTTGTTGAAAAACTCTCAACAACCTCGGCTTTAAAGGGTGCATTTAAATATTATTAGCGAGTTAGAACTCTATTCTTATTTAAATGAACAAGTACTCTATTTAGATCACCGCAGGTAAAACCACACTGCAAAAAATGCTTTTCTGTCTTTTTTCCAGTCATGCAATATTTTTTCTTGATTTCTGGGGGACAAAATAAGTGTTTTTGCTTAAAACAAGCTAAATGATCTGCCAATGGGGTAAGAAAAATAATCGTTTGGGAGAGAAACAAGATTATTTTTCTGACCCATTGGCAGATAATTTTGCTTGTTTTGATTTTATTTTCCAGAAAACAAGAAAAAATATCTTATGTAATTTAACTCATCTAGTAAATGCATCTTGATTTAAGAATTTTAAGATACATTTAGACTGGAAACAAGACAAAAATACTAAATAAGAGCATTTTTTGCAGTGCACACATGGCAAAAAGTAAAACATTATTTCTATATCCAGAATGGCTTTATTTTAGTCTATAAACACATTTAATATAAATACAAGCACACAAAACTGCAAGTTTATGACAAAAATGGTCTGTAATTTGGCCTTTAATACTCATTTAATATTTTTAAAATTAAATAAAATTAGATAACCTACATTTCTGACAAAATACCACGGTTAGTGTTACCACAGCAAACCCATGAATGTTGGTGAATTGTTGTTTGAAAAGCATTTTAACTGGATCGGCTTAGTGTTTTTCCTGATTTGCACATTAGTGTTGTCGAATAAGTCACCTTTTGTTGACATTGTGAAACTGCGCGATTTGTAAATTATGCGTGGTGGGCCACATATATTTTAATAGACACGCTGCGGGCCATTTGAAATTCATCGTCGGGCCGCATTTGGCCCATGGGCCAGACTTTGGACACCCCTGATATAGGGGATAGAGAACAATTCAGACAGTGTAAATGTGCTTTCCATTGGGGCGAATTAAGTCTGGTTTCACGTTAGTGTCAGGTGAACCGCCGCAGCTCTGGTCAAGAGACACGATAGCACAGAGCGGATCATATGCGCGAGTCGACGTATCGGACCCATTTTGAATTCTGCACAGAATGTTTTATTTTGAAGCGATATGGAGGACATTAGGAGGAGAAACGGTTAGAGATTAGGAGGAAACTGCGGCTTTACCGAGTTCAACGGTTCTGGCCGAGCGGTGATATATACTAAACACTGTTGGCTATTTTAAAAAAGGGGAGGAGCTGTTCAATATGTCCCACCCTGTATTCCTGTTCAATTAAAATTGCGTCAACACATTGAATAATGCTGCGCATTTCAAGGCACTTCAGCGGGCCTTTGAAGAATGGTTGAATTGCTTTGTTCAATACAGTGCCAAAACTGTACAGACATAAATAAATAAATAAAATAAAACCATACCAAAAAAGGACAACAAACATACACCTTGAAAGAGCATTAGTTGATTTATTCTTTCCACAGGACACCATGGAAAGTAAATTTATTTACAAAATCTGGAATGTTGAATAAATGCATACCAATCATCTTAATAGTAGCTGCTTGCGGAGATACCTTTGACATAGCTATACATTAAAAGGGACTGCTTCTGTGATGCAAGTTATTGCTGGATTTAAAAACATAAATCACTAATGCCATGAACAAATCATAGACCTTTTAAAAAAGTATTTACATGTTGATTAGTAAGTCAAAGTAAAGTGTGCTAAATAAATAAAAATAAAAGTGGGACAGTAAAAAGAACACCAGTTGTTTTTAGTCACTGTTATAACATTTTTACAATGTCTTCGCAGACAAAATAAAAAAAGTGACAGTCGAGGGATCTACGCTAGACTGATTCGTGACAAAATGGAAGTGTCCACAAAAACATTGTGTTGAGTGAATCATTCACAGCAAAATTGGAGGGGAGGGGGGGTCGGGGCATAGTTTTATCGACTAGCATTATGCATTTTAAACTGTGTGATTAATCATCAACAACACCCCCCCCCCCCGCCTCCAAAAAAAAAAAAAAGTAATCGAGTTTAGCAAATCCATTTATAATCCATATGCAATGTTGACCCAAACCTTAAGATCCTAAATTAAAATTAAAACTCAATAGCGAATCAATTTCGAATGAACTGAATTCTTGAGTCTCTTTCACATCAAATTGTGGATTTGTCACATTATCAGTATGTTAATTTGATTACTTTGATTCAATTAGCGCTCCAGTCTACCCAAAGAATACAGCGAAGAACGATCAAAAGGAGGAATTTCATGCAAATAATACACACAGTACTAAAACAGACAGTAGGTCGTTCTCCTCATGGGCTTTCAATGTGACTACTTCAAATACAAACATTACGATTAACGTTTAACAAGGCTTCGTAGCTTTTCGAATCTCTTTGCTATTGAAGAAATTGATGTATCCACATACAATGGAACGATAATCTTCGTAGGGGCGTTTGGAAACAGCAGTGCAATCGCTAATGTGACGAGACATTCATTCGCATACTATTCAGACTTTACGCACATTTTTTACAAAAAAATCTGAAATGCCATTTCCTATGTTTTCGTCTTTAAAAGATTTACAATATAAAATGCTGTATCAATCGAGAAATACTAAATGGGTTGTCTTTATTTATAAAAAACGCAACTGACTGCATCTTGCGAATGGAATAAACGACTTTCTATTGCTCTTTCGCCCACTGTGTCATACGTCAGCCTAATAAGGCCACGGAATATGCGGCGTGGATCTGTATGAGTATTGCTCTGGGTCGAACCCATTTTGTGACAGTTCAGGGTCTATGGCACTTGACATGTCGTTTTCTCGAAGCCCCAATAGCAAACACTAATCAAATGTTAGAATGTTTTCGTAAGAGAATAAAATATCACATCTACAATCTTCTTCACAGAATAAAAAAACATTTTGATGAACTCCAAAATGAAAAAAAAAAAAAAAAAAAAAAAGGCTGAGCGCAAATGCTTCGGATGAGTTCGGTGGCATTGGAATCAGGTGGCTGTGTTGTAGAAGTCCGAGGAAAGAAGTTGACGTGCCAGCAGTTTCATGCCGCCCAGCCACAGTGTCCCAATATGCTTTGGTTAAGATAGGTTGAACCACTTTCTGTTTCTGTCTTTCAGCAAAGCTGTTCTCTTTCAAAATCCTCATGGAAGTTCTTCATCGAGTTCCTGTCCATGTTTCACGTACAGGGAGCATTTCAGCGTATCCTTCCAGGTGGCGTCTGGGCTAAAAGTCGGTCTTCCACTTTTGTTTGGTGGAAGTTTGTAGGAAGAGACTCTTATTTCACTGGTAGACGGTAGAGAAAGCTGAGAAGACTAGAAGAGTTTCTAGCACTGAGACGGATGAAACAAGTTATTCATCCCAATGAGAGGAAGTTTTCTTCACAAGGGTATAATCTGACCACCAGGCCAACTGATTTCACATCCAGTTCAGTTTAACTCACCCCAGTTCTACATTCATTACCACAGTTTGTACGTAGCATTGTCTTCTAACTCAAAATCTCACACAGGTCATAAAAGTGGCTTTAAAAATCTTTAAAAAAAAAAAAAAAATAGTGAGATTTGATCGAGAGCCCTGCCCTCAAGCGGTCAGCTACAACTCATGTCCCATAAGAACTCTACCCAGGTGATATCTTATAAAATGAAAAACCAAAACTATCTTTACAAAAAGCACAGGGTTTCATGTCAGTTGGACTGCACCAACAGGCTATCCCACAGTGAAGGCGCATGCTTCCAGACTCTGTCCGTCTTCCACCTGATGCAGTGGTTTCGCCCCTATTCACTGACGGTCAAACCTCGTCCAGTTTACATCAGCTCAGATTAACTACATACAGCACTGGCTCCTCTCGGTAAAAAAATAAGACAGTGCACATTCAGTTTCGTCAGTTATGCGGCCATCTCTCGAACGATGATCAGGTCGACGGTGTTGGGGAACGTCTTCAGGAGGGATACAGCGTGTCCGTGATCGATGTTAACGAAGCTGTATCCGTTTGCCTGCAAAGCGAATCGTAATTGATGTTAGTGAGTTACTAAGGTATGGAAAATACAAAAATGTGAATAGCAAGAGAGGAGTTAACAAAATTGATAAGTAGAAATGACCTGGATGATCTTGTCCCCAGGTTGAAGGAGTTTTGAAGCCGGTCCCTCTGTCTGCACCCTCGTCACAAAGATGCCCTGTTGATCATTTATGATTTAAGAGTTCATTATTCATTAGGCTAGTTAGACTTCCTTTGAATAAAGATGAGCACCAGTTTCAGAGAAAACAAAGTTTAAAAACTACTGTTGAAAAGATTTTGTATGCTTTTGAAAGAAGCCTCTTTTCTCAATTTCAAATTATGGTTTTCTACTGTAATATATTAAAATATAATATATTCCTGTGATGGTAAAGCAGAATTTTCAGCATCATTACTCCATTCTTCAGAGTCGCATGATCCTTTACAAATCATAAAATAATAATTTTATAAATATATAATATAACCTATAGGATTTATTCATTTGGATTAAGCATTTCTAGGAGATTGCTTAAAAGTTCAATACAAACTGAAATCAAAGCTCCAGAAATGGATGTGCACACCTATTTAAAAAGAAAACGTAAGAAAAAGAGAAATACTGACGTTGTCGTCTGGGCGGAAGGGATTCCCGCGACCACCCACTCCTCCTGATATACTGAAACCCAGCTCAGGATTTTTCTCAATCTTCACATGGAGCTGAGAATGCAAAACAGACAGGTGTGACACACAAACCACAGCGCTTAAGTTCAAAGTGATGCCTAAACATCTGTTTGACTATTAGCTACCATTATTCAATATCCCACACAGCCTATGTGACAGCGAAAACATAATTTAATTTTGAAGGGTTTTACATTTTAATGATAGACCTTAAAAATGATTCAAATAGGGTTCATTTTGATTTCCTAATGACTCGCACTGTGTCTACAGCAGAAGCAAGTGGCGGGACGTGACCAAAGTAAATAGGGCCCTGTTTACACCTGGTATTAAGATGCGTTTTGGTCGATTTGATCACAAGTGGACGATGCTAAATACATGTAAAAGGGGTCTAAAAGTTGAGCTTTTAAAATTTGTCAGACCCAAGTTTTGTTTGAAGACGAGAAACATACCAAGCACAATGTTCTCTCACCATTCCTGATTTCTAACACTAACACACACACACACACACACACACACACACACACACACACACAGTTCGGCGTGGTCTTGTGACTATCAGAGCAGAAATGAAAGCTGATGCTCTTTGTATGTTTTTCCATCGTCTCTGGTTGCGTTAATATGTAAATTGCGTGAGCTTATTTCATCCATAAGATCGAAAGATCTGAAAAAGTCCATACATTTACCCGCCCATTGACCCTCCCCTCAAAGAAATCAGGACAGAAGTGGTTGAAAGTGGACAAAAGACATGGATTAAAACACCAGGTGTAAACGGGAATGAGTCTCCTTCGTCTACTTGTGATCCGTCGACCAAAACGCATCTTAATTCCAGGTGTAAACAGGGCCTAGAACCCATTATAATCAGTGATGCTGTCTACACTAGATGTGGCACGGCGTGACATGCCAAATTCCTGACAATAATCTGACTCGTGCTACTTTGACACAAAGAACAAATGGATTTACAATGGTCACTTTGTCGTCCAGTGTGGAGAGCCACAACTGTTGCGTCTGGTGGAGACACTGCGTTAGGCATGATGGTCTATAGATACGTCTACATTTAAAATGCAGGGAACATATTGAGGTTTCTGTCAGACTGGTGCCCACCTCCTGCTGCAGTGTCTCAGGTGGGACCCGTGGAGGGCCCGGGGGCTGCTGGGACACTTTGAGCATCAGATAGTCGATGAGCTGCTCTCGCGAGGGGTGGCGTGCCATTGGTGGCTGACCGCAGCTCATGGGAGGTCTCACAGGAGGACACATTTGGCCATTCATCAAAGGCACCTGAGAGACAAATGCACACACCAAACCATCAAGTGATGCACACAGTATTTTTGCCAGTTAAATCACTACACACTGTCAACCAATGACAAACTCTCTCCTCAAAGCTAAAACAATCCGGTGCAGCGTTTTTTCCATTTAACTCTTAGGTTTTGGCACAGGTCTGTGGAACCGACAGAGTATACTCTCAGAAATACAGTAGATTTATAGTCTCTATGATGAGATTTCTGTGACATGGAACATCCAACAAGCCTCTTTAACCAGACTCATGAAATTTCTTTGTGTTAGACAGAAATCAGGGAAAACAAACGCACTCTATTCAATAATAACTTGTGACATTTATTTTTTATTATAACTGAAATTGAGTTGAAGGGAAATTACTGTGCTTTTTCAATAAAAGCCAAAGGATGGACCTTTGTCTAAAATGTCATTAAATGTCTATTTATATGATGTGATGCATTTTTCAGACACCAGGGGGCAGAAAGTTCCCAGTAAACATTTCAATGAACCATGCATGTGGTTAGAAGAACAAGAAATCCATGTTGACTGATGAAGCGTCACACTTTTAGACCTTTAATTATAATTAATCCACCTCACTAAATGATTTATTTCCCGAGAGACTAAGTACTACACTATGACACAAATTGCATGTTTGTTTTCAAGGACACTTTCACACAATGTCCAAAAGTACAACAACAAAATATTTGGCAGGAGGTAATTCTATAAGAAATTGTGTGCGTGTGTGTGTGTATATATATATATATATATATATATATATATATATATATATATATATATATATATATATATATATATATATATTTTTTTTTTTTTTTTTTTTTTTTTTTTGTTGATAAATTTATCCTCCTTTCATGTGTTTATTGCAGTAAGTAGTGAGAACATCCACAGTTGGTTTTATGTGCTAGAAAGGACACGTCTGAAGTCTTCTTTAAAGCAAGTGTTTTTTAATTAGAGCTAATTAATCACTGCTGGAGTCAGGCATGCCGCTGGCTCAATATCTCAATCCAGTTCATTAGCACATTAAACAACCACAGATGAGGTTATATAAGATTCAGTCATATATGATGCATTCATAATTAGTTCAATGATATTCCTGAACATAACTGCATACATGTTCTTCATGAGTGTGTAAAGCAAAACATCTGAATGGTCATCACATTCGATAAACCAAGCAAATTTTATACAATTATAAGTGTCCAAATACTTTTTGTGTCACTAGTACATAGTGTAAAGCACTTACTTTTCTTAGAGTGTCGATGTGGTAGCCCTGTTGTCCATGAGGACTGAAGACATCGTCCTGCAGGGAAACAGCACAAAACGTCTCAATCTTTGCTATGGGAAAGGGTGTACTGTATTTGATGATGCTTGATTAACCATTATGGGATGTATTTTGAGTATCTTTAATTACAGTGGACGACTAAATTATTAAAACATACAGCTAAACGACTGGGAACTGCAGCCATTTCCCATGAATTTGGAATTCCCAGTAAATGTGATCCATAAGCTTGTGTTGATTATGCTCCTGCTATTTGTCATTTCAACCAACAGGGTGGTTGACTTATGGTATTCTAAGGCTATGTTCACACTGTCTGTCCAAATCCAATTATGTGTATCCGATTGAAATCTGATCTAAAATTATTCCACATTGTGTATCACAACTGTTCATATCTGATTTGTGTGTCCCGTGGTGCTCTTTCGTTTTCTGGAACATCTGCATTGGTTTCTGCATTTGCAATAGAGAAGTTGTCTTATTTACAACATGACAATGTGTAGTCGCCGCGCTGGACTACTGCGTCTTCTGAGGCAGTGGCAGAAATGTGGGAAGCTGGTATTTGCGGCTTTATTCCGTGCTGTCGCCGCTTTCAAAACAAGTCTCCGTTATATTGCCATTTTCGGCTTTCCTTGTTTCTGCAATGACTTTCAGCATGTTTCCTATAACAATGTCTGATGTTCAAGTTTTAAATGCTGTGAGAAAGTCACATAAACCATGCGAAATCCAGTTAGACTGACACGGATTTGAATAGGATTTCAAACCACATGTGTGACCCTGGACCAGAAAACCAGTCATAAGTGTAAAATTTTTTTAATTGAGATGAAGATTTTCATTGATGTGTGGTTTGTTAGGATAGGACAATATTTGGCCGAGATACAACTCTTTGAAAATCTGGAATCTGAGGGTGCAAACTCCTTTAAAGTTGTCCAAATGAAGTCCTTAGCAATGCATATTACTACTAATAATACATTTTATATATTTACGGTAGGACATTTACAAAATATCTTCATGGAACATGATCTTAACTTAATATCCTAATGATTTTTGGCATAAAAGAAAAATGGATAATTTTGACGCATACAATGTATTGTTGGCTATTGCCACAAATATACCCGTGCGACTTATGACTGGTTTTGTGGTCCAGAGTCACATATGAATGTTGCTCGAAACGGATTTCATGCATTTCATGTGATTTTTTTGCAGTTCACACGTGCTAAATCTGATCGGATTTCAATCGGATTTGCACAAAAATCGAATTTGGACAGACAGTCTGATGGTAGCCTAATTAGCTAGCTGAATCAGCTATGTTGTTTACTAATTCAACATTATAAAAATCAGGCTAAACATAACCACATTTTATAAAATATGTCACAATCATATTCCTTAGATTTTTAAAAACAGATTTCATGAGACTATCAGCAAAACTGATAAAAACAACTGAACTTTCTTGAGCTCAGATTGTGCTTTTAAGCACAGACAGAAATAAAGAGTGTTTGTTTCCAAGACTTTAGTGTATATGGTTTAGTGGTTAGGAATGTTCTTAATCTCGTATTACTTAGACAACCCCCCCCAAAAAATGGAGCAATTGTGCAAACCAGCTGACACTGGATATAATCTGAGAAGGGTAAATTTGGGGTGGGTGTCTTAAGCTCCATAAGGGGCATTCTCATCAATGCTTGCTGCTTTGGGACTGTTTGTTGGTGATTCAAAAGCCATTTTTTTCAGAATGTTGTGGAAAAGAGCAAATTGGACATTCTTCTTTTATATTTCATGGAAGTTAGTCAGTCATACAGGTCTGGAACCACATTAGGATTACAGAATTTTCATTTTTGTAGGATCTAAACATTTAATTGACTTTCCCAACCATTTTTCCGAATGTCTCCCTTATCTGACCCATTCATTTCAGATCTTGGAGTCTCTGCTAACAAGCTGATGAGTTGAAGCAAGTGTATTTGATTAGGAAGAGTTCGAAATGGTGTACTTTTTCGGGTGCCTTTAGCAAGAGGGTTGGGAAACATTCAAGACATTCAGCTCTTGAAAGTGTGTACAGATATTGTAAGTTGATAAATGCCTCAAAATTTGTTGGGAACACAGGTTAAACAGCAAGCGGAGAGAATGGCCCTTTGGGAACTGAGAGTGTCCACTGCGCCTCTGGGAGTTTGGGGAGGTGAGGACTCAGTGGGGCTATACTCACGCTGGGCCCATGAGCTCCAATCTGCCATCCATCTACAGCGCTAAAGGCCAGAGAGCTCTGACTGCCAGTGAGAGTGGCCAAAGACCGAGATAGAGTGCTCTGAACACATGATGACACATGCACACAAACACACATGCATTTAACGATGACTTCAGTGAGCATGCATTGACCATGAGTACACTTTGAAACATGCAAGGGTTAGAGCAGTTTTATGTGTTAATGTCCATACACAAACATGCAAAAAATACTGGGTAATAAGCATTTATATGAGAGAATATAAACAATACCATATACATGCAGTTAATGCTGAAGCATGATGGAGTGTGGAAATTCAGACTTGAGGTTCAGAAACTAAATTGTGAGTGCACATGCAAAACTTGCCACTATGATGCCAGGGTGCTGCTATGTTGTTGCTTAATTGCTTAAAAGCGACTTAATTGGTCTGACCATGTGTCCAAATATGAATACTTCCGTACTATTAAGTAGGCGAAAAACAAAGGACTAGTATGACAGAATTTATAGTATTACTAAGTGACACTTTAATATTCCATGAGGCCACTGGGAGAGGATTCATGAACGTAGATGCATATAGCTATGTTGTTGCAAACACAATAGGGTAGCAAACCCTGCTCCTGGAGAGCTACCATCTAGCAGATTTCACTTCCACTTCTATTTTCTAACAATCCTGAACATCTTGATTAGCTTGTTCAGGTGTGTTTGATTAGGGTTAAGAGTTCAACTCTGCAGCCTGGCTACCGCTGCACTATGATATTCTGAACCCTAGATACAGCCTGGGTCCCTTACACAATGCAAGTCGAATTATTATCGCCCCCCAACTTATCCATGGAAGTATTAGCAACAGCTTTGTATACACTATTCATAAGAACAACCATACCTTCTCCATCTTCTTGGCTTCAATGTGTCTCATGACCTGATCCCTCCAGTCAGCTGGAACCCTGCCACCTCCTCCAACTGGCCCGTCCAGCAGCGAGTGCTCTGACTTCACCCTCATGCTTGGCCTCTTGCTGGGGCTGCCATGCTGGTAGTTGAAGTCGCTAACGGACATGGTCCTCTCTGGAAGCTCGTGAGGTGGGGGCCGGGCACTCTGTGGCCGGGGAGCGTTGGGTCCGTCTATGCTGTATGTGCGGGCTGACAATGGTCTGTGGAGAGCCTGGCTCATCTGCAGGGGGCCACGGCCCACCGCATGAATGTCCCGATAGGTCATGTACTCTCCTTCCAATCCTGGCATGCGACGTGGGTCTGTCATGCACATGGAGGTGCCAGAGGATCCACTACCTTGTCTCTGCAAGGTGCCACGCTGGCCAACAGATGGCAGCATCCTTTCCTTGGCCCACATGTCTGGGGTTTTGGGTGGGCCACGTTGTTGGGGCTGGGGGTATGGAGGGGCATTGTTGCGGTTGGAGTAGTTGGTGTTGGCAAGGGAGTGCTGCGGTGGCAAGTAGAGCTGCTCTGGCGGTATAGGTGTACGTTGGCTCCACAGGTTGTCTTTGGGGACTGTGCTACTGGCATACTGGACATTGTACTGCGGCGGGGGGCCGGCAGGGTAGCGGGCGCTGCTAACCGGAGGTTTGGAGCTGGACAGCAAGTCGGAGGAGGATGCTGAGGATCCAGGATAGATTTGCAAGTGTTGATCATTGAGCAAGGATGCAGATTTGGACCGGACGATGCTCTGGCCCTGAGCGGCAGTTACAGATGTTCTGGTTGCGCATGCCACTTCGTACGGGGGGCTTTCTCCCTCAAAGGAGTACAGCTTCATCCCTCCAACCTCCATGTTAGCGATGCTCTGAGATTTCACCACTGGGGCCGGTGGACATTTCTTCTCTGGTGACAGCTCCTCTGTGCTACGAGAAAGACTCATATCACTTAATGCCGTTACACCTGTCGAGACGGTCCTTGTAGACTCATACCGCAAGGGAATTTGATCCGTTCGGCCATTGAAATCCTCTCCAGACTGGGTTTTCTGAAGCTGATTGCCGTTCTCAAGGTTCTCAAGCGACAGCATGGGATTATTGTTGCTTGACAAGGACTCCTTGGCTGAGGGACTTTTGGTCCTTTCCAGGTCCTCATAAGACACCATGTTGTCAGGTGGGAGTTTGGCCACATTCATGTTGATCTGATCCCACTTGCTGTACTGCTCTGTCACGCCGTTGTTTATGCCCTTTTCAATGAAGGCAAGCCTTTCCTCCATGGAGAGACTGTAGTCTGCCATCTGGTCGGACTTGCTCTCGTAGCCCTGCTGGTTCTTCAGGATGGTCTGTAAGGACATCTCAGAGCCGTTGCAGTTCTGGAGTAAAGGGGTCATCTGCTTTAGCTGGTTGAGGTTTTCATCTTCTTGTCTGGGTTTGAGGAAATCAAATCAAGTTAGAGAAAGCTAATGTCTACTACCTACATGTATTCATTATCATGTTTTTGACTCAGGGTCTATTCAGGGTGTGTTCGTACCGGTTCTTGGGGATGAGAGGCATCTTTGACTCTCTCTCTGGGGTGCAGAGGGAGTTGTCCTGACTGCTGTCTGTAGTCAATGACACAGAATCAGACATGCGTGAGGGTGAAGAACAGTTGCTGTTGTTCTGGTTACTGTTGGCCACCGTCTCATCCAGCAAAGAGTCAGCATCCTTCCCATCATCTACATCACCAGACACGAAAAACACAATTTGCATTTGTGAGTTCTATTACACATCCTATTTTGAGAAACAATTACCCACGTTAATGGGAGAATTATTAATTGATATTAAGTAAAATTGCGAGAGTAATTGCTTTACCTTTTTTGTCCTTGCTGAGGGCCACTACTTTGGGTTGGTTAATGGAGATTTCGATGAGTGGAGGTCTCATTTCGGCTATCTTCATTTCATCCTCCTCAGATGACAGCTCCTCTGAGTCCTGACCACACAACCACATCACACCCAAATGCTTAAATTAAATTTATACTAAAATTCTCTTCCTGCTTCTATAGTAGTAAACTGAAGTCATTTTCATTTTAATTTGTTTAAATGATACCTATAATAAAGCATGTCTTAAGACATTATTAAATCTCACATAATACAATATGAGCAAATATATCCTGACAGGAACGTCACATCCACTCATAGTAAGAGAATAATTTACATTTATGTTCATGGATTTAACAGACGCTTTTATCCAAAAGCGACTTGCAAGAGAGGAACAAAAGCAATTTGTCAAGTAGCCAATTCGTAGAATAAACTGCCAGGTTTATTTGACAACTATATTTGTAAACAAGTTAGAGAAGAGGAGAAATGCAGAGAGATGAAATGTGTGTGCGCACATAGGTTTAAGAGTGTGGGATAGTTAAGTGCCTCACTTACAAGCCATATTGCTGATCTATTATATCACCACTACAATTTCTAAAATATTAAAGGACTTGTTCCAAAAAAATCCAAAAATTAAGTAATCTTTTGCTCATCCTAAAGTCATTTCAAATCTATGCAACTTAAAAAAAAAATAATGTCTGCAGTACATAATGAACAACTGAAACTGAGGATGCCACGCTCCAAAATGAAAAAAATATATATATAATGATTTCATTATACATTTATAAAAATAATAATAATGATAAAAATAATTACAATATAATTTCAATACATTGTTTACAATAATTTAACATTTTTGTCTTAAAAACACGCAATGTACAAAAACATACATGTATAACAATAACAACAATAGTAATAATAACAATTATATAGAAACCTTTCATGATAAGATTTTGAAAAAAGTATGATACAAATCCCAAATTTATTCCAGGAGAAACCTTTTTTTTTTATTAATATATTTTCTGAATGAAAACTAATATTGTCAAATATCATTTAAAAATGGACATTCTAATAAAATATGTTTTACACAAAAAAATTAAGTCACAAACGGTTTCTCTTCCCCTTTTAATAAATATGAGTCTTGAGTGATCAATTCGACATCTCGCATATACAACCAGGTTATATCCATTTTCAAAATAATAACAATAATTAACTTCTTGATTTAGTACTGGATTAACCTCATATAGTTTGAAGAAAGTAAACAAATAAGTTATACAAGGATCATAAAGGTAGTCCAATATATACATTTATGACTGATATAACCTGATTGTAATGCTGACCTAAATCTAATGGCAACAGTACAAGTGAAGACTTGAATAATAACTTCAATTTTGGTCAGTTTTTCACGGTGCACGAGTCACATGAACTACTTTTGTGTTACTTTTATTGTTTGACAGCCTGTTGTTTTGGAGCTTGACAGCCCGGTACAGATTCACTCACCATCATAGAGGTGTAAAACTACAAAAGAATGAGTAAATATGTTTTCTTATTTTAATTCATCTGATACAATAACCATATTCATAACATTTAACATTTTTGACACTCTGATATAGTACCTCAAGGGTGTCATCATGGTTCACCATGGTTCTCATGTTGTCTGAGGTCTTGAGAGGGATCCTTTCAATGCTGTGGTAGTCTATTGAATCTATTGGTTCGTAATTGTGATGACTGTTCATCAGCGTTTTAGGCTCCATTTCAACAGCTTTACCATTAGTGCAGGGACTTTCAATCACCTGACAGAGGGAATTCAGGGTTATTCCAACACCTGCACCAAGATTCATTTTCAATGTAGTAATTATGTCAACCCATCCCACAATAGGACATGCAACTGATAGTGCTTTAAAAATCCAACCTTCACTCCAACGTCCTGCACTCCGATATGGTTCCTCTCGCTGACCCTAGTCTCTTTTCTTGCCTCGTCACCGGACTCGTCCTCTTTGAGTCTGTGAGCCACGGACTGAGCCGTTTTCACCATGTTCTTCAGTTCATCGGGGTACGGTGTCGGGTAACGCTTCAGATTGCCCTCCTGTAAATAAAAAGACAGCGTTAAGTAACTCGAGGAATCTATCAGAGAGAACTTCATAGGATCTGTAATACCTGTTTTGCTCTAAAATCAGATTTATTATATAATAATCTGATGTGGTTTGTGGGCACATTATGTAGCTACACAGGAAGATACATCATTATAAAGAAAACACAGGTCAGTTCTTATAGAGGGTCGCTGAACCCCTGGCCAAACCACTGATGCCATGTAAATGGAGGTGGTGAGCCTTTTACAACACCCACAATGAGGAGGGCTGCTCCTTCAGGGCTATACTGGAGAGCTGATAGTGAAGCTCCGTCAGACAGCTTGGAAGCCTGCATGTGTTCCTGGCACAGCGTACAAGCCAGACAGGCATATTGAGTCATCAGGGGTGCAAGACCAGGCGCGAGAGGGAGGGAATGAGATACCGAGTGTGTAATATCAGTGAGTTGAGGGGTAGAAGGAAAAAATAAGGTTGACGTTGTACGCTCAAGGGCCCCGAGACAGTGAAGGCTTCCATTTCACTTTCTGACAGGAGTCATGTCAGGGTTACAGTTTTAATGAGATTTCCACTGCAATTCAGTGAAGCGCAGGCTGTGACATGCTGACAAAAACAGGTGAGGCTGTTCCACTGAAACCGTTTACCTCACCTCATGCTGCCAAAAACATCAAGAAATAATTCAGCCCAAAAATTACAATTCTGTCACTATTTACTCATTCGCATGAACACAAAAGGAGAGATTCTGAAGACTCTTCTGGTTTGTTTGTTTTTATTACCATTCCGGCATTTATGGCTATTTTCATGGCAAGATCAATGTAGTACAAATAAATAGTAAATAAAATTTAACTTTTTTCAGTGAACCCGCTGATGTAAGTTCACAAAAATGTTCTGAACCAGTTTTTGAATTATTGAATTTAATAAGTATGTACTTTTGTCATTTTTTTTATTAGTTTGTTTTGAAATATTTCTATTTAGTTTTTTTAATTTAAATTATACATTACTTTTTATTTAAATTTAAATTATTTCCGCTACTTGCCTAGGCAATTTCTAATATTCATTGAAGTTTTTCATCTAATACCTATATTTTATTTCAGCTTTATGTCAATGAATTTTTAATGGTCCATAGTTTTAGTTTTAGTAATATTTAATTTTTTCAACTTTTATTTTTTTATTTTTATTTCAGTTAGTTGCCAAAGCAACATTTCTAATTACATTTGTGTACATCTGGATGACATTTGCGATATTTTTATGGTGGTTTTTTTTTTACTTTAGTAGTCTTTTTTGAAGCTTGGACCATTTCTTTCCCATTCAACACAAGAGCATGGAAAAGAGCAGTTTGAAATCACATGAGTTTAAATAAATAAATGACAGAATTGTTGTCATTTGTGATGGAAGAAACGGCATGTGACATATCTCTTACATGCTAAACTGTTGTTATCCAAATAAACTGACTAAAGCTGGATTCAACAGGACATTTTGATAATCAAATTTTTTTTTTTTGTCAAAATGTGCAAGGTAGCTCCACCCACACTGATCCAAAAATCCCACTCAACATAGCTGTATATTAAACATCAAACATGTTCCGATTGGCTATTTTGAGGCTTAAAGCAGCATTTAGCTATTGTGAAGGTGGAAAAGTGATTTAAGTGTGCCTGTTTAGGACAGAACAAAACAAAAGGGGGTTAGATGGGTGATATGAAGCGAGAGAGAAGGGCGAGACATGCACAAAGGGAAATAGAAAATCGAGAGAGCACCCTGGACAGAAGTGGACAGTGGGAACTGACCCGCGGGGGCGTTTCTCTCTCATCCTTGTCCTCATCACACTCGAAGGCCACTTGCGCCCGCTGCTTGCGCTGCTCCTCCCATAGAGATGGATTAAAGCTCTCGCTGTCTGAGTTGGGCACATCTGTGAAAGAAGAAACCGTTAACAAACAATGACAACAGTGGCACTGCCATCTGTGGAGGATGGAAAGCTCAAGGATCTCAAAGCAAATCCTGTGTAGAGTTTGTTTTGATTCAAGTTGTTTCTGACAGTCCAGTTATTTCTGATTCAGCAAGACCAAATCGTTAAATTGATTAATGCAGTGTCTCTCTGCTATGTGGATTAACAAACAGCAAAAACCTGAATTAAACTGCACACTTTTGCCCGAACCTGAGCTTGATGGGCGGCACAGTTTCTAATTCGTGTTGTGTGCCCATTGAACAAGACATTCGAGTTCAGCAGAGCATTTTGTCATGTCGGCGCAGACTTCACACCGTTTCTAAAGCTCAATCATGCTAACAAACTGAAGCGGACTCCAGAGAGCTGCACAGCCACTGCGTTTGCATTCTGAAGAGTTTAAAGTGGGGTTGCTAGGAAACAGGTTAAGACTTATTAATCTCTCCCCCCTCTGGAATCCAGAAACACTGTTTTCTCTTTCTGAGACTCTGAGAATCCAGTCACATGAGCAAGTTCAGGCTGCAGGTAGCAGCAGACACTTGATGCTCAGTCAGGTCTCTAAAGGCTCTAAGACTATATAATGGTTTTTAGAAACTTTAAAAGACCAGACAATGTCAAACGTCTGCCGCTACCTGCATTTGGCTTCTAAATTTTGAAGTTACCGTTCATTCAGAACTTCAATAGCCCCTTTCACACAGAGTCTTTACTGGTAAATTACTGGTAAGAGATCATGTGTGAACAGGACCTTTTCAAAAATACCAGTAAATTGGTTCCGGCAATTTACCAGTAAGGGAAGTTGTAACATTACCAGTAAATTACCGGTAATGTGCTCTGTGTGAACGCAGAATGAAGATTACCGGTATATTCACGTAGGAAGTCAGAATGCGCTGACGTAAGAAGTCTGCTTTGGGCCAATCATAAGTTCTCATGGAGATGATGTAATTGATGTAATTACTTTGCGCTGTTTACAGTAAGGTTTTTTTTAATCGTTTTTCTATTTAAATATGCGCTAAATGATCAACTTTGACTGTCGTGCCACGAAGTCGCAAAGTTTTTCCAATGTGTCACGCTCGAGACCTTGCCTTCTTTTCCATTCTTCAGCGCTGGGGCTCTGCAGTTTGCATTCTGTTTGATCATCCGTTATGCCTGTGACGTCAAAAAGATGTTGTCAAATTGAACAGATAGTGAAACTAAAGCGCTTCTCATGCGGGCGGATGAAGCCAACGGTGCAGCAGAATTTACCGGTATTTTGCTGTTGATGTGTGAATGGTCTCTTCCTGGTAAAAAGCCAGATGCCGTTGGTTGTGTGAACAGCATATTTGTGCATTTATCGGTAAAGTCATTCTGGTAATTTTATGGTAATTTACCAGTATTTCTGTGTGAAAGGGGCTTATAGCTCACTATAGAAATTAAAGCTTAATGGTTGTAAAAGTTGTTGTAAAAGGCACCTCTTGTCTCCCAGGGCTTTGGCAGAGCGTTAACCTGTCACATGCCGGTGTTGCATCTAGGACATCTCATGTATCGCACACCGGATGCATCATTCTGTACTTGCTTTGTCAAGTTCAAGGTGGCCGTCCAAAATAGTGAATCTAATCGTTATATGCACAAAAGTTCACTTCTTGAATGAACAAAGTGCCGTCAATGAGATGCAGAGTTGTCACAGATGTGCAGTAGCGCGGTACACTCATAGCGCACACTTCTCTCAGTGTGTGGCCCTTATGCTAGAGGCTGTAGCATATGTTAGAGGTAGCATATGTTAGAGGCTCCTCTTTGGGGAAGGGTTCTGATAGCGATGACATGCAAAGTGATAGGAGAATTAATTTATGAACCATAATCCACCATGTATCATATTGTCTAGTGAGTTGGCTATGCATTACCCGCCACTATTGATTTTCACCCACAATAAGCGGGTATTAAATTCAAACCCTGGTTATCTTGTGTATATATACACTACAGTTTAAACATTTGGAGTCAGTAAGATTTTTTACCCAATCATTAGAATGATTTCTGAAGGATCATGTATAAATACTACAAGGCATACATTCAGACAAGGAAACTCTAGTGACAGGAGGGTGACAGCTGCAGGTTATGCATGATTAGACACTCACAGTCCTCGCTTCTGGTCTGTTGAGGGAACATGTAGTTAGTAAGCACGATCTTGTGCGTCTCTGGATCCTCCTCTTTCTGCAGGGGAATGAGTGGCTTCGACTGGAAAAAGAGAAAAAATAAAACGAGGGTCAGTGATTTGTAAAATTTGATTAGATGTTTTTAGTATGACACTTCAGGAGTCGCACACACAGCATGAGTACTCCGCCAGTCTGGACTGCTCTCATTACAGATTCAGGCCATGCAGCACTGGTTTTAAACTCATCTCATCTTTAATTACATGCAGCTTTATAAAACCGATCAATACAACAAAAAAAAACAGTGTGCCACCTTCATCAACTGTCGATATTCCAGCTGAGCCGTAGAGCTGAAATTCTTGCAGAGAGGTTGATTCACAAAGAATCTTGGCAGTCTCATGCCATATGGGCAACATTGATTAGATGCGCTACCAGTGTTTTATTATTTCACAGCGTCACTGTTCTCATGCATTCTGCTGAATTCACTTTCCTTGAGAGCAAATATCACAATCTCTGCAATCTGTCCCAGGCTCCAATGATTTAGGCATTCAACTGGCATTAAAGAAAGCCCTACATGTTTGTAATGAAATGAGGGCGAGTAAATAACAACCATTTTAATTTTTGGATGAACTTTCATTTATATCATGTATTAAGATCAACTATGTGCTATGTTGAACCTCAGAGGTGGGAAGACTATGTGTGTGGGAGTGGAGGTGATAGTTATATTCAATAAGTATTAGTCACAGGCTTGATGGCCACTTGTGACAATCACTTAGATCACCCACACACACTCTGAGCTCTGCTGATGGGAACATCAAATCACTTTGCCAACAGCACAGACCCTGCAAAAGGACACGCTTTTCAAGTGTATTTTTGGAAGTGACTGTGAATGAGATTATTGTGATGTAGTGATTTATGTAAATGTATTACACGGCTCTCTCAAATACAATCAAATATCTATGTATACAGACAGCTTAAATATAACGGACTCCTGTTCCAGGCTTTCCTCTAGCTAGGGTTCTGACACTTCTTGATCAAAGAACTATGACTTTTCCATTTGTTCTTGATTTCTTTAAATATTTTAATATACTGCATAATATATTAAAGGTTTAGTTCACCCAAAAATAAAAAATTATGTCATAATTTATTTATATTCCTCCGTCAATGACGGCAAACTGACTAGTTCCTATGGCCTAATCACAGCTGTGCTGATATAGTGTCTCATCTCACACCTACACGTGATATTTCTCATATATTATTTTATATACATTTCCATGACTTTGTAATATTTTACTTCAAATAGGTTTTTTTTTCCACTTTGAAATAACCATTTTAAAATCCTTTGACATTTACATGTTTTCGACGAGCGTGGGAACACTGTTCTACATAAAATGATGTTTAACTCAAATCAATATTTCAAGTCCAAGTATTTATTTATATAATTTGGTATGTAGCTTTGTAATAAGCAAGATAATTCAGTCAGACTGTCATTACCGCAACAAACAAACCTCCTTCAGAGTCAAAAACAACCCTCTGCTCACAAAGCGGTCCTGATCACTCCGTTGGTGTTTATTTCACAATAATGACTGTATTGTGTATTTGCCCACCTGGTTTTCAGACAGCCACATTGCGGTCATCTGGTTGAGTTTAGTGAAGCTGTACGGAAGATTCCTCAACCTGTGAAGAAAGAAAAATGAACAAAACAAAAATTTGATTACTGTACAATGCATAAGAAAGAAGTCAGTATGCTGATAAAACAAAAAATGGCATGATTCATTATGGACCCAGTAAATTGAAAAAGGCCTGACTGGTGTAATATATATAGGTTGATAAATATAGCAGAGAGAGTAGAAAATAGAGCAATATTTTCCAGCCTGTTGAATCCCAGCCAAATCTTTCTAAGTGGTTCTCTCAGAGAAATGTTATAGCAATGGCTCTCACAGACACCAGCTGCGTGGTCAGGCTGGAAACGTTCCTCATTGAAAGATTTCATACATGAAGAGTGTCAACTGTCCATTAATTTGATTCGACTTCAATAACAAAGACAAATTCTTATCCCTGGGTCAAAACAATGTACTAAACTGCTGGTCGTTTTAGATAAAAGCTAAATGAAGTAGAAATTAGCAAGTGATTTTTTGCAGATGCTGAAGGCATTTGTATGATATGATGCTTGGCTGTATATGCGGCTCAGGGGGACGTACTTGTTGTCGCTGAGATTGACGACCTTGAGTTTCTGCATGTCGCCCATCTCCTCTGGCAGAGACTCCAGCTTGTTTGAGTGCAGGAAGAGAACGGTGACATTCTTCAAACTGCCCATCTGTCAGATGCACAAACACACATGAAGGGTTAACAGAGATACGCAGCTGATGTGTACTGTGGCTCACAGAGGATGCTTTGATCAGTATGCAGGAACGATGAGGTAAATATCTCTTCAAATACTTATTTACAGGAAGCATCGTTGCGTATGAGCTAAACTGACAACAGCAGTGAGTTTGTTCGTTCCGTTGGTTCATTTAAACAAATTCAATGTCATTAAACGTTGTGTTTCCACAAAAAAAAAAAAAAAAAATTACCGGTAATGTCTAATTCAGTCTGATTAATTAATAATAATCTGTTTACACTGTAACATAAAAAAATAAAATAAAAAAAAATAAATAAAAAAAAATAAAAAAAAATCGATCAATAAGTTATGAAAAAATGTTTTTACATTGCTTTAACTAATCAAAATAAGTTCCTTATAAGTTTCTTTCAACTGACATAAAAATGTTGTATTTTGAAAACTTGTGTAACTTAAAGGGATGGTTCACCCAAAAATTAACATTCATCTTACTTATATGACATTCTTCTTTCAGACAAATACAATCTGAGATATATTAAAAAAATGTCCTGGCTAATCCAAGCATTATAATGGCAGGCCAAAATTTGAAGGCCAAAAAAGTGCATCCATCCATTATAAAAGTAATCCAGACGACTCGGTGGTGTTAATAAAGGCCTTCTGAAGCAAATCGATGGGTTTGTGTAAGAAAAATATCCATATTTAACACGTTATAAAGTAAAATATCAGAGTTCAAAATTCTTACGCTATGTCCAACGTCATCGTCGCAGTTACGCTTTTTTCACAAGTTGAATACAGAAGACGGTCCGCCGGAAGCTAGATATTTAACTTTATAACGCGTTAAATATGGATATTTTTCTTACAAAAACACATCTATTTGCTTCAGAAGGCCTTTATTAACCCCAGGAGCCGTGTGGATTACTTTTTAAATGAATGGCTGCACTTTTTGGGGGTTTAAAATTTTGGGCAGCCATTATCATGCCTGGGAGAGGCAGGACTTTTTTATATATAACTCAGATTGTATTCGTCTAAAAGAAGAATGTCATATACACCGCACTTTTCATTTGTTCAATCAATTGGTTTTGTGAATTTGACATTAACTGACAAAAACAAATCAAAGCCACTCCAACTAATCACACAGTAATAGATATTAGAATGAATTATTAGTTAATTGAAGACGAAGTCCCATCCTGCACTATTTTTTGCTTCACTATAAAAATACATCGTATTATGGAAGTTAAATGCCATTTCATGTTGTCTTTAAAACATGGCAGAAATGGACTGACCTCTGGAGGCATCTGTGCGAGCAGGTTGTGGTCAGCAGCAAATGTACGCAGGTTTACACACTGACCGATGGAGGACGGCAGCGCCTCAATCTCATTGAAGCTACAGTCCAGCTCATCCAGAGTTGTGAGTCTACAGAAAAAGACACAAATGTGATATAACGGTTCATATATAATCAAGCTCAACAGTTCTCTATATAAGAAATATCATGTCATCTTTTGATACGGCAAGGAAGATCACACTCTACTGGCCTCTATTCAGGTGGTTCACAAACTTGTGCGATCAACGACCTTGAATCTTTGTTCATTAAAAGTTCTGACGTCAAACATTGCGTTTTTTTCCTCTTTTTTTTTTTGCATGACTAACATCCAGGTGTGCTGAATTAATCACAATACCAATGAAAACACCAAGGCTGAATGAGTGGATTTTGAAGCTGATTTTCATTCATGTAAATAAGGGTTTTAGCTGTGAAACAAACAGTTGAACGTTTCACCAACACTGCAAGAGTGTTGAGGAGTAACTAACTAAAAGGATGACACTAAACCAGTGGATCTCAATCCTGCTCCTGAAGTAGCCCTAAGAAGGCAACACATCAGCCGTATGTGGTCACGAGACTGCTTATTCTTTCCTATAACAAAATAAACCTTTTATGACTCTTGATAAAAATTGTTGATGGAATTGGTTGACAGCATAACACAGCCAAAATTATGCCAAAATGCAGCATTAAAAAAAAGTGTTTGAGAGAGGCAGAGCAAGAGACATTGATCATTGCTGGATCATTACACAATGATGTAAATCAATCCCATTATAAATCATATTCAAGAGATTGTGAAGTTTCTTCACTCAAATGATCTCAATGACTGCTTCATATTCTGAAAAATACAAAAAGATCAAGCAAACTCATATACAATTTTTTTTTTATAAAACATACTGTAACAAACCTCCCCAGTACAAAACCAAACCCGCAAAACTACGAGTTGCTATAGAGTGGAAAAGTGCGGTTACATCATTGCGATGGGAAAGACTCTGAGACTAATGGAAAGTTAATCGTGGTTAATCAGTGTGCTTTACAATCCCGGCTGGGATTAAAAAGTGAATCCTTGCAATCACATTCATAATCCCTCTTGGCATATTTTCTTAACCCCGGACTAGGAAATCTAATCTGACATAAGGGATAACCAGCATGTTTGGAAACAAGCTCAAAATAAGAGGTGGCGAGAATGAGGTACAACGGTTGGCTTCTTTTTTGATGGATAACAGTCTGTTTCTCTCAAACACACACACATACTAAAGCAATCCCTCTCTGATAGCCCATATGGACGTGTACTTCCCTCAAATCACAGACCCGCTACAAAGCCTTCTGTCTGTATCATACAGTGGCTTATGGGTCTGCTCATTTACAGTGCACACGTTACAATATTTAAATCCTTTCTGCTGATTTCTCCCACTATCAGCACAGAAAACATAAAAAAAATGTAGGCAAATTCAGTGCGAGTCTACTCGTGGGTTAAGGAGAACTGGGTCATGGTTTAAGTGCAGTTCATCAGGTTGCTGTGTAAAATGGCACTCACTTACCCGCCTATCGTGTCAGGCAGGTACATGAGCTGGTTATCATCCACCTTCAGTGTGGTTAGTCTTTTCAGTGAGCCTGTGGGGACAGAGAGAGATTGTATTGCAATGGGAAATTTATACATGCAGATAGAAACTGGCCATTCCATATCCACTTCATTCTAGACAATGAGACCATCAATAACACTCAAATATTCAGCACTTCCCACAAATATGGTGCGAAACAGTGTCTGAAACCTTTTTCTCTCAAAATATGCTCAGTGAAAATTAGTTGCCATGATGAAACATATTCCAATTAGACATATGATGCCACCAATATGAGGTTGAATGATTTTTAATTGCCAGACACATTCAAGAAGGTCAAGACTTAAAGGTTGAACAGGTCAAATTCACCATTTTAAAGGTGGTGGTAAGGTGACAGACACTTTGTGTGTTTAAAACTAGCTACTTCCCATGCTAAACTTGGTCAATGGAAGATAATAGTTAAAGTGTTAGTTTACCCCAAAATGAAAATTCATTTTTGATGGTATCCGAGAGCTCATTGAACCCTCCATAGACAGCTATTTAATTACCGCTTTCAAGGCCCAGAAAGGTAGTAAAATAGTTCAAATAGTCCATGTGACTCCAGTGGGTCAACCTTAAATTTTATGAAGTGATGAGAATACTTTTTGTGTGCTAACAAACAAAAATAACGACTTTATTCAACAATAGTCACAGTCTCCTACGCTGTTTACGTTGGCCTGCTCCTGCGTCAGCATCACACGCATGTGTCATGATGCTCACGTGAACAGCATCAGCCAATTGTAAGCCAGCTCTGGCTTAACTCAGAAGTGCTGCACTGTATTTACTACATCAACAGCGTAGGAAACTGACGAAATAGTTGAATAAAGTCGTTATTTGAACCACTGGAGTCACATGGACTTTTTTTTTTAAAAAGATGTCTTTCCTGCTTTTGTGGGCTTTGAAAGTGGTAATTAAATAGCTGTCTATAGAGGGGTCAGAGAGCTCTCGTATTTCATCAAAAATATCTTCTTTTGTGTTGATGAACGGGGTTGGAACAACATGAGGGTGAGTAATTAAATGACAGAAATGTCATTTTTGAGTGAACTAACCCTTTAAATCTAACTTGCATGTCTCAAAAAACTAAAAAACTAAAAAAGTATACCAGAAAGTTTACCAGATTGATGAAAAGTGCCATTTAATGAAAAGCTCTTGCAATGAAAGACAAGAACTTGTCCTTTTGTTTATGTCGAGCACCTCTGTCCAGCTCTAAAATGGATTTCATTAAGTGTTGAGCTGGGAGGTTTTATTTCACAGCAAGCCTCAAGGGCGGTGAGACTTGGCCACTTCAACATGCCTGCTCATTAGTGGCTGTCCGACTGGGTCATTCATTAGGTAATGAGATTGTATTACTGTTCTACCCATAATCCTCTCGTTCATTTACACATCTAACCTGTTCATTTGTTGCAAAGCAGATTAGAGTTGAGGCTGTTAGAGGACATGCTTCACGTCCTACAGGACTGGCACTCGTTTTGCCATCCAGCACAGACTGATCGCATTTAAGAAAAACTACACCACAAATACTTATTGAGCTCATCTCTGCATTTTTATGTGGGGTTTTACCTATAGACCCTGGCAGCTGCGTCAAAGCGTTGTTGGACAGCAGCAGATCCTGCAGGTTTTCACAGCCGGATATCTGCTCGTCAACAATCTCCAAATTGTTTTTGGACACGTCCAGGTAGCAGAGTTGCTTCAGTGCCCCAATCATCTGCACACACACAAAAAAACACCTCTCTCCATTACTGAAACAAAATGACTGATTTTTGAGAAAAGTTTGAGTAATTGCGCTAAAGCAAGCGCCACTCTCATATCTCAATTTCAATCAAATACAGTGGTTCCTGAGAAGGAAAAAAAGGACAGAAGCAGTGAGGAAGCAGAAATTGATTATTTGAAAAGATGGAGGAACACAGCTGAGAAAGAGGTCAAGATAGATGACTGAAGCCAAGCGTGAACTGGTTAAATCCATTTCTCATGCCGTCCTCCTGTTCCCAAACCCACTCTATCATTCTGTAGCTCCTTTCCAAAAACACAAACACTCAGAAATCTAGCCTAGTAATAAAATCGACAACAGAAATGTTGTTTTACAACAAATTTTGTTTGTCCAGATAAGAGTACCAGGGATAGGGCTCTGTTTTCTAGCACAAGTCCAGTAGAAAACTAGCTTTTAGGCCACTTTATTGATAGCAAGGCTGGAGAGACAGTCAGTTACATACAGTCAGTTTTGATTTGATGATGACTAAGTGAGCATCAACGGAGCATGAATTATATAGCACAGGACACAGGAATCTTGGACTTCAGATGCACTTGGGTGATGACCGATTAGAAACGAACTGCCTAACCTATTAATTAATCGCCGCGAGCGTGAGCCGCTCTCCTGGGTGTGGTGTAAGAAGCTTAATCAAAAGCACTAATAACCAGAGAGAAATTGAATTCTGCAAAAAGAGAAACATATGGCCATTTGGCCTTGTGCAAGGACATGCCTTCAGTAAGCTGGTCTCTAGGGTCAGAGAGGGAAAAAGGTCAGGGTGCTGCCCTCATATCTGGACCATTTGGAGGTCAGACTTGTTCAAAACGATGTTCTGAAAACTCATGCAAAACTCATCAGGCTAATGCGAATCCTGTCAGCGAGGCCCACAATTACTGTCAGTTTGCTCTCAGTGGCAAGCTAATGCCTTAATTGCGACCCATTTAAAAGGAGCTGGCAGTCTGAAGAGAAGACTGTCCTATAGGAATGTTTAGGAAGTAGATTTTCACTGGCTTAACTTTACTACTCAATGCACCTGCAACAAACAGCAGTTACGCAGCAGAAACATCTGTGGGCCGTATTCATAAAAATTTGAATATAACAAATTTGTTCTGTTTCGCATTTCACGTCAAATATGAATTGAACAATTTACATAGGAATGATTAAACGAATGATTTACATAGAAAATATTTGTTTTTATGTTTCATGAATAATGCAGAACATTTATATAAATTTAGCACTTTACATGAAATATGAACGCAACAATTTCTGTAAGAATGGTTGAACGAATGATTTAGACAGACATTTGTTGTTCTTGTGTTTGATGAATAGTGCAGTTTTACTAAAATAACAAAATTATTTGATTCATGAAATAATTTGTAAAGCCATTAATACGCAATCTGTGGCATACCATATTGCAAGCAATAATGTATTAAAGGGATAGGTCACCCAAAAAAGAAAATTCTCTCATAATTTACTCACCCTCAAGCCATCCTAGGAGTATATGACATTCTTCTTTCAAACGAATACAATCATGAGTATTATTAAAAAAATGTCCTGGCTCTTTCAAGCTTTATAATGGCAGACCAAAATTTGAAGGCCAAAAAAAGTGCATCCATCCATTATAACAGTATTCCATACGGCTCTGTATTATCCAGGGGGTTAATAAAAGCCCTCTGAAGTGAATCGATGGGTTTGTGTAAGAAAAATATCCATATTTAAAACTTTATAAAGTAAAATAACTAGCTACCTACCATATTCAACTTACGAAGAAAAGCGTAACTGGCTCGACGATGACGTCGGATGTAGCTTAAGCGTTTTGAACTGCAAGAGGCGTTACACTTTCTGTGTAAGTTGAATACGGAAGGTGATCTGACAGAAGTTTCCTATTCACTGCCATATAAAGCTGGGAAGAGCCAGAACATTTTTCAATATAACTCTGATTGTATTCGTCTGAAAGAAGAATGTCATATACACCTAGGATGGCTTGAGGGTGAGTAAATCATGAGGTAATTTTCATTTTTGGGTGAACTATCCCTTTAATAGTGATTTAAACTGTATAAAATTAGACTCATCTGGAATTTACGCTAGAATACTTTTTTTTACAAACGATTTATGCAAATATTTGTCCCATTTAGCATTATGCACATTCAACTCATATTTCATGATTGAGGCCGATAGATAGATAGATAGATAGATAGATAGATAGATAGATAGATAGATAGATAGATAGATAGATAGATAGATAGATAGATAGATAGATAGATAGATAGATAGATAGATAGATAGATAGATAGATAGATAGATAGATAGATAGATAGATAGATAGATAGATAGATAGATAGATAGATAGATAGATAGATAGATAGATAGATAGATAGATAGATAGATAGATAGATAGATAGATAGATAGATAGATAGATAGATAGATAGATAGATATTAAAAAAAGTCCTTTAAAAAAAAAAAAAGTCCTTTAGGCAATAGTTCACAATGACAAAGAAAAAGGCAATAAAACACAAAGAATGAATGCAAGACTCACCCCCGGTAAAAATGTCAGCTTATTTCCATCCACCCACAGCTCTCTGATTCCTGTAAGCTGCTCCAATACTTCAGGCTAGAGAGAAAGAAGACAACATTTAATTTCTCATTCTCAGTAAGAGCAAATCTGACACTATTTTTTAATGAATACCATTAGAGGAGAAATGCATATTAGGTGCAATCTAACAGAGAAAGACTCAATGAGCGCATCTGCATTGACTGTCGATACATCTGACACCTGGCTGCATTGAGAGCTGGAAGGTAAACGCAAGCTGCAGTAATGCATGCGACACCTGAAAGACAGGCAGGTGTTACTCACCACTTCAGTGAACTCGTTACTCCCCAGATCCAAACGCTCCAGCTGTGTGAGCTTATGCATGCTCCTGCGGACACACACATACACAGGTTAACATTATTAACCATGCACACAAACATATCAGAGCAATTATCAGTTTTGCAGGACTGGCTGAACTGCAGATTGAGAGCTTGAAAAAAAACATCAGACTGGCCGGTAACAACCACAACGTTTCTTTTTAAAGACTGCACACAATGACTCCCCATAGAAAATAAAAGGCAGACAGACATTTATTGAACAGGTAGTAACTCCTAATCCACTTTTCATTGGCAGTTTCAGAAACAGAGTTCAAATTCAATCCCCAGTTTCACATAAAATCAGAGCCAATATAAACTGTATTAAAGTAACTCAAATATATTCTCCAAGATCATACCTAGAGGTCAAGCTAAGGAGTTTAAGGATGTTCCACGGTCATAAATGGTAATAAAATATTAAAGCAATGTATTTTTCCTCTACTGTAACTTTAAAAAGGATATGCTTTATTTATGCAAATCAAAATATTGTAACTGGCTGTGTTTTTTTATTTTATTATATTTTTAAGCTTTTTTGCCACTTATATCGATAGAGATAGTAGAGAGAGAACAGGAAATGGGAACAGGATTTGGAAATGACATCAGCCAAACCAATTTCTATAACATTTTGCGTGATAAGGTCATTATATCATTATACTTAAGGAAAATGTCATCCAGTGGAAGTGAACTGTCTGGTAAAAATGTTGATGTATTACTTGTTTATTGGACCTCTATTGGAAGCGCATAATATTTTATTTCTATTTACAAATTCAAAACTATTTGATTGTAAGATATTTTACTGTCACCTTGAATGCTTTACAAATCATTTGGGTATCAGAGAATGATGAAAATCTGCCATTAGACTTCTAACGCCAATCTTTACAAGATATTTCTCCAGGTTCATTCGCCTTTTCCAAGCAGCTTCTGCAATCTCAATATCTGCGTCCAACCGTAAAATAACATCAAATACTTGGGTAGGTGTGCTTTAGGGCAGGGTGTAAACCACTGCTGACGTGGACACAGAACAACAGCCTACAGGCATATTGGATCCGTGGAAAAAGTTCAAGGGGAAATAAAAGTAGAAATGATTTACGGCACAAGGAATTGTAAAACAAATTATTTTAAACTGAAGGCAGACTTGTAGGAAATTCTGTGCGCAAAGACAAACTGGTAGTTGGCCTAGAGGACTGTAAGAGGGATTCATTCATCCAGGGTTTGGAGGAGTGCAACCAGTCAACCAGCCAAAAAACTTGCTGACCCCACAGAGTGCAAAGCAATCCACAGCTCATTAGAATTGCACAGACACACATCATGAGAACAAACCACACAATGAACATCTGAGAGGACTGCCGAAACAACACAGCCATAAACATATCAGGCCAAAGTGCAATAATGGTGAATGAGTAAACCATGCACGGACTGGACGGCTTTCTGTCTGTCTTTGATTACTTGCGTCTTCCTGGTATACTTCCTGATCCAAAACAGTCCATGCATTTTACTTGACTGATTTGCTACATTTTTTCGTTTTTGAAGAAATTGAAATTCGATTTGTGGCGTTGAAAAGCTGCTTGGTTTGATAGTGACTTCTTTGTGGCTTCATACATCGAATGGACCTTTGCTAATATCAGACAATGGAATTTTGCTAATGTGACCACAGCTTGAGAGAATGAAAATCATAGATCTGATCAATTATCATACCTTTTCACAATGAGCAGCATGAGTTAAGGAATCATTCATAATGTTGAATCTCCCTCTCTTTTATATTTGATTAGTAAAGGGGCGGCAGTGGTTCATGTAGGTTGTCTACAAACCGAAAGTTTGGTGGTTCAATTCCCGGTTCCACCTGACCAAGTGTCGAGGTGTCCATGAGCAAGACACCTAACCCCAGCTGCTCCCGATGAGCTGGATGGCGCCTTGCATGGCAGACACCGCCGTTGGTGTGTGAATGGGTGAATGTGAGGCAATGTGTAAAGCGCTTTGGATGGCCATTGGTCTGTTAAAAGCGCTATATAAATGCAGTCCATTTAAAGCATTCAATTTCTCTTTTTCCATACAAAGTTCAAAGTTTGCTTTCAAATCATAAAAAAACTAAACAATTTAACAGCTGATTTATGTTGCCGTGGCTTTGTGGTTAGTTCATGTGTGCTGAAACATTCTGCTCAAGTGGCTTTTGTTGAAAACATTTAGTGCCGTAATGAGTTGTTTTGATCCTGGCGGACATACAGTAACCTAACAACCACACTCGAGGCCTGCGTTTTTCAGAACGGAGAAGACGGAGGCACGGAGATCGTCCCTTTCTGTGGCTCTCATACACAAAACCAAACAAACAAACCCTCATATGATGCAATATTGGCTCCGGAGCTAGAAATGATTATAAAACCTGTCACAGCATGTCACTTCAGAGCCTCTTACATAAGGCTGAACAATATGATGCCGCAGAGACAGAGAAAGAGAGATGTTTGCCTGTATTTATAATGCGATTATCAGAAGGGGTGCAGTAGCACGTATCATCATTTTAATATTTTAGTAATTCAAAAGAACCCCAATGCGGCACTTACTTTGGCAACATCTTTAACTGGTTCTCCCGCAGTTCCAGAATCTGCAGTTTGGTTAGTCTGAGGAAACAGAGAAGAAAATATATATTTATATTTATATTTATAAACTGACATCTAGTAGGATTAATAAATGCTGCTTCTGCATTTTATACATAGACTGTATTTTGTGACTGTTCAGTTTAAAATCAATGAACTTAAGGTTTCAAATGTAATTTAAATGTTAACTAAAATAACTTTTGTAAGCATCTTGCTATTTTATGTCCCTATACTGGCATAGTGACTTACTAGTTACTACTATACTATACTGTTGTCTTTTAGTATGCAGTAGAAGTATGCAAATTGTTGTCCTCAAGTGACCTTCAACAGGAACAGACTTCAAATGGCGCATGCAACATGTAGCTCAATTTCAGCCTGTGTGTGCATGTTTATGTGTCAAAAATACTGCTGCACGTTCCTTTCACAGAAACTGCACTGCATTTTTATAGGAAGGCAACATTTCTGAGATGTTATATATGACAGAAGCTTTCTAAGGAAATGTCGCTTGTGTCATTTCAATAGATTTACAACTTGCATAAATAAACAAGCTGGATGAAAGTTAAACATGTTAAACCCGTTTCGTGTGTGCTTGGAAAACTCTTTCAGTGTTTAGTAGAATAGTTTTGTCCATTTTATATTTTAATGTAGTACATACTTTGGCCAATCTTGAATCTAGATGCTGATCTAAATCTGATCTGAAACTGGAGACTGGATTATCTTGTTCTCACTAGGACTCTCACTAGGACTTCATGAGTGTAAATCTGTGCGTGTCTGACCTGCCGAAGCTGGCTGGTAGAAACTCTAGGAAGGCATCGTTCAGGTAGAGCTGGGTCAGGCTGAGGAGCTGCGTGAAGCCTTCTGGGAGTCTGTGGAGACACGAGAGTGCTTTTATTATGACACCGACAACGACACACACTTCATCTCTACTAGCTATATACCTACTTTGATATAGGGTTCACACTTGCTTCTACGATGGCCAGGACTTTACAGTTCTTGATATTTTCAGGAAATTCCTGGATGCCTGAAATTGAAAGCAAACAATTATTTTTAACTTGATTATTTATGCTGGTTTTATGTTGGCTTTTCTTTGTTACTAGGGAATTTTAGCAGAGTTATAAACTTACAGTTGGGATTAAACAACGAGAGAAAAATACTGGGCAAACACATTATCCATTGCACTGTTATTGCTGGTTGCATGAAACAAACATATGATGGAAACAGAATTCAGGATGGAGTGGCACTTTAATCAAAAAATTATCCAGGAAACTTACACTATTACAAAAAAACAACTAAACATTTTAATCAATTCATTAATTCCATTTCACTGATTTCACCTGTATTAAATATTTGAGTCTAGGGTAGAAACATAAAATAATACAAATTAAAATCAATTGAACTTGACCTACACTACCAGTAAAAAGTTTGGAATTTTTTTTGACAGAAGTCTCTTCTGCTCACCAAGGCTGCATTTATTTGATCAAAATTACAGTAAAACAGTAATACTGTGAAATTGTATTACAAACTTTTATTTTATTTCTATTCAAATATAATTAAAAAGCTATTTATCTCTGATGCAAAGCTGGATTTTCAGCATCTTTACTCCAGTCTTCAGTGTCACATGATCCTTCAGAAATCATTCTAATATGCGGATTTGATCAAGAAACGTATTATTATTATTATTATTATTATTATTATTATTATCGTCGTAAGATAATGTTAAGTAAGTTTTTTTTAAGAAATTAATTTTATTTATCAAGTATGCAGCAAATTGATCAAAAGTGACATTTAAAATGTTACAAAAGATTTATTTTTCAAATAAATGCGGTTCTTTTGAATTTTATATTGAAAGAATGTATCACTGTTTCCACAAAAATATTAAGCAGCAAAAACCGTTTTTAACCGATGATAAATAAATAATAATAATAACTGAGCTCCAATGATAACATAATAATTGAGCATCAAATCAGCATTATTATATTAATAATATTATAATAATTATAATATTATTAGAATGATTTCTGAAGGATTATGTGACACTGAAGACTGGAGCAATGATGCTGAAAATTCAGCTTTGATCACAGGAATAAATTATATTCTAAAAATAAATTGTAATATTTCTCAATATTAGTACTTTTACTTATCAACTTTTTAAAAAAAACTTTTGACCGTGTATATAATGGCAGTAATCAATGAGTGCGTTTACATACACGTTCTTAACCCAGTTATTATGGTTAATAAGAGTGGTGGTCCAGTGGGTTAAACCACTGAACTGATATGCAGAAGGTTGCTGGTTCAATCCCAGCAGTCGCCACCAGTGTGTCCTTGAGCAAGGCACTTTACTCCACGTTGCTCCAGGGGGATTGTCCCTGTAATAAGGGCACTGTAAGTCGCTTTGGATAAAAGCGTCTGCCAAATGCATAAATAAAATAAATAAATAAATAATAAGCAGACAATGCATGTGATAACCCGTTTTTCTTTATCGGAGTAAAGTAATAAGAGGCTTACGCATTAAACTGATCATCACAGCTACATTTTTGCCCCTTACGCTGATTTCGCCCAGCATAAACGCATTAACCTGCTTTTTGTCGGCTTATTGAACTGTGCATGTGTGATGTGACAGGAACTTACTCGTCCTTAGCGTTTTGCAGTAAGGGAGGAGGAAATATAAAATGCTCAGGAAAATATAAAACTCAGTCTTTTTCTTGACCCACAAAAATTATAAAAGGGCTCTCATCTCATGCAGCAGCAGAAGTGGTAGAGGCAAAATATTGAGGTTTTTAATGCTTTGTTTAACCTCACAACTGAAATGACGAAAATGAAATACAAATGAAATAACGACTAAAATACGCAGATATTACGTTTTGACAACACTACCAGGAAATAACCTGATTTATTAATAAAGTCATGTAAACGCGGTTTACTTGCGTTGACGGGTTATTGGTGTGCATGTAAACCCAGAAACAGGTTATTTCAATGAGTTCTAAGCGAACTGGTGTGCATGTAAACGTGCTCATTGCTCACAAATTGTTTAGAGTTTACGGAACTGGAAGTATTATTTGCAATCAGAATATCAATATGCCAAATTAAACAGCTGCAATTCAAACAAGTCTTGTCCCCTATTTGTGTCCCACTCAAAAATAAATATGGTAAGTAACACTTCAACAACTAGGTCTTTCTCAAAATCGAAAACCGCCACCTAACGCTGTTTTTAGAAACAACACAAACTCATGCAGCACTACAGCTAGACTGCATACTTCCTGTCCTACTAACCGCAAGTGTGACATTAAAGTTATGTTAAGATATCTTCCCTCCAACACACTCGGATGCAAGCTAAACCCACCAGCAGAAAAAACCACAGGGGGGTCTGCATGAAGCCAGACTCACGGAACACACACATCTGTGAGCTCTCACATCCGCACCAGGTGACCTGAAGGCTGTGCTCGCTCGAGTTCACTTTACAGCACTTCTGATGCGTCATTATACTGGGCGGTTATGCTAAAAACAAACACATCCAGGGAAGGGAGTATCAATTAAAAGACATGTAAAGCCGGAAATGAACTTCTGTGCCAGTGGGGGTTGTGAAGTGATGAGTGTGAAGTAAATTAACACTGCAAGCCATTTTCTTAATGAAAAACATTCTATTCAACAAGAAAAAAAGACAGGATGAGAAATGTGTATTAATAAAATGTAAATAGGGTAATTTTGTTTTCATGTTGACTTTGATTGTTTAGGCTAATGTGATTTATAGCTTTCAGCTAACAAAATGAGTGTGGTTTAAATGTTTGGGGTAAGATTTTTTTTTTCTTTTTGAAAGAAATGAATACATCTATTCAGAAAGGATGCATTAACCTGATCAAAAGTAACTTAAATAAATGTATTGTTTATAATGTATAATGTTTATAAAAAAAGTAAATGTATAATGTTAAATGTATAATGTTTATAAAAAATAATTATATATATTAAATATTATATATATAAAATTATTTTTTTTATATATTTTTATATTATATATGAGTCATGATGAAATTTCAGCTTTGATCACAAGAATAGATTACATTTTAACATGCACTATATTGTCAAAAGTATTGGGACACCTCTCCAAATCATTGAATTCAGGTGGTCCAATCACTTTCATGGCCACAGGTGTATAAAATCAAGCGCCTAGACATGCAGACTGCTTCTACAAACATTTGTGAAAGAATGGGTCACTTTCAGGAGCTCAGTGAATTCAAGCGTGGTACCGTGATAGGTTGCCACCTGTGCAGTAAGTCCATTCATGAAATTTCCTCACTACTAAACATTCCATGGTCAACTATTAGTGGTATTATAACAAAGTGGAAGCAATTGGGAACAACAGCAACTCAGCCACGAAGTGGTAGGCCACGTAAAATCACAGAGCGGGATCAGCGCATGCTGAGGCGCAGAGTGCGTAGAAGTCACCAACTTTCTGCAGAGTCAAAAGACCACACAAAAGTTTGGAGGTCTGTAGCTTAAGATTAGCTCAAGAATACAGTGCATTCATGGAATGGGTTTTCATGGCTGAGCAGCTGCATCCAAGCCTTACATCACCAAGTGCAATGCAAAGAGTCGGATGCAGTTGTGTAAAGCACGCAATTACGCTTCTCTGTCTGGCAATCTGATGGACGAGCCTAGGTTTGGCGGTTGCCAGGAGAACGGTACTTGCCTGACTGCATTGTGCCAAGTGTAAAGTTTGGTGGAGGGGGGATTATGGTTTGATGGTTGCTTTTCAGGGGTTGGGCTTGGTCCCTTAGTTCCAGTGAAAGGAACTATTAATGCTTCAGCATACCAAGACATTTTGGACAATATCATGCTCCCAACTTTGTGGAAACAGTTTGGGGATGGCCCCTTCCTGTTTCAACATGCGCGTGCACAAAGCAACGTCCATAAAGACATGGATGAGCATGTTTGGTGTGGAGACTGTGAGCCAGGCCTTCTCATCCAACATCAGTGCCTGACAGCAGAAATGCGGTTCTAGAAGAATGGTCAAAAATTCTCATCAACACACTCCTAAATCTGGTGGAAAGCCTTCCCAGAGTTAAAGCTCTTAATGCTGCAAAGGGTGGGCCAACTCAATATTAAACCCTACGGATTAAGAATGGGATGTCATTAAAGTTCAAGTGCATGTAAAGGCAGGAGTCCCTAAACTTTTGGCAATATAGTGTATATTCACATAGAAAACAGTTATTTTAAATAGAAATAATATTTCACAATATTGCTGTGTTTTACTGGCTTATGGAATGTCAATTACTGCCTATGCTTTAATTTAATTAAAGGAAAATGCAGTAAAATGTAAGAAATTTTATTAAATTGCCTCAAAACTACCAGCAGTTTCCTTTGCAAATTAAGGATTTGGAAAACTAAATATATTCTATATAGTCAGTTAATTCGGTCAAAAGGAAACCCTGTAAAACTAGGATGGTTGCAGTGAAAGATACAACAAAACCAAAGACTTCAGTCTGAATGAGTGTGGCTGTAGTGCCGCTACTTTAAAGGGAAAATACAGCTAACAATCTAACAGCTAAAGAACAAAACAACAAAAATCTCAATCTCCATAAACAACTCAATATGATATACCGTGCATTAAAAAGGTTTTGACGGAGACTTCCTGTGCAGGTCTGAGCTCGTCACCATCTGTCATTACTTTATCAGATTCTGCAACGCACCAGCTGAAAGATGAAGTGATGTGTAAACAGAGACTCAGTGATTTGAGTATGTGTTTCTAGTTTTGCGGTCTTCACTTATGCTCAAGAACGGAATAAATTGTTTCCAGTGACAAATTTTAGATTGCCATCAGTTTACAGCATATCAAAGCAAGTGGGTATTTACCTTTCCAAAGCAAAGCAAGAATAAACAGTGTAATCCAACAGCTCTGTTCCAATCCCTAGAGAGTTGCTTTCTACATAGGTAGATACCTTACTAGGGGTGTTTACAACGGATGTGCTCATACATTTAAAAGCTACTGGATGATGAAGTGCAGTGACAGGAAACAGAACCCAGGAGTTTAGAGATGTTAGCATGTTGCTAAGGTATTAGCACAATACTTAAATCTGTTAAAATGTCACCTTTTTCAGCAAAGTTCTGAACTTAAATGGTTGTAATTCACGACGACAGATTATTGCAGAAGTAAAAGTGCTTAAGTTATAGAAGTTTACTGTAAAGCAAATATTTTTATTTGATACAAAATATACATTTTACAAAACATTGCTAGAAAATTAAGGCCATGTTAACCAAAGCTGTGTTCTAAATTTTAAGCTGATATCACAAAAACTGAACACGCTAAAAGTAGTTAAAGTAGGGGAGAGCGGGGCACAACCTAACGCTTTTTGACTTTCTCAGTTTGTGTAAATCCACTTGGGGTTCAGAGTATTTATTGTTTCCCACATTAATTGCACACGTCTAGTACAATTATGTGGTTGTTTCATTAATGCAGTATATACTTTTTTCTTGATTTACCCCGAAAGAATGGAAGTGAAATGTGACAACATGCCCCATAGGTGGGGTACATTGTAACATGTGGTGGGGCACGATGTAACATGACCAAATAACAGCTTAAAATGTTACCTGATATAATCAAAAAAATATACAAGACAAACTAAAATATTTTGTCAACAAATACAATCATTAACTTTTTACAATAAAATAATGGCATTTTTTAATCATTAAAAATATTAGCATTTTTGAGTTTGACTACAAACACATCGCTAAATACAGCTATACAGCAGAGTTCAAAACATAATAATAATAATTAATAATTTATGAACATTAACTCTCAGACATTATTCACACCTTTCTCATGGTTTTTCAAAAGAATTCATAAAAGTATAGAATATAATGGCATATTTCTAATAGGGGCTCATTGTAACGCAGCGTTACAACACCCCATCTGCGCAACTGGGATTTAAATCTTGGCTCGTGTCTTCTGCTGGTTAGATCAGCATTAAAGAACCATCTCAACTGTTAAATAACAGATACAAGACTAAAATAATATCGGATTCGTTTTATTTTAAATAAACACAAAAAACAGAGATGAAAACTAAACTTAAGTAAGAAATTTACTTTTGCTATGGTTAAATACATGTTCAGTAATTAATTTTGGCACAATTCTTTCTCTAAATAATGTTGATATGGCAACTAGTAAATACACTAAGTTTCGTCATTCTGGCATGTGTGGAAAGGGTTAAAACATGCGCGTTACAACTAACCCCGCGTTTGGTTGTGTCCCGCGCTCCCCTACTTTTTCATGGTAAAGCAATGTCAAAACGTTTTCACAGAAGAACTTTTGAATGTTTAAGCTTTCCAAATGATACCTAAATGGTTTGATTAGCATGAAAATCTTTCAGCATCTTTATTGTACTGAATAAGATCTATTCATAATTGACTGTCTTGAATTATAAGACTTGTTTCTGTCATTTCATTACAGCTAAACATATTGCACACAATTCTAAACCAATGAACGACACAAGAAAACAAAATGTTAATTTACTAGTATTAGCAAGTGTGTAGCCTGGAATTAATGGTGAATTGTGTGTTGCAGCGTAAACGGAAATCCAAAACGTGGAGTTTGCAGAGGTGATTACTGCTTCTGCTATGGGTCGCCCGATAGCGTAACTGGACTCCAAAAAGGAAAAAGAAAGAGGGGATAAATTGGCTTTTTTGCTTACTGTTCTTGCTGACGTCGAGCTCCCTGAGATTGGTGAGGTTTGCGATGCCCGGTGGCAACACCGTAAGGTCGTTGTCCGGTAGACTCAATCGGTAGAGCAAACTGCAGTTGAAAAGTTGCTGTTAAGGACGAGAAATGGAGAAACATTCATGGAAAACTTTCATAAGAATCAAACTTCATATTAATATTCCAGCAGTTTACAGAGGAGTTGGATTTATTTAAAATAGATTTTTTTTGGGTGAATTAGCTCTTCTTCGGTGAAACAGTCAAAGCAAAATCAGGTTTAAAACTTGATCAGTTCTCGATGGACCTTCATGTAATCTAATTCAATCCGCAATAAAGAAAATAACATGTCTGCAACACAAGGCCATTTTTGATGAAGGACGAGAAAGACGTGGATAAACAATCAAAAAATTCTGCCCAGTGGAAAATGTTTAAATGATAAAGTAGAGAAAATCTGATCGTTTGGAGACAGACGTCCTGTCTGGGTGATGTATGGAATATTCATGTAGTCGTGATGACTTTGCTAGTGATATAATGATTCACCGGGTCAGTAAACATTACTGCTAATATTATAATTTCTTACTATATTCTGGCATATTGGGGCTTATAAATGAATAAATTATTATTAAATTAAGCGTGGAGTCTTTCACTTCTTGCAATATTTTATGGAAGCCCACTCTCACCACGGAAGTAAAAAAAAATTCTCACAATTGCAAGTTTATATCTTGCAATTCAGACTTTCTTAGAATAGTGAGTTTATATCTCACAATTTTGAGTTAATTTCACAATTCTGACATTTTTCTCAGAATTGCACATTTATAACAACAATTTCATAACATTTGGACAAATTGATTGTTTCTGAAAAAATTATCACAGATTTTAAACCATTTCAGAGCAAATAAGAAAGTATTTCAATATATTTATATAGAATACAATCAAAAGGCACAAAAATAAGCCTAATAAGTAAAGTGAGTTGCGTAATCAGATTGATTTTTTCCCAAGTAACTAGTAATGTATTACTTTTAAATTTATAACAAAATACCAGTTACTTTTTCAAATAAGTAACTTGTTACTTAGTTTTGCCATGTATTGACTAACAGCTCTCCTGGAGCGAGTGAAGAGGCGTTGTGTGCGCTGTGTAAACGTGATGCTTATTGTAGCTATAGACTAAATTTGTACAGGCATTTACTCATCTCACTTGCACAAATTCTATTCTGCATTCCTCAAAATAAATAAAAACAGTGAAATGCAAACTCAAAATATTACGCAATCCTGCAATAATTAAATGTTAAATAACAAAAATATACTTTATGCGTTTGATTTTAATATGCATCCTATTCTTCCGCAATCCAGAATGGCAGCACATCTGAAAGGTTTGTTTGAGCTGTGCCCTCTACTGTACAGGCGTGAATTTGTACGATTCTTTTCACTTTTCGCCAAAAATAGAACAAGCAAGCCCAGTCCAGATGAGAAAAAGTAACTCAAAAGTAATGCAAAATTACTTTACATAAAAAAGTAACTCGGTAACGCAATTAGTTACTTTTTTAGGGAGTAATGCAATTATGTAATGCATTACTTTTACTTTTTCCCCGAAACTGCTGCCAACTAACGAAAAAGGTAGTTTCACCGCCTAAGCACCAAACAAACTTATTGGAGACATGCAATGCAAGCGTGTCAATGGTGCAAGAGTGCACTCGTACTTTGGGCAGCTCCTCGATCTGGTTGGCGTCGAGGTAGAGCTCCTCCAGGGTTTTCTCAAAGCTGAAGATCTCTTTGGGGACCTGCTCCAGGCTGCAGTGTGAGTAGTCCAGCGAGGTGACCGTCTCCTCCTCGCCCCGCAGGCAGCGGCACGGCACCAGCCGCACAAACAAACTCCGCTTGCTGCTCATCCTCACGACAGCTCAGGCACTAGAGAAGAGAAAGAGAACAAGATCAGCATCTCATCAATGTTAATAATTCAAGGAAATGAACACTGGGATACGTGATAGTGCTGCCAAAACAGCTTGGTTTACAGCTTAGTTACAGACGGAGCAGGGAATCAGCTTTTTATGATCCGTAATTGATTTCAAGTAGGTATTATTTACACGGCTGCTCATTTTAAAAAACTCATTTTTAATTATTTAAAACACACGTGTCATTTCACACAGTTTCAGTTGTTTTCTTTCAGGCATTTTTTTTCCTACAAAACATTTTCATTGACTAATGTGTCAGACTCTAACAGACAAAACTAATTTCAACTAATTTTCAAATATTTTGAAAAATGTATAAACTAGGGCTGACGATGTAACGCGGTAATTAATTATGTTAAAAAAATAAAGCGTTACTTTTTTTACGCATTTAATGCACCACTTGCCCTGCCCCAGACCTAGTTAGGTCATCTTACATTACATACAGTTGATTGAGTTGTTGCCCTGTATCATTCTTCATCACTGTGATGGAGCCTATAAGAATGCAGTTAGAATGTCCCTAAAATTCAAGATATGAGGCAAAAATACCCGTTTAACTTTTAATCTCAAGGCACGTTTGCTGTGGTCCACGTCTGAGCGCGATTGTTCACGCCGGTGCTATGTGTGAATACTTGGCAGACTCACTCTCGCTTGTATCCAAGGTAAAACATCAACACAACACTGTCATCCCTTACATGCGTTTTATTGAAGCAAATACATAGTCATCTAATAAAACGCATGCGCAGGTTACTTTTCTTGAGCACCTGAGTCCGTGTTGCTTTCACATTCACGTGAAAATCACAGCACAGTTCGAAAGCAAGTTGCTCAACCGAACTTTGACCACCTCCTTCAGGTAGTCTCGAATTCAGTACCCCTGAGGGCCACATTACCAATTTTTAATGTGAACTGTGCCCTGTTGTGAACTAAACTGGCAGTGTGAAAATGCCCTCACATTTATATCATGATATATAAGAAATATCTCACGAGTTCTGTTTTTCTGCGATACTGATTTTATACAACAGTTTAATAAAATAAGTTAATATTGTGTTGTTTTAGAGAACATTGTGTTGTTTTTAGTCTGTTATGTAAATATAAAGACAAAGCAGAATGGTCCGGTCTCCATTTCAGAGCAAAACACAGCGGCGTTTCATTTCCGTTTCAGTTTCAATCCGCATTTTGAACAAATCGGGTAAACCAATGAATCAATGGACCATAAAGAGAACCATTTACATTTACAATTTTCATAAAGAGAACCATTTACTTCACTCCTGAATGACTCAATGAGACATTTACAGCCACCTACTGGAAGTTTCTTATTTAGAGTATAATTTCCATATTAATATGTGTGAAAACTGTCTTATGTGCGTTGTTGCATTAACATTCACAACGTGAGTTACATGTTCCGATCACAGCTGAATTATACATTTTCTTTATTCTAAAAACATTGCTAGAGCATTACTAGAATGTAAACTAATATCTGCTAATTATCATCATGATGCATTTTACGTCCCATCTTTATAAGTTTGCTGTTGAAGGGTTTTTTGATTTTGTCAATGAACAAATGAATGTTTCCTTCAGTATTTTTTTTTTGGCGAGATTAGCACTGGTCAAGGCATACAAATACTTAAAATACAGCTGACAATTACTCAATCTACAATAGCACTGAGAGAAGCACATTAACATTCATTAAAACCTTTATATTCATGGTTGGCCTGAAAAACAGCATCATTATACACGTCCTTTCATTCTGTTGAAATGGAAAAGGTCCTCGATATGGCATAAAATAGGGCGACCCAAGGTTTGCTCATAAATTGACAGAGTGGTTTTCATGAGGCGCTGCTTTAGTTATCCAAACCCAGTGGCAACAACAATTGCCTGCTGTACACAAAAGTATTATCTGGTGTTGTTTGTGTTTGGACCGTCATGAGGAGCCTTTCAATCTGCATTTGGATGAGGCACCACAGGTAATGCTATTCAGAAGTATGAGTGATGTTAAAATCTGCTTATAGGAAACAGCTGAAAACTATCAAAAAGCATTTGTCGGCATACGACCAGGGCCACTGAAATTCAGTTATGCACCTTTCACAGGACGCTAGTCCCCAGTGACTTTAAAGTCAAGGTGAATTGTTGGTCAATAACCTATTTAATTTTCTGAGAGAATTTTACGATGATCAAAATCGATTTGATCAGGAACAAAGATCATACATACCAAATGTAGCCAGATTGAATTAAAGTTACTCAAGCAATGCCTGAAAGTCTCTTTGGCTACTGGTTGACATTACGCAATAGGCCACATCAGCGTCACAGGAAAGTTGATTCACAGCTAATAGTTACTACACTTAAAGGAAAGATTACAAAGACAAACGTCCTTTCTAGGAATAACATGCATAAAAAAAAAGAACCAAACACGTGTGTAAACGTAAATCATAGAGTGAAATGAATGTTGATAGAGTGTATAGACAGAGTATGAAATATCAAAGAATCATATCAGATGGTGTGGATTTTTATGCATGTGCATTGATACAAGTTATCCTCTGGATTTAGATTTATATTAGATTAGCTATATTGTGTTTACAGTATTGTCTAGCACATACAGTCAAACCAAAAATATAGCGAATAAACTGTGATAATGTGAGAAAACTTTGAAGGTGTCTGAATACATTTTGGTTTGACTATACTACAAAGTCTGATGCTCAGGCAATAATTTATGATAAATGAAATACATTAAATACATTACATTAATACGTTACTTTTCAATAAGCTTCATTACATGACAAACATAGGCTAAAAATGAGAAAAACAATTTAATAATGTTTACTAAATATTTAATAATAATATAAGAAATTGTTATACGATTTTAAATCATCATTATTATTATTAATAATTAATTTATAAGAATTTAAAAATACAACTACTAAAATAATAATTGAAACAATAAATAACATTATTATTGTACGTACTACATAGCAATTATTATTTTTATTTTTATAGTTTTTATTTCTGTGGGGTAATGGTCATGTAGTTATTTCAAAAGCAGAAAATAAACAATTACAATCGGTTCTAAATATCAGTAACTGGACAGTTGAATAAAAAGTTACCTGCACCTGACGCCCAGATTTTGACCAGTAAGCTACACTGCGCCAGACAATAGAAGCAGTTGTTTTGGTTATGTCGGGTCATTAGATATTAAACACACTTGCTACAGTAATGCGCTACTCAATATTAGGCATACATGGGTGATGTTTTATGAAAATGAATACTACTGTCAATACTACTGGATAATGAATGAAGAGATTTGTGATACAGTCACATTGTATGAATCATTTAAGGAAAGTAAAAACACAGGCCTCGAGCCTAGTTCCTCTTGGAGTAGGTCCAGGTGCACCATTGTGGTTCCACACACTGTGTCGTGATAACGTGGAGTCCCGCGGTATTGTGACAGGGCGTCTAGAGTATCTGCTTTTAGCCATGAATTTCAGTGCACAAAAGAGACGCAAGCAGTGCAGGAGGAAAAATAAGCCCTCAGCCTCTGGCTTTATTACAGTGCGTCAAAGGGAGAAGTGTGAGAAAATGCGTGAAAGATTTCCGTTTCCAACCAGTTGTTACGTGGTGGACATGTGATGATGATGAGGAATGGGTGATGAAGAAGTGCGGGATTAAATCAAAGCTTGAGGAATGCGGCTGCATCAATGAGATCCTTGTGGAAGAGTGTGGAGAATGTGACCTTTCTCCTCCTCCTCATCATCAGACGGACGCAGTGCAAACTCTTCATAATGTGTGCAAAAGTGTTTGGGCCGAGGGCATCCAAACAATCACTCCTTCAATGAAAGTCCCTGTTGTACACTACCAGTCAAACTTCGTACACACGTTCCGTTTCGTTATACTTCAAACGTTTCGCTAGAAAGGCTTCTGCTTAAATGCTTGAAATACACTTTGTAGACAAATATACATTATGCTCAAATATTGATTTCTTTATAAAATGTAAAAAAAAAAAAATGAAATGGATTAGTTGGACCAGGTATGGGGGTCAATGAAAAATACAAGTGTCTAAGATAAATCAAAGAAAGTCTTTTAAAAAAACACTTTAAAACATGTGCCAAGTTCTTAGAAATTGCACTCTTGGTATTCAAGTTGGCTTTGAACAATAAAAACGTTTAAATTTAATGACTGTAAAAATGTCAAATGTTGTAACCTTCAAGTAAAAAGTTGCATATTTTCCTTAAACCTTCTCAATCTCACTCATTTTAAAGGTGGTGGACTGTTTTTAAGAGGCATGACATTTTACTGCTTGAACTACTCTTGCCTTGTCACAAAAAGATGATCTGATATTTTAAGAGAATACCTGACCTTAACACACAGTCATGGGGGTCTGCGGAGTCGCCCTCTCTATATGATATGATATTACATATGGTAACATATGGAAAATGCTCCTGATTAATAGAATGAAGATATAGTCTGCATGCAAATCCTTCCCAGCAAACACACAACGTACCAGTTACTCCATTTATAGGTAGTTTTTGGTAATTTCATGATTTACTAATTGACAACATAACTATGGCATTGCATACTCGTAATTTCTTTTGCGCTTTGTTTATAAAGAAGTGATATACACGTTGACTAGATTCTATATGGGCTAGATTTATGGTGCTTTCAAGTTGTATTTTGGCATTTTCAAGCTCAATATCCCCTGACTGTCATGGAAAAGAACGGCAGAAACTTATGGATTCATAGAAAATAGTCAAAAAGCACTTTCTGGAAGCAATGTTAAGACTGCAAATGTATGTAAGGCTAGTGAAACCCTTGGTAAGGTCATAGCCACATCCGTTCAACTTTCTCAACTACTATGTTTGTCTGTTGCGTAAAGTTTGGGCAGAGAGCGATAGTGAATATGAACACACTGCTCTCCAGAGGCCTCCTCTTATCAGTCATAATAAACACGCGGCTGGTGACGTTGACTTGCGGAGGGAAATGGGCGTGCTTGCCCTGAATGCAAGCAGGTCCAGTCCAGGGCGGAGGTTGAGAGTTTCCCTTTTAACACACTGGCAGACAATGACAGCCAGATCCTGTTGCAATCAGCGTAGCTGACGTTAAGACATCAAGTCGTCTACACGGTGTGTGTAAGAGCTACAGGGAAGTGGAAGGCTGAGGACTTCAAGCAGTTGAGAAGAGATGTGAGAGCACAACCGCTAGTACACATTTCTTTTACAAATAGTACATTTTTTGTCTCTTTTCATTTTAGTCATTTACTCTCCTGAGGTTTAAACACAGGCATGCATAATTTAGCAATTTGCAATGCGTGGGAAAATATGGTTTTACTTCCTATTGGCGCTGACAGCATCAGGTGACGCAAACCATGTGATACATCTCTCGGAGAGGATGCGAAAGTCTCAAAGGAGCAATGCAGCTCACCAAGCCAATAGTAATGAACAACACATGGTCTCTACACTACGCAAAACACAAAATCACATTGAAGGAGGGACCCGAGCCATATCTAGAGACCAGGATAGAGGTCCGGTGCTACATTACACCTAGAGCAGGGGTCTCCAAACTCGGTCCTGGAGAGCCGCTGTCCTGCAGAGTTTAGCTCCAACCCCAAATAAACACACCTGAACCAGCTAATCGTGTCTAACTAGGGCCTTGTAAGACACTGATTAGCTGGTTCAGGTGTGTTTATTTGGGGTTGGAGCTAAACTCTGCAGGACAGCGGCTCTCCAGGACCTGCTCTAGAGAGAGATCAGCCAATATTACCCTTTTAAGACCATTAGTAATGCAGATGTCAAACTTTAAATGTCGTTTAGCCTGTATGTCTATGTGGTGTTTTTAATATGCGTTAAGACAAACCATTTGCCAATTCATTAGTCAACACAATTGAGTTTTTCCTCATTGAAACTTTGAAACTCTCAAAAATGCACTTTGAAACCATCACAAACATGTAACCAATCTTGTCAAATCTTTTTTACAATTGTAGCCATTTATGCAAGCAAAGCTGTTTTGCAATACGAATAGCTGCAATTTAAATTTTCGTCTTTGTTTTGGGTTGTGTAAAAAAAAAGAAAGAAAAAAAGTCAAGTGATTCAAATAGTTGAGGATTTATCCGAATAAAAAGTTGTTTTCCCTGTGAATACCATTTCTTCATGCTGTATTTTTAGAGTCCTATCAAATTGTACCATTTACTGTAGGGCCTTATCATTTCTGCAATGTGGAAAATGCAGATGGAATTACAGAATACGGTCATGAAAATAGAATTTAAAATGGAATGTATTGGAATTTGACTAATTGTGGATGAATACATCAAAAGTAGGGCTGTACAATCAATCAAATGGCGATATGGACCATCTTCTGTGAATATTTACTTTTTTGCCCAAAAATAATAAAAGGAATTGGTAATTGTCAGTTGACTACATTTTAAAAGATTAAATCATTAATGCTTTATGGCTTTCTTTGATTACCACCGTTTATGATCAATTTGTATCAAATCATATATCATGGGCTTCTCTCTACCAGCACAGCTCCCAGAACACCCTAGCAACTGCATAGCAACAGGTTAAAAACCACTCAGAAATGCAAGTGCACAGCAGCACCCTAGCAACTAACCACAACACTCTGGCATTGTGATGGAAAGTTTTGCAAGCACAAAAAAAAAAAAAAACTAAAATGTAAAAATCTAGGTAGAAACTATTCTTCTCACTTATCGTAACCGTGCGTGTTGGTGCATCCAAATGTTAGTGCTTGTGTACGAGGGGGCAGGGAAGGTACAAGGGAGCTTTTCCTGCTGGCACAACTTTCACATCAAACAGACCTCCCACAATCTGTCCTCCCTCTTTTGTGCCAGTCCACACGGGTCTCTTTATCCGGAAAACGCCAGCCCATTCGTCAGCCTTTAACCCTTCGGGTCACTGCCGTTGCCATGGTTACAGTGGGAGTATGGCAGGGGCGAAAACAGTGGACAATGTGACAGACACCACAGCACTGCTGCATTCCACAATGGCAGCGTGCCTCAAGGTTAACGGGCTCATATGGCATAAAAAAACAAGTTGCTAATGTTCCAAAAAAAACACCTGTAGGGTAAAAATCACACCTAGAGAGAAGGAGGAGGAAGTGGCAGCAGGAAATCCTTCACACGCATGCTGGCACTGTAAAGTACATGCCACTGATTTGGGGTTGGTTTCCATGGATCATTTACCACTGGATTTCTGTGTAATACAGTAAAGCCTTATAGTTAAAAAACAACAAGACTTGAGAATCTTACAGGAAAAGGATTCTCTAATCCCACGTTAAAGGAAAAGTGCTCCAAAACAGTTCAACATATTCCCATTAATCTAGAGCAGCAACACATAATTGATATAGTCAATAATAATGATAATGATCTTAAATCTTTACTGAATAGTAGGATGTGTGTGAAAAAAAAAAATCTGGTGGAAAAAAAAAAAAAGAGCACGGCCCAATTTACCAAAAGTGGCACTTTCAGAAGCTAATATGTGTATAGTTTCATGTGGGTTGCCCTGTAAGGTAGGCTTATATTTACAGGAAACAAAAATGACTAAAAACAAGTTCCTGTGATCAGAGGAGTTAAACTGTGTTGCCATAAACTGTCGCAATACACTGGTATTGACAATAACAATGACATTTAAAAAGGTAATATTATACACATAATATCGTAAATAATCCAGCGGCAGTTGGTTGACTCTTCAACAAAGACTCGTCATAAAATGGAAAAAAGCAAGTGAGTGGAGATGAGTGAAAACCAGACCCACTATACACACCCCAGAAATATGGAGTTTGCCAGTGTGGGAGTGTTTAGGATCGTGTAAAATAGATGGGGTGGCAGAAGTTCTGATCAAAAGTAAGCTCTTTTTGTACAGTTATGGTTGCTTACGCTCATATTTTGAGCTATTTACTGGCAGAAAAAAAGCTTAAACAAAAATGAACAAAGAATCGACTGATTTGACTTTTTTTATTTCGATAGATATCGCAACAATATTGTTAGCATTATTTTGTTTTAGCCACGATAACGGTGTACTTAACATTTGATATGGTTCCCTATTTTCAAAGTTTTTGAGGGAATAACAGCTTCAATTTCAGTCTGTTCCTCAAACAAAGCTGTATGACTATGAATACTGGAAAAAAAAGTGCTGTAGAAACAAATTTCGTTCCGAAATTGCCAGTAAATATCAGTTAATTACAAAGAAATGGCAACACTGAATTAAGCGTGAAATCGGGGTTGAATATATAATTTTTTACATAATTCTTTACTTCAGAAGACATTTTTTGAGCTTTGTAAAAGATCACCAGGGACTTTCTTGCTGTAGTTTGAAACTACGTAATTGAGCGAGCACATGACAGAATTGTCCTTTTTGGCTAAACTGTTCCTAAGCCGTGACCCATCTGAGATTTCAGCATGGCTCTGACGTAGAAGATCAAGGCAAATGATTCTGGGTGAATCAGAGGCTCTCCGTGGCTCCAAGCCGCCTTGTGGGAACTCAGTGACCCATTTCCCACAGCTCTATGGACTGGCTCTGATGACCAATTAGACAATGGTCACATTTTTAAATAAAACACGGCTTTGCCTCACTCCACCCCTCCCCCTGTCTGCGGTTATCAGAGACTCTCTGCTCACAACAGGAAGAACTCGTCTGCAGCTTCTCTGATGCAAAGCACTGTTGCCATACGCAATGTTAAACAGAGCGTCGCCAAGAAACTGACGTGTCGCCAAGAAACAGCCCCCGCTAATACGCACTAGCCTGTTTGCGGGTGCTGACGTATACAGTTCTCAGTTCCTGATGGTGAGAAGGAAACGTTTTCAGATCCTGCCGCACAGCTCTATGAACGAACGGCACTTGAAGAGCCAACTGACATGTGGCGTGTCAGATCCAACTGAAATGTACGGTTTCTGACAATGCTGAAGATATTTATAGGAGAGCTGGATTTGGGTAACACTACAGCACGGAGCGTTTTGATCCAAACCGAGCTCGCCGGAGGAATGCTGGGGCGACGCATCTGAAAAAATAGGCCACGTTTAGAGGGAACGGAAAAGGCCAGGGAGAAAGTGAGAGAGAGAAAAACACAGAAAACATCAAGCTCAACCCTGAGAATATGCAGTCTGGAGGGAAGAACTGAAAATAGCAGGATGGAGTGTGAGCTGATGATCTGAAGTTTAGTTACAGCTCTCTGGAAATCTATATCACTTGGCACAAGTAATGTAGGGCAAGTTCTGCTTGAATACTGTAACATTGCAGGAAAGATTATTTGACTCAAGACAAGGAAGTCAACATGGAAAATCCTGCTCCTGGGGGTTTCAATCAAGAGCATTAACAGCTGGATTTCTTAAGGAAAAAGCAAAAATGTCTATGGCCGAAATGATTAAATGGTCAACATTATCGGCAATTGTCAAATAGTCTTTTGATCTCATATGACCTATTTGAAGGGCCTGCAATAACGCGGTTTGACCAGTGGTGCGCTGTAGTGCGATACTGTAATGCATTCCTCTCGAAACCAATCCAATAGAAGACATGCCGCTTCAAAATTGCAAACAAAGCCGAATACACAGAACGTGGAAAAGTTCAACATAATTACAAAAAATGCTGTCATAAGCAGGGCCGTCAACAGGGCCGTCACTCATTCAAACTCACGCAATTGACACTGTTCTCACTAGTGGCGTGCACGAATAGTCGAATATTCAATCTGTTATTATTATTCGAAAAATAAAAATACTATTCGATTTTCACTACGTTTCTTTGCTGGCCGTAAATGCAGTGAATCCATGATCAATTCAAGCACTAAAACTCAGTTATAACTAAATCCACTGGGTGGTGCTGTGAAGTGTGTTAAGTTGATTGTATTTGATCACAATGTCCTCGCAACGGAATTACTTGGTTTCATTAATTAATTTGATCAAAAGTAACTCCATTTTGTAAGATCAAATCTAAACAGCAGTCGAATGAGGAAAGACAGCCATCCATCACCGCATTCACGATGCCAGGCAAGCGCAGCTGGACCCAGAGTGAGCCGTGAAGATAACTCATCTCATAGCAAAATGATCTTGAGACATATGCTTCCTTTAAGTTTCGTCAAATGACACTGGTTTAAGAACAGAAAACACAAAAAAGATCATTTTGCTAGGAGTTTTCTTCACGGCTCACCAGGGGTACAGCTGCGCTTACCTGCGGTCATTAATGCAGTGATGGACAGCTGTCTTTGTTCTCATTCGACTGCTGTTTAGATTTCAAGTGATTTCTCTTTGTGGTTCAATGCAGTTATCTTTGCATCTCTGTAAAGTCTCTAAGCGGAGTGCGTTTTCTCACCCGAGCATGTGGATATTATTGTTGTTTTTCTCAACATTAACATGTGAATCAATATACATAACCATATGCCGACTTAAGTGTATATGTACGTTCTGCACGATAACTGGCAGAGTCTGCTGTATTAGCATTTTTTCCGTTCGCGCAGCTTGAGCTTATAATGCTTTGGTTCTATATATTTTTGTTTACACATATTGCTTACGTTATATTTTAAGTCTTCATTTTAGTTTAAAACATGAACTAAAATAAAGCTTTAATATATAACGCAAGCTTGTTGTGTAACGTTATATTGCCTAATCGTCAGCTTGTTCAGAAATGGTGACAAAACTTGAAGAAAAAAAAGAAAAGAAAAAAAAGTCTCTCTCATTAAACATTTAAATAAACGAATATTCAAATATTAGTTTTTATGAGCCCAACAAATATTCGAATAAAAATTTTTTTTACATGCCCATCCCTAGTTCTCATGCCACACGTCCATAAGATACAGATCAAAGAGGACACAGACAACGCACTGACAGATAACACAGAGCAGATTACGTTTGTCTCAGCTTTTAAATTCTGTCAATTTTGCATGGAATATAAACAATACATGTGGTTTTGGCTCTCTTTAATATGGCATGACAGTTCGCTGTAGCGTCTCGAGTCAAGCAGCATGTGAACCGAGCATCGCTTCCTCTATTGTACTATTACAGCATGAAATACAAATGAATGAACATCAAAAAGCATTGTTGAAAGATACAGTACAACTTTCTGAAATGAACCATCTCTCATGTAATCTCTTAATCAGTGTTTCAAACACGGAAAGACAGCTTGTAAATAATGTCACAAGACGTTACATTTACCTCAGGAAAGCCATTCAATGACCATAAAATCGATAGTTAATTTAAAATATAAAATAAACTCTACAGGAGTATGCACATTACATGAGTTTCAATATTAATTATATAAATGTAGTAATATAAAAAACATCATAAAGGCTATAGTCTTCTCTACCTTGCACAAAGAGTAACTATTTTTGTACTTTACTGCATTTTCTGCTGAAATTCACATTACTGCAATGCGTCCAGCTATGTCTTAATGTATGTTTAAAAATGAAAAACAAAACAAATGGATGTTCTCCTAAATGTTTACAAATGACAGAAATTAACTGAATATTCATGTACAATAATAATGAAAAAAGTATCCCTGACCATGACTGATGTTCTCATAACGATAAGCATTTTAGACCGTGAACAAGCATTTTGTAAGTTGCTTTGTAATGAAGGATCAGTGCTGTAATCATCTTGTACTTATCTGGCCTGTTCTTGGGCCAGCTCAAACATGTGTCTGGGCGTACAGCAGGGGTCAGGTGTCAGGTTCGCCGGCTGAGGTGTACGTGTGTCCAGCGCAGAGGTGAGAGGTCGTATGTGAGCAGCAGGAAGGCTGGGTGTGTGTTTCATTCTGTCACTAGTTGACAAGACCATCTCCCTAACACAGCAGGGGCTGAGGCCTTTCTCAATAATTCAGCGCCAGAGATCGCTTTAGAGACGCCGAGCTTACAGGTAGGAAGCCGCCGCTCGGGGAAGATCTCTGACAGATGCAACATGGATTCCTTAGTACAAACATATACTTGAGAAAGGGTGAAGTCAAGATATAAAAGAGGTGAAAAAACACTGGTATCGGTGACAAAAGCAGCACAACCGGTTTGTCCAGTTCTGCTCCACTGTTTTGGTTTTGGTTCTCACCGTTCTGCACAATGCGCAGTGGTCTTGCAGCAGTAAGGCAAACAAAACTGCTATTGTCCTGGCGGATCTGTTCTGAACGAAGGGCGGGTAATCTGATCTCGCTCGATGTGCTGTGCCTGTGCCGCATCAGCTTCAATGCAACCTTGTCGTGTATGGAGACCGTGAGAGGGACCTTTGCACTTGTCGATTCACTTCCTGGCCGTTTAATTCCATTTAGATATATTAGACAGTAGTGTCTGAAACCAAAATCTGCATTGGCTGAGGGTGATATGCTGATAAGCATTTTTTGGCACGTCTTTTGACATTGTAGTCAGACTCCAAAGTCTGTATTCTTCATCCAGCAATGCATACTCAGGAAACATGAAACTAGGTTACTTATTTTCAAAGGTTATTGTTGAGAAAAAAAAAAAAAAGAAAAAAAAGAGAGCTATTCGTTACAGTGGTTTTACCATATGCTTAAATTTTTTTTAAGTTAATGTATCGTTTATTTTCTAAATTGTTGATTAATCCTTTGGTTAATTTACCAATGAATAATGTATGAACTTTGACTTAACGATACTGTTTATGACAAAAGATAAGGTTTATGCAGTGTAGGCCTATTTAGGAAAGGTGTTTACTACTGGCTGTGTTCGCAGTAACTTTTTGGGATTTACAGCAGCAACTGCTTACAAGTGTGAATCCTGAAATGATTTGCTCATTCAGATTATAGTAGCTAACTAACTATAGCGACAGTGTCAAACATAGGGGTGTCAATAATAGAGCCCGACCAATATGGGTTTTTGGGGGCCGATACCGATATTAGGGAGTAAAAAAAAAAAAGGTTTTGTGGTTTTATCATCGTTATGAATCCCATCTGTATGTAGTCTGTCAATGTTTCTCTCAAAATATTGCTTTTTTCATGCAGCTTTTCATGAGGCTCTGTTCTTTCGTTTGATATATTGCATGTTCAGATATTCATTCTGTGGGCCACGAAACTTGTGAAAATGATCAAAAACAAATTTCATGTTTATGTTCACTTAAGACATAACCGACTATGTTTATGATGATACTTGACAAGATAATTGCAAAATGCCTTTTACATCATTTTGTGTGAATATTCGCTCGCCGTGAGGGCACGCTTGGGTGAACATTCATATCGGTGGCATATAAGCCGATGACGCTATATCTGCGACAGGCTCATATCGGCCGATAAAATCTTTTAGACTGGGCTCAATATGTTTGTAATAATGGCGCTTTTTCAGCATGCCAGAGAGTCAGAGCCACCATCATAGGGGAACATAAACAGCGCAACGAATCGACGCATTCCACTGAAATCGACAAATTGACGTTCCAGCCGTAGTTTCAGTGAAGAGTTCTTAAAAGAACCTTCTTTTTTTTTTCATTTAAAAAAAAAAAAATTGTCTAATGGAAAGATTCCCTGGATGTTAGGGCTGCACAATTAATCAAATTTGTAATCGTGATTACAATTTCAGATGCCACAATTATGTAATCGTTCAATAAAATGTAATCGCAATTACAAAAAAAGTCCACTTATATTATTCTGTGTATTTAATATGCAGTTTTTTTTCTACAGGTTATCTTAATTTTTCCCCCCATTGTTTTTATTTTTAGCTTTAGTACATCATTATAATACCATGCATATTTTTACTTTTTTTATTTAAAGAAACTAAACCAATGTATTTTGACTTTTGGGACTTAATGCTATAGAACAATCGTAATTAATAATCGCAATTACAATTTCAAGGGAATAATCGACAATTATGATTTTTGTCATAATCGTGCAGCCCTAATGGATGTTAAAAGTTCTTCATGAAACCACAAATGCCAATAAAGAAGCTTGATTTTTAAGAGCGTAGATACAACAGCAATATGAGAAGACATGAACGTTCAATAAATGATTAAATTAATTTATTAATAGCCACCACAAACAGCTTGTCAGCCGAGTAAAACAGCCCATTAACTGTAGTTTATTTACATTTGCCAAGCAACAAATGATATGCAGTCACAGATATATAGCAGTTACTTTCCAATGGCTTCGAAGACTCAAATTAAGATTTTGAACTATCCATTTCATAGTTAAGCAAAAAATTATGAGAGAATGCTTATATCGAGAATATAAGGCCCAGGCTAAAGGCTGTTATATTAGGTACAATAGGTATAATAGATGAAACATCATTCTATCTGTGACTGTCAACTGACCAGTGCAGGACGCCCAGGGGTGAGTCAAAAGACAGGAATATGAGCTTGAGAGGACAGCAAATCACCACAAACCCCCTCTGTTTCTATCCCTAAATGTCAAATGGAGTTTCAGTTACCACATCCACACCATCCACCCAGACACATCTAAGAGGCTGGCTGGATGCACATAGATCAAGGGATCAGTGCGTTTAATTCACACCAATGAAACCCACCGACTTTGGCTCAAGTGTAAAACCGCCAATGATCGAGCAGATGTATCAATTAGGGGTGCACCGAAATTTCGTCCACCGAAAATATTTGGTCGAAAATGGCATTATCGGTTTCAGGACGAAATAAAAAAAACAGCCGAAAACTGGGGCTGTGTATTGCCAAGAATCTGGCGATACGATACGCATCACGATACAGGGGTTACGATACGATATTATATATTGCGATATTGTAAGAAAGGCAATATATTGTGATATTTCTTTTTTATAGAAAGATCTAATTTAAAAGAATAAAGAACAACCATATGCATAAAGCCTGACAAGTAACCATTTAATTTAATTAATACAGTATAATTTATATCACTAATCACTATTTTGTGCAATCTAAGTAAAGGGAAATAGTAAAGTGACTGCAGGATTCTTTATGTGTATATGTTTTAAAGGTTCACAGTATAGCAGATTTTAAATTTCTAAACTATTTAACAACAGAAAGTGCATAGTCCATTCCATGACTGAATGACTGTTTTATATTTAATACTGTAAAGCTGTTTGCTTTAAAGCCGTCTATTGTATAAAGTGCTTTTTAAAGTACTGAACTGCAGAGCTGGCACCGGTGCATCATATCCACATCACTATGATCAGATGCTTTTGTTCTGCTGCCACCGCTGTCAATTTTGTTGTGTGTTTATTTGGTTACCGAGAGGAAAACGTGCTGAACATATTCTATCGAAACGTTTCTCAGCAGCACGGATGACGTCGGGGTGTCAAGCGAGCTCTCAGGTTCAATGCGTTTCCCGAGTATTGGATTTTAACTTGGCCTATTTTGCAAACAAAATGACTCTTGTCAATTTCCTTAGTGGCTTCTTTATAGCTGAAGCCAAAATTAGTCCACACTTCAGCTATACCGCAGGAGCGGAATAATTCTATCGTCTTGTGAGCTGGGTTTGCTAATGCACACACTAGCGATGCACGCACCTTCATCTCGCGGTTCTCTGGCTGCGCATCAGTTACGTTCTGAGGTAACACTGCCATCTAGCGGTTTGGTTTTATACAGTCTGTGGTTTAAACCAAATGCAAAGCCACGAATCTTGTATGTAAATAAATGAATATCGATACAGTGATTTTGAGAATCGATACAGTATCGCCAAACATAATATCGCGATATTCACCTGTATCGATATTTTCTTACACCCCTACCGAAAACGTAAACCAAAAATGAATGTCACCCGCCCCTCCCATCTGTGCGCAAGCGCTTAGGTTTCACTCATGGTCGAGCTGTTATCACGCATCTGCCTATCAAAGATTAAGCATGTCAGTGGTATGAGAACAAATAGAGAAGCGGATTTACGGATTTGCGAGAAGCGACAATCTCCTTGACTACTGGAGCGTGAACGAAGGCCGCATTCCATTGCTTACGCGAATTGCACGCTGGTATTTATCTGCCCCAAGCAGAGACTATTCAGTGCAGCATTTCATGTTCTTAATGAGAACCATTCTGTGATTTTGTGTGCAGTTATTCAGATAATTGTGGATCTTTTTTTGCACAACTGTTAAATAAAAAATGTTTTTGATGGAACATAACTTGAAGAATAATATGATTTGGTATTATTATTTATATTTATTGTAAAAAATATTTTAGGTTCTGTTATGTAACTTAATAAAAGTTTGATTATTCTATTGGTTTGTAGGGCTGTCAAAATTGCTCAAAAAATGACGTTCGAATATTCCCTCTAAAAACAACACGAATATTCGAACTATTTGAACATCTGGTTGCGCATTTCGTCAATGACGCGCATTACGTCAATAACAGGACAAATTAATACAAAGAGACATAACTACTTGTATAGGTAGTCCATTTAAGTTTAAACATATTTGACAACGTATTACCTACACACAAACAAGTAAATCAACTAATGACCAAGACTGCAGACCTCTCTCGCCCTCACCCTCACGCTCTCTGCACATAATGGTTTAAATAAACAAACACATTTTGAGTGCTGATCAAGAGTTTTGTGCAAGCAATTTAAGGTCGCGACTCTTGTCCCAAATATAGCAGGCTTCATTCAGTGATTGAAACAAATATTAATTGAAGTTTTACAGCATATTGAACGCTCCGAGCGAGCTGTGCTGTGGTAAACATGGAACTTTTGCTTGACATGAAACAGTAAATAATCAAACCAGTGGAAGCAGTGCATTTATCCTTTATTCATGCAATATCTATTCAGTCAGTACCTCGGTTCCATTGCTTGACAGAACTCCCTGAATCCTGCCCCATCCACGACACTGATCGGTCTAATGTCCTTACAAAAGAACTAAATACATTTCTCCGTTATGGCCTCTTGTCGTGTTGCAGACAAAGAGCTTGTGGCGGGCGATGCAAAGTAAGGGTGGTCCAGTTGCTTATATTTACTAAATGAGCCTACAAAAGCATAAACAAGCTCATTTAATAAAGAAAAGTTCACGAAACTAAGTGAAAACTCACGAAAGTGTTTAGTGAAATTAGGAAACATTTAAGAGATCATAAATTTAGTTGTATAAGTTAACGTTACATTTCTACATAAATTTTGTTCTCATGTCAACAAGTAATATCAAGGTTTATTTTGATCTGTTTTACATGATTCTTTTGTAGTGTGGTTTTCGGTGAAGTGTATTAAAATAAATATTGTCACCTGTGTATATTAGCCCATTTCTTCTCAACGCTTTTTCCTGATGGTTTATAGAACAATTACTCCGAGTCGCCTTCTGTCGCTTCAAAGAATAGCACAACGGCGAGTGCGTCAAGTAGAAATTAAACGCCTCGTCCGTTTGGGGAGGAGCGCGAGCAGTTCAGCGGGGGCTTGTGCTGTGGAGCCAGGCGAAAGTATAAACAAGGCTTCAGGCGTGCTAGCCATAGGCGCTAGCGCGCCCACTCGCAGAGTAGAAAGCCACGCCTCTACTACCGCCGGAGTTTTTTTCCACATTTTTTTTTTATTCGAATATTAATTTTCACCTTCGAAATTCGTTTTTTTTAACTATTCGAATATACATTTGAATTTAGAATATTCGTTGAATATTTTTTTCATTTCAGATTCAATTCATTTCAATTCAAGCTTGAATTGCTAATTGCTTGAATTCAATGGATTTAAATTTAAATTCTAATTGCTTGAATTTAATGGATTTGAAAAAAAAAAAAAAATAAATAAAAAAAAACACAAACCAATATAATAATCAAACTTTTATTAAGTTACATAACAGAACCTAAAAAAATAAGCCATTTTCGGCTTCAGTTTCAGCCAAGTGTATCCTAAATTTTCGGTTTTGGTTTCGGCCCAGAATTTTCATTTCGGTGCATCACTAGTATCAATGAATCATTTCATCCAGAGACTGGATCTTCAAAATATCTAGCTCAAGGCAGACCACCAATGCTAAAAGGTAGAACATCCCCCTTCCTGTGAATAAAAACTGCTGTTGAACTCCTTTGCCAGTACTGCAGAGGAAAAGCAGCATGACCTCATTAAAAAGTCCTGCGCTTGCATTTAGCGGCAGATATCTGACCATTATTCCACACGACCTTATCAATTATGAGTGAGCTGCTGTTTTTAGATGTGCAATCCTCTCACCTCGCTCTGAAACACACTCGGGCAGGGAAACGGAGCCAAAGGAAGCCCGCATTAAACCGGCGTCAGCTGCTGAGCTTTTAATTAAATATGAGATTAGCTGAAAATGTGGAAAAACACTGAAAAGCAAATGCCTCTGGGTCCCATTTACACAGCACCAGGAAATTCATGTTTGAGTAACAGTGTGAAGATCCAGTAAATGGAAGTCAAGGAGCTTGTTATGATGGCCCAGTGGAGTTGAAAACCCAGAGTATGTGAAGTAAAAAAATAAAAAAAATACAAAAACGTGACCCTTTGATTTGATTTGCTCACAACTGTGCCAATACAATGTGTACGCAATGCGGAAATCAGTCATAAAAACACAATGTACTGCATAACACAGAATACAATTTTTTTTAATGAATAAATAAAAAGCAGGTCAGTACACTTAAATCAAATTGCGATATTCTCCAGAGCTGCTCTGAGTCACTTCCTGAGCATTTTACAGTTTCATTTGAGAAAAACCACCATCATATCAAACACACAGAAACTCAAAAAGGTCTTTGCAGAAACCTGTCAAAATAATTTAACTTGAAATTGTGACAAATAAATTACCGTTGTACAGTAGTATTTAGCTACATCCCAATGTAATAAAAATAATAATAATAACAATAAGTTATTCAAACGTTCTTTTTTTGTGCAGCACTTTGTTTAACAATTTATTTTGAATTTCATATGATTAAAAGATGTTTTATGCCTTCATTCGATTGCCAGAAAAATTTATACAAAACACAATTTCTGAAAAACTTTTCTTAGAAATTAAATTTTATTTTTAAATCAATAAATTGTTGTTTTTATGAATTCAATTAATTAGATGCTTTTTGGTTATTAAAATTGAATTAAATCCAGAAAACAACAGAATTTGGTAAAAAAAATAAAAAAATTAAATTCATAGGGCTCTAAATGTAATTATTGTTAAAATTTTAATAAATTGTTGTTAAATTTGTATACGTTTTATGATTTTCCTTTCCGGAAAAGTTTGCTACGGCCGGTAAATGCCTTTGCACCACCATTGGTCCGTGGCGATTATGTAATATGTAGGCGTGGCTCTGAGACTCAGCCTTCTTTCACATGGAAATCTTTTCCAGTTCATTTGGCCTGTTCAGTCGGTCAAGGTCTGACATCCACGAATGAAAACAAACACATCATAGCTGCTTTATAGTAGAAAATTAAGTTGTACATCTGATGAAACGAGACACTGACAGTTTTTCATGTTTAATACGGTAAAGCGGTTTGATTTTGATCAATCTATTGTATAAAGTGCTATATTGCCGTTTTCTCAGTTTTGCTGTGTGTTTATTTTTTTTATTGAGGACGAAAGCGTGCAGTGGTGTTGTAGTCAAGTCCACCTAATCCGAGATCAAGTCGAGACCAAGACCAATGTGTGTTGAGACCAAGACAAGACCAAGACTTTGAGGGGTTGAGACCAAAACAAGACCGAGTCAAGAACAAGACCAGACCTGCACTCCTTAAATTCATAAAGATCCACATTATTGCCTGAGAAATTACTTATTTTTAAATCAATAAACATAATTAGTATAAGACACTATATATAGAGAGCTGTTATACCAATCCAATGAAATAATTAACAACAAAATTCATCTTTGCACTGGTGGTTGTACAGAAGATGCATCTGAATTGGTAAATTACAAATGCATAAATAAATGTTGAGAATTTTATTTTTCATGTTTGAATAAAAGCAATATAATGTTTGCAGTCGTGCTCAAATTTGTGAAAACAGCTCTTGTGATATTGCTTAATTAGATCACGTTATGATATAAAAATCCAGATCTCATACAAATACTTTTTTGCAACAATATCTTGAATTAATCTGGGTGTCATTTTTGACACAATCCTTCATTTCTGAACCGGCACAATAAATAAATCAAAGTAGAAAAAAGTTATTGATTGCATCTGAAGCAGTACATTTTACATCCAATCACATTAATGATGTTAATAATTAAATCAGACAATGCACTGGCAATTTAGTAATATCCCAGCAGTTGTGGTCTTGAAACAAAATCCAGAGTCCTCTAAGTCTGAGACCGAGACTAGACCAAGTACAAATGTGGTCGAGACTGAGACAAGACCAAGACCTTCAAAAAATGGTCTTAAGACCGGTCTTGAGTACTACAACACTATTGTGCAGCACATATTTACATATTCATCGAACCATCGCTCTCAGCACTGTAGCAGCTTCAGATGTTCCGTTTTACTCCAAGACAAAGAACGAAAAAGAACTTCAACGTGAGTATATCGGGGTCTTAAGAGATGAACTTGATCATTTCACAATATTTGGGCAAGTGTGAGCATGAGTAATGTTTGCATGCATGCGTGGGTGCTTCAGCTACTAAATACAGCCGGAGTGTCAATGTTGAGCCATTCAGAAGCGCATGTGTTTTTATATAGGCTAGAAGAGATAGCGTGAGCTGCAAGCGTTGATTTGACCTCTGAGCATAGAAAAGCCTGCGGTGTTTCCCAGATACACACTCAATGTGTAGACTTCCTTAACACTTCAGAAAAAAGCCTGCACTACTACTGCACCCTATTCAGTGTTAAAAGGATAGTTCCGTTGAAACATTCATCAAAATCTTTTGTGCTACACGGGAAAAAATGGAATGACATGGAATGGCATGAGGGCAAGGAAATGACGACAATTTTCATTTACGAGTGAACTTTCCCTTCAATAAACTTCCAGATGCATGGTCACTGAGCATCACACATCACCTCTAAACGAAGAGCAAATGTCAATGTAGCAGCAAAATCTGCCATCAAACTTCTCATGCTGTATCTTCATGTGCAGCTCTGATAGAGGCACAGATGAAGAGAGAAAAATATTCAACTTCCTCTTATGCAGTAACTACAACAGACACATTCAGGTCAGCCTATCATCTTCATGCAAACTAACCACTGCTGTACCTGAAGATTATCAAGCAGATTATATCACATCCATTCACATTCATTTTATTAAAAAGGACAGGGCATTTTATGATAACACAGAAGAAGAGAGCAAAGAAAAAGCAGCTGATCTCTAAAGTCAAAAGTGTTATAAAAAAACGGACTATTCTAAACATTAACTAGATTTTTACATTTTCTTAAGAAATTGCAAAACTCACCACCATGATGCTACGGTTGTTACCAGGGAGTTGCTAATGTTTCTATGGTATTCTGGGGGTGGTTGCTTACGGTCTCAGGTCAAAAGAGCCCACCCACAAGTCTCTATGATAGTCAGGTCTTTCGGTGTAAGCCTATGGGATTTCTGGCTCGTTTAATACTGGAGAGACAGAGATAACGATGTCGTCCCTCATAAATCTGTATTTAAATGTGCTCATTAGTCCAGACATCATGCCTCATTTCTACCCACAGCACGTCTTTTAAGTGTGTGCGATCCGTTTTATCCAGTGCACTCAAGTGACCCTCAGCAATGGAGATGAAAATGCTTCCTTGTTATTTAATGTATTTGTTTAAAAAAAAAAAAAAAAAAAGTGCCCCATTTCCCTCTCACAGTTAAATATAGACAAAGGCCTTGTTGCAATGCAGTGCATGCAAACATTTGGGAAGTGGGAACTTTTGTTTTTCACATCTCCAGTTAATACCAAGAACAAACCAACAAAAACAGACTTGGAAAGTACAAACACTATATGGTTGGACTTCTGTGCTGTAATGCAGTTTCCCAAAATTCACAAACCACTCTGGGTTTACTTTTTTTTAATGAAAAAAAAAAAAAAAAAAGTACTTTTAACTTTCATTGCAAACTGACTATTGTAAACATTTACTAGGATTTGCTAAACATTGGCGATACATGGTAAATGTTTTTTCTGCAGGACAATGCTCCGATCCCCACAGCCAGGCCAATCAAGGTGTGGATGGAGGACCACCAGATCAACAAGACCCTGTCATAGCTATCACAACCAGACCTGACCCCCACTGAAAACATCTGGAATGGAAGCAATCCAGCCAATTAAATTAAGCCAAGCTGCTTGAATTTTTTGGCCGGGAGTGGCATAAAGTTGCCCAACAGCAATCAATGTGACCGACTAATCAAGGTTATTCCACCAAATATTGACATACCCAAGTTAAAACATTAGAATTGTGTAGTTTAAAAATTCATACAAACTTTCTTTTCCTTTTCTTTGCATTATTATAGGGCTGAACACATGGATTTTTTTTCATTCTATTGAACAGTTATTTTCTGAAAATAAATCCTCTAAAATGACAATATTCTTATTTGAAATCTGAAAATTTGAAAATGTTGTCAGTAGTTTGTAGAATAAATCAAAAAATGTAAATTTTACTCAAACGGATACATAATAAATCCAGAGAAACTGCTAATTTTGCAGAGGTCTCAAATCGATTAGTCGGGTCTGCCACCAACTTCCACCAGTCGTGCCAAATTACAGCACTGAATAACTCATTTCTATGGACAAAATGCATCTAAAAATAGTGAAGTGGAAACAGAGTGAGCTGCTGGAAAGGTACGTGATCCAAGCGCCCAAAAACATGAGAATTCTTTATTTTAAGCGTCAAGCTAAAGCATTAGTGCTTAACAAACCCGGTCATGCGCTTTGACAAATGAGAGCGTCCTCAGCGCTAAATGTTCATTTTACAGGTTATATCTACTGATTTAAATAGAGAATAGTGGTTATATCCTCATCTGTAAATGTTACCAATTCACGTGAGTATTTCCATTTTGCATGAAAGCACGTCAGTCTGACATTAAGCTTCAAACTTCAGCCGGTGTGGTGGGTGTGAGAGGGAGACAATTAATATTCAGCTCAAAAACATTAATTTAGCTGAAATATCTGCTGTTGGACGCTAAATTTGTTTAAAAGTTTAAAAGTCAATGTGTAATTCACATATTTTATAAGAGTAGTAACTGTAAAGGGATAATAATGTAATTGAATATAAATGTAAGACGTTTCTACAGGATAAAGAAATGACAATAACATGTTAGTTTGTCCATAGTGAGTGCGTGTGTGTGTGTGTTCCTGCAGAACATTTCTTTTATTCCTTTTGTGTTTTTGTTTTTCTTTAATATTTTAAATGTAGGGATTTAAAGTGTACTTGTGTAGCAACTTTTTTGCACAATGTACAGCTCAGATATACCCTTACGAAAATTAACCATGGTTCTCTGTGGAATAGTGTGTTGTAAGTAAAAAAAAAAAGAAAAAAGAGAGATCCAATTTTCCAATTGCTCTTATCCAATTATTCAGAAAAATTATCGATTATCAAAATAATCCTTAGTTGCAGCCCTAAAATTATTATAATATTAACTAAAACACCATCAGGGGGTAGCTCCAGTAAATAAATAATAAAATAAAAATTACAAACATGTACATGACACCTTTAGGCATTTATCTGGAGAGTGAGAACGTTGTAGACACTAATGCCCAACGCTGGACCCCACGACTACAGGAATGACAAATGAAGTGAGCGCGAGTCCTTCTGTAAAGGAGACTCAAAGAACACTCCAAAAGGGAGGATGAGAATGGCCTTGGAGCAAAGGACGGAACACAACAAACCCACTATCATTTAAACTGAAACCAAAGGTTAAGACAACCTCTGCCTCAAAGGCAGGAAGATCACCAAACACCTCATGTGTAAAGCACAGGACACATCAAGCCAATGGTCGGAAGTTTTTGAGTGTCGGTTGGCTTATTATTTTTTCAGTGTGTTCTGCACCATTGGCTCTAGTTGGACAATGTCTGGGAAGCAAGCTCTGCTTTGTTTTACAGTTTGTACATCTGCAGTCCTAGTTTTGGTTTCCTTTTTGGATGACGAAAACAGACTATTGATACCTGCTGATATAGACAGATATTTACTTGCACTCAAGCGCAGAAAGTACAAAGTTGATAGTAAACGAGAGGCGACAACACCGTTGACTTTCGTTCCCACTAGTTCTTTGACATCGTCTTGGTGTGTCACAGGCTTAAGTCAAAGGCCAGACTGATCTCAGGTCTGTGGATACTCAGGGTTGTAACAGTTCTCAGTGAAAAAAAAAACTTCTGACTACACATTTATAATATGTTTGGTTAAAAATAATGCATAAAACAGACAGAGTTCAGCTATGTATGTGTCAGTCAATGGATACGCATTCTGGCATCCCAATACATTACAACAACAGCGATGATCAGAAAATGTGGACAAAACAGTCACTCTTTGTAAACTCGGTTCAACGCGAGTACCATATACTCTATATAACCATCTATAGGTCTTGTTCGCCGTCATTACCCAGGTGTTGATAGCACGCAGGTAAGACCTGAACAGCACAAGTTGCTCTCTATGTTTAAACTAAAATCATTTAGGCCTTGGCAATTTAAACATTTAAGAGCCAGAAGACATGAATGAGAACTAGATTTATAAGATTGAATTATCTATGATTTGTGTGTGCACTCATCCGAAGCGTGCAAATATTGAGTTCACATTCAAGTTTGCGCTTGAATGGACAAATTCACACAAAAACAAATGTAAAAATAAAATAAATAAATATTTATTTATATATATATATATATATATTAGGGGTGGCACGGTTCACGGTTTTAGGTTCTGTACGGTTCTTGTTGTTGTTGTTTTTAATCGTTAACGCTCCAAAAATTTACTTCAGCATATGGTATATATGGCTTAATCAATTTAGGATACAGTATTAAAAAATAAAATAAAATACACGAAAACACAACACTGCCAGAAGTTTTTGCCCAAACTTCAAAGGCATGTTTAAATTATTAAAGCTAGAAGCATATCTTAACTTTTAAATGTTACATTTATCATGTGAATTACTTATATACAACATATGCATGTGTGTATGAGACAGAGGGGAACACGGTCGCATTTGCAGCAGATATGTTGCCTATCATAAATCAAAGCACGAGACAGACAGGGGTCGGAGGAGAACACCGGAAAATGTTACAGAATGGACAATATTTGCCTGTATTTGCAATCCACGGTTCAGCTGCGCGACTCGCGAGGCAAACACTGCCAGTGTGTGTATGCGCGGGCACGCGCGGCGCGGCTCCCATTCTCCGCACTGCATCTGCCCTGCTATACGTCGCTGGCGCATCCTCCAACTCCGGGCAGCCTTCCTTATCGCTCCCACTTTCATTTCTACATGTGACGTGACCTGCAGCACTCCACTTTTACTTTACTGTATGTCCACACACACCTCTTATTTCACACGAAAAATGACACCCACTGTCTGAGGTAACATACGGGCACGAGGATACATTGTGCATGCGCGAACCGTGCGACACACACACTCCGAACCGAGACAAGCAAACCGAACGGTTCGGTTTTTTTCCATGTACCGTGCCACCCCTTTTATATATATATATATATATCCCATAAAATTAGCCACTCAATGAAGCTATTTTTTAATTATATTATATAATATAATATATAATATAATATATAAAATTATTCATTACTTTATTAAGATTACACATTTAAAACTTTTAAATTTGAAAACAAAAACATATATGGAAGTCTAATTTATGCAATTTACTCGCAAACAGTGATTACTTTTTGATTCAGTTAATTTACATTAAGATAGACTGTGCCTAACATGAGTGAATATTTAAGGAAAAACATCATCTCCGCACAATCAACTGTAAAGCTGTGTGTGGACAATACAATGTGACAAAAAAAAAAAACAGGAGTGATATATAGCACTTTTGTCACATTACACCACTTGCTGGAAAAAGTAGAGTGTTACAGGAAGAAAGCAGCTTTGGTTACCCCTCAACACTGAGATCTGCAGTTTGTAAGCAGAGGACGCCGAAACAGGCTGATTAGCAAGAGGAAAACCAGAAGCGGCTACTGACTCCATTAAGGAACATCTCTGGCCCTGAACACCATAAACAGTTTCATACCGCGGGCTGCATTGCTTTCATCCTGGCTGTAAAACAGTCATTTACTCAGACCCTCAGGGCCAACACTTTCCAATACAAACCTGCAGTGACTAAACACAACAGGCAAAACAATCCGATACCCCGGTTTAAAGCACAGCGAGTAAAGCACATAGCCTTGCTCTGCGCATTGCACCTGCACTTTTGGAAAGGAAAATATAGAAGTTCAAGCTTTATTTGGTAAAGGGAAGTTTATTTAGACAAACAAATTTCTGGGTGGTTTTCTAGGGTGTTAACTATGAAGATTGAGTGTTTAAGGCCTTTTTAAACTGTGAGGGATGAGCTACCGTTCAAAAGTTTGGGGGTCAGTAAGATTGTATCTTTGAAAGAAGTTAAGTTTACTACTTATAAAAAAATAATAACAATGCTTAGTATATTTATTAAGAAACGACTGCAGGCTACTGCATCCAGTAAATTAAGTGAGGTATCAAGAGGTGTGCTGATAATAATAATAATAATAATAATAATAATCTTTCCGTAAGAGACAACCTGCCATTGCGCTAAACAACTCGACATTAAATCTGTCTGGTTAATATTCAACAGCACCAACCGCCCTGCTATAGTAAAATGTATCGTAGGTCTGAGCCGAAACGGCTTCAAAACAGCCCATAAATGTATCACTGTACAGACAGCCATCAGTGGCATCTCGCATACTATCTCTATAATAATGCACAATGCACTTTTACAGGATTGCTGCATTGCTACTAAAGTGACAAAGAACTGCTACTGATAACAACAAAGTAGCATATTCTCAGATTTGAGCACAAAGTTAAAAAATGTGCAAGCACAAATAAGATTTAGTGGCACTTCAATGACTTCAATATTTTGGTGTATTTTCATCCATGAGTTTAACGCAACACACATGTTCAAGAGAAGAAAATCAAGGTTTTGAAAGACGCAAGGATGCATTAATGATGACAGAACTATTATTTTAAAGAAGATGAATGTGATGATAGCAACCATATTATTTGAAACAGCTGAGAATCTTGCGATAACCTGGCTGCAGTTTTGTGTTGTAATGAAAACGGCACATGCTCATGCATTCAGTCCCTTTTAGAGAATCTAATCTAAGCCGCCCACACTGGCAGGAATGAGGAGGTTGACATCTTCAGCTCCCACTCCATCCCAAGATAAAACAGACCATTCTCCCTCTTTCAGCAACATTCCCAACATGAAAACATTGGCATTACCAGTATGTGTTTTAGATTTTAAATGTGTTAATTATATTAGTAACACGTTACAGTACCACCATCGGTCAAGGAAAAAACACCAATAATATATAACAATGTGTCAGCAATCTATAATTCAATGCATGGCCTATTAAAGAAAATGGCAGACTGAAGTAAACAATTCAGGCTGGCACAGTGATCTTAGCTATGGCGTTCCCTTGCTTTTGGAAAGCGCTGTTTGCGCCAAATCCGGCCACAGAGGGTGTCTCTGAGCCTGCTGACTGCATGCGGGTAACATGTCTACCATCTGCCTGGATCTGCTGCGTAAAGACCTACAGCAGGATTCTGGAAGACAAACGGATGTACAAAATGGTGGTGTGGTACACACACATGAAAGCAAGCAAGAAGTCAATGCCAGGAAAGGATTTTGGAAAAGAGCAAATAACATATTGCAGTTACTGGCGGCTGCATCCAAGCTACCACACATTCCCCAAGAGAAATCAGCTCCAGAAATGCCTGTTGAACATTTTCACAATGCATGATCAAAGAGGCACGTGTGTACATTTAAATAAACTGCGCGTGTCTTTTAGTGGTCACTAGGGGTGGGTAATCTGATGATTTTATATTGTGACCGATCTTGAAGACGCTCATAATTATAACTTTTCAAGCAAACCGTACAGATTGTGATCTTTTATGTCCTCTTAATAATGTTAAAATACAGCAATGACTGCCTACTAGATGGCTGTGCTGACTGGCCAAATTATATTGTGTCTTTCGTGCATGGTGACGCATTTGAAAAGCAATATAACAGCAGTCGGGCTGTGCTATGAATCAAATTTTAGTTTCAATTTTGACTTCCAACGATTATGAAAACATGATCATCAAGATAAAATGATCAGTGTGCCACATGCTGTTCCTTTCTTTAAAAGCGGTGTGCTTTCGCCCCTCCTTAAAAGCCTAAACTTAACGACCAAATCAGTCAAATCATGGGGTTGCTTTCACACCTGCCTCATTTAGTTTGGTTGAATCGTTCTAGAGTTCGTTTTCCCCTTTGGTGCGGTTCGTTTGGTCAGGTGTGAAAGCAGCACTCGCACTCGGGTGCGCACCAAAAGCGGACCAAACAAGCGTAACGAGACCTTCTTGAAGAGGTGGTCTTGGTACGCTTTCAAACGAACTCTGGAACGGTTTGTTTGTGGTGAGAACGTGATCCGACTTCGAACAGACCCAAACTGCTAAAAGTACTGATCATTTTTGGACTAAACCAGCTGCACTGTGCATTATGTGATGAAGTGTTTGTTGACAGTTTGCACTTTAGCATGGCAGCTCGCGGACAAACTTGTAGTGAGGAGGTGCAGAGCCTCATAGAAATTGTCTGATGACCATATTAGGTCCCAACTTTCGAAAAAACTCACAAGAACAGCGCGATCTTCGCTTGAAGCGCATTTGCAGTGCATTAGAACGTTGTTTTCAAGCCGCATCCGCACTTCATTATAGAAATGTATTGTTTGCATATCGTGGTGTATACAAACAATGTAATAGATTGTGGCCAGGCCACGCAGTCGCAGTTTAGGAAATACACTAAAAGAGTGATGTGGATGTTGTCATGTGACTGTATTTTGGTTAGTTTCAACTGGTTCGGACCAAAGCAATCAGTGTGGTGTGAAAAGGAACCAAAAAAGCTGAAAAATGCTACAATGTATAATTGTTTGCCCTTGGTTCGGACCAAATGAACCGAACTAGAGATGTGAAAGCACCCTAAAAGTGCATTAAACTGTGAAAGAGACTGATCGTGATGGTTTGTTATAAGATCGTGATATGAAATTTTGGGAAGATTGCACACCCCTAGTGGTCGCTGATGTTTTCTCTGGAATCAGAAATTTGAACCGAGGATGAGCCACATTTGATCATTCACATGAAACAATAATATTCTACAACCTATAAACATTTCCTTATTAATTGATGACAAGTCACTCCCTCCACCTTTTTGTTTCTCCTTTTCTTTTTTGTTTAACACTTGTTTCTCTTATGTTAATGCAGGTGCGAGATATTTAGGCGTGTGTGAAATGTTGGACTAGTTGGCAATATACGTCAATGGCACAAGCTGTGCCATTGACTGTGTAATATAGAATTTAAATTGCAAGTAAAAAAGGCATCTGTCCCACAGCGTTTTTCTACTGTACTGCAGTAAAGGAAGTGAATATATTAACAAAAAACAAATGAAAGGAAGAAATGTTTATGACCCCCTGTGAAAATGGGTGAGACGAGAGTTAAGTTTTGTGAAAAGAAACGAGATTCCACATCAAGTGGAATAACTCATGGAATTTTGTTCAATTTGTGAAAAATTGTGACAAGATTGCAAAACCGAATACAATGCCGACATGTTTCCATGGTTGCGATGTAACATTTATTTTCTAACCTATTGTTTATTTTGTAAACAAAGCTTTGTTGATTTTATGACACTAGTGAAGCACAAAACGGCATTTGCATTCAAAATGTGTTTTGGAGTACCGTACATGAACAGAGAGAAGAAGTCTTTTGTTTTGTTCGGAAGATCGAGTTATGATATTTAGCTTAGGAATTATGAGGTCAAAGAAAAGAAATGCATACAAACAGAAAATAGAGAGGGTGAATTTTCATTTAATGCTGACTTTAAGGAATATTTAATAATTTAAATCTAAAAGGGATAAAATCGACCGGGACAATACTGTATATCAGCCTATCACCAGGTCACATCTTCAAAAATACGACAAACCAGCACTCTCCATATCTTATTAGTTAAAATAAGCATATCAGAATCCCCAGACATCCTTTACACTGCATCTACACAGCAAACACAAGAGAACATTGGTTGTGGTCTGGATTTGTCACGCTACACCGCTGCCTCATATTCACATCATTAGTCAAGCCAGATCTGGAGGAAAAGTGAGGCATGTGTTGTTGCATTACTCATAGCTGTTATTGTTTGGTCCACAGACATCGTCATTGATTCAAAATACTTGAGGGCAGTAAAAGCGCAGCTAACTGAAGTGGTGACATATTCCTGATGTCTGAGGTCCAGAGTGGTGGTTTTAATGACCACTGTGAGGGCACAGTTCAAGGCAGCCCTGCAGCTCCAGGCCTGGGAACAACTGCTCGACTGGAGACCGCGTCTTTACGCTTGGCTTCATTTCTGCTTTGTAATGTCTTGTGTCTCCATCAGAGGATAGCGATACGTCTCATGCTGATAGCACTCCAGGGACACGTGCTGCTGTTATGGCCAAGCACTTGTTTTCCAAGAGTCTACAGGATGGGTCATGAGAAATGTTGGCTGAATGACGAAAAAAGCAGAAATGTAGACGTGCCATTTCTCTCACCCTGGAAATACAACCGGTCGCTGACGATACGAACGCTGACCAAAGAAAACACAATCCACCAACAAGCTCATTTTTTACCTGTGATAATGGACACCACTGTACAATACGGTATGTGATGGCACTTCAATTCTGAATTTGTATTGATCCAAAACTGATCAATGGCTATGCAAACAAAAAAAGTCATTCATAACAGCTGACTACACCATTGTTTGAAGTTTTTACAAAACGCATTCTTTACTAAATCAAGCAAGTTGAAATTGACATGCTTCAAGTAATTTTTTTAAATGCAATTCACAAATAAAATAAAAATAAATATTCTCTTCATCCCCAAAACATTCTTTGCCTTCTCACCCATCTTTAATCCAGTGAACTAGATCACAGGAATTAATTGAAAATTCAGATTTGCTTAATTAATAAAAAAATGCATATATATTATATATAATATAATATAATATAATAAATATAATATAATATAATATAATATAATATAATATAATATAATATAATATAATATAATATAATATAATATAATATATATATATTAGGGGTGGCACGGTTCACAAAACCCACGGTTCGGTTCGTATCACGGTTTTCGGTTCTCTACGGTTCTTGTTTTTTTTATCGTTAACACTCCAGAAATGTACTTCAGCATATGGTATATATGGCTTAATCATCCACAATTTAGGATACAGTATTAAAAATTGTTATATCAAGTTGTTTCCTAACTGGCTGTCTACCGAGTCCGACACATTGGCGTAACATTTTTCATGTTAATCATATCAATTTTGATCAGAACAATGCACTGTGGCTTTAATTCAGCTGACCTGATTAACACATTTCACCATGAAGTGTCCTGTGTGTTTCACAATCACCATATGACATCCAGCGCTGTGAAAAAATAACATAAAATACACGAAAACACAACACTGCCAGAAGTTTTTGCCCAAACTTCAAAAGCATGTTTAAATTATTAAAGCTAGAAGCATATCTTAACTTTTAAATGTTACATTTATCATGTGAACGACTTATATACAACATATGCATGTGTGTATTAGACAGAGGGGACCACGGTCGCATTTGCAGCAGATATATGTTGCCCATCATAAATCAAAGCACGAGACAGACAGGGGTCGGAGGAGAACACCGGAAAATGTGACAGAATGGACAATATTTGCCTGTATTTGCAATCCACGAGCCACGGTTCAGTGCGCGACTCGCGAGACAAACCCTGGCAGTGTGTTTATGCGCAACGGGCACGCTCTCCGCACTGCATCTGCCCTGCTATACGATGCTGGCAGCCTTCCTTATCTCTCCCACTTTCATTTCTACATGTGACGTGACCTGCAGCACTCCACTTTTACATTACTGTAGGTCCACACAAACCTCTTATTTCGCGCGAAAAGGACGCCCACTGTCTGAGGTAACATATGGGCATGAGGATACATTGCGCATGCGCGAACCGTGTGACGCACACACTCCGAACCGAGACAAGCAAACCGAACGGTTCGGTTTTTTTCCATGTACCGTGCCACCCCTAATATAATATAATATAATATAATATAATATATATATATATATATATATCCCATAAAACTAGCCACTCAATGAAGCTATTTTTTAACAACGATCACCATTTCCTTGCCATTCAGTCCACAAGACCCAATGGTCACAGATTCTCATTTTGTCTTTAGACTCACACTGAAATATTTCTAATAATACAGCCACTCCATTTGAGATTATTATTATTTGTGAAAGTCCATGAGTGGAAGACTTTTCACTCCGGTTATGAAGTGCCACATATGGAACAACATATTAAACCTCACAGCTGAAAGTGATAGCACAGCTACTGTGCATATGTGAAACAGGAAATGACATGTCTAATATTAGTCACTATGCAAATAGTTAATTAGGCCCTGAATTAGGCCCCACAAGTTGGACTGAGTCAAAAGAGTCTTGTGCAGACTCACTGTTCTGCAGGCGATGCCTAAAAACAGTGATGTACGACATATATGCATCTCCCTGGTGCTTGAGGAACCGCAGCTGTGAAGGAGGAAGGGCTGAAACTGCAGCGATTGGTCTGTCTGACAGTCACTTACTTCTGCTCTACTTCCTCCTGGGTCCTTTTATCGGCCTCTTGTGTCTCAAAGATTAACTGTCTGTACACACATACTGCATGAAACACTACAACAGCATTCCCATTTCAACTCTGAGAAGCAGTGTGCCATGCAATTTACTTGATCTTGTCATACTATCGTATGAACGCAGAAACATGGCTTTACGGTTTCAAAATGACTGCCATCACTAAGATCTTGGTGCATGAAGTTAATTGATGGGACAAAAAATTTGCATCACGTCACTGACCCACATATGTGTGAGATATAGACAGAAACCTTGACACGTCCCCTCCATCCGCCTTTCAACCGGAACCTAGCAAACACTGAAACAAAAGTCAGCATAAACCACAAAGGCCTTTCATTACAGAGGTGAACGCTTAAATCTTAAATCTGTGTTTACGGTCTTAAAAGTGAGATTGTCACAAGCGTTTATTTGCTTGTGTTGTATGGCGCTGATGATAAGCATGATTTGAGTTTGATGCTAAAACAGCCATGCAGTAGGGAAAAGAGAGGCAGATGCAGAGGTAAGTGGGTCACAGAAACCGTCGTATCAACGGAGCAAAGCTGTCGGCACAGATGTGAGATTTGGCGGACTGACTCGAATGTCAAATGTTACACAAACTGACGTCGCCCAGTAAATGCTACGGGCCTCCCGCAATATAAACATAATTTTTAGCAGGTCTGCAAGCCAAAATGAGCTTATTTTTGCTTCCATACAGCGGCTTTTCACAAAGCAATAACAATAAAAGCAAAAACATGACTAGCTCAAAAGGAAGACATTTGGCAACTTTGTGATATAAAAATAACTGTTTTCAGGCAACAGCTTTCATTCTAGCTTTTAGTATTTAAGGAAGTTTATCCAAAAATTGTAATTGCCATTTACTCACGTTCACATCAACAAGAGGTTTGGCAGAATGTCCCAGTGCTCTTTTTTATTCAATGAAAGTGAGTATGTATGCAGTCAAGCCCCGAGATGAGCACCATAAAAAGGACTTGAGCACTACATTTAAAATCTTCTGAAGCCATATGGTAATTTTATCCTGTTCCTGACACAAAACTTCAATCATTATCCACTGAAAATCTTCCCCTCTGATGTATCTCTCAAATCTCACATCCTTATTTATATAGCCACATAAATGAGAACCAATGGCATTTGGCATGGTCAACAAATTATGATATGATAATAAGTGAAGGTACTACCGTTCAAAAGTTTGGGGTTAGTACGATTTTTCTGTTAAAATAAATAAATTATTTTCTTTAGCGAGGATTCATTACACTGTCTTTGATCATTTATAATGTTACAAAAGATTTCTATTTCAAATAAATGCTTTTATTTTTAACTCAACCGTTTTACATTGATAATCATAAATGTTTCTTGAGCATCAAATCATCATATTAGAATGATTTGACACTGAACACTGGAGTAATGACGACATTCTTTCGAAGGCTTGATTGTGTTTGTGGGGTACACTGTAACATGCGCTCATGCTTCGTTTAAAAAAAAAAAAAAAATCATTATTTTTCATATATTTCACCTTTATTCTACACTGCTCTGTCCCTCCTTGTAAAAACGGTCTGATGGTTTACGGGTTGTATGAAGCTAGTCCCTCAAAAATACGCAATGGGCTCAGATTGGTTAGCTGGCCCAGTGTGTTGTGATTCGCTAACCGACTAGTGCACGTTTGTCGGAAACGTCACGCCCCTTACATTTACCGGTAGCCTGTGCTTTGGGTAGTACAATGGCATCAATAAAACCATACCAATTTGAGCCCGAATCAGACCCAGACAATTTTAGTGAAGATGATCGAGCAGAACCTGTTCAGTCCTCAAGAGTAAAGACTGCGGATCTATAGTGATCGCTACTGAATGGCACCCTTACTTTTGTATTTTTAGAACGATTTGCCAAATATCTGTCACAAGAACACTAAACATTGGCTTTACTATAGTATCCAAATCAAACACAGAACCATGTTTAGCATGCCTGTAGATAAACAATACATAAAAGCTCTAATCAAAGAATAATTTACACTAATGCCAAGTTCGCAGTTGAGATTTTAAAAAGTTTGTAACGTTAGGTGTTTGTCGGATAACGTTAAGTATTAATGAGCATCTAACAAACTGGTTTGCAGAGCCAAACAGCGTTGTCATCCGTTTACTTCCTTGCTACAACGTACAATTAACAATGAACTATTACAGGAAAACACATCGACGAAAAATAAATCATACTTACAGGTTGTGGCCCGTAAACAGCTTCTGTTTTTAAATCCATCTTTCAGGACAAGCCGTTGTAAGAAGATTGTGGAAGCTTTCCTCTGTGAAATGTGCAGCGGGAGCCGTGCCAGCCCGTCTCACACTGGCAGTGTTTGTCTCAGTGTTTGTCTCTTATTTCATATTCTCGGAGGAGGGGTTTATGTAAATATTGGGGCTGGTGATGTCAGCAACCCTGGAGGAATGTCTGGTAGTCCCTAGCGGCCGTTTGCTGTAGTCCTTAGAAATGTATTTATTTAAAAGCAAATATCTCCCTTTGCTTTAAACTTTCAACGTTGTAACTTTGCAGATGTTGTTTATGCTCAAACAGCAACATTACACACTAGCTAAAGTTAGAAAAGTGAAATCGTGATTTACCACCCCTTTAAAATAGAAAGTCCTTTTAAATTGTAGTAATATTTCACTACACTACATATTTCACTACTATTGTGATTGGAGAGCTAGATTTTGAGGCAACATTACAATTTGGCCTACATTTCGGCCTCTTTGTCTGGCTCTCATTTGACTTCAGTAGACATTAAATATATTAGAGCACTGAACGGCATCTGCATTCTACGTCAGAACGCCGGCTTACCATTGGCCGACGCTGTTCACATGAGCGCCACGATGCATGCATGTGATGCTGACGCAGTAGCTGGCCAATGGTGAGGCGCCGTTCTGTTGTAGAACCCGGAAGCACTGCCCTATTTACTACGTCAACAGCGTAGGAGAATGAGATTGAAAAGAAGAGCTTGTTGAATGAAGTCATTATTTTAGTGTGTAATAAACAAATTATTCTCCTCGTGTCATTAAATTAAGGTTGAACAACAGGAGTCACATAGACTATTTTGTCTTTACTACTTTTCTGGACCTTGAAAGTTGCAATGACATTGCTGACTATGGAGGGGTCAGAGAGTTCTCCGATTTCATTAAAATAGTGTATAATCACACATATCTTAATATTGTGTTCCGAAGATGAGAAGTCTTACGGGTTTGGAATGACACCATTTAAAGAGAGTCCATGGGAAAGATCTATGTTAGCATTTTTTATTGTTACATTCAGAGACACACACACATCATTACCCATTTCCACAGCTGACCTCATCAAACCCCCTAAGCGCCAATGACAAAATGTACACACTGAGAGGTGCAAACAGAAATCACGCTCGTGACTCCAAACAAAATTGATGAATACAAATTACACATCTGACCTAAAAATTACACATCTGACTATTTCTTTCTGCCATTCCTCTGATTTAATAATGATATGTTTTGTGTGAAACAAAACAGCCACAACATTAGGGCTGTACGATTAATCGAAAAATAACCGAAACCGACATTCAGAACCTCTAACCGACGTATTTTTCCCATGTCGGTTATTTCGGTTTTCACGTGACTCCGCCCCGTCAGTGACATCAAGTGCAGTTTGCAGGCACACAGAGATGCAGGAGCGGTTATCTGTGTTTATAGATACCCAGAATCACTATAGTAACTGCATGTTTTACACAGTTTATACAGGTCAGTTAATTGCTGTTCTTATAGCCTACGCGCTGACACACACACACACACACACACACACACACAGAGAGAGACGGCGCGCGCAAGCCCCGAAGCCGCTTTCACTTTCTTGCTCGTAAAGTTTGTCAAGTAAATGCGTTTAAACGCGACAACGCGCGCGCCCTGAAGGCAGACCTCTTTCACCTGCGTTCTCGCAAAGCTTTGTCATTTGTATGTCGTTTAAGCCCTGTCAGTTTGAACATTAAAGCGAGTTTCGACCATCAGATGTGTATTATGTTGAACTAATGCCTGATTTATTGACAAACGAACAGTCAGACAGAAGCTCGCACATCACGTGAAGATCGCGCGCAGAGGAGCACAGAAACGCAGGATCAACGCTGTCCTGTGACTAAAGTAAAGTCACTAAAGTAGCTTAGAAACTCAACCGTTATAGGCATATATTTTAATACCTTTGAAGTAAAGTACAAACCACAGCTTCATAATGAATAGAGACAGTATGAGTAATTCACACACAATCACTCTCTCATTAATGCATTCAAATAAATGTAATGTAGGCCTACAGTGTTAATTTATCTGTATCTGATGTACAACAAACAGAAATCTGCCCCATAGACAATAACTGCTGAAAGTGAACCGTTTCCTTCAAGTATTTTAAAATCACAAAGAAATGCACTTTTTCATTAGAAAAAAAAAAATCCACCTTTAGGGCAAAAAAAAGAGCAAAATAATCGTTCATTAATCGTAATCGAGGTCAAATGTTCAATTAATCGAGGTTTTTATTTTTGGTCAAATCGTTACAGCCCTACACAACATCATCAACATCTGCCTGAAATCTGTGCGTGTACCACACACACACACACAGGCCATACTATGCCTCAACATCAGGGTCTCTAAAATACACAAAGTAATTCACACATCAAGCAGCAAACCTTCTCCCTACAAAGTGTGAGTTAACCAAGGCCAGAAACATTACACAACTGTGCAAATGTCTACAGCCTTGCTGTAGAAAAACAGTCAAAACGTAAGAGAATAGTAGGCCATGACTTTATGAATTATATGAGCAACTTCCTCTGAACAGAAAGCTCTGCTCTACAGGTAAGCAAAGAAGCATGTATTGATTTGTTGTACATATGACTCAAAGGAATTGCATAGCCCACATAATTTCTTACAAGCGTAATGCACTAAAAGCAAACATTCCCCATGTTCTGAAAGCAAGCATGTAGTTGTGTCAGGCACTCCATACTGAATCTTTCAGGGAGTCTGAACATGGAGGCAGAGAAAACTTGGATTGAAGAGATGGCGCTATGAAAATCATATATCAGCTAGGGCTGGGCACCGAACGACGATACTTTTATGATATCGAACGAAAAACTCTTGATACTATGAGTATCGAAAAATGATTTATCTTTCGGTGCCAAAAGCCAAGCGGCTGTGTCTGTGTGAGCCTGTCATAGCCTGTAGCATACTTGCATGTAAGGACCTAAATCACCGGCGATTGGCTGTCCACCACCACATGACGGGGAGGATTTCTGAAGATACTCGCAGTCACACAACACAAGTGTAGTTGTTTTTTCTCATGTGTTCTACCGCGTCGTTTTACAATGCCAAAGAGGTCTTATAATGCGATAAGAGTATTGCAACCATAGGCGCAAAAGCAAAACTTTCTGTGAGACGTAAGTTCACAAACAGCGCGAGTGAATCACAGAGTGAAAAATAAAAGTTTTGTTTAATGTATTTTTGTTGATGTTGAAATGGATTTTAAAACATATGGTATCGAAAAAAATATCGTTAGGAACCGGTATCGAAACTGGCACCGGATCGATTTTGAACAATACACAGCCCTAATATCAGCTATATATCACATTTCATGATGGTTAGCAGGATTAATTTTGTTAAGTCAGCTACTGACCATAAGTCATTAAAGGGGTTATTCACCACTGGCAACTTTAACTAAAATTTTAATGAAAAATACAAAAATAAAACCTTATTCAGACTATTAATAATTAGTAAATAGATAATAAATCTAAGAGTAAAGTACTATAATGAGTAGGAAAAGACAGTTGGCTATTCATTTTTCACAGTTTAAAGTTGGTGTTTTACAGGCAACTAAATAGATGACTGTTCAATTTTAGGATGGGGAGCCCTCGCACAAGGACGAACATATTGGGCAGCCCATAATTGAAAACCCCTGTGCTAATGGGTGAATCTCAGCAAACCTTTAAGAAGAACATGGGACATATTACATACCCCCAAAAAATGTGCTTAAAAATATAAAAATAGGCTTCATTTCTTTATGCAAAATAACTGCAATATTACTGGCATGTGAGGAATTCAACCTTTACAACAACCACCACAACCCGTTATCTTTAGTAACTAAATTTTACATGACAGATTTTCATTTTCATATTCTGAAACCTGTATATCCAGTCATACTGCAACAGAAACCATGTCCACAGTGTTTACAATTATAAGCTCTCGGTGAAAAACTATTACTTGTTCTAAATGTTTACCCAACAGCCTGATGGCAACTAATTTAATGAGAAGTCCGAGTCATTTACACGACGCTAAGTGTGGAAACAAAGTGTATGGTGCTGTGAAGGACTCAGGAGGGAATGTGCAGAAACACTCAGGGAAGAGATTCCCTCTCCCACATTCTCCTGATTTTAATGGAAACATTCCATAGCACTGACACATGCTGTATCTCTGTCTCACACACACACACACACACAAACAAAGCACGGCCACAGTGAAATGCATCTAGATAGAACGTATCCGTCTAAATATTTTCTCTGTACAAGCACACTTTTTTGAAGAGAAAAAGACGGGTTACGTGGAACACACAATAAATCTCTAATGGTGCAGTTTGGTGTGAAGAGAATGAGTTTGACTCAAGCGCTTTATTCTCCATTGTTAAATCTTTGTCATTTGATCTGAATCTATTCAGCTCAACAGCTTTACTAGAGGCAATAGAAAAAGCTGGAGAATATTTATTTTTGTTTTCTGTCCACAAATGATTCTTTTGAACTAGTTATTTGAATGATTGAATTGAACTGATTCACAAAGCTTTTGCAAATCACTTGACTCTACACCAGATGTGAGCGGTGCGGAGCAACACGACAAAAGCAAATAGAACCCATTACAATCACTGATGCTGTCTGAACGAGGCTCGCTGTGACACGACAAAAAAAAATGTAACACCTTGAGGCTGTCTACACAGGATTCCATGAAATGACCATTGCAAATGGTCCATTTGTTCATATCAGAAGTAGCGTCAAAGTAACGTTGAAGTACGTCAGAAATAGAACAGAGAATCAGTTTTTTTGGTCGTGTCACAGCGAGCCACGTCCAGACAGCATCAGTGATTGTAATTGGTTCTATTTGCTTTTGTCATGTTGTGCCGCACCGCTCACATCTGGTGTAGAGAGCTCTTGCTCTCGCTCTGGTTGATTGTACATGCACTCAACCGGAAGAAGTGCCCATACAAGGAATTCCGCCCTTTATGACATCATACTGGGCCAACCTCGAAAAAAAATAAAACTTTCAGGAACTTGTTTGAATCCTGAAGGAGTGTATTTGGCACAGAAATACTCATACGTCCAACTCGTTTTTTTATTTTGACCATGTTTAGCATGAGAATCCAACTCTTTAACAGTGTAAATAGAAGTCAGAATGCATACATTTTTTACATAAGGATTATTCAATTAAATTTGTAAATGTTGAAGAAAGTTATTTTGAGTGTGGAAGCGTGTGAAATGGTGGGCGAGATTGAATAGGCCTACTTCAATAAAGTGATTCAAAACGCTTGAAAAATAACGAAGCTTTATATTTTTTATTTAGATTTATTTCTATGCTAAGGCTATGCTAATTATTTATTACTTTACACTATACCTAGCCTACATGTTTGTTTTAATTATATAACAAACTCGCTTTTTATGAAAACAGTGGTGGAATTCTAAATTCATGGTGAGACATTTTGATAGAAAAGGCAAAAGGGAAAATAAATTATTTAAGAACTTTGTTTGTAACAAAAACTGGTTTGTAATTTTGTTATCTCTTGTTCCTTCGATATACGCCAACAGGACTGCCCCACGCAATGGGAAACAAACAAAAAATGAAACAGAGAATTTTGGAGCAAGCCCCCGCAAGTAAAAGAGCACTGGATGAACGACGACATCCAACACCTTAACCTGACATGGCAGGACATTGCAGTGCTTGAGTAGATAAACGCAGCACTTAAGCCAGTTGCAGAATTCACAGATGTTTTATCGAATGAGAAAGTTGTTACTGCATCATCGGTTAAACCTGTGCTGAGCCTGCTGACCAATGATCTCCTGGACTCTTCGCCAGAAGATAGTGAGCTGACAAAAAAACTCAAAGTAAAGATGATCGCTGTCTTGGATGATAAATACAAAGACCTAGAAGGGAAAAAAATGCTATCGAAAGCAACTACTTTGGATCCTTGATACAAGAATAGTTGTGAGGCAAAAGAGATTCGAGACAAACTTATCGAAGAGATAATGCAAATGCCAGACAACACTCAAACTGAGGAGGCATTGGATGCAGGGGAAGGAACCAGCGTCGCGCCACCCACTGTCAAGAAAATTAATCTCGGACAGCTACTTGGGAAGAGAAAAGCGAAGGCCACGATTCCTATTCCAAAGAGAGCGCGTGCAGACGAGGAGTTAACACGCTATTTGCAAGAGGAGACCATTGAAGCCAATGATGACCCACTTGTTTGGTGGCAGAACAATGAGGCAAGATACCCGCTCTTGGCCGTGGTTGCGAAAAAGTATCTATGCATTTGCGCCACGAGCACACCATCTGAACGCGTATTTAGTGCCGCTGGAAATATCGTAACACCAATGCGGTCCTCTGTTAAACCGGACAATGTCAACATGTTAGTTTTTTTTGTCAAAGAATTTAAAATCTAAATAGAAAAGCCAAGGTAAGCTTAAAGCATTTATGTTTACTAATTAGTAAGCTGAGCTCTAATTGTTTGCAGGCCTGCGCAGTTTTTATTCCCCTGCATGTTACGAATTCTGTTTGAAAGTTGCAAACGATTTATAGTTTAATATTTAACTTTCTTATTTACCCGTTTATTTCACTTTATTATCTCTGATATTTAGGCCCATTTTATTTATTTCAATGTTAGCAGGCTGTGTTTCACTCAAGTGCTGTAATAAACACGCATACTTGTTAACAGATGTTTGAGCCTCATTTATTAAATCTCACAATATATATTTATTTTAAACGTGAATTGTTTTATTTAAAAGCAGACATTCAATTTTTCTTTAAACACGTTTCATGTTTGAGTGATAAGTAGGCTATAGCACAGTGTATTAGAGTTCATTAGCCGCGTTTCCATTACAGATTTGCGCAAAACTTTTGCGATATTTTCTAAAAGTCAATAAAAAAATATTGCGAAATGACGGCATTTCCATTAACTGATCTTATGCGACTAAAACTATTTTTTCCCTCTCGAGATAAATCATTCCAAAAATCATGCTATGTATGTTGTTAGGTTTATGTATATCCCAGTCACCGCACGCCATTATTTTTAATGAGACGTGTGTGTTATCCAAGCATTGATGGCAAGGAAAGCACCTTATACTTGAGCGGCACACATGAGATGTTATGATAAATTGTGGCACTTTTTATTCTATTGTTTTTTATGAGTTTAATAAAGAACTCGTCTTCTGTCCAAACATACCATCATCTATAAAGAATGATCGACTTTTACATACGCCAGATTATTGTGACGCATTGCCTCATTCATACAGAGACGAGCGAAAAGTTTGAATTTGCATGGTGGTAACTCAAAGGTTTTTTTTTACCACTTGGAATTTCGTTTGTTGGAAATATTAACTGAATTTAGAAATGCTTTTGAAATGAAAACCTTTGCGTTTAATAAACAAAATATATTTTTGAAATGAAGACAGCATTTGGAGTGGAGTGCAAAATAATCCGTCCCCTGAGTCCACGGCCTTTGCTGTTATTGAGTGTACACAAATAAAAGTAGACCGTTTACTGTTTATAATTATGTCTTGCACTTAGCCTATCTGTATGGCTAAAAATGACAGAGTATTGTGAGTTTCCGCTGGAATAAGGAAAAAATCCATCAAAAGGCACAGACGACTTCGTTGGACAGAGGGTTAAAGAAAACGTAGCCAATTTAGTTTCATATAGTTAGGCTATGTCTAAATATTATAATCTTTTAATTTCATATGTTGATTATGAAAAGTGAGCAGCATGAGTAAGGCACATAATCAGATGCGCATATGTCTGGGGACAAGGATTTTGACCATTTCATTGAATTGTGTTTTCTAGAAAGTCTTTCTTTAAAATTAATTTTGTTTTGTATAAATTGTATTTTAATTTTGATCAATGTTTAATCATCTATTTGGCTGTATATTTAATAAATAAGAAGCAAACCAAGATCGTCGGGAATGGATTGACGTGCTGGCCTGTTTCCTCAGTCTTTGAGCAAGGCTGAAACTATAGCGTCTTTCTGTTTTAATACATTTCTTGAATATATGTCTTAATTACAGTAGGCCTATAAATAGTTATGATATTTGTGGTTGCACCGGGGTCCATCATTATAAAGTTACGCCACTTTCCTTATTAGGAGAAAATATATGTCGTTATAATGACATAAGATCTCATTATTAGACATACTTGAGTGGAAAAATAATAATATGTAGGCCCTATGTGAGAGCAAAGCATGACCGTACCAGGTGGCCTGTAAATGCGGCAAAATGTTTCCATCACAGTTTTGCGCAAATTTCCTTTTTCGAATTGCCTGAAAAACCACCTCATGCGAGCGTAAAAACTTTTTTGCGAAATTGACACGTTTCCATTGGGCGTATTTTCAATTGGGCACAATTTGAATGGTAATGGAAATGCGGCTACTGTTTCAGTTTCAGTTTCCTATCCCACCCCGAACCCCACAAACACCGCACCACTTCCGGATCAATAACTACCTTGGTGGTAAAAAACTGCCACCATCACAGCCCTACCCCCGCCCCACCTTTAAACTATTTTTCTAAATTAAGTTACAGCCAGGTTTTATATTAAACTGAACCCATAACCTTTACACGTTGCCCAAGAGTGTTAGCTCTCCATCTGAGGCGCACATTTGTTACTCTTTATTTAGACGAGAGAATTCTTTTGTTTGCATTTTCTAATACACCTGCACTGGAACTCCTGACTAAGCATCCAGCAGATGAAATCTCTTTATGAAATCACAACCCATAATAAAACAGCAGAGGGTTTCTCACATTTTGAAGGTAAATAACTGCATCCTTGTGACTTATTTAAAGAGACATTAATTGAAATGCTCACAACAATTTGGTATAACCTACAGACAAACCCTGAGCAGAATCTTTCCTGATTAAAGTTCACACTTGCCGGATCTGCTCCAATCTGTTTATTGCTGAATGCAGAAAATAAGGATTAGCCATACGGGAGATGAGCCGAGCTAGTGGCAATAATCTCCCTGAAGCCATCTTATCCTATTAGCTTCACTTATCACCTGCTAAAACGACCCGTTAGACCAACAGCAATCACCAGAGAATGCTGTTGATATCCTGGGTAAAATCAATGCAATGGCATATAGGAACCGAAAACCACAAAGGAGCTCTCTTAAAGGAGCCATTTTAAATGTCCCTCAAATTTTTGGGTTTTCTGTGATCATGGTAACCCGGTTCAGAAGATCTCAATGTATCAAATCTGTCAAAATCCCAGCATCTGCAACCAAATATCAGACATTTCAATATAAACATTTCGCATCACATTCTTCCCAGTCTACTCACATTCATTGTTTGTGCGGTAAGATTTTTCATTGCTCAGCAAAAATAAAACAGGACCAGATGTGACAAACTACGATGATTGATACAGATATAAATGATGAAAAAATAAACATCTAAAGCTATTCTGCCTGCCAGTAAATTAACCAACTTCAAATAACTGATTTTTAAAGCCTTTATTATGGATTATATTTAGTGGTGTCAATCGATTTTTAAAACAATAATTGCGATTTATCAAATTTTTTCTTTGATTAATTGCAATTAAAAACAAGTTTTATAAGTTAATATATTTTATAATGTAATAATTTTACAGTAAATCTCCAAATTAATGTAGAAAAAACAAAAAGACAGTATATTTTAAATATAATGTTTAAAGGAGTAGTTCACTTTAAAATAAAAATTACCCCATTTACTCACCCTCGTGCCAGGTGTATATGACTCTGATGACCACAATATGAGTTATATTAATATATAATCCTGGCTCTTCGTAGCTTTATAATGGCAGTGACGGGGTCGATTGAGTTTGAAGCTCAAAAAAGCACATCCATTCATAAACGTACTCAACATGGCTCCGGGGGGTTAATAAAGGCCTTCTGAAGAGAACCGATGGGGTTTTGTAAGAAAGATATCCATATTTAAAACTTTATAAAGTAAAATATCTAGCTTCTGGCAGACCGCCTTCCGTATTCAACTTACGCAGAAAGTGTAGCACCTCTAGCAGTTCAAACGCTTACGCTAAATTCTAGTGATACATCGTGCCAGTTGCGCTTTTTTTCCTCGAAAGAAGAACGTCATATACGCCTAGGATGGCTTGAGGGCAAGTAAATCATTGGGTAATTTTCATTTTAAAGTGAACTACTTTTTATATGAATGAAGACCAGCATCACTGATACTAATACAATTACTGATGTCTCAAATGCTTCAAAAATTATAACAACTTTTAATTTAAGTGAACTTAATTCGATCCTTACATAAACCCATGATAAATATAATTTACCTACGCACGCTGTCTGTGCGCACGATATTGGCACGTGTCTTTCTGGGCATTGTGGGACAGTGCGTTCTCTTGACTTGTCGCGCTTGAATGGTTTAAAAGCATTTGCATGAATAAAAGTGTGATCATAAAAATCAGAAATAAAATTATTAATCTCCGGCGCCCACACAAATGTCACTGCCCAACCAAGAAGCTCGCTAATTTGCATGTCAAACGTTAGGGCTGGGCGATAAAACGATATCGATATGTATCGCGATAGACACGTCATCGATATCAATAAAAAGTGCGTTCGATAAAATGTTTGATAATTTTTTTTTCTTCGTCGGAAGACACCAGAGGTTGCGACTCAAATTTGGTTGCATGAACAAAGGCACTCACTCTCTGGTAACCAAGCAACGTACGAGGATAAGCAAAGTGAGGAAATTGTTGATAAAACAGGAAAACAAGTCAGCTCGCCAGTATGGCAGGTTTTTGGATTTTATAAGTCTGACTGTAGTCAGACCGATGTCGTCTGCAAGACTGTCGCCCCCACCAAGACTGGTAATACGACAAACTTGTTTAACCAGCCTTGTTTATAATTTCGTCTGGCTCCGCAGCATGAACCTCCGCTGACAGTGTGCACGCCTCGTTCGTTTGGGGACGTGTTTATACTCAACGGTGCTCGCCGTTGAGCTATTCTTGACTTTGGCTGAATCCGAAATCACCCCCTTAACCCTCAATCACTATTCCCTACTTTAATCCACTAATACAGTTCACTTGAAGGAGTGAATGAAAACAAGTGAGCAAATTCGGACAGCTGCTGTGTGTACACGGACAGCTGTACACTTGTTATTGCGGTGCAAAGTGGAATAGAATGAGTGCACTCAATAACATCCACTATCGTTTCGGACACCACTACAAATGGCTGTCCCCTCAAATAGTGCCCTATTTAAGGGTATAGGGGGTGATTTCGGATTCAGCCTTTGAAACTACATGAAGAGGTAGCCTACTCTGCATCAGTGCCTTTTGACAAAGCATCTAGCATGAAATAACGGAGGCATTGCACCTTAATGTTGAGATAATTGTTAAGTGTTCATTGTGATTTTAGACTTGTGTTTATATTTTAATTATTTGAGCGTTTTCCATGGTTGTGTTGCCATTTATGCCTTTATAATTGAGGGGATTATAATCAAAGGAAAATCCCCTTCTCAAACAAGAACAAATGTAGGGCGGGGCTTGATGTTATCCATTAGTTTGGATTTGGTTTGCTATTGGTGGATCTCATGTGAGTGACAGGTTGCCCCGCCCTCACGGCAGTAAACACGTCACCAGAGAAGAGGAGGAGAAGCTGTAAGAGGGAGGTGAAATTACTTTGATTAAAGATTATGAGGACACGAGTTAAAACTTATGGCGTGCACGGATATTCCATATAAAAATGAGAACTGCTGATTTTGATTTCACAGTGACTAATTGTTTCTATTTATCCTAATTAATTTTTACAAGGAAACTTGATACATCGATGAAAAATGAAAGCTATGAGAGAGAAATATCCAAGTAATGACATTTAATTTCCTTCTGGGTCAATTCTGATTGCATACTCACAATCCCATGACAGAGGACGTAGTGCACCCATTCATTCCTCTATCATGAGTTTTTTCATGAGGCCTAAAATGAGAATAAACCCAGAGCACGACCAGATTGTCAGACGTTTGCAACTCGAGTATCAGGACTGACTCACGACTCAATGATTTCGATCATTACACTCTCAAAGCCTTTAATACCACTGGCAAACTAATCTGATCACTTAGTGAAAGGATCTGCTCACAGTAATCATCAGGTATCAACCTAAACCCTGCTTTTACCTACAGAACCTGTTCCGAGCAGGAAGTAATTGTGAAACAAAGGCATGAAACGTTAATCTGAGTGATGATACAATGACGGTACATTACTGATTAAACACAATTTATGAGAGATTGCAGCAGATATGCCTCGTAAACCACACTGTCCTTTCAGTATAGAAAACAGGATGTGTACGAGAAAAGATGGTTAATGCACTGCATCTGAATTTAAAACTCATTCGTGTTGATATTGTTAAAATAACACCCTTTTATGTTCATTCGAAAACATTAAGCCTATTAAAATATGATGTTTTGTGAGATCTATACGGTATAGCTGCCTAAATACAGAGCCTAGTAAACATACTCACGTCTAGTCACAGTCATGATACTTAATTCGCTATATTGTGAAAACCCGCTGGTGTATGAATATGTACACAACAAAAACAAAGCCTGAATCACGTTATGCTACAGAAAACCGCTGGATTTCACACGCAGTGGGAACTAGAAAACACATTAGCGTCCCTCGTCGTTCCTAGCATTATCTGGCTAACAGTGAGGAAGACAGAAAACACTGAGGCGAGACGCTGAAGGACAAATAAAATGTCTTGTACTCACCTTAAACTGAACCTTTCCGTGATTTTCCTTTCATTTACGAGGGATACAAATCATTCAGCTAATCCATGAAGGTTAGTTCACGACTGGAGACACGGAAAAACATTACAAACCCCGCGAAATACAGCGCTTGATGCTGGAAAGCCGAAGAAAGCTGCTGCTAGCTGCGCGAGCTAATGCATTCTTCACCTCACCGCGCGACGGAAAGTTGCCCACAGCTGCTCGGAAGTTTTCTTGCTGATACAGAAGAAAATTGCTCGACGAGACGATGGAATTAGAAAAAAAGTGTCCTTATAATAAAAAGAGCGACCAAAAGGGTCGCCGGGATAATGGATTTACATTGAGCCGCGGAGGAGCAGTCATTGAAGTGATGGAGCAGTGAAGCAGCGCTGGATAGTCTGCACTCTGCACTACAGTTGTGCTAATGGTGTTGTTCGATTCGTCTGCGAATCGTTCTTCTGAACCGGTTCTTTTAAATGATTTGATCCACCGGGTCTGTTAAATAATTCGAGTGGAAAATCAGAACGATTAGTAATCGTTATAGCCAAACACAGTGAAATTGTAATATTGATTTTACTACTAAAGCGAAAACTTAAATTGTAGCGTGCGGATTGTGATACATTCAACGAATCAGTGAATCAAAAACCAGTTTGTTGAAATGAATCTTTCGAACGAACCGACTCATGATTCGAAACGAATCATACTCCTCAGCGCTGATGCTAAAGCTGGTAGGTCCAATTGGCCTCTGTCGAACCCTAATACAGAGCAACAGCTGATAGACGTACTGTTTATTCCATTGGAAAATGTTCGGTAAGGAATTCCTCTCTCCCAATAGAACCCTCGATTTGCTAATTTGTAAAAATGTCTTACAGAGCTCTTATAATAATTGCAATATACCAGAAAACTTGTGTTTAGTCTCTAGTTCATACTTTATTGTATGTATTAGTGCTGATAAACTTAAATGTCTAAAATTGTTTTATTAAATGGATTAACTAAAACTGGCTCACTTAAGAGTATGGTGTTTATCTCCCCCTAGTGTTCACCTGTTGTCATTGTCACTTTAAAACGTCAATGACGAGGGTAAAACGAGGCATTATACATTGATCAGGAATAACATTATGGCTGTTATACATTATGAGGTGAAGTGAATAACCCTGATTATCTCTTAATCACGGCACCTGTTAGTGGGTGGGATATATTAGGCAGCAAGTGAACATTTTGTCCTCAAAGTTGATGTGTTAGAAGCAGAAAAAAGCATCTGTGGGATGTGCTGAACAAACAAGTCCGATCCTTGGAGGCCCCACCTCACAACTTACAGGACTTAAAGGATCTGCTGCTAACATCTTGGTGCCAGATACCACAGGACAACTTCAGGGGTCTAGTGGAGATCATGCCTTGACGGGTCAGGGCTGTTTTGGCAGCAAAAGGGAGACCAACACAATATTAGGAAGGTGTTATGCCTGATCAGTGTATGTCTTTGTGCAGCACCATATTAATGTATTTACATACTGATTTACATAATGTTATGATGCTTATATTGCAAATACATTAAAATATTCAACATGGAAATACATTTATATTATGCACTTTACACAGTCATTTCACTTAATGGCTAATTAAGCTGAACTTTATCTCCTTAACTTTAGCTTTGAAGTTAACTTAATATATTGAATTTTATTCACGCTTCATGCAGAACTCAATTTGCATAAAAAGCATATCGCTACCTTTATTCAAATTTGTAATTGATTACCAATGAAACAAAACACTTGCAAGAAATACTTAACATAACATTTTATTCTGTATATCACTATAAGTAGAATGAAAACTAAGGATGTACGTGTCATTGGATCTCTACATATTCAGAAAAGTTGCTTTCCTGTAGTCCAATGTCCAATGTCAATGAGAGTTTTGTTCTGTAATTGTTTTGGCGAGTCCTTTACACTGAAAAAATGCATCCTGGCATGGTTCACGACCCAGGAAGGTTTTCAGCATATCCATGCCATCCGCTGAACCTCCTGTTTCCAGGACCACGCGCCTGTATTCCCGGCCCACCTGCACGTCAAAACAAACAAACAAACAAACAAACAAACAAACAAACAAACAAACAAACAAACAAACAAACATACACATCCAGTTATCATAAAAGGGCAAGCTGAAACAGTCATAACATATGATTACATAAATGACCAGATTTTGCTATTTATACACTGGATTTAATATTTTACTAGTCAATTGTGACAATGAAATCACACATACTGTGAAAGCACAATACAAATAATCTTCCTTCATCCTTCAACAGTGCTATGGCTAACTATGACACAACACTCACTCATTTGCACAACAATTGTATGAACAATTTTACTCAGCTAGTATTATTCCAGAGGTATCTATTATTATAAACAATATCTATTCTTAGCAGATAATCCCTCTACAGCAGTTTCACATCATGAACCTACATGTGAGTCACTCTTGATAACAGTCTGCTACATGCCCAAAATGGAAATATGAATGTGGAAATGCTGGCACGTCAGTCATGTGGTAACTATCAACTGCTATTATGACTCAGCTCTCAATGACTGTTCTCTATTAAAATGTGCTTTTTAATGATGATGAGGGAATCTAAACATGAATTGCATGTTTTCTTAATTCACTCTCACCAATTGAAAGCTAGAAAAACAAGACTGAAACCTTTGGATTCAAGATCCCTTCCTTTTTGAAGCGACTGAAGAAGATGTCCATGGAGTAGACTTCACTCCACAGGTAGCTGTAGTACTGACCGTCATATCCTCCGGCTAAATGACTGAAACTAGCCGTCATGTTTGTGCCTGCAGAGAACATGTAGAAATAAATATGAAATTAACGCATAAGAGGCTAATAGATTAGTCATAATAACATCTTTAAAATAAATACATTAGAGGTGGGAATCGTTTGGTACCTATGATTCAATTCAAATCGATTATTGAGGTCAGGATTCGATTATAAATCAATTCGATTTTTGACCTCTCTCTTTGATTTTAGAATTAAATAGACTTTAAAAAGTTTTTGCTTTAAAAACGCAAGGCACAGGGCAGTGGATTGAAAAAAAAAACAAGATTTTTTTCTTTTAACTTGATCATTGCGATTTCAGAACCCTGTGTAATGTTTACAAAAGGAAAAAAGCAGTGCAGTGGATTGCAAAAACACATTTTGTTGCCATTCACGCGGAAAAAACGCGGAAAGCGTTTTTGTTTAAAGACACAAGACATGACAGCGCTGGGTAGATTACTTACAATTGCAAATTACATGATGAAAATAGTACTTTGTGACGTAATCCATTACATTACACATTTAAGGTAATGTATTCTGACTACTGTTAGATTACATTTGTCCTAACTTGTTCATCATATTGATTTGAATAGGACAATCTTAATATATTCTGTTTTTGTCATCCACAACATGAAGTGCATTAAATATTACTTCACACCATTGCTTCCCAGACTGAGGTTCTTGAGTTTAACGAAAAGATAATAATTAATTAAATCATGCAAATGTCAAATCAAAATAAATAAATAAAAACAAAATCAACAAAAGAGATTAAACACTTTAAATGTATTTTTTAATACTCTATTACCTGCATGTCACGTGACTCTTAAACCTTATCCACAAATCTAGAAGACTTTTCGAACATATCATACAGTTGTGGTCAGAATTATTGGTACCCCTGGTAGATATGATCAAAGATGGCCTTAAAAATAAATCTGCATTGTTTATATTTTTGATATATCATTAAAAAAATTAGCACATTTTTTTTCATTCACATGCTTCATAATGTTTCTTTTTTTCATTCACAATGTTCACAATGTTTCATTAAAGTAAAAGAATGGGAAGTCAGGGGAAAGTCTGATTATGAAATAAATGTTTTTCTCCAAAACACATTGGCCACAATTATTGGCACCCCTAGAACTTAAAGTAAAATATCTCTGAAGTATATTCCTATTAATATTTAAATTTTTTAGCACACCAGGAACATGAAATTGTCTAGCTATGACGTCTTGTTCCACAGGAGTATAAATATGAGGAAACACAAAGGCCAAATTCCCTTAATCATTTATCACAATGAGTAAAACCAAAGAATATAATTCTGATGTGCAGAAAAAGATTGTTGAGCTTCACAAAATAGAAAGTGGCTGTAAGATAAAAGCTAAAGTACTGAAAATCCCCATTTCCACCATCAGGGCAATAATTAAGAAGTTCCAATCAACTAAAAATGTTACGAATCAGACTGGAAAAGGACGTGTGTTTATATTGTACTAATGCACGGTGAGGAGAGTTTGAGTGGACAAAGACTCTCCAAGGGTCACAGATGGAGAATTGCAGAGATTGGTTGAGTATTGGGGTCAGAAAAATAATCAAACAACTCCTACATCACCACATGTTGTTTGGGAGGGTTTCAATAAAAATCCTTCTTGCTCATCCAGAAACAAACCAGCATATTCCGTTGTCAGACCCGACTGGAAATTCTGGTTCTGTGGTCACTGGTCAAATGAATCTATAAAAAGTACCTCATTCCCACCGTTAAATATACTGCTGGATCTTTAATGTTGTGGGCTTATTGTTTGCTGGAGGTCCTGAACATCGTTCAGATACATGGTATCTTTAATTGGGGTGTGGCTGGATCTTCCATCAGGAAAACGAGTCAAAACAAACATAGGGTGCATAGTGTTTTGGAGAAAAGCATTTATTTCATCATGTGATTTATCCCCCACTTTCAATTATTTTACTTCAATGAAAGGTTCGATTTTTGTGAATTTTTGGAATAAAAGATAAAAAGGATAAACGATGCAGATTTATTTTTACAGCCATATTTGATCATAGTTACCAGGGGTGCCAATAATTCTGACCACACCTGTATTAGTGATTGGCTTTTTATTTTATTTAATTTTTTTAGAAAGGAACATTTATAGCCTGACATCGTCATACTCAATTCTAGTCAGAATTTGAGTCTGATACTGCTCCATTGGGCTGTGATTATGGGGCATGTTTAAACCGAACCAGGAAAGACCTCAATTGGATAGACCTACAACCAATCAGAGCAACGGAGCGACGCATAACGTTAGTTGTCAAACGTCAACAGAACTCAACTGCACTGTGTTGCCAAGTCCGCGGGTTGAAGCGACCCCAATTATGTGATATACAGACCCAGGAATGCGAAATTTAGCAGCCAGTCCAGCCAAAATAACACATATTTTACCCCCCAAATGCCATTTTTCCCAGAGAAAATTTAATTGGTCCGAACAGTTTCTGTTCGGGCATAATTACTTCTCTATGGATCAAGTCCAGACCGAACTGCCCGTGCAAAAAAATTTGTGGGCGGGGCTAATTTCGTCTGGCATCCAGGCTAGAACATTTAGAAAATAAAAAAAGATTTGGGGAGAATCAATCCTTCCGAAATCCTCCATTCTGTAATCAATAAAAATGTAACTGGTCTGATTATGAGTATTTTAAAATGTATTATAATCCAATTACAATACTTCATTTTTGGAATCTGATTACATAATGCAGATTACATATAATCGGTTACTATCCAGTACAGCAGTGAAAAGGGAAAAATGGCAGGTCTAGAGACACGTTTAAAAAAGGTTAAACCACTTTTAACTTGAGCATTGTGTTTATAGAGCACCATGTCATGTGTGTGACGCTGCAAAAGACAAGAGTGCAACAGTCAAACAAGTCCGCCCAGACTTTTAGAATTAAACTGATAGATTTTTACTTCTGTACCTTTAAGGGGCCATTCACACAGAATGTGTTTCTGCATTCTTAAATGCTTTGTCATGTTAACAAAGTGAAACTATGCAGTGGATTGAAAAAAAAAACATTCTGTGGCCATTCACATAGAACACATTTTTACATTTACAAAACTGTAAATGTAGACACTGCATAAGATGTGAGACGAAAACGCAACAGTAAAACACATTTAGCACAACTTTACGTAGAAAAAGAATGGAAAAGCAGGGCAGTGCAAAAACGTGTTCTATGTGAACGGTCCCTAAGAGTCCCATATGCAAATGAGCTCTGCATGTGAATGAGTGACTGTTCACACCAAGCTGCTGAACACTAAATAGTCATTGATGTGTTAATGTACTCATTAGATGAGGTGTCATAAGCGTGTTGAGACTCATTGCCTGCATATGTGTTTATGACCTGGTGTGGCTGGGATTCCCAGGATGTCTTTGCTGTGCTTGGCAAACTCGGCTGCAGTATCCGCTCTGTCTTTAGTGTGGAGCGTTTGGTCAGCTTTACTGAGAACAATCTGCCTGAGGTTCATCAGACCTGCGGACACAGACAGTTTTAAATGACAAACTGACATATATTTGAAAACCATTGTTTTTGTGTTCACCCCTTTACCACAAAAATGTATAGAATATATTTAAAGTGTTCCTATTATGGTTTTTCAAATATTCCCTTTCATGAAGTGTGTAATATAGCTGTTTGTGGATGTAAACATTCTGCAAAGTCGAAAGTGCCTGATAAATAAAGAAAGAAAGAATCGACTCTGAACCGCCTATATGAGTCGTTTGTATTTTGAATCCCACTGCGTGACAGTTCTACGCCACTAGAAAATCCGCCCACAAACAACTTGACCAGCTCTCAAACACCATTTTACTGACGACTGCTTCTTAAATCTCGGAGTTCAACCAAGCGGCAACCTCCCGCAGTTTCTCCTGAAGCCAATATGGAAGTGATTTAAACTGCAAAACAGGCTCCAGAAGGGAGCAGAATCTCATTGAGCCTCATTGATGTTAAAATGCCCAACTTTACAGCAGAATAAAACATGTTTACAGCCGGGTACAAAGTGTGGTTTTGGTCTATACGGCTAATTTTGCCCTTCATGACAACTGTGAGGGGGTGAAATGTTTTATGACTCATTCGTTATATAAAGCCTTAAAGTTCTGCATAATTAAGGGTGTGGCCACTTTGAGTGACATGTTAGCCATTTATCTGCTGTCTTTTAGTCATCGCGTCACCTCAGCTCCGCCCACGTACTGCCTCTTTGCCCATTTTCTATTATCCGGGAGCGACGCACTGCCAAGATGGCAACGGCCAGAACAACTTGCTCCTTAGAATCACAACCTGTAAGTACGAATAATTATTGATGTATATATTTTCTACCGGGTGTTCAAAATATGTAGTTTTGTGTTACGTAATTAGTTCCCGGCTAACCGACATTATTACTGTCTTAATGAAATAGTTCTGCCAATCAGCTGTGGGCCACTATTACGTAAAACTGTGTCTATTAATGCAGATTGTCTGTTGTTCTTACTACTTTGAGTAAAGATAAAGGATGGAGCAAGATTTGTTTTACAAACTTTAATGTTACATCAGTCATTCACGTCAGTGCTTGGCTGCTGTATGCGCTGTTATTGATACAGTTCCCGCATGTGCACCGCAATAAATAAGAAATATACACTTTGGTTTGTTGATGGACATACACTTGTTAATGCTGATAGTGAGAATTTACAGTTGCAACTCATAATGTACCTCAAAATGTGTAGCATATCCCTGAGAAACGTCCTGCTCAAGTCGTTCTTGCGATTGAGTTTCGGCTTAGTAGGTTAGTTCTTCCAATGTTTCATCATCGGACTCGCTCGGATTGATATGGTAAAATCGACGTCATCATTACTCTCTTTACAGTGTGTACAATCGCTGAGCTTTAGGAAGCCTCCGGACGGAGCTGAAGTTCAGTTATGGTGATCCGAAACATGCACCGTACGCGGTAGACCTATCACAACAGACTGGGCCGTCTGGCCATTTAGAGCAGAGTAGTCTCGCGGAAAGGACTGATTCATCCATCAAGTCGTTTGAGAATCACTGAAAAATGGGTTGTAATGTGTATTATGAGAAAATGAAAATGTTTTTTGACCTTTGATGCATACAAACAAAATCATAGGGGCAGTTTAAAGTAACAGGAAAAGCTCAGATCAGAATAATGTTTCAGTAGTAATCTGTTAATAGTGTTTAACTGATACTAAACAAAGTGTCGGGTTACAATTACTAATAATCAAATGCAAGAATTACATATTATGTCAATAACCAGTAAATATTTTATAATATGGCCAATAACGGAGACACAATAGTACTTTGATCTTTAATCTGTACTTTGTTTTTTAAAACATTGTTCAGAATAACACCAATGTTTGACTCCAAAATCAACAGAAAGAAATAAGAAAACATATTTTTAGTTAAGAAAATGAGTCCTAATTTTAAAGGTCCCATGGCATGAAATTTTCATTTTATGAGGTTTTTCAACATTACTATGAGTTCCCCTAGCCTGAATATTGTCCCCAAGTGGATAGAAATGTTGATCGGTGTAAACCCGAGTTCTGGCTGTCTCTCTCTGCCTTTGAGAAAATGACAGGCCAGACGAGCCAATCCTGAAGTCTCCTGTTTTGACGTCCAAGCAGGAACGGTTACCTCCCTTTCCTCCGCCCAGAGAATCTGGCACGCCCATGCAAACGCTCGAGAGATCATTCCTTGTGAACGAGTGAATGCAGGCAGTTTCTCAGTGTTTGGATGTACAAATGAAAACAGAAGTCTTTTTTCAGTTCCTTCTGATCTGTGATCAGTAATTTCTGATGTGTAGCTAATTATTTATTATTCGTGCACACAATGCGGCTTCTCTCTCTCCAGACAGAACGGTGTTTTCGTGTTTTCTATCTTGTGAGTCAGTGTTTTTGTACGTCCTCGTCGCGTCTACCGGTTCTAAAATGTGCATACAGTCATGAGTTTCTGCTCAACATCGGCCTCACACACGCCGAAGCTCGGGCTGCACTGGCCGTTGGCCTTCAACATCCCCGACCCCTAGTACTGCATCTGGCCCACAGCGGAGGCACCAAACGCGGCGTGAGATTAAGCAGAAGGGGGGTAAGCGTGAGCATATTCGGGCTAGCCAGCCTAGCCACACAATAAACTGGATTACATTCGATTACTGCTGTTGTGTCTTTGTTTGCGCTGTGTACTCAACGCGCGTCACTGACGCTTTTATTTTATTTAAAAAATAATGCTATTATCAACACTTACTTTTAACTCGTTCATCTCGACAGCTGTAATGGTACTTTGCATGTGTTACAAAGTTGGTAATAATGATGAAGACGGACTCGGTGTGACTGGGACTAGTGTTTATTCAGAACTCTCAGATACAAACACAATAAACTCGCGCTGACTGACAGCGCTCTCATAACTCAGTAGGTACTATAAATAACTTTGTTAGCGATTGCTGAGCTCCGTCTCTGGTACGTTAGTGATGTCCGGTTCGCGAACGATCTTTCTTTTGAACCTGTTCTTTTTAGTGAACCGAATCAGTTCACCAAATCGGACTGAATCATTCTAGATGTCAGCCAATCACAACAGTGGGTGTTTTTACTGAAGTCTCACAGCAGACACGCCTCTTGAAGCAGGGCATTCAGCCACAGGGCAAACAGCAGTATTGAAAAAATGCCTTTTATTTCTAAATTATGACATTTTATGATGTAAAAGTCATACTAACAATATAAGTACACCTCAGGAAACATTATAAAATAATAGAAAAATGCCATGCCATGGGACCTTTAAGACCACTACAATATTTTTTTGACATTTTAGTGACAACCAAGCAAATTTCTCCCCAAATTCCCATTACTAAAGTACAAAAAGGTAGTATTTGTTATATAAATAAAATATTAAAATACTATAAATGAGAATAAAAAAAAAAAAAAATGGACAAATAATTAATGTTCCTTTTGAACTTTAGTTGTCTTTATGCTTTTTGCTTTATGCTTTATAACTTTATGCTTAATTTACTTAATGCAAAATATAATTTTATGTTTATATTTCTTAGGCCTATATATGTTACATGCTTCTGAATAATCTTCCCTCAATATAAGTTCAAACAAATGATTTCGAACATACAGATGTTGGTTATATAAATGTAGTGAATGTGGGGTCAAATCTGACCTGTGTTTGCCACTCTAGATGCAATGAGTTTATCCAGCAGACCTTCTGGGATCGGGCTGCCATCTTTGTAGTGGCGGGACATCCTCCTGAGAGGCTCTTTCTCCCAAACCCAGTTCTCTAGCATTTGAGACGGCACCTCCACAAAATCAGTCTCCACCTGCGTCCCACTGAACTCTGCATAGCGGGTCTGGAACATGCCGGTTGACAGAGAAAATCACATTTGGTACCACCAGTTATATTTCTTATTGATTTGAGATTTTCATTCAGTGTGGTCTCAGACTTTTGGACCCTCTTTATGTTTAAGAACACTGACGTACCCGGGAGCAGAGCTCATGCATAACGTGTCCAAACTCATGGAAGAATGTCTCCACCTCATGGTGCTGCAGTAAGGAAGGCCAGTTGCTTGTGGGTTTTGTGAAGTTGGCCACCATGGCAGCCACAGGCATCCCACGATTCCCATCGGGCCCAAGACATCCTGGCTGGAGCCCAAAGCACGCAGCATGGCCATACTTACCCTCCCTGAAGATTAAAATAAATACCAATAAATCTGGATCAAGACTATTTCAGGTTATTACATCCATGGCCAATAAGCCAGTTCCTTAGAAAAGGACATGAAGTATTCATCAGATTTCATCTGCATGCTCAGAACTGCACCGGGGTGGCTTAAGTTAACAAACCTTGTTTAGTTTAGATCGGCATGCCTTTCCAGGCTGGTTTCAGTGTTACTTTTAGTATTATTTATGCAAGGTTTTAGCAGGTCTCAACAGGCTAAATGTAAGACTTTTTAAGACCATTACGAATGCAATTTAAGACTTATTTCATGTCCTTTCACGTCCAAAAATGAATCTATTCACTTTCAACATTAAGATTCAACTGAATATAACTACACAGAACTGTGTGTAACCTAGAAATTGATGGGCTAAATTAAAGTAAAATTAAAAAGAACAAAATATCAAATAAAAAATGAAAATTTGATGGCTTTGTTCACCCATTTTCCAAATTTGTATTTGCCCTGCTTTCCATTCTGAAGAACTCATCTCTATGCCCTAATCCCATCAAAGGGTTCACCCTCCAGAGTGTCCATCAGTTGTACCCTTCAAAATCCTTCATTCCAGAGTGACCTTTGAAGTGGCCAGTTTTCAGAACTTTGAGCACTAACGCTAACTTTCATAAGCCAATAAAGTTAAGACCTGTCTAAATCAACATTTTAAATTCTGATTATTGGATTTTAGACTTTTTTTAAAGAACCAACAGAAACAATGTTCTCTACTATTATAGTATTTATTAACTTTTTATTAATTTTGAAAAAGCTTATATTTTCAGTTGTTTTTATTAAAATTTGTGTAATTTTGTTATGTGCTTTCATCATTTGTATTAGTTTTTAGTAACATTTTACAACAAGGTCTCATTTGTTAACATTAGTTAATGCATTAACTAACATACACTAACAGCGTTTAATATATTTCAATTGACCAGCACAGCTATTCTGTTTACCATCCCAACAAGTTGATGAAGCTGGTCAATGAACATATTGTTTCTGCTGAAGTTTGTTGAGCATAGACATTTTACTAGTTAGCCAAGACAATCCAAAACTTAACACATGCTGGCAATTTCAGCACAGAAAAACACTCTTAGTGAATGTCTAGAATGGTTTACCTGGGATGTAAGTCCAAATAAAACTGTCCAATTTCATCTCCAGTCACAGAGTCCAGTACAGAGTACAGTGTGACGCTATCATGCCACACGTTGGCATTCTTGACCTGCTGGAACGTCAGACCCAACAGATCCTGATATATATTCAGCAGGCCCTCTGTCACAACCTCCAGAGGGAAGTACTCGATCAGTTTGTCCTTATCCACTGCAAACTTCACTTGTTCCACCTGGTTCATGTAGTAGGGCATGTCCCATGCATGCAGCTGTCCGTCAAAAGCCAAGCCCCGCTTCTCACAGTCAGCATGTTTGAGTGACAGCAGGTAATGCCGCTCCTGCTCGCCCACTGGTCTCAACCTCTTATACAACTCATCTATTGAGCACCAAAAACATTTTGGTTATATAACTGTCATTTAGACAGGTGGAAAACTATTCAGAGCTAAAGCACTATGAGCTTTCCAAAACAGCTTCGACCCACCGAAGCAATGCTTTATGACACCCCTGAAGGTGCCCTGTGGTATCTGGCACCTAAGTCCTGCACATTGGGTGAAGTGACCACGGATGGGATTTTTGTACCAGAACATCCCACAGATGCTTAATCGGATTGAGATCTGGGGTATGTGGAGGCCAGGGTGACACCTGGAACTACACCGATCAGGCATAACATTATGACTACTGACAGGTGAAGTGAACAACACTGATTATCTCTTCATCACGGGACCTGTTAGTGGGTGGAATATATTAGGCAGCAAGTGAACATTTTGCCCTCAAAGTTGATGGGTTAGAATCAGGAAAAATGGGTGAGCGTAAGGATTTGAGCGAGTTTGACACGGGCCAAATTGTGATGGCTAGACGACTGGGTCAGAACATCTCCAAAACTGCAGCTCTTGTGGGGTGTTCCCGTTCTGCAGTGGCCAGAATCTATCAAAAGTGGTCCAAGGAAGGAACAGTGGTGAACAAGCGACGGGGTCATGGTCGGCCAATGCTCAATGATGACGTGTGGTCCGATCAAACAGACGAGCTACTGTAGCCCTTATTGCTCAAGAAGTTAATGCTGGTTCTGATAGAAAGGTGTCAGAATAGGCAAGGCAAGTTTCCATGAAAGGGTGTACATGGTCTGCAACAATGAATGCAGACCATGCCTGAATACACAGTGCATCGCAGTCTGTTGTGTATGGGGCTGCATAACCGCAGACCAGTCAGGGTGCCCACGCTGACCTCTGTCCAAAGCCGAAAGCGTCTGATGCCAACAGAGCATCAGAACTGGACCACAGAGCAATAGAAGAAGGTGGCCTGGTCTGATGAATCACGTTTTCTTTTATATCACGTGGATGGCCAGGTGTGTGTGCGTTGCTTACCTGGGGAACACATGGCACCAGGATTAACTATGGGAAGAAGGCAAGCCGATGGAGGCAGTGTGAGGCTTTGGGCAATGTTCTGCTGGGAAACCTTGGGTCCTGCCATCCATGTGGATGTTACTTTGACACGTACCACCTACCTAAGCATTGTTACAGACCATGTACACCCTTTCATGGAAACGGCATTCCCTGGTGGCTCTGGCCTCTTTCAGCAGGATAATGCGTCCTGCCACAAAGCAAAAATGGGTTGAGGAGCACAACAACAACTTTGAGGTGCTGACTTGGTCTCCAAATTACCCGGATCTCAATCCAGTCGGTCATCTGGGGGATGTGCTGAACATCCCACAGCTTCCATGGAGGCCCACCCTGCAACTTACAGAACTGCTGCTAACATCTTGGTGCCAGATACATCAGCAAACCTTCAGGGGTCTAGTGGAGTCCATGCCTCGACAGGTCAGGGCTGTTTTGGCAGCAAAAGTGGGACCAACACAATATTAGGTCATAATGTTATGCCTGATGTATGCATGTGTAGTGTACTGGGTGACAGGATACATTATCCTGCTGAAAGATGCCACAGCCATTCTGGCCACATCCCACATGTTTACTATGACAACCAACTAAAGCCCAGATCTTAATCATGCAGCTGATACGAAATAATTAACATGATTTGCTTCGCTTGTGTATTATTCTATTCATCAAAAAATCCTGCAAAAATTGTGTCACAGTTTCAAATAGTAAACAGTTAGGTTTCACTTTATATTAAGGTGTCTGTGTTACAGTGTAATTATACATTTCAGAACTGAGTAATATTATTTAACTACATGTACTTACTATAGTGTCAGGGTTAGAATTAAGGTTTGTTTTAGGGTTAGTTGCATGTAATTATGCAAAAGCTATAGTTATTACTATAATAAGTACTATAGTAATTTACTATGCAATATGTATAACAGGGACACTTAAAAAGTGTTAACAGAATTTTTACTCAAAATTCATTAAATAAATTCAAAATAATATTTTGGTAGATTTAAGAAATAAAGGAAATTAATAGTTTATAAGCATATTTATAATAAAAAAATCTACAAGAGGATACATCACAGACAGACGACAACATAATGAAACTGTCATGTCACTCGTTCATCATTCACACAAAGAACTGGACAAAAAGACAAGAAAACATACCAAGAAATCGTGCCACATTTTCTGAATTTTTGGCCATGGTCATTTCCAGCATGTAATTGGCATGACTGCTGAAGCTCAGTAGTTTGGCTAGCCTTGCCCGCAACTCAATCAGCTGTTCAAGAATAGCAGTGTTCCCCTGTAAACAATGAGCAAACGTTAATAGTGCATAACTAGGACATGACTTATAGGATTAATCCATGACTTGCCAAGGTTGGAAAACGGTTTAAAATCCCCTGATTTTCCCCCTAAAACAATTTATTCCAGGTGTGCTAATCCTTCAAAGCCTAACTGAACCCAAAGTCTCATTAAAGGACATAAGAGTTCAACCTACATCCTTGCACCTGCTGTGAAAGGCCATCTCCATCTTCCTCCTGGTTTCGGAAACATGACATCTTTTCATCAGGGGGAAGTAGTGGGGATAAGCAAGGGTGACTATATACCGCCCATCTTCTGTTTTCTCCAGACCATTCACGTAGCTTTCCGCAAGACCCACTTGAGAAGGGAAGGAGGGAAATTGTGTCCAAGATGAATTCACTAAGGAGGCTTTTGCACCGGGTAGTTATATGAAATCAGTTATAGGAACTACCTGGACGCAATGTTCCCCTAAGGCCCATTTTCCTTTTATATCGATCGCTGTTTTCCATGTTCCTGGAGTTTGCCCATGGAGTAAGTATATGTAAACTGTGTGTACACGGCTTTTCAACGTACACTTACATCACTGGAAGTTCCTGTTATGCTGGGTTAGACCCTACTCTGAAGTAGGAGCTAAGTTAGTCCCCCCAAAAGGCATTCCTATAACCAAAATCATTCCCAGTTCCTGTGGTGCGAACACGCCAACAAGAGGGTACTTCCATTAATAGTTATAGGAACTGTGAAAACGTTCCTCCGGTGCGAAAGCCCCTTAAAACAACTGTTATACTACAGACAAACATGCTTACCGAGCTCTTCTTGCGAGAACGACAGCACTGTATTCTCTTCATTCAAATTTTGGTTGAAATCTATGGAGAGTTCACTTATTTTCTTAGAGATTGACTTGATTTCCTGAGAAAAAAACACATCGAAAGACCAATAAAAATAATCAATAATAACTAGATTTTTACATTTACCAGGGCTCAACAGTGGAAGATTTCCCAGGCAGAAAGTCCAAATTTCTCCTTTCCCTGCCAATGTTTTTATGTTTTCACTGGCCCCAACACAAAGTTATGAATTTATTTTTTATTAATTTAAATGTATTCATTTATATTTACATTTATAATATAATTTTAATATTATAATTTAATAAGTTTAATTTCTATTAGTGCTGTCAAAATTAGTGCATTAACGCAAATAAATGTTGAAATTGATAGCTTTCAATTATACTGTTTCTATAAAATCTATTTCATAGAGACATCAGTAGCAGTATTAATATCAGTGATACTGGCCTTCATTCATAAAAAGATGCCATTACAACATATATTTTAAATCTACTGTCTTTAAGTTGTTTCTACATTATTTTAGAGGTAAACTGTGAAATTATTACAATATAAAAATAATAAAAACTCTGAGGTTTTTAAATCACGATTAATTACTGAACAAATATGCGATTAATTTGTTGTTTTTTTATAAATCGATTGACAGCACTAATTTAGTAAAATTTTACATTTGCCGATATTATAACTTAAAATTATAATATATATATATATATAACAAAACTTTTATACATGATTTTAAATTTATTTTTTATATTTATGAGAATTATTTAACAATTGTATTTATCCTTTGACACATTTAATGTAATTTTTCAATGCTATTTTAAAAAAAGATTATTAATTTATATGTACATTTATAATTTTATTATGTTAAATTTTTATATGAATAATTTCATGTTTACAGTTATAACTTTTATAATTTTAAATGTATAAAAAAATTCTATACATGATTTTACATGTATTACTTAATATTTATCGGAATTATTTAAAAATAGTATTTATTATCATGCATTTTTCACACACATAAGTGTGTTTTTCTTTTCAGTGCCAAGTTTTCTATTTGCAATAATAGCTAGAATAGCAGCTGTTTTCTAAACAAAATAAAAGTGTTTTTTTGCCTGTGACAAAATTGCTAGGATTTTAGAGGGAGATGCTCAGGTGTCCATTTTTCAGGTTTATGGGTTTGTTCAACTCACTAACAAGTAAATACTGTGTAAAGTATGAGCAATAGTAAGAGAGACACTCTAATAAGAAGAATCAAGATTATATGTGAATTCATCCTCACAGGCAAGTTTACAGTAAACACCAAACCAAACCTACTTCTTGTATATCCTTAGACAAGTGCAATCCATTCCGTTTCCCTAATTTTATCAGTCGTCCCAGGAATCTCTCCGACTCAGGCAATAAACCACTGGATTGTTTTTCCTATAAAAGATAAAGAGGGAAATGCTGAGACTGTGAATGCCTGAAGTTATGTTTGCATGCGGTTCTGACACCAAGCCAAACTGACATGGGCCTACCACCGTATAGTGCCACATGCTTTCCTGTCAATGAAGTCTTCCACAGGGTCACAATGAGGACAGTGAGGACTCCATGCTGGCTTTCAGAAGAAATAGCGGGATCACTTTATCACAGCTCAATAAAAAAGGCAGTAAATGCCCTGAAGACAGGAAAGCCTCATCAAATGACCGTTATTGGAGTAGAACAGCGAAAAATAGTGTCCTGCTCACTACAAAGGGACATTTCCACTCAAATAATCATTTTAATTTGAGAAATCCGCAATATGAAACTGTTTTGCTTTCCGACATGGACAAAGCCTCAATGAGCTCTGCCAACACTGCCAAATGCCTAATTTTATGGGTCACCCCTATGAAACTGGACCTGGTTGCCAACTTCCCAGATGTCTTTTTAGTACCCAGAGATAAAGTTCTCCATTGATGAGTGATGACAGAGGTCATATTGATTACCTCCAATCATAAAACACATATTCATGCATTCATTCATTCAGGAACACTGACCAATAAACTAAGAAGCAGGTGGTAACAATATTAATTAATAAGGTTTAACATTTAAAAATACGGAAATACTTAAATTAACTTATTACATAAAGAAAACTACTTTTCATCTTTGAAAAACAAATGAAGATATTCTGATGAAATCTGACAGATTTCTGTTTCTCTATTGAAAGTCTTTTACACTAAAACTTTGACCCCTCCAAAAATTTAAGACATTGAAAAAGTAATGCATCCGAATTCGCACAATATTAAAAAGGTATGTTCTAATATATGCTATGAATGTATGAATGAAATTCGGACGTTCTACATTTGCCATGTTGTCACGTCATTTGACCAACAATGTCCGTTGTGTCGTTTCACTGTCATTCACAAATCCTCTGCGTGGCCTCATGGGATAGTAAAGTGTCCATCATATGCACACTTCAGAATCTCAGCAGAAATAGTAGGTCATCCAGGTATTTCACCTTCTGTTTTATTAATGGATGGCTACCACAGCCCTATCACCCTGTAGTCCAAAACTAGTTGCCCACTGAAGCTAAGCAGAGTTGAACCTGGTCAGTACCTGGATGGGAGACCTCCTGGGGAAACTAGGTAGCTGCTGGAAGAGGTGCGATTGAGGCCAGCAGGGGGTGCTCAACCTGTGGTCTGTGTGGGTCCTAACACCCCATTAAAGAGACGGGGACATCTCCGTCGCATGAAACGTTAAACTGAGGTCCTGACTGTGGTCATTAAAAATCCCATGGCAATTCTCGTAAAGAGTAGGGATGTAACCCCAGTGTCCTGGCCACATTCCCTCCATTGGCCCTTGTGGCCTCCTAATAATCTCCATCCTATGAATTGGCTCCATCTCTCTCCTCTCCAACTATAGCTGGTGTGTGGTAAGCGCACTGGCACCATTGTTCTGTGGCTGCCGTCAAATCATCCAGGGCTGCGTTTTCAAAAACCATCGTAAGCCTAAGTTGATCGTAAAGACCATTGGTGGCAATTGTTCTACGATCAACTTAAGCTTACGATCGTTTTGGGAAACGCAACCCAGGTGGATGCTGCACACTGGTAGTGGGTGAGGAGAGACCCCTGATATGATTGTAAAGCGCTTTGGGTGTATAGTAGTACACAGTAAAGCGCTATATAAATACGTTTAATTTAGTCATATATGAACACATATTACATGTAGACTCAAATGTGCTTGCTTGACATTATATAAGTATCATTATAAGTCTGTTTTGAGCTGCCGTTGGCCATATGGATTACTCTTACGATTTATTTATAAACTATTTATGAGCTCAATCATGTTGTGAGAATGCTATCAAGTCGCTTTCCACGTAAGGTATTGTACGGTCAATTACATCTTGGCTGCCGTTTTGCAGGAGGCCAAAAAAAGAGACTAAAAGACCAACTAAAAGCCCTTCTTAAGAAGTGTGGGATAAACCCCACATCCCTGGAAAGTAGCGCCATGAACCGCACACTCTGGCGGTACAAAGCTACGAAGACAGGAGAACTGAACTTCGCCTGTCTAAAAGACATCAGAGAAAGCAGGCCATGCTTGTTCCGGCACCCCCAAGACAATCCGGAGAAATTTTTATATGCCCTGTCTGTAAAAAACAGTGTGCTTCCCGCATCGGTCTATACAGTCATCAAAGAACCCACAAATCATAGAAGAAGGACAACGATGGACTACCCAGAGAGAGAGAGATTTATGAACTTGAAGCTTTTATTTTTTGATGAATATAAAATAATATAAATATAAAAATATCTTCAATTGTGTTTCGAAGATGAATGAAAGTTCTATTGGTTTGGAACGACAGAAAATGCCTGTCCAAAATGTCTTGGCGAGTATTCACGTGAACAGTCAGTTACTGTATGTTTTAAGTGAACGTAAACAGTTGAGAAAGAAAACGCATGTGTAACAGTATAATGGATCCGTGTGTCAGGTCTTAAAGTGACAGCAGCCTAATATACCTCCTGCCAAATTATGAGATATTAAATGAGATATTAAAAATATCTATATGGCAGTTTTTCCCCATGGTCTCGATGACAGAATTGTGGCCAGTAAAAATGCTGAGTGGCTAGTAACTAGGGCTGCAACAACTAATTGATAAAATCGATTATTATTATCAGATTCATTGTTTGTGGAATAACTTTGTTTAAAATAATGGATTCAAATACAGTTTCAATTAAAACATTTTTTTAAAATGTATAATCATTTAGATGTTTAATCTGATTGATTGAAAAAAATAATAATACACTGATTAATCAATTATCAAAATAATCGTTAGTTACAGCCCTACTAGTAGCCTAACTTTGGAAAACCACTAGCCACAGTGGCTGGTGAGCAAAAAAGTTAATAATTAAAGAATCTTTGGGTGAACTTAAGAATCATATTCTTTCACAAAGACTTGTTGACTTGTCAAAAAATGATGTTGTTCTTTAACCAATCTGTATTAAAAAGTGTCATTAGGTATGGTTTGTCCACCTGGTACGGAAATGTCAATGTAAAATCCAAAACAAAGTTGCAATGTATAGAACAAACTGCTATGAAACTGACAGGACAGAAAGCCTATCCCAGTATCCAGTCTCTTTTTGAACAATGTACACTGAATGAGGCTCACAATTCTGGGTCTGGGTCTGAAATTCACATTCCTGGGTCTGTATATCACATAATTGGGGTCGCTTCAACCCGCGGACTTGGCAACACAGTGCAGTTGAGTTCTGTTGACATTTGACAACTAACGTTATGCATTGCTCTGATTGGTTGTAGGTCTATCTAATTGAGGTCTTTCCTGGTTCGGTTGAAACACGCCCCATAATCACAGCCCAACGGAGCAGTATCTGACGCAAATTCTGACTAGAATTGAGTATGACGACGTCAGGCTAATTCGGTCTAATTATTATTGAGGTTCAGGGTTAGCTCAATGTCTATGGTGGTTATGGCCCTGGGGAGAATATAAAGAATTCCTTGCTGCAAACTAAACAGGTTCAAGAACTCATTTGTGCCAGTATCTATGAGACTGTTGAATCTGGATCAGTGATGCCTTTTTTGCTTTTAATGATACCTGTGATGGTGTGTATGGATGTGTAAACTTATTGTGTGTATGGTACTTTGTAATACTTTTAGGTATTTAGGAATATCAGGTGATGTTGGAATGTTGCTTTTCTTTGAGTCCACTCCAAATTTCCCTATCAGGGACAATAAAGTATATTTCATTTAATTTCATATGGGGGACTGTTTGCATACTGTTTCATGAATACTGCATATTTAGACATTAAAGTCATTTGACAGAGAAATTTCTGTATACTACATAGTGGAGAAGAACATGCATTTGGATGGAGAGCTAGTGGTTAGTGCACATGCTCTGACACGTTTAGCCGTGGAAATCATATGGGTGATATGAATTTGAATCCAGCTCATTTCCTGTACTCTTTCCACTGTACCATTAAAGGGATAATTCACCCAAAAATGAAAATTCTGTCATAAATTACTCACTCTTAAGTTGTTCCAAGCCTGTATACATTTCTTTCTACCCAAAAGAAGATATTTTGAAGCATTTTGGAAACGAAACAGTATTTTTTTCCACACTATGGAAGTCAGTGGGGCACATCAACTGTTTGGTACCCATATTCTTAAAGGCGCAATAGGTGACGCTCTACTGAAACATTTTTGTTGTGCTGGTTGAAAGTCTCATATCGTGATAGCAATCACTATGTTAAGTGGTCTAAATGTATTTTTATAAATATATATATCTTCAGTGGAAGGCATAGGAACATAACATATTTGTTCAATCATTGCAGTCAGTCCGAAATTAAATGATACCATGTGTTCCCTGTCAGTCAACATGTGTTTGCATACCACTGTGCAGCCTGTTCACGCAGACCACATACTGGATGTCATCAGTGTGTTTCAAGTAAGTTGTGCAGACAGAGTGAGAATGGCAGACTAACAGCAACAACCTAACGTTCCTTCTGAACCGACTACAAGGTGTAAGCATCTACATTTCAGGTTTGACAGTACAGTTCTATGTGCCGCTGACTTTGCCCTATGCAGATAATTCAGTAAGATTTGACCGTGTTGCCGCTATATCCTGAAATCGCGTATGAATAAAGCTGAAATACAGGGCTTTCTTTCCTTCATGTCAACAGGTCAGCTTCTCAACTGGAGTAATTTCACAATCACATACTTATGTATGCAAGCAAGCACTTCTGCTTCTCCCCTCACTTTCACCGGTGAATGACACGTGACGTAATCCAATAACGTTGTCTCTGGTCGTCTTGCTTCTGGTCTGTGCGCGTTCATGTGTTTTGGAGGAGGCCTGGCTTTGGACAGCGATTTGCAGGAAGGGTGGGATTGTATGCTTTCAATGCTAGCAGGCTAAAATGAGCATTTCCCTGATCACCTATTGCACCTTTAAAAATATTTTCCCTTTTGGGTGAACTATCCCTTTGATAAAATGAAATTAAATAAAATAAAATGGATGAGCACACAACAGCAGAATTATTCAGAATAACTTTACACTAGAATGATCAGAACACAACATCACACTGTAGTGTGGTACCTGCAGGGCTAAAAGCCTCTGAAACACATCCGCCCTCATGCTCACTTCCACATCAAAATTGGACAGGCATTTATCAGCCTCGGTGCTCGCCAATCTGACCTCTCTACATGGAGAGACATACTGGGGGAAGTCCAACATATGACGTGAAGCTGAAACAGAGTACGGAAAAGTGAATATGACAGCACAAAGACACAGATGAAAAAACTTCTTTTCTTTTTCATTTTTTTTTTTTTTTACAATTCGCCACTCACCGGCATAATCTGCTTTTGTATCTGCAATGACTTGCAGAGTATTCTCAAAGCACACCTTCCCAATGTCCACGGACCCCACTGAGTCATAGGCTTGCTTTATCCGCTGGATCAGTCTCTGTGTCCGATGTCGGATCTCTTCTGGGGTCAGATCCCATCGCAGGTTGTTGTTCTTGTCAGCTGTGTTGGAGCAGCTGTGGGCGGATATGACTGATCCATTTTGAAGTGTCATCTTGAGCTTTGAGCTGGACATAATGACATTATATTAAAGAAAAAGCCAGTATCAATACTTTCCAGTGACCACTGTGCAAATATAAGCCTGCATGGGCACTTGTATGCAGCTTCTTGTAACTTTAGAAAAAGAAAAGCTACACATTACTGTACATAATACAGATAGAAGAGAAACTGTGTATTGCGTAGGGTCGCATGCTGTGAATGTTTCTCGCACTAACGATGGACACTTTCACATGTCTGTCAAAACACGGTATGCGAACATGATCTGCTTGTGATACACTTATACTACTTCACTTATGCCAGTTGCATTGCCTAGTTCTGAGAGAAGCCAATAAGATAACCTGACTAAAACCAGATATCCTCAAATACGAAAGTCCGAGCATTTATAGCTTGTCTATTTGAGCGTAGTCACATTCAAGCATTCGGTTAGTAGTAGTAGTGGCGATGTCAAACAACATAAACAGCATAACCTGTGTTAAATAACAGAATTTACATTACCTTCTTAGCGCTCGGGCCACGGAAATGCCGAGGATAAACATGGCATGCCTATAATTTCATACATGCACCGTGCAAAAATAACATGCAACTCCTACCGTCACACTCGACTGTCACAAACCAATACTAGTAGTACTACTACTAAGATGAAGGTTTGGCTTTTGAATATTAATTACGTAAACCGACGTTCGCCCCGCAGGTCATTCTGATTGGTTACAAGGTAGACGTTGGGAGCTAGTCAGCTGGCGAATTATGAATGAGGCGAAAGATTGGCTTATGAATAATAAACAGGTAACAGTGACATAGCATATGTACGTACATGAACAACAACTCTGACGTGTTCCTTTTATTAAACGTCCAATTAAATTTGATTTAATTAAAACATGTTAACAGTGTTAACAGCAATTTTTCTACGTGGTTGATTTTTTTTTTTTTTGAATCCCTGTATCCAAAATTGACAGCGTTGGGTAAATTAATCTAAAAAAGTAGGCTAATTACCGTCAACATTGTAATTAGATTACTCTCTCTAAAAAGTAGCCTATTGCATTACTTATTATTACTAATTACGTTCTAAATCCCATATTAACCTCAAGCAGTTGAACAATACAAGGATAGACATGATAGACAACTGCACTTTTAATTCTTTCAAATAAATAAAACAATATAATATACATTTGCATAAATTATTCTTGAACTGACCAAAGTATTTAAAGGGAGGTTACATTAAAAACAACATTAGACATTACATTTTGATGTTACATCCACTATTATGTTATATAGAATTGTTGTATAGTCTAGACAGGTATGTAATGAAATAAAATGCAAAAGTAACTGCAATTAAATTACAGAAAAAATAAGAATAATCCCTTACTTTACTTTTTCAAGGGAAAAGTAATTAAATTACAGTAATTAATTACTTAGTAATGCATTATATCAACACTGCAAATAGAAATAGACTATGAATAGAAATGAATAATAACCATTAAAATACACATGACAAAATAAATAGACAAAATGTGTAAATATTAAAAGTTCATATAGCCTATAATATTTAAATGTAATATTAAGAGTTAATCATTCAAATTGAGTCCTCTGATGTGTGATATGTCAATTACCCAGCCAGCAATGACACGTGGGGCACAGATGGGTTAACTACGGGTTCCATGGGTACTGTGTGGGCATGGGCTTTGGCTGGGTGAAATCAGCGGGTCCCATGTAGGTTTTGTAGTACGAGTCCCACATAGGAAGCCCATATGAGCTGATTACATGGGCCCCATAAGGGACAGGCATGGGCCAAGTGGGCATGGGTTTGATCTGGGAACACATATATGGGTCTTGCATGGCATATTTATGGGCCAAGTGGACATGGGTTTGAACTGGGAATGCACATATGGGTCCTGCATAGAATTTTTATGGGCCGAATGGGCATGGCTTTGATCTGGAAACACATATATGGGTCCTGCATGGCATATTTATTGGCCAAGTGGCCATGGGTTTGGGTGATTGGTTCAGGTCCAGCAATATTATGTAATGCTCATCTACAAACAAGCATCAAAAATAAGATAAAATAAAATAAAATAAGCTTAACTTAGTTTTCATCCAAGGCTGTGGCTGGAAGTAGTTCTTGTGTTTCTCTTTCCTTCAGTGATTATGCTTGTTAACAGCAGGTGTTCTTCACTAATACAAAATCATTATTCAATCCCTTAATTATCTCATTACCTCCAACACTGATTACGTGTTACATTAAACAGCCTGTAGTGTGCACACTAAGCAGTGTTCATTTCATCTGGGCAAATCCATGTGGGGCCTACATGGAAACTGGGTGCAAAACTGGCTGGGTCCCAGTTAGATAGCCCAGGTCAAACCCATTTGGGCCCCACATGGCTCTGCTGGCTGGGTATACACACAGAGAGAGACAGATAGACACACAAACACACACACACACACACACACACACACACACACACACACACACACACACACACACACACACACACACACACACACACACACACACACACACACACACACACACACACACACACACACACACACACACACACACACACAGATATTCACACTCACACAGACAGAGAGAGACACACACAGAGAGAGAAACACACACACACACACACACACACACAAACACAGAGACAAACACACACAGACAGTGAAACACACACACACAAACAGAGAAACACAGAGACAAACACACACACACACACAAACACACACAGACAGTGAAACACACACACACGCACACACAGAGAGAGACACACACACACACACAGAGAGAGAGAGAGAGAGAGAGAGAGAGAGAGAGAGAGAGAGAGAGAGAGACAGAGACAGAGAGACAAACACACATAGAGAGAGACAAACACACAGAGACACACAGACAGAGACACACATTGACACGCACACACTTGAAAAGTCTATGGTTTGTCCCCATGTAGACAGCTGTATTTCTGTATTAAATAAGAAAAGTATAAAAAACATCTCTTATTCTGAAAAAGTAATCTGTAGAATTTAATGTTAAGCGTTACCTTGTAAGATAAGAAAAAATTGTAAATTGGTCAAGATAAATGAATGTCTTCTGAAAATATGTGTACAGAGTTCTAAAGATCTGTTATATGTATCCTCCACCTCTGATGTTTTTTTTTTTAAGTAACTGTATTTAAAAAGGTAGAATAAAAAATATATATAATTAGTAAGGACAGCTAAATTAACTCCTTTAGCGTAGTAGGATTAATAAATTCTCCATTGTAGTCCATCAGCAGTGCCATTTCCGGCGAGACGGCGCATGCGCTGTGCTGCGCATCATCACTCTCACGCGAGTGTTCATGACGCTGTGGCTGAAACGAGCGCTGCGGGCACTTTCTCCAGGTAAGTGGGCGGGGGCGCGCACAGCATCCACAAGACTATAATGTTATTGATATTGTGCGCTGATGTGAGATGCAGGGCTCTAGAATAGTATCATAGACTTACGTTCACAAAGGTTTCTCTTTCTGTCCGTTAAACTGCGAATGTCTTCAGCCATTGCACAACCTCCTGCAATCTCATCTAAACCAGTGTAAACATAGACCATCTGTGATGCACAGACTACTGCTCATCTACCGAACAATAGGTTTATTATTAAGTATACATCAGATTAAATGATATTTCATGTTGTAGGATGAATTATGATTCCTTTGTCAGTATTACATTATAACTGCATCATGTGTTTTGGCTTTTGTTATCCAGGGACATGTATAACAGACTGTGTATTACAGTTGCATGAAACTATTCTATGTAACTTACTCTACAATATAGGACCAGAACAGTTTCATATGTCAGACTACAACCATATAGCTTTGATGAGCAGAAGGTGATGAAATAATTCATAGAAGAATGTTATGTAATTAACCCCTGCAACAACATGCAGCATTAGGCTATGTGTAGGGTTGGGTATCGTTATTCCGATTCTGCATATCGATTCCCAGTTTTGATTCCAGTAAGGTAAAAACAACTAATATTACTAAAGCCAAGAAAACAGTAATAAAATAAGCACAAATAAACAAATCAGCAATAGTACAAATAAATACAACTGAACAATTTCAGGTACAGCAATTGTTATCAAATGTAAAATAGCTCTGCATAGATGAATCCTTATTAAAGTTACAAAAGCTATTCAGTTAAGATCAGTGTGTGATTTTCTTTTGTTGTTTGATTAACGTTAGTGACAGACAGCAGCAGGTTTATTAGGCTGCTGTCACTTTAAGACCTCATGCAGGATACACCAGAGGTGGACAAAGTACACAACTCGATTACTCGAGTGAAAGTAAAAGTACTACTGGTCAAATATTACTCCGTTACAAGTGAAAGTTGTAAAAAACTATTTTTACTTAAGTAAAAGTACAGAAGTACTTGTTTATAAAAAGTACTTAAGTATCAAAAGTAAATTTCCTTTATGTCAATGCATTATTTTATTATTGTTGCATTGTTGTATGAATGCACGCTATAGCCATCATGGTGGTTTAAGGCAGTCAGTGATGCTCCATCCGACATGCTAGCATACGACCACCTTGAACTCATTTAAATACTTGTATAAAAGTTACAAAGCTTTTTACAAAGTTGCTGTCACTTTAAGGCAGAATGCACAAATCCTATACACTGATACACATCCGATATTCCCCAATTGTTTACGTTCACTTAAGACATAATCAACTTTGTTTACGTGAATACTTTCCAAAATGAAAATTGACATTTTGTGTGTATTTTCCTTTTTAGTGCGAAAAAACCCCGCAAAACAAAGCTCTATTCAGTACTCCTGCTCTGGCATCTGAGAGGCACAAAAACCAGACTGAACTGAGCTCTTTCATCATGCTTTTTCAGATTCATCCATATGTCTATGCTTCTCTTTTCATTTTATGAGACATTCATCAAGTGTATGCCAACGAAACTAATCTTTAATCTTTTCAGAAAACTGAAACTTACTTTCTAATATGGCCATGGGTGCGCACACTGTGCCGAGGAACCGTCTTCTTCCATTTATCTATAAACTGATCAGTGTTCAAAAAATGTTGGGAAATTATGACCCTAAAAAAGTGATTACTTATTGGCTGTCCGCAAAAAAACAAAAAAACTTTTATAGAAGAAAAAAAAATCATCCACTGACTTGCAAAGCTGCTACACAACGAGGACCTTGATAGAAATGTAGTGGAGTAAAAATTACGATATTTGTCTTTCAAATGTAGTGAAGGTAAAGTAAAAGTTTCCCTAAAAAATAATACTTCAGTAAAGTACAGATACTCAAAAAGTGTACTTAAGTACAGTACTCAAGTAAATGTACTTAGTTACTGTCCACCTCTGGATACACAAACTGTTTACGGTTGAGAACAATGACAATGACAAAACTTGTATTTAGAAGACATAAGCATTAAAAACGTGCAGTCGCTCACTTCCGCCAATTTGGATCAATGATTTTGATAACATCACTCTGCACTTCTCATCAGATTTCCTGTCCAATCAAGAATCTGAAGCTGCGGCTGAAATCGGTCACTGGTTCACACATTTACTATTTTCTACATGGTTAATGGTACGTAGTGCACTATATAGGGGATAGGTAAATATTCAGACAGTGTGCAGCGCACACACAGTCTGCTCCAGTCCAGAGACACGATAGCACAGAGCGGATCATATGTGCGAGTCCATGAAATGTACTCAGTTGAATTCTGCACAGAATGCTGCTGTCCGTAACTTTTTTGTGTTCAAGATTTACAAAAATTGTACAACATGAATCCATTTTCCAAACCGTGTTTTTGTCTTACCCTGAATCATTATGGTACACTTATAATAAGTGTTTATATTGGGACTATTTCAAACTGGTCTGGTAGGAACCGCTGCGGAGGAGCACAGTCCCTGCGTGACTCGCCATAGACAGAAACAGAGAAGTAGCTCCGGCTGCAATGTTATTCAGCAAGATGCATGCAGTTCTGTTTATTAACCGCTAGAGCACAAAAAGTCACGGACTGCCGCTTTAAAGCGATATGAAGGAGATTAGGAGGAGAAACGGTTAGAGATTAGGAGGAAACTGCGGCTTTATCGAGCTCAAAGGCTCTGGCCGAGCTGTGATATAAGCTAAACGCTATTGGCTATTTTAAAAAAAAGGGGAAGAGTTGTTTGATATGTCCCGTCCTGACTTCCTGTTAAAGTGGAAATTACATCAACACTTTGAATAATGCTGTCCGTTTCAAGGCACTTCAGTGGGCCTTTAAGTATCCAATTCCAGAATTGGAATCGGTTTTCGAGTCCCACCCCTAATTATGTGTCTAAATATGTTTAGAATAATCAGCTGATAAATGTACACATTTTCTGTTTTATTGAATATTTTGAAAGTGGAAAATGTTGTACAGTCTCTTGTTATATCATTATTCCTCTTTCAACTGACTCATGATCCATGCCATGCTTTTCTCTAATGTCTGATTCTATTGAAAATAACATTTTCTAATATCTTTCCTCAGGTTTCTCCCAGACAAAATGGCAGTGGAAAAGCGCTTGGCATATTCTATCGTGCAGTTCCTCAGAGATCAGACACACTGTGGCTCGCTGAATTCAGATGAACAGGAAAGCCTGGAAGGTAGGTCACCCTCATGTTTAAAACATTTAAAATCACTGGCTTTTTTACTCTTGGACTGGCTGTTCAGATTCTGGACACTTTCAGATCAAAAGGACTTTCTGAAAGTCACCACAGCAAACTAGCTTACTGTCTGTTTTATGACATTATTATTAGTGAAATATCAGCCTGATATATCAGATAGACTGATTAACTGGATTTTTTTTGTGCCATTTTGTGATTTGTAAAAAAAGAAGTGAACCGTCTTTCTATATCTATAGTCTTTGGTTGTACCCAAAGTTAAACATTCTTCAACTCTCCAGGGTGACCAGTAAAAAAAAATGCTGAACTCTCAGCGCTTGAGCGTGAAATAGACTAATAGCTCCATTGAAAACAATTGGAAAAATACGCCAACAAAACTGTCCTGCAGGTCCTGCAAGTATTTGGAAATTTAAGCAATTCTTGCCAATTGCCATTCTCAAGTGAAGGATTTGGACGTTGACTGGTGCTCTTTTATATTTTAATGACATTAATTAGGCTGCATTTAAAAGGTGGAGATCTTAAACCATTCAGCTGCACACAATTTCAAGATCATTTATTTAGTTTACGGGGCAGTCGTGGCCTAATGGTTAGAGAGTCGGACTTGTAACCCGAAGGTGGTTCGAGGTCCGGCAGGAATTGTCGGTGGGGGGAGTGAATAACCAGCGCTCTCCTCCACCCTCAATACCACAACTGAGGTGAGACCCTTGAGCAAGGCACCGAACCCACAACTGCTGCCATAGCAACATGGCTGCCCACTGCTCTGGGTGTGTGTTCACGGTGTGTGTGTGTTCTAGTGGTGGGCCGTTATCGGCGTTAACGTGCTGCGTTAACGTGAGACTCTTATCGGGCGATTAAAAAAATATCGCCGTTAATCTATTCTCAAAGTTGGGTTTGGAGCTGGGTCTGTACTACGCAAGCTATGATGACTTTCACCTTGATATTTTAGCGTGGATTTACACCTAGCCGAATTGCACTGTAGGGGCGAGAGAACGAGTCTTCGAACCTGTGTGTATGCTTACTAGTGCTGTCAAAAATATCCATATTTCTCTATGTATCAATACTGAAATATCTGAAACGGTACGATACTCATTTTCTACAGTATCGATATCAGCTGCGCTCTCCTCTCCGACCGACAGCGAGTTGACACGCACCCGCCTCCTCTCATACAGTCCGGTAAATGCGTGTTAGTATTGGTGTGACTGGTCTGAATTTCGCGCGGGTTGCACATAACGTTAATTCTACTAATTCCCGCAGATTTCGTGCTCGCATCTGAAGCGCACACACACATAACGTAATAAAGCCGCCTCTGACATACAAGTGCAAAAATTAGCTCCTTTTTCCAGCTTCTTAATGGTCAAATGCACTCAAAAATGTCTCAATGCCCATCTTGGTGAGTATTAACGTAAACACAGTCATAACCAGCTCACAGGAACAGTGTTTGGGATCCATGCGTGCGTCAGGTCTTAAAGGGACAGAAGTTATTTATTATTCAAACTACAAAAAGACAAACGATCACTTACGAGCACACATATTCTGAATGCCTTTGGCAGAATTCAAATGAGCCATTTTAATCTAGATGAATCTAGATTAATTCCAAGATTACAGTGAGATTAATCTAGGTTAAAATGTTTTATCTATGCCCACCAGTAGTGTGTTCACTACTATGTGTGTGCACTTGGATGGGTTAAATGCAGAGCACAAATTCCAAGTATGGCTCACCATACGTGGCCACACTTCACTTCGAATAAATGAATACATTTTACATCTGGAAGAAAGACGTATGCAGGTTTTTTGTGAGTACGTTCGTTCTCTGAATCACACGTACGCACATTTGAGAAATGACCGTAAAATCAAATGTAGGGCGGTTTTAGGATGGGTCATTTTATAAATAAGACCCCAAATCTTCAATTCAATTTAAAAAATCTGTACTTGCTGATAATATAATAACAATGAAATAAAAGACAACTTAAGTGTACTTGAAGAGAGTACACTTTCATGACTGTCTTAACACACTTAAGTACACTTTTAAAAAGTGCACTTTGTAATAATCATGTCAAATCAAATGTTTTAATGTTAAATGTAGTAAAAAAAACATTAAATGTAGTTTTAATCTTCTGTCATGTTTTAGAAAATGCAAAAGAAATGCACTTGTACTTGTAAATATAATATCCATCACATTTCAAATGATTTGTTTTGCTCTATTTAAATGACATTTTAAACATATTTTATAATAAAATGGCCAACTATTTTGTCTTACTAAATTGGATTTCATAGCTAGCATTTTATGTATTCTAAATAAACATAAATAAATAATATTTCAATACTTTTTGCATAATTTAACAAAAGTACAGTTCATTAGAAATTCATAAGTAATATTTAAAGTAATATGTTCAATTCATAATAATATTTATTGTGACTTTTCTTTGTTTTCTCCACACATCACAGGTCTTATATTTCATCTCAAGCGTGCTCTTCACTGACAATGTAGCAAGTACACTAAAGCCCAAAGTACACTCACCTAAAGGATTATTAGGAACACCTGTTCAATTTCTCATTAATGCAATTATCAAATCAACCAATCACATGGCAGTTGCTTCAATGCATTTAGGTCCTGGTTAAGACAATCCCCTGAACTCCAAACTGAATGTCAGAATGGGAAAGAAAGGTGATTTAAGCAATTTTGAGTGTGGCATGGTTGTTGGTGCCAGATGGGCCGGTCTGAGTATTTCACAATCTGCTCAGTTACTGGGATTTTCACGCACAACCATTTCTAGGGTTTAAAAAGAATGGTGTGAAAAGGGAAAAACATCCAGTATGCGGCAGTCCTGTGGGCGAAAATGCCTTGTTGATGCTAGAGGTCAGAGGAGAATGGGCCGACTGATTCAAGCTGATAGAAGAGCAACTTTGACTGAAATAACCACTCGTTACAACCGAGGTATGCAGCAAAGCATTTGTGAAGCCACAACACGCACAACCTTGAGGCGGATTAGATACAACAGCAGAAGACCCCACCAGGTACCACTCATCTCCACTACAAATAGGAAAAATAGGCTACAATTTGCACAAGCTCACCAAAATTGGACAGTTGAAGACTGGAAAAATGTTGCCTGGTCTGATGAGTCTCGATTTCTGTTGAGACATTTAGATGGTAGAGTCAGAATTTGGCGTAGACAGAATGAGAACATGGATCCATCATGCCTTGTTACCACTGTGCAGGCTGGGGGTGGTGGTGTAATGGTGTGGGGATGTTTTCTTGGCACACTTTAGGCCCCTTAGTGCCAATTGGGCATCGTTTAAATGCCACGGCCTACCTGAACATTGTTTCTGACCATGTCCATCCCTTTATGACCACCATGTACCCATCCTCTGATGGCTACTTCCAGCAGGATAATGCACCATGTCACAAAGCTCAAATCATTTCAAATTGGTTTCTTGAACATGACAATGAGTTCACTGTACTAAAATGGCCCCCACAGTCACCAGATCTCAACCCAATAGAGCATCTTTGGGATGTGGTGGAACGGGAGCTTCGTGCCCTGGATGTGCATCCCACAAATCTCCATCAACTGCAAGATGCTATCCTATCAATATGGGCCAACATTTCTAAAGAATGCTTTCAGCACCTTGTTGAATCAATGCCACGTAGAATTAAGGCAGTTCTGAAGGCGAAAGGGGGTCAAACACAGTATTAGTATGGTGTTCCTATTAATCCTTTAGGTGAGTGTATACTTTAGTCGCCCACGTTCCACGCACTGTCCACCACGTGACGTAATTTTCATCATCAGGATGACAATTTTAATGTCTGCGCAGACAGTGCGTGTACAACAGAGCATGTGCGAGTAATTTGATCGCTTTAAAAGGAAGTCCAGTAGAATGCTCATGGCCAAAGAAGGAGTATACTTTGAAAGACCGGAACGAGGAAAATGAAGTATACCCTGGGCTTAAATTTGTCACTATTAGTGACAAAACATTTGGTTGTGGGAAATGACATCACGACTGTGGAACAGTCATTGTAAATATAAACAAATTTTGATTGATGCAACACACTCCAAAAAAAAAGTTGGGACAGAGGCAAAATAAAAGTGAAAAGATGATAGAATATCCAAGTTAAACTGTTTTCAAACAGTCCACAATAAGTAGGTGAATTGGTAATAGGTGAGGGTATTGAGATGGGTCATGGCTCATTACTTTGTGCCAAATATCATGGGAGAATTGTCAAACAATTAAAAAATCACATTTCTCAATGCAAGATTGCATAGAATTTATGTCTTTCACCATCTACCCAGGGAATCCAGAGAAATCTCAGTCAGTGTAGGGCAAGGCAGGAAACCACTCTGTTGAATGCGCTTGACCTTTGAGCCCTCAGATGGCATTGCATGAGAAACCATCATGCTACTGTGTTGGAAAACCGTTGTCCCTTTACACAATCTGCTGCTGCATCATGAAACACAACTTGAATCTCTGTTACGCAAGGAGAAAGCTTTACATCTGTTCAATGCAGAGATGCTGCCGAGTTCTCTGGGCCCAAGCTCATCTCAGAAGATACAAAACAGTGGAATGTGTGCTTTGGTCAGATGAGTCCACTTTTCAGCTTTTTAGGGAAAAACAGACATTGAGTTCTCAGTTCCAAAGATGAAAGGGACCATCCAGACTTTATTTAGCGTCAGGTACAAAAGCAAACATCTGTCATGGTATGGGGGTGCATCAGTCCAACGGCATAGAGACAGAGCGACATGCGGCATAATCTGAAAACCACGCCCACCCACCTCGTAATCAATCAAACCATCTCCATTGACTTTGTATTGCGTGAAGCGGCCTCCTTGTCATTTCTGAATTATAACAAAAAGCAGAACAACGTCTAAAAGCTGATATGTGACAAGGTGTACAGCAAACAAGCTAAAAAACCCAGAACCAAAAACCCAGAAGTTTTTATAAGCTGTTGACCCAAAAAACAAGCATTTAAGGACACAAAAGTGGATACAGGCAATTGAGACAGAGCGTGACATGTTATATTACACTGAGAACTACACCCACTAGAGGGGAACGTAATCAGTGACAGGAAATATAATATATAAAACTGACATTCGGATATTTGACTTAACAGTGACAACATGTTTACTGCACACGAAGGCATACTGAGTGTCAGGATCCCAAAATGTACCCATTCTTTCTTCTGATGCTTCACGTCTTATTGCCTGTATTCACTCTTGTCTCCTTAAATGCAATTTTTTTTGTGTCGACAGCTCATAAAAACTTAGTTCTGTGTTTTTTAGCTTGTTTGCTGTACACTTTGTCACATAGCAGCTTTTAGACATTGTTCTGTTTTTTGTTATAAGTCAGAAATGACAAGGAGGCCGCTTCATGCAATACAAAGTCAATGGAGAGCGTTGGATTGTTTTCCCCCCTGGTGTGGGCGTGGCCTAAATGCACTGTTTCTATGGGTAACTTGCGTGTGTGTTAAGGTACCATTGATGTGGAGAGGTCTGGTCCCACAAGTCCCACAATTGGGACTTTATATAAGTCAGAATTGCGTGATGTAAACAAAAATCCAGCTGTGGCAAGCAGGGCAAGGCCAAGAGCAGTGGAAACTGAGCGGGCTGGTGACGCAATTACTAATGAGCGATTGCTCCTCGAGTCTCATGGAGGAGGTCCGAAAGGATAAAAGGAGTGATGACAGTGAAGGACGAGAGAGGATCAGGCCTGTACTATTTATGTTGTGTTTTATGTTTTATTACGTTTATATGCGGCATTCGTCTGTGAGGGGATGTCGCTTTACTTTCGTTTTGTTGTTTGTGTATTTTTATATTAAAGTTACTTTGAACGCTCGCCGATTCCCACCTCCTTCTTCCCTGAACTATTAACATCGTTACAGCAAAAATGTACACCTCAATTCCCAAACTATTAAAAAGTGTAATTAAAAATAAAGGTGATGCGATACAGTTGGAAACATGCCTCTGTCCCAACTTTTTTGGAGTGTGTTGCAGCCATCAAAATTGAAATTTGATAACATTTACAAAATACACTTAAATTGGTCAGTGAAAACATTGGAAATCTTGTATTTTTGTCAGTTAAACAAATGTTAAAGAGAATTAACAAACCACAGATTCTTGATTTTATTGCATTTAACAAAATGTCCCAAATGTACATAATAGTACATATACTGTTTGCATATTTCAATTTTATTTCAATAAATGATGCTGGTGGGACATAATGGTGGCTATTGTTGAAGAAACACCACCATATCAGCATTGTAATATGTAATTATATAGCATGAATGTTTTTTTTCAACATACACAATTGTACAAAATTGAAAATATGAATGCATTATTCTCTATTTACAGTTGCCATACAGTGTCTGGAGACCACGTTCAAGATCAGCTCCAGCGATTGCCATCTTGCCGCCCCTCAGCCACTGAGAGAGATATTCCTCAACTCTGTCCTCAAAGTAACTATATTTTATACTTATAAATCTGTTTTTCTGTCATTATTTTGATTACTGTTGTTCTTATTCAGTATATTATTAAGCAAGCAAGATTTTAGACACACGTTTTCCCAAAGTTTCTTGTCTAATTGTTATTTACAGAATGATATTGTTGCGTTACCTGAGACGTCTCCATCTCCAGAGGACATTGAGAGAGCCGAGCAGCTTAAAAATGAGGGCATGTCAACCTTTCCTACTGTATTTAGAATCAGAATCATGTCAGAATCATACTACAGGATGCATTATGTATAACTAAATAGCATCGTTCTGTCATCACATTTTTTCCATTGTGATGATGCAAATAAAAACATGATCAATAATGAATGCATAATTTATTCCCAATGTTCAAATGCTTTTGTGTTTCTTTATTAGGGAATAACCACATGAAAGAGGAGAATTATAGCAGTGCTGTGGAGTGTTATACAAAAGCCATTGACTTGGACCAAAGAAATGCAGTTTATTACTGTAACAGGTGAACGCTTTGATTTCACACTGTGAGAATGTGTCGCTCATAAAGACGGATGTGTTGAGGTTTGGTGTTGACTGCTGGGATTGTTCTATTTCAGGGCTGCGGCACATAGTAAACTTGGAAACTACACAGAGGCTACGGGAGACTGTGAACGAGCGATTGCGATCGACCCTTCGTACAGTAAAGCTTATGGCAGAATGGGGTGAGATGATTTAATTATTGTGGTATAACCAATCAGTTATTGTAACTGAAACTAAAATTAAACTATTACATTTTCTTTCTCTCGTTAATTTAATATCTCTCGGCTGGAATAAAATAAAACAAATATTATATAATTATTATTTATAATAGAATATAACTTTATAATATTATAAATATTATAAAACAGTAAACTTCAAAAACTTTGAAGTATTATTCAAATAATAAAAAAACTGATAAAAATGACAAAAGAACATAAAAATTACTAAAACTTAAAGTACAATAATTACTGATTTTATCAAAATAAAATAATTTATTTATTTAAAATATTAGTAAATACTATAATAGTATATACATAATACTAAAATAACCCTTATAAATGTCCTTTCATTACTTTGTTTTAATTCATGATTTAATACTGCCAAGTTCTGTTTTAGCATTAATGGGTAACAATTTATAATAAGGTTTAATTTGTTAACATTACTTAACTACATTAGTTAACATGAACTAATGATGGAAAATATTTCTAAAGCATTTATTTATTAAATATTAAAATTAAACGTTGTATCTGTTCATATAATTTAATGGACCTGAGCTGACATTAACTAACAATGAGCATGAGTATTATAAATTAATTAGTATCATGAGCATTAAATGTATCAGTGTCAAGAATATTAAATGAATCAGTGTCATGAGCATTAAATGAATCAGTGTCATGAGTATTAAATGAATCAGTCTCATGAGTATTAAATGAATCAGTGTCATGAGCATTAAATTAATCAGTGTCATAGGTATTAAATTAACCAGTCTCATGAGTATTAAATTAATTAGTCTCATGAGCATTGATTGAATCAGTGTCATGAGTATTAAATTAATCAGTGTCATGAGCATTGATTGAATCAGTGTCATGAGCATTAAATGAATCAGTCATGAGTATTAAATTAATCAGTTTTATGAGCATTAAATTAATCAGTGTCATGAGTATTAAACTAATTAGTCTCATGAGTATTAAATTAATCAGTTTCATGAGTATTAAATGAATCAGTCTCATAAGTATTAAATGAATCAGTCTCATGAGCATTAAATTAATTAGTTTCATGAGTATTAAATGAATCAGTCTCATGAGTATTAAATTAATTAGTCTCATGAGCATTGATTGAATCAGTGTCATGAGTATTTAATGAATCAGTGTCATGAGCATTAAAATAAATTAATCTCATGAGCATTAAATTAATCAGTGTCATGGGCATTAAATGAATCAATGTCATGAGCATTAAATGAATCAGTCTCATGAGTATTAAATGAATCAGTGTCATGAGTATTAAATTAATCAGTTTTATGAGCATTACATGAATCAGTCTCATGAGTATTAAATTAATTAGTCTCATGAGCATTGATTTAATCTGTCATGAGTATTTAATGAATCAGTGTCATGGGCATTAAATGAATCAGTCTCATGAGTATTAAATGAATCAGTGTCATGAGCATTAAATGAATCATTCTCATGAGTATTAAATTAATCAGTTTTATGAGCATTAAATGAATCAGTCTCATGAGCATTAAATGAATCATTCTCATGAGTATTAAATGAATCAGTTTTATGAGCATTAAATGAATCAGTCTCATGAGTATTAAATGAATCATTCTATGAGTATTAAATGAATCAGTGTCATGAGCATTAAAATAAATTAATCTCATGAGCATTAAATTAATCAGTGTCATGGGCATTAAATGAAACAATGTCATGAGCATTAAATGAATCAGTCTCATGAGTATTAAATGAATCAGTGTCATGAGCATTAAATGAATCATTCTCATGAGTATTAAATGAATCAGTGTCATGAGCATTAAATTAATCAGTGTCATGGGTATTAATTAATCAATCAGTCTCATGAGTATTAAATTAATCAGTCTCATGAGTATTAAATTAATTAGTCTCACGAGCATTAAATGAATAATTCTCATGAGTATTAAATTAATTAGTCTCATGAGCATTAAATGAATCAGTCTCATGAGTATTAAATTAATCAGTCTCATGAGTATTAAATTAATCAGTGTCATGAGCATTAAAATAAATTAATTTCATGAGCATTAAATGAATCAGTGTCATGAGCATTAAATGAATCAGTGTCATGAGCATTAAAATAAATTAATCTCATGAGCATTAAATTAATCAGTGTCATGGGCATTAAATGAATCAATGTCATGAGCATTAAATGAATCAGTCTCATGAGTATTAAATTAATCAGTGTCATGAGTATTAAATGAATCAGTCTCATGAGTATTAAATGAATCAGTGTCATGAGTATTAAATTAATCAGTTTTATGAGCATTACATGAATCAGTCTCATGAGTATTAAATTAATTAGTCTCATGAGCATTGATTGAATCAGTGTCATGAGTATTTAATGAATCAGTGTCATGAGCATTAAATTAATCAGTGTCATGAGTATTAATTAATCAATCAGTCTCATGAGTATTAAATTAATCAGTCTCACGAGTATTAAATTAATTAGTCTCATGAGCATTAAATGGATCATTCTCATGAGTATTAAATTAATCAGTGTCATGAGCATTCAATTAATCAGTGTAATGAGTATTAATTAATCAGTCTCATGAGTATTAAATGAATCAGTCTCATGAGCATTAAATTAATCAGTGTCATGAGTATTAATTAATCAATCAGTCTCATGAGTATTAAATGAATCAGTCTCATGAGTATTAAATTAATTAGTCTCATGAGCATTAAATTAATCAGTGTCATGAGTATTAAATTAATCAGTTTTATGAGCATTAAATTAATCAGTCTCATGAGTATTAAATTAATCAGTGTCATGAGTATTAAATTAATCAGTGTCATGAGCATTCAAATAAATTAATCTCATGAGCATTAAATTAATCAGTGTCATGAGCATTAAATGAATCAGTCTCATGAGTATTAAATGAATCAGTGTCATGAGCATTAAATGAATCAGTCTCATGAGTATTAAATGAATCAGTCTCATGAGTATTAAATGAATCAGTGTCATGAGCATTAAATGAATCAGTCTCATGAATATTAAATGAATCAGTGTCATGAGCATTAAATTAATCAGTCTCACGAGTATTAAATGAATCAGTGTCATGAGCATTAAATGAATCATTCTCATGAGTATTAAATGAATCAGTGTCATGAGCATTAAATTAATCAGTGTCATGGGTATTAATTAATCAATCAGTCTCATGAGTATTAAATTAATCAGTCAGTCTCATGAGTATTAAATTAATTAGTCTCACGAGCATTAAATTAATCATTCTCATGAGTATTAAATTAATTAGTCTCATGAGCATTAAATGAATCATTCTCATGAGTATTAAATTAATCAGTTTTATGAGCATTAAATGAATCAGTCTCATGAGTATTAAATTAATCAGAGTCATGAGTATTAAATTAATCAGTCTCATGAGTATTAAATGAATCAGTGTCATGAGCATTAAAATAAATTAATTTCATGAGCATTAAATTAATCAGTGTCATGAGCATTAAATGAATCAGCGTCATGAGCATTAAAATAAATTAATCTCATGAGCATTAAATTAATCAGTGTCATGGGCATTAAATGAATCAGTGTCATGAGCATTAAATGAATCAGTTTCATGAGCATTACATTAATCAGTTTAATGAGCATTAAATTAATCAGTCTCATGAGCATTAAATTGAATAAATGAGCATGACATTTCATGAGTTATTTCCAAAGTCTTGAATATTTGGTTAAAACTGTACTTTTTCGGTGTAATATATAGTTAAGAACAATTATTGAGGAGAGGGTGATTCCTCAAACGTACAAAACAAAAAATCATTAATGGAATAATTATGGAACTAGAATCATTAGATGAATCAGAATTAAATATTTTATCTATATAAAATATATAATATTTTAAAAGTAACCAGTATGTTACAGTTATTAATTACAAAATTACAGTACTTTTATCTTCTTTGATCTCTTTATAATTATAGATTGGCACTAACTTCCATGAGCAAGTATCCAGAAGCGATATCTTATTTTAATAAAGCTCTGGTGTTAGATCCTGAAAACGACACCTACAAATCCAACCTGAAGATTGCAGAGCAGAAACACAAAGAAGCGTCCAGTCCTGTGAGTAGAAGAAGCTGCTGTCATATGTAGATCGTTACATTGAAATTTGATCCACCTTAAAAAGAACTTCAGTCTATCTTGGTTTTTAATGAATATTCAGTATATTGAGCATCCCAGTTGAGTAATTAAATATGAGAACTAGCCAATAATAACTCCTAACATTAGCTTTTACATGTTGTGTTCTAACAGACGGCTACAGGACTGGGGTTTGACATGGCCAGCCTCATCAATAATCCTGCTTTCATTAGCATGGTATGTGCAAGTATGTGGTTTCGCATTTCTCTGTTAATAGTATTTATGAAAAGGGTCATAAATCGACCCACGACCCTGCAACCCCTTTCATCTGTCTGTAATGCAGTCCATGCCTTTCAAGGCAGTTAAAGGCTAGTCAGTGGAATCAGACTGAGGGCGAGTGTGTGGTTTCTAGCACACTGCAGCAGTCTAAAAATTGGGACACTTTCATAAAAAGAACTCCAACTTTTTAAGACCTAAATGTACAAAATTGAATGCAGGGTATGACTTCGTTGGTGTAGAGGAAGGAAGAACTCAAAGAAAGATACACTATATTAACAAAAGTATTGGGACAACCCTCCAAATCATTAAACTCACTTCCATGGCCACAGGTGTATAAAATCAAGCACCTAGGCATTCAGACTGCTTCATGTGCACTTTCGGTCTTGTGGACTTACAATGGCTGCTGCGTGCGCATGTCCGTTAAGTCAACGAGACCGCAGGGTGTTCCAGTTGTCATTTAAGGTCTCAGAAGGGTGCTCGCGAGCGCCCCCTTTGAGGTCGATATGCGCCCTCGATGCACACTTCTGCCGAGCCTGCACTGGTGCGAGCTACGCAGCGGACTTCTTCCCGGCAGTCAAAGCAGCATTACGTCGTGAAAGTGCGGACTCAGAGGAAGGCCGTGAGGGTTTAGGGGGCCATTTAGGGCAGGGCCAGACTAAAAGAAATCTCCCAATGTCACTGTCATGTGTTCTTTAAATTTGATGTTTGTATCGACTCAAACATTTTCTCTTTTGCACTATAGGCTGCCAGTGTGATGCAAAACCAGCAGGTACAACAACTGTAAGTTTAAATAAATGAACTCTGCACATTTGTGGTATACCTGCCAAATGAAACCTTTCAAATAATTTAAAGGGATAGTTCACAGAAAATCACCTGATGTCATTCCAAACTTGTATTACTTTTGTTCATCTTTGGAACCCCAAAAAATATAGGTTTTATATTCGGTCATAATTTTTGTCCATCCATTGAAAGTCTACACAATCAACATCTTCCAGCTTCAAAACGTACAAGACATTAGCTATGTTTCCTTTCCAAGTTGCGAATGTAATTTTTTCGCAAAAATGCAATATCGCATAAAACATTTGCGAATAAAGCACCGTTTCCATCCAGTGAGTTAAAGAGAACATAATCGTCACTTCTGGATAAACTACAGCTAAAAAATCCATATATAATCATTGTCGTATATAATAAATTATTTGCGTCTCAGAGAAACTCGTATGTCTCGTATGTCATGCTTTCAGAGGCAGATGCTGCTGTTTGGGAACACAGTCATGTAAGACAGGAGGGAAATATACAGAGCATCTTTGACAACAGACTTCTGAATGACCAAAACAGCACCTTAGAGTCATTAGGACCGAACTCCATACACGTCGGGCTCACTGAGAGCGCGTGTAGATCCCCCACGCGTTTCACTGAAGCCAGAGCTATCAGGAACGCGGTTTTTAGCGAAAGGAACCTTGGTTCCACAGTCTCGAGCGGTTCAAAGGGATGAGCCTTCATGGCCTCTAGGACCAAGGCCAGATCCCAAATAGGAACCGATGGGAGCCGCGGGGGATTCATCCGTCTAGCTCCTCTGAGGAAACGGATGATGAGCTCGTTCCTTCCTAGCGTGCTGCCTAGCGTCGTCTGGGCGAACGCTGCTATAGCCGCTACATACACTTTGAGCGTGGAAGGGGACCTGCCCAGTTCCAAGAGCTCCTGGAGGAAGGAGAGCACCCGCTGGACCCCACATTGCTGCGGTTCCAATCCCTTGGAAGCACACCACTCAGTGAACACCGACCACTTAGAACTATATAACCGCCTCGTCGAGGGGGCTCTAGAGTGTGAGATCGTGTTCATAACCCCTTCGGGCAGGTCAACGGGTATCCGTTGGTCACCCATACATGCAGAGACCATCGCTCTGGATGGGGATGCCAAACTGACCCTCCTGCTTGAGAGAGGAGGTCTGCTCTCAGCGGAACTGGCCAGGGGGGTGAGTGCGACAGCTTCACCAGCTCTGGGTACCAAATCTGGTTCTCCCAGCGCGGCGCTATAAGGAGCACCGGGCGGCGCGTTTCCCTGATTTTCGCTATAACCTGGGTCAATAGGGAAATCGGCGGGAAAGCATACAGCGGGAGGCTGGGCCAAAGTTGGGACAGCGCATCCTCGCTTTTGGACAAGAACGTCGAGCAGCGGGCGTTCTCTTTTGTTGCAAAGAGGTCGAGCTCCGCTCTGCCGAATAGGCGCCATACCAGCTGGACTGTCTGGGGGTGCAGGGACCATTCTCCTGGGAGAATGAGGCCCCTGGACAGCTTGTCCGGGCCCACGTTGAGGTGGCCCGGAACGTGCGCCGCTCTCAGCGAGCGCAGCGAGCTGTGTGCCCACACGAGCAGGCGTTCCGTCAGATTGCCCAGACACCTGGACCTGACACCGCCCTGCCGGTTCACGTAGGACACCACCGTGGTATTGTCCGACCGGACCAACACATGGTGTCCCCGTATAAACGGGAGAAACTGCTTGAGCGCGTTCTCTACCGCTATCATCTCCAAACAGTTTATGTAAAGGAGTTTTTCTCCGCTCGACCAGAGGCCCGAGGCCGGTCTGCCCTCGAAAACGGCGCCCCAACCCGAGGTGGAGGCGTCCGTCGAGATGACTTTGCGGTGTGAGATGGCTCCCATTGTCACTCCCCGCTGGTACCAGTCGGCTACTAACCAGGGCTCTAGGGCTGCAACACAGCCCTGAGTCACTCTGATCCTGAAACCTCCGGCAGCCCAGGCTCTGTGAGGCACTCGGGCGTTTAACCAGCGTTGCAGCGGGCGCATGCGCATTAAGCCCAGCTGGAGCACAGCTGCAGCTGAGGCCATACGTCCCAGCATCCTCTGAAAAAGCTTGAGAGGTGCGATTTTGCCCGGCCGGAAGTACGCAGCCATGCGCCGAACTTGGCGCGTGCGTTGTGGTGACAGGCGGGCAGACATAGCCACAGTGTCCAGATTCAAACCCAGAAATGAGGTTGATTGCGTGGGCACTAATGAGCTCTTGGTCCAGTTGACCGTGAGCCCCAGGCTGTCCAAATGGCTGAGCAGCATTGCCCTGTGGGCGAGGAGCTCGGCCTCTGACTGCGCCAGGATGAGCCAGTCGTCCAAGTAGTTCAATATTCGCATCCCCCGGTTTCTCAGGGGAGCGAGGGCCGCGTCCATGCACTTCGTAAATGTACGGGGTGCTAGTGACAGGCCGAACGGAAGGACGGTGTATTGATAAGCCTGGCCGTCGAAGGCGAATCGTAAGAATGGCCTGTGACGCGGCGTTATCTTGATTTGAAAATATGCGTCTTTCAAATCTAGGGAAATTAGCCAGTCTCTCGGGCGAATATGCGCGAGGATCTGCTTGGTCGTAAGCATCTTGAACGATCTCCTCAAAAGAGCTTTGTTCAGACGCCTCAGATCCAGAATCGGTCTGAGCGACCCGTCCCTTTTTGGCACGAGAAAATATCGGCTGTAAAAGCCTGACTCGCTCATAGAATGGGGAACCGGTTCTATAGCCCCTTTGCACAGCAGCGTGGCTATCTCCGCTCGAAGTAGATGTGCTACTTCTTCGCTCACTCTCGTCTCTATACGCGCACAGAAGCGCGGAGGGCGGCGAGCGAACTGCAGAGTGTAGCCGTGCTTCACTGTCCTCAGCACCCATTCTGATACACCTGGAATGGCTTCCCACGCTTTCGCGTGTGCCAAACGGGACAGAACGGCCTCTGGGCTCGAAACGCCGCGTTTCGCGGGTTTGACGGCCCGTATAAGAGGGGCGGGCGCGGTGCGCGCGCTCTCTGTGCTGTGGGCCAGCCGCTCGCTTTCGGTGGCTGGCCGCCTTACACACTGTGTCTCTACCGCTTTGAGCGGGGAATGTCTTGTGTGTGGCCCTACACTCATCGCTTCGGCCACCTTGGGCGGAAAACAAATGGTGTGTGGCGCGGCGCGTAGCGCCTGGGGCATAATGTTCGCGAAAATGTGTGAGCGCGTTTGAGCGGGCACAACTCTTACGCGTGGAACATGACCGGTTAAGAGTGGCTGTGTGACAGCGCGTGTGGTGGCTAGGCGTGGACGCAGACAAGCGGACACGTGACCTAACTCTAGCACTCGAGCGGCCGGAGGCCGCTTTATGTGAGTGGGGGACACGGGGTTTATTGTGCTTATGTGCAGGGGTGAACACAGAAAAGTGGGCACATTTACTGCATTTGAAACACATACGGCGTGAGCCGTGCAACCAGAAATAATGCAACTTTTGTGATTTCTCTGGTTCGCCGTAAAAACGGCGGTGGTTGACAGGCGAGAGGGCGTTTTTGCCGGCTCGTTGGCTGCGTGAAATTCCTCTGCAGCAGCCACAGTGGTGGGGGCTGACAGGAAAAAGAGTTTTGACGGTGGTCCGGCCGCAGCTGGACTTAACCGTCGTTTCTTGCCTCTGGCTAGGAGGGCTTTGGAGGCTCGGACTTCAGCACGATCCTAGGCCGGGGGCCCCGAGGGGGAGGCGGCTTACCGTGGCTGGAAGAGCGCGATCTGGGGCGGCCGCTCGGTCTTCGCTGAGACGAAGGGGGCCGCGCTGGGCGCTGCGTGGAGCTCGGTGCTGGCTGGTCGCGAGGACGGCGAGCAACGGAGCTACCGCTGGCGCCTGGGCGTCGAGGCAGGAAGAGGTTCATGGCCTGCGTCGTCTTCTGTACTTCGGAGAAACGGTCGACGATCCCCTTGACCGCTGGTCCGAAGAGCCCAGATGGAGAGAGCGGGGCGTTTAAGAAGGCCGCGCGCTCTGTTTCTCGCATGTCCGCGAGCGTGAGCCAGAGGTGGCGCTCAGCTACCGTGAGGGAGGCCATGGAGCGTCCGAGGGCCTGTGCTGCGGTCTTGGTAGCGCGGAGGGAGAGATCCGTCGCGCTTCGCAAATCCGTGATCAGCTCAGCGTCACAGCTCCTCTCGTCCAGATCACGGAGGAGATTGGCTTGGAGGATTTGCAGCACGGCCATAGAGTGCAGAGCAGACGCAGCTTGACCGGAGGCAGCGAAAGCGCGGCCGATCAGCGATGACGTCACTCTGCAGGCCTTAGACGGGAGGGCAGCCTTTGAGCGCCAACCAGAAGGCGGGCAAAGGTGCGCTGCGACCGCCTCTTCCACCGGAGGGATAGCGTTGTAGCCTTTCTCAGCCGCGCCGTCAACTTGTGAGAGCGTCGAAGAAGCCTGAGACGAGACCCTCGCGGAGAATGGCGCGTTCCAGGACTTCGCGAGCTCCTCGTGAAGCTCTGGCAGAAAGGGTGCAGTCCTGGCGGTGGGCGCACGGCGGCGACTGTTCAGGAAGCATCCGTCGAGCCGATTCGGCGCTGCCACCTTAGGCGGGGCCCATTCGAGGCCTAGCTGCTCGACAGCCCGGGTGAGAAGGCGCAACAGTTCGGCGTCCTCACCCGCTCGAGAGCGTCCGGAGGCTCGGACTGAAGAGGTCGCGGAAGACCATTCCTCGCTGTCGGAAGCCATGATGGAGCAGCTGTCGGCGCGTTCCGCGGCCGCATCCGCCTCATCCCCAGAGGCGGCAACAGAAATGGCGGCCTGGGGTGGGGGCGGGGAAGGCGAGAGTGAAGCGGGCGGGAAGGGTTCCGGCGAGCTTCTCTCGGCCAACTCCGGAGTCCGCTGCGAGCGGCGCTTTTTCCTGCGCGGCTTAGCAGAGACTGGAGGGATGTCATCTTCGAACTGATCGAGTCGAGCCCGCAGGGTCGACATCGTTAGTTCTTCGCACTCCGGGCATCCGCCGGCGAGAAGTGCGGCGGCGGCGTGATCACGGCCCAGGCAGAGAGCGCAGATCACATGGCGGTCCCCGGAACTGAGCTGCGCGTGACACGAGCCGCAGGTGGAACGAGACATTTTTAGAAAAACGCTCGGCTCTTTTTGTGAAAGTGTGACGCAGCAGCGACAACACTGAGCAATAAAAGGATATAATGCTGCCGGATAGCAGAGCAGGCACGGATGGCTGAAGGTGGCGCGATGCTGCCGGCTTCTTCAGGCGCTGTCCTCTGCTTGCTCGTCTGCACGTTCAACGGCGGCGGGTTCCAGATCCAGCGATGCGAAGGGCTTCGCTGAAGAAAAGAAAATCGAATATGCAGCCCGTGAGCCCTGCTTATATACACGTGGCCACGCCCCACCTGTAGGCAAATGAAGCCAGGTGGGCGCGAAGCGCCCTCATTGGTCGCCACGTCACGCGGGCTCACCGATAGGCTGCTGCAGTTGCCAGCAGAGCAGCCAATGGCACGCTGGAATAGCCTGCTATGGTCTGCCAGGCTGCCGCACTGCGTTGACAATGTTACAAAATTAAGGATAATTTTGGGTTTTTCAGAAATCTCGAAGAAAGAATACTTTCCCGTAGCGTAAGGAACTTACGCAATACGAGAGAACCTCTCGTAAGAGAACTGCATGTTACTTTTATTTAGTACTGTCCTGAATAAGCCATTTCACATAATATATGTTTACATATACCCCGACAAGACAAAACGATTGAATTTATACAAATTGCCACATTTAACATAGAACATACCCTTGAAAATTAACTTTCTGTCGGTACCTGGATGATTCACTGATGTTTTCAGGTGTCATGCTATCTCATTTGTTTAGGTAATTGTGACTTTGTGACTCAAATGGCTGAGCAGCATTGCCCTGTGGGCGAGGAGCTCGGCCTCTGACTGCGCCAGGATGAGCCAGTCGTCCAAGTAGTTCAATATTCGCATCCCCCGGTTTCTCAGGGGAGCGAGGGCCGCGTCCATGCACTTCGTAAATGTACGGGGTGCTAGTGACAGGCCGAACGGAAGGACGGTGTATTGATAAGCCTGGCCGTCGAAGGCGAATCGTAAGAATGGCCTGTGACGCGGCGTTATCTTGATTTGAAAATATGCGTCTTTCAAATCTAGGGAAATTAGCCAGTCTCTCGGGCGAATATGCGCGAGGATCTGCTTGGTCGTAAGCATCTTGAACGATCTCCTCAAAAGAGCTTTGTTCAGACGCCTCAGATCCAGAATCGGTCTGAGCGACCCGTCCCTTTTTGGCACGAGAAAATATCGTCTGTAAAAGCCTGACTCGCTCATAGAATGGGGAACCGGTTCTATAGCCCCTTTGCACAGCAGCGTGGCTATCTCCGCTCGAAGTAGATGTGCTACTTCTTCGCTCACTCTCGTCTCTATACGCGCACAGAAGCGCGGAGGGCGGCGAGCGAACTGCAGAGTGTAGCCGTGCTTCACTGTCCTCAGCACCCATTCTGATACACCTGGAATGGCTTCCCACGCTTTCGCGTGTGCCAAACGGGACAGAACGGCCTCTGGGCTCGAAACGCCGCGTTTCGCGGGTTTGACGGCCCGTATAAGAGGGGCGGGCGCGGTGCGCGCGCTCTCTGTGCTGTGGGCCAGCCGCTCGCTTTCGGTGGCTGGCCGCCTTACACACTGTGTCTCTACCGCTTTGAGCGGGGAATGTCTTGTGTGTGGCCCTACACTCATCGCTTCGGCCACCTCGGGCGGAAAACAAATGGTGTGTGGCGCGGCGCGTAGCGCCTGGGGCATAATGTTCGCGAAAATGTGTGAGCGCGTTTGAGCGGGCACAACTCTTACGCGTGGAACATGACCGGTTAAGAGTGCCTGTGTGACAGCGCGTGTGGTGGCTAGGCGTGGACGCAGACAAGCGGACACGTGACCTAACTCTAGCACTCGAGCGGCCGGAGGCCGCTTTATGTGAGTGGGGGACACAGGGTTTATTGTGCTTATGTGCAGGGGTGAACACAGAAAAGTGGGCACATTTACTGCATTTGAAACAGAAAATAATGCAACTTTTGTGATTTCTCTGGTTCGCCGTAAAAACGGCGGTGGTTGACAGGCGAGAGGGCGTTTTTGCCGGCTCGTTGGCTGCGTGAAATTCCTCTGCAGCAGCCACAGTGGTGGGGGCTGACAGGAAAAAGAGTTTTGACGGTGGTCCGGCCGCAGCGGGACTTAACCGTCGTTTCTTGCCTCTGGCTAGGAGGGCTTTGGAGGCTCGGACTTCAGCACGATCCTAGGCCGGGGGCCCCGAGGGGGAGGCGGCTTACCGTGGCTGGAAGAGCGCGATCTGGGGCGGCCGCTCGGTCTTCGCTGAGACGAAGGGGGCCGCGCTGGGCGCTGCGTGGAGCTCGGTGCTGGCTGGTCGCGAGGACGGCGAGCAACGGAGCTACCGCTGGCGCCTGGGCGTCGAGGCAGGAAGAGGTTCATGGCCTGCGTCGTCTTCTGTACTTCGGAGAAACGGTCGACGATCCCCTTGACCGCTGGTCCGAAGAGCCCAGATGGAGAGAGCGGGGCGTTTAAGAAGGCCGCGCGCTCTGTTTCTCGCATGTCCGCGAGCGTGAGCCAGAGGTGGCGCTCAGCTACCGTGAGGGAGGCCATGGAGCGTCCGAGGGCCTGTGCTGCGGTCTTGGTAGCGCGGAGGGAGAGATCCGTCGCGCTTCGCAAATCCGTGATCAGCTCAGCGTCACAGCTCCTCTCGTCCAGATCACGGAGGAGATTGGCTTGGAGGATTTGCAGCACGGCCATAGAGTGCAGAGCAGACGCAGCTTGACCGGAGGCAGCGAAAGCGCGGCCGATCAGCGATGACGTCACTCTGCAGGCCTTAGACGGGAGGGCAGCCTTTGAGCGCCAACCAGAAGGCGGGCAAAGGTGCGCTGCGACCGCCTCTTCCACCGGAGGGATAGCGTTGTAGCCTTTCTCAGCCGCGCCGTCAACTTGTGAGAGCGTCGAAGAAGCCTGAGACGAGACCCTCGCGGAGAATGGCGCGTTCCAGGACTTCGCGAGCTCCTCGTGAAGCTCTGGCAGAAAGGGTGCAGTCCTGGCGGTGGGCGCACGGCGGCGACTGTTCAGGAAGCATCCGTCGAGCCGATTCGGCGCTGCCACCTTAGGCGGGGCCCATTCGAGGCCTAGCTGCTCGACAGCCCGGGTGAGAAGGCGCAACAGTTCGGCGTCCTCACCCGCTCGAGAGCGTCCGGAGGCTCGGACTGAAGAGGTCGCGGAAGACCATTCCTCGCTGTCGGAAGCCATGATGGAGCAGCTGTCGGCGCGTTCCGCGGCCGCATCCGCCTCATCCCCAGAGGCGGCAACAGAAATGGCGGCCTGGGGTGGGGGCGGGGAAGGCGAGAGTGAAGCGGGCGGGAAGGGTTCCGGCGAGCTTCTCTCGGCCAACTCCGGAGTCCGCTGCGAGCGGCGCTTTTTCCTGCGCGGCTTAGCAGAGACTGGAGGGATGTCATCTTCGAACTGATCGAGTCGAGCCCGCAGGGTCGACATCGTTAGTTCTTCGCACTCCGGGCATCCGCCGGCGAGAAGTGCGGCGGCGGCGTGATCACGGCCCAGGCAGAGAGCGCAGATCACATGGCGGTCCCCGGAACTGAGCTGCGCGTGACACGAGCCGCAGGTGGAACGAGACATTTTTAGAAAAACGCTCGGCTCTTTTTGTGAAAGTGTGACGCAGCAGCGACAACACTGAGCAATAAAAGGATATAATGCTGCCGGATAGCAGAGCAGGCACGGATGGCTGAAGGTGGCGCGATGCTGCCGGCTTCTTCAGGCGCTGTCCTCTGCTTGCTCGTCTGCACGTTCAACGGCGGCGGGTTCCAGATCCAGCGATGCGAAGGGCTTCGCTGAAGAAAAGAAAATCGAATATGCAGCCCGTGAGCCCTGCTTATATACACGTGGCCACGCCCCACCTGTAGGCAAATGAAGCCAGGTGGGCGCGAAGCGCCCTCATTGGTCGCCACGTCACGCGGGCTCACCGATAGGCTGCTGCAGTTGCCAGCAGAGCAGCCAATGGCACGCTGGAATAGCCTGCTATGGTCTGCCAGGCTGCCGCACTGCGTTGACAATGTTACAAAATTAAGGATAATTTTGGGTTTTTCAGAAATCTCGAAGAAAGAATACTTTCCCGTAGCGTAAGGAACTTACGCAATACGAGAGAACCTCTCGTAAGAGAACTGCATGTTACTTTTATTTAGTACTGTCCTGAATAAGCCATTTCACATAATATATGTTTACATATACCCCGACAAGACAAAATGATTGAATTTATACAAATTGCCACATTTAACATAGAACATACCCTTGAAAATTAACTTTCTGTCGGTACCTGGATGATTCACTGATGTTTTCAGGTGTCATGCTATCTCATTTGTTTAGGTAATTGTGACTTTTTTTTTCTCGCAATTGCAAGATTATATGGGGGGGGGATTATTATGATTTTTTCTCGAATAATAAAACAAATGAAAAAGGCAATTGCAAGAAAAAAAAGTCCAAATTATGAGATAAAAAGTCGCAATTACTGGTTTTATATTTTGTGGCGGAAACGAGCATTCATGAAACACAATACATTAAGAGCAGGGGGTGAAAACCTTTGAACAGGATGATGTGTACATTTTTCTTTTTTTGTTTAAGGATCATATTTTTTCATTTAGTACTGCCCTTCAGAAGTTAATAACTACATGTTTCCGAAAAGACAACATTTTGTACTCATTTTGTCTTTTCGGAAACATGTAATTATTAGCTTCTGAAGGGCAGTACTAAATGAAAAAATATTTTACCCTGTTTATCCAATTGAAAAGGTTTACACACCTGAGCATCAATATGTTTTATTTTATAATCCAACATTGTCTGGATTTTTTGCTTCAATAAATATTGTTGAAAACTGATGTTGTTTAAAATAATATGCAGATGAAAACCAAGTCCTATGTTTGGTGATCCTGTTGTTACATGTGTTATTAGTATTCCAAAGTAGGCCTAAAGTATTTAGATTAAGCTACAAAACTTGTGTAATCTAATGAAATACATTACAATTACTTTTTAAAGCATGTATTTTGTAATCTGTAGTGAAATAAATTTGAAAAGTAACCTTCCCAACCCTGTCGATGAGGTTTGTTCTCACGCTAAAGGCACACACAGACAAAAGGTTTTTTGGATGAACTATCCCTTCAAAGAGCTAATACTGCAACGGCTAAGTTGCCAATATTTTAAAAACGTCATGTCACAGTGTGTTTGTGATTAACTGTCCAAAACCAGAATGTCGGGCATGATGTCTAACGCGGTGGGGGGACCTGCAGCAGGAGTGGGTGGATTATCTGACATATCCAGTCTCATTGAAGCGTGAGCACTTTCTCTTTGACATTTGATTGACTTGACATGTGTTCCACGGAAGGTTTTAAGAATGATGAGGTACATAGATATTCAGAGGTGATGTGTATAATATACCACTGCACCAGAGGCACCAAGCAGTATAACAAACATGGCTTGATGTGCCACATAAACTAGGATTCTGACACTATGTTTTGAGATGTGTTCTGTTTGTTGACGTTTCTCTCAGCGGACAGCAGTTCGCCCAGCAGATCCAGCAGCAGAATCCAGAACTGATCGAACAGCTGAGGAACCACATCCGGAGTCGCTCCTTCAGTGGCAGCGCAGAGGAACACTCCTGATCCCAGCAGGTCTGACACGTCATCCTCATCCTGTCTAAATAACTAAACACTTACATGCAGTCCTGATGTGAGTAAGCTCTGTGATTTGCAACGCATTGTGCTGTGGTGCTCATGTGGGCTTTCATAAGTTTGAATACAGCTTGTGACATTTCCATCATAGGCTCATTGGAAAAAACTTGCCTCTACCTACTCCGAAACGTACCTATACATACAGTTTACTGCAATTTCCAGCAAAAATCAACACTAGAGGCAGTAAGATGCTAACAACTTGTAATCCTTTACACAAAAAATTACTTATTTTTATGCAGTTCCTTGCTAATTATATGACTTGACATTTAGCTAGCTACGTTTACATGCAGTAATCAGACTTAAGGCTCGATCAAACTGAGAAGCCTTCATATAAACACCTCGATCCATCTGATCAAGCTCAATCCAAATTCAGTTTTGATCGGTGTGGCAAGAATGGCGCGTCCGTGAGAATGGAGCGAGGCCGGTGGCACGAGTGTTAAAGGGGTCATGAACTGCATTGTTTTATAGGTGTGATGTTAGCCATGACACCAAAGCTGCAATGCGTGTGTCAAAAAAAGAAAGAAACGATTATCAGTAAAGCTTTGTGTCGATGCTTGATTCGTTATATCAAAATCACGTGACCAATAATGTACGACGCTTCGTTTCACACACCCATGTGACTTTTGTCGCATTACTGTCGAGTCCATATCGTAAAAGTCTGTTTGCGAAATTGTGACTGATTTACCAAAGAAACCACAGTGAAATGTACTGAATACAAATAAACAGTGGCGAGTTTCAGTCAGGGCCTTCACTAACGATCAACACACCCCACGCCGCTGCCATAACACCATACACACACACACACACACACACACACACACACAGATACATATACAATACAATCATGCACTGTATGCACTACTGTTACGAACCCCGCTTTCAAAGTGCTCGTTGGGAAGGGGGCAAGCAACATAAAAGGACACGCGAGACAAAAAGGCATTTTAACTATTTATTGATACCACTGCACTCACGCGTCACCGTTTAGGCAACCGGTGAAATGAATCAAAATCAACTCACTGACATAAATACTCTTAAACAAACAAACAAAAACACAGAACAACAAGAACATTAAAAGAGACACAGATAAACACAGCTTGTCAGCTAACGTTACCGGTTTGACATCAGGATGCACACAAAAGCTCGCGCAGCCCGTCATCCGCAGCGGCCATAGCTCGTTTCACGTAGATCGCTCTCAACCCGCGGAAAGTTCAAACGGTGGATGACATCAGCGGGGGGTAGCGCCGACACATCGCTGGTCCTTTGGGGCGTTCTATCACTACACCTCGACATTTGATTGGCTGAGGACTCACGTCAGTCAAAGTTATGATCCAATAGAAAATGGCAGCTTCAACTGAAGGCTTGTTATTCTACTTGTGCTGGTCCACGGAGCTGTGATGCGTTTAGATGATGAAAATACAGCTCAGCCTCACAAAAAATAACCACATTTCTGGAAATATAATTGTAACGTACTGAAATAGAAAGCAATTGAATTTAGATACGTTCAGACAATCATTTAATTATGAAAAATATATATATATTTGATTTTGACAGGGCCAGCAGAGAAGGCCCTGACAGTCTACCACTGCAAATAAATAATGCTCAACTGAGACATTCACATAGTTGAAAATAAATAGCCACATTCCTAGCATTAGGATCATTTGGAAGGTAATGTAATTTTTAGTCCAGTCATCCACTGATCGCTCTTTTCTTCTAACACACCAGTGTTAAAGTTGGCCAAAGTTGCAATGAAGAAGTAGGCGTTGATATTGCTTTTGCAGAGGTGGTCTTTCACCTGTCATAGATGGGAAAACTCCACAACGAGTCGTTCGCTGGGCTTGGTTACAATAAAAGCTGTTTTTGGACTAACAAGGAAGTTTTCAGTTCTGAAATTTACAGGATATTCTTATAGTATGATGACCTCTTATATGTCAAAAGTCACTATTGTCATGTCAGCACCAAGCCTCACACACGCCCTCCATCAAGTGTCAATGGCCCGTGTGAATGCAGTGAGGGGCTGACGTGGTATGTTGTTTTCAAATGCGACAGAGCATTAACCTTTTAGCGCCACTCACCTGACACTCATTTCACTTGCAAAAAGCAGCGTGATATAATTTTGCCACAAGCACGTTTCCAGTGAGCCTGTGTTGGACATTGCCCCATCCTCTTTTCACTGTCTGTAGCATTTGTACTGCTGTAAATATATTCCATGGACAGGACATTTATGTTTACGCACCTGTGTATCCTGCAGAATAATGAAAACTATAAATCTTCTGGTCTATATAGGATCAAGAATCAGAGGAGGGCAGGTGGAAAAGAGTCGTGAGTGCAATCATTAAATTAATTCTTCTATTCGAGTCGAACCCGAGATGGAGGGAATGGCACTTTATACGGAGACATCAGGAGGAAAGAGGAGAAAACGCATTTAAAATCACCTTATACACAGAGAACAATATCTTAAATCATAGATATATATGCATAGATGCCTCATTAGTGGCCGTTTCAATGGGCCGCTATACGCAAGCCGCCTGCCATATTGGAACGGTCTTTGAGATCACGTTGACAGAGTCTGCAACTGTAGTTAGACACGTGTATGAATATCTATATATGAAACAGATTTCAGCAGATGATTTTGCTAAACTAACACAATACAACCAGACGAACTCTAAGGTAAATGTAAAAACATTAAAAATACCATAACATGTAATATTAGCTTTCAATTTCTTCTGGAATTTAAATGTTGGTGGTTTCACAACCAGAATCTGCGCAATGTTGTGGCATCATTGATTCATACTTTGAGTGACGACACGCTGACTGTTGCAAAATGGCGGGGCGTACCGACTGGATCGGTCGAAAATGGCATCTACCTATACATATCTATAATCTTAATAACCGAGTGCGGTTTCTTTGTGTTTGTCTGTGTAGATAATGTTTCAGTCCTCTCTTTATGAATGTAGCTGATTATGACACATCAGAGTTGATTTTATTTTACTAAACGAATGATTGATCATATGTTTATGCCAATTAACTAGATGTGGGGCCATGTTATTAATATCCAAGGACATTGAATAGGAATATTTCACCCCTAAAGTGACAATTCACTCATTGTTTGGAACGACGTGAGCATGAATAAATGATGACAGAGTTGTCATTTTTGGGTGAACTAACCCTTTAACACATTCTCTGATTATTTTTACTACATATTCTGTTCGTTTTAGGAACAAGAGACATTTGTGTGTGGTAATCATTATATCGGCTACTTCACCAGACTTGTTCATTTTATTCACTGGTAATGACAACAAAATGTTGCTATAATAAGCATATTCATAATCTCAACATTTGCAATTTTCTTTTGCATGCTCCATAATCGGATATTTGCAGTCAGATGAGTGATTGAAGCTTATGTAATATGCTTAAAACACAGAGCGGTATAATGTTTTTGTCAAAAAATAATGTTAATAAATGTGTCTTGAAACCATTCTGTTGATATCAGCGTCCTTTGTGGCAAACCATTATATTTGCTTATCACCCACCGGAAACATCCTTCCAAACAACCCACTTTTGCATAGCAAACCTTATAAATGTTTTAACACACTACATAAGCTGATTTTTAGTTTACGTTTTATTTACATTAACAGTTAAAATCATGATTAAGGGCTTTAAAAATGTCATTTTAAAACAACAACCTTAAAGGTAAAGAGCAAAAGATGTTATATTAATAGATGCAGAACAGATGGGAAGTTGGTCCATTGACAAAGACAGTGCAAATGCCACAGGGGTTCAACTCTCTGGACTTGTGTAAGGACACACCACACAGACCTGTGCGATGTCATCATATTCATACGTTCTTTTCAGGAAGGTATCTGTTAGCCTCAGTCCTGATATGCTCTAAAAGAAAAACAGAAATAACAGATGTATCATGGATCAGAATTAATTTCATTTTTGCTACTGTACCTTTAAGACAAGCCTATCTGTAAATGACTGCTGTTATGATTGGCCCCTTTGCATTTGAAATAACTGACAGCATTTGCCATCATATAACAAGTAGCCAAATATCGCTAAACATGTTTCTGAATTTCAATACTATTTGAAATCAAGTAGCCAACAGGATACATAATTGTGGTTTATATGTAGAATTACATATTTTATATATGCATAGTTCAGTCATGCAACTCTTCAGAGCAGGTTCTATTAAAGTTGACGACTTCGCCCCAATCAATCTTTTTGTTCTATTTACGTAGCCTATTTATTTCCTTCCCAGACTGGCTCAACTCAGTGCAGCGCACTATGGGAATTATCCTAGCCCTCCACCTTCCCCAGCACCACCTGATCTGCTAAGGGGTTTTCCCTACTTTCCTTGCAGAAGCTCACATACCATTCACTGTATTTATGTTGTTTCGGCAGTAGCTTCACTCATGCAGCAGCAGCGTAGCAGAGCAGATCTAGTCCACCATGACTAGGCCTACGCACATCCCATTCTTATCCATAAATGGTGTTTAAATCTATTCAGAGTTGTCATGATTGAGAATATTAACAGGGGCGCGTGGTCCATATAAGCTGCGAATGCTCTGCATACTCAAGCCATTCGTGGACTCGTTTAGTTTACCCATACTTTTTAATTATGTCATTAATTACTCACCGTCATATCGTTCCAAACCTGTAAGACCTTTGTTCATCTTCGGAACACAAACTAAGATATTTTTCATTAAATCCAAAAGCTTTCTGACCCCCCTATAGACAGCAATGTTACCAACACTTTCAATGCCCAGATAGGTAGGAAAGACATCGTTAAAATAGTCCATATTGGCCAACGATTGGCCAGCTCCTGCGTCAGCATCACACGCATGTGTCGTTGTACTCACGTGAACAGTGTCGGCCAATAGTGAGCCGCCGTTCAGATGTAGAACCCGGAAGTGCTGCACTTTGTTTACTACATGAACAGGGTAGGAGACCGACATGAGCTGCGAACTAGGGACTTTGGGGTGGTACTCGGTGTGTTTCCACTGCAGGAACTTTCCCCAGGAACTAGGGGTGGTACTAGTGGTGTACCGGATCACAAAACTCACGGTTCGGATCACACTACGGATCATGAGTCACGGCTCGGATCACAATAAAAGGGTGAGGAGACAATTTTTATTTGCTTTCCATTTATTACATGAAAACTTTTGGTGTTAACATAACCTATATGGTTTATAGGTTAACAAGGAACTTTTGGTGTTAACAAAAATAACCTATATGGTTTTAACAAGAATAAAATAAATAAATAACCATCTGAATACATCAAATTTTACTCAGTTGTTAAAGTGTAACATGTAAAAAAACAACCTGAAGCCGCGTTTCCACCGCAGGAACTTTCCCCAGGAACTAGGAACTTTGGGGTGGTACTCGGTGTGTTTCGACCGCAGGAACCAGGGTCTAAATGAAGTTTCGGGTAAATATTACCCCCTCCAAACGGCCTTGCTCCCGAGGTAGTACTTTTTCAAAGTTCGGGAACTTTCGGGGGTGGGACTTGGGCGCTGAACATGCTGATTGGTTGAGCTAAAGCAGCATTTTATTTCAACCAGTCCGATGGCGAGCGTTCGTCTCAGCAATCGCACGGTCAATGTCTGTAATAGCTGATAATAACATCCGTTGTCTTATTTTAAATCTAGCTTTACGAGCTTTCAGAATACGCTTTAGTATCAGTGCTGACTGGGAGGAACAGCCGCGCGCAGTCCTACATCACTGGACTAATTTGCCTAATCTTCACAGTACTTTAGATGGCAACATTCTCAGGGGAGAGAGTAGACCTCTCACACTTGTCAGCATTGCAATTCTCTTCGTAGGCCTATACACTATTTTATAGATATAATGTTTAAACGCACTACACTTAAACAACGTTTTATTGAATTAATTACTTTATATTTATATAGCCTAGTACCTACTTTAGATGTATATATTACGTTGCTCATGCAAGTTGCAAAACAGGCTATAGACTATGTTGTGCTCTCCATTATTTCTCCTTGTTTACTTAAAGGCCGTTTTCCTTGCTTTACTCGAGGCAAAAAGCCATGTGTTGACTTTGAAACTTTACATTATATGCATCTGTGGTGGAATTACTAGATTTTCGCATCGATACATGTTTGTTTTAAAGCGGATGCGCTGTCACTTTAATTCAGCGCCAGCACATCAAAAAATAGACTCTGTGCGGAAACGATCGCAGCACAGCTGTATGGCTAAGCGCTCCTGGAACGCACTGACGGACCAAAGCCGCGTGCAGTGTGAAAACTGTATCTGTTAACATGGGTACAGAAAAAATACGCACCCCATTCGCACTGCAAACGGAGTATTTGTGAAACGGGCGTCAGCAGGTGTCATGCTCGATGTACGCGCCACTTTCATACGGATTTCTGGTGCCACAGTGCCTACATACTGTTACAGTTTTGTCTACCACCCTTCTTCCGTCATCATTATATTTTACGGGGAAGCCAAAATGCTCCCATATAAGCGATTTGAATGATGCGGGAGGCTTTTCAAGCTCTTCTACTTCTCCTAGCCACTGCTGACTGATTAACATGCCCTGTTCACGTGAACACATGTGTTTCTCTAAAACAGCATCGAGTTTAAAGGAACAAGATCACTTAAAAAGCAATATCGGCAGAAAAACTGTCTTAAGGCTGCGATCGCTAAACAATTCAGATGAATCCACATTCCACAAGTTTAAAAAAATGCACAATAAATCCGCGGGTCACGTGCGTGATCAACTGCGATCCGTGACACCTCTAGGTGGTACTCTGTGCGTTTCCACCACAGGAACTAGGGACTTTGGGGGTGGTACTCGGTGTGTTTCCACTGCAGGAACTTTCCCCAGGAACTAGGGACTTTGGGGTGGTACTCTGTTACCCCCTTTCCACCAAGGCAGTGCTAGAGCTAGATCGGAGCCAGAGCTAGTCCCAGTTCATAGTTGGTTCAACTGAGGAGCCTTCTAAGAACCGTTTACTTTTCCACAGGCTAGAGAGCCACAACAGAGCCAGGTCTTAAAGGGGTGGTAAAGCACACTCTTTCGAAGGCTTGATTGTGTTTGTGGGGTGCACTGTAACATGTGTTCATGCTTCGTTTTTAAAAAAAATGCAGTATTTTTCATATATTTGACCTTTATTCTACACTGCTCTGTCCCTCATTGTAAAAAAGGTTTGATGGTTTCCGGATTCTGTGAAGCCAGTCCCTCAAAAATACGCAATGGGCTCTGATTGGTTAGCTGGCCCAGTGTGTTGTGATTCGCTAACCGCCTAGTGAACATTTCTCGAAAGCGTCACGCCCCTTACCTCTACAGGTAGCCTCAGGCTACTAGCCTGAGCTTTGTGTACAATAGCGTCAATGAAACCATACCAAGAGCCCGAATCAGACCCAGACAATTTTAGTGAAGATGATCGAGCAGAACCTGTTCAGTCCTCAAGAGTAAAGACTGCGGATCTATAGTGATCGCTCCTGAATGGCACTGTTACTTTTGTATTTTTAGAACGATTTGCCAAATATCTGTCGCAAGAACGGACACTAAACATAGTAGCCAAATCAAACACAGAACCATGTTTAGCATGCCTGTAGATAAACAATACATAAAAGCTCTAATCAAAGAATCATTTACACTAATGCCAAGTTCGCTGTTGAGATTTTAAACCGTTTGTAACGTTAGGGGTTTGTCGGATAACGTTAAGTATGAATGAGCATTTAACAAACTGGTTTGCAGAGCCAAACAGCGCTGTCATGTTTACTTCCTTGCTACAACGTAGGCTACAATTAACAACACAAACTATTACAGGAAAACACATCGACGAAAAATAAATCACACTTACAGGTTGTAGCCCGTACTCGCGAAGATTGTGGAAGCTTTTCTCCGCGAGATGTGCCGCGGCAGCCGCGCGTGCCCGCCTGTCTCGTGCAGCTGAAGGCTCATGTATTGCAAATACAGATGAATATTGTCCATTATGTCACATTTTCCGATCTTCTCCTCCGACCCCTGTCTGTCTCGTGCTTTGATTTATGATGGGCAGCATATATCCGATGCAAATGCGATCGTGTTCCCCTCATGTCTCGTACACACATGACTATGACGTTGTATGTTAAACGCACTGCAACGCACCCCCGTCCCTAGGAAGGCTGAAGAAAGTGGACCTGCAATCCGGATGAAAATAACAGCGTTTCGTCGGCATTGTCAACAGCACTCCAGCCTACTAACTATACCACAACAACTATTCCCCGCGGCGATACAAAATGGCCCCCCTTATTTCATATTCTCGGAGGAGGTGTTTATGTAAATATTGGGCCTGGTGATGTCAGCAAACCCTGGGTGAATGTGTAGTAGTCCCTAGCGGCCGTTTGCTGTAGTCCTTAGAAATCGATTTCTTTAAAAGCAAATATCTCCCTTTGCTTTAAACTTTGAACGTTGTAACTTTGAAGATGTTGTTTATGCTCAAACAGCAACATTACACACTAGCTAAAGTTAGAAAAGTGAAATCGTGGTTTACCACCCCTTTAAGTCACTGTATACGTCTCATCTTTCTCAGCAACGCTAGCGGGAAACACACACACACCAGGCTTGTTTGAGATGCATCGGCGCTGCGCAGACCGATCCACGTATAATATTTTAAAAAACGCACGAGTGAATCAAAAGCATAAGGAGTCGTGTGCGCTCGCTGGACTCGTTATCATACGGCGATCGGTCTGCACAGCACCGCTGCCAACAAGCCTTCCATCAACACTGCAAACGTTGCGTTACTATTGATTCACGTGGCTGTACGATCCTACATCGGCATCAAAACACAACGAAAACACAGTGAATCCAACGCATTCATGCAGTTCGCCGTAATTTTTATAGACGGAGATTAGAAACGAGCAGCAGCTGTTAGCTCCATTAGCTGCTATTTCAACAATGGCGGATCTCAAGTCTGTGTTCGTCTTGTTGACCCCGCCCCCAGCGCCTGACGTAATCGGTTCTTACTTCTAGCCCTGTTCTAGCCCAGCAATGTTTTGCTGCTACTTAAGAACCACTTTTCCTGGCTCGGAGCTGGGGCTTTGGGTGTGGAAACACAAAGAACCGATTTGAAATTAGGCTCTGGCTCCGAAATAGCTCTGGCACTGCTTTGGTGGAAAAGGGGTATGTGTGTTTCGACTGCAGGAACCGGGTTCTAAATGAAGTTCTGGGTAAATATTTCCCCCTCAAAACGGCCCTGCTCACGAGGTAGTACTTTTTCAAAGTTCAGGAACCTTTGGGGGTGGGACTTGGACGCTGAACATGCTGATTGGTTGAGTTCAATCAGCATTTTGATTGGTTGACTCCACTCAGCATTTTATTTCAATCACCATTTTTTAAAGTCTGTTGCGGTGCGTGCAGTAAGAGTTAATTGCTATTGGAATCAACAATGGAGTTTAAAAAATACTGCCGAGGACGAGGTTCAGGCTTTATTACATTTATTTGCAAAGGACGAAATCCAGTGGGAACTGTAGAGTTGCGCTCATACCCCTTTTCCACCAAAGCAGTGCTAGAGCTAGATCGGAGCCAGAGCCTAGTTTCAAATCGGTTCTTTGTGTTTCCACACCCAAAGCCCCAGCTCCGAGCCAGAAAAAGTGGTTCTTAAGTAGCACCAAAACATTGCTGAGCTAGAACAGGGCTAGAAGTAAGAACCGATTACGTCAGGCGCTGGGGGCGGGGTCAACAAGACAAACACAGACTTGAGATCCGCCATTGTTGAAATAGCAGCTAATGGAGCTAACAGCTGCTGCTCGTTTGTAATCTCCGTCTATACAAATTACGGCGAACTGAAAGAATGCGTTGGATTCGCTGTGTTTTCGTTGTGTTTTGATGCCGATGTAGGATCGTAAAGCCACGTGAATCAATAGTAACGCAACGTTTGCATTGTTGATGGAAGGCTTGTTAGCAGTGGTGCTGTGCAGACCGATCGCCGTATGATAACGAGTCCAGCGAGCGCACACGACTCCTTATGCTTTTGATTCACTCATGCGTTTTTTAAAATATTATACGTGGATCGGTCTGCGCAGCCTGGTGTGTGTGTGTTTCCCGCTAGCGTTGCTGAGAAAGATGAGACGTATACAGTGACTTAAGACCTGGCTCTGTTGTGGCTCTCTAGCCTGTGGAAAAGTAAACGGTTCTTAGAAGGCTCCTCAGTTGAACCAACTATGAACTGGGACTAGCTCTGGCTCCGATCTAGCTCTAGCACTGCCTTGGTGGAAAAGGGGTATCAGTCCTACGTCACCGAACTAATCTTCATGGTACTTTAGACCGCGATGGAAACGCATACAACAGCAGGTCTGGGGAAAAAAAAAAGAGTTCCCGGGAAAAAAGTTCCTGGGACAAATTGTTCTGGGTAATTTCGGTGGAAACGGGGCTATGGAAGAGAAGAAATTGGTGAATCTGAATATAGTCTTTTTTTAGTTTTTTGCGCACAAAAAGTATTTCTCGTCTCTTCGAAATACTGCAGTCACAATGTCTTTACTACCTTTCTAGGCCTTGAAAGTGGTAATAACATTGCAGTCTATGCAGGGTCAGAAAGCTCTTGGATTTCATCAAAAATATCTTATTTTGTGCGCTGAACAAAGGTCTTACGGGTTTGGAATGCCATGAGGGTGAGTAATTAATGATAGAATTTGTATTTGTGGGTAAACTAACATCATTTTATCACCTTTATCATCATTAACACTATAAATTCCCTTGTCATTTGAAGTGGGCCATAAAGCTTACATGATCAAATGTTAGTAATACGTATGCAACTCTGTCATATATTTATTTGCCAAATGATGGTAATTTTCTTCAAATCTGCCAGTTATGGAAGGTTTCGGGTAAACAGATCCACAGCAGCTTTGGCGCCTTTGCTCTGTTGGTTTGTATCATCATCATTGTCCTGCGTTCTCATTGGTTTGCTGGCATATGGGGGATTTCATGCACAGGAAAAGCTGTCTGCAAATCGCTCACCCAAGCTGAAAAATGTGCTGTTGCTGCCAGAAAATACACATCTTCTTTGAAGATTTGCCTTCTTTGAAGGCATCTTGAGTAAAACTTATTTAACAAAGCACATACAGAAGACCTGAATCTGTAAATTCCTATTGTCATTCTAATTTTATTTCAAAATCTTGGCAGGGTGTGGATTGAAATGACTTCTTAACTTTTATATGTTGCCCGACCAAAATATCTATTGAAAAGCCCATTGAAATATCAATCATCATGTTGACAGGACTGTTAGATTTACCTGTAAACCCTGAACGGATGACAGGAGCTTGAGAGGAATGGATAGCGAGGCGCTGGGGCTGAGTTTACCCAGCTGTCTGCCCGACACCCCACACCAGTGGACAGACCGCGTGTTACACATCTCCAGAACCAGATCCATGGTCCTCTCACTGACAACAGGCAAACCATTGGTTAAAACCGGCAGGTTACAGAAGAGTTCATCTATAACCTAATAGGCTCACAGCCATGCTCTTACCTGCAGTTTGTGATTTTACAGGTGATGTCGAAGGGCTCCTCTAGATTGACCGTGTCTGGGATGAATTCAAGGGAAAGCCTGACGTCACCATAACCCGGAGCCTAGAAGAGAAGGCCTAAATGAATTGTGTTCTGTGCAACCTACAGACAAATTCTTATTGATTTGTGTTGTAGGGATTGGTGAAAGAGATTAACTATAGTAACAGTGCCCTTTACAGTGCCCCTAACAGTTTTTTACAGTGCCCCTATCATGTTATTTTAAAGGATCCTGTTTTGTAGTCTTCTACAACAGGTTAACATGCCTAAAACTAAAAAAAAAAAAACACTTTAATTTTCTCATGATATACATTACACCACCACATTTTTCAATGATTCTCAAACGACTCATCCGATAATTCAGTCTCTCCCTCATTTCCGCAAGCTACTCTGCTCTGATTGCCAGTCTGTTGTGATTGGTCTACCGTTACAGCATGTCGAGAATGAAACGCCCATCTCCATAACTGAACTTCAGCTTCAGAGGCTTCCTAAAGCTCAGCGATTGTACACACTATAGACAGTAACGATGAGATTGATTGAAACATTGGAAGTACTAGCTATTTAACCCGAACCTCCATCACAAGGACGACTTGAGCAGGACGTTTCTCAGGGATACGCTACTTAGTTTGACGTACATTATGAGATGTTGCAACTGTAATTCCTCACCATCAGCATTAACAAGTGTATGATCATCAACAAACCAATGTGCTGGTCAAAATAAAGTGAGTACTGTCCCATATTTAGTGGATAAGTCAAGTTGTTCGTGGTCGGACAATGTAGAACATTGGCGGCCATTATGCAAATGCGTTACCCAGTGACATGTAGCCGTAACAGAGGTGGGATTCGAATTCCTGATGAATTGTTTAGGCTGTACAGTCGATTCTTTCTTTTGAGAGACAATAACTTGAATTATCGTGCACTTTTGACTTTGCAGAACGTTTACATTCACAGACAGCTACATTACACACTGCACGAAAGGGAATAATCGAAAAAGTATAATAGGGGCACTTTAAAGACTGTTTGGTTCAATCTACTCTGAACCCATTGTACCATTCTCTGTAGCTGGCTGGTCTGTAGACGTCCTCTCTCCCCAAGGTTGGTTTTCCACACAATGTCTAGTTTGCCGATTACTGTCACCCCCTTGATGACCCCGGCCTTCTCTGCAAACTCTGGCTTGGGCTTCAAACAGTACAAATACTGCCTCGTGTCCAAGGGCTGCAGATAAGACATCTTCCCAAACGTTGACTCGCTGCAGAAATCAGGGAAAAAGTCTGTTGCTTTACCATTTAAAGGTGCACATTTACATCTGCTCAGTGAAATTTCACACATTTCACAATCTCAGTCGTTTCAATAGGGAGTGAACACCATTGGGAATTTTGCACAATGGCGTAAGATTTTACAACGGGTCCAAGTTTGTTGCATGAATTGACCAAGAGAAAGCTGCTTGGTTTGAAAGTGACTTTTGTGTGAGCCGTGCATCATACATCACTACTCTTTTAACAATAGAAAATGGGTCTTTTCTGTCATAAAATATGTGACCACACTTTAACTACAAGGTTACACAAAAGAACATAAAGGTTTCAACTATTGACAGGAATCTTCTGGGTTCAATACACTTTAAACTCTAACAACTTTTGTGACATGCTGTCAATTACCAAAACCATTTTGTTTTGTCCCTCAGTTTATAAAAGCAAACAATTGTCTCATTTACAGTAACGCACTTACAATAGAAGTCTATGAGGCAAGACATTTCAGAGGGTTTAAAAGAAGAATTGTGTAGTTTGTATGTTTGTTATAGTGAGAGTTGAACGAAATACTAGTCTCAAGTGTTCGAAACAGTAAGCATTTTAACATTGCAATGAGTTGCCCCATGCCATAGACTTCTACCATCGAGTGCATTACAGTAAATATGATTTTTATTTGTTTTTTACAAAATTTCAACATTATACAAGTCAACATTATTTTCTATGGCAGCATGTCACAAGATGTTACGAATCTGCCTGGAAGAAGATGCGTGTCTATATCGTCCTAATGCACGAGTTTGAGTGGCCAAAGACTCTCCAAGGATCACAGCTGGAGAATTGCAGGGAATAGTTGAGTCTTGGGGTCAGAAAGCCTAACATTTTTTTAATCAAACAACTCCTACATCACCACATGATGTTTGGGAGGGTTTCAAGAAAAATCCTCCTCAATCATCCAAAAACAAACTACAGCATATTTAGTTGTTAGACACGACTGGAACTACAAAAGGGACCTGGTTCTTATGATCAGATGAAACTATAAAAGCTTTTTGGCAGCAAACACACCAGATGGGTTTGGTGCAAACAGGGATAAAAAGTACGCTTAAATATACTGCTGGATCTTTAATGTTGTGGGCTTATTTTTTGGCTGGAGGTCCTGGACATCGTTCAGATACATGGTATCGTGGATTCTAGTAAATACCAACAGATACAATTTTTTGCTAGAAATCCTATAAATGGGCCGTGGTTGGATCTTCCACCAAGACAATGATCCAAAACAAACATCAAAATCAACACAAAAAAGTGTGTCACTGAGGCTGAGCACAAAACGAAGCTTCTGCCATGACCGTCCCAGTCCCCTGACCTGAACCCTATAGAAAATGAGAGGGGTGAACTGAAGACGAGATACACCAACATGGATCTGGGAGGGAATCTGAAGTATCTGGAGAGATTCTGTATCTCTTGTCAGGTGTTCTCCAAACTCATCAGGCATTATAGAAGAAGACTCAGAGCTGCTATTTTGGGAAAATGTTGCAATAATTGGGTGCCAATAATTGTGGCCAATGTGAACTAGATAAATTATTTCATAATGTGAGTTTCCCCCCACTTTGAATTGTTTTACTTCAATGAAAGGTTAGAATTTTGTGAATTTTTTAAGAAAGATCAAAAATATAAACAATGCAGATTTATTTTCACAGCTGTCTTTGCTCATATTTACTAAGGGTGCCATTGTTTGTGGAGTGCACTGTATGTATATCAAAATTACATGCACAAAACAAGGGCAACAGTATATGTAAAGGTTACCTGTCATCCCCAGAGGCCACACTGTTGAGCTCAGTGACATTGTACATCATAGAAGGTTCCAGAGACACTTTTTCCATGAACATTGGGGACGTAGTGATATTCTGGATCTGTGCCTCTAGGAACACCTCATCCGTCTGTAGTATCAAATAAGCATCAAGAGATCCAATCAAAAAACTTCATGCAGTATTGTATTGTACTGTATATACATTTATTTTTTATACACTTTATCCTGGATGGATACTTACAGTGAGGAAAATAAGTATTTGAACACCCTGCTATTTTGCAAGTTCCCACTTGGAAATCGTAGATGCATGTCCACTGTGAGAGACATAATCAACAACAAAAAAATCCATAAATCACAATGTATGATTTTTTAACTATTTATTTGTATGATACAACTGCAAATATGTATTTGAACACCTGAGAAAATCAATGTTAATATTTGGTACAGTAGCCTTTGTTTGCAATTACAGAGGTCAAACATTTCCTGTAGTTTTTCACCAGGTTTGCACACACTGCAAGAGGGATTTTGGCCCACTCCTCCACACAGATCTTCTCTAGATAAGTCAGGTTTCTGGCCTGTCGCTGAGAAACACGAAGTTTGAGCTCCCTCCAAAGATTCTCTATTGGGTTTAGGTCTGGAGACTGGCTAGGCCACGCCAGAACCTTGATATGCTTCTTACAGAGCCACTCCTTGGTTATCCTGGCTGTGTGCTTCAGGTCATTGTCATGTTGGAAGACCCAGCCTCGACCCATCTTCAAATGCTCTAACTGAGGGAAGGAGGTTGTTCCCCAAAATCTCGCAATACATGGCCCCGGTCATCCTCTCCTTAATACAGTGCAGTCGCCCTGTCCCATGTGCAGAAAAACACCCCAAAGCATGATGCAACCACCCCCATGCTTCACAGTAGGGATGGTACTCATCATTCTTCTTCCTCCAAACACGTTTAGTGGAATTGACCAAAAAGTTCTATTTTGGTCTCATCTGACCACATGACTTTCTCCCATGACTCCTCTGGATCATCCAAATGGTCATTGGCAAACTTAAGACGGGCCTTGACATGTGCTGGTTTAAGCAGGGGAACCTTCTGTGCCATGCATGATTTCAAACCATGACGTCTTAGTGTATTACCAACAGTAACCTTGGAAACGGTGGTCCCAGCTCTTTTCAGGTCTTTGACCAGCTCATCACGTGTAGTTCTGGGCTGATTTCTCACCTTTCTTAGGATCATTGAGACCCCACGAGGTGAGAACTTGCATGGAGCCCCAGTCCGAGGGAGATTGACAGTCATGTTTAGCTTGTTCCATTTTCTAATGATTGCTCCAACAGTGGACCTTTTTTCACCAAGCTGCTTGGCAATTTCCCCGTAGCCCTTTCCAGCCTTGTGGAGGTTTACAATTTTTTCTCTAGTGTCTTTGGACAGCTCTTTGGTCTTGGCCATGTTAGTAGTTAGATTCTTACTGATTGTATGGGGTGGACAGGTGTCTTTATGCAGCTAACGACCTCAAACGGGTGCATCTAATTTAGGATAGTAAATGGAGTGGAGGTGGACATTTTAAAGGAAGACTAACAGGTCTTTGAGGGTCAGAATTCTAGCTGATAGACAGGTGTTCAAATACTTATTTGCAGCTGTATCATACAAATAAATAGTTAAAAAATCATACATTGTGATTTCTGGATTTTCTCTCACAGTGGACATGCACCTACGATGACAATTTCAGACCCCTCCATGATTTGCAAGTGGGAGAACTTGCAAAATAGCAGGGTGTTCAAATACTTATTTTCCTCAATGTAAGTTGAAGGGCTCTACATGAAGACATTTATAACTCAGTAATATCACAATAAACAGGACTATCCTTTCGGTTCTGAATGCCACTGAATTTAATCATCATTTAAAGGTCTTTGAATGCGGCCCATCAAATCAATCAGTGGAATTTATTGCATTTTTGCAGAGAGGAAAATAAAGAAGCTGTTTGCCCAGTTGATCTCCGGCCGGTAGATTAGTATTATTTTAAGTTGGTGTTACAAGTGGAGGTTAGTTCATGCCTGTGGATCAACAGCACCTTTTGACAGAAGTATTGTTATTGTTACAAAATGAAGCAAAGATCCCATGCCAAGCCTGATTCTTTCAGAAGCCCCCCCCAAAATAACATGTTTTGCAAAGATGCATTTGAAATTAGACTATAACATGTCACTCTAAAGAAGTCTTAAAACTAATGTAATATAAAACTGTTAACATGGTTTTTGGCATTTCAAAACAAAAGTGATTTAAATCTGTCAAAGAAAACATTTGTAGGCATAAAAGATAATAAAAAACAAGCATCAGTTTCTCCCAGCCTAAGAAAAAAAGAGTGAATGTTTTCTCCAGAGTCAGACACAGTCTAATTGATTTAGTTTGGCACTGGTAAGATGAGTGAGCAGTATAGCAAAAGCTTTGAGAGGAAACAAGCAAAGGAAAACAGAAAAAATATAAATTTCTCTCCTTTCATTTTCAGTTTATATATTTGTTTATTATAAACATTTTTAGATTTTGTGCATTAATTGGCCAAATATTTTTTTTTGCTATATTGAAAATGTACAAATAATTCAATATAAGGACATTTTCTATTTTCAAATATCATTGATTGAATTTATAAAAATAAACACTGTAATAATAATTATTCAATGTATAAATCCATCCATCCATAAATCCATGCATGTATCCATCCATCCATCAATTACTATCCATCCATCCACCCATATATCCATTCATCCCTTCATCCATCTATTTATCTATCCATCCGTCCATCTATCCATCCATCCATATATCCATCTATCTATCTATCCATCCATCCATTTATCTATCATCCATCCGTCCATCTATCAATCCATCCATCCATATATCTATCAATCAATCCATCCATAAATCCATCCATCCATATATCTATCAATCCATCCATAAATCCATCCATCCATATATCTATCTATCCATCCATAAATCCATCCATCCATCTATGTATCTATCTATCGATCCATCTATCAATCCATCCATCCATCCATCCATATATCCATGCATGCAATTACTATCCATCCATCCATATATCTATCTATCCATCCATCAATACATCCATTTATCTATCATCCATCCGTCCATCTATCAATCCATCCATCCATCCATATATCTATCAATCCATCCATAAATCCATCCATCCATATATCTATCTATCCATCCATAAATCCATCCATCTATGTATCTATCTATCAATCCATCCATCCATCCATATATCCATGCATGCAATTACTATCCATCCATCCATATATCTATCTATCCATCCATCAATACATCCATTTATCTATCATCCATCCGTCCATCTATCAATCCATCCATCCATATATCTATCAATCCATCCATAAATCCATCCATCCATATATCTATCAATCCATCCATATGTCTATCTATCCATCCATAAATCCATCCATCAGTACATCCATCCACCCATCCATCTATGTATCTATCTATCCATCCAGATCTATCAATCCATCCATAAATCCATCTAATCTATCTATCCATCCATCCATGCATACATGCATCAATTACTATTCATCCATCCATCCATATATCTATCTATCCATCCATAAATCCATTCATCCCTCCATCCATAAATCCATCCATCCATTAGTCCATTCATCCATCATCAGTACATCGTAGTGTCGTTTAACATTAATTAAATAAAGGTTTTTGCAATAATGACAATAAATTACCGGTATGAATTCGAAAAATAACTTTTACTAATAGGATAGGTCTGGATTTCTGAACATAATCTCATATTTTTCCATCACAGTACTGTCTGTCCTATTATATGTTGTTATCTGAATATCAAAATACTTTTCCTATGTTTTCCCCTTGCTTGTTTCAAATGCTCAGAAGAAGAAAGGTTATGCTGGAAAAAAAGTTGCAATGAGAAAGGAAAACAATTACCACGGAACTGAGGTCACTCTAATGGAGGAATAAAACACAAAAATAAACATTAGAAAAGTGAAGGTTACATGCACAAGAAAATGACAATGTCAGTTTTCTTCTTGGGGCAGCATAAACGTGAACAAAATGGTGAATTATGAAATGAAACACACATACACACACACACACACACTACTTACAAAAGGGATATCAAATGAAACAAATGAAAATGTATAAAATGGGTTCTTAAAAAGCATAGCCTCACTATAAATTATTTCAAAAGCTGCGAGGCAGTGCAGAAAAGAAGGATAAACAGTATGACCATGGAAAATATTATAGACTATAAGTGAGAAATTTGCTTTTATATATATATATATATTCTCTAAATATTAGGGAGGAAAAAACACATAACTAAATGTAAACTTACCTCAGCATTGTAGAATTTGGTTTTTACATCTAGAGGCTTGAGAACCTGGTTCAAAATAGAGTTAAAACTGAAGTTTGAGCTGCAGTTTGATTCTACCTCAACAGAATCCATGTAAAATTGAATTTATCACACAACTCAAGACTGCTTTCAATGACCTAGCTTCAGTTCTTCAACTGACTATTTTCTGGATGTCTAAAGCAGCATGAGAACTCATTGAAATGTCAAGCTTTAGTGTAAATTAAGTCTCAGCTCTGTGCAAAATGGTTTACGAGATGCGTAGAGCTGGCGTCCAATCACAGAGGAGGGGGAAATGAGCTCACCTGAAATTTGAAGAACTTTCTGAAGTACAGCTTCTCTCCAGTCTGAGTGGTGTAACTGACAGCACAGACCAAGCTGGAATCAGATGATCAGACACAAATATGGTGAGGACAACAACGCGTTGTATACATCTCTTATTTGTCCTGATGAATTCTATCTATTTATGGTAGCATATAAAATCATTTGCAACCAATTTTACCCCAGTAATTTGACATATTTCTAGTATTTTAGTGCTGTCAAGTCGATTAAACGCGACTAATCGTGGTTAATCGCATCTAACTTAATATAATCTTTATATAATATATGCACACACACACACACATATATTATATATATATATATATATATATATATATATATATATATATATATATATATATATATATATATATATATATATATATATATATATATATGTATATGTATGTATACATGTATGTGTGTGTATATATGTATGTGTGTGTATATATGTATGTGTGTGTATATATGTATGTGTGTGTATATATGTATGTGTGTGTATATATGTATGTGTGTGTATATTATATATATATATATATATATATATATGTATATATATATATATATATATATATATATATATATATATATATATATATATATATATATATATATACATAAATAATATATATATTGTAATATATTATATTGTATGTATGTATGTATGTATGTATGTATGTATGTATGTATGTATGTGTGTATGTATGTATGTGTGTATATATATATATATATATATATATATGTATATGTATGTATGTATGTATGTATGTATGTATGTATGTATGTATGTATGCATGCATGTATGTATGTATGTATGTATGTATGTATATATATATATATATATATATATACACACACACACACACACACACACACACATACATAAATAATATATATATTGTAATATATTATATTATATGTATGTATGTATGTATGTATATGTATCCGATAATATGTACACACATTATATAAACAAACTTGGTAACACTTTACAATAAGGTCTATTAGTTAATATTAGTAATGCTAATAAACTAATAAAACCTTATTGTAAAGTGCTACCACAAACTTATATGTGATTAATCGCAATTAATTGTGATTAATCAATTTGACTGCACTCATTTTTTATATATCATTATAGTATTTATTAAAATGTTGAATTCTCTTTTATTTTTAATTTTATTTTAAGTTGTAGTAACTTTGTTATGAGCTATTGTAATTTTTATATTTCCATTTAGCTTCAATTTATTTTTATTTCAGTTCTATTTTTAGTGATTTTAGTAGTACTTCAACTTATAACTTATTTACTTCAGTTAGCTGCCAAGGAAATATTTCTAATTTTCATAAGTTTTTTTTCTTTTCAAGTTTAAGTTTGTCATCTGATATTTCTTTTTTTATTTTATTTTTTATTTACTGAAAACTACTTTTAATAGTTGTTGTTAACAATAACAATACAAGATTGTGGAGGACTACTCCATTCGATTCTTTCCAAAAACTCATTATTTGATATAATTAAATTAACGCTACCCAGCATTAAATGACTAAGAACTAAAGGCTTTGAATGTTTTGAGTCTGTCAGAAGTTACGCACATGTGTGTCCCTATCTCCTTGACTTCATGATGGATGACATCATCGATGCAGCACTCGGGCTTGAGTTCTGAAACGGCAGAGTTTGAAGCGGATAAATTTAACCTCTGGGAGCTCGTCTGCAGGTCTGCCTGCGAAGAGAGACCATCATGGGATGGTAATGAGACAAGAAAACTGACAACTACATTAGGCTTTTGTATTACTTCACACAACCCGTTACCTTTACGAGAATATCTTTGACCACTTGACTGCTGTCGTTGTGCACGCTGATGTAACTGGAGAAGGTCTCGCCAAGGAAAATATTTCTGTACAGGAAATGGTGAGAATACATTTTTTGAATCACTGGAACGCTTTGGGATTCAATGGGCATGTGGCACTTTCCACTAATAGGACACAGATCAGGACCTGTGGTGCTTAACCTGCAGAAAACGATGATCATAAACTACAGGAGGAGGTTGATTGAAATACTATATGAGCGGATTTATACTCTATTCTGTTTATGTGACATTTGCATGTTGTAACCCTGTTACAAAAATACATACCTATATAGAGTTTTTGATTGGTGCGATTTAGCATTTTGCTAGCAAAAATCAAATAAAATCAAATTGTTTTGCTCGAAAAATGGCAAAATTACCTGTGATTAGGATGGGAATATTAACATTTGATGAATTTAATACTAGTTTACGATGCAAGGTAATTAAATTTTACATTACATTGTAGTTAATAAAATATAATACATACTGTATATATACCCTCACTGGACACTTTATTAGGTTCACCTTGCCAGTACTAGGTTGGACCCCCCTTCCCCTTCAGAACTGCCTTAATTCAACAAGATGTTGGAAAGATTCCTCAGAAATTATAATCCGTATTGACAGGTTCACATGACGAAGTTGCTGCAGATTTGTTGGCTGCACATCCATGATGCGAATCTCCACCACATCCAAAAGCTGCTCTAATGGATTGAGATCTGCTGACTGAGGCCATTTGAGTTTAGTGAACTCACTGTCATGTTCAAGAAACCAGCTTGAGATGATCTGAGCTTTGTGGCACGGTGCATCATCCTGCTGAAAGAAGCCATCAGAAGATGTGGTCATAAATGGATTGGACATGATCAGCAACAATACTCAGATAGGCTGTGGCGTTGAAACAATGCTCAAAAAGCAAAAAAATCCCTACACCATTACACCAGCAGCAGCCTGAACCACTGAAACAAGCCAGGATGGATCCATGCTTTCATGTTGTTTATGCCAACCATCCTACCATCTGAATGTTGAAGCAAAAACCGAGACTCATCAAACCAGGCAACGTTTTTCCAATCTTCTACGAGTCCGTGGGAATTGTAGCCTCAGTTTCTTGTTCTCAGTTGACCGGAGTGGCACAGGTGTGTCTTCTGCTGCTGTAGCTCATCTGCTTCAAGGTTGGACGTGTTGAGCGTTCATAGATGCTCTTCTGCAGACCTCGGTTGTAGTGAGTGGTTATTTGAGTTGCTGTTGCCTTTCTAACAGCTGAACCAGTCTGGCCATTCTCCTCTGACCTGTGGCGTCAACAAGGCATTTTCATCCACAGAACTGCCGCTCACTGGATATTTTCTCTTTTCCAGACCATTCTCTATAAACCCTAGAGATGAATGTGTGTGAAAATTGCAGTAGATCAGCAGTTTCTGAAATACTCAGACCAACCCATCTGGCACCAACAACCAATAAATCACCTTTCTTCGCCATTCTGATGCTCAGTTTGAACTTCAGCAGATCATCTTGATCATGTCTACATGTCTAAATGCAATGAGTTGCTGCATGATTATATATTTGCAGTAACAAACAGTTGAACAGGTGTACCTAATAAAGTGGCCGGTAAATGTGTGTATTTATAGATAGATAGATATCAATACTGATAGTATATAGATATGATTTTTGCCTCTAAATCATTTAAAAAGTAATGCAATACCAAAGTGTACCGTGTTTGTGGAAAGTGCCATGAACTCATTAATAAATTCAAAAATGAATCATACAATTTTCAGTTATTAAATCTATACGTTACCCAAAATTCTGAGGCAGTGTGAGCATTTCCCCAAGGATTAGTGTTTCTGCCCCCTTAACGGTAGACGGATCATCTTTCATGAGTCGTAAAAACAAATCACCTGCAGACATGTGACATGCGGAGCTGTAAAACCTCTTGACTGACAGTCGGCTCTTAGATGTAGACCCCGAATAGACATCTAAATCAATAGATCTTTTTATTTGTGCCTTATTTATGTATAGTCAAGACTTTTTAAAAGGCCACACATGTTGGTCACAGGCCACGATTTGCCAACATGTATAAATCTCCAGATGTATAACATCTCCTGTATGACAAATATAACATCATGATGTACGAGTCATAAAATTATGAGTAATAACCAAACAAAACTATCTGCAAGCCAGCTGACTATTTATACAAATTAGAAGCATAACACGAGATGGTGCCGATGTACTCCATTCACTTCATGTTGCCAACATTACAATCTCATTCACGCAGATTTATAGGGGAACATATTTTCAGTCCCTTTTATATATAGAAGTGCTACTCAGAACTGTCATAGTGACATGTGGTTCTGGAGCACGGCCGCTGGCGATCGCATTTCAGAGCATTGGTTACCTGCAAAAGGAAAACAAACACTGCTAACTGCTGATATATCATAGGGCCATATTGGGGTGCAGCATTATACCAGGCCTCTCACAGAGACAGACCTGCTGCTAATAGCACTGCACTCAGCAACGGTTTCATGTGTTGCATTACAACAACAAATGTTTTAGCATGATACTTTACAGTGTTTCCCAAAGGATTTTGAAGAGTTTCAAATTAAGACCCATGTTTAGTGTGCAAACTGAACAAAGAGAGAAGTCAATTAATTAGGGCTGCACAATTCATCGAATTTGTAATCGTGAATTATGTAATTATGTAAATTACAAAAAAAAAAAAAAGGTACATATCTTAAGGGGTTACTTCAGCGATTTAGCATTAAGCTTTGTATCAGTAGAAACCCGGTAGTATTCAAGTTATGGTACTTTCTCACCTCATATCCCCCTGAGACGAGAGAATTGTGCCTTTTATTTCTGAAAAAAATCCTCAGATGACACAAATATCGTCATTTTGTGTCATCGGAGGTTTTTTGGCCAGAGGCTAGAGACTACAGGAGATAGTTCGGCATGTTATCAACCCGCTGACAGGGGAGGGATCTCACTCACAGAATGTAAATGTGCATGGCCGCTCGGCTCGGGCATTAATAACGGAGCGGTGCGGAGCAAAGTGAGTGTTTCAACTTTTCAATGAATTCCTATGAAAGTAAAGCTTCCATTTGCTATCTGAAAACGCGGCAGACTGGACACGCGTCGTGAATGACTGCCGTGCCTACCTCAGCTCTGCTCAGCTCTTCGCTCTCGTGATGAATGAAATCCGACTCCTGCTGCGTCTGTGCCGTGCCTTTCGATCGGCTCACTCGCACTTTATTGAAAAGATACGTTCATTTTTTGATTGTAGTGTCTATTCTATAACTGAACGAAATGATTGTATTAGTATAAAAATCAAAACGACGGCGGGGGCGGTGTCACGGTGGGCAAGTGATAACCAGTATCCGTGGCTTTGGGAGTGGCCTCGTAGGGCAGCGAAGCAAGTGCATTCTGGGAGTTGTTGTCTTTCATCCACATGAGACAAAAATACATTTTCTGTCTTTTCTCAGTCTAAGGCACCAAATTCAAAAATTATTTCACATTTCTACTAAATAAATGACCCAATTTAAAAACACATTCATCTTCCCAGCGCTAAAGTACCCCTTTAAGGGTTTATTTTCCCCATTGTTTCAATTTCAGTTTTAGTATAACACTATAATAGCATGCATATTTCTCCTTTTTTATTTATTTAAAGAAGAAACCAAACCAATATATATATTTGACATTTGAGACTTAAAGCTATAGAAAAGCAATAAATGTTTTTCAGGAAGAGTGTTTTCAGCTTGTTTATTTTGATATAACAATATGGCCTGCAGTCGCTTCAAACAATGGCATAAGGCTATTCAAAACATCATTCAAATGTAAATTGTAATATTCGCAATTACAATTTCAACAATTATGATTTTTGTCAATCGTGCAGCCCTATAATAAATTGATATGCGCCTGAACTTCAAAGGGACTTAAACCTCTTTTTAGTTGTGATATAGTGTCTCAGATATTCACACTGGTGTTTTGGAAGCCAAATAATTAGAATAAAACAATAATAATATTAATTTTATATTATTATTATTCCTATGACAGTAATAGCCAAATATTATAAAACATATGCACTGTAAAATAAATAAAAATGAATATTTTGTAAGGGTGTTATTTTACTTTTTGTGTTATTTTTTACTTTTGTCCTAATTTGTACACTTGCAAGAGATAAAGCTTTTATTTTGACAATAACTGCAATTAAGCTTTAATTTTTTTATGCAAACTGCAGTTGAGCTTTTATTAAGGTGTAAAAGAGACGTTGGCTGCATCCGAAAACCTAGGCAGCTGACTTGTTTCCTCGCTGCCTTATCAGGCAATGACTGGCACAAAGGCACCTCACGAAATTGATTTCGGACAGACTTCTGAGGCAGCATACCAGTTTAATGATCTACCGCAAAATAAAGCGAGCTTTGGTGAGAACTAAACAAATATTGAATTACTATAGTAGTAATTTCATGCTAGAAATGACATCAGAAGTGAAAAACATTGGTCAAAACGTACATTTACACACAAACTGATCAGCAACCGCAACTTTCAGAAGCCATCTTTCTTTTCTAGCTCAACTGTCACCAGAAAACTGTCAATGGAACGCACAGGATTGTGGAATATGAAAGGCAGTGAAGGATACATCTATGCTACCTTCAAAAATTGATCAGATGAAGGTCTCTCAGGAGGCAGGAAGTGAAGCTAACATTGGATTCGGACATGCCTTGATGCCTTCCTACCTTGAAATGTGTCCTCCGAAGGCAGCATTTTTCGACGCAGCCATTATTAGACGCATAAAAGCTGATAGCGTGAGCAAACACAGCGCAAACAGACTTTATACTTATTTAATTAAATCGATTTGGTAAGGGCACAAAGCCATATCACACTTGAAATTTTAGTTTGTTTGACAGATACTTTGCCAAAGCAATGGCACAAAATGTTAGAGGCCATTTATGTTATTATATAACCGATATATTGGCAGATATTTGGCATTTTTTAAATATCGGCATCAGACGATAAATTTCTCTGTTTGGTCGGTGTGTTGGAAGAGTGACTTTTATTTTGACGGCACGGAGCACAGCAGTGCCAGAGCACACAGTACTCTCTTTCTCCATCTTCATCACAATAAATGCATTGTACCTAACTATTCTTTTAAGTAAGTACTTAGTTGTTAAAGGCACTTAATATAAAGTGTGGCCTCTTTTTGTTTTTTATTTATTTAAATGTATTATAATATAGTTGATATACTGCAACGTTCTAGCTCACAGCACTTAATCAAGTTTAATTTTAGCCCGAAATAGATAGCTTGTGTACCTCTGCTTTAGACCATTAATAATAATTAATTTATGAATTATGAAATTATTTCTTTACCAATGTATCTGATTTCACAAAATGTGGGTATTCTTCAAATGTTTCCTGATTAGTGATAAAATCGTGGTTCATCTAAGTGTCATTGGACTATACCTGGAAGATCTCTGTCCTCACATGTTACTGGCATGTTTGTGAAAAGCGTCGGTTTGGTCAACCGCATCACTGGAAAGAGAAACATGAGAGACTGTTAACATAAAATAGTTACAATATTTTTGAATCAAACACACATGGTAAATGTGTAACATTAACAACTGTAACTGTAACAACTTATGTATAGACACATCCATTCATGTGTAACTATAAATGCTCAGTTAATGCAGTTGATCCAAAGACCAACATAGCCATAAAGTTATATTTACAATATAAGGTTAATAACTTAATATATATAGTTAGATGTCTTATTCAACGTATTTACATCCCTGTCAGCCCTCAGCAATACAGCACCAAATGATTATCTATTAATATTTCACTTGGTTAGTATTGTGAAATTATTTCATGACAACAAATTACATTGAACCTGCATTTATCTAAATGTATCACAGCAATGAAACACATCCTGTTCTGACATAATACTCACACACACACACACACACACACACACACACACACACACACACACACACACACACACACACACACACACACACACACACACACACACACACACACACACACACACACACACACACACACACACACACACACACACACACACACACACAAACACACACACACACACACACACACACACACACACACACACACACACACACACACACACACACACACACAACATGCTTAGAGAAGGTTAAATAGTCACACTTGTGATCTTAGCAGTCAAAAATGACCAACATAGGTAGTTACTTAAAGTGTTTTTTTGCGATCAGAAAAAATAAGGTAATAGGGGTAAAATTTAGAACAACGTCAGGTTGACTAATTATTTACTGAATTTAGCTACACTATCCCAAAGACAACATAGCTGGTGTGTCGGACCTACCTGGAATTTGCTTAGGGCCCTGTTTCTATTACATGATTTTATTTATTTATCCCAACCAGATGACACCAATCTCAATCTGCCTTCAATGCATTCGATTATAAATACTTTTGTTGCTGTATTTTTTATTTAAACACTGTATTTTTTTCTTTCTTTTGCCAAAAATCCAATGAAATTGTCAAGTTTAACTACATGTTCCCATATTGACATCCCAATATCTCTGGTATTGAACTATACAGGGCCTTAAAAAGGAAGATTCCAAAAGAAAAGTGTATTAAGAATGAGAATCTAGAAAGATTTATTTAATATTTTTAGAGTGACAAGCATGTGAACTTTGGAAAAAGAATATGTATGGCACTTTGACAGGTATATTCTATGCAATTGTGTTGATATTAAATGAATGGACGATATACATTTCTAGTTTCAACATTATTTGTTGTTCAGATATTCCTCTTTAAAAGAAGGTTTTTGGCCACTGACAATGTGTACAGTTGACCAAATTACTCATAGAGCCTCATTAAGATCTCCATTTCTCTGGGATTGAACCATGTTGGGCCTTTAAAATGAAGATACCAAAAGAAAAGTTTAAGAACCAGAATCTAAAAGGATATTAAGACATCTTTAATACTTGAGTTACAGGTATGCACATTTCACAAGAAGTGCTTTTCCTCATTTTTGAATAGTCACTTATAATGCAACAAAGATTGGTAAAGTCAACAGATTTTGCTAACAGACTTGCCAATTCCCTCTGTACTAATACAATAAGGATGCTGCCATCTTTCTAAAGTGATTTTTAGCCCCTGTAAGTTGGCTCCAAATCTTGAAATGACAAAAAATTGTCATTTTGACCCCCCTTTAGAATTACTCAGTAAATATACATTCATGACATTTAATATTTTGGCTTTCTTCTACATTTGTATTTCTTTCACCAGAAAAACAAATGATCAAAATCAACCTCTGGTTGAGCTGACACGAAATTACCCTTTCTTCATTCATTTTGGCAGCCAGAAAATGATTCACCAAGTATAGCCTTCTGGGTGCCACAGTCCATGTACAAGGACATTACATTTTAGTCAAATTCTCTGACATCATACATGTCACAGTTTTATATCCTATAAAGAGCACATTCAAGGATTGTCAGAGATACCATTTGTTTTAAGGTTTCACCAGGACAACAACTTCTATTTGGTTTTTAAAAATGAATGAATGATCAAATTCAGCACCCTTAAGGAAATACTTTTTAAGTTGTTTGTTATAAATCAACATCTCAGGAAAATGTTATTGGGTTTCTAAATCAAAATATGACTTTTTGTTACGAAACATTGATTTCATACATGTCCTCACCGGAAGATGTTTATCAGGCATTTTAGGAGACACACGTGAATATGGAAAGAAATTAAATATCAATGTTCCTATAAAACATTAGATATTATTATGAAAATGTTGCCAACTATTATTACACTTCTTTTTTCAATACATGTTGCTCCAAGAACACATGAATATGCAAATTAGATCCAGTGTATAGATATATTGTATTGAATGGGAAAACCCATGTATGGCCATTTTACCCACATATTGCATAAAGTAAACTGGTATATCAATTAATTCTCAACTATCTTTCATGACATAGTTGAGAATCCTCTTTAAACAAAGTTTGGTTAAAAATTTTTTTTAAACAAATTAGTCCTGGTGTCCCTTACGACAACATATGAATAAAATATAATTTTTCAAGAAAAAAAAAAAAAACAATTTGTTTCTTATGCTGTAAACAATGTAATGACATAAAAATAAGTACTAAGTAAAAAAAATCCCTGGGTCTTAGGAGGATAGTATATGATAGATTTAGGGTTATTTGACATTCAACCCAGAAGAGATTATGTAGATCACTAATAAAGCATCACACCGCTGCCTCTCTCCCGGACGAGCTCAACACCTTCTATGCTCGCTTTGAGGGAACTAACACCGCCCTCGCGGAGAGAGAGCTCGCGGCTGAAGATGCAGAGGTTAGTTCACTCTCTGTAACTGTAGCGGATGTAACCCGATCCTTCCGGCGGGTGAACATCCGTAAAGCCGCGGGTCCAGACGGCATTCCGGGCCGCGTCATCAGAGCGTGCGCGAACCAACTGGCTGGAGTTTTCACGGACATCTTTAACCTGTCCCTCTCCCTGTCTGTGGTCCCCACATGCTTCAAAACGTCCACCATTGTGCCTGTACCGAAGCAATCAAAAACCACCTGCTTAAACGACTGGCGTCCTGTTGCTCTGACCCCCATCATCAGCAAATGCTTTGAGAGACTAATCAGAAACCACATCTGCTCTGTTCTCCCCCCCTCACTGGACCCACTGCAGTTTGCATACCGCACAAACCGCTCCACTGATGATGCCATTTCATCTACAATTCACACTGCTCTTTCCCACCTGGAAAAGAGGAACACGTATGTGAGAATGCTGTTTGTAGACTACAGCTCAGCATTCAACACCATTGTGCCCTCCATACTTGACATGAAACTCCGGGCTCTAGGCTTAAACAGCTTGTTATACAGCTGGATCCTGGACTTCCTGTCAAACAGACGCCAGGTGGTCAGAATGGGCAGTAACATCTCATCACTGACTCTCAACACTGGAGCCCCTCAGGGCTGTGTTCTCAGCCCACTCCTGTACTCCTTGTACACACATGACTGTGTGGCAACCCACAGCACCAACACCATCATCAAGTTTGCTGATGATACGACGGTGGTAGGTCTTATCACTGACAATGATGAAACGGCCTACAGAGAGGAGGTGCACACTCTGACACGATGGTGTCAGGAGCACAACCTCTCCCTCAACGTCAGCAAGACCAAGGAGCTGGTGGTCGACTTCAGAAGGAATGAGAGAGAACACCGCCCCATCACCATCGATGGAGCACCGGTGGAGAGAGTCAGCAGCTTCAAGTTCCTCGGTGTCCACATCACAGAGGAACTCTCATGGTCCGTCCACTCCGAGGCCGTTGTGAAGAAGGCTCATCAGTGCCTTTTCTTCCTGTGACGGCTGAGGAGGTTTGAAATGAACCGCCACATCCTCACACGCTTCTACAGCAGCACCATAGAGAGCCTGCTGACTGGCTGCATCACCACCTGGTACGGCAACAGTACCGCCCGCAGCCGCAAAGCCCTGCAAAGGGTAGTGCGCATGGCCAGCTGCATCATCGGAGGTGAGCTTCCCTCCCTCCAGGACATTTACGCCAGGCGGTGTGTGAAGAGAGCTCAGAGGATCATCAGTGACTCTAGCCAACCGAGCAATGGGCTGCTCTAACTGCTGCCATCAGGCAGGCGGTACCCCAGCATCAGCTTCAGAACAGCTTCTTCCCACAAGCAATTAGACTCCTTAACTCTTGATCCATCAGGATCATAACACACACTGGACAGAATATCACTCAGCACAACCCACTGTAGATACACACACATTATTTATTTATCATATAGCATCTATTGTACATTGGATCTCTACTGTGAATAATATTGTATACTGTACATTGTATATTATTATTATTATTTTTATAGCGTAATGTATACTGTTTAATGTATGTTTAGTGTATATTGTTTAAAGTATATGTATATTGTAAGTATGTGTATATTGTTTAAAGCTGTGAGAACTACACTCACATTGTGTAAATTATTTATTGTTTATTGTAGAGTTTACTGTGCTGTGAGTAATTGTGTGCGCATCAGATTTTTAAAGCCCTCTGAAAGTGTAATCTGATGTTGTTTAAATGTTGTCATGACTGCTATGTTGCTCGGAACTGCACCTAAGAATTTCACCTGCTGTTGCACTTGTGTATATGGTTGTGTGACAATAAAGTGATTTGATTTGATTTGACTTCTAAGACTCAATATCAATACTAGAATCAATAAACGACAGAAATCTGTGATGATGCCACAAAACAGCATCTGTCATGGGGGAATTGTAAAAGTAGAAACTAAACAAACAGAATGACTGCGAGTCGAGACACACTAGTAAACATGTACCGAGCCTCAAACGTAGTGAGCTGCAAGAGGTTTGAGATACAACCCATTCTGTACTCAGCAGAAGTGATTAGCATGCAGCTAGCAGGGATGATGGCTTCAGCGGGATTTATGAATGAATGTATGTAAGCGCGCAACATTGTTCAGGCATTCAACTGCTCTTTGGCTACTAGAATAAGAAGAGGTTAAACCCAGCAGTACCTTTTAATGCAAGCAAATGCTCTTGTTTTGCCTGGTTGACATCCATCCCGTCTACTCCACTGGATTGACCTTTCACCTGCATATCAGCTGCTTACGGCGACTACAGAGGGACAAATCGCGTTTCAGCGACACCAGGCAAATGCGAACGCAGCCCACAATAAATCAATACCGTCTGTGATAACACTTCTATGCTGTCACTCCTTTACTATAATCTTCAGATAAGACATAAAGAGTTGTATCATGTGCTGCTAACTGACCAATAATGAATTCAGGATCCGCAGTTGAAACGCCTTACTCGTTTTAAAACACAGACATGAAAATTATTTTTAGGTTGTTTAGCGTCACACCGACCCACATTTAGATGCACAACTCTACCAGGAGATGGCTCTCGTACTCCAGAGAGCGATTGTGTTTTTGCTGCATTATGGATTTATTTGTGCATGTACACGGTGTATATATGGTTCTTAAAACAATGTGATTCTTAACGCTGGCAATTAAGCGCATAAATATTATCATATTTTGAATATTATAAATATTTTGCTGTTCGCGTATTTCATGTCATGTGATGTCATGTAGTTCTGGCTGAATCCTTATATGTAGATTTTTTTCTCATTTTGGAAAATTTAATAATTATAATAAATATTTGTTTTCTCATTTTACATTCATTTTTAAATACATTGCAGCATTTGTTTATTTATTTATTCATTTATTATTTTTTAAAGAATCTCTCTTAAGGGGATAAGCATTTGAGGACCTTGGCATTAAAATGTTTGAATCCGTTTGAATCCCTTAAAGTAGCCAAGAATGAAAAAAGTAGCCTAGAGCGAGAAACTTCTCCAAATGAATCAGTGTGAATCATTGTTCAATCTGCCCAAATAATTCATTCTGCACAGATTCTGAATCAACAACTGATTTAACCCGTTTGACTCATTTAAAGGAACTGACTCAAAAGAGTCATTCATTCGAGAATCGAACATTCTTTGACTATTTTACCATTTCACCTTCACCCAAAAACTTTAAACTCTTTTATAACAGCTACATATTATATATTTTATAACAGCTAAAATATGTGAACATTTTAAACGCTATTTTAAAATAGATTATTAAACGATGTTTTAAACAAATGTTCTAGTGACTTTTAAGTTATCTTGTTACTTTGCGACAGATTGTCGCAAACGTGCTGCCTGTTCCTTACGACGCTTGGACATCAGATGCCGTAAAGTGATTTGTCTGTACACATGGGTGAGTTGTAAAACGTGTCTCGCCGTTTTATTTTAGAACAACGACATTTCCTCTCAGTTAGGACGATAACTGTTCCAATATGTAAATATATATGTAACATTTCTTAGACTACTTGCCAGCCGTTAGTTTTAGGTTATTGTATGCACGATATTCTCGCTACGGTTGTGTCGTGATCAAAATTTTAATGCATTCCAGTTTGCTTACAAACACAACTGTAAAATCAATAATCTGACCATTTAATCAACGTTTTGCAGTCCAGAATGGAGGCTAAACCGAGAAAGAAGTCATTTACTCCCAGAGACGGAAAGAAAACATCTTTCAAGTCGAAAGGTAACTTCTTTTTACATTCTTATTTTTTATATTATGCTGTAGGATCTCCACGTATATTTCATATACACATTTTCAGTGTTATAAAGATCCCACAACACAGCATGGAAAAAAATTACTATACATGTTTTTTTACATGGAAAAAAATTCAGCCTACTGACAATGCATTAATATCATTGTTTTCCTTCATAAGGTAAACCTGGAGGAAAACCACAAGGCAAACGGCCATTCAAACCTTACAACACAGACAAAGCAAAGAGTTTTAAAAAAACAGGGGGAGATGGAGGACCAAAGAAATTCAACAGAAAACCAACAGATGGAAAGTTCGTAAAGAAGAGGAAATACCCTGGAGATAAAGACAAACAGGAGGAAGGTACAAATGTCAAAATATGTCATGGATTGTCTTACCTGGGATAGCTGTAACAGTGTCTTGTGAAGTGATCTGAATTAATCAAAAGCATTATTTCTTTTCTTTCAAAGGCCCTGAAGGGAAAAAACCTAAATGGGATGAATTCAAGCAGAAAAAGAAAGAGTTGAAGCAGAATCGTCAACTGAACGAAAAAAAGGACAGTTACCAGATTGTAAACAGAGCCAAACAAGTGTGGGAAATTGTAAGACGGTAAGTGTTAATGGTTATTACATGCAAGGAATTTGCTTATGTGTTTTTCTAAAGTTGTAGGCATTTAAAGGCACAATATGTAAGAGTTTTAGATTAAAGGGGTGGTAAAGCACACTCTTTCGAAGGCTTGATTGTGTTTGTGGGGTGCACTGGAACATGTGTTCATGCTTCGTTTTTAAAAAAATGCAGTATTTTTCATATATTTCACCTTTATTCTACACTGCTCTGTCCCTCCTTGTAAAAACGGTCTGATGGTTTCCGGATTCTGTGAAGCCAGTCCCTCAAAAATACGCAATGGGCTCTGATTGGTTAGCTGGCCCAGTGTGTTGTGATTCGCTAACCGCCTAGTGAACATTTCTCGAAAGCGTCACGCCCCTTACCTCTACAGGTAGCCTCAGGCTACTAGCCTGAGCTTTGTGTACAATAGCGTCAATGAAACCATACCAAGAGCCCGAATCAGACCCAGACAATTTTAGTGAAGTTGATCGAGCAGAACCTGTTCAGTCCTCAAGAGTAAAGACTGCGGATCTATAGTGATCACTCCTGAATGGCACTGTTACTTTTGTATTTTTAGAACGATTTGCCAAATATCTGTCGCAAGAACGGACACTAAACATAGTAGCCAAATCAAACACAGAACCATGTTTAGCATGCCTGTAGATAAACAATACATAAAAGCTCTAATCAAAGAATAATTTACACTAATGCCAAGTTCTCTGTTGAGATTTTAAACAGTTTGTAACGTTAGGGGTTTGTCGGATAACGTTAAGTATGAATGAGCATTTAACAAACTGGTTTGCAGAGCCAAACAGCGCTGTCATGTTTACTTCCTTGCTACAACGTAGGCTACAATTAACAACACGAACTATTACAGGAAAACACATAGACGAAAAATAAATCACACTTACAGGTTGTAGCCCGTACTCGCGAAGATTGTGGAAGCTTTCCTCTGCGAGATGTGCCGCGGTAGCCGCGCGTGCCCGCCTGTCTCGTGCAGCTGAAGGCTCATGTATTGCAAATACAGATGAATATTGTCCATTATGTCACATTTTCCGATCTTCTCCTCCGACCCCTGTCTGTCTCGTGCTTTGATTTATGATGGGCAGCATATATCCGATGCAAATGCGATCGTGTTCCCCTCATGTCTCTTACACACATGAATATGACGTTGTATGTTAAAGGGTTAGTTCACCCAAAAATGAAAATTCTGTCAGTAATTACTCACCCTCATGTTGTTCCAACCATGTAAGACCTTCGTTCATCTTCGGAACATAATTTAGTATATTTTTGATGAAATCTGAGAGCTGTCTCACTCCTCCATAGGCTTTCAGAGGGACTGGAACTTGATGGCCCAGAATAGTAAGTAAAAACGTCATTTAAGGAGTCCAAATGACTACAGTGGCGCTGTATTAAGTCTATCATGCGACGAAAATACTTTTTGAGCGGAAAAACAACAAAAATAACAACTTTATCCCACTATTTATCCCACTATATACTCTCTGACGAGTTTGCGGGAGTGCCACGACGCATGCGCAAGTTCTCGCGCATGCGTCGTGGCACTCCCGCGAACTATATACTCTCTGACGAGAGTTCGCGGGAGTGCCACGACGCGCATGCGTCGTGGCACTCCCGCGAACTCTCGCCAGAGGCTCAAATTGAACAATAATAGTGGGATAAAGTCGTTATTTTTGTTGTTTTTCCGCTCAAAAAGTATTTTCGTCGCATGATAGACTTAATACAGAGCCACTGTAGTCATTTGGACTCCTTAAATGACGTTTTTACTTACTATTCTGGGCCATCAAGTTCCAGTCCCTCTGAAAGCCTATGGAGGAGTGAGACAGCTCTCAGATTTCATCAAAAATATACTAAATTATGTTCCGAAGATGAACGAAGGTCTTACATGGTTGGAACAACATGAGGGTGAGTAATTACTGACAGAATTTTCAATTTTGGGTGAACTAACCCTTTAAACGCACTGCAACGCACCCCCGTCCCTAGGAAGGCTGAAGAAAGCTGCAATCCGGATGAAAATAACAGCGTTTCGTCGGCATTGTCAACAGCACTCCAGCCTACTAACTATACCACAACAACTATTCCCCGCGGCGATACAAAATGGCCCCCCTTATTTCATATTCTCGGAGGAGGGGTTTATGTAAATATTGGGCCTGGTGATGTCAGCAAACCCTGGGTGAATGTGTAGTAGTCCCTACCGGCCGTTTGCTGTAGTCCTTAGAAATCGATTTCTTTAAAAGCAAATATCTCCCTTTGCTTTAAACTTTGAACGTTGTAACTTTGAAGATGTTGTTTATGCTCAAACAGCAACATTACACACTAGCTAAAGTTAGAAAAGTGAAATCGTGGTTTACCACCCCTTTAAAATATCCCAAAAGCTCGAGAACAGTGTTATATATGTTTTTTGACTTGTGTACTTACATTATCTCAGATGTTTCCAAGAATGTTTAAATCTTGAGAAATAAGCCTTTTTTTTTTTACCAGGACATGGACCGTGTCCGTGCGTTGCCTATCAATGACATCATACCCGCGTTACCCTTGTTTTTTTATTTTTAGAAACCATGGAAACACTAGAGACGCTTTAATATATTATATGTTTTATTAGACGAGAACAACTGGATACATTAGTTGACTGAAAAGTAATCATTGTTATGAAGCTCAACACAGTTAGTCTTATTGTTTGAATCTCGTTTTCTTGATTTAATGCAAGTACCATGTTTTACCATGCCTAATATCGATCTAGCTTACTGCAGTGTGCAACAAGTGTCTCATAGTAGCCACTGAGCGAATGCACAGAGTAACATTAGTACATAACTTTCAACACATTCAAATGTTTCTAATATGATAAAACAGCTCTGCATTACCCCACATACACATGACCAGAAGAAGCGGAAGCGGTGACTGTGGTATAATAAAAGTCCACTGCTCTCGAGCCGCGTGTCTTGCTCGTCTCTCATTAGCAATCGCTCCAGTGGCCACGTTACTCTCCCACAACACTCGGCGCTGCTCTGCTTCGTACCACAGTAATGTTATTAATCTCATCCATGAACTTGATTTCTGCCCGAGAAATCTGCATTTCTTTTCCACTGAATCCGCACTCAATCTTTGCGCTATCAGGCTATGCCTTTGTTTTGAATAGGTGACCTCTAGCGGCGAAAAACTACATATTGTGCCTTTAATAATAATAATATAATAATAACAAACTCTCATCAAACACTCAGATTAATTGTCTACAATGTCAAACAATATACATGCATCATAGTAGAATTCTAAACAGTCATTTCCATCACGTCTCAAATCACAGTTCTTTCTGTGGTGAATCAATAATTGTATTTATCCTAAATACATGTAATTAAATGGTGATATTACATGATTTGCAGGAATTACAGCTTAATCTGAAATGATGCAGGATAAAAATGTTCATAAATAATATTTATCATCTCAAACATGCTTTTTGTTCTGGTTATCTCTTTGGTAAACAAGTACACTAACTTTTGAAAAAATGTTTGGACAATTTATGTAAATGGTTTTGACAGTAAATATTGAAATCTGGCTTGTGTATGGTTCTCTTAATATAGATTATCTGGACCCACTTTATATTAGGTGGCCTTAACTACTATGTACTAACATTTTAATTAATAATTTGATACAATGCACTTATTGTGTATATACATGTTTTTACATTGCACTTACATGTTAAAAATGACCTGCCTGTAATTACGTCTGTAATTAATTGCTGTAGTTACATTTGTAATTACACAGTTGACACTTCCCTTACACCAAACCCTACCCTTAAAGCTACACTGTGTGATATTTTCCCCCATCTAGCAGTGAAAAGGTATATGACCATCCAGTAATATTAGTTTCTGTTCCTCCCAATTCCGATTTCGTTTTAACTCCTACGGTGGCCGATTTAGTCCAAGATTAACATGGCTTCCAGTTCGACCTCGTCCATTAGTGTTGAGTTGCCTGTTGTGTTGCCGTCTTAATTCTCTTTTTCGCTTCCTTTGCGACTCTGTTACATATCCTCAAGCATAAGAGTGAGCCTCCATCAGCAACAGACTTTCAAAAAGGCTTTCAGGTTTTCATATAGCAGTCTCAAGCAATCCCCCTCTTCACAATCGACACGGTGCCATCGAGTGTTAAAACGCGAAAGGCGAAGCTTGAATTTACGGGTATGTCCCTCTTTGGCTAATGTACTTTCAAGATGGAGGGGCAACATGGCGACCCCCATTCGAACCCCTTACCCGTATGTATTTTCAATGGCATATTATAAACTTACTAGAAAACTTTATTACTTGTAAATATGTAAATATACATTAATGAGCACATATATTTTTGAAAGAACTAAGTGTTTTTAACTAAGAATAAACTAAAAAAGTTACACAGTGTAGCTTTAAACTTACCCATACAACCACACCTGTCCCTAACCCTACCCGTATCCTACCTCAATATCACCAAAGGTGTTTTGGTAAGGTGGGGTAAGTGGTATTTCAAAACTGCTTTAGAAAAGTATCTAGGGACGAGTACCAAAACAAACTTATAGCCAATCAGCAGTAAGGGGTCTGTCTTCTAATGACAGGGAGAAGAGAGTACTCAGTGCAGTCATTATTCAAAAGACACGACACAGGACGGACATTAGCTGAGTGACGTCAGGAAGAGAGAGATGGCTAAGATATCTGTGGAACAAAATATGGCTTACAATCAGGCAAGAAGTAGGAACCTTGTAAATATCGGATCAGCTTTCCAGAGCTGGAGAGAACTCAAGGAGCGAAGGCCAAGGTTGCTTTATTTCTTTTCGATAGACGAGTAACATTGATTTAGTTTTGTTTCACATAACTAATGCTGGCTTATGCTTGAATATGCTCATGTGTCATGTTTAATCGTATTATCGTTCACTTAAGCGATGATAAAGACCCTTTCATTTCCACACCGTATAAGCCTGGAGCGTCTCCTCGCTGTCTGTTTCAAGCGTCAGCTCCCAAAGTGTGTCCGAAAAGTACGATAATATACTCCTAATATATCGTCGCTGTCCGATGAAAACCACGTATGTCCATTTTGCCGATTTTGAGATTTTTCGACGGATTGAATGTCCAGGTTCATTTCCGTATACAGTATGCGTCACATATCTAAATGGCCAATGAAAAGTTGTGAAAACATGTCATCTGATTTTCACGTATATCCATTTGGTGTCAAAGCTGTCAATCACGCCGCGTATCTCCCGCCCTGTGGAAGCATCTCGCTGGTCTCGCCGGTCTCGTGAAATTGTTTCATCGAAGCTCAGCACTGGATAGCCGAAAGTACGACATTGAAGCTCTCCACAGTTTAGTTCTAATCTAGTTCTTCACAGATTAGTTTGCTTGCTAGTATGTAAATAAACTCGGTCTCTTTGATAAGATTCAGCCTTTTTTTTCTCAGTCAAACTGATCAAATTATAGCCTGTAATGCTACTGTCATGATTGTCACTAGAACATGCCTCACTCATACTGCGATCACCGCTTGCCAGAGGCTGAGAATATCCAGCATGTATTCCTCTGTATTCCTCACGTATTCCTCTGCTGAAACGCGACTTTGCCATTCTAATTAATGATCGGAAGAACGCGTATCGACCACTGTTACTGTAAAATATGCACGTATGTCCATTTAAACTCAATTTTGGTCAAATGTGGATTATATCATTACACTGTCAAGAATATGGTTACATGTAAAGATGCTGTACCAAGTATGACAACGCTACATTCAACTGCTTTTGAAATACAGTGTTTTTTTCACTTCAAGAAAAGTAAGCGTTTTGGACATACGTGAGTTTCATCGGACAGCGACGATATGTTTGTTTTCTTTGCTTCCTCTTTTCGTGATCGATATAACCCTCTAATCTTGTCATAATTGTAATATGTTAGTTAGTCGTGCTCGTACTATCGAGTTGTTCATGAGAACTGTGTTTTTGTGATATAAGGGATGACTTTTTCACTGAACATTCGACCTGGATTACCATAGTAACACATTGCTTTCACTTATTGATGACATCGTACCCTCGGCCGGCTGGCACAGCAGATTCCGCCATAGTCATTGCCTGGGTTACGTATGTGTGGGGCGGAGCTATCAAAATAGGGGCCTGTTTGTTTTGGTGATTTGAACAACATCGGCTACCAGAAAGCACTTACCCTACCTTTAATATTATTCAGTACTTAATTGAATAATTACAGTGTAACAAAGACACCTTACAATTAACTGTAACCCTTTATTTTAAGGTGACATAGTTACTTTGTACTAACTCTAATATGTACTGAGTAATATAAATTAACTACATGTACTTATTATAGAGTTACGGTTATGGTTAGGGTTTGGTTTAGGGTTAGTTACTTGTAATTTTGCATAATTTAATGTTATTAAGTGTTATGATGTTAGTGGACATCTAGTAATGTGTAACTACATCACCTTAAAATAAATAGTTACAATTAGTTTTAATAAATATAAAAGTTGAAAACCCAGGAGATAAGTGCAAAAGCTGAAGAAACACTCATATCTGTGTGTTTTGTGGAAGTACAGGAAAGACTGTGACAAGCAAAAGAGGGTCAAACTGATGAAAGAACTACAGGACCTTGTGAAGGGAAAAATTAAAACAGTAAGTAAAGACTCTTTTTCACTTAACATTTTAATTACATTACAGTAATTTTTAAAAAATTGTGATGCATTAATTTTTGGTTGTCTTTTTTTGCTAGATTGCATTTGCTCATGATTCCACACGAGTGCTTCAGTGTTTTATTCAGTTTGGCAGTGATCAGCAGAGGCAGGAGGTCTTTGATGAACTCAAAGGTCGGTCTTCTCATCAGTATAATGAACTGCATGTGTTTATGTGAAGTCATCATCTCTAATCACCCTTCTCTATCCCTGATGTTTTACTTTTTAGAGCACATTGTGGATTTGAGTAAATCGAAATATGCCAGAAACATTGTGAAGAAGTTTCTAATGTATGGGTAAGTCACATCCATTTCTCATCAATCTCTTAAACGATTGGGTTAAGAGAAAGTGAATGATAAAGCAGTGACTTTAAAAAAAACATTGTATGAGTTATTCTTCATTCACAAACAAGTGTTTGCTATTTTTGACTTCAGAATAATGCACAATGTTTTTTTGATGCTTTTAAAAAATACTTGTTTGATAATTTGTGGTGTAGGAGTAAGCAGCAAGTGGGGGAAGTGATGTTGGCTTTTAAGGGGAAGGTCAGACAGATGCTCAGGCACTCCGAGGCGTCTTCAGTAGTCGAGTATGCTTACAACGATAAGGCCATCCTCTCCCAGAGACTCATGCTCACTGAGGAACTCTATGGAAACACATTCCAAGTCTTCAAGGTGCTTGTGCTCTCAGCTGTTGGATACATAGAAGCTTAATGTAAATAGAAAGATAAATGTGTTTGTTGTCCATAAAAATGGTTTAATTTATCTTTTCTTTTTTTTGGTCAGTCCTCAATTTGTCCTACATTAGAGAAGGTTTTGGAAGCAAATCCAGAGAAAATGGATGGCATCATGGATGAAATGAAGCAGATCCTCACACCAATGGCACAGAAGTGAGTTACTCTTAAAGCGACATGTAGGGATGCGCAGTATGAGCAAAATATGCTAAATCAATTTAACATTTTTATTAAATTGTCCACAGTTTATTTTTAATAGTTTATTTTTTTTATTGTCCGTTTGTCTTTAGCCCTATTCGGATGGGATTAGTTTTACAAGGGTAATTTTACCACAGGACGTCTGTAATATTAATGGCCAATTTGCACAGGATAAGAAATCTCAGTAAACCTAACACGAGTGGGAGGGCTAACTTGATTTATGCACTGCTGTCAACTCCCTGTCATCATGTGCGTTAAGAAATTAAGTTGCTTCCTGATATGATGTGCACAAACATATAATCTTTATACACTCGCCTAAAGGATTATTAGGAACACCTGTTCAATTTTTCATTAATGCAATTATCTAATCAACCAATCACATGGCAGTTGCTTCAATGCTTTTAGGGGTGTGGTCCTGGTTAAGACAATCTCCTGAACTCCAAACTGAATGTCAGAATGGGAAGGAAAGGTGATTTAAGCAATTTTGAGCGTGGCATGGTTGTTGGTGCCAGACGGGCCAGTCTGAGTATTTAACAATCTGCTCAGTTACTGGTATTTTCATGCACAACCATTTCTAGGGTTTACAAAGAATGGTGTGAAAAGGGAAAAACATCCAGTATGCGGCAGTCCTGTGGGCGAAAATGCCTTGTTGATGCTTGAGGTCAGAGGAGAATGGGCCGACTGATTCAAACTGATAGAAGAGAAACTTTGACTGAAATAACCAATCGTTACAACCGAGGTATGTAGCAAAGCATTTGTGAAGCCACAACACGCACAACCTTGAGGCGGATGGGCTACAACAGCAGAAGACCCCACCGGGTACCACTCATCTCCACTACAAATAGGAAAAAGAGGCTACAATTTGCACGAGCTCACCAAAATTGGACAGTTGAAGACTGGAAAAATGTTGCCTGGTCTGATGAGTCTCGATTTCTGTTAAGACATTCAGATGGTAGAGTCAGAATTTGGTGTAAACAGAATGAGAACATGGATCCATCATGCCTTGTTACCACTGTGCAGGCTGGTGGTGGTGTAATGGTGTGGGGGATGTTTTCTTGGCACACTTTAGGCCCCTTAGTGCCGATTGGGCATCGTTTAAATGCCACGGCCTACCTGAGCATTGTTTCTGACCATGTCCATCCCTTTATGACCACTCTGATGGCTACTTCCAGCAGGATAATGCGCCATGTCACAAAGCTCGAATCATTTCAAATTGGTTTCTTGAACATGACAATGAGTTCACTGTACTAAAATGGCCCCCACAGTCACCAGATCTCAAATAGAGCATCTTTGGGATGTGGTGGAGCGGGAGCTTCGTGCCCTGGATGTGCATCCCACAAATCTCCATCAACTGAAAGATGCTATCCTATCAATATGGGCCAACATTTCTAAAGAATGCTTTCAGCATCATGTTGAATCAATGCCACGTAGAATTAAGGCAGTTCTGAAGACGAAAGGGGGTCAAACACAGTATTAGTATGGTGTTCCTAATAATCCTTTAGGTGAGTGTATATCCTATAACAGTTAGGTCTGGTCGAACTATTTATTAACTATATTAAAGGGTTAGTTCACCCAAAAATGAAAATTCTGTAATTAATTACTTGCCCTCATGTCGTTCGACACCTGTAAGACCTCCGTTCATCTTCGGAACACAAATTAAGATATTTTAGTTGAAATCCGATGGCTCAGAAAGGCCTCCATTGGCACAATGCACTTTACACTCTCAAGACCCATAAAAGGTACTAAAGACGTCGTTACAAAGTCCATCTCACTACAGTGGTTCTACAATAACTTTATGAAGCGATGAGAATAGTTTTTGTGCTCAAAAAATACCTAAATAACGACTTGTATAGTGATGACCGATTTCAAAACACGGCATCATGAAGCTTCAAAGCGTTATGAGTCAGTGAGTCGATTCAGCAGTTTGGATCGCCAAAGTCACGTGATTTCAGCAGTTTGGTGGTTTGACACGCGGTCCGAATCGCGACTCGCTGATTCATAATGCTTCGAAGCTTCATGATGCAGTGTTTTGAAATCGGTCATCACTATACAAGTTGTTATTTAGGTTTATTTTTACGCACAAAAACTATTCTCGTCCCTTCATAAAGTTATTGTAGAACCACTGTAGTGAGATGGACTTTGTAACGATGTCTTCTCTTTCTGAGCCATCAGATTTCAACTAAAATATATTCATTTGTGTTCCGAAGATGAACAGAGGTCTTACGGGTGTCGAACGACATGAGGGTAAGTAATTAATGACAGAATTTTCATTTTTGGGTGAACTAACCCTTTAATTAAATTCTGATTGGATTCTGTTGGTAATAGGCACTTACCTAAAGCTAAAAGAAATGTTGTGCCTCTGACAAGTGCTTTCGACCTTCTTTTTGATCTGATTGGTAAGCAGAAAACACTTAAGGTTTGCCACAGACTTGTCCCACCATCTAGAGCGCAACTGAATGCTTTTTCAAGCGCCTCCATACTTGAAAAATGCAATATTTACATGCATATTTACAGCGGGTCTGTTCGCACGATTAGTATTACCCGAGGTAATTTTTCCGGACCTTTTTACAGAAGGTAAAAGTCGCCGTAATCTTTACTGACATTGTCCGTAATGATAACTGAGATGGCACAATCGAATGGAACTTATGTACACATGGTAGAATTTGAACAAAATGAGTGATGATTCTGCAAAAACACGCAAATTATGTAACGCCTTGGTTAAAAACAATTTAATTAAAATAAAGCTGAAATAAAATGTAATTAGATGAAAAACATAAAATTATAAATGTTGTCAATACATCATCAATCCTTCTTCCAAAACTTATTCACTATGATAAACCTATTATAAGTGTTTATATTTTAGACCTGACGGGATGTTTTTCATGGGAAATTGCGCATGTACGTCACTCGCCCGGTATACAACCCTAATTGTGAAGGGTCATTTTTGTAGCGCTGTGCTGGAATTTATTTTCAAGGAAGTACCATGTTTTATTAATAGGTATAGCTACAGTTACATCTTCAGCTAGTCAGCTTGAGATCCTTTTCATCTAAACTGGTTATATCTCTTAAGCCTAATAGTTAATGTTTTATGAGCATTAGGATAATCATATTCACCTGCACTGTCACGCAGAGCCCAAGAACAACCAAAACTACGTTCTTCCGCAAAATGCATGTAGCTTTGTTTTTTTTATCCGCTAGGGGCCAAAAGTTACATAGTGTTCTTTTTAAAATAAAAATAAATTAAAGCTGAATAGAACAAAAAACAAATAAAAATGACAAACACACATCAACATTACTAAAACTTAAGCTAAAATGAAAAATAATAGCATATTCACTGGTGTATCAAAAACCTGTTGTCAATTTTTTTACACAGTTTATACCATCATACTGCCCTGGCATGTGATGATGCAGTCTTGTCTTAGTACTTTATTTCTGAGTGAATTAATGCATTACGTTCCCTCCACAGGGAGGCCGTCATTAAACATTCATTGGTCCACAAAGTTTTTCTGGACTTCTTTGAGCACGCTCCTGCCAAACAGAGAACGGTGAGTGTTGTGTCCAGTTTGACTGCCGATCTTGTTACCGTCTGCTGTCTGTACTGATGTCTGTTGTGGCCTGTCCTTTCAGGAGATGATCGAGTCCATCAGAGAAGCGGTCGTGTACATGGCACACACACATGATGGGGCCAGAGTGACCATGCACTGTTTATGGCACGGCACACCCAAGGTTAGCACTCCTTTAGACACGCCATTAGACACGTCATGACTGCTGGTGTTTGCTTTTAACCTGACGTGTTTTTGTCTCTCCTTTTTTTTCAGGACCGCAAAGTTATAGTAAAAACAATGAAATCATACATTGCAAAGTTTGCAATGGTAAGCTGCCTTTCTTATCTGTGCAATCTATGAATGGGGGAATCTCACAGAAAGTCTGCATTATATTTCACCCCAAAATCTATATATATATATATATATATATATATATATATATATATATATATATATATATATATATATACATACATACATACATACATACATACATACATACATACATACATACATACATACATACATACATACATACATACATACATACATACATACATACATACACACACACATATATACATACATACATACATACATACATACATACACACACACACACACACACACACACACACACACACACACACACACACACACACACACACACACACACACACACACACACACACACACACACACATATACATACAGGCCTGGTCAGAATTATTGGGATCCTTGGTAAATATGAAGAAAGAAGCCTGTGAAAATAAATTTGCATTGTTAATCATTTTGATCATTTAAAAAATTCAGGGGAGAATGTAATTTATGAAATGTTTTTCTTTAATACACATTGGTCACAATTAATGGCACCCTTTTATTCAATACTTTTTACAACCTCCTTTTGCCAAGATAACAGCTCTTCTCCTATTGTGAAAGTGACATGGGAAGGCCAAGTATGGTAACCCATACTCCGAATTTGTCCCCTACATTAACCCATCCAAGTTAGTACACACATTAGGAGCAGAGTAGTGAACACACTGCAAACCGTGGCACCCGTGGAAAGATTCGGGGTTAAGTGCCTTGCCCATAAATGCCTGACGAATTTGGGGAAAACCTGACAAGAGACCAGAGACCCTTCATTCCTCCATACAGAATCTCTCCAGATCCTTCAGATTCCCAAGTGCATGTTGAATGATACACTCTCCTCTTCAGTTTTCAATAGGGTTCAAACACACATCCTCTTCCAGGCAGATTTGTTACATCTGTAGTTGATTGGAACTTCTTAATTATTGCCCTGATGGTGGAAATGGGGATTTTCAATGCATTAGCTATTTTCTTACAGCCACTTTCTATGTTGTGAAGTTCAACAATCCTTTGCTGCACATCAGAACTATATTCTTTGGTTTTACTCATTGTGATAAATGTTTAAGGGAATTTGGCCTTTGTGTTTCCTCATATTTGTAGTCCTGTGGAACAGGAAGTCATCATGACTGGACAATTACATGCTTAGTCACTCACAAAAAATGTAAATATGAATGGGAATATACTTTAGATATTTTATACTCATAAGAATTTCTGGGGTGCCAATAAGTGTGGCCAACGTGTATTAGAGAAAATCATAATCACATCATAATGATTTTCCCCCCACTTTCATTTGTAAGATTTTTGTGATTTTTTTTTTTTTTTTTTTTGAAAGATCAAAAGGATTAACAATGCAGATTTATTTTTGTGTGTTTGTGTATTGATATATTTGTGGAATTGAATTTAAAGAAAATGAGGGGAAATTGTTTACAAAAAATAGTTGGCTTTGTTTTCTTTAAGAAAATTATAATTTCTGTTTTTGTTAGATTTTCGTGGTGGAAAGTTGGCCTAGACACATTATTAACAAACCTCAAATAATTTATTTTAAATCATTACATTTTTCACAGAAGTAAAAATGAGTTTTGTTTATTTTCAGGGTGAATATGCTCATCTTGCCTTATTGGCCGCATTTGATTGCATTGACGACACCAAGTTGGTTAAACAAATTATCATCTCAGTAAGTGCTCTTTATTTAGAGAGATCTTTATTGGCAGTTTTTTCTTTTTTCTCTGATATTTGGATGATTTAATATTTCTAATATCATGTTTTTGTCTGTCTTATCTTGCTCTCAGGAAATGGTTAATTCCTTATCTGACATAATCAGCAATAAACATGGTAAAAAAGTGCTGCTTTACCTGCTGAGCCCAAGAGACCACGCACACCTCTTACCCGAGATCATTCAGGTGCTTGAGAAGGGTGACAGCAATGCACACAGGTATGTTGTATGAGAAAATGAAGACATTTCTATGAATGTGCACAGAATGTGGATCAACCATGTCAGATAGATACAGATGAAGAAATGCACCACTCAAAAGCTGACGTATTTTGTTTTTACCTCTTCCAGTAAGAAGGATGTAGCGATCAGGAGGAAGGAGCTTCTGGACGCTGTGTCCCCTCCTCTGCTGGACTACCTGTGTGAGAACGCTCAGTCTATGGTGATGGATAAAGCAAGCTGTGTGGCTGTGAGTGACATACTGGGGGCCGCCATTGGAGATCTCAGGCCTGCCATGGAGGCTGTGGCGGCTCTGGCAGTCGGGCCACTAGTACCAGGTGGAGAAGATGGCCAGGTAACTAATCTACAGGTTTTAGCCTCAGATATTTGCAGTACAGTCAGTACTACCAGTATTAATATGACTTTGGATCAATTATCATCATCATCATTATTGTTAAAATGTATTATTAATTAGTTTCTTAATTTTTAAATCACATTTTTATCTATTTAATGTTGGCATGAAACGGCTTCTGGAACAAGAACAAATGTAGGGCGGGGACTTGATTTTAGGAATTGATTGGATGGTTGTGGTTTGCTATTGGTGGATCTCATGTGATTGACAGGTTGTCCAGACCTTGCGCCAGTAAACATGTCATCAGATGAATTTTTTTTTTTCCATTTATTAACATTATTTAAATTCATTGGTTAGAATAAACTATCATAGATTAATAAATGCTTTAGAAGTATTTTTCAAAGTTGAGGATAATTTCAACATTTACAAAAAAAAAATTTAAAAGTTGAGCTGACATCAACAGTTGTATTTAACATGAACAAAGATTACATGAATACTGAGGAAATATTTGGAAACTGAAACATTACAGGACTCAGATGTCAATCATTTTGGAATATTTTTATGGTAATGGTTTGATAATTCTGTTTCTTGTAGCTACATATGGCAGAACACCCCGCTGGTCACCTGGTGTTGAAATGGTTGATCGAGCAGCATACTAAGATGAAGGAGGCAGCGAGAGAGGGCAAGTACAAAATGTCAAGCCCTGACACTCCTCACAGCTTTGGGCTGTAAAGCTTGCTGGGAATTTTGAGGATACTTTTGGGTTTCCTTTTCTATTTTAAGAAGTAATTTGGTGTATAAAAGCCTACTAATAAAAACGAAGTGAGCAGTTTTACATAAAAAACTAAAAGTTTTACTGTCCTGTCTTGTCTTATTTGGATCCACAGAGCGTTTTTCCAGGATTCTTCTGGAGAAGGTGGGGTTGGAGAACCTCAAGACGTGGGTTTCAGTCAACCGTGGTGCCATTGTTCTTTGTTGGTAAGTTTATGGCTGCCACAAATGAGCAGATCTAGAAATAACTAAATATACTCCCTTTTGTGTACTCTTGTAAATTGCTTTCGAATTGGTGAGCGTAAGCCATTGTTCTTTGAAGAATTGGTTACACACTGAATATACACACAGAAGAACATGCCTGTACATTCATTCATGTTTAAAGCCTCCAAAAGTGCTTATGATATGACATCCCAAGCTCTCTATCGCAGCAAATTTGCTGCTTTTCCATCATGCTGTCGATTATTAGCTGGAGGAATTCCCTACAGTGAGCTTTGGATTAAGCACATCTTCCACAGTCCTGCTTCATTATGCCATGCTGTTGTCTGTATGCTAATAAAGGGCTAAACTGTGGCCCCCAGCTGCAAACCCTTGAGTTACATGCCGCAAAGGATTATGGGTTTTTTTCCACTCCCTGTCTCAGCCTCAGTCTTTATGCATGACCTCTTATAATCTCCCTAAGACTTTAAGCAGTGAGAGATTTGTTTCTTTATATTCTCAGCTTGGACTGTTTGTTTATTCTGATGTCACTTCTTTTCTTCCACCAATCAAATTTCACAAAAAGAGACACTTAATCTATGAATGGATTTTTGCATTGGTTGGTTGCATTTGATTGAAGTTTCAGCTGCTTTATTTGGTTTTGTTTGTGTTTCGACAGCCTTCTTCACAGTGCAGATGAAAGTGTTGCTGAAGAAGTGAAAGTTATGCTGAAATCCATCCTTCCTGAACTACAGAAGATCCAGAACTCTAAAGGAGTTGAGGTTCTCCTGGAAAAACTGGCATAAAAGAGGTTGATCTCCCAAATCCATGTTATTTAGTTTTTTCTTTCTTCTGTATTTTTAATTGTGAATTTATATGCTGATGTATGTAAATACAAAATACACAAGATTACCTGGACCTGTGTTTTTGAGTTATTTCTTTTTAATGTCTAATCTTGTGAAGCCATGTCCCAAGTCATATTTCACCCCAAAATCAATGGATTTTTCCCCCTCGCATTGAGAAGTTTGCTTGATAATTTAACAAAGGATACTGTAATGTGGAAAGAAATATATTTAAATATTTATACATCATATTTATTGTACTAAATTGAATATATGCTAATGGGTGGAAATATTACAGATTTCTATGCGAGATATATTTGTAAAATGTAAAAAAAAGGTATATATGTATATAATATTCTATATGAGGTAGCTTTGAGTATGGAGGCATGCGTGCTTTAAAATTAATTTTGTTTCCCTGCTCTACTTCCATCTGTCCTTGGGACTTCAATGATCCCCAAGGATTAATCTTTCAAGGATTATCAATGCTTGCATGAGCATGCTTTTCAGATTTAATTACATTCTAGTTGTCTGCATTCTTATAGACGTCACAATGGCCACTCTTTAAGTCAACAAGTTTTTGTAATTGTAAGTCGCATACAACGCCAAGTTATTGTAATGAGGATGTCAGCTCTGAATTCATTTGAACAGGTTTACCTCTGCAAGTTGGTTGTAAGTTATAAAATAGCCTTGACAATACAGCAGTTAACCTTATATGAGATCTTTTTCCAATCTGCCCAGCTCAGTGTTTCCAGAGGAAACCAGATGATATAAATCATAAGTCGGCTTTTCCTGATTGACACTTACACAAATGCCTATACAAGATTGTAAAACGTACTGATGCTGAGCTTGTGCTTCGCCAGATGTTAAAACCTTCAACTGATTATTTGAAGAAGTGTTTGTCAACACTGGATTATTTGTCTTAACCCATATATAAATACATATTTATGATTTTTTTTTTCTTTTACTTATGGCACAGTAAAAATCTAATATTTTTTTAACAGTTGATATCTGACAATTGATGTTCCAAGAAGAGTTTTTATTAACTGCATTATTACCTGTAAGAGCTGCCTAAATTAATTGATTCAGCATACAACATACTTAATAGGGCTGCCTTTTGTGTATAGTACAAAGGTTTTTCAATATACATGTATCCCAGCAGCACAAACAACACTGTTTCTATACAGATATACATTTGTTTTGAAGACAGTTACATGAATGTTTTGTTGTCCATGAAAGAGTAGGTCAGCGCATCGCACCCTAAAAACAATCTGTAAACGTCTTTGCAGCCCTTTTCACAAACCTCACTTTCCCGCGATTCTTTATAGAGGAGGTGTATTCATAAGCTTTCAGCTTTGCATAGTAGTCTGAGAATTTATTAAACAGGATGGAGATTGGCATGCCGTTGAGAATAATTCCAAATGAGATGCACGCAAATGCAAAAATCCTGCCCAGGGGAGTCTCTGGAAACATGTCCCCATAGCCCACAGTGGAGATGCTCACCTGTGGAATAAATGTACGAGGAAAACTTGAGTGTGCAGTAAAATTACAAATCTGTCAAATTCTCAACACGGCATAAATGTCATTAGAGCTAAATAGAACTAGGGTTAAGAAGAGCAGTTGGGGATTATGCAAGCAGTACATTGATGACAAAGTAGTTCCACTTGGACTTTTTGAGAGGAAGCATTTAATAGCATTATAGCAGAAAGACAGGTAGTCTGGCTCTGTCAGTATACTCTACACAAAAAGTACTATGATATTACCATGTTTTTTGGACGTGTACCATGGATATACCACCATAATATTAGAAGTTCAGCACCATGGTATATTGTTGCATTATCACCTATTCCCATCCCTTCCCAATGGTACAATCACAGTACTTTTTATACCTGGAACAAACTTGAAAAAGCATGTACTCACAGCTGCCCACCACCATGCATGTGGAATGCTGGTGAAGTTTGTTTGATGCACATCATGCTCTACAGTATAAACCATGGCAGAGAATGTGAAAATTCCCATCGCAATGAAGAGGAAAAGACAGCCCACTTGTTGATAACATTGCCGGAGCGTGAAGCCGAAGGCTCGAAGTCCAGTAGAGTGACGCGCTAGTTTTAGGATGCGGAATATTCTCATGAGTCGCATGATGCGGAGAACTTGCCCCACTTTACCAACCCGTCCTACAGTCTCAATATCACTGCCATGTCTCCCGTAGTCCTCTTTCTCAAAGTGCTCTAGGAACATCTGAAGATATAATGGAAAAATTGCAATCAGGTCCACAGCATTCAGCACGCTCCTTGCAAAGTGTTTCACGTCAGGTGTGGACACAAGCCGGAGGAGATATTCCATGGTAAAAAACGCAATGCAGAAAGTCTCAACATACTCGCAGTAGGTCTTCCCACTCAGCTGGCCGGTGGTGGTCTTATATTGCATTTCCTCTACCGTATTGAGCGTCATAGCCACAAGTGAAACCAGCACGAAGAAACTGGATGCTACTGCCATGAGCTTGGCTGTGACCGATGAGAAAGGCTTCTCCATTAAGTTCCAAATGAGGAAACGTGTATGACCAAAAGCCATATCCTGGAACAGGTCCTCGTGTTCCTCAGTTTCCACCTCTGCCTCAAGTTCTCTTTGCACCTTCAGCTGTTCGTTGAGTTCATCTTGTCGTTCCTCGAATGAAATGCGGCAGCAGCGATGGGTGTTCTTGATACGAACGCCCCAGTAGTTGATCTCCTCCAAGAAATTGCGTGGGCACAATTCATCTTTAATCCAGAGAACTCCAGTCCTATAGAAGTTAAAGATGCTGTGGAAGATGTCTGGATCCCTGTCAAAGAAAAATTCATTATTCTGGACAGTGTAATCATCACAGAGGTCAAGTTTCCTGTTGTGGTCCGTATATGTTGCAAGACGGCCAATTCTTGTTTTGGGATATTTTGCTGCTACCCTGTAAGAGATCTGGTAGACCTTGCCTCCTACGTTGATGTTGAGCATGTAGTTCTTAGTCAGAGAGGAGGACTGCTTACCAGGGGAGGACATCAGTCTCTCCTCTTCATCATCTTCATACTCTGCGTAGATGTCATAAATATCCTTGCTTAATTCCTGCATCGAATTCCATGGTTTCACCCAGTTGTGTTTGCCGAATGGAAGCTCAGAGTCCTCTGGATCTTTGGGAGCAAGGACTGTGACTCCAAGTTTATAGTTGGGGAAAAGGCTTTGCCTCCTACCTTTAAGCTTGATCATGGTGCCAGTGTCCTCTCAGCCTGGCAGATGCACAGGTTACTGAAGGTGTAGAGGCATTAGATTGCTCTAATACCTCTGCGCTGCTTCCTGCATTTGCTCAGGGGTCTGACTCAGACTAATGTTGCTGACAGAGAGGATCTGAGTGCTTAAAGGTTTAAATACTATGATCCTCTTCCAGACTTTCTCTACCAACCATGATGTCTTTCATTTGCTGTACATTCACCAATCTCCAACAGAATAAGAGGATATTACACCATGTAGCTTGTAAACTACAGCAATAGAAGTTATCTTTTGACATACCCTGCTCCAGACAGAGCTCTGGAATATGGATGAGGACTATTTTGCAAAGGGATGGATATCAGACCACATTCTAGTAATGCAGTGTTTATTAAATTATCTATCCCTTCACATAACTTTCTTTTTTTAATTAATGTGCCCTCGTAATCTTTAATCAAAATAACTTCTTCTCCCTCCTGCAGAGACATCTCTTCTCTGATGACGTGTTTACCGTGCTGATGGTGGGATATCCTGTCATCCAGATTATCAAAATCCAACAGCTTTCTTGTTCGAGAACCTGTTTCACTCGGAAATACAATGAACGTGATTTCAGCAAGTACAACATGGTCCTGGATCAACATCTTTGTAGATCCTGGAACAACATTCCAATCAACCAATCAGATTTGATGGACAAGTTTAGAGTTTGTCACATTTAGGCTTACGACCAGGGTTGGGTGCTTCTACTTCAGTGATTTCTGTCTGCTTTTAGGGATGCTCACTGCATCTCATTTCGAAGGCTGCGACCTCCGAAGGTCGCATTTGAAGCCTGTATCCACAAGTTTCCTACGCCACATGAAGCCTTGCGTCAAAAGTGGGAGTGGTTCGAAGTAAACAAGCGGGACTTTATGCATTTCCATCGTAGTTTATGCGCACGCTTTCGTATCGGATAGAAAATGTATCCGACTCAAACGACTGCATACCTTTTTTTATGTGCATTTATTGAATTAATTCGCATCTTGGCGTTTCCATTCAGCATTTTTTGATGCAATAACGTTATCCCAAAATGCGTATAAAAATAGGTGGATGGAAACATAGCTTATTGACATTCAACAGTTGACAGTCATTCAAGCTATCCAAATTGGCTAACGATGTGGGAACACAACCTCAACGAACTTTCAAAAGGGTGAAACAACAGTACCTTTACCCTCCGCGGTAGTTGGTTGGGAGGATGACGTGAAGAAGTGGCCTCATATCACGTACGGTAGCATTTTAAGCTATTTTCTAGATTCAGTAGCCTATGATGGTAAGGCGATGAGCAATTTGAAAAGCTCAGAGGCGTATCAGTATCTGTCGGAAACAATCTAAAAGCGGACATTGAGCTGAGCCTACACGTATTCCATCACAAGGCATGGGTGCTAGCATCAGTGACAGGTGAAGTGAAGTACAGACAGCGCGTTGTTCATGAATTAGGGCCAGGGCGCTGTTGTAGTCATGCAGCAGCACTTTGGTGGAAGGTCAGTAAAGTAAGGAAGGACAATTAAGGACACAAATTTTATTGTTTATTGTATTGTGATATTATTAATTAACTAATAAATGTACTAAATTAAATGTTTAGTGTGTGTCATTCTGCAAATGTTGCTTCACAGTAACCTTCACTTAACCCAAAATTATCATTTTGAAACCTTGCCAATGATCCGAAAAACACTTCTCCACTAACCTAACACTAGCCTCTCCACTAACTAGCACACAAAATACCATTGGAATACTACTTCCGCCGCCTCACCGGAAGTAGTACCCACGTTCTTTTTTACAGTAGCACCCCCCGGAAACAGGTGGATGTGTCTCATTTAAGAATATTAACCGTTAGATTGCGAAGTAAAGAAATTACAGTATTTTTACTAGCCTGACATCGTCATACTCAGATTCTAGTCAGAATGAGTCTGATACTGCTCCATTGGGCTGTAATTGGGGCGTGTTTCAACCGAACCATGAAAGAAAATGCCTCTGCACTCAATTGGATAGACCTACAACTAATCAGAGCAACGGAGCGACGCATAGTTGTCATCTGCACGCACGCTGGAAGAAGTAGATGATGATGAGTGTAAACGGTCTTTGCCGGTGTTGTAAAAAATAATTTAAGGATACACAGTATTTTTGAGAGGAATAGTAAAGGTGAATGCATTAACGAACAAGTTCACCATTTAGGATTTGAACGAATTCAACCCAAGTGCTCTTTGGTGACGAGCAAGATTACGTTACTGTTGAGCATCTGTCCATCATCGTATAAAGCCCGCCCTGACAATTTGATTGGTCCAAACAGCTCGTTCAAGCATAGTTGCTTCACAACAGATCAAGTCCAGACTGAATTTCCCGACCTTAAATGTTGTGGGTGGGGCCAAGTTCGGATGGCATCCAGGCTAGTATTTTACACCTCACAAGGAATAGTTGGTTTTATTATGGCTACTTTTCTTAAATAAGACATCCTTGATGACATATGCAGCCTTCAAAATGAAATGCAACCAATGTATGGGTAGGGTTAGGTTTGGGGGGAGGGATATGGTTAGGACTATGTTTTCAGACAAGAATGTTGTTCCAGGGTCAACAAAATATGCTGATCCAGGAATAAGTCTTACTTGGCAAAATGACTGACCAGGAACATCAAAAGGTTTGGTTGTAAAGTGACATGATTTAACAATTTATCTTCAATCTCACTTCCCGCCAAAGACGGGAAGCTAATTTTAGTGCCGGTATAACAAAATAAAAAGCAAGCCAAGCGCACACCATTATTTTTACGATTGTTATTTATCACACTGTATAAAATGATCTCAGTAAGATCTTGGACAGAAGTCGATGTCTCACTTGGACTTTACCCAAGTTTCTACAATACACATCGCAGCCAACACTTTGGTCAACAGCCCAGACACTTCTTTGGTGGTTAAGATTTATCACAAAGGCAGTTAATTGCTGAAATAATGCTAAGCATTTGAAGACTACATAATGCCTTAAAATGCATCTCAGACAGCAAAATTGTAATGTGAACCCAGCTGTAATTGACGTTATATCTACACATTTCATTACGCTTGTGCTGCCACTGCGAATATGAAGTTATAAATATCAGTTTCCATCATGATTCTTTAATTGACACCAACTCAAAAAGTCAGTGCTTACAGAAAGTCTAGAGGTCACTAGTAATCATCACACTGATGGTAATTACGTGATGAGTGCATATAAATGCTATCATTCTGATTCCAACATAACATTATGTGCAGGCGACCAGAATTTGAGACCTAATCTAGTCTCAAACGAGTCTATAAAAATTACATTAAAAAAAATCTATGCAATTAAACATCCAAACGCAAGGTTTGACCAATAAAAGAAACTTTCTTTAAACTTTAAATTTTATTTTACGTTTGCAAATATTTCCTTTTCACATTACAGAGCATTTTGTTCCCCTGTACACTGCTATAAAAAGGTCACAGGAACAGCACACAAACATACAAAATAGTTTTAACAAACTTCATTTTTTTTTTTTTTAAATACATTTTCCTCTACCCTGGTACAGTGCCCAACCATAGCAAAATTGTCTCAGTCAAATGTATACAATCTTATTTACAGATGAACATTTGATCAAAGTGCTTGAAGAATCCTGATCATGTTTTCCAGAAAGGGATATATACAAATGTTTTACAAATGTTGTAACAGCACTTTTCCCTATAGAGCTTTTTTGAACCCAGAAAGACACAAGACGCTTCATAATAATGTGTCTCTGGGAAATAATGTCCATCTGGAAAACAGAAAGAATGAAACTTACATCTTAAAGACATGGCCATCTAAAATATGCATTTTCATTTAAATATTTCAGGCATCCACACACACACTACTGGCCATCTATTCTTGATTCTGGTTCTCCAGCTATGTCGTCATCCTTGTAAGTAGGAAAGTAAGGCTGTTGAATCATTTTGGGACCGTTATGGTGTAAGTGAAGGTAAAAACCCAAACCCTCGTGCTTTGCTTTGAACACACTCAGTATTTGCATCCTGCTCAAGCTTTCTCGTACCACAAATTACATCCTCTTATTGGTGAAAAAAACTTGGAAATGCACTTCAGAAGGCAGCTAGTTGTGAAACCATTGAAACGGCAGCAGTTGCCATTGGTGCCGAGTGGCTAGTAAATAAACTGGAGCATTGTGGGGGGTTTTGGGTTATGACAAGTCATCTTCTGTGTTTACCACTGAAATCTGCAGGAAAAGGACAAGAAAATTAGGGGACTGAAGTTCTAGATGCATTACATCTCGTTAGGAAAACTAAAAAAAAAATAAAAAAGATTTCTGGCATAAAATATAAAAGGAGCCATATTCCACAAACAAATAACCATAGGCCCCGTTTATACCTGGTATAAAAGATGTCTTTTGGTCGATCGAATAACCATAAAGTGGATTGACGGCATGACGCTAAAGACAGGTGTTAAGGGGGTCTAAACAATTGAGCTTGCTCGCTTTCGGCTACTTCCAGAGGTAGTCTAAAACACATTTGACTGGATTGCTTTCAAGTGCAAACGCTCATGTGGTCGAATGGGTTCGAAACTGCCACAAATATAGCCTACAGGCTTAATGCGTAAACATTATGTGAGGCGCGCTAGGCAGACAGGATTTAAACTTTGTCGGCTGGAGACCCAAGTTTGGCTTTAAGATGAAAAACTTAAAAAATAAAAGAAATCACAATGTTCGGTGTGGTCTTGCGGTTATCAGAGCAGAAACAAAAGCTGATGCTCTCCGTATGTTTTTCCCTCATATCCGGGTGCATTCATTTATAAATTGCGTGAGCTTGAAAAATGCCATACATTTACTCACCACCCATAGACCCTCCCCTCAAAGAAAAAGTGGTTGAAAGTGGAAAAAAAAAAAGAGATGGAGTAAAACACCAGGTGTAAACGGGTATGTGTCACCCTCGTCTGCTTGTGATCTGATCGACCAAAAACATCTTAATACCAGTGTTAACAGGTCCTACAGAACTAATCAGCACTTTCAATTTTGGCATTATGGCATGTTTCAATGTTTGTAACAATGAGATGGATGACAAATCTAGGTTTCATTAATCTCAAACCGCAGATAATGATTATGCGTTACTCACAGCAGGATATGTGTGGCCTACAGAGGCACCGTGTCTACTGATATCGATATTGAGGTCTTCCTCTGTGGTCTTCAGATATACTGGATTATCGAAGTTCATGCTCTTCTTATTTTTGATCTGCCAGTTGCGCCACATTAAGTAACCACCCGCAGCAGCCATGGCCAATAACACTGTAGGCAAAGAATGATTAATTTAATAACCAACAACTCATCTGTAAGAACAGTATAAATCGTCTAGCCAATGTGTAATGTTAAGAGAAGAAACGTGTTAAACTCCAAAACTATCCTTGACAAATGCAAATGTAGATTTCTTTCCTATGTGACATTTACCCAAACTTTATTTCAATATTGAAGGGCTTGTCACCTTTATTCCAAGCTAAATATCTGTAGTTACGTCACAGCCATTGCTACTTGCTAGGCTGGTTTAAAGGTGCACTTTATACATTTTTGCGGCATCTAGTGGTGAGGTTGCGAATTGCAACCGCTCACCCCTCCCTTTCGAAGCACATGGAGAAGCTACGGTGGACGACTCAGGACAAAGATGTCGTCGTCTAAGACAGTAGAGAGTAGCTAGCGCTCTGTAGAGCAGTTTGTCCATTTAGAGCTACTGTAGAAACATGGCGGCGCAAAATGGCAACTTCACTGTAAGGGGACCCGCGGTCTATGTACATAGAAATGGCTCATTCGAAAGTAATAAAAAACATAACGGTTCATTATGCAAGGTCTTTCTACACCACTGAAAACATAGTTATGCATATTATATTGCATTTCTGTCAATAGATCTTCAAATATTACACACTGCACCTTTGGTGGTATTATCAGGAATGACAAGTTTATTCTACAAAGAATTTGACTGGTCAATAACAGGAGTAGTGCAAGATTTTTGGTCCATTTTCCGTGAAAGAGGAAGTCTGGTTTTCAAATGGTTAGCGGTAAACTTTTAGGGTAGGGACACACCAAACAACGCCACAGAACTAGCGCAAAAAAGCTGGGGCAAAAAAGCTGCACTTGAACACACTGAGAACTACAGCCGACTGTCAACTAGCATACACATTCTAAACCTGCATGTAATGAGAAAACAGTCTATTTCTGCAGCTATATTCGTCTATATTCTTTTAATTCAAATTAGAACAGCCTTCTATCTGTACCATTTTGACAACTTAGCTCGCTGTTTTCCTATTACTCTTGAGCACCAACTCATTCACAGAGCGAACTCTGATTGGTTGTTCAGCTTACTCACGACAGCAATTCTACATGCTGAAACGGCCGATAAAACTCAGACGTCGTCTGACTACAACCAACAGTGCGGAACACACTACGAAAAACGAAAATTTCGCAGATGTTCAAAAATGGCCTGACGTTGCCTGAAGGCCAATCGCCGGCTTGGTGTGTCCCGGGCTTTAGGAACACATTAAAATACATGGAATGAAAGTCTCAAAAAGGCTCAAAATTGTTGCCATTGGAATTCACCAACTAACACCGATGTATAAAATCATAAATATTACAATTGCATACAGCTTATTACAGGAGCAGAAACAATGTACTTACACACAGGTAGAATAGCCCAGGCAGCAGCGGATCCTTTGGCCGATGAATTAACTTCATGTATGGAGGTGCTTATGTTTCCTTCTAAAAAAGTAATGTAAAGAAAATGAAAAACTATATCAAGAGTCAAAGCAACATAATATGAGAAATGGTGTTAATGAAGTGAGGGTGGGTAAGTTTTTTTTTTAAGGGCAAGATTTTCTATTCTACATGCAGTGTTAAAGACTATGATTACAGTTTTATTTCCAGATTAAGGTTCAAGTAGATGAGCAGCAACTAGCCTTACCAGCATGAACTGGTTCAGAGGCAACCCTCGGTATTGCAGATGCTTAAAAAAAATTACAAGTATAATCACTGGAGGCTCCTTTTCCATATAACTAATGTTAATACGTTTCACAATTCTTCATCAAAATGCATGCAACAAATAATCCAACCACAGTCAATGTTATCCACATTATTGTTAACATAGCGCAGTCATTTGTAAAGTAAGGGTGTTTTCACAATTGTAGTTCGGTTCGCGTCACCCAGTCCTGATCTGCTTAGCATTCACATTAGCATTTTTAATGGCAAACCTAAACAGAAGAGGCAGGCAGGGGGGATACTTCCGCTCCGCATCTCAGTGTTGATCTGCAAGATGTGTACAAACGTGCTGCAGAGAAACTAAATATTCTGTGGCTGACTGTGGTAGCAGAGACTGCAAAGCCTTGCTACAAGGGTAAGAGGCTGCCGAGAGCGAAACGGGCAGATCGACAGCTCCTTCCAGTATTTCCAGTGAATGCCCCGCATTGTTAGCGTTAATATCTCCAACACTACAGAGTGAGGGAGAAGGGATTGAAGCTGATATTAATAGCTCCGAGGTGGCCAGGGAAATATTGGCTGGCGGGGATCATTCATATGCTATAGAAGATTCGTGGTCTCTCCTTTTGCTCAGAGATCTACTGTCTCAGGCAGAGGGGGAGATCTTTCATCCTCATCCAGAACGCCTGGCGCTATATGGGCCTGGCCGGTGAGTGGTTCAATTTGAACACAACCGGTCTTGTCTGACAGTGTTATCAGGACCATACAAAATGCTAGAGCTGGTGCACGGCTAAACACTATCATTTCTGCAGGATTTGATAGACCAAGGGAAAGCATTTAACCATAACCGTGTTTCTGGCTGCTATATCTGCTTGTCACATAGGTTTTGATAACAAAACTGTTGGGCAGCATCCTTCAGTATGCAGGTTCATGAAGGACGCATGCCACGCTTTGCCAGTTTCAAAACAGCTTTCCCCTTCTTGGGACTTGGGTTTGGCTCTTTCATTGTCTCCATTTGAACCATTGGACAAGATTGATTTCAAAATATTGTCGTTTAAGACAGCACGGCTGTTAGCTTTGGCTTCAACAAAGTGTGCAAGCGAAATCGATGCACTTTCGGTGTCCTTTTTCGGGGCCTCATCTTCCCGTTTTTGGTTAGTTTTCACTGTCTTTGGTCCGTGTTGCGTTCGTATATCATTCAAACCGCACCAGAGTTCGTTTGGATGCGGACCGAACAACATTTCACAATTATTCAAATTAATCGCACTAACAGCGCACTCGCACCAGCGTTCATTTTAATCAAACCAAACATGCCAAATATTTTTAACATTTACTGCACTTTGTTATTCTTCTAGTTCTTTATCTATAGCGGCTAATGAATCAGAAGTCTCACATTCAGAGGAAAAACAAACAAAAACAAATTACTTCTGAGTTGCAAAATAGGGATGATACTGAAGCTAAATGTAATACAATCTGTAAAATTTCAGTTTGCCATTTGTTAATCTAAAGTTTAAGAGAAAAATAAAATCAGCAGACCTTAATTGCAACCAGTAGACATTCAAGAAAGTACAAATACAGTGAGGAAAAGAAGTATTTGAACACCCTGCTATTTTGCAAGTTCTCCCACTTGGAAATCATGGAGGGGTCTGAAATTGTCATCTTAGGTGAATGTCCACTATGAGAGACAAAATCTAAAAAGAAAAAATTCCTGAAAAAATAAAAAAATAAATAAATAAAATAACACAATATGACTTTTTAGACTATTTATTTGTATGATACAGCTGCAAATAAGTAATTGAACACCTGTCTATCAGCTAGAATTCTGACCCTCAAATACCTGTTAGTCTGCCTTTAAAATGTCCACCTCCACTCCATTTATTATAGAGACAAAATTGCACACTCCACAAGGCTGGAAAGGGCTATGGGGAAATTGCCAAGCAGCTTGGTGAAAAAAGGTCCACTGTTGGAGCAATCATTAGAAAATGGAAGAAGCTAAACATGACTGTCAATCTCCCTCGGACTGGGGCTCCATGCAAGATCTCACCTCGTGGGATCTCAATGATCCTAAGAAAGGTGAGAAATCAGCCCAGATCTACACGGTAGGAGCTGGTCAATGACCTGAAAAGAGCTGGGACCACCGTTTCCAAGGTTACGGTTGGTTATACACTAAGACGTCATGGTTTGAAATCATGCATGGCACGGAAGGTTCCCCTGCTTAAACCAGCACATGTCAAGGCTCGTCTTAAGTTTGCCAATGACCATTTGGATGATCCAGAGGAGTCATGGGAGAAAGTCATGTGGTCAGATGAGACCAAAATAGAACTTTTTGGTCATAATTCCACTAAACGTGTTTGGAGGAAGAAGAATGATGAGTACCATGCCAAGAACACCATCCCTACTGTGAAGCATGGGGGTGGTAGCATCATGCTTTGGGGGTGTTTTTCTGCACATGGGACAGGACGACTGCACTGTATTAAGGAGAGGATGACCGGGGCCATGTATTGCGAGATTCTGGGGAACAACCTCCTTCCCTCAGTTAGAGCATTGAAGATGGGTCGAGGCTGGGTCTTCCAACATGACAATGCACACAGCCAGGATAACCAAGGAGTGGCTCTGTAAGAAGCATATCAAGGTTCTGGCGTGGCCTAGCCAGTCTCCAGACCTAAACCCAATATAGAATCTTTGGAGGAGCTCAAACTCCGTGTTTCTCAGCGACAGGCCAGAAACCTGACTGATCTAGAGAAGATCTGTGTGGAGGAGTGGGCCAAAATCCCTCCTGCAGTGTGTGCAAACCTGGTGAAAAACTACAGGAAACGTTTGACCTCTGTAATTGCAAACAAAGGCTACTGTACCAAATATTAACATTGATTTTCTCAGGTGTTCAAATACTTATTTGCAGCTGTATCATACAAATAAATAGTTAAAAAATCATATATTGTGATTTCTGGATTTTTTTTTTTTTAGATTATGTCTCTCACAGTGGACATGCACCTACGATGACAATTTCAGACCCCTCCATGATTTCTAAGTGGGAGAACTTGCAAAATAGCGGGGTGTTCAAATACTTATTTTCCTCACTGTATTTGAATATCCCACATCAACCTGTGCTTATGTTAGAAGGGACTCGCTGTACATACATTTCCCTAAATCTCAAAGAAGTAATTTTATTAACAGGCCAGTCATCACATCCATCAATCTTGAAGGAAATGTTAACATGGCTTCACAATTGAAGTCTGTAGAAGTGGCACAACTATGATTTTAGTAGGAAGCAAATCAAAGGCATTGATCTCCATGCATGTGCAGTTATCTTAGTAACTGCTTTACATTTAGGGTGACTTGGGTGAGGGGTCACCCTCCCTCCATCTTGAGGGGCGGAAGTCATAAGAGCGGCTGTCATAAGAGAGCATTACAGTGCAGCTAATTCTTAGCTTTATGGTAACTTGCGATTGTTTTTAGCGCTGCAGTCAGAACAGGCCAAAGATGACCACCAAAAAAGGATCATGAATGACAAATATGGATGGTACACATTCAAAAATGTAACCGATTGCAAATGAATGCTTGATCAGCAATACATTGACTTGTTATGAAGTGAAAGTTATGTACCTGGTCTGCAGCGCAGGCCATCCGAGGAGAGCGTTTGGCCTTGCGGACACACGCAGGTGAATTTAGGGGAATGTTTGTTAGTTTGTGGAGCTGGCAGGCACATGAAGGAACAGCCTCCATTCTCCATCTTCTCGTTACACCAGTTGGTCCCTGTTTTGATAAGACAACAAACCTGGTCACTACCAACATCTCACCAGACTCTTCAAGATCAAATCAGAGCTTAATGACATCAAGGCTTCTGTTCCTTCCAAACAAGGGAGAAGTTGGAGAGTCAGAAAATCAGCAAAACATTAAAGACCACCAAAAACAAAATAAACAACTGTTTGGTACGGTTCTAAATAAATTCAGGACACACCAGACAGCTGAATTAACTCATGGTACACAATGATGTCCTGGGGTTCGTTGAGGTTGCTGGCCAGCACAGTTACATCAGATCCTGTGAACTTGTTCGCGCCGTAGATGGCCTCATTCTCACCGTCTGTCCAGAACACTCGATCCTGGGATGGGGAAAACAGTGATATGAGGAAACAAATTTGGTTTGTAAAATCAAATCAACAAATGCTCACTTACTGCTATAGCACAATTTGATGCTTCTATTGATCCATTTTATGCCAGCTTCAGACTACACATTATCAGCCCAATTTTGGCATGATCCATTTGACAGTTTCATGGTGATTCATAAACCACAATGAGCATCAGGTCTCATGAATCAATCATTTTTATCTTGTGTAGCATGTCAGTGGACGACAACCGACACTGCAGCTGCAACGTTTCACAATATGACAGTACGACTTGCATGTAAAAATTTTTGGGGTCCTAGACATCGGGTTCCGTCACACCTTTGACGATGACCAGTAGGAGCACCGAAGCTCTTCAGTACACAGCTTTCAAACAGGGCGAAATTACAGACGTTGGTACTGCTACGTGGAATTATGCAATGAAGGTTCATGGAGCTATGACAACAATACTTCTACCTATATGATGTTTTCTCAGGTGACTACCACAAAATAAAATTTTGGCACTTCAGCAACCCAGTGAGTAAGGGAAATGGTGTTAGGCTAATACAAACTTTGATTACGCTCTTGTGAAGTCAGTCACTAACTTTGCCTTCTCGATGACATCATGCACTTCGTTAAAGATGGCTAGTGATAATTGGTCAAGAAGAAACGTGTGGTCAGGAAGCAATGCGTAGTCTGATATGTTTCTTGTCCAAATCGCATAATCTTGCACTGTGACTATCGTAACAGACAAAAATATTGTGTAGTCTGAACCTGGCATTAGTTGTCAGTTGTAATTGATCTAGTTAGTGTACCTCAAAAACAGTAAGGGCAAAAGGGTGGGCCAGGTAGTCTGGAGACTGTAGCACCTTCCGGCGGTTGTCTCCATTCAAGTCTACACTACAGAGCATGTGCAGCTTGGAATCCACCCAGTAGAGTCTTCCCTTGATCAAATCTACAGGACAAGAGGCATGATAAGGGTTAATTTCATGATTCTGTCTGGTTGCTAGTTGCTCGCACAATGTCAAAGTCCAAAGAGCCCACCCCTCATTCAACTGGAGTCCTTCAGAGTTTTGCTCCAACCCTAATTAAAACACCTCAACCAGCTAGGCAAGGCCTTCAGAATGACCTGAAATCCAATTCTGGCATGTGAAAGGCAGGTATGTTGGAGCAGGGTCACTCCTAAAGTCTGCAGGACTGTGGCCCTCCAGGAACTGAGTTTGACCAGAGGACCTGGAGGGCCAGTCTTGCAGAATCTATTGTCCAAACTGATGTCCAAATGCTTCCACAAACCCCTAGCCCATAGATGTCGAACTTCACTCCTTGAGGGTCAGTCCTGCAGAGTTTAGTTCAGACTCTGCTGAAACACACCAGCCTATAGTTCTCTGGCAATTTTATTTAACTTAATTCTGTAGGAATCTGGCCTTTCTGGAGTAGAGTTTGACAACCCTCCCCAAATACAAACAAACAGGCAAACACCACTATAGTTTCTGGGAAAGCAGAATACCCTGATTGCAGGGGTAGCCAACCTTGCTCCTGGAAAGCTAGCATACTGAAGAGTTTAGCTCCAACCCTAATCAAACACACATGAACCAGCTAAATCAAGGTGTTCAGGATTACTAGAAAAATAAATCGGTAGGTGTGTTGAAGTAGGGTCTTCAGAAAGTTAGCCTTCCAGGAGCAGGTTTGGCTACCCTTGCTTTATAAAAAATTAAAATAAAGTAGGTGAGAAACAACTTCACACACCAAGAGTGATTCCATTGGGCCACTGAATGTCTGTATCAACTAGGACCTGTCTGTCAATCCCGTTCATACCAGACTTCTCAATCTTAGCTGGCTCGCCCCAGTCTGACCAATACAGGAATCTGTAATTGGAGGACAAGTATGTAATTATCTGAAATTCATACTAGCTCAAACCAGATTGTCACTTTTAAAAGGTTTTAACGGAGCAAATCTGACCATTTTTGGTGGAAATGTTTTGATAATACCTATTCCAATCAATTTACCCTGAAAGAGGATCTACGGCAATAGAGGCTGGTTCTTTCAGGCCGCTGTTAAAGAGCACCTTCCTCTTGGTCCCATTGAAGTTGGCCACAGCTATACTCTTACTGCCCAGGTCTGACCAGTAGATGTTTTTGTAAATCCAGTCCACTGCAATCCCAACAGGCATCTGAACATTGTCAATCACTTTCGTATGACTTGCTTCCTGCTTATCCAATACTGTGCTGCGGGGGGACAAAAGAGCCAAATCACCATGCAAACATTTCTAACACTTATGCATGAATACCTATTCATATAGTAGTTACTATACAACTTTGCTCTAGTTTAAAGTTAGGCAGAGGCAACAGAGTGCCAGCGGTTACCTAAAAATCGCCTTCTGCCCCAGGTCAGCCCAGAATATCGTCTGCTGAATGAAGTCAGCATCAAGAGCTACAGTGTTCCGCAGCTGTTCCACAATCTGAGTATATTCACGGCGCTCCAGGCCTAGTTTGCGGATGTCTCTTCGATTGGTGAAAATAAGACAGGGCTCTTTACCTGTAAATGCAAACAGATGAGTACCATAAATGCAGGGGTTCAACGTTATCAGGGTGTCTGCAATTCAGTAGAAAATATTAAAATTCACCTCTCCAAATTTAAGGTCATAAAACGTCTTAAAAGCCACATAAAATTGTCTGCAGGTCTTAAATGAGGTCTTTAGAAAGACAGTGTATATATGATATTATATTAGTAACAAAATTAGTATTAAATTCTTTAAAAAAAAAAAATTTGCTTAAAACAGCAGATACCTCAGTTTTCGACACTTTCAAACTAGTAATGGTGCATTTACACTGGATCGGAGTGGGTGTTTTTTTATGAATTGCAATGGGAACCAAGCAATGTGGCTTGTTGGATTGATAGTGGACCTTTTGAGATCATCCAAGAGCATTGAAAAGTTCAGAAATGCTCACCTTTATGCAAATGTCAAGCGCCAGACGGGAACTGATTGTTTTGAGGCGAAAGTAGTGACGTTTGTTTGAAAAAAAAAATGCAGATTATGCAGGGGTTTCTACTAAATTTGGTGCATTAATGCAGGGGTTTCTACTAAATTTGGTGCATTAATTATATTGTTTACATATTGGATGCTTTGCAGTTGTGCATGTTAGATATTGCAGGCTGGATGCTTTCATTGTGAATAGGCTGGGTTTACACAAGTTATTCAATTTACACCATCTCTTTACTTTGGGAATTCAGAAACAAAGCTTGCATCTTGTAATTGTGTGTATATAAATGATGATTATATTGGCGTACTTCTGCCGTATAAACACACCATAACTCTGGCTTGGGCTGCTTCAAAGCAATCCATTTCATTTTTATACTTGCAGTGTTAATGAAAACCTGAAAAATGTCTTGAGAAATGCATGTACCACTGTTACAGTACCACATGAATAACTGAACATAAATTCTACTGCCACCATTGGTGTGCATTAAATTTTCAATAACTCAGTGGTCTGTCATCAATTATTCCTTACTTGTTTGAATGGGAAACCCAATGTTTAAAACAAGCACAGAACTTGACGAGCTCTTACCTACAGCCTTGCACACTCCAGTGGTGGGGTCCATCTGATAGCCATTGTGACACTCACATTTGTAGCCTCCTTTAAGATTTATACATATCTGACTACATATACCAGGGTTGAGGCACTCATTGACATCTGTGGAGAAACAATCATAGTCTTAGTTCCTTTTGCGCAGTCACAAAGATCCATTTTGAGGACCCATGACAAATCAATGATAAATACATTTTTTGACTACATTGGAACAGTATGTGTGGCTATTCATACCACCGCAGGTCTTGCGATCGATAAGCTGGAGTCCTGGCGTGCAGTCGCACTCGTAGCCAATCGTCAGGTCGCGGCAGATGTGCGAGCAGCCTCCGTTATTGAGCAGGCATTCGTTCATATCTAAAACAAAAAGGTAGATGGCCGTGATACACACTTGGAATATCAATGCAGCACAATCACAGGAGATGCACGGGTACAACACGCTGAGATTCACAAGGGATCAATAATCCAGAGGGCTTCCACATGATGAACGTCCCCAATGTCCTTGAATCCGGTTTGAGAACATGGAGCGTGCTACTCAATATTGACTCCATGCTGGACAAATGTGCCATAACACTCAGCATTTTATAGCTTGAATGACGAATGATGTTTTGAGCCCTTGTCACCTAGTCGTGGATTACAAGATAAGTTGTGCTTGTTCTATATGGCAAAAATAGTAACAATTACTGTCCTCTGTCCACAAACTGTGTATATGTGCATGGTATCCTATAAAAGCCAAAAAAAGAGGCTAACAGAAACTAAAGCATTTTCAGGAATGGTGTAAACAAATAAATTATCAATGCAATCAAACCTGATGTAGAAAGTGACACATACAACAAGACAATATAACTTACGGGTCTCGCAGAAAAAAATACAATAGCTGAAGTTAATCATTCCCTCTTTAAGTCACAGTGTGTGCATCCAAGGCGGAAATGGATCAAAATAAAATCTGATCCCACTTTTAAAGGGTTAGTTCACCAAAAAAAGATATTTGGTAGCATTTTATTTGCAGTCCTGTTCCCCAATGTACATAATATGTACTTATTATAGTTATTACAATAACTGGGTAATAACTAGGTACTAACCCTGAACCTACCCCTAAACCCAACTTTAACCCATGAAGTTCTTATATTACCCAGTACTTTCTTAAGTATACGCAAGTGCACGTACTGTACAATAAAGAGCAACCAGATATTTTGATGAATATTGGTAATGGTAACCAAACAATTTTGGCGACCACTGACTTCCATTTTATGAGTAAATTATGACAAACCATTTTTCGGTGAACTATCCTTTTAAGCACAGAGATTTGGATTATTTTGACTAGATTTTAGAGACGACTGTTTAGTCACTGATGTTAAGAACTAAACTGATCCTGCAACAGACGCATCAAGAGTAGGGCAGAATTCCTGTTTGGCATTCCTCTTATCCATCCCCACGGTCCATTCACACCCCTAACATCTGGAGCCATTTAAGCATTTAGGTCAAAACGTACAGCTTGAAACAATTTACTCATGCAAACTTTTAGACTCAACAACGCTGTCTAACAGACAACTGTTGCTGTGTGAACTAATTATACTGCAGGTTCTCCCTCCTGATGCACCCAAGATGCTTCAGTCCACAAGTCAACACACTACACACAACAGAAACGGTTTCAAGTAAACACTTCTGATCTCGCATTAACATACATTAGAAAGATTTTTTGCTGAGGTCCCTTTAATAGTCACAAACTGAATCATGATTAGTGCTTTTAAAGGGATAGTTTGCCCAAAAATTCTGTCAATTACTCACCCTCATGTCGTTCCAAACACGCAAAACTTTTGTTCATCTTCAGAACACAAATGAAGATCTTTTTGATGAAATCTGAGAGATTTCCATCCAGAAATGGCCATTTTCATTTTTGGGTGAACTATCCCTTTAATTGTGCTTATTTGCATAGTGAATTGTGATTGTCTTTGCAGTGTTTTATTTCTATCCATTTAAGAATTTAAGTGTAATCTACAGTGTAACTTTGTGTAACCAGAATTAAAACCTAAGCCTTTTGTATTTATACTAGTCAAATGTTAGATGTTATAATTTATTGTTAATTCTGATGTTGGGGAAGTTGGAAATTATACATCAAATAACAAAAACTGTAAAAACTAATCTATAATTAAATTAGGTGACAAGCACATAAATTGCACACTTTTAAGAATAAACCACATTTAATTATTTAACACAAAATATTTAATTTAGGGCTGTCAAAATAACGCATTAATTTCGATTAATTAATCTGAGGAAAAATAACGCGTAAAAAAAATAAATAACGCAGATTAATTAATTCTGTATTGGACTTTGACCCTGAGCTTTAAAATGAAGGAGGGAGACGAGAACACGCTGCCTGGATCATTGATTGGAACATTTACGTAGCATATATTATATATATATTTATTTTATATTATATTATATTATATTATATTATATTATATTATATTATATTATATTATATAAATATAATATATATATATAATATATATTATATTATATTATATTATATAATATAATTAATATAATATAATATAATATAATATAATATAATATATAATATAATATAATATAATATAATATAATATAATATAATATAATATTATATATATAAAGTGGCCTGATGGAAGTGCTGATAATAATAAAGTCATCTGCGATGTCCACTATCCTACCCAAGAGCGTGTCATATACACGCCATAAAGTGCGTATCATATGCACGGTAAAAACTGCGTAGCGTATACATTCCACGACACTGCACACTTGTACTATTGATACGCATTCTCAACAGGGAGCGCACACTTGTACTATTGATACGCATTCTCAACAGGGAGCGCACACTCTTAAAGGGGCCATACTATATTCCTACTCGTTACAACGTCCATGCATTCAGCAGCCCAAATGAATACCTGTATGTCATTAATGTTAATCAAATACTTAATATAAAATTATATAAAATAATACCTACTGTATCTGTATATCTTTTTAAGAAATGTATTATTGTTTTTGTAATTTGCTTCTTTGTTCTTTTATTTAGCCTATATTCAATTTCTCATATTAGCCATATTGCCCACCTGCACATACCAGCTGATATACAATGTAGTCTTGATTTGGGTGGTCACTCTGCATTGAAAGTTTGAAAGGGTTTTAAATCTTCTAAATCAAGTAAAATGAATCAAAATGAAGCCATTTAAGCATGCCAAATTCAACTTTAATCATATAAAATGTAATTTCCAAGCAGCAAAATTTTGGCCAGTGAAAAGTAACTTTAGAAAACCACTAGCCACAGTGGCTGGTGAGCAAAAAAGTTAATGTCAAGCCCTGTTTGTATGTACAGTGAAAAAAAAAACTTCTTCCTGAAGCACTTTTTAATTTATTTCCTCAGAATATTAGGTCATATTGTTTATTGTTATGGACAATAATAAAATAGTTTTTGAACTTTAATGTGACTAATGCTGATTATTCATTGATTCATTTGAATTGAAATATTTAAAATACTTTCACAGCAAAAATTATGTATGCGATTAATTTAGATTAATTAATCACAGAGCATGTAATTAATTAGATTAAAAATTAATCAATTGACGGCCCTAAATTAATTCTAAGCTTTGTGTGCACAAGTGATAGAACTTCTCAAACATTTTCAGTTTTATATAGAAAACACTGATGTCAGAAAGCTCAATGGTCTTTGGTAAGGAGAAGAATAGCAAAACACTTATACGTACTGCACTCTTTGATGGGTTCATCACTCCAGTCAGGACAGTCACGGACCTTATTACAAACTTTACTCATCTCAATGCACTCTCCACTCCGACACTTAAACTGGTCAGGGCCGCTGCACTGAGTTACTGAGCAAACAGACAACGAGAACATCAGTTTCAGTCCTTGAAATAAATAAAACAAAAATATAGGACGTGAACCAGTAAAAACACGTAAAATTACACTGTAGAGCGGCAGTTGTCAATAGGTGGGTTGTGACCCAATATAGGATAGCAATTCTGTTAAAAAATGCAAATAATAATAATATATTCATGCATAGATGCCATGTTTTATGCTTGTGGATATATAAAACTGTTTGCTTTCATATTCCGCCAATGTCATAAACTTGGCTGTTAATGGTAATATTAAAAACTTTCTTGGATTCTAAGGACACTTTTCCAGGTAGAGCATTCTGAGGAAATATTTTTCAGTCCAACGGACTCACAGTTTTTGCAGTTGACTTCATCTGTGCCATCTGCACAATCTCGGAACCCATTGCACTGTCGGCTGCCATGGATACAGCTGCCATCATCGCACTTGAACTGGTCGGGCCTGCAGGTACGGGCAGCTGCAAATGACATGGACAAACAGAGACCTGTTAGTTAACCAAAAAATCAGAAGCAAAAACATGCAGAAAACAAAAGGTCATGTTTCCATGACAAGAACAGGAACGCACGGTATACTCCAGCCATATATTCCAAAACCAAACCAAACAAACCCAACAAGGAACATACAGCAGTTTTTCTCGTCGCTGCCATCCTTGCAGTCTGGGTCCCCGTCACAGCGCCACTTCTTGTGTATGCATTCCCCAGAGCCGCACTGCATCTCACTGGGTGAACACTTAGCTGGTGGCGTTGGGTTGCGGCCGCAACGCTCTGGCGACTCATCCGATTGGTCCTGGCAGTCCACATCGTCATCGCATAGCCAGCTTCTAGGAATGCACGTATTGTTCCCACAGGGGATTTCACTGGGGCCACAGGAAGAAGGAGCACAGTCCTGTTCGTCGCTGCCATCCCCACAGTCATCTTCACCATTACAGACGAAATTACGAGACACGCAGCGACCACTGGCACAGGTGAACTCCAGAGGGGCGCATGTAATGTTACCTAATAAAACAACAAAGGGAAAATATGCGATGCAGCTGTCAAAAAGGCTAGACAAATGTTTCAGGATTTCAGAACAGACTTTTGGACAAGGGCAAATCATTTCATGGAGATCTGAAAATATCAAGAAAATGTAGCTTTACGTAGGGCTAAAGTTACCTCAACAACTGTCAACTTGTTATTGTTAACCAAAACATTACTACAAATTGGTTTCCATCACTTAGATAAAGCTGTAATAAAATATACATTTTAGATGAAAAACAAACTTGAAATGGTTTAAGGCCCCAAAATATTTCAAGCGAAATTGAAGAATGAACTAGTGTGAAGTGTAAATGTTCTCTGGTTCATTTACTCTGTTCAGTCCCTCGAGTTCAGAGTAAAAACACACACTGCGAGCGCTTTATAGTAGAAAATGAGGTTGTAATTCTATTTGACACTTGCACGTTTTTTCATGTTTAATGCTGTAAAGCTGCTTGCTTTTAAACAATCCATTTTATAAAGTAGTATATAAATCAAATGACGTGACTTCAATGGAGTGCCGAATTGCAGCTTATGCAAACATATCCACATCACTATGATCAGATGCTTTCTTAACTGCGGTTTTCTCACTGCTGTCATTTTTGATGCATTTATTTTGTTATTGAGAGGAAAGTATGCAGCATATATTTACATATTTATCTAAACGCCACTCTCAGCAGTGTGGATGGTGTCTGGATGTTCGCTAACAGTATATCGCTGATCACGTATTCCGAACATTATCCCAAAGCTTAGAACGAGTATATTGGTATACTATACTACACGTTTAAGCACTATATTTACTAAAACTGAAATAAAAATAAATGAAAGCTAAGTAGAAATATGTATTAATGAATGCATAAATGAATGCCTAAGTGAATAAATAAATGCTTAAATGCAAAAAAAAAATAAAAAATTGCATAAGTGAATAAATTAGGGATGTAAACGGTTAACAAATTATCGATTAATTGTCGACAAGAATTTACTCGATTAAATTAAATTAATTGTTGGTTAATTGAACATTGCGAACGTAACACGAGATTCTCATGGGCGGCGAGAGACCCGACACAAACTTCACACCGCACGCGCAAGCAGTGCGTTGGCAGGGCAGGAGCAAGGCGTAAATTAATGCAAAAATAAATGCATAAATAAATGCATACATGAATAAATGATTAAATGAATGCATTATTTATTTATTCATTCATTTCATTAATTTAAGGCATAAGTGAATAAATAAATGCAAAATAAAATGCATAAGTGAATAAATGCATACAAAAATGCTAAATAAATAAATGTATACATGAATAAATGCATGAATGAATGAATGAATAAATAAATAAATAAATAAATAAATAAATGCATAAGATAATAAATGCATGCAACAAATGCAAAATAAATGCAAAATAAATAAATGCATGAATGCATAAGTGAATAAATTCATGAATAAATGCATAAATGAATAAATAAATGCATAAATGAATAAATAAATGCATAAATAAGTGCATAAATGCATAAATAAGTGCATACATTAATAAATGCATAAATGAAACAAACAAAAACAAACAAACAAAACTTGGTCTTGGAAGAATGATAAGAAATGTTATAAAATTATAGTAAAATTCCTGAGCAGATGTTTGTGCTATGGCAAATCTGAGCAGAGTTTAACAAACTGAAGGAGAAAGAGTTTATTACTCTAATTTAGGACAAACGCAGAGACGCATTTGATTGGGACTGGATTACAAATCTGTCTATAAAACAAATTTACCTATCCTAGCCCAATTCAAACAGGGCTTAAAAGAAACAATTAAGATTACAAAATTCCTCAGAGTTTACTTTGGCTCTTGATGACTCATTTCCAATTATTGCCTTTACATGCAAATCAGCAGGAGATGAGGCAAGCAAACCGGGAACTGAAATTGATTGTAAGAGGCGGTTCAGCCAGTGTTGTGTCTAGTGACTCACCACAATTAATCTCGTCCTCTCCGTTGTCGCAGTCTTTCTCACCGTCACACTTCCAGAAGACGGGAATGCACTGCGTGGAGCCGACACCACAACTGAACTCGTTCACTCGGCAGGTTCTCGTGTCTGGTAGGAAAAGCCAGTCAGGACCATATGACAATTCACCATACACAACAGATTTTTACAACTTTACGACTATTTGGTGACCATGCTTAGGCCAGTAATACTGGAATTTAGCCTTCATTTACTAGCTGTGTTCCACAGAAGACGCTTTCACATAATTGGTGAAACGGTGCAAAATAATCCATTCTAAGCGCTTGCCAGGCTTAGCATAAACAAACAATGTTTTACAACACATGCCATGGGTGTAAACCTTCACACAGAAACAACCTTTAGCCTGATGTGAACAATTAGGTTGAAACATTTATCCCTTTGGCAACCCTCCAATGGTTAAGAGAGGTTGGCGGCTCATAAACACGACAGGAAACTTAATATCAAAGGAGGAATGGTGCTATAGGTCTGTTGCATAATCCATAAAACCTTTAAGATTTTACATATTAAGCCCGAACCATACAAAAGTAACCCATCCATCATAGAAACGGCCTGCTCCATGACAAAGCAAAAACAAAACTAGCACCTAAACGGAATTATATTGAATGTGAAATCTTGGATCTTAAAAGCATGACTTGTGGGTTTATAGCCACCCATGTGCAAATGTTCACAAACACACAGACATTGTTGGTCCCTTTCCATTTTCTGCCGACCAACTTTCCAACAGCTGGTCAAACAAGACTTGATATAGAGAGCAGCCATGCATAACTGCACGTACGCCGATACTTCTGTACTGGACTGTATAGAACATGCATCCACTGTATGTTATTAAAGTTTATATTCTAATACAGTTATTATTGTTATTAAAGCAATGGATCACCTTTTAAACCCCTGTTGTAATGGGCTCAAACCCTTGACCTTCAAACTAATTTTGCCATTCTATGCAACAGAACAAGGACATGCAAAAAGATGCTAACAAATTTAGAAGATATCCATGTGCTTTTGTAATGGATGTCATGTAAAATGTTAGTTAAACCAACACAAGGGTGTATCTAAATATAATTCACAGTTGAGATAAGACTCTCAGAAGTTAAAAATAAACAGGAAATTGTAGGATCTAGCTTTCAAGGTAACTGGGAATTTATGACCCACTCAGACAGGGTTCATACAGCGAACACAAAGCCTCAGTGAATAAGGTGAATAAATATGACGTGTTAGTGAAATCTGACTTACGGCACATTTCGATGCTTTCATCTGAGCCGTCCTCACAGTCTGGTTCACCGTCGCAGTGCCATCTCTTGGGAACGCACTGTCCACTGCGACAGACGAAGTCCACCTCGGCACAGGTCTTCCTCACTGAAACAGTCAAGAAAACGCAAACATTACAAAAACTACTTTTTAGTATAATTAGCACAGGATTAAAGGGAGGGAAAACAAGCCATACACAAAAAATGCCAATTAAAGAGTGCTTGAAATGCTTGCCAATGCATTTCCAAGCAAAGATTTAGAAGTGCTGTTTAGGAGTTGCAAATTTTAGACTTTGGCAAAGTTTGATCACGTTAGAAGCAAATAATGCAATGTGGAACCATTTCAGGAATTATTGAGGCTGCATTTACATTGTTCAAGTGACCCAATTCCAATCTTTTCCTCCCATGTGGCACAGATCGGATATGACCCGCGAACAAGCAAACAGGAAAAAAGCACAGATTCTGATATTCTCAGATCGGTTTCAGGCCTTCTTCATAATGTGGCATAAATCTTATGAAGAATCGAATATGCGCACTTGTATCTGCCACCCAATGCAGATATTTCAGTGTCAATGCGAGTCATATTTGAAAAGGCAACGGTGGGGAATGACGTCAACCACGATCACATGACTATTATCAATGGCGCAATGGAGGACGAACGCTCAACCCATGTTTTGCTCATCTTTGGTCATCTACCTGACTGTCAAAGCGGCATTACGTCAAGAAAGTGTGGATTCTAATAAAGATTGTGAGTGCTTAAGGTTCCATTTGGTACAAGTCTATCAGCCGCAACGGGGGTGTTCGCAGGCACCCTTCTGAAACATAAAATGATAAATGGGACATCGCGCTTAACAAACAAGCGCATGTGGTGGCATTGTCAACAAGACCACAAGTGAACGTGTGTCATTTGGGACAGAGCCTTTAAAGATGGTGTAGAAAGTATTATTTTGTCTGCATCCATTGCAAATCACACCGTTTTTACTTCATTTTCGGCTTTTCCGGGTCAGTACGTCTACCTTGAGTTGAGATGTAAGCTGGTTGTCAAAAATATCAGATGGAGTCAACAAATCAGAATTGGGCATCAAGACAGAATTGGGCATGTAAATGTAGCCTAAGAGAGATTCCAGGCTGCTTGAAGTAGTAGTTCATCCTTTCAAAGAGAACTCTTCCATAGACTGACTCATTTTCTTGTGTGAAACTATTTTTGAATAATGTTCACACTGCTCTGTTCCACACAATGACGGCATACAGTGACTAGCTGAAGCCACATAATGGCTTATATATTTTTCCAGAAGTATGAGTGGCAATAAACAAATAATTTTTGGAAGAAATTAACATTTATTCAGCAAGGTGACAGTAAAAACATTTACATTGTTTAAAAAAAACCTTCCGTTTCAAATAAATGCTGTTATTCGTAACTTTCTATTCATCAACAAATCCTGAAAAAAATATAAATAAAAAAATATTTGAGGTAGTACAACCATTTTCAATATTGATGATGATAAGAAATGTTTCTTGAGCATCAAATCAGCATATTAGAATGATTCCTGAAGGATCATGACACTGAAGACTGGAGTAATGATCCTGAAAATTCAGCTTTGATCACAGGAATAAAATAAATGGCATTTTACAATATATTAAAATGGAAAACAGTTATTTTAAATGGTCAATAATAGATCACAATACTACAATTTTTTACTGCATTTTTGATCAAATAAATATTAAAGCCAATTAAAAGACTTATTTTTAAAAAAGTAAAGTAAAAGTAAAGTGTGTAATCGTAATAAAGTTCAAATAGTTGTGTCATATATCGCTTCGTAATTCAGCACGTCTGTTAAAGGCACAATATGTCATTTTCTCTGCTAGAGGTCGCTTATTCAAAACAAAGGCGTAGCTTTATTTTGCGGAATCATGGGCATTGTCGTCTTCACCCCGACAGCTGGTGAAAAATTTGGACTCGGGCAGAAATCAAATTCATGAATGAACTAATGTAATAAAGATTTATTAACGTTACTGTAATATGAAGCAGGATGGGGCTGATAGCCGTTGGAGCGGAACGAGGCTGCTGAAGCGATTGCTAATGAGAAACATGCGCGACACGCGGCTCGAGAGCAGTGGAGCTTTTATTATGACACAAACGCTTCTGCTTCTTCCGGTCATGTATATGTGGGGTAACACAGCACTGTTTTATCGTATTAAATACATTTGAGTGAGTAGAAAGTTACATTATAATGCTACTCTGTGCGTTCGCTTGACGGCTCTTGAACACAGCAGTAAGCTAGATTGATATTAGGCATGGTAAAACATGGTACTCACGGTGAATCAAGAAAATGAGATTTAAACAATTAAACTGTTGCGCTACATAATGATTAGTTTTCTGTCAATGAATGTATCCAAACAGTTGCTCACCTGTCTGATAAAACATAATATATTTAAGCGTCTTTGTTGTTTCCATGGTTTATAAAAAATAAAACCGAAATCGAGGGTAACGCGGGTATGACGTCAATGATAGGCGACGCACGATGCATGGTCCGTGTCCTGGTTAAAATGGCTTATTTCTCGGGATTTAAACATTCTTGGAAAAATTTGGGATACAACAACATACATAGCATTGTTCTAGAGGTTTTTGGATATTTTAATCAAAAAATCGTACATATCGCGCCTTTAACCTCAAAAGGTAGCGCATGAGGCTAAGGTTATCGCGAGAGCCAAAAAAAAACAACAAAAAAACAAAAAGGAAATAAAATAAAATAAAAAAATACAAATATCTGGAGCTGAACTGATTATTGCAACAATTCCGTGATTGGTTGCTATGTGGTGTGGGGGCCAGGGTGGGCCAAGCTCTGATTGGATCTCACCATGAATGATTTTGTGTTTTTAAAAAAGACACCACAGAGTGAGACATCATAACACAACTGTTGCAGGGTCCATAGAAATTTTGCATGCTCAAAGTCTAATGAGACCATGGCATAATTCTGCTCATATCTATTATAAGGAAAAGCAATAACCTCTGCTGGACATCTCTGCTGAGTTCGCACAGACTACGCATTCTTGCTTAATTCAGCACTAGATATTGATTTAAAAAAAAAAAAGCCCTTCAATCGTAGAGTGGCACTTTAAGATGGGGGCTCTTTGAATCCCACAATATGTATAAGTAAGTAAAGAGCAGCTCCCTCCTATCTCAGACACATTCACAGTCTCTTCATGTCTCCTCAGAGCACAAGTGCTCCTCAGAGCAGGAGGCCTCCTACGGTCAGAATGGCAATAGGAGACGGAGCAGTGCAAACTGACAGGACCCACATACTCGACACAGGGCTGAGTGTTTACTGCCACTGCTGGGATACAGTAAACGATGTGGTGTCTGGAGATTCCTGAAATGGAGGCATAGCCCCCACTCTTTGCTTTTGGCTTTATTTTTTACTCAGTCGATGTGAATCCGTGTTCCAGTTGCATTGGATGTTCGCATGTTTTCCCAGCTGTAAGACTTGTGGTACAACCTTTACCCACACAGTATCAACAAGAAACCACCTAATATTAACCTTAAAAAAATAAAAAAATAAATAATAAAATAAATAATAATAATAATAATAATAATAATAATAATTCGGTCATATACTTATAAACACAACCGGATTGGAATAAAAAGTTTTGAACAATTAAGAACACGTTTTTGAAAGAACTCAAAGCTGCATTTTTTTTTTGGATCAAAAGATCAAAACCGTAATAATGTGATATATCACTATGATTTAAAACACCTGATTTGTATTATAATATAGTTCATTCCATGAGACTTCAGTGCCACATGATCCTTCAGAAAACATTCTAATATGCTGATTTGATGATCCAAAATATTGTTTTAATGAATATTGAAAACAGTTGTGCTGCTTCATATTTTTGTGATGGATGTCCAAAATTATGGATTAACTTTTAAGAGTTTAAAAGAAATGGAAAAAAAAGAAATTAACACTTTTATTCAGTAACAATGCATGAAATTGACCAAAAATAATAGTAAAGACATTATATTCATACAAAAGATTTCCATTTCAAATAAATGCTGTTCTTTTTACTAACTGTTACTAATAACGGAGCAACAATAATAACTGCTAATAACTGAGCATCAAATCAGCATATTAGAATGATTTCTGAAAGATCATGTGGCGTAATAATGCTGAAATTCAGAAATAAATTACATTTTAAAAATAGTCATTTTAAATTGTGATAATTTCTCACTATATTACGTTTTTTACAGCGTTTCTGATTAAATAAATGCAGCCTTGGTGAGCAGAAGATACAAAAACAATAAAAACAACTATTCCAAACTTTTTATCAGTAGTCCATATAAATGTATAAGATGCATGATAAAATATTTACAATATTATATTACATTCAGTAATAAAATATATGGTTTACACTATTTTAAGGTGACGGTTACATTGTCCTTACTCAAATAAGTACTTAATTAACTACATGCATTTACTAGAGTTATGTATAGGGTTTGGTTTAGGATTAGTTACTTGTAATTATGCATAATTTACTGTTAATTTACTATAGTACGTACATGTAGTAATGTGTAAAATGAAGTGTTACTACATTGTAATCATAATCATCCATCTAATATTTATTTTTATTTATACACTCATTTATACACTTTTATTTATACACTCATTAATGCAATTATCTAATCAACAATCACATGACAGTTGCTTCAATGCATTTAGGGGTGTGGTCCTGGTCAAGACAATCTCCTGAACTCCAAACTGAATGTCAGAATGGGAAAGAAAGGTGATTTAAGCAATTTTGAGCGTGGCATGATTGTTGGAGCCAGACGGGCCGGTCTGAGTATTTCACAATCTGCTCAGTTACTGGGATTTTCACGCACAACCATTTCTAGGGTTTACAAAGAATGGTGTGAAAAGGGAAAAACATCCAGTATGCGGCAGTCCTGTGGGCAAAAATGCCTTGTTGATGCTAGAGGTCAGAGGAGAATGGGCCGACTGATTCAAGCTGATAGAAGAGCAACTTTGACTGAAATAACCACTCGTTACAACCGAGGTATGCAGCAAAGCATTTGTGAAGCCACAACACGCACAACCTTGAGGCGGATGGGCTACAACAGCAGAAGACCCCACCGGGTACCACTCATCTCCACTACAAATAGGAAAAAGAGGCTACAATTTGCACAAGCTCACCAAAATTGGACAGTTTAAGACTGGAAAAATGTTTCCTGGTCTGATGAGTCTCGATTTCTGTTGAGACATTCAGATGGTAGAGTCAGAATTTGGCATAAACAGAATGAGAACATGGATCCATCATGCCTTGTTACCACTGTGCAGGCTGGTGGTGGTGGTGTAATGGTGTGGGGGATGTTTTCTTGGCACACTTTAGGCCCCTTAGTGCCAATTGGGCATCGTTTAAATGCCACGGCCTACCTGAGCATTGTTTCTGACCATGTCCATCCCTTTATGACCACCATGTACCCATCCTCTGATGGCTACTTCCAGGATAATACACCCTGTCACAAAGGTCGAATCATTTCAAATTGGTTTCTTGAACATGACAATGAGTTCACTGTACTAAAATGGCCCCCACAGTCACCAGATCTCAACCCAATAGAGCATCTTTGGGATGTGGTGGAACGGGAGCTTCGTGCCCTGGATGTGCAGCCCACAAATCTCCATCAACTGCAAGATGCTATCCTATCAATATGGGCCAACATTTCTAAAGAATGCTTTCAGCACCTTGTTGAATCAATGCCACGTAGAATTAAGGCAGTTCTGAAGGCGAAAGGGGGTCAAACACAGTATTAGTATGGTGTTCCAAATAATTAATTGTTTGTTTGTTTGTTTGTATGTATGTATGCATGTATGTATGTATGCATGTATGTATAAATATCCTGTATTTTTGCAATTCCCATTTACTTTTGTAATGTGAAACAGGACATTCAATGAAGGGAAAAATGCAGTTATATATTCTCAGTCAAAATGACCTCAAGGGAAGCAAAAGAGGTTCTGCCACCCTCAGAAACTTAATCTACTGGTGTCGCTGTTGGATACTTCAAAATACCATTTGATTTCATATTTCAAAATATGTTGTCATTCGGTTGAATATTTCATTCTATATTTTTTAAGGAGGTACAGTCTTCCCAGAGGAAACGCCCCTGAGTAAAAGGTGAAGAGGCCTAAATGAGAACACTTGGATCCAAAAAAAGACTCCAGCTCATCGTATCTGTGCCGGTCCTCATCTGTAATTTCTCTCATATCAATGACCCAGTTAGCAGATGAGTGTTAGATCACCCTCGTGGGACAAACTTTAAACATAACCACTTATTATGCAGACATATGGATGAGTGTCGAACAAGCAACTGTAGATCATCAATATTTTAATTTTGCTGTGTTGTCCAACCGCATGCCAATCAGTTGATGCAGACATTATGACAGATTACCAAAGGGTTACATCAGCTCTCAAGATCAAGACTAGTTGAACCGTGGATCAGGGAAATCACACGCTTACATTACACTATAGCTTGTAGGTGTGGCTATTCTGGCGCACAGCAAGACAAACACGCCCACGCGTCAGAACAATGACGGATGTTGTGCCATCAAGCTGATGTAATTCTCAGATGACTCGTTTTGAGCTCTCATATACACACACACCAGTGCACACAGACTCACCGCATGATGTTTCGTCGCTCCCATCCGAGCAGTCCATGTCGCCGTCGCACTGCCACACTGACGGAATACACCGGCCGTTCCCACACTGGAACTGAGACTGCTCACATTCTGTTCTGGACCCTGTGAGGAAGACATACAGAATTGGCCAAATATCAAGATCTGTACATAAAAGAAAAACATCCTGCATCCTTCTTGAATAAATAAACACGTCATCAGAGAAGAGATATCGCTGCAAGATGGAGAAATTCCTTTGATTAAAAAGGGCACATGAATTTAAAATTATGTTGTGCATAGATAAATCATTTAGCCTATAATAAATACCCATTTTACCTATAAAATGTAATGACGTTATCGTTAAATAAAATAAAAAGTTTCACACAAGATATCTGTCTTTCAACCATTTCCATACATTTTATATGGCATTTCCATAACAATTTTGTTCATAGGCTACCACAAATTCTGTCTACTCTATAAAAAAAAATATTTTGTCATGTGGCTATACTTCTTTTTAAGTCAAGTCAACCTTATTTATATAGCACTTTTAACAATGCAGATTGTTTCAAAGCAGCTTTACAGTGTTAAGCAGGAAAATAATGCAACAATTTTATTCAGCCGTATAGCCATTCTGGAGAAAACTGTGATGTCATCAGTTCATTTCAATTATCATACAGTGACAGTGTGGGCTTTTGATCAGTAATTTAGTTTATATGGTTAATTTAGTATAATAATTTGATTTATTTGGATATTTAGTTGAAAAATTTAGAACAATTTAGTGTCCCCAACTGAGCGAGCCAAGCCAGAGGCAACACGATTTTACTGTCAGAAGGTTCAGTTATGGTATCGTGCAAGAGCCGAAAAACTCTCTCATGGCCTGATCATAAACAAAGCAAACAAAGTCAACTTCATTTTTAGCACGTCGTATGAGATAAAAACAAATGCTAAGCTAGCTTGCTACGCAAAGGCTAACTGAAAACACAAAGGCTTCATCCGAAATCGCATGATTCCCTACTATATAGTAGGCAAAAAATGGTATGTAACAAAAGATGTCTGAATTCAGAGTACTCCTAAAAGAGAAGGCAAAAAGTACCCAGATGACCTACTTCTTCCAGTGAGATTCTGAAGTGTGCATACAATGGCCATTTTACTATCCCATCAGGCCACAGGACAGAATTTGTGAATGGCAGTGAAGCAAGGCAACTGACGCTGGTAGGTCACATGATAAATGACAATATGGCGACTGTAGTAAGTCTGGATTATATTCATACTACTCACATTCATACTATATAGAACATTCTTTAGCGGTTGTGAAGGAATTACTTATTGAAAATAAGTCAAGAGAGTATGCGATTTCGGACGCAGCCATAGACTATTTAAAGGGATAGTTCACCCAGAATTGAAAATTAGATGTATATCATCCTAGATGTATATGACATTCTTCTTACAGAAGAATAAAATCGGAGTTATATTACAAAAGTCCAGGCTAATCCAAGCATTAGAATTGCAATTTGAAGTCCATAAAAAGTGCATCTGTCCATCAAATAACATGCTCCATGCGGCTCTGGGGTGTTAATAAAGGCGTACGTGATGTCATGACGATCGTACCTGGTCGCGTTAGTCTTTCGATCGGCAGGGGAACTTTCAACAATTTTTCCATAAATTGAACAGGGAAGGCGGTTGGCCGAAAGTTTACTTTATAACGGTTTAAATATGGATATTTTTTTTACACAAACAAACCTTTATTAACACCCCAGAGCCGCGTGGAGCACGTTATTTGATGGGCAGATGCACTTTTTATGGACTTCAAAAACAGAGCAACTATTACTGCAATGCTAATGCTTGGATTAGCCTGGAATTTTGTAATATAACTTTATATAAATTTATTCGTCTGAAAGAAGAATGTCATATACCACTAGGATGACTTGAGGGTGAGTAAATTATGGGCTAATTTTCATTTTTGGGTGAATTATCCCTTTAAGGGGCCGTTGACGAAACACTAAAAACTGAAGACTTTTTATGCGTTTTGGACGTTAATTTACACGACAACAGTGTTTTGGGTGCCTAAAAAAGGCAAGCTTTTGAAAACGATACCATTGCAGTCTCCATGTAAACAATAAAAACGTGAATCTGTAAAAACGCTGACGTCATGCGCATGTTCATGCATGCGCATTACGTGTTCACGGGATGTTTCTTGACAAAGCGACGCCAACTTTTGGCCTGGCATGCATTATACAGCCTTTTTAGTCATTTTCGCAGATTCGTGTGAACGGGGATCATTTTGAAATCGTTGTCATCTAATTTTTGTACATCGTTGTCCCCTAAACGTTTAGTTTAATCATTTTACCTTTGGTAATGTGATATTTTAATTAACTTAAAAAAATTAACTCAAATGACATTTTCATTATTACAAATACTACATACTCCTTAAAGAATTTCTGGAATTGCCAATCTTGCACTGAAAACCCATAACAAGTTTCAACGTAATGGATCTGTTGGAAAACCTACCGACATCTACTAACAGGGCCATGTTAACCAATAACCAGACAGACATGGAATCAACCAACTCTTTTATCTGGCCAAATGCTGATGGTGGGAGTGTTCATGAAACCGGTTTGAAAAGGGTTATTTTTACAACTCTGTTTGGTGCCACTTAGTGGTGTTAAAGTCCTCAGTATTGAATCTGTGAACAGACCAAAATACCCTTGACAACCAAAACATTTTGAAAGGTCTCTGCTAACCGGACCAAAATGCTTACATTTAAAAAATAATCTGACTAAGGAGAACATAATTTGATTAGCGTTCCAAGCACCTACAGCAAAGCTATAATGCTCTTTGTGGAAGATCTGACTTAATGCCCATCAAAAGTTTACGATATAGAACTCGTAAACTCGTAATATATAGGTGCGTTAACTGCGAACCAGATAGAAATAGCTTTTGGCAAGACTAATGGTCTTCAATTACAGTGTATATTAAATATTGAATGATAAATTAGTCATTTAAAATGTACACCTTTAAAACTGCCATTACTGGCCAAAAATACCACAAATAACAGTAATACAAATCTCTTAATAAAATGGCCCACGTGTCTTCAATAGGGGACAGAGCAGCCATTCCTTTCAAACAATGCAGTCACTTCATGGGCACCAACTTATGAAATGTGACATTACCCAAAGTCAGCCACTTATGTGACCTGCCTGCCATTCAGTCGAAGATCAGTCAGGAACACTGTCAATGCTAATTAAATCTGTACCACTCCATCAACCCACTCAACATTTGAATAAATGTCCCTAAACTAGCTATAGGCTTTAATATGCGTGTTTTACAGTTTCAGATTACAATTATCAGGCTGTGTAAATGCAGGACAGCTGTTCTTGACCATGACCGCATTTCAGAATCTTCTCACAGCTGCATGTGTGATTTCAGACAATGGCTGTTACTAGCCTACTACTGATGGAATACTGATACTGTGCAGTATATACTATACTGGGGGGAGCATTGGTTTATTTAAATGAATTAAATTATTTAAGGATTAAAAGGGATTGAAGGAAATAAAGAAAAAAGAATGAAAAGTTCCAGTTTATTGTAGTTATGAAGTGTAGTTTTTTTTTAAAATATGCGCAGTCACTTATTTTCGTCTGCCTAATATGTAAAAATGCAAACCGTTTCTTGTCACGTCCAATTCAGTTATGATTTACATAAATAATGCCATATTTTCCAATTAAAAATGGTGAAATTTCAAGTAGTACAAATGTCAAGTAGTTTTTATCATTTGATATTACTGTTGGTCGCTGAATGTTTTTATCATAAAACAGATGTCAAATATTAAATGTTTAGCCTACATCTTACGATGCGCTCTTTCACTGGAATTCACACTAACAGTAAGTCCCGCCCTTTGATTTGGTTGGCCATCTCACTCATTCTGACAGTGACGAGAGCTGTTAGACCACTGATGCCAACCAAACAACAAACTAGCAACAAAGAGCGGTGTGTAATGGAGTACAGCAGAGCAGCATCAAGAATATCAAATACTGGGGGGACAATTTGGCCTTTTTCTAATTATTCGGGGGGACTTGTCCCCCTCAATGTCTATGGTGGTTACGGCCCTGGTTTTAAATTCAATACAATAACCAAAAGACATGCAGGACATTTATTAATAGCAATAACTTGAGTACATTTTCTTTACAATAAAAGCACAAGCATATTTATAGTCTCACAGCTCTATTCTATAAAACATTTTCTTTTTACAGTGGAATGGCAGTTAAACCAAATACCAAAGCATCTACCAACGAAGAAAAAAGCCACTAATTCAACTAAACCATTGCACAAACCATTTGGCATTTAAAATAATTCTGATGTTTACAAAATGCTGACACTGCAAACATTCCTTAAAGAAAATGTCAGCTCCGAGATTCACTTTTAAGATGTGAAGCCGATTTGCAACATTTTAGCCTACTAGCAGAGACGGAGCTTGTCAAAGGCCCAGTAGTTTATTCTTTCATATCTGACTCTGAGCAAGTAAAACATTTCAAAGCTCGGATTCATCAGAATATCTAATCTTTGCTTCATTGCTGACAGATGCTGAGAATGCCTTAATCTAAAGCACTGCTGGACCATTTGGATCAGCCTGACCTTAAATCTCAAAACCAAACCTTCCTCATATCAGCATTACATATTCTCTTATGAGGGAAATATCAAGTGCTACTTCCTTGAGATGAAACCCATTTATCTTTCCTCATCAGCAGAATGATGTCAATTACTCCTAAACTGTCATTCAGCAAATGCTTTTATGCAAAATGATCTACAGTATCTCTCATTACAAGGTCAGGCCTGAATGGAGTAACTTGAGGCTAAGAACCTTGCTCAAGGACACACTGGAGACAGGTCAAAGATAAACTTCTGGGGTTTAAACCAGCAACCTTTCAGTTACCAGCCCACTAAGCCACAGCCACCCAAACTTGTTGTACTTGCGGTTCAAGCGAAGATGTTGAAATTTACCAAAATTAGTCACCTATAGACATGTAACATGCATAATCTGATATTCCCAATAGCTAAATCATAAGAGGAATCGTTTTAGTGAATTAAAAAAATACAGTGCTGTTAGTTTAGGCCAATTCCCAAAACAAATTAAACATATGAGATGCTTCTTTTTAGTCAATTTATTTTCTGAAGCATTGATTTGTACGGAAATGAGTGTTTTTTTGGGTTGGGGCTGAGCAAGCATGAAGCTTCCCCCACTAACCCGACCCATAAACCTAACCATCAGTGCGAGTAAGCAGATTGTACAAAATCGTACAAATTCATTCGAATTACCCACTATATCACAGTTTATATCACAGCTCAGCCAGGGCCATTGAGCTCGATAAAGCTGCAGTTTCCTTCTAATCTCTAACCGTTCCTCCTTCTAACCTCCTCCACATTGCTTTAAAATAAAGCATTCTGTGTACAATTCAAATGGGTCCAATACGTTTTGTGGCCTGTGCCGACTCGTGCATATGATCCGCACTGTGCCATCGTGTCTCTGGACCAGCGCAAACTGTGAGCGCACTGCGGGAAACCAACGTGAAACCAGACTTCATTTGTCCCAATGGGAAGCATATTTACACTTCAGTGGGCCTGAATCATTACACATCTGAATCGTTCCCCATCCACTATAGGCTACAGTGCTATAGCTTCAGTGTCTATTTATAATGTAGGGGGCAGGACGCTTCAGATTCTAGAGAACATTTGACTGGATAGAAAATCTGATGAAACACTGAAGTGCAGAGTGATGTCTTCAAAATCATTGATCCATGGTGGAAGTGAGAGACCAAGTTGTGAACGCCTATATCATATAAATACGAATTTTGTCATTGTTTTGGAGCACACCAGCATTTAACATTCATATTAAAAACCAAAAAAGAAAATTTACGTTTTGATTTCATGGGGACTTTAACTAGCCACTTAGAACAGCAGGCTAGTTCAAGTTACTTGACTCAAAATTGACACACAATTAACTCAAAAGAACGGCTGCTTTAAGTAGATGAGAAATCAGTGTAGCTTGTACTACTTACTTAATATTATCATATTAAGGACTATTAAGCAAACAAAAAATGATTTATGTTGGAACCAGAAATTAATCAAGCCTAAATAATCGTTAAGCCATTAAGAAACCCGTGTTACCATGCCTAAATATGTTTACATAATTTAAAGGAGAAAAATCTCAGAACGCAAATACGCGTTTTTTTTGAACGCCCCCTTACATTGCATTCAGTTGTTGCGCAAGAATGCGTCTATAGCATTGGTTGGATTGTGTAGAACGCGCAATTCATAAGCAAGTATAACATAACTCTTAAAAGTAGAATGTACCCCGAAGCTAATAAACAGGCCACGCAAAACGCTGCTAGAATACAGGCATTCGCACGCGCTTCAACCGGAGTCACCTGTTTCATTACCGCAACCAAACACGCCTCGTTTCTTTATGCGTGCGTGCGTGCGTGCGTGCACACGGACTGAGATATTAAACAAGCATTCTAAACGAAAAACTGAAATAATACGTTTTAATAACAGGCCCATACTATGCATAAATAAACGCTCAAACCTTCGAAGGCGTTGGCGCAGATATGTTCAGCTTCTTCCAAAACGCACATGATTAGCTATATTTAAAAGGGGGAAATGTCAGTCAATTAAAATAATACCATCAAAATATGTGTTTTGTAGGGAGGATTGCTATATAGCTACCATTTGCAAGGGCCTATACATTTAGACGCATTTTAAATGAGCGAGTGATCAATGGCCATCCAATCAAACACATTTCCACTGAAAGAACCACACTAACACAGTATTTCCCATGAGATAAAGTACTAATGATACCGAGTAGCCCCGTTTATTACATTTAAATCCCCTCTGAGAATTAGACTGCAATCCTGTAACCACAGACGGTTGTGAGAACGCGGTATTGTTCTATATGATCTTCCCATGGCAACCATTGTTACCATCAGCGTTCTAAACACTCACCGCGCGCAGATCCACACAGCTGAAGACATACTGGCAGGACGAGAAGCCCCAGAATAGACGTGAACATTTCGCGCTAGAGCTGAACGCTGTGCTGTCTGTCTGTGGCCTCGTCCCTGATATTGTAGCACAGCCGATATGTCTTCGTGGAACAAACAGCAACCAGCGTGATCCACGGGCTTTTATCTCATTTAGGCAGTTCCCCGGTCAGTCCCTCCACACGAGCGAAGCGGTCATGGAACCGCAATCCATGTCCTAATTTAATGAGAGCATGAACCTGCTGCGAATAACCGCGCCACTGCCGAACACAGGCGTGTTTTTTTTTTTTTTTTTTTCTCTCCTTCAACATGTCATTTACACATTGTTAACCCTTTCTTTGCCATATCACCACATCTTTCATTAAAACCGCCTTACACGTATGATGCAGTCTCTCTTTGCGTTTAGGCAAAGCTTTATTCTGTGTAATTTTCAGTTTGTTTAAATTGAAGGATATATTTTTGGTACCATACCAAACTATTTAAGAACTTTTGAACGTCACTAATTATGGAGTATTAAAGTTTATAATCTGATGAAGACCAACAAGCACTGACTGAGAACATTGTTGGCTCAAATACAATTTTTTTTTTAAACTAAAGCAGCTACTCATTTAAACATTAAAAAAGTTTCCAAAAGAAGGTTTTCACAGTGAAGCTATTAAAGTCCCCTTGATGTCAAAATGTACGTTTTTTTATTAGTATCAATATGTCAGTCTTACTGTTATCTATAAGTTAATGTGCTCCAAAACAATGACATAATGCGCATTTAGAAGATTTAGGCATTCAAAACGTATGCCGCGTTCCAGGCAACCCGTAACCCGTGTTTTTCCAACCTTCTACACCCAACTTCCCACCCGTGAACTCATACTAGATCGAAGTATACTCCCAGTTACGAGCTCTGATGTCACATAGCCCACAAAACAACAATGGCAGCCCCTACGGATGCAGTGTTTATGAAACAAATATACAAATAACGTAAAATAAAAGGTATAACAGCTTCTCTTGTCATATGCAGCATTTTCCCACCTCAGTTTCCCTCAAATAAGCAAGGAGTAAGCACCTTTGGCGATATAAATGATTGTAAATGAGACAGTAGTTGGCGATATCATACACCTATAGACTGAACACGTTATAATGAAGCATGATGTCACTGTTTTCACAAATTCACATTTTTGTAGTTTACATGGAGAGGATAATGGTATCATCTTCAAAGACGAAAACCTGTTTTCAAAAGTTTGCGTTTTCACCGAAAATAGTGATGTCATGTGCATGCGTATTACGTGTTCAGTATTGGTGCGTAGTGTTTCCTTACAAAGTGACATCGCCATCTACTGGCCTGGCATGAATAACACAGCATTTTTAGTCATTTTCGTTGGTCTGTGGAAATGGGGATCGTTTTGACAACCTTGTTATCTTTACGTGGAAAATGCGAAGGAAAAACTTTTCAGTTTTTTGTACATCGTTGTCATGTAAATGTAGGCTACCCAAAGGGGCCGTTTACACAGAATGGGGTTTTCCATTTCACTGCACTACTTTTCCATTGTCTTTCCATGTAACATATACTGCAATTCATCGACTAGCCTCTAGGAACAGGCTCCAGAAGGGAGCAGAATCTCATTGAGCCTCATTGATGTTAAAATGCCCAACTTTACAGCAGAATAAAACATGTTTACAGCCTGGTACAAATTGTGGTTTTGATCTATACGGCTAATTTTGCCCTTCATGACGACTGTGAGGGGGGTGATTTTTTTTTATAACTCATTCGTTTACATTATAAAAAGCATTAAAGTTCTGCATCATTAAGGGCGTGACCACTTTGAGTGACAGGTGGATAGCCATTTATCTGCTGTCTGTTAGTCATCGCATCACCTCAGCTCCACCCACATACCACCTTTTTTGCCATTTTCTGTTTTCCGGAAGTGCCAAAATGGCAATGGCCAGCTCATCCATACTTTAGGCTCCAAAACTGCTCATCAGAATCCTATGGGTGACGTCACGGACACTACGTCCATATTTTTTTACAGTCTATGGTAAGCACGCACTGGACGGACGTCTTTAACCTTTGCGCTCGCGTCTTTTGCAGCGTCTTGCGTATGACACTAGCCTGGATGCCAGCCGAACTTAGTCCCGCCCACAACATTTGAGGTCGGGAAGTTCGGTCTGGACTTGATCTGTTGTGGAGCAACTATGCTCAAACAAGAGCTGTTTGGACCAATCAAATTGTCAGGGCGGGCTTATAGACAGATGATCAACAGTAACGTAATCATACACGTGTATCCTCAAATGATTTTTTACAACACCGGAATAGATTGTTTACACTCATCTTCTTCTTCTACTTCTTCCAGCGTGCGTGCAGTTGAGTTCTGTTGACAACTTTGCGTCGCTCTGATTGGTTGTAGGTCTATCCAATTGAGTGCAGAGGCATTTTCTTTCCTGGCTCGGTTGAAACACGCCTCATAATCACAGCCCAATGGAGCAGTATCAGACTCATATTCTGACTAGAATCTGAGTATGACGACGTCAGGCTAGTATGACACAGCATTCAATTTGTATGATACAGCTGCAAATAAGTATTTGAACACCTGAGAAAATCAATGTTAATATTTGGTACAGTAGCCTTTGTTTGCAATTACAGAGGTCAAACGTTTCCTGTAGTTTTTCACCAGGTTTGCACACACTGCAGGAGGGATTTTGGCCCACTCCTCCACACAGATCTTCTCTAGATCAGTCAGGTCCTAAACCCAAAGATTCTCTATTGGGTTTAGGTCTGGAGACTGGCTAGGCCACGCCAGAACCTTGATATGCTTCTTACAGAGCCACTCCTTGGTTATCCTGGCTGTGTGCTTCGGGTCATTGTCATGTTGGAAAACCCAGCCTCGACCCATCTTCAATGCTCTAACTAAGGGAAGGAGGTTGTTCCCCAAAATCTCGCAATACATGGCCCGGTCATCCTCTCCTTAATACAGTGCAGTCGCCCTGTCCCATGTGCAGAAAAACACCCCCAAAGCATGATGCTACCACCCCCATGCTTCACAGTAGGGATGGTGTTCTTGGGATGGTACACATCATTCTTCTTCCTCCAAACACGTTTAGTGGAATTATGACCAAAAAGTTCTATTTTGGTCTCATCTGACCACATGACTTTCTCCCATGACTCCTCTGGATCATCCAAATGGTCATTGGCAAACTTAAGACGGGCCTTGACATGTGCTGGTTTAAGCAGGGGAACCTTCCGTGCCATGCATGATTTCAATCCATGACGTCTTAGTGTATTACCAACAGTAACCTTGGAAACGGTGAGCTGATTTCTCACCTTTGTAAGGATCGTTGAGACCCCACGAGGTGAGATCTTGCATGGAGCCCCAGTCCGAGGGAGATTGACAGTCATGTTTAGCTTCTTCCATTTTCTAATGATTGCTCCAACAGTGGACCTTTTTTCACCAAGATGGTTGGCAATTTCCCCGTAGCCCTTTCCAGCCTTGTGGAGGTGTACAATTTTGTCTCTAGTGTCTTTGGACAGCTCTTTGGTCTTGGCCATGTTAGTAGTTGGATTCTTACTGATTGTATGGGGTGGACAGGTGTCTTTATGCAGCTAACGACCTCAAACAGGTGCATCTAATTTAGGATAATAAATAGAGTGGAGGTTGACATTTTAAAGGCAGACTAACAGGTCTTTGAGGGTCAGAATTCTAGCTGATAGACAGGTGTTCAAATACTTATTTGCAGCTGTATCATACAAATAAATAGTTAAAAAATCATATATTGTGATTTCTGGAATTTTTTTTTTTTAGATTGTGTCTCTCACAGTGGACATGCACCTACGATGACAATTTCAGACCCCTCCATGATTTCCAAGTGGGAGAACTTGCAAAATAGCAGGGTGTTCAAATACTTATTTTCCTCACTGTATATAAGAATGTAAGAAAATAATATAGAATGAATAAAACCCTAGACCGAAACTGATTTGAATGTAAATCTCATAAAATGTTCATTCAGTGCAGTCTTTCTGACTATTATCTTTTGCATAATGCTCCTTCTCCTTTTCACAGATCATCTGGGATTTTGGATCAATCCACCTGGATCATTATGAATTCTTCAAAAGTACTTGTAAAATATAAAATGTTCTGCTGCATTTGATTCTACTGGATATGGTCACTTTGAAAAGACTTTAGGGACGGTGTATCAAACATCTGAGAAGCAGAGTAGTGATCAAAGATCAAGTTGTTTTTCTTTCTAAAAACAGGATTACATGAACAGGAGCAGATCAGAACATACACTGGAACCTTTCATGCCTATTGATCCTTTATTCAGAGAAGATCAATGTTGTCAGCAGAAGCCAGACAGCTCAGTGAGCAAGCACTATATTTACCCTGTTCATTAATCATCAGTCCTGACAACTTTGAGTCTTCTCTTCTCATTTGCTCTTGCTACATCTTCATATGATTAACACTTTGAGGAATATGGCATTAATATCCTGTTTATCTTATGAGGTGATAGCTTAATGATTACTTAATGATATGCTAAGGGACGCAGGGGAAGCTAACAGTAAAAGTACAGTAAAAACGGTAATATTGTGAAATATTATTACAATTAAAAAGAACTGTTTTCTATTTAAATTATTAGTGCTGTCAATCGATTAAAAAATTAACTAACCACACATTTTTTTCTGTAGCAAATTAATCACGATTAATCGCACCTAACATTAAAGTTTTTAATATTTTATATTGTAATATTTACATGGCCCCATCCATCCTCCCCTCAATACGGTGCCTTTGCAGAAAAGCATCCCCAAAGAATGACATTTCCACCTCCATTCTTCACGGTTGGGATGGTGTTCTTGGGGTTGTACTCATCCTTCTTCTTCCTCAAACATGGCGAGTTTAGACCAAAAAAGCTCTATTTTTGTTTCATCAGACCACATGACTCTCTCCCATTCCTCCTCTGGATCATCCAGATGGTCATTGGCAAACTTCCGACGGGCCTGGACATGCACTGGCTTGAGCAGGGGGACCTTGTGTGCGCTGCAGGATTTTAATCCATGACGGCATAGTGTGTTACTAATGGTTTTCTGTGGTCTGTGGCCCCAGCTCTCTTCAGGTCATTGACCAGGTCCTGCCGTGTAGTTCTGGGCTGATCCCTTACCTTCCTCATGATCAATCATGCCCCACGAGGTGAGATCTTGCATGGTGCCTCAGACCGAGGGAGATTGACCGTCATCTTGAACTTCTAATATTTTCTAATAATTGCGCCAACAGCTGTTGCCTTCTCAACAAGCTGCTTGCCTATTGTTCTGTAGCCCATCCCAGCCTTGTGCAGGTCTACAATTTTATCCCTGATGTCCTTACATAGCTCTCTGCTCTTGGCCATTGTGGAGAGGTTGGAGTCTGTTTGATTGAGTATGTGGACAGGTGTCTTTTATACACTAAAGGTTCTATATGGCACTAAAATTGGTTCTTGGCTCGTAATCATAGGGGAACCTTTTTAAGTGCTGTATGGCACCAATTTTGGTGCTTCAGTGGTTCTTCAGCGGTTCTTCAGCGGTTCTTCAGCAGTTCTTCAGTGGTTCTTTTGCTAAGGTGCTATATAGCACCACTGACTAAGGTGCTATATAGCACCGCTACCATATACAGAATATGTTAAGATATGGTGCTATATAGCACCAAAAGTGGTTCCTGATTACGACGAAGAACCACTTTTAGGGCCATATAGAACCTTTTTTTTTAGAGTGTACAGGTAACGAGTTCAAACAGGTGCAGTTAATACAGGTAATGAGTGGAGAACAGGAGGGCTAACAGGTCTTATTCTTACTGGTTGGTAGGTTATCAAATACTTGTGTCATGCAATAAAATGCAAATTAATTATTTAAAAATCATACAATGTGATTTTCTGGATTTTTGTTTTAGATTCCTATACAGCACCTTAGTCAAACAACCGGTGAAGAACCTCTGAAGAACCGCTGAAGAACCACTGAAGCACCAAAATTGGTGCTATATAGCACTTAAAAAGGTTCCCCTATGATTACGAGCCAAGAACCATTTTTGGTGCCATATAGAACCTTTTTTTTTTTGAGTGTAGGAGAACCTGCAAAATCGGCAGTGTATCAAATACTTGTTCTCCCCACTGTATGTTTATATATATCCTAATTAAATTTATACTCAAAGCCTTAATCAATATATATCCATGATGATTTAAATTATTTCTTCTAGTTTGCCTATTTATTTTTCTTAGTCAATCAGAAACAATAACCTAAAGCTAGACCTTGGAAAAGAGTATAATTGCTGTGTAAAATGTATGTATGGAGAGTGCGTGGCCGTCAAACTCCTTGAAAGACTTGAAGCTGGCTTCTGCTGAGGAAACTGCAAACTATTCTTCAGTCAAATTTTCTTTAATTAATTGCACTCCTGACTCTTGGTCTTCATTCTTCACAACTGGTCTTGGGTTCTTAACTGTTGTTCCCTAACAAGAAACAACATAAAGACAGTTGTGGCGGAGGGGGCGTGGTTTTGCGAGGTCTGTAGCGGGAGAGAGAGAGCGGGGCCGAGCGGTCAGTAAGTAGGTCAAGTGCAAATGAATAACACCTGTCTCTGATTGCAGTAATTGGCATGGAGAGACTGCTTATAAGCTGCAGCAGAGAAAGAGATGGAGAGAGAGATCACGACTGGGACTGTCACACGTCTTGCCAGAGACTGTAAACTGAGAGAGAGAGTCTGGAGTTTTTGAAGTGACGAGTTTTGAGAAGTTAATGAGTTTGAGTTTGAATCGTGAGATCAATAAAGTGCAGTCCCAGTTAAGCCGACCCCGTCTTCTTTCTTCCTTCACCCACACAAAGCTATACTACACTACACTGGTGCCGAAACCCGGGAAGGAAGAAGAGTGCCGCTGCTATGCAGACCCTGCCAAAGACGCCGCTTGCGGACCTGGTTCAATCGCTCGCCGGTCCTCATCAACAGACCCACGAAGACCTGCTGGCCGTGAGGGCGGAGCAGGACAAGAGCTTCGAGGCCCTCATCCGGGCCCAGAAGACCGCGAGCTGTTCCGGAGCTGGATGGTCCGGGCGGTTCCGGCCACCCCCCCGTGTAACACCGGCTTGGCAGCCACCATCAACCTCTCGAAGATGGGACCGGAGGATGATCCGGAGGCGTTCCTCGACCTCTTCGAGAGGTCCGCAGAGTTCCGGGGGTGGCCCAGGGCGGACTGGCCAATGCAGCTCCTGCCGCTCTTGTCTGGGGAAGCACAGGTAGCCGCCCACCAGCTGCCAGTCCAGAACCTCCTGGACTACGAAGACCTGCAGCACGCCATCTTGCAGCGGGTCGGCCGGAGTCCAGAACAACAACGGCAGCGGTTCCGGACCGTGACCCTCAACGACTCTGGCCGGCCCTTCACCTTCGCGCACCAGCTCCGGGACTCGTGCCACAAGTGGCTGATGGCCGGCGGAAGTGACGTTGAGGGAATCATCGACCGGGTGGTCCTGGAACAGTTCGTTGCGCGGCTTCCCCAGAAGACCGCGCAGTGGGTCCAGTGCCACCGCCCGACGTCGCTGACCCAGGCCATCCAGTTGGCGGAGGACCACATGGTGGTGTGCACCGGGGTCAGCGAACCCCTGCCATCGGCTTCTCTCTCTCTCTCTCGCTCTCTCTCTCTCTCTCGCCCTGCTGCTGTCTCTTCCCCTTCTCTCCCCAAACCTGTTCCCCTTCCCAGGTCGCGGGGGGCGTGGCCGCCTAGGCCAGCCCCAAGGTGGAGGACGGGCGGGCCCAGTGGACCGTCAGCACCTCCCCGTCCGGTCCAGAGGGGAGGGATAGGGTCGGATCCCTATCCCTCCTCCTCTGTTCCAGCGCTCTCTCCACGCCAATTAATTAAATATTCAATTTCGTGGACAAACGCATAGTGTTAAGGTTGCAGTTAACCCGCACCTCCGGCATCCGCTAATTTTGGGGACCAATTGGCCAGCATTCAATAAATTGTTGGGGCATTTGTGTGCGGATGCTTCTTGGGGAAAACGTGTAAAGGGGAAAGAGACGGCTGCTCAGTCGTGAGAGATGGATTCGGGGCCTCCGGGGGCCATTCTGGGGGAACAGAGCGGTCTGGAGATGCCCGTTCTCACAGACCGCGATGACTTTCCCCTGGAACAGTCCCGGGATTAGTCGCTGAAAAATGCGTTTAATCAGGTCTGTTCCAGCGACGGCCACCTCCTCCAGCCTGACCAGACGCTCTCTTATCCCTATTTTTGTATTTTAAAGGATAGGTTGTATTGGGTGACCCAAGACGCCCAGTCAAAGCAGGAAACAACCCAGTTATTAGTACCTAAAAGCCGCCGGGAAATGCTTTTCCAGGCGGCTCATTCTAATCCTATGGCCGGGCATTTAGGACAAACGGCTACACTCGACCGTCTAATGGCCTGTTTCTTCTGGCCGGGCATTCACGAGAATGTACGCAGATGGTGTGCGTCTTGTCGGGAATGTCAGTTGGTGAATCCACCGGCCACCCCAAAAGCACCATTGTGCCCACTCCCGCTAGTGCAGGTCCCCTTCGAGAGAATTGGTATGGACCTCATCGGGCCATTAGAGCGGTCAGCACGCGGGCATCGCTTTGCATTAGTTATGGTAGACTATGCAACGCGATACCCGGAAGCAGTCCCGCTCCGCACTATTTCGGCGAAAAGTGTTGTGAGCGCACTGTTTTCCTTAATCTCCCGGGTGGGTATCCCGAAAGAGATTCTCACCGATCAGGGCACGGCGTTTATGTCATGGACAATCCGCGAACTGTACGAATTGTTGGGCAAACAGACGGGCTGGTGGAACGTTTTAATCGCACTTTGAAATCCATGATTCGTAAGTTCGTTCACGAGGACGCCAAAAATTGGGATAAATGGCTAGAGACTCTGTTGTTCGCTGTCCGCGAGGTCCCCCAAGCCTCCACGGGGTTTTCCCCCTTCGAGCTTCTCTATGGACGCCAGCCTCGGGGGGTGCTGGATGTCCTTAGAGAGGCTTGGGAGGACGGATCTTCCACGAGTAAGAATGAAATTCAGTATGTCCTGGACCTGAGAACAAAACTCCACACTTTGGGGCGGCTGTCAATGGAGAATTTGTTACAGGCTCAGGACAAACAGAGACAGCTATACAACAGAGGTGCTAGGCTTCGTCAATTCACTCCGGGAGATAAGGTGCTTGTGTTACTCCCTACGTCGAGTTCAAAATTACTCGCAAAGTGGCAAGGACCCTTTGAGGTCACACGGCGAGTTAGCAATCTCAACTATGAGGTGATTCGATCAGATAGGGAAGGGGCACGTCAAATTTACCACCTCAACCTTCTAAAGAAATGGTCTGAGGCGGAGTCAGTGATGCTCGTGACGGTGGTGAGCGGAGAGGAGGATCTCGGGCCAGAGGCGGTTCAAAAACCTCAATCTCTCGCTTATTATCGAGGGTTATTATCTAAGGGTTATTGGCAGATCCCCTTGTCTCCAATGACCAAAGAAAAGACCGCTTTCACCACGCCGTTTGGATTACACCAATTCGTCACCCTTCCTTTCGGCTTGTTCGGGGCTCCCGCAACCTTCCAGCGTCTGATGGACAGAGTTCTCCGGCCGCATGCTGCATATGCCGCTGCCTATCTGGATGATATCATCATCTACAGTGCAGACTGGCAGCGTCATATGCAGCACTTGCGAGCTGTCCTGAAGCCGCTGAGAAGGGCGGGGCTTACCGCCAACTCGAAGAAGTGTGCAATTGGGCGGGTGGAAGTAAAGTATCTGGGCTTCCACTTGGGTCATGGTCAGGTGCGTCCCCAAATTGAGTCGGTCGGCGGGGGTATGTGGTGGAGGGGGCGTGGTTTTGCGAGGTCTGTAGCTGGAGAGAGAGAGCGGGAGAGAGAGAGCGGGGCTGAGCGGTCGGTAAGTAGGTCAAGTGCAAATGAATAACACCTGTCTCTGATTGCAGTAATTGGCATGGAGAGACTGCTTATAAGCTGCAGCAGAGAGAGAGATGGAGAGAGAGATCACGACTGGGACTGTCACACGTCTTGCCAGAGACTGTAAACTGAGAGAGAGAGTCTGGAGTTTTGAAGTGACGAATTTTGAGAAGTTAATGAGTTTGAGTTTGAATGCGCTGAGCGCTTACCACCGTTGTGAGGATCGTGAGATCAATAAAGTGCAGTCCCAGTTAAGCCGACCCCGTCTTCTTCCTTCCTTCACCCACACAAAGCTATACTACACTACAACAGTATTTTAAATAATTGATCTAAATATAGCCTACAGAAATGTAATAAAGTTATCAAACACTTCAATCTTCACTGAATAAATAATAAATTAAATATAGATTAATCCTCTAAGTCAAGAGCATTGAGTGATTTTCTCTTTGTCTTTTGGTATACATCGATCAGGCATAACATTATGACCACTGACAGGTGAAGTGAATAACACTGATTATCTCTTCATCACGGTACCTGTTAGTGGGTGGAATTTGAAATTCTTTTCTCAAAGTTGATGTGTTAGAAGCAGGAAATTGAGGGCCAAATTGTGATGGCTAGACGACTGCGTCAGAGAATCTCCAAAACTGCAGCTCTTCTGGGGTGTTCCTGGTCTGCAGTGGTCAGTATCTATCAAAAGTGGTCCAAGGAAGGAACAGTGGTGAACCAGCGACAGGGTCATGGAAGGCTCATTGATGGACGTGAGGAGCGAAGGCTGGCCCGTGTGGTCCAATCAAACAGACAAGCTACTGTAGCTCAAATTGCTCAAGAAGTTAATGCTGGTTCTGATAGAAAGGTGTCAGAATACACAGTGTATTGCAGTTTGTTGTGTATGTATGGAGCTGCATAGCCGCAGACCAGTCAGGGTACTCATGCTGACCCCTGTCCACCTCCGCATCAGAACTGGACCACGGAGCAATGGAAGAAGGTGGCCTGGTCTGACGAATCACGTGTGCATCGCTTACCTGTGGAACACATGGCACCAGGATGCATTATGGGAAGAAGGCAAGCCGGTGGAGTCAGTGTGATGCTTTGGGCAATGTTCTGCTGGGAAATCTTGAGTCCTGCCATCCATGTGGATGTTACTTTGACACATATCACCTACCTAAGCATCGTTGCAGACCATGTACACCCTTTCATGGAAACAATATTCCATGGTGGCTGTGGCCTCTTTCAGCAGGATAATGCACCCTGCCACAAAGCAAAAATGACAATATTAAGAAAAAATGGTTCAGGAAGGGTTTGAGGAGTACAACAATGAGTTTGAGGTGTTGACTTGGCCTCCAAATGGTATTTCTTTCTTTCTTTCTTTCTTTCTTTCTTTCTTTCTTTCTTTCTTTCTTTCTTTCTTTCTTTCTTTCTTTCTTTCTTTCTTTCTTTCTTTCTTTCTTTCTTTCTTTCTTTCTTTCTTTCTTTCTTTCTTTCTTTCTTTCTTTCTTTCTTTCTTTCTTTCTTTCTTTCTTTCTTTCTTTCCCCAAACGTTTGAATGGTAGTGTATCATAGATCTGACATGAAAGATCCTTTTCTGGCGTCACATTTAGGCTCTTTGCAGGATGTCCTGCTATTACAGTTTTCATTTGCTTAAGAAAAAGTATCACTAAATTTGAATCATCGTCCAAAATCATTTATTTAGCAGCAGCCTCACTTTAATTTAGTCACTCTGTTGCATTTTAAATCTCTGCCGTAATGATGTTTTAAGTAAAATGTGCCTGAATCCAACATGGCTTTCTGAATGTAAATCTAGACAGAATGAATAAAAAATAACAGATTTAAAATAGTACAGGAAACATATTGACTTGGGACACTGAAATACTCTGGTCATTAATTATGTAATTTGTAATATAAGCTTTTTATGAAGCCTTTAATGCATTGCTCAGTTTGGTTTCACATAAATGATGTAACACATGGGGCCATTTTTATATCCCGTTTTCATTTTCAAGTGATAGATCTGCCACAGGTCCAGTTTTGTCATTTCTGAAAGCAGGCAACTTAACATATGTAAAATGATTTTATCATGCGAGATTATTTCATTTGCATACGTAAATAAAATAGGCCTTTTCCAGTACTAAACGATTTTTATTTTCATTAAAATAAAGTATAATTCACTATACAGCTGTGTACAATGTTATAGTGCAAACATAAAAATAACATCCAGTTATTAAATGACTTATATAATGTACAATATAATACAACATTTATACAATAAAGTAACACAGATGACCAAAATATTCAGGCTTTTTTTTGTGTTGGAATTAAAAACAACCACGTGACTATACAATATACATGTTATCTTTGGGTGAAGAAGCCTTGCACAGCAGTGTCTGCGGTTCAGATCCGTCATACTGGATCATGTGCAGCGCTTGATAACAAAGCTGACTGACATCACTATCACACACATGAATTTTGTGACTTAAACTGTCATTTCATACCTCACAATACATACCTTTTTCATTAAAAGTTAAGCCAATTTGTGGAACAATTAAATTTGTTTTCTTTTCCAATTTAAAATTTCCAAATTCTCATTACTGTAGTGCAATAATTACTTTTTTTTGATAATCTCTGTCTATGATCGAAATATGATCTGGGCACGTTCTGGACAAGTGTGCAAGGTTAGTGGCTTTAAATCTTTAAAAGTTTAGTTTGAGTCACTTAATAGCAATGAAACTATATATTTTACTCTATATCTCAAATAACTCCTGACCCAAATGCCACGTATAACCAATGCAAACTGCGATTAATCACATTACATGTCATTCAGATGACTCTTGCTTTCTAAGTGACCGATTCTTAGCAAGAATAAGCTGCATTATACTAGTATATGTGCACTAATGTACACATTTGCTATTCAATACTGTTTAATTCACTGGAATTTAAACTAAAGCTGGAAGTTCCTTGAAAATTCATGACCAACAATGTGTCCAGTGGACTTAAATTAACAGTTCATTTGCACTCATTTATTATCCATATCATATTCGGATGTGATGATAACTCGAGTCAGTAGAGAGAGCTGTCTGCTGTAGTCTGGTCCAGGGAGAGGCTGATCACTGCAGAGTAAATGGGTGGAGCTAACGTCCAGTGAGGAAGAGCAAATGTCATTTGGTCCTAATGGGTGGAGTTAGAATATCCAACCACACCCTAACCCTACCCACACAACTCTATCCCTCCACCCCATTAGACGTCCAGAGAGGAGGAGCTGGATGTCCAGGATCTGTCCAGGACAGATCACACGCAGGACTGCACAGAGCGGGGTAGGTGTTTCAGCACAGGAGAGGAGGCTGATGTCACCTGGGTGGGAAGTAGCCGTAAGGCATATGTAAGCACAGGGAGTAGTTGGGCAGAGAGTTGTTACTGCTGGGCAGTGGGTTGACGTGGTAGTGTTCTACCAGGGCAGATAAAGAAGGGAACGTCAGATCTGTCTCCAGGTAAACCCTGTGGTCCTGTAAATATAAAAGAGAGAGGGGAAAATTATATGAGTATGTGGCATTTCCTCAACATTCAGTAGCATTAGCATTCCACGATAGGACAGGATATAAAAGTGAACCATTATGCTATGTTTGAAGTTTCTAATTTTGTTTTGGAATGCAGATTGCAGTTTTGGATAATCTTTTTTCTCACATAGTCTGAAATGTTCTATTTTGCTCTGATTGGTCAGATGGAACAGTCTGTTGTCATTGGTCACATGGCCCAGTCTGTTGTGATGGGTCTACTCTGCTCCGATTGGTCACATGGGCCCAGTCTGTTGTGATGGTCTACTCTGCTCTGATTGGTCAGATGGAACAGTCTGTTGTGATGGGTCTACTCTGCTCTGATTGGTCACATGGCCCAGTCTGTTGTGATGGGTCTACTCTGCTCTGATTGGTCAGATGGAACAGTCTGTTATGATTGGTCACATGGCCCAGTCTGTTGTGATGGGTCTACTCTGCTCTGATTGGTCAGATAGAACAGTCTGTTGTGATGGGTCTACTCTGATCTGATTGGTTAGATGGAACAGTCTGTTGTGATGGGTCTACACGGCTCTGATTGGTCAGATAGAACAGTCTGCTCTGATTGGTCACATGGCCCGGTCTGTTGTGATGGGTCTACTCTGCTCTGATTGGTTAGATGGAACAGTCTGTTATGATTGGTCACATGGCCCGGTCTGTTGTGATGGGTCTACCCTGCTCTGATTGGTTACATGGCCCAGTCTGTTGTGATGGGTCTACTCTGCTCTGATTGGTCAGATGGAACAGTCTGTTATAATTGGTCACATGGCCCGGTCTGTTGTGATGAGTCTACTCTGCTCTGATTGGTCAGATAGAACAGTCTGCTCTGATTGGTCACATGGCCCGGTCTGTTGTGATGGGTCTACTCTGCTCTGATTGGTCACATGGCCCAGTCTGTTGTGATGGGTCTACTCTGCTCTGATTGGTCAGATGGAACGGTCTGTTGTGATGGGTCTACTCTGCTCTGATTGGTCAGATGGAACGGTCTGTTGTGATTGAGCTGGACGATGACATCACTGTTTTCTCCAGAGTTTCGGCTGTATAGGCTGTTTTCTCGGCCTATACAGCCGAAACTAACTTTGTTGTATAATTTTCCTGTTATCACTGTAAAGCTGCTTTGAAGCAATCTGTATTGTATAAAGCGCTATATAAATAAAGGTGACTTGACTTCAATTGGTCTACTTTGTGCTGATTGGTTAGGTGGCCCAGTCTGTTGTGACTGCACAGAAAACAGTCTTCTCGACAAGTTGACAACATGAACCAAACTCTTCCAGTCTCAGCTACAACTACAGTGATTGAGGGTCAAAGTAGATGTTGTTTGGGAGCAGCCAATGAAGACCATAGGCTGGCATTATGCAACATTGTTACAACAAACCTACGTACATTCGTAAGACTGGAATTACTGAGGACTCGTTTCAGGCAGTTCAGAATCGCTTCTTTCTTTTAGGAGACAATAATTCCATTTATCATGTACTTTGATCTTTGAAACTATGCAGACCTTCTACATTCACAAACAGCCATATTACACACTACATGAAAGCTTATATTCGAAAAAGCATAATGGGGGACTTTATACATACTTAAATATTCTAAACGTATTAACGCAGTGTTCTAGGGTGTTGCTATGCAGTTGTTAAGGTGTTGTGAATGGTTTTTAACATGTTGTTTTGTGGTTATTAGGGGTTCCTGAGTGTTTCCTAGATTAATGCTATTAATGGGTTCATCTGCTTTATCGTTTTACTGGCAAAACTCTTATGCCAAATATTGTGGGTTAAGTTATGTGTCAAATTTATCAGTTAGTATTTTGTTCATGTCCCTTGGTAATAGTGAATCTTCGTAAACAACCTTCAGGATGATAATATTATAAGAGCATACAGTACATGTAGATTTAGAGTTTACAAAATACAAACCTCTTCAAAGAGCCTGTAATTTCTGGCTTTGTTTATACCCGTGTCCCAGACAACCAGCACCTGTGTCAAATATGAAAAAAGTGCAAACATGAATAAACACAGATAAATTAGTTAGTTAGTTAATTAATTAATTTTTTTCAGGAACATATTATATATATTTTGGATGCGATTAATATATATATATATACAGTACTGTGCAAAAGTCTTAGGCACGTTAGTATTTACACCCCCAAAAATGGTTAAGCCAGTTATTTATACATTTTGTAATAGTGTGTCAGTAGGTTATATCAGTTTACATTTTCAAACATTCATTTAGCCATTATTTGTAATAATCCATTCCATTGAGATTTTTGTATGCAGAATGAGTCTGACAACAGAGCTATGATCCACACAGAGATCTGATCTCACCATCATCGAGTCCGTCTGGGATTACATGAAGAAACAGAAAAAACTGAGACTACATCCAGAAGAACTGTGGCAGCGTCTCCAAGACGCTTGAAGAAACCTTCCTGTAAAGCTACAGTACTTAGACACTTGGGTAAAAATGCTGTAAAGTCAAGTCTACTTATGACATTCAAAAATAATGTCATAAGTAGACTGTTAATTTTTTTGATCAATTAACTTCTATTAACTAAATCAAATCAGTTTGTGTGACCACCCTTTGCGTTGAAAACAGCTTTTTTTTTGGGACACTTGCTCATAGTTTTTTAGGGAGCTTTGCAGGAAGGTTTCTTCAAGCGTCTTGGAGACGCTGCCACAGTTCTTCTGGATTTAGTCTCAGTTTTTTCTGTTTCTTCATGTAATCCCAGACGGACTCGATGATGGTGAGATCAGATCTCTGTGTGGATCATAGCTCTGTTGTCAGACTCCTTCTGCATACAAAAATCTCACTGGAATGGATTATTACAATTAATGGCAAAATTAATGTTTGAAAATGTAAACTGATATAACCTACTGACACATTATTACAAAAGTTATAAATAACTGGCATAAAACCATTTTTGGGGGTGAAAATACTAACGTGCCTAAGACTTTTGCACAGTACTGTATATATATATATATATATATATATATATATATATATATATATATATATATATATATATATATATATATATATATATATATATATATATATATATATATATATATACTGTATAATGTTCCTAAAAATGCATAGGACATCTCCAATGCATAATTAACATGATTAGCCTACAGATTATTATATATTTTGCTTTCTAAAGATGGAAGATATATGATATTCTACATATTTTTATTAAATTATAAAATAATTAAAATAATGAATAATACTTTATTTTTAATAAATAAATGTTATTATATAATGACATAGGATAACATAATTTTATCCCCGAATATGCATGCAATGGTAACAGTACCTGTGATGTTTTCCCTGTTCCTGATTTTCGGATGCAGTACAGACCGTTCTGTGGGAAGTTGTACATCTCCTTAAATATTCTGTAATCAGTAAGTGAAGACAAAAATAACAGTTTAGTCAAACAAAGTGACGCATGGACTAGATCAGTGATCTCAAATGGTGGATCATCACATGTAAAATCTGGGTCCTCAAGCAAAAGCAGGCGAGAATAGCTTTATCTAAACTCTAAAGAGAGAGTACAGATACAATTTACAGTGCAATTTCATTCCACTAGAGGGCAGCAATACATAGAAAACTACACGCAAATATTTCATTTACCTTTCAACATTCCAGGTTTCCATCGTGTCCACGAAGACAGAGGGAGGCAACTTCACCTGATGAGAAAAACATATGACCAAAGGCATTATTGTCATGAAAAAAAAAAGGTAAGATGACGTTCCGGTTTTAAAAAATAACTTCCAACAGCAAAACCAAACAGATAGTTTGAAAAATTATGCCAAATCCCACACAATCTATTTTAGTTCAACATGTCATTGAGGAAGTGACTCATGTTTTCTACTGCACTACAACAGCAGCAGCTAACAGACAGGAAGGACGCTATAGATATTCTGAACATCACTCCTTAAAATGATGAAACTTTGAAGCTAAAACCACATATTAACGAGCCTTAGCTCAAGGAACCAAGATGTAGGCTACACAACACATCCTAAGACTTCCAGGGTTTCCACCTGCACCACCTACTCATTTTGCGTCATATGCATGGTCTTTTATTAAACTGTGCCTTATTAAAAACTGAATGGATAGAGTTTCGACAGTATCACTTGAGGTAAACTTACATTTTCATAGTCATCATCTTCCGAGTCTTCCTGGCAAATTCTGCCTGGCACTCCTTTTTTTAAAGGATTCTCCTCAATAGAAGAACGAAAACTTTGTCCATCTGGTGATGCTCTTCTGAGAAGAAAGGCACAGACAATTTGTATAAATAATTTTTTAATGTCTAAATATTCCCCAACCTACTATATATATATATTATATTATATATATTATATATTATATATATATATATATATATTAGTACTGTTAAATCGATTAAAAAAATAAAAGTCCAAAATAAAAGTTTGTGTTTACATAATATATGTGTGTGTATTGTGTATAATTATTATGCATATATAAATACACACACATGCATGTATATATTTAAGAAATATCTTGTATATAAATATATTTTATATATATAAATGTAATTTTTTTCTTAAATATATCCTATACATGTATGTGTGTGTATTTTTATATATACACAATAATTATACACAGTACACACACATATATTATGTAAACTCAAACTTTTATTTTGGATGTGATTAATCGTTTGCCCAGCACTAATATATATATATATATATATATATATATATATATATATATATATATATATATATATATATATATATATATATATATATATATATATATATACTCTCAAGTATATATAGAACATGCTGAACTACAATTATGTCATACAATTGCATGTCATAATCTTCTTACAAGTAACGCCTGTAATCATACTGACAGAAAATATACTAATGTCAATGGCATGACGATTATCTTTGTCTATTATTTATGTTAATTTATTCTTAAAAACTAAAAATGCTATACATACATTCACTTAAATGCACCTCTTCTGTATGAGCATGTTTTTAATGTCAAACAACATTATTTAAAGTAGTTGAACCTGATATTTTAAGGTTATTACTTAGAAAAAAGATTAAATATATTTAATAAATAAATAAATATAAACAAACAAGTTTAAAAAATGCTTCGCTTCAAAAGCTTGTAAAATAAAAAATGAGTCATGAGTCATGTGGTACGATCAACACTCAGATATATGGAAGAAAAAAATTAGAGATCATATCATATATAGATGAGAAGGCAATGTTAGTTCTGCACTGCAAAATATGCTTTTTTTACTTAGTATTTTTGTCTTGTTTCCAGTCCAAATATCTAAAAATTCTTAAATCAAGATGAAGATATTATGTCTTGTTTTCTGAAAGAAAAAAAAAAGCTAAGTGAAGTGAGTTTTTGCTTAAAACAAGCAAAATTATCTGCCAATGGGGTATGAAAAATAATCTTAAATACTGAATTAAGATTTTTTTTGTGGTGTGGTTTCAAAATGAACAACAATGAACAACACTTCCACTACATAATGTATTAATCTAAATCATTTACTAATATATTTGTAAGATCAAATGTTAAATATATAATCACATGAACTGTTTTTATTAACTAACATTTACAAAGGTTAATTAATGCTGTAAAAATATATTGCTCATTGTTTCATGCTAGTTAATTGTGACCCTGGAACACAAAACCAGTCATGACCATTGCACGGGTATATTTGTGGCAATAGCCAACAATACATTGTATGGGTCAAAATTATCTATATTTTCTTTTCGCCAAAAATCATTAGGATAAGTAAAGATCATGTTCCATGAAGATATTTTGTAAATTTCCTACTGTTAATATATCAAAAATGGACTTTATTTGGACAACTTTAAAGGCGATTTTCTCAATATTTAGATTTTTTTGCACCCTCAGATTCCATATTTTCACATAGTCGTATATCAGCCAAATATTGTCCTATCCTAACAAACCATACATCAAAGGAAAGCTTATTTATTAAAATCTCAATTTCAAAAAATGTACCCTTATGACTGGTTTTGTGGTCCAGGGTCACAATTCATTAATTAATCTTAACAAATGAAACTTGTAAAGTGTTACCGATTTTTAATTCTAAATGTTTAGGTATTTTGCGAGTTACTACATTCCTGCTGCTTTGGTCCTCTCACATATTATGTGGTTTAAACTCTCACATATGTGGGTAAAAACTAAGTTGCTTCAGTTACAGAATGCGGTTGTCGTTCTGTTGTATAACTGGACTGTGCATGAACACAAATGTATTTAGCCTCATGAATTCTGTGCGGTATATCTCATCAAAACACCAAAGCAGACACAGAGGTTCTCAGTAACGATAGTAGAAGACACTTACTGGAACGAGGGTCTGTTGAGCTTAGGTTTGGTTGGTAATGGAGGCTTGGGTATGTGGACTGTTCTGTTATTTGGAGAGGAAGACAGGTGAGGCGAGACAGGCCTTTGCTCAGGCGTAAGCTTCACTCCCAGGTGCTGGCTAGAAATCGATGCTTTAGAGTCCAGAATCACTTTCTGTAAGTTCTCAACGATGGGTAAAGTAGCCGCGGTATTCCCAATGGGTTTCAGCTTCTTCTCGCAAACAGGCATTGTAGAAAACGGGCCTGACGTGGGCTTTATGCTGTTTGGTGGGGGTAAAGGAGGCATGGGCCAAACGGGGCCTCTGGTTGACAGGTGCGAGTCTGGTTTCTCTAGATGTGGGGCGTACGGTAGGGGCGGAGGAGGACCTTTGGATAAACACGAAGGTTTTTTGAATGGAGGTGGTAGTGGAGGTGGAGGTCCTTTCGTGTGACGGGTTTCTCTAAACGGCTGAAAAGGAACAGGGGGTGGTGGGTACGGTGGAGGTGGAACTGTGGGTCGACCTGGAAAAAAACATCAAAAAGTAATTCCACTGAGTGGGTGTTGTCAAAGGTAGATATTCTCAGCCAATCTCAATACAACTAAAGTGCTGTATGGAAATGTGACAATCGCTAATATATGCCAAGAAATGACAAAGCATTTACCTGCTAATATTGGTGATCCGTCCTCTTCATCACTGTCTTCATCTTGTGTCATATAATCTAAATAAAATACAATAAAATACAATTAGAGTACACCTCTTCTGTAATAAGCATGTTTTCAAAATTAACAAGTAGTTGAACCTGATCTTTTATTATTGATATTTTTTATTATTTATTTATAATAAAAAAAAAGATGTAAAAAAAATAAAATAATAAAAAATAAAAGTAAAAAAAAGTCATGTGGTATTACCAACTTGCAGAAATAAGAAAAATGAGAGATCATATATATAGATGAGGAGGCAATGTTAGTTAAATGAAATTAAATAAAAAATTACATTAGAATTACATTAAAATTAAATACGCTTAAATTAATTTATCATGCATGATTTTGCCATTTATTTCATTACAGACTGTAAAAATATTGTGTAAAAGATGATTTGTTAATACTGTTAAAATGAAATACTATCAATATAATACTACTTTTTTACAGCATTTGTTCATCTTTGGTAATGTAAGTTAATACAAATATAGTTAATTGTTTGTTCATGGTAGTTCACAGTGCATTTACTAATATTAACAGATACTTTTAATTTTAAAAATGTATTACTAAATGTTGAAAAAAGGTTCACTGGGGTTCCATATAGAACTCTAGGGTTCTTGAATCAATTTTATGCCAAACGGCTTCTATATAAGGAGACATGTCTTAAACGATTACTTAATGCTTTCACGTTTAACCGTTTTTTTCCAGTGATAAAGTTTGTTACGAGCTGCTTAATTCATAAAGTTGACTTAAAATTAAAAATTAATTCAAACTAAATTCATTAATTAAAACGTATAATCCATTTGAAGCGCCTGACAAAACCCTTTAAGGTAAAGAGTATTAAAGGGTTAGTTCACCCAAAAATGAAAATTCTGTCATTAATTACTCACCCTCATGTCGTTCCAAACCCGTAAGACCTTCGTTCATCTTCAGAACACAAATGAAGATATTTTTGATGAAATCCGAGAGCTCTCTGACCCCTCCCTAGACAGCTATTTAATTACCACTTTCAATGCCCAGAAAGGTATAAGAATAGTCCATGTGACTACTGTGGTTCAACCTTAATTTTATAAAGCGACAAGAATATGTTTTGTGCGCAAAAAACGAACAAAAATAAGGACTTTATTCAACAATTTCTTCTAGTCTGTGTCAGACTCTTACGCTGTTAACGTAGTGTAAACAGTGCAGCACTTCCTTTGTCTGGCTATTACCAGACCAAGCTCAATCTTTTAAGATTGAACATTAGTCTGGGGAGTCTGCTCTGTATTTTCTACTGCACAAGAGGTGTGATCAACGGGCATAGTTCAAATGACTATGTACACAATTGGATAGTCCTTCAACCAATTAGACCAACAATCCATCGCTTCTCGATCCGTCATTGTGTTAAACCCGCCAATAACGTGCCAGGTGGATAAGCCGGTTTGTGATTGGTCCCCGCAAAGTTGTAACGGCTTTCCTGTAGCTCAAACAGTAGAGCATGGCGCTAGCAACGCCAAGGTCATGGCTTCGATCCCCAGGGAAAGCAAGAACTGACAAAATGTAAAATGTGTACCTTGAATGTAATGTAAGTCGCTTTGGATAAAAGCGTCTGCCAAATGCGTAAATGTAATGTAAATGTAACGGAAGCAGGATAGAAAAATGTACAGGTTTCCAGCCTGAGCTGCAGGGCGAAATCAAATCGCCGGCAGATCGGGCAGGGTTTACCTAGTCTAGTCTTTACCTAGCATGCATCGTGGTGCTCACGTGAACAGCGTCGGACAATGGTAAGCCGGCGTTCTGGAAGTGCTGCACTGTTTACACTATCTCAGCAGCGTAAGAGCAAGAGACAAGACTAGAAGAAATTGTTGAATAAAGTCCTTATTTTTGTTTGATTTTTGTGCACAAAAAGTATTCTCGTCACTTCATAAAATTTAGGTTAAACCACTGGAGTCACATGGACTATTTTAACAATAAAATAGTTTGTTTTTCCTACCTTTCTGGTCCTTGAAAGTGGTAATTAAATAGCTGTCTACATGGAGCGGTCAGAAAGCGCTCAGATTTCATCAAAAATATCTTCATTTGTGTTCCAAAGATGAACGAAGGTCTTACGGGTTTGGAACGACATGAGGGTGAGTAATTAATGACATCATTCTAATTTTTGGGTGAACTAACACTTTAAATGCTGTGGAAATATTGTTCATTGTACATTTATGTAAATGCAATGTAATTCATATGAACAAATGATTCCTTATTGTAAAGTGCATGTTACCGAACTTTAATATTTATAAATAAAACACATTTTAGTAGACATATAATTTGCTATATAGTTAAGTGAAATGAAACTATGAAATACTTATTCAAAAATGTTTTTAATTAAGTGAAAAAACTAAGTTTTTATATGTATTATAAATCATTTTATATAAACATTGGTTATGCTTTATATTAAGCTGTCCAGTGTAATTATACATTTAAGTGCTGAGTATGAATAACAATTAATGACGTATTTACTAAAGGATTAGGAATAGGGTGCGATTTAGGGTTAGTCGCATGTAATTAAGTAGAATTAATAGTAATTACTATAGTGAATACATATAACGTGTAACAAGGACACTGTAAACATTATATAATAGGTATGTATAATGGTTACAGTCAGTATAAAAACATAGTGATTTTAAAACCCTGCATGTCACTCATACCTGCTTCAGGGTCATCTTCAATAGGATTGATATCCAGCGGTTCCTCTAACGGCCCATATATGCTCTCAGAATCCAGGTCATCACTATTAAAACACAAGAAATTCTTGAGAAAAGTGAACATGCAGATGAAGAATTACATTCACAAGCAGTGATTGAAAGAAAGAGGAAGAGCTGTCATGTGCAAAAAAATCCCTAGAAAACGAAAGTAAAAATGAGGGGGGTAAAACAAACCCTGTTGTGTAAGCATAATGGGTTATATGTGCAACATGACATCAGTGATTGAGCTATTCAGTGGTGTGAGCAGATGGTAGTTTTACCTTGGAAGCGGCAAATCTCTTTTATCATTATAATAGTTGATTTCTTTTCTTAAGTGTCTCATCCATTTCTGTCAAAATGTAAAAAAAAAACACATTTAAGTGGAATTTAGTCTTGCATTTTATTTTAATTGATCAAACAAACAAACACATTTTCACAGTTGTGCAATGCAATCTGACGTGCTCACCTTTCTCTCATCCTCACTCGCTGCTGAGAAATACCATGTACGGTGTCTTTTACTGAAGTGGACGATCTTGAAAGGGAAAACGTTGCTAGATGTCGTCTCCTCTGCCGCCCGCAGAACTCTGCAGAGAATACAAAGCAGTGTTGGGCTTTTGTTCACATTAAATTGATCAGAAGTGACAGAAAAGATATTTATAATGCTGCAAAAGATTTCATGATTTAAAAGAAATGTTCTAAATGTACTTTTAAACTTCCATCAAAGAATCCTGATAAGAAAAGTATCACCGTTTCCACAAACACATTAAGCAGAACAACATTGATAATAATCAGAAATGTTTCTTGAGCATCAAATCATCATATTAGAATGATTTCTGAAGGATCATGTGACACTGAAGACTGGAGTAACGATGCTGAAAATTCAGCTTTGACCACAGGAATAAATTACATTTTAAGATATATTCACACAGACTACATTATTCAAAAAAGAAACTGCACAGAATTTTTCCAAATGTCTCACCTCTTTGTGACAAATGTAATTCTGTAGATGCAGATTTGTCCCATAGTTTTATTTTTTGCTTAAGAATACAGAGTTACTGGAATTTTTGAGGTGCTTTCAGAAATGTTTAGGGTACAAATGCAGCCTGACCCAGCATTGATCATTCTTGGACTTTCTGAACATGGGCATCCATTATCAGGAGGACAACACAAACTGCTTGCATACAGGGTAACTACAGCTAAGAAATTACTACTATTGTTCTGGAAGAAGGAGGAGGTACCTACAGTAAAGTTATGGCTTGGAGAGATGACTTCCACTCTACATTTGGAAAAAATTTGCTACTGTTTGAATGGCAAAATTGAGCAGTTTGACAAAATCTGGCGCCCTTTTTTCTGTTATCTTGATGATAACCTTATGGACTAACGCATCATTTCATATTGTAATATGTCATATTTTTTCACCATATTTAACAGTTTAATGTAAACAGGTCTGGTAAGGGATGGTTAGGTTTTTTTTTTCTTGTATCCTTGTATTTGCAATCCTTCTTTAAAATCTGTCTTTAATAAAACTTATTTGATTAAGATATATTCACAAAAACAGTTATTTTAAATTGTAATAATATTTCACAATATTACAGTTTTTACTGTATTTTTTATCAAATAAATGTAGCCTTGATAAGCAGAAGAAAACATAAAAAAATCTTATTGACAGGAGATACAGAAACAGGAGTGTTTCTGTATATGTAAAGTGTTCATTACACACACAAAACACACTTTTTTTAAGGGGTGCTTATTATAGTTTTACTGTATCCTTAGTGTCAGATACATTGCTAAAGGTTCCATAAGTTAGTTATGCAATTAAGTGTCCGAAAACAACATTCTTATCATAATTAAGAATGTTCTTTTAAAGTATATTATTTCCATAATAAATAGGCCTATATTGCTATTATCATGGTAGCTTTTACAGTCGCACTGTATTAATGACACTAACTGGGTAATAACTAGTACTAACCCTGCTGAACCTACCCCTAAACCTAACCTTAACCCATGCTGTTACCTTACACTCTAAAAATGCTGGGTTAAAAACAACCCAAGTTGGGTTGAAAATGGACTAACCCAGCAATTGGGTTGTTTTAACCCAGCGGTTGGGTTAAAAGTTAGCATCAAACAACCCAATTGCTGGGTTAAAACAACCCAATCTTTGAGTTAAAACAACCCAATTGCTGGGTTAGTCCATTTTCAACCCAACTTGGGTTGTTTTTAACCAAGAGTTTTTTTTAGAGTGTATATTACTCAGTATTTTCGTAGGTAAATACACTATAAGTACATTGAAAGTGCACATACTGTAAAATAAAGTGCAACCAATATAATGCTGAAGTGTACTTCTTTTTTCACAAGGGTAGGTCTTGCTCATCCGCAAATACTCTGCTGTATTAATTTAGAGGCCTATTTTTACCCAAGCACAGCAAGAAAAAGTCACACAATATTTACATGGCACATTCAACCTGCTTAGGAAGAACTACTGCAGAATTCGTTGCTCTTTCCGTAACTTTCCGTAAACAGAACATACTACATACATGTGAACATTGACATGTACAGGAAACACATACGAAGAATCGTGTGCAGAATCGAAACTTGCACTTAAAAAAGGCTGCGTGAGGAACACACAGCTGTGGACAGGATGTGGCCTGTGATGGTGCTGAGATGGCCACTGGTTAACTTAACATACAGCTTGCGAAACTTATTACAGAGGTGGGCTACTAAAACTTTTTCTGGCTGAATGACCGCAGATGGCTCAGAAATTCATACGAGCAAATGCAATGGAAACCAATGTGAACTGGTGGAAATAAGCAGAATAACCAACCTGTTGTATCCATTAAGGGAGAAAGCTCCTTGTGGTGCGGCAGAAGTACTGCTCTTGAAATAGTAAACGCAGCCTTTGTGGATTATAATGAAGCGAAGTGGCCCTGTGGAATTGGCAGACAATCAATATAATTCCCTTCAACACATAAATGGAAAGCAAAAGTGTTTAGAGTACCTCAGCATTCATTTCTTAATGGAATATTTTGAAACGCTTTACAATAAGATTCCATTTGTCAACATTAGTTAATTTACAGGTTCATAATTTTGTTTATGGGCTCTACTAGAATAGCTTTACATGATTTAATGTTTAAAAACGAATTTTTATAGTTGCAGCACCTGTTTTCACCCTCTGTCTTACATTTCTGACACGCTCTAAGCGGTTGACCAATCAGAACATAATGGGGCCGACTGACCAATCAGAGCAGACTATGCTTTTTAGAAGGTGGGTTTTAAAAGAAACTGAATCTAAACAGAACGTTCAGACAGAGAGTGAAAATGGGTGCTGCAATGTAAGTAAAAAAAAAAAAACATTAAATCATGTAAACCAATTCTAGTAGGCCCTCTAAAAAGTATAATAGGGCCTTATTATAGAATAGTCCAGGTTAGTCAATATGAAAAAGCATTGTGAACTCCTGCATGGAAAAATACACCACCATTAAATTACTGGGTTAACTGTTATGTCAACAACAAAAAGCATTACTTACGCATTAGCCTAAATATTGAACATTGATCTATAAAGCTGTATAAAACGGTCCTGTGAGTATGTCCTAGTTTTCTGCATGGATGAACTTATGGTCATAAGTCCTAAATTATTCCTAAAAGGGATAGTTTACCCCAAAATGAAAATGTTGTCATTATTTATTCACCGTCATGTCATTCCAATTATATTCCAACAGATATTCTGAATAATGTTTCCGCCCTTACAATAAAAGTGAATGGGGTCCAAACAAACATCTACTTTCATTGGGGAAGGTGCAAAACTCACATTTTATCAGGCTGAACTGGCTGCCTCCTTTCTTGTGCAGATATCCAGACGAGGTGACTCCTCCCGGCATGGTGAGCAGATTCTGAGCTCCGATAGCCCTCATGGGAATGGGCCAGGAGACTGCTGTAGCAGCCATGTTTCTGTAAACAGCAGGAACGGTGATGTTGGTTAGCCTCGTACACGACAATTACCTTGCTATGGGGAAGGGCTGGGGTGTCTTACTTCATGATCAGCATACTGGTGAAAACATATACGCCTACCAAGAACACTCTAGTAACCAAAAACATCCCAACAGCCACCCACCCACAACACCTAAAATCACAATTGCGCTGAAATTAAGGCCCTGTTTACATTTGGTATTAAGATGTGTTTTGGATGATCGAATCACAAGTAGACGTTACACCTGCTGTCTCTTTTGTCCACTTTCAACCACTTCTGTCCTGATTTATTCGATGGGAGGGTCTATGGGCAGGTAAATGTATTTGTTTTTTCAGATCTTTCGATCTAATGGACAAACTTATCTTTTATAATAATTTACATATGAACGCGACTGGAGACGACAGAAATGCATACAGAGAGCAGCAGCTTTCGTCTGATGGCCGCAAGACCAAACGCTGTTAGGTGCATGTTCAGGTATCGTGAGAGAACATCATGCTTGGTACGTTTTCATCGTCAAACCAAACTTGGGTCTTCAGCAGACAGTTTAAATCCCGTCATGCTAGCGCGCTTCCCATCATGTTTACGCATTTGGTCAGTAGGCGGAGAGTAGGCAGTCTTTTGGAAGTGGTCGAAAGTAGACAAGCTCAAAACGTTTTAGACCCTGTTTGCACCTGAATTTAGCCTGTCCACTTGTGATTGGATTGACGAAAACGTATCTTAATACCAGGTGTAAACAGGGCCTCAGGCTACATCACAATATTATCTGTATAAAACAATATTCAGGGCCAATATATCTATCAAAATCAAACCTCTCTTCAAGGTTTTAAGGTTTATTATAACCTACATTTAGTTAGGTTAAATTAAGCTGTTAAGTTTCAGTGCTCTGTCACACCAACTTTTAAAGTTTGTCTTAATGAACTGTACTTTATTTACTTTTCAAGTTAGTAGGCCTATTATCGTTGAGACAAAAAAAATTCTTGCCCTACTCCGACTCACTATGGTAAACCTACAACTAACTAAACTAACTTCAGATAAACATCTTATAGAACTTATTATTATCGATCTTGGTGTAGTTAATCGGATTCACTCTGACATGGTGTTGATGGGCGACCATGGTAAACCTCAAACCATCAGATTCACCAGTGCACTTCTGATGTAATAAACTGAAACAATGTTCCTTCACAAGTAACATCCAATTTTATATTCCTAACACAGATGGCAATAGAACCCAGAATTATGTATTGTACCTTAAACAGGGATGATGTATTTTTAGTAGGCCAAAACCTGTAAATGATTTGCATTTTAGCACTTCCGGTTCCATCGTTCTGAAGTCAATGGGTTTTTAAAAAGGGTTTTTGATCAAATGCCTGAAATCAGGTATGTGATGAACACAGATATTTACTATTTTTTTTCTACAAGAGGTTGTTGGGGACAATAAACATCATCAGGCCAAACTTGCAAAGTCTTCTAACTCAAACCTTAAGGGAAAATGTAAAAAAAAAAGAGTTGTCGGAACTCGGAAGCTTAGTGATGGTGAAGTTGAAGTCAAGCAAAGGTGGTGTAGTTTGTTTATAGCATACTTTTGGCTTTTTACTTCTGCCGATTGTAATTAGGCTTCAAAATTCATAAAAGTTGTGGTCATTTGTGAAGATGATCATGATGAACAAAATATGTAAGAATTATAAACTTTTGGCCATAGAACTTATTTTCTGCAATAATCCAAAAGCCAATGGAAAAACACTGTTGGGTTTTGTGTTGAGGGAACCAGGGTGATGCTAACTTACAGATATGGTAAAAAACAAAATATCAGACCATGTATGTCTGTATATATTGAGAGAAATAGAGAAAACCTGGATATATGAGGTAGCCTAATTTTAGACTTGGAAAAATAATTGTATAAAATGTAATTTTAAAAACATTTTATGAATATACTTTTTCCAATGTATGCCAAGCCCTAAAATATTTAATTGGGTAGAAATTGTGAGTAAAGCATTTAAAAAAATCCTCATCCTTAATACATATACAGAAAATCATGCAAAACTGGAAAAGTCTTTGATTATTGTGGACAATGGGAGGCCTTGGAGTCAAAAAGGTTGAGAACCACTGTGCAAAACTAAACATTAAACAAAAACCTTTGATATCTAAACCGGTAATACTGAAACCAGACATAACAAATTGCAGACATAACACATTAAAAGGACATGCTTATTAAACAAAGCAAACTCAGTCAAAACATGAAGATGAGTCTATAATAATAAACAATGAAAAAACACAACAGCCGTCCAAAGAGACCTAACAATCACAGGAACCCGAACAAAATTCCTGCTAAACATCCGCAATTTCCACATATCAAGAGAATTCATAGGAACACGACTACATAATCACAGACAGTAATTTGTGATCATAAACACCACATAATTGCTCTTCAATTAAGAACCCAACTCCAAACAAACTTCTCCAAACACCCACCTATCCCATGATCTTCAATCTGCTCCCCCATGCTTACCTTCTGCTGACGCATCTTCTGCTACTCTGCACTGCTGGACTCTTTCTGAACATATTGCCAGAAGATACTAGAGATCACTAAGAGCTTGAGGACATACTCGTCTCCACCACAAAGTTTCCAAACCTCCAGCAAAAACCTTGAATCTGGCCAGGACATCGAAAGGACAGGAAACTCTATGTTTCCTTTGGAAAGTTCAAGCCCCTCCTGGGCTGTTGAGCGCACAGCGGAATTTGCTTATCCAGCGCGTAATGCTGGACGTCTGAGTTCCAGTCAACAGATATAGATGGGAACGGATGAAAGTCCATCTAACTCTGGGTGGAGTGGTGAGATTAGAATCCCATGGGACAATTGTGACCTAAATGAGAAGTCTAATGGTAGCGTAGTGCATCTCATCGTGACATTATAATATCCAACCAAAGAATTATGGTTCAGGAGCGAGCTTGTGGCAAGAGGATCCTATTTTTAGGAGTTAAGTAGAAGTTTAGTGTGGCACTGTCAGCAAAGTGCTCTTGACCTTCTTACAGACTTCATTTCAAGGAAATTAAAGGAACTACTGGGCGTAAGCAGATGGTACAAAAACATACAAATTAGCCAACAAATAAGCAAAACGTAACAGTTACAAGTCAGCTACACTATTACTATTTGAACATCCTCTTGACCCAAAATATTAAAAAGGCTGCATAACTGATCATGCACTGTGCTACGCCAAAACAAAAAATATATTTTAAAATCTAAAATTCTTGTGCACTTTATTGTAATCTTTGTATTTATGTTTGGTTTCAAAAAAACAATGTATTATAATTTTTTACAAAAGCTTGAGTTTAAATGTAATTTTGGCGTACATAACATATTTTCCCTACACTTCCTTACACATATTAATCATCTTAAAAAATATCATGAATTATTAAATCATAAATAATAATTTTTTATATGCTCCAGAAAATATAAAAACATAATTTTAATTAATTGTAAATTACAACATGTTCAAGTTTTTGTAATTAATAGGGACAAAAATGAGCATCATGTCATTAACCCAACTCTCTTTTGTATCCAAACCTTTTCTCATCAACATATTTGGCTCATCAACGTATTTGGCTATTTTCCCCCGCCCACAATGTTATGATGATGTCAGCGGAAAAGTAAAGTTAGAGGCAGAGCAAGTTATTAAATTTTGATAGAAGATTATTCATAAAGTCTTTGGAATAGTATTATATATAATGGAAACAAAATAGTAAATGTAAAGCAATGGGCTTGATATTTTGCTTACATTATGCTTGTCCATGTGATAAATTCAATTTCCAACATAAAGAGGAGGGGGGGGGGGGGGGGGGGGGGGGGGGGTTAGCAACGGCATTTTGTTTTAAGTAGCCTATTACTCATAATGACCCAGCAATGCCCTGCTACTGCAAACAAACACATGGGTGGCTCTAAGCTATGAAGTATTAATCTTAAATCTCCAAAAAAACACAATGATGATGTGGCATTGGATAGTCATGCACTATAGGAACATTAACAAAAAAGGGTGGTGTGGGGAAGATTTCAGGCTTATTCAAACAACTTCTTGACTCCACTGTTTGAAATGCAGCTCCATGTGCTGCTTAGCATGAAGTGCTAGGAGGTCAAACACAGTTTACAAGTGAATTTATTTTTTAAATGTGATGTGAATTTCAGAGGGTAAGAATGTAGGACAGATCTTGATTATCCATTGGGAATTGATTGGATCATTACATGCCAGATTGGAGCCACATGGTTGGAGAAGCCTTCTTTTTTTATCCATTTAGGCCTAGATAAAATAAAACTCTGTATAATAACTTGAATCAGTCAGAAAAAGACCAGAAATGTGAGAAGAAGTAAATACACTCAACTTCGAAGCATTAAAGGAACACGCAGACTTTTTGGGACTTTAGCTTATTCACCGTATCAGTTAGATAAGTCCATACATACCATTCTCATCTCCGTGCGTGCCATAACTCTGTCCGCTAGCCTAGCTTAGCACAAAGACTGGCGGTATATGGCTCCAGCTAGCCTACTGCTCAATAAGTGACAAAATAACACCAACATTTTCCTAATTACATGTTGTGATGTGTATAGTTACATTGTGTACTAAGACTGACAGAAGATGACAACTTTGCTGCCGTACCATGGGTGCAGCGGCGCAATGATATTATGCAGCGCCTGAAAATAGTCCCCAGCACACTCTCTGTGTAAGCAGGTTGTCACGTTGTTGTTTTTTTACGGAAGTTAGCCTATTTTCAGGCGCTGTGTAATATGAGTGCGCCTGCTGCACCCATGGGACGGCAGCAAAGTTCCTTGATTATTACGCAGGAATGAGAATATAGTTCCTAGCCATATCGGTCTAGAAAATGGCAACTTTTCATTTTCCGTTGGTCTTAGTACATGATGTAACTATACACATCACAACATGTAAATAGGAAAATGTTGATGTTTTTTTTTCACTTATTGAGCGGTAGGCTAGCTGGAGCCGTTTACCTCCAGTCTTTGTGCTAAGTTAGGCTAGCGGTGGGTGCGTCAGACAGAGTTATGGCACGCACAGAGATGAGAATGGTATGTATGTGGACTTATCTAAAGTCGGCGTGTTCGTTTAAGGAATGAAAACACATCTTCAGTGTTCTTCTCTAATGTTCCCCCTTCTTGAAAGTATAAAATTTCAAGCCAACCAGAAAAAGATGAAGGGCACTGAAACATATTTGGCTATTTTCCCCGCCCACGTTGTAATGATGACATCACAGGAAAAGTAAAGTCGTTTCAGAGGCAAAGCAAATTATTACATTTTGATTAAAGATATTTAATGGAATAGCATTATTCACAGTAAGACCAGTGATGTGCATCTGTAAAGTGAATAGTATCAATTTCCTCTGAAAGCAATATAATATATCATACCTCAGTGGTGTGTCAGAGTTTCCACTCTCAGTTGTTTATTTCTTGTGACATTTTAACAATGTTTCCATCCACAGGAGTCAGGCCAGAACTTGACCTGCTCTTAAATTGAGGGTGAATATGTAAGGGATAATCCATGGATAGATGTGCATTAAACCATTTTAATGAATGCTGAATGCCCCTTTAAACTGATTGGATGAATACCATATCAAGCAACTAGTTATCCATACAGTTTATCAACGTTAGCAAAACCAACATGCTCAATCTAACATGCTCAGATATCTTCACTTTTGACTGTAAGTGATGCAAATGTGTTACACAAGCTAAATTGTGACCGCTAGTCATCAGTGTCAGGTTGTCTAGTCTGGTTTAGTCTTTAGTCAGAGTGTAAACCCTGTGTAAAAACTAGAACAAGATTTGAAATGTTGTTAGCAGCTAATAGCTCATTAAACACCTGTTGAAACTAGTTCACATTCTGTATGGTTAACCATATGTAGGCAAAGTCAGATTAATAAGGTACAATGATACAATGAGCGCTTCTGAGGATGAACTAATAAAGATTTACCAGATTAGTGGCATGAAATGTTAGTAGTACACTAGATGTCTGTATATTCTACTATGTCTATGGGTGCGTCTCAATCAGCTCCCTAGTTCAGATGTCAGGGCACTAATCAGGGAATCAGTCAATGGCTCCCTGAACAATGCCCTGACTACTGAACTAGGGAGCTGATTGAGACGCACCCTATGAGATAATTGGTACTTTTTTCTGGTGTTTTCTGTACAGCTGTTCATGGACATCTGGGTCAGTTTTTTCCAAGCTGGTTTATCAATCATTTTATATTTACCCACCCTAAATGAGTCAAACAAAACAAAGCCTCATTAGTCTCACATTAGTGAAATTTTGTGGGCAAAATGGTCCATTGGCTATTGCACAGCTCACAGAAAACACTTTCAAATCAAGCAGCTTTCTGTTGGTAAATGTGGCAAATATTTATGAACAGCTTAACTTGTTGTGAAATCTGCGTTGGGAAATCTTTTGCCCTCATGCGAATTTTGCATGAATTTCTATTGAAATGGCTGGATTTCAATGCCTGTCTGTTTAATAATACACGTACACTCGCTTTAAGTATAAACCAATCGAAAAGCATACATTTAAAATAGATTTATCTGAAGCTACTCAAGGGTTTCTCAGTGAGAGGACCGTTTCCTTATTACAATATTTTATGTTACAAACCAAAGGTAAGAAAAGAATATGTGGGCAGCTGTTGCAGTTATTATTTTTGCTCTGCACGTACGCATGTACGTCCTTCCTTCATTTCCTGTTATCTAATACACCTCACTTAAAATACAGCTTGAGTCCTGCTTTTAATAAAGCAGAACATGATGTATAAATGTAACACAGGCTCCACCAAACAATGAATTTTCTGTCAAACATCTGCCCACATATTAGTCAGAACAACATTTCATAGTCTGCTGGATGTGCCCCCACATTATAATGTGTATAAATGCAAGTGTATCCTGTCTGAAAAGGTCATGTAAACACCTTGTATGTGAGGTAGGAGTTTAGTGGTAAAGGTGTAACGCAACATCCATATTGCGGCCTTGAGGATGGCAGGGGTTTTCCCTGTAATTCACTGCATAAATCATTATGAATGAAAAACACGTTTGAAATATGTTTTCTTTACATAAAATCTGCAACCTAAATTTTACCAGAGCCACATCCCTGGAGTTAAACTACAGATTATATGTGACCCGTGCTGACCAAATGAGTCGGAATGCGCATGGGCTGATTACGCACTAAAGGCAAAACAAGTGAAAAATGTCAATTTTGGTCGAATTTGAAGTTTTCACAAAAATGAGTTCCAAATAGTAATTAAACATCTAACATGATCTTTATTTGTACTTTTTCTGAGAGGTGTACCTTCCTAAATCTTTCCTTTGTTTTAATAATCCATGGAAAATTGTGTGTTTCTCTGCTCGCTTCTCGATAGATGCTGTTTCCCCTCATCACAAGTTTGGCATCGTTGTAAAGCGCACCATTACAACTTTGTTAATATTCAAAGTGAATACTTGATGGCATGAGTCTGAACCATTGAAATGTGATTTTCAAAACAATCTTACTTACAAAAGACGCCTCTCAAGCCTTGCGTGATCCCGATATACACATATACACAGAATTACAGTATTTCAAAGTATTTAGACCAACATTATCTATTATGTCTTAAGTGAACATTTGGTTAACTGTTAGGGAAAAACATCTGTTGTGTAACATTATATCTGTGCGATACATTAGGTGTTAATATTAACAATTGTGTTAATCAAACAATTGTGGTATCAATATTTTTCCTATGGGTTTTGACTTTGTTGTTTGAAATGTTGAAAGTTTGGAAGTTCTTTGAAATGTGGTGTTATTACAGGGGATTTTAAGGTATGTTTGCTTGATGATTTTGTTTTGGAATCTTTCAGAAAACCTCAACTCGATTTTTCTCAAAATTGACTTGACTCTACAGACTTCAAACATGTGTAACTTATAATTTTTTGTTTTGTTTTTTTAAAGAAATGTGCTCATTGTGACTCATTTTGCCAGCATGGGTCACATATGCAGACAACATTCATAAATAGAACTGTATTCTGATTCACTCCAGTCAACCACCACAAACTACCCACCTTCTCAATGTACGTCTTACAAATGGCAAGAAATCAATGATTCCCATTTACTTTCTTAATACACATGGTCTGCCACGATACTAGCTCACAATACTGTAGTAACCCCCAAACTTGTGGGAATTACTTTTCACCGTTTTTTTGAAACATTGCGACTGAAGTACGAGTTGAATCAACAAGACGTTAAGACATGAAATTGTCAGAAAATAAATTGATAACAAAATACTCTTTCGTACATCAGTGTTGTTGCAGATATTCGGATGAATTTCTATGAAGACTACAAAGACACCAAGGTGAAGAAACCCGCATACTTACTTTTTACAGAGATCTTGGATGCACATCTTTGCATGCGTCTGTTGTAAATGACTGAAGGAGCGCTTATTTTTCACCAAAAGAGCCATTCGTACTGGCTGGTATTTGTCACCATGTTTTTCAAGTTGATGTTTAGCGTACAGTCGGAAGTTCAATGAGTTAGTTGAAGGTTCAGGCACGCCTCATAGGCTCATGCACAGTGCAAGTCATTTCCTCTCAGGGCCCACATTGTCGTGCTCTTTTTCTGTGTCACAAAGTCACTTCCTTTTGTTTGCTGTCTGGACAAACTGATTGGCCAAAGTTCTCAGGACTTGAATTCACTGGTAGGGACTTTCCACCTCTTTTAACATGAAATTACATCGTCAAGACGGCTACTCAGACAAACTTGCAACATAATTTGTTGATTTCTAGAAATATCTCAAAGCTCATTTGTAGGACACTATGTTGATTCATGTATCTAAATGACCTATACGACTACCAAAGCCTGAAAACAGATCATTTTGTGTGAAACTTAATAGTTTCATCATGGTTGAGTGTAGGTTAGTAATCCTAAGTACTAAACTTTGATGTGTAACTCCTCTGAAACTGCTTCTGCTACATGAATGGTAGGCTACCTCAAATGTGTCCTTTTACTTTTCTAATTAATCAGACATACAATTGTCATTAAAATGGGCAATAAAATCCTTTAGTCTTACACTGAAGTAAAGGCCCTTACCAAATCTTGGGTCAGAACATCTTTGACCAATTAGCAGCCACAGGACAGATTACTAATGCCTTATTGTGGCGGAACATTTTTCCACAGGTGTGAACAACGCATTTTAAAAGAAAAAAAATGCATTTCCATTTTGAACACCAGCCGTTAGTTAATATATCATCAGCTTCCTGAAACTGGGGTAAATAGAGGTGTTTATCCCACAGGTAAACAAAAGTGTTTTCTTACTTCCTTGTTACATGAACACAGCTGGCTATATAATATTCACATAACTACATAAACTCTGTGATCATGACACACAGATCAGAATGTGTAACATGATGTTGGGGAAACTTTTTTGCATCAGACATTACAGAGAATTAAAACTCAAATCCAGGTACCTCAGTTATTTTGAAAATTGTAACCATACAGTTACTACAATACTACATTTAATCTTTCAAATGAAACTTAACATTTATTGTACAAAAATAAATGACACCCTAGTTAATAGCAGAGTTTGTGCACCAAGCTTTGTGGATTGTTCATTTACATTAACAAAGCTTGGTGCACAAACTCTGCTATTGTTGGGAGTCATTGTTCAGCTAACCTTGAGTTTCTCTTGGTTAAATGTAGACCGTTTTATCTACCACGGGAGTTCACTTCCACCATTATCACTGCAGCCTATATTGATGCTGATGCCAAGCTTGCTATGAAAGAACTTCACGCAGCCATCAGTAAACAACATACTGATCACCCGGAATCTGCGTTTATTGTTGCAGGTGACTTTAATCACTCAAACTTAAAGTCAGTGCTACCCAAGTTTCACCAGCATGTTTCCTTTCACACCAAAGGAAACAAAACCTTAGACCATGTTTACACAAACATGGCTGGAGCTTACGTTGCAACACCCCTCCCCCACCCGGGACAGTCAGATCACCTTTCTTTGTTCCTCACCCCCAAATATGCACCCCTCATCAACCGTGTGAAGCCATCAGTGAAAACCATCAAGGTGTGGCCTGCGGGGGCAGATTCCACACTCCAGGAAAGGTTTCTACACACAGACTGGAGTATGTTTGCTTCTCAGGCAACCAGTGGCGCTCACACGGTCATTGACTCCTACACCTCTTCTGTATTGGATCATATCAATACACCCATTGACAGTGTTACAACCCAGAAACAGATCACCACATACTCAAATCAGAAGCCTTGGATGAACAAGGAAGTGCGACTCCTGTTGAAGTCACGCAACACTGCCTTCAGATCAGGAGATGCACAAGCCTACAGCACATCCAGAGCAAACCTGAAGAGGGGCATCAAAAAGGCCAAGCACTGCTACAAGCTAAAGATAGAGGGACACTTTTCCAACTTTGACCCTCGACGCATGTGGCAGGGCATTCAGGCCATCAGTGACTACAAACCCACCTACTCCACCCCTGCAGCCACTGATGTCAACTTCCTGAACGAGCTAAATTACTTTTATGCTCGCTTTGAAAGAGACAACAGAGAAACTGCCACCAAGCTCAAACCCTCAGCTGACCACCCACCAATCACACTCTCCTCCACAGATTTCTGCAAGGCACTGAGCCGGATCAGCGCGCACAAGGCTGCTGGACCAGACAACATCCCTGGACGTGTTCTCAAGGCATGTGCGGAGCAGCTCGCTGGGGTTTTTACAGACATTTTCAATCTGTCTCTTGCCCAAGCAGCTGTACCAACATGCTTTAAACGCACTTCCATTGTGCCAGTGCCGAAACACTCTAGCACGAGGTGCCCTAATGACTACCGCCCTGTAGCACTCACACCCATCGTTATGAAGTGCTTTGAGTGGCTGGTTCTGGAACACCTAAAAGACTCTCTACCATCCACATTGGACTCACCCCAGTTTGCCGACCGCAGCAATAGGAGCACAGAGGATGCAGTTTCCATGGCACTGCACTCTGTGCTCACTCATCTGGACAATAAGAACACTTATGCATGCATGCTGTGTGCTAAGACCGTTTCTCTACTCCCTCTTCACCTCCGACTGCAAGCCTGTGTATGGATCTAATTCCATCGTCAAGTTTGCGGACGACACTACGGTGATCAGCAACAACGATGAGACTGCCTATAGGGAGGAGATCCAGCACCTGGCTACATGGTGCGCTGATAATAACCTGCTCCTCAACACCACCAAAACGAAGGAGCTCATCGTGGACTTCAGGAAGGAGTCAAGAGGCACACACAACACCATCCACATCAATGGAATGGCTGTTGAGCGTGTCTCCAGTTTCAAGTTCCTGGGGATCCACATCTCGGCGGACATGTCGTGGACAACCAACACTTCCAGCCTGGTCAAGAAGGCTCACCAGCGCCTTTTCTTCCTGAGGACACTGAGGAAGAATCAGCTCTCCTCGGCTATCATGGTGAACTTCTATCGATGTGCAATAGAAAGCATCCTGACCAACTGTGTCGCAGTATGGTATGGGAGCTGCTCTGTTGCGGAGCGCAAGGCACTGCAGCGGGTGGTGAAAACTGCCCAGCGCATCACAGGGACTCCACTACCTGCCATCAAGCACATCCAGAGGAAACGCTGTCTGCATCGAGCTCGCAGCATCCTTAAGGACTCCTCTCACCCAGCCCACAGACTGTTTTCTCTCCTGCCCTCCGGCAGGCGTCTCAGGTGCCTCCGGACCAGGACCAGCAGACTAAAGAACAGTTTTTTCCCCAGAGCTGTCTCTTTATTGAACTCTAACCCTCGCTGATCCACTCCCCTCATATACTGCCAACTCTCCTACCTCACATCTGCCTTCACTTGTTATTTGCACTACTGGGAAAACTGTTTACTTATGCATCTTGCACTACCATACCTTAACTAGATTATGCTCATTTGCACTGCCGACTGTATTCATAGTACCAACTGTTTACATTTGCATTTTGCACCGTACTTCTAACTGTAATATGCAATCACTTCCACTGCACTTTACACTTTTTTTCGGATAGCTTCTGTCCATACTTCATTGCACTACCTTAATCCACTGCTATATTCCTCATCTTAGCCTAACATATTGTATACCTCTATCTGTAAAATTCGGTGTATAGTAATAGCCATCTGTGTATTATATTATACTCGTAGTACATATTCACCTGTAAATTCTGTTTATAGTAATAGCCATCTCTATGCATATATATATATATATATATATATATATATACCATATCCGTGTCCTGCACTTATTCATCCATTGTATATCATGCACTTATGCAACCGTTGTATATCCTGCACTTGCTATTGCACTTCTGGTTAGACCTAAACTGCATTTCGTTGCCTTGTACCTGTACTTGTGTAATGACAATAAAGTTGAATCTAATCTAATCTAATAGTGTATATGATACCCAACACAATCTAACTGATTTTCAGCCTGATCCTCTTCAAACCACACTCAAACAGCGAATAATACTTAATGTACATATTTCAAAACCACTAAGTTATCACAGAAGTATTTGAATACATTGAAATATTCTGTTACAATAAGTAACGTTGCACCTACATGTCAACTAACTCTTATTAGAGTGTTAGTTGAGTATAAGTAGACTGGTGTCAGGATTAGAGTTGACATGTTGACATGAAGTTGCAAAGTTACTTATAGTCAGCAGAATGTCTGTTGGCAGAGAATCAAAATAAATTGTTAGCAGATATTAAGCAGACAGTCTACTAATACTCTCATGACTGCTAGATGACGTGTAGGAACTTTACTTATAGTCAACAGAATGTCTAAAGGGACCATTGAAATAAAGTGTTACCAAATATTCAGCTTAAGTACCCTGCCATGGCAATTACAATGCGGGCACTATTCTTACTATTGAAGATATACCTCCAGCTTTTGGTTTCATTTAGGAAAGGAAAGTGTGCCTTCTACAACATCCTCTAAATATAAAAATGAGCAGAAATCCCCTGATAGAGGATGTGAACTCAAACAAGCTCCTTCTCCTTTTCATTTATTCGATGGGATGTACAGAAGTTACACTGCCTCTCCTGATTCCCATGATCAACCACAATATTTTAACGCAAAAGCAAAATCTTTAAAGCGTCAATTAATTAAGTACTTTGCAGGCACCATTATGACGAATTTGTCTTAAAATAATTAACGGACTTACCCATTGAGATTATCTAATGGAGGCTTGGCATGCGCGCTTACATTAAGTGGTTAGTAGTGAACACAAGTCCACTTCCTCCCTGCTGCACTTGAATGCTATTTATGATCCTCCCATTTACAACTTTTTTTCTGTTGCTCCCCTGGAAAAAAAAAAGAGTATACTTTATTGTATTTCAAATATATTCCCTTTTCAATAGTATATTGCAAATATACTAAAAATAAATTGTACCATCTTCAAATATATAAAAAGTAGGGCCTATATTAACATCATATTTTCACAATGCAACTTTTAACGCACTTTAAAATAATTATATTTTAATATATTTTCAAAAAAATATACTTAAAATGAAAGTTCTGTGTACTTTTTTTAAAGTGTACTTATTTGAACATTACTTCAAAATGTTCAACTGTATGCTCAAAATTGTCATTGTAACAATGCACTGAAAGTATATTTTAAAAATACTTTATTTAATATCCTGAAGTTGTAGTATATTTAAAGTAAAATTTGAGTATAGTTTTTAAGTTTACTTAAAAAGTGGAATTCACTTCATTACTTTATAGCATTACTTTCAGAATGTATTAAAATCTATGACTAATGCATTAAAAGCCCATTTTTTAAATATATGCAGTGTACAATTGTCTACTGTAGTTGTGATTTAAGTGTAAATATGTATTCTAAGTTTACACTGGCAGAGAAGTGTTATAATCGTACACACAAATCTATATTAAACCAACAGCACACTTAAAATACAGGTAGGCTTACACGCAAGAAAATATGATTTGAGTAGTTGAGTCAAACATCTCTTCAACTTGGTCTGTGACCAATCAAATTTTGCATCTCACTACCTGCAGCCAATCAGAGGCAGAACTGCTGATGGTACTCAGCAACGATAACTGGAGTGATTCCGAAAAGAAACAAAGGAAAAGTCCTGCTATCCTACCAGTTAACTTATTTCCGATCAGTAAATATATATTTTTTTCAATCTCACAAATGAAAAACTGTCAATGTTGAAAACAAGGTTTCGGTTTGATATCTCCTTTTTTTGTTTGTGGTAAAGTTAGTGGTTTATGGCACATGTAGGCAGCACCAACATGCCCTGTTCATCTGATCTTCTACGATATTAATTCACAAAGAGTCGTATACTGTATATGTTTGACTATGAACTGGAAACAATATTGACATACCGAACTGATACTGTTCCCTACTGCTAATAGTCATTTACTGATCAAAAATAGTATTGGTTCAGTTTTAATTACGTTTGAATTCTATTTCTGTGTAAAGCACTTTGAATTGCCACTGAAATGTGCTTTACAAATAAACTTGCCTTTCCTTACAATGATTTAACTCATCAAAATAAATTAAGCAGTTTTTAACTTTTTTCAAGTTAAAGATTCAACAAATTTTCAAGTCAATATAATGTAATTAGTTGAAATGACTTAAACATCCAAGTTAATGGTACTTTAAAATGTAAGGCTGCAACTTTTTATTACAATGTTGTTTCAAAGGTTTTTACGTGTCTAGCTATGAAAAGTATTGTCAAATGCATCTTTTACAGTCGAAAATATTTTTGTCATATTTTATATCATCCTCCTCGAAAAACTAGATAGCCATTTCCTGAAAAAAAAAATGCTAGTGGTGATATGAAAGATATGAAGAATAGTGTTAAAGTTTTCACTAGATTTAGATTTTAGTTGCATACAAAAAGTTGCATCAGACACACTGCTGTGTATTACGAGAATCAGCTTGCAACCCTTAAGGAACACAAATATATGGGAATATACTTCAAAATATAATGTGATATATTTCAGCAGATCCTATAAGTCCTGTAAGTTGCGAGGAGGCACCTCCATGGATCGGACTTGTTTGTTGAGCACATCCCACAGATGCTCGGTTTGAATACCGTTTCCATGAACGGGTGTACATGGTCTGCAACAATGCTTAGGTGATATGTGTCAAAGTAACATCCACATGGATCAAAGCATCACACTTCCTCCATCGGCTTGCCTTCTTCCAATAGTGCATCCTGGTGCCATGTGTTCCCCAGGTAAGCGACGCACACACACCCGGCCATCCATGTGATGTAAAAGAAAATGTGATTCATCAGACCAGGCCACCTTCCATTGCTCTGTGGTCCAGTTCTGATGCTCACGTGCCCTCTACTGGTGCTTTCGCCCCATACGCAACAAACTAATGCACTGTGTATTCTAACACCTTTCTATCAGAACCAGCATTAACTTCTTGAGCAATAAGGGCTACAGTAGCTCGTCTGTTTGATCGGACCACACAGGCCAGCCTTCGCTCCCCACTTGCATCAATGAGCCTTGTCTTCCCATGACCCTGTCGCTGGTTTACCACTGTTCCTTCCTTGGACCACTTTTGATAGATACTGACCACTGCAGAACGGGAATACCCCACAAGAGCTGCAGTTTTGGAGATGCTCTGACCCAGTCGTCTAGCCATCCCAATTTGGCCCTTGTCAAACTCGCTCAAATCCTTACACTTGCCCATTTTTCCTGCTTCTAACACATCAACTTTGAGGAGAAAATGTGTTCATGTGTTTTGCTCAATATTAATATAGGGGGAGATCTGCCTTTTGTTTAATGTTCTATTATTTTATAATTTAAAAGCTTTTGCATGTCTGAGTTTTTGGGGTTACCATTGTGCTGTAGAACCTGTGGTTAGGTTGTCCATTAATAATTAAGTCTATATTTAAAAAGTAATAGCTGTGTCCTCTTCAGCACATTGATAGTCTCTTTGCTAAATACTTTAGTACAAGTAGGTGTGTAAATAATTATAATATATAAGAAATATACTTATCTATATATGTATGTGTTTATACTAAATAAGTAAATATATCTGCAGTCTATTTATACACAATCAGTACCATATCTGATCACATATATAACTATATATTATGAGGTGTATTACTGAAAATAAAATTACATTATGAAATATTAGTAAATATATTGTCACATATGTTTTAATATTTGAAAAGCAGCAATTCCTTATGCATTATTCAATATATTACATTAACACAATATATTATTATGTATGTTTTCAAATAAATAATTTAATATATTGATCATTCATAAAGTGCATCTGGAAAGTATTCACAGTGCTTCACTTTTTCCACATTTTGTTATTTTACAGCTTTATTCCAAAATGGATGAAATTAATTATATTTTTCCTCAATTCTACAAACAATATCCCATAATGACAACGTGAAATAAGTCGGTTTGAAATCTTTGCAAATTTAATAATAATAAAAAACGAATAAATCACATGTACATAAGTATTCACAGCCTTTGCCATGACACTCAAAATTGAGCTCAGGTGCATCCTGTTTCCACTGATCGTCCTTGAGATGTTTCTACAACTTCATTGGAGTCCAGCTGTGGTAAATTCAGTTGATTGGACATGATTTGGAAAGGCACACACCTGTCTATATAAGGTCCCACAGTTAACAGTGCATGTCAGAGCACAAACCAAGCCATGAAGTTCAAGGAATTGTCTGTAGACTTCCGAGACAGGATTGTATCGAGGCACAGATCTGGGGAAGGGTACAGAAAAATTTCTGCACAATTGAAAGTCCCAATGAGCACAGTGCCTCCATCATATTTAAATGGAAGAAGTTTGGAACCACCAGGACTCTTTCTAGAGCTGTCCGCCCGGCCAAACTTTTCTCTGTGGAGAGAGGAGAACCTTCCAGAAGAACAACCTTCTCTGCAGCACTCCACCAATCAGGCCTGTATCGTAGAGTGGCCAGACGGCACATGAGAACCCGTCTGGAGTTTGCCAAAGGCACCTGAAGGACTCTCAGACAAAATTCTCAGGTCTGATGAAACAAAGATTGAACTTTTTGGCCTGAATGGCAAGCGTCATGTCTGGAGGAAACCAAGCACTGCTCATCACCTTGACAATACCATCCTTACAGTGAAGCATAGTGGTGGCAGCATCATGCTGTGGGGAGGTTTTTCAGCGGCAGGAACTGGGAGACTTGTCACAATCGAGGGAAAGGTGAATGAATGCAGCGTTGTACAGAGACATCCTTGATGAAAACCTGCTCCAGAGCACTCTGGACCTCAGACTGGCATGAAGGTTCATCTTCCTTACAGGACAACGGCCCTTAGCACACAGCCAAGATAACAAAGTAGTGGCTACGGGACAAGTGAATGTCCTTTAGTGGCCCAGACTTGAACTCGATTGAACATCTCTTGAAAGATCTGAAAATGGCTGCGCACTGACGCTCCTCATCCAACCTAGTGGAGCTTCAGAGGTCCTGCAAAGAAGAATGGGAGACACTGCCCAATAATAGGTGTGCGAAGCTTGTAGCATACTCAAAAAGACTTGAGGCTGTAATTGGTGCCAAAGGTGCTTCAACAAAGTATTGAGCAAAAGCTGTGAAAGCTTTTTCTGTTTTTTATTTTTAATACATTTGCAAAGATTTCAAACAAATTTCTTTCACATTGTCATTATGGGGTGTTGTTTGTAGAATTGAAGGAAAAAATAATAATTTAATCAATTTTGGAATAAGGCTGTAACATAACAAAATGTGGAAAAAGTGAAGCTGTGATTACTTTCTGGATGCACTTTAGGGAAATATATTTTCTTTGTGTAAGACAACCCAACAATGTATTTGGTTTATAAAAGGTGGCTATATGGTTAAATAGATGGAAGAATAAAATTACCAGTCATAATTATGCAAATAAATGCAATAATGAAGGACAACTGCAATGCATATATTGTTAAGATGATGTTGGTAACATTTTTAATGCTGAATATTCAATTAGTGTAAGTCAATGCAAAGTTAATCTGAGAAAAACAAACAAAACAGTGCAAACAAAGGCTACTTACACGAACTAGCAGTCATGAGAATATTAGTAGGCTGTCTGCTTAATATTTGCGAACACATTCTGCTGACTAATTACTTTGTTATTCTACTAACCTGAACCCTAACCTAACAGTCTACTAATACTCTAATGAGAGTTAGTTGACATGTAGTTTCAAAGTTACTAATACAGTAGTTAGTAGAATGACTAAAGTGGACCATTGAAATAAATTGTTACCAAATAAAGTGCCTTAATATGATTATAATTGAAATTGGATTTAGGGGTGGGCTATAGGGACAAGTGGCCAAAGGCAGCATCAATGATTTTAATAAATAAGTATGTTGTTATTATTGTATTCTGTTTCATACTATACTGCAATACACTATACTAGTATCTACCACTATTTGCAGTATAAATAACTACTGGCATCTAACTATTATTTACACTTAGAGAGAATGTACTAAAAAATGCATTAAAATAAAGCCAAAAATATCTGATTAAAAGCAACCGTTGACTGAAAGCCCACAAAGAGAGGAAGTACTATAGAGGCTGTGTGGTTATAGACTTCCAGCAAGTGGCATGTAAATGAGCACAGTGAAGTGAGAACTGACTGTGAGTGTCTTAATGTCTTATTGTTTGTTTTCCATGTAACTTACCACTATCGTCCACCCACACGGGGCTATTTGAGAACATTTGCATAAAGAACAGATATGAAAAACTCCTACAGAAAGAGAAATGTAAGAAAAATAAACAGATTTGTAGGTAAACTTTACCATAAATAGTTTTATATTAATAGTTCTGTCCATTTTCGCTCTATGTATGTTTTCCTAATCGTATAGCAAATCGTATAGCAATAGTGAGTGAAAAGCGATGAGTGAAGATCAGTGAGACAAATTTTCCACTTGAAAGATTTTCAAGCCGCATACACATTAACTGTTTGGAAATGTTACAAAATGCAGAATCAGCAATGTATCTTTAGTTGCTATCCTCTGCATTGCTGACTATCATTCAAAGCGTATTTCTAAAGTGATCTAAAGATTTTGCACATGTAGTAGCAGTTTCATTTGTAGACAATGGAACCAGATATAGAGTGGTATGACGTCACACTGGTTCCTTTGACAAAACCCCAATTTGATTTTCCTATAGGCTTTTTGATTATCGCGGAAAAAAAAGAAAAAAAAACAAGCTCTACGATCAACAGAAGTTTATGATACTTACACATTTTGTCCATCAAGATAATTATCACAGATGAACACAACTTTTTGAAACCGAAATGCAGCCGACAAAAGTAAAAAGCTAAAAGGCTATAAACTAACTACACCACGGTCCCACGACTTCAAGGTCAACATCACTAAGCTTCTGACTCTTTCAGTTTTTATCTAAAAACATTACCCCAGAAAGTTTGAGTTAGAATAAAACGTGAAAGTGTCTTGAGCTTGTATTCATCAAAGACCTTATTTCAGCCAAAAATCCCATTAAAAAAACCCATTGACTTTGGGACAATGGAACCGGAAGTGCTAAAATGCAAACTCGTTTCCGCGTTTTGGCCTATACAAAGTGATTTCATACCTGCACCACTCCTTACAAAGACGGTGCGCTCATATTTCTATGAATAGGAGAAAGTTCAATGCACAATATGGCGGAATGAGCCCCACCTTCAAAATAAAAGAGCCAATCGTCACATGCGCATTGACTGGTCCAACCTGAAAATGCATTTTTTTTGTCATGATTTGAGCATTTAGAAACAAAATTTTACAACAAAGACAGTTGTTGTCAGATTTCATTCGTGATTTCAAATATGAAATAAGCTTTGAGAATGTGATGTTTACCCATTCACAGAGATAGGAGCTGCACTTGCATGACTGAAATAGCTGCCCGAGAGGTGTTTCAAATATGGCCGCCGAGTGAAATGACTTTGGGGCTTTGACAGAACCGAGTTTGGCAAGTAAGATGTATATTAAAGGGTTAGTTCACCCCAAAATGAAAATTATCCCATAATTTACTCACTCTCAAGCCATCCTATACCCGTGGCGTAGCCTATTGATGAACGTGGAAGCGCAGTGGATAGAGCTAAACAAAACACCGGTCACAAGTTAGAAGTCAGAGGAGAAATGTCAGAGTTGGGTCAGAGATCACTCTTCCACCAGAACTAGACTTGCGTATGGTCATTACCAGAAGCCAGTGATTATAGTTTATAAAGTTATAAATATGGATATTTTTCTTACAAAAGAGCATCGCTTTTTTCCATGGATTACTTTTATGATGGATAAATGTGCTTTTTGGGGGGATTCAAAATCGAAGGTACCATTCACTCCCATTTTAAAGCTTGGAAAAGCCAGGATATTTTTTTATATATATAACTGAAAAAAGAACCTCATATACACCTAGGATGGTTTGGGGTAGAGTCAATTATGGGATAATTTTTTGGGTGAACTATCCCCCTAACATCAAAGGGAAATTGTTGCTGTAGCCTTCATTCCTAAATGTGACAGTGAATATCCAGGACCAAAAAGGATGATGCAACAGGCTCAGGGGTTGACTAGGATGTTCCTGTCACCACTGTTAGAGGAGGAATCTAATGTAAAAAAGTGTGATTATTGCATCATCCGCTATATACTAATAGCTGAATTTCCAGCATCATTACTCCAGACTTCAGTGTCACATGATCCTTCAGAAATCATTCTAATATGATGATATGATGCTAAAGAAACATTTCAGATTTTTTTTCAATGTTGAAAACAGTTGAGCTGCTTAATGTTTTTTGTGGAAACCGTGATGCATTTTTTTCAGGATTCTTTGATGAACAGAAAGCTAAAAAGAACATTGAAATCTTTTTTATTAACATTTGCTTTACTGTCACTTTTGATCAATATAATGCATCCTTGCTGAATACATTTATTTAAAAAATAAAAAAAAATCTTGCTGAGCAATTTTTTGAAAGTTAGTGTATGTCTGGCCAAAGATTAGTTTAGTTTAGTTTATTAGTTTATAATGACGTGGACAGTCCCTTTTATACAAAAAGAGCAGCTTTAGCCTCTACGGCTAATTTCCAGCTGTAGTCCCATTAGATAGATGTATGGAACTTCCATGAAGCTAATGCTGAAATTGCAAATCTTTCTGAATCTATCTCAGTACATACAAGTCCTCTTTATGTCATGTGTCTTTTCTTGGTACTCTCATTATTGTAGCCTTTTAAAACAGAATATTCATGGTTAAATACCAGTCTAATAGCAGTAAAATATCAAAGTAGTTTCTTTGTGCGGCCTACCAAACAAAGCCACATCATAGGAGCCCTTGATTTCTGCAGATTAATGAACATCAAATGGTGCACTGAAGTAGGTCATGACATTACTGTCCATTAAAGGTAGTCATAACAATCTTTGAGGTAGAAAGGTATAAACTAATCTGATAAAATGCATTTTCTTTCATAGAGCTTATTCTAGAGGATTCTTTAGTGTTTCATCTCGTTTTTGATCTGTTTGCTTTGTACTGAATACATGTGTATGATTATATTGTTTCGAAAGTATAATTATATTGTTTTCAATAATAACTGAACTGATGCAGAGAGGAAGTGAAAGATTGCCTGATGCATGTCTACCCACATCTTAGAGTGCGACTGACGCAAGTCTTTAGCCCACGCATCTGGGACCAGTTTCTATTATTACCTCCCATTACATTTTTACGACTCAAAAGACCAGATTTCTTTTTTTGTAAAAAAAAAAAAAATATATATATATATATATATATATATATATTTCTTCTGGATTTATGTTCAAAATATATGCAATATATACGTTTGGCATTTCATTTAGATCATCTGTAATAAATCTGTATTTGTGTCAAGTATTATTGCCATAAATTGAATACTTCTAGACGGCTGCATGTATGTATAGGCCTATTTTGTCAAAACAAAGTGCCATAATACATGACAGGCAATCAGCACTTATTAATAGGAATCAACTACACAGAATACTGAGTTTGGTTGGTTTCACATTGTCTTCTAGCCAATGATGCCATCTGCTGTTGGAGACACATACTGGAGGGAAAAAAAACGAAAAAGAAAAAAAACTGTGAACCTTCCAAACACAAAACAGAGAGACTTGTCTTGGCAAATGTAGAAAGGGGTGTTTATATAGGTCAAGTTTGTTTAATTGTTTTTGTGGTATTGTGAAAAGCTGAGCGATGTACCCAGCTGGGCCCAAACAACATTGGATCCCATCAACTTTGTATGGAAAGAAAAAAAAATCCACATCTAATTTAAAAAAAATATATATATTTTTTGTAATCCACAGCAGAAATGTGGAATATTTACGCTGAACTAAAAAAAGGAAAATGACTCAAAACAAAATAATGCAGAGCAGATAAAAACTTTTTTCCCCCCTATATAGTATTATATACTATATATAATATATATATATATATTTTTTAATATTGCTATGTACATAACTTAAATAAAAATAAATAACTAAACAAACAAATAAATAAGGAACAAATACATACAAATGTATCAAATTTGTGATAGGTCTACCTCTACCATGACTTTTGAATAATTAAGAATTATTTTTAGCAGTGGTTTGTTTTATATTTTTTATCATATATATATATATATATATATATATATATATATATATATATATATATATATATATATATATATATACATATACATATATATATATATATATATATATATACATATACATATACATATACATGTTATATACATACAGTGAGGAAAATAAGTATTTGAACACCCTGCTATTTTGCAAATTCTTGTTTTCTTTGTTTGCAATTACAGAGGTCAAACGTTTCCTGTAGTTTTTCACCAGGTTTGCACACACTGCAGGAGGGATTTTGGCCCACTCCTCCACACAGATCTTCTCTAGATCAGTCAGGTTTCTGGCCTGTTGCTGAGAAACACAGAGTTTGAGCTCCCTCCAAAGATTCTTTATTGGGTTTAGGTCTGTAGACTGGCTAGGCCACACCAGAACCTTGATATGCTTCTTACAGAGCCACTCCTTGGTTATTCTGGCTGTGTGCTTCGGGTCATTGTCATGTTGGAAGACCCAGCCTCGACCCATCTTCAATTCTCTAACTGAGGGAAGGAGGTTGTTCCCCAAAATCTTGCAATACATGGCCCCGGTCATCCTCTCCTTAATACAGTGCAGTCGCCCTGTCCCATGTGCAGAAAAACACCCCCAAAGCATGATGCTACCACCCCCATGCTTCACAGTAGGGATGGTGTTCTTGGGATGGTACTCATCATTCTTCTTCCTCCAAACACGTTTAGTGGAATTATGACCAAAAAGTTCTATTTTGGTCATTTGACAACATGACTTTCTCCCATGACTCCTCTTGATCATCCAAATGGTCATTGGCAAACTTAAGACGGGCCTTGACATGTGCTGGTTTAAGCAGGGGAACCTTCCGTGCCATGCATGATTTCAAACCATGACGTCTTAGTGTATTACCAACAGCAACCTTGGAAACGGTGGTCCCAGCTCTTTTCAGATCATTGACCAGCTCCTCCCGTGTAGTTCTGGGCTGATTTCTCACCTTTCTTAGGATCATGGAGACCCCATGAGGTGAGATCTTGCATGGAGCCCCAGTCCGAGGGAGATTGACAGTCATGTTTAGCTTCTTCCATTTTCTAATGATTGCTCCAACAGTGGACCTTTTTTCACCAAGCTGCTTGGCAATTTCCCCGTAGCCCTTTCCAGCCTTGTGGAGGTATACAATTTTGTCTCTAGTGTCTTTGGACAGCTCTTTGGTCTTGGCCATGTTAGTAGTTGGATTCTTAATGATTGTATGGGGTGGACAGGTGTCTTTATGCAGCTAACAACCTCAAACAGGCGCATCTAATTTAGGATAATAAATGGAGTGGAGGTGGACATTTGAAGGCAGACTAACAGGTCTTTGAGGGTCAGAATTCTAGCTGATAGACAGGTGTTCAAATACTTATTTGCAGCTGTATCATACAAATAAATAGTTTAAATAGTAAATAGAAATCATATATTGTTATTTCTGGATTTGTTTTTTAGATTATGTCTCTCACAGTGGACATGCACCTACGATGACAATTTCAGACCCCTCCATGATTTCCAATTTGCAAAATAGCAGGGTGTTTATGTCACAGGTCGGGGCGGGCCAAACCAGACTGCACCCACCCCTGAAAAAACCCGGGAACCACCTCGAGGAACGTGTCAAGGACCAGACAGACAAGGGAATAAAATAATACAGTTTATTTATTATATTAAAAGATCAATGAATTGGATAGGTCCTAATTAAAATCTTCTTCTTGCCGCCAGGACAGTTCAAGTGTCTCTAGACCTCCCGGGACGGGAGGGGAGGGACGATCGTGACGGACCGGAGGCTCGTCGGAGGGGAATCAGGGGGGAATCCCCGCGCCGTCCAGGTAGGTCACTGGGTAAGTACTCCTCTACGGGACTCAAGAGGGGAGGCCGTGGTCATACGAACCCCATTCAGACTGGAACCAGGTAAGTATGCAGATGCGGGGGCGAAGCGAGTCACTGGGGTTACTCCGGAGGGAGGTACTCAGAGGTGGGGGCAAGCGAGCCACTGGAACGTTACAGCAAGGTTTAACTGTCCAACAATATGTGGGACATTCGACTGGATTACCTCTCTTCTTCTGAGCAGGGTAAAAGGCTTCCAATAAGGGCGTGTGGGGACCACCAGGCGGGGAGGACACTTGGAGCGGGGCTCTCACATCAGCTGAACACTGGGACAGACGCAGCACAGTTTCGACGGTTCAACAGTATGTGAAGCTTTTCAACTGATATACCTTCTCTCCTTTTGAACAGGGTCAAGGCTTCCAATGGGGGCGTGTGGAGACCACCAGGCGGGGAGGACACTTTGGGCGGCACGCTCCACTTCAGCTGAGCACTGGAACAGTACAGCAAGGTCTCAATGGTTCAACAGTATGTGAAGCTTTTCAACTGATATACCTTCTCTCCTTTGAACAGGATCAAGGCTTCCAATAAGGGCGTGTGGAGACCACCAGGCGGGGAGGACACTTTGAGCGGGGCGCTCACGTCGGCTGAACACTGGGACAGACACAGCACAGTTTCAACGGTTCAACAGTACATGAAGCTTTGCAACTGATATACCTTCTCTTCTTCTGAACAGGGTAAAGGCTTCCAATAGGGGCGTGTGGAGACCACCAGGCGGGAAGGACACTTTGAGCGGGACGCTCACTTCGGCTGAGCACTAGAACAGACACAGCACAGTTTCAATAGTACATGATATATGAAGCACTCAGCATTAACGGGGCCGGGTCTTTTCAAAGCAGGAAGTTGGGCTGTTGCTTTATCAAACCCCTTCGTTAGAGACAGCGGGTGGAAGACTGTAGGAGACGAGTGCACGGCAGACTTCTATTACTTCTCCACACACCAATTTCACTTCACAGCACAAACCGTGTAAATCGTCACTTCAGGCACTGCAATTCCACTCGCACACCGTGCATTCGGGCCAGCACTCACCCACCGGTCTTTTCTCCCACCAGATCGGATCTAGTCCTCGATCAGGGCTTGACTTCGCTCCGGGAAAGCAGAAGAACGATGCAGCGATCACCACATTCGGCAAGGAGAGGACAGAAGTTGGAGACAGATCATTAATTCACTCGGTGTCATAGTTCACTCGTGCCAAACATTTTCCAAACTCTCCACACCACTTCAGTGTTAGTGCATATAAACAACGGATCAAATACTCATCACTTGCGTCTTTCTCACTACTGACGATATTCCTCAAGTCTTCGCTGACAAATACTTCACTCCTTCCTTCCTCCTCCACGGCTTCAATCTTCCCCACTCCACAGCCCAGCCTCAATAAAAAGAACAACCCGCTGGCAAACACAGCATCACACGGGAGGAGATCCACACCACAGTCTGTTTTCTCTCTGTTTTTAAAGCCTCATCTGAATAGGTGTCCCTCTCACAGCGTTCTCTGTAATTGCCCCACACCTGCTGTCACTCAGGCAATCAGCCCCGCTGCCATGGCAACAGATTCGCAGGGCATAGAACGGACGTTCACTGGAAAATCCTGAATAACTGCATTCACCAGGATCTTAGTCCCGTTTGGTTTTTGTCACCCCGTGACATTTAAATACTTATTTTCCTCACTGTATGTATACATAACATATATATATTTTTTACCATAATTAAAAAAAAAAAGTATTTCATGATATATTGCTATCAATCCCTCGCATGCTTACCATAGACAACCCAGAAAAGCACAGCCATACAATTATATGCATATTAGACATTCTAAAAAAACAAATGCTTCAGATTTCTGTTTAAAATTGTGGGTATAGTGGCCCACTACATAACTATATAACTGCACCAGTACTATGGGAAACGTATAGGGCAATAACTTAAACTCACAGGGCCTGGGACGGCCCTAATTACAGCAATTTGCAATTTGCTGAGACATCAACACTTTTTATATGACGTCAACTGTTGCAGGTCTCTGTTTTTCCTCAGTACTCTCTCAAAAAGAAATGTAGTTTATGAACAAACATTAAAAACAAGAAGACAACTGATAATTCCTTTGGCACAGAATATGGATAATAGTGTTACACCAAAAGGAAATACAAAAAAAAAAATATATATATATATATATTTTTGCACTGTGTGAGAAACCGACAGCCCTTCTCCATTGCTCCCTCCTCAGCCCTTATAAAGTCCCTCAAACAGACATTTTACAGGATTCACATCTCTGACAGGAAATGGAAAAAAGCATGTCAGAAACCCCTGCCACGGTTGCCACTTAAAATAGCCACTTCTCAAGACAAGTATAGCATCAAATAAAATATACAATCCTATTAAAAGGCTCAAGAAAGGCTAGAGATTCCTATACTTAAAACACCAATTAACTACTTTTTCTTAAGAGCACACCAAAACATCTGTTGATTTAACTAAATATTATGTCAAGGGACGAGCCTAAATCTCTTTTAAAAAGTTATTTTTTATTTTAATTTATAAAATAATTATAATTAAATAATTGTATCATATTCATGAATTATTATTACTTTTTTTAATATTAATCTTGTGGAACAAATATCTCCGTTACATACGTAACCGAGACGTTCCCTTTCGTTCAGTCACTACGACGTAACGTTAGTGACTAACGAATGGGGTCCCAATACAACAACGCCACTCGGCTGTCTTCCAGTGCCCTGTGTAAGTGTGAGTACCCTGTCGTAAGACTAGTACGAACGAAGGATTCCCACTTATCACAGGATTACCAAGGTACACTGGGAAGCATATTCCAATGGAGATATGCCAAAATGCCTACCCCTAGGGAGGACTTAGAGAATACACATATGACCCGCTGAGGGCTGCATATGGAAGAACTCTAGGGTACCAGCCAGAGGGTGGACTTTTAACCCTAGGGGTGGCAGGGACTTGCCAAAGGAAAGACACCTGCTCACTGAGGAGGCTTACGGCGGAAATACTCGTGTGGGGGTCATCGGAGGGGAACCATGCACACAGGGCACCTGGCCGGACATGAGGGTCTGGGCTCGAAAGGGCAGACTGAACTGATGTCGGCGTCGACAGTGCTGGAGGAACTCAGGGCTCTCGGGGACGCTCACCTGAGGAAAATATTGCACGTATCCAGTCCGTGGAGTGGAATGGCGAGCAAGCGAAGACACCTGTACATAGTCGGACACTGGCTCCACTAGGAGATTGTAGAATCTGGCGAATTTGTTCGGTGTCGCCCAGCCTGCAGCTCTGCAGATGTCTGTTAGCGAGGCGCCATGCACTAGAACCCAGGAGGAGGCCACACTCCGAGTGGAGTGGGCCCTCACCCCAAGGGGACATGGTCGACCTTGCTGCTGGTAAGCCAAAACAATGGTGTCCACTATCCAGTGAGACAACCTCTGCTTTGAGAGAGCTCTTCTCTTTCGCTCTCCACCATAACAGACAAAGAGCTGGTCTGAGGTCCTGAAACACTGCGTCCTGTCTATGTAAGCGCAGAGAGCGCGTACTGGACAGAGCAATGCCAAGGCTGGGTCTGCCTCCTCCAAAGGCAGCGCTTGCAGGTTCACCACCTGGTCTCGGAACGGAGTGGTGGGAACCTTGGGCACATATCCGGGCCGGGGTCTCAGGATCACGTGAGAGTTAGCCGGTCCGAATTCCAGGCATGCTTCTTCAACCGAAAATGCCTGCAGGTCCCCTACCCTCTTAACTGAGGCCAATGCGGTCAGCAGTAGGAAACGCATATTTGCGTAGGCCCCGCGGCCAGCTGTGCGCCAGTGCATCCGTGCCGAGCGTGCCCTCGGTCAGGGAATAGTACAGGCTGCAATGGGAAGAGTCGTGGGAGGCAAATAGATCTACCTCTGCGTCGCCGAACTGTTCCCAAATCCGTAGGAACGGTCTGTGTTGAGGTAGGATGGAGACATGGAAGTAGGCGTCCTTCAGGTCGATCGCTGCAAACCAATCGTCTGGACGAACGCATTTGTAAAGGTGTTTCACTGTCAACATCTTGAACAGAAGCCTGTGAAGGTATCGGTTCAAGATGCGAAGGTCCAGGATTGGCCGTAACCCACCGGTTTTCTTGGGTACAATGAAGTAGGGGCTGTAGAACCCGGACTTCATTTAGGCTGGAGGGACAGGGTCGATCGCACACTTCGCCAGTAGGGTGGCAACCTCCGCACGCATGACAGGGGCCTTGGCCCCGACCATAGTGTAGCGGACTCCCTAGAAGCAGGGAGTGAAGAGTGTCCTCGACAGCGAGCAGGCTGAGGCGACTGTGCCAGCGGCTGGGTGGAGGCAGCAGCTGGCCGCCGGGGCAGTATATGTTTGATTGCCTCAGTCTGCTTCTGGGCGGTTGAAAACTGTTGGGCGAAGCTTTCAACCAGCCTGGGATATGGGGGCGTTGAGGAACCGGGTCCGCTCGCTGTCCCGCATATCAGCCAGGTTAAGCCACAAATGTTGCTCCTGGACCACATTTGTGGACATCACTTGACCCAGGGAGCGTGCGGTCACCTTCGTCGCCCGGAGGGCGAGGGCGGTGGCGGTGGCGACACGCAGCCCTCGTGCATGTCCCTGAGGACCCTGACCTGGTAGACATGGAGGATCGCCATGGCATGCAAAGAGGCGGCAGCCTGCCCCACAGCTCTGTACGATTTCGCCACCAAGGTTCGCCACGTGTAAGCTCTTTTATGAGAGGAAGCTTCGCAGAGAACGCCAAAGCGCCCAGGGAACACACACCAGCTGTCTAGCAGACCACTGCGCAGATCAGCAGGCAGGCAGTTTGCGATCGCTGGAACGTGCCGTTGACACCAACGCCTCTGGAAAGCTGCTCGTCTCGAAAGCTGACAAAGACTCAGTTAGCAGGCTTGAAGGAGTGAAGAGATACTCTTGGCTCCAAAGCAGAAACATAATGCGATGTTGTCAGCGTACTTCCTTATATACCCACGATGTGGGGCGGAGTTACGCATGTAAATTCCGCATGCCCATGGCATTGGCACTGCCATTGGGCGCTGTTAAATTCCTCGAAGGTAATTGGCTTCTAAGCGAAACCCCCATTCGTTAGTCACTAACGTTACATCGTAGTGACTGAACGAAAGGGAACTGCATGGATGGATCAGATGGTTTGAGGAATCGCTATGCTTAACTGTGAAGCAGATCTGTGACGCTTGTTCTACGCTCCACCGATAGTAAGCATTTCTAACAAAGCTTATATCAGTTAAATAAATTGTCTATTAAAGGTCCCATGGCATGAAAATGTCATTGTATGAGGTTTTTTAACATTAATATTATTTCCCCTAGCCTGTATATGGTCCACAAGTGGCTAGAAATTTTGATGGGTGTAAACCGAGTTCTGGCTGTCTTTCTCTGCCTTTGAGAAAATGACAGCTCAGATGAGCTGATCTTGAATTTTCCTGTTGTGACGTCATACCAGGACAGGTTACCTCCCCTTCCTCTGCTTTGCCCGCCCAGAGCATTCGGAGAAAATGGATTCAGTTTATGTCAGCACAGGCTTTACAAACAGACTTTACAATATGGATTCGACAGCACGCGACAAACAGTGAGTAACAGTGTTCATTAATGCCTGATCTGTGATCAGTGATTTCTGATGTGTAGCTAATCATTCAAGTTCACTCAGACTTTCTTTCTAGATCGTTTAATGATCGCCGTCTTGATTCCCTAAGCATAATGCATCAGTGAATCAAGCTGGTGACTAAAACGATAATTTCTGTTAGTAGCATGAAACAAATCCTTTTTTAAGTGATTAATCTACAGAAAGCGATCAAAGAACACTCTTTATAATGTCCGGAGCTGTCAATCACACGTCGTGAGTGTATCTGCACACTTGCCCAAAGTGCCATGATAATGAATGACGCTGTTATGCAGCACAGCGAAGCTCTTACTGTATTCATGTCGATGTCGTTTTTGCTGTTAGTTGTGGTGAAAGCATTTTGTGAGAGAGAACGCGTTTCAATGACGAGATCACTGCATTCACGCAATCAACAAACTGTCTGTCTACTCAATGCTCATCACTGCAGCCTTTCATGTAATAGGAATAGATCATAAAATAATGCTATAATCCACAGTTTGACGATTCGTTCATCTTGATGGCTGTAATGGTACATTACATGTGTTACAAAGTTCATATAATAAGGTTGAAGAAGACAGAGTCGACGTGACTGGGACTGTTTACTCAGAACTCTCAGCTACAAATAAGCTCGCGCTAACAGCACAGTGCTCTCAACAACTATAGTACAATAAAACTTCCTCCAGCTCTCCGTGGTTCATGAGTGCCCCGTCAGTCTCGCTCTTTCATGCATGCAGTGCGTGCGTGCAGTGCCTCGCTAAACCACGCCCCCTCCGCAACATAATCTAACACTCATTTCAAATGCAAAGATGTCAGCCAATCACAACAGTGGGCGTTTTCACTGAAGTCTCACAGCAGACACGCCCCTTGAAACAGGGCATTCAGCCAGAGGGGTAATAACAGTATAGAAAAAATGCCTTTTATTTCTAAATTAAATTTTTTTTATGTTAAAATCATACCAACAATATAAGTACACCTCAGGAAACATTATAAAATAATAGAAAAATGCCATGCCATGGGACCTTTAAGCAAGGAGGCCTATCATATCTGCCTCTGCGGTTCAAATTTTGTTTTACCACGGGCTCTGTCACTTTCTCTCCACAGTTCGAAGTTTCTACGTTTTTATAGGTGGTTCCCCATAAGTTAACAAGGGTTGCATTTAGAATTGTCCATGTTAAATGTTAGCTATCTTACTAATCCACACGCCATATAGTAATCAAACATTGTTCCCTTTCAAAGTGGAACTCAACACTGCATCTGGATTGACGCTATGGGGAACGCCATTAGTTTTACGAGTGTCTGAAGCATGTAAATACGCACAACAATTTCATTGGCCGACGACAGTCCACGGCGTTACTACCGGTGCGCCCGTGAGTATAAGAGGGTGCCATCAGCTTGGCCCTGTGGTTGCTGAGGCACAGCGGAGACTTAAGTCATTGGGATTGCAGGTAGAGCTGTTTGAGGAGTTTGAGAAAGGTATGTCTTTCACATTCCTCAGTCACTGGCTTGAGCAATCTGCTGGATCAGGATGTGCTTTCTCTTGAGTCTTCAGATCCAGCAGATAGCATGTTGCTGGCAGCTACCAGCCAGGATAAGGTGGATGCGTGTCTTACACTGAGGTGGAGAAGTCATGGAAGAAGCCATATTCAGCTCGCATCTATACCTTTTAACATTATGGAGGGATTGCCTAAGCGGGATATGTGAGTATGCCTCTTATTGCAGGCTATCTCTCTCAGGGTGATGCATCCACTTTGAAGGCTCCGACCCTGCCATCTAAGCTGTTACGGACTTCGAGTTTGGGTTTCAATAGCAGGGCATATGCCCAGGGTGTATAGGTGCCCTACACACAATGGCTGTGTTGCAGGCATACCAGGCAGACCTGCTTAAAGATTTGGATCAGGGGCACCAAACAAACAAATGCTGCCATTGGTCGTACAATGGCAGCGATGGTGACCACAGAGAGGTATCGGTGGTTGATTTTGGCAGACGTCAAGGAGAAGATGAGAAACTTTCTCCTTGATGCACGGGTCTCACCCTCAGAGCTTTTTGACATGTCTGTAGAGATTGTAGTCAGGAAGTTTAGTGAAGTGGGTATGGTTGGCGGTTTTGAGGAAGTACATTCCCGAGTACATCGCTGATCTAAATCTTCATCTAAGACCTCTGGGGGTCCTGGTCCATCTCAGGGAAGTGACCTAAAGAAAGTAATTTGGTAAACAAGAGAAGTAATATCCCTCTCCTTTAAACCCCACCCCCAACCCCAACGGAGGATATGACATCTATCCCAGGCGCCCTCTTATACTCATGGACGCTCTGGTAGTGACATAATGGTAGTGACATTCATTGAAACTGTTGTGTGTATGCACGTGCTTCAGACGCCGAAGCATAGATCCAGATACAGCGTCTCGTTCCCCTTCTCAGGGAACCATGGCTACAGTCGTAAATACAGTTCAAAATAGGCTGTTTGAGATTCTAAACGCCTTGCATTGGAAGTAGATGAGAAATACAAATTTTGTGGAGGAAATTTTGATTCATCCCAGCAACACGTTTCACAGTGATTTACATATTTACTCCTGAAGGTGACGAATAAGCTTCTTTTATGTGTTGCATTAGAGTCGTTGCATTGATTTGTACCTATATTATACAAAATTTGTGTCAGCAAATCTATACTAAGCATTTTCCTCACAAATTACAACAAAACATATCTATTTTTCCTTATATACAAACCAGATGGCTGATTTATTTTAGTTGACAAAAAACACTTCTATTAATTACTCACCTTCGTTTTGTTCCAAACCCATAACACTTTCATTCAGCTTTGAAACGTCTGAGCTTTTTTTTAAATAAAAACCTTTCTGTCCTTCCATTGAAACTTCACATAACCAAAAGATTCACAAACCCAAAATTCAAAGTTCATAAAGACATGGCAAAAGTAAACCATATAACTCTAGTCTTTTATAGAGACACCAACACTTTCGATGATAAACACATTTAATTTTAGCTTTTATTCACACAATTATTCACATATTACAATTGAACTAAATTAAGCTGAATAACGACACTATTCTGAGCTGCTTTACAGCAGAATTTGAATGTTTCATTATGATGAATTTTGCAACATTAACTGTTATTGTCATGTATGTATTCCATAAAAAAGAAGAGGAGATAAGGATCGGTTTGCAGCAGTTTATGTAAATGAATAAAACAAAACAAAAACACTCTGTAGCACAGGAGAATCACCGGAGAATACGCTACAAACCTACACTTAATAACATCAATGACGGAAAAGAACTGAACCAAACTGTTTGGTTCATTTAACAAAGAATTCTGATCACATCTTTGTGTTTTAAAGACGCCTGCCATCATAAGACTCAACAATGAGAGTAAACATTATGTTTGGCGTTTGATTAAAGAAAAAAAAAAAGACTTTTAGTTTAAAACCAGGACTTACTGTAAGCAAAGAACTAAACATGAAGACATGTTCAGTTTTGCGTTTATACTCTCTTATACACAAGTATCCTTATGAAAATGAAATACAGACCCATGAAAAACATGTTACATGGTGTTTAGGAAAAAAGAGTGCAGACTTGCTACCAAAAATAGACAAACGCATAGACAGACCACACTCCTTGAAAACGCCACACTTTCCTGACCTTTCTTAAAACATCACCAGCATGTGGCTGTGATGTTTGGCACAGTGGGCCATGTCTGAACAGGTCAACGCAATGGGCGTCTCCCCTATCGTGACCATGTAAGTCTACTTCCTCCTCAAAGAAGGCTGAACTTATGCCGATCTCGCAGCCTCCGTGTGACTCTGTAATTACCTTTGAAGAGGCACAGTAATGGGTGAGCGTTGGCGGCAACAAACCAACACCACATGCAGCTTCCAGGAAGCTTATGCTACAGATTTGCCCACTTGCAGTGTTTAGAGAAAGGACAGGATGCAGAAATGATGGGTACTCTTTGGGTCATGGTGATGCCTATAGATCATATAGATTTTACTATGGTTTACTATTCAAGCTCTTTGGGCTAAGTGTGACATAAATGTTTTGATTGGACATACAATTGAGATGACCAAATTGAGATTACATTAGATGACCAAATGGACTTAAAACAAACTTCTTCCCACTATTGACATTTCTGTGGTCTGCTATTGTTTGTTCGTTTCTTTTTAGAGATGTTTGTCCCACAGAGGATAGACTTCATTTTTCAAAGCAAGTTTAACAGTACTATGGAATTTTTCATGTCTATATGGAATAGATTTCCGGGTGTACGCCTATGCGTGTTCTGACTTTTAAACATGACTATAAAAACCGCTAGCAAAAACAACAGTTTCAAGCTCATCCATTATGATCCTTAAATAATATGTTGTATTCTGTTCAAATTTGTGATATGTATTAACTGTGGGGAACAAAATACTTTTTTTGCAGTTCATGTATTATTCAGACAAAGTGTTATTATTTAATTGAATCAATTTTATGTCCAGGGGACAATTTTCTTTTAAACCAACATGTTCATGTTCAAATGCCTTTTACAGATTTTATTGTGTGTGTGTGTGTGTGTGTGTGTGTGTGTGTGTGTGTGTATATATATATATATATAATGATCTAAATGTGCATATAGATAATTTTTATTTCAATATTGTGTGATTTTTTTAAATATACATTCTTCCAAAATCTTTAGTTGTCCCACTTCCATCATTTTCACCACAATAAGCATATTTGCGTTCGCATCAAAGTATGAGGAAATTATATATTTATATATTAATTATATTTTCAATATTTTATATATTGAACAGGAAAGAACAAAATACCAAACTTTGTGGCGGTATTTCTCTAACTTTTTTTTTTTGTGGCAAAATTACAGCTGCAGCTTTTATTTTGCTATGAGAAAAATATTATATTCTGCATAGAAAAAGAAAAAGCTCACAGGAAAAAGTAAACAATGACTACAGTATGATCAGTTATTATTTTGTTGGTTCTCTCTTGTTTTTGTATGTTTATTTGTTATCACAAATAAAACAATTGACTCCAAGTACAACTAGACAATGTGCTTACAAAATCTTTATAATTAAAAAAAAAAATCATATTCAAATAAAAGATTAAAAAAGCCAATTTTCGTAGGTCAGACGTCACTTTTGGCCACTACTACCGTTATGAAAAAGTAAATTTTATGAAGTATACTTAAGTAAAGTTCAAGTATATTTTAGTATACTTTATGTAGTAAGTATACTAATGTCAATGTACTAATAGTAAACTTTTAAGTGCACTATTTCAATACTGCTTGGGACTAAATTGGGCCACTGTTTAGTTTAAAAGTATACGTTTAAGTGTAACAGTAAACTTTAAGTGCACAACTAGTTCACAACAAGTTTCTCATTTGTACTGCATCTGTACAAGTAGTACTTTAATACTTGTAGTATTTTTGTTTTTTTTTGTTTATGAAAGTGCACTTTGAAGTATACTCTCAGTAAACTACTAGTTAAGTAGTTTTAAACTGCAAGTATACTTGTACGTTTTCTTTAAGCGAACTTAAAGAACTTAGCATTGTAGTTAATTTACTATTTATTTGTAAAATAGTGGAAAAAAGTATTTAATAGGCTACTCAATCAAAAGAGTAAGCAACTACAAGTATACTTAGAATATTTAAATATACTTTTAAGTATATCTTGATCAAAAGATTGAGTACAAGTATTGTCTAAATATACTTTTCTGTAAACTTTTCTGTCAGTATAAGTCAAATATACTTAAGTGCAATTTTAAGTATATTTCTGAGAAGTATGTAAAGTATATTTCTGAGAAGTACATAAAAAGTAGACTGAAAGTATACTTTCTTTTATTTTACAAGAAGTATACTAATAGCACACTTAAATAATCTTTTTCGTAAGGGTATATAGATATTAAATAAAAATAGATAGACAGATGTTCCTCTTAGAACATCATATCTTGCCATAGGCAACACATTTTAAGCAGCATAAATCAACAAAACATTCAAAATTATGTAACAAGCTGCCAAAGTGTATGTCGCACATACACAAAATTCCATTCGGTGTGCCAGTTGTTTTTAAAGTTCCAGCATTGTGAAACAAGTATTCTCTCAGACAGAAAACTGCTCCCAAAGTAAACAAACTGCTGCGCCAGAGGTTTAGAGAGCCCATGGAACTGATTTGTGTGGTGTGGGGCTCAGCAGCTAGTTGTGGAGGATTTACTGTCGACCGCAACAGACTTCTCTCGATGAACACCCTTCTCCCACACACTGCCCCGGCAAAGAGGCTTATTGCTGGCCTTTTCCCATGTTATTCCTGAATACAGACAACCTTATAACACACTCATACACATAGGGGTCTCTAAGCTTAGACCTTTTCAATGTATGTCTGTGGGATTTTGTTGTTGTTGTCTGTTTTATCATACAACAGATCTTAAAGTAAAATCGCACTTTTCCTCAATAAGCTGTGACTCTTCAATGACACTTGACTTAGTAAACATTACTAATGAACAGCCACAGTTAGTTTCTGCATGCCTAACCTCTCCTGTTAGTCAAAGTAAAACATGATTTATGTCGGAGGAATTTTCATCTTTTTTTAAATTCCTAGAAAAAAATAGTGAAGTATTTCCACATAATGGTCACGAACACGTTTTTATATATTTGCTCATTTGTTTTGTCAAGTCTTTGAGGCTCTTTAGGCGACAAACATGGTTCGAAAAACATATTTTATAAGGGCAGAACTTTTTAGTATGTTCCCTTTTGGTGTTTACTTGTTTAAAGCTTTCCCTAGCACATCTAGAGATATTATTGGATACAGAAATGCTATTTGAAGCGTATTCCTTGGGCAATGTGCACGGAGCGTGGTTTTAATTGACTTTAAAATGTACAGAAGCTGTGCAAATTATAAATATATTAAATTATAAACATGAATATTGTTTTTGAACTCATAAGTCATAAACATAACAGTGGATGACAATTTTTTTTGCATACATAATTTGCAAATAATATAAAATGAATTGTCTAAAAGCATGATTTATTTACTTATTACAAAATTTATATTTTTCCTTCAATAAAATCTGCACAACATTTTTCTTGTTCAAAACAAGCATGTGCTATTTGAGCTTTAATACATAATCATAGTCTATAAACCATTTAAATTGGAGGTCAGCATACTATATAATAAGTCATAAAATTACGAAGCTATGAAGTAATAGTGCACATTTGTGTTCAACAGGAGATCATAACTTTTTAAAGCTCTCTGAGGTCTCATTCTCTTGGGAATTTCCATTTTTCTCAGTTGTTCCATTGGCATTCTGATATGAAATTTATGACTTCTATTCTTAATAAGTTGTCTATCTGGTGGTAAATTCATTAACTAGGACTTTTACTGATAATCATTTTCCTCTTGCAAAAATGAACATTTACAGTTTGGTTTAATTGAACTTTTATTGCATGTACTGGTATGACCACATCTATTTGAACATTTGTTCATTCTGCTATAGAAGAATAGCCTACTACATTAAAAATAGGCCAGTGGAGAACTTGACATGTTTAAAACAGCAACATTTTTCAAAAACAATTATCTTATGACATCTTGCTATACATTTCCTTACCTGGAAAAATACATGAATATGTACTTTCTAAATGGATTTTTCCTGTTACTACCAGTCACGCTCACATTCATTCCCAGCATCTAAGAGACATTTATACCTCTACATAGGGAAATTCCTCATTTGGTAAAGGAACCCCATAGTTTTAAATATATTCATGGATTTCTCAACTTGTAACTGAAATGCTAGTTTGTGGATAAAATGTTGGCTGTACACTTTGTACACCTTGTTATAGCTCAATTAAATATTGAGACTTCTTGTGCCTGAAGAAAACCCACACTAAACTCTGAGTCCCAGGCAGTTCCATATTTAGCGTATGGTACATTTGATTCTGTTGGAAAAAAGAATGACTCATCCAAGCATAATTATGATGAACATAATATATGTATTTTTTAACCTGAAAAACATTATTTGTGTTTTAATTTTGTGCAAAATAAATACTCAGTGGCGATGTGTACATATTTATACTTTTTGCATGTCCAAGGTTTGATATTCCAGTTATTAACATATTGTCTGAGTGAGATATTTCCTAGATCATCTGTTGAAAAATGTCCTGATAATCTAATAGTATATGAAAATGTTATATATTTATTACTGAGGTCATACAAAAACATAACATTATGACCCTAATATTGTGTTTGTCCCCCTTTTACTGCCAAAACAGCCCTGACCCGTCCACTAGATTGGATTAAGATCTGGGAAATTTGGAGGTCAAGTCAACACCTCAAACTCATTGTTGTGCTCCTCAAACCATTCCTGAACCATTTTTGCTTTGTGGCAGGGGGCATTATCCTGCTGAAAGAGGCCACAGCCACCAGGGAATAACGTTTCCATGAAAGGGTGTACATGGTCTGCAACAATGCTTAGGTAGTTGGTACATGTCAAAGTAACATCCACATGGACCCAAGGTTTCCCAGCAGAACATTGCCCAAAGCATCACACTGCCTCCGACAGCTTGCCTTCTTCCCATAGTGCATCCTGGTGCCATGAGTTCCCCAGGTAAGCGACGCACACGCACCCGGCCATCCACGTGATGTAAAAGAAAACGTGATTCATCAGACCAGGCCACCTTCTTCCATTGCTCCGTGGTCCAGTTCTGATGCTCAAGTGCCCACTGTTGGCGCTTTCGGGGGTGGACAGGGGTCAGCATGGGCACCCTGACTGGTCTGCGGCTATGCAGCCCCATACACAACAAACTGCGATGCACAGTGTATTCTGACACCTTTCTATCAGAACCAGCATTAACTTCTTGAGCAATAAGGGCTACTGTAGCTCGTCTGTTTGATCGGACCACACGGGCCAGACTTCGCTCCCCATGTGCATCAATGAGCCTTGGCTGCCCATGACCCTGTCGCTGGTTTACCACTGTTCCTTCCTTGGACCACTTTTGATAGATTCTGGCCACTGCAGAACGGGAATACCCCACAAGAGCTGTAGTTTTGGAGATGTTCTGACCCAGTCGTCCAGTCATTACAATTTGGCCCTTGTCAAACTCGCTCAAATCCTTACGCTTGCCCATTTTTTCTGCTTCTAACACATCAACTATGAGAACACAATGTTCACTTGCTGCCTAATATATCCCACCCAATAAAAGGTGCCGTGATGAAGAGATAATCAGTGTTATTCACTTCACCTCATAATATTATGCTTAATCAGTTATGCTTGAGGATGCTTGCCGTATGCTGAGCTTGATCATTTTTGTACTCTGGATAGAAACGTGCCAGATGCCTGAAATGTAAATGATGCAGTAAATGCTTTTTGAAGCTAAACAATGAATACAGGGAGTGCAGAATTATTAGGCAAATGAGTATTTTGACCACATCATCCTCGTTATGCATGTTGTCTTACTCCAAGCTGTATAGGCTGGAAAGCCTACTACCAATTAAGCATATTAGGTGATGTGCATCTCTGTAATGAGAAGGGGTGTGGTCTAATGACATCAACACCCTATATCAGGTGTGCATAATTATTAGGCAACTTCCTTTCCTTTGGCAAAATGGGTCAAAAGAAGGACTTGACAGGCTCAGAAAAGTCAAAAATAGTGAGATATATTGCAGAGGGATGCAGCAGTCTTAAAATAGCCAAGCTTCTGAAGCGTGATCATCGAACAATCAAGCGTTTCATTCAAAATAGTCAACAGGGTCGCAAGAAGCGTGTGGAAAAACCAAGGCGCAAAATAACTGCCCGTGAACTGAGAAAAATCAAGCGTGCAGCTGCCAAGATGCCACTTGCCACCAGTTTGGCAATATTTCAGAGCTGCAACATCACTGGAGTGCCCAAAAGCACAAGGTGTGCAATACTCAGAGACATGGCCAAGGTAAGAAAGGCAGAAAGTCGACCACCACTGAACAAGACACACAAGCTGAAACGTCAAGACTGGGCCAAGAAATATCTCAAGACTGATTTTTCTAAGGTTTTATGGACTGATGAAATGAGAGTGAGTCTTGATGGGCCAGATGGATGGGCCCGTGGCTGGATTGGTAAAGGGCAGAGAGCTCCAGTCTGACTCAGACGCCAGCAAGGTGGAGGTGGAGTACTGGTTTGGGCTGGTATCATCAAAGATGAGCTTGTGGGGCCTTTTCGGGTTGAGGATGGAGTCAAGCTCAACTCCCAGTCCTACTGCCAGTTTCTGGAAGACACCTTCTTCAAGCAGTGGTACAGGAAGAAGTCTGCATCCTTCAAGAAAAACATGATTTTCATGCAGGACAATGCTCCATCACACGCGTCCAAGTACTCCACAGCGTGGCTGGCAAGAAAGGGTATAAAAGAAGAAAATCTAATGATATGGCCTCCTTGTTCACCCGATCTGAACCCCATTGACAACCTGTGGTCCATCATCAAATGTGCGATTTACAAGGAGGGAAAACAGTACACCTCTCTGAACAGTGTCTGGGAGGCTGTGGTTGCTTCTGCACGCAATGTTGATGGTGAACAGATCAAAACACTGACAGAATCCATGGATGGCAGGCTTTTGAGTGTCCTTGCAAAGAAAGGTGGCTATATTGGTCACTGATTTGTTTTTGTTTGGTTTTTGAATGTCAGAAATGTATATTTGTGAATGTTGAGATGTTATATTGGTTTCACTGGTAAAAATAAATAATTGAAATGGGTATAAATTTGTTTTTTGTTAAGTTGCCTAATAATTATGCACAGTAATAGTCACCTGCACACAGATATCCCCCTAAAATAGCTAAAACTAAAAACCACTTCCAAAAATATTCAGCTTTGATATTAATGAGTTTTTTGTGTTCATTGACAACATGGTTGTTGTTTAATTATTAATGTTGTAAAATTAATCCTCAAAAATACAACTTGCCTAATAATTCTGCACTCCCTGTAGATTTGGAATGATGGAGGAACTTTTTCTGGTTGTAAAAGTGTTTATGGAAGCAAGAGTAAAGTTAGACTTTATCACATCCCTTCATAAAACCCATTTGAAGCGTGCAAATTAAAAAAGTGTATCTTTAGCAGAAAATGTTAATATAGCCTATAAGTGAAGTAAATAGGCTATGATAAACTATGATAAACAGGGGTGACCTGGAAAAAAATATATATATATACATTTACTACACACACCATTATGCATGGTGTGTTGCCTTTGGCAGAGTTTTAATGGTGTATGCATGTTTGATGTATGTGTTGACATGTATATGATAAAATTGCGTACATACTTAGCCTGACAAGCTGGATCCTGATTCTGGATCTACATATGTGGTCTTAATGACCTTAAGGGAACTGAGCAGTAATACAACAGTAAAGTTTAGAATGATTGACATTTTGTGGAGCTGGTTTTGAAAACCAAGTAACACTAGACATGGATAGGGACAGACAGTATTACATAATGAGCAAAGATGTTTTTGTCCGCGAGCAAGGCAAAAATGGTTTTAATGCCACCCATAAACTCTGTTTTCACCAAAGCAAAAAATTATCAATGAAACCATAAGAGAGTTTTAACAGTACATTTTAGTATACATTTAAATGTTTTGTAGGGCCCTTCCATATCCCACCCATTTAACCCGTTCCCTAAGTATGTTTATCCTCTTCAGTAAGTTCTTCAGATGTTTGTATTCATGTTTATATTTTTTACACTGCATGGGCAACTACATTCCAATAAAGTGTCTCATAAAACTGTCAGTAAGCCATAACATGTCCTATTTCTTAATTGCTGACCAAACTCAACCAACACTTTAAAAACAAAAGTATTTTACTGGATTTAACAATAATTTCTTACAATAAAATTCAATATTTAAATTTTCCAGATGTATTCTGAATGTTACTTTCAAATAAATTCAACCTAATATAGATACATATGATAGAAACACAATAGATTATACTATGAAGATAATAATGTCATGCTGCGTGTTGTGTGGGGTAATAGTGTGTTTTGTGTGAAGTTACCATTATGGTGATTAGTGTTTTCTTTCAACTGGGAACATGAACGTTTTTTATCTTCAATGAATTGTCTTTGAACCAGTGTAATAGTGGTACAGAGCACATTTAGTTGCATTGTCAGATGGAAATAAGGCTGTTTGTGTAAAAGTTTTATCTTAATTGCAATTTAGAGAGACAGCTAAATAAACCAGAAAATAATAAAGAAAAGGCATGTATTCATGACACAGTGCAATGCTGTTATAATATAGTAATGGCCTGGCCCCATACAGTCTGAATACTATTTCTATGTCCAATAAATAATGTGAAACTGTAAATAAAATTAAAATTTTTTTTGGGTGAAATACTTTGTGTAGAGCAGCACACAATTTACTACCCAATTGTCTTTTGTGACCTCTGTTTTAAGCTCATGAATAAATTACAGCTATAATGCTATAATGTAAGTTATCATGCACTAATTACCATGTTCTGCAGTATTTTCTGTTTGAAAATAATTCTTTTAACATTTGAAAATTCTTCACATTGCACTTATGCATCAATGCAGCATTCAATTGCTTCTTTTAACAAGTACATTTAAGGTCCTTTTGCGGTAAAACTAATGAGCTTGTTTTTAATGATAGTGTTGACTTAATGTTGGCATGAATGGGATTAAATGTTGGCCTGGATGGACAAACTCACATTTCACAAGTCATTAAACTGAACAATTACTTTTAGATGACCACAGCAATGGCACCTACAATAGTCCAATGCTTGATTAATGAAATTGTCAGTTAGAAAGTAGGCTACTATAAGCATAGTTAGACTCTGATTAGTGCTTGAATGCCTTCATTAATGCCTTTATCTCCAAATGTTAAGGAAACATGTCTACAAATACACTAATCTTTCCCAGGGGTACTTGGTACAAATCTTAAATAATGAATCATAAGCATTTTAAGGGATAGTTCACCCAAAAATGAAAATTAGCCCATGATTTACTCACCCTCAAGTCATCTGAGGTGTATATGACATTTTTCTTTCAGACGAATAAAATCTGAGTTATATTAAAAATGTTCTGGCTAATCCAAGCATTATAATAGCAGTAATAGTTGCTCTGTTTTACATTTTCAAATACATCTGTCCGTCAAATAACGTGCTCCAGGGTGTTAATAAAGGCCTTCTGAAGCGAATCGATGCCTTTATCCATATTTAAAAATTTATTTCATTTTTTTCTATGGCTCTGCATCAGCCATTCCCGCACCATCACTTCCGGCCAATAAGGTCAAAATACCGGTGCGATCATAGATATATACATAGATTCCTCATTAGTGCCTGCACAGATCGGTCAAATGAGGCATCTATGTATATATATCTTTGATCGCGCCAGTATTTTGACCTTATTTGCCAGAAGTTATGGCACTGGGAATACTAGATGACATTCGTCTGATAAGAGGTAAAAAACCGATCGTTTCGCGTCTTAAAGACATCAATGTGTCGCCACGAGCCGCATGGTTTAATGAGGATTCATATGTCTATGTATTTTTACTCTCATTCCTCTCATACTCTAAAATATCGCCATTGACATGCATTATACAACTATCCCACAGAAACGGTTGGAGTTAAAAATCTTAATTTGTGTTCTACTGAAGAAACAAAGACACCCTTCATCTTGGATGCCCTGGGGGTAAGCAGATAGACATAAAAATGTCGTTTTTGGGTGAACTATCCCTTTAACTATTATGCAGTTCTATTAAAAAAAATAACTGTTTGTTTACAAAATCCAGTTCCATTTGTTAAATTACCCCTATGGTTTTTCGAATATTCCCTTTCATGCAGTGTGTAATATAGCTGTTTGTGAATGTAAAGGATCTGCAAAGTTGTAAAGTCGAAAGTGCACAATAAATAAAGTTATTGTCTCTCAAAAGAAAGAACTGACTCTGAATGCCTATATGAGTTGTTTGTATTTAGAATCCTAATGTGTGACATTTCTACATCACTAGAAAAGACATTTGCATAAAACCCGCCTATGTTGTATGTTGTCCGCCCGTAAATAACTTGACCAGCCCTCAAAAGTAATTTTATTGATGACTGCTTCTCAAAAGTTCAACACAGGATTCCCAAAACTCTTGCTCATGAAAGATGGGTTAGTAGCCAGTTTATTTGGACCAACTTGCTCCTCAGAATCACAACCTGTAAGTATGAACAAAAAATTTACATATTTTCTACAGTGTGTTTAAAATAAGTCGTTTTGTGTTTTATATTGTGTAAGTTTCAGCTAACCGGCTAACTCACTATCACAATTTGGTTGGGGTTTTGTTTCACGTTCTTATTTTGTTATGTTCAATGTCATGTTTCCTGTTGTCATGTGATTCCATTGTGCCCTCATGTGATCATGTCATGTGCTTACCTAAGGCTTGTTCGACTTCAGGCTTGTTCGACTTCACCCAGTGATGCGCAGACCGATCGGCGGCTGACTTGAAGCAGTGCATGCCGGTTAGAAATTTTGTCCGACTTGAGGCAGCGCCGACGCCACGTGACAGTGACGTATGTCAACAAAGTGCCGCGAGAGCGATTCGAGAGCAGTCGGCTAATACAGTCGGTGCAGTTTCTCCAGAACAGTTGCACAAGGCTACACGGACTCTGATGACGACACAGCTGTTCCTCGATTGGCCAGATTCACCGCTTGACAGCGATCACGCGTGTTTCGTGTTTATTCTAAAACCTTCAGCTCCACTAATGCGTACAAATCTGTTTTTATAACAGCAAAACCTCCTTTCATGTAGTCTCGATGTTATGTTGTCATGTTTATCAAAATAAAACTGATAAAAAATGTAGACCCCACTTCATTGATAGTGTAGGATTATATGTTGAACTTTATTCTTGTACAAACACACGCTTTATTAAGCAGTACATAAAGTATTACATGACTATAATGTCTCTGAAACATCTGTGTATTGCCAAATATTGCATTTATTTCACTTCAGCTGATAAAGTATGCAAACACAGCACGGGAAGCAGAAAGTGTCCGACTTCACGTCTCCCGACTGAGCCTGGTTTCTCCCAAGGTTTATTTTTCTCCATTAGGTCACCTGATGGGGTTTTGGTTTCCTTGCCACTGTTGCCTCTGGCTTGGCTCGCTCAGTTGGGGCCCCACTAAATTTTTCTTAATTTTTTCAACTAAATATCCAAATAAATCTAATTATTAAACCAAATTAACCATATAAACTAAATTACTGATCTAATTACTGATCTAAAGCCCACACTGTCACTGTATGATAATTGAAATGAACTGATGACATCACCATTTTCTCCGGAATGGCTATACGGCTGAATAAAATTCTGTTGCATTATTTTGCTGTTTAACACTGTAAAGCTGCTTTGAAACAATCTACATTGTTAAAAGTACTGTATAAATAAAGTTGACTTGACTTGACTTTACTTGACTTGAAGCAGTGCATGCCGGTTAGAAATTTTGTCCGACTGTGACGTTACGTATGTCAACAAAGGGCAGATTCGAGAGCAGCCGGCTGGTGCATTTTGAGCAGCTTCTCCAGAACGACTGCACGAGCTCTGATGACGACACAGCTGTTCCACGATTGGCCGAATTCACCGCATGAAAGCGATCCCGTGTGTTTCGTGTTTATTCTAAAACCTTCAGCTCCACTAATGCTCACAAATCAGTTTTTTTTTATGACGGTAAAACCTCTTTTGTAGATGTTATATTATCATGTTTATCAAAATAAAACTGATAAAAAATTTAGACCCCGCTTCATTGAAGGTGTAGGTTTATATCTTGCACTTTATTCTTGTCATTGGTTGATTTAGTCATGTGGGTTCTCAGTTCAGTTCTGTCATTGGTTCATTGTCTTGATTGTTCTCAGGTGTGTCTTGTTCAGTCTTCAGTCCTTGTGTTTTTAAGCCCTTATGTTGGCCTTGTTCCTGGTCAAGTATGGTTTGTGTAACCCGCTATGGTGAGTGTCTTCATGTGTTCAAGTCAAGTCTTGTTTATTTTTGTATCGTTTCTTGTTTTGGAATAAACTGCACTTGGGTTCATCTACACTCACCTTCAGTGGAATCTGTTACGCTCACGTTATTACTGTCTTACTGAAATACTTCTGCTAATCGCCTATGGGCCACTATTACCTACCCCTGGCCTGCGAGGGGCGATGGGGGGTATGTGGCGAGGCTGAGGGACCGTGAGAGCGGGACTCGTGTCTCACGGAGGAGTGATGGGAGCCTCCGGGTGGAGCTGAAGTTCAGTTATGGTAATGGCCGTTTAGTTTCCAAAACACGCGCTGCATGCAGACTAATCACAACAGACTGGACCATCTGACCAATCAGAGCAGAGTAGCTTACAGAAAGGAGGGATTTGGAGAGACTGATTTATCCGTCGAGTCGCTGGAGGATTGAAAAATGTGGTGATGTGCAATGTATATTATGAGAAAATTAAAGTGTTTTTTGACCTTTGATGTAGGACATGTTGTGGGAGACGACCAAAAAAAATAACAATTAGGAGCTTTTAAAATGGCATAATAGGGGCACTTTTGTGGTAATAACACCTATAAGTAAATATAATAACAAATTATACGATGTTATACAATGTTTAAAAGTGCACTACACTCTACAGGTTCCAATAGGTTTGATTTGCAGTGATGCCATTAAAGAACCATTTTGGGTTCTGTTGTATTTTTTATACCGCTGTAACTCCCTAATATCAATACCTGATATGCCCTGATTTAATATATTAACAAGAGGGCTATCTCACCTGCTTTCTTGGTATATCAGATGTTGTATCAAAGGTACTTGCACTAGGCAGGTTATTAATATCCTATTCAATGTATATTTATTTTATTGGTTAACCGTAGATAAATATACAAATACTTAGAAAAAATGAATACTCAGAGTCGGATCAAAAATGAATAAGGTTCACCACATTGGTTCCCCCATTTTACTTAACAAAAGTTTCAGAATAATACAAAGTACAATAAGCTCAAAAAGAAATAAAGTTCCAACATAAAATAATTAACAGCGTAAAAATCTTCACCCGGTGTGCGGCGCCGATCTTCTCTCGGCACCCTCCTCTATCCCCAGCTCTGTGCGGGGCGGTTACTATCACAAAGCAATTCCTAATATGGTAAGCATAACTCCTGGACAGTTTGCACACACTTGATATATTTGTCCAAGAATAAGATTATATTTTGGTACAAACATTGTCAGGGTTTGTTGAAGGGATGAAGCGAGGACTCAGATGCAGAAATATTGTCTTTTAATGTGGATAAACAAAAAAATAAAACAAGACCAAAACCAACTATCCGAGGGGGAAAAACAGACTTGACTTCGAGGGAGCAGAGAAACATGAGGTAAATACGACGACGATTCCGCACAGGTCTGTAAACACAAGGAGATTAAATAGGGAACAAACAAAAGAGGGTAACGAGGGAGGACAGGTGGAGCAAATGAACCAATAATCAGGAAACAAGGTGGGCGGGGCTAGACAATAGACATGAGCACATGGCACAAAGAAACACTCGACAAGACATGTGCTCACACCAAACGTGACATGAACATGCAGCTAATGAGAACTCATCAGCTGCATGTTCACACAAAACATGACAACATGAAAGCACACAGCCAGTGAAAAACACCAGCCACGTGCTACACAACACAAGACAAAACATAAAATGAAAGCACGCGGCCGATGTAAACATGAACTGCGTGCTACACAAACACACACGGACAGAAGAGCGCATGCTCACACGACAAGGCAGAGCGCACGAGAATGAGCGAATACTCACTCTGTGCGCTCGTGACAGAAAACAAACAGGCAGAGCATGAATGTCTGAATCCCAACACAAAACTGAAACCCAAACTAGACCGAAGTGCTGGGATCCGAACACCACGCCCCGCACACAAAACACAAGGACAGAAGAGGACGCAGCTCGAGCATGCTCAAAGCTGCACGCTCACACAAGACAAGACAAACAATACAGGAGTGTCAGGGCTCTGTCACAAACCAAGAGTAAACTAGACCGAAGTGACAGAACCCTTACACATATAGTATAGACGTGAGGTCTTTCAGAGTTTAGAGGCTGCTTGTAGAAACCACAGTTTTGTGTGGTTTGTATTTGACTGTGAACTTGGTCTTATCTCTTATTAACACTTTTAACTTCAGCCTGTAAATAGTTTGGCTGTTAGGCAGACTACCCTGCATTTGACCTCATCCCACTAAGCACATACAGTGAGTATTTGTATTAATAAGTATTTGAACACCCTGCTATTTTGCAAGTTCTCCCACTTGGAAATCATGGAGGGGTCTGAAATTGTCATTGTAGGTGCATGTCCACTGTGTGAGACATAATCTAAAAAAAAGAAAATCCAGAAATCACAATATAGGATTTTTAACTATTTATTTGTATGATACAGCTGCAAATAAGTATTTGAACACCTGTCTATCAGCTAGAATTCTGACCCTCAAAGACCTGTTAGTCTGCCTTTAAAATATCCACCTCCACTCCATTTATTATCCTAAATTAGATGCACCTGTTTGAGGTCGTTAGCTGCATAAAGACACCTGTCCACCCCATACAATCAGTAAGAATCCAACTACTAACATGGCCAAGACCAAAGAGCTGTCCAAAGACACTAGAGACAAAATTGAACACCTCCACAAGGTTGGAAAGGGCTATGGGGAAATTGCCAAGCAGCTTGGTGAAAAAAAGTCCACTGTTGGAGCAATCATTAGAAAATGGAACAAGCTAAACATGACTGTCAATCTCCCTCGGACTGGGTCTCCATGCAAGATCTCACCTCGTGGGGTCTCAATGATCCTAAGAAAGGTGAGAAATCAGCCCAGAACTACACGGGAGGAGCTGGTCAATGACCTGAAAAGAGCTGGGACCTCCGTTTCCAAGGTTACTGTTGGTAATACACTAAGACGTCGTGGTTTGAAATCATGCATGGCACGGAAGGTTCCCCTGCTTAAACCAGCACATGTCAAGGCTCATCTTAAGTTTGCCAATGACCATTTGGATGATCCAGAGGAGTCATGGGAGAAAGTCATGTGGTCAGATGAGACCAAAATAGAACTTTTTGGTCATAATTCCACTAAACGTGTTTGGAGGAAGAAGAATGATGATGAGTACCATCCCAAGAACACCATCCATACTGTGAAGCATGGGGGTGGTAGCATCATGCTTTGGGGGTGTTTTTCTGCACATGGGACAGGGCGACTGCACTGTATTAAGGAGAGGATGATCGGGGCCATGTATTGCGAGATTTTGGGGAAAAACCTCCTTCCCTCAGTTAGAGCATTGAAGATGGGTCGAGGTTGGGTCTTCCAACATGACAATGACCCGAAGCACACAGCCAGGATAACCAAGGAGTGGCTCTGTAAGAAGCATATCAAGGTTCTGGCGTGGCCTAGCCAGTCTCCAGACCTAAACCCAATAGAGAATCTTTGGAGGGAGCTCAAACTCCGTGTTTCTCAGTGACAGGCCAGAAACCTGACTGATCTAGAGAAGATCTGTGTGGAGGAGTGGGCCAAAATCCCTCCTGCAGTGTGTGCAAACCTGGTGAAAAACTACAGGAAACGTTTGACCTCTGTAATTGCAAACAAAGGCTACTGTACCAAATATTAACATTGATTTTCTCAGGTGTTCAAATATTTATTTGCAGCTGTATCATACAAATAAATAGTTAAAAAATCATACATTGTGATTTCTGGATTTTTTTTTTAGATTATGTCTCTCACAGTGGACATGCACCTACGATGACAATTTCAGACCCCTCCATGATTTCTAAGTGGGAGAACTTGCAAAATAGCAGGGTGTTCATATACTTATTTTCCTCATTGTATACACTTCTAAAATTCAAAGAAATATAATAATCTCTTTGTAAAAAGTCATACACTTCTAGAATCTAAAGAAATAGAGTAATAACATGTTTTATCCTACTTACGAGGCAAGTTCGGATAGTCTTGGGTGTCTAGAGATCCGAACTTCTCTCATAACTTGAACATTTCACAATGTGGGCATTCAAAATCACTATCAAACACAATATGTTTAATATCATCCATCATCCGCTTGTTCATTTTCTCAATTTGCCTGATTAATCTAGTTAATTGTTTCCGTCTGGAAGCTTGTCCTGCTTTGAGTGACTCCATCCTTTCATATGGCTTTGAATGTCTGTTTGTCTTTCTTTTCTTCTCTCCGGCGCTGTCTGTCATGTTCTCTGCTGCATTGTTCTGTTAGAAAATCATCCATAAAGTTCACTTGTATTCAGCACCTTTATCATTTCTGAGAGAACGTGTGACCGGAGATTCCTGGGAATTCGTAAATTATAATTGTCCATTTCTGGCCAATTCAACAGTTCCCCAAAGAACCTTTCAGTAAACAGTTCTTAAAAGAACCCTAGTGTTCTAGTGAACATTTTAAAAATCCCTTTTCAACAGAAATGTTATATGTTCATACTTAAGGTAAGTTACTTCATGGAACAATCAATGCCAATGAAGAGTGTAACCTTATTCCATTAGTGCCAATTAATAACAATTGCTGGTTTGTAAAAGACAAAAGTTTCTTTATGAGGGAAATAACATATGAATGAATGATGGGATTAACTGTATAGCAGTATATATAAACTAGATAAAATATCCTACATTTGGTAATTATTTCTCTTTTGACTAGCACATTATACAGATACTTCATGTTTTTGTGCCTGAGGCAAATAACTTCTTATATGAAGATTTGTGAGACAGTTCAGAACAGCATCTTCTTCAATGGTTTTAACACACATTCTTTTCAACTAAGAGGATGTGTAAATTGTTCAAACATGTCTGGCCCATACTGATGCTTAGCCATGTGTGGAGGCGCCTCAAATCTGGACTAGTCACATGAGAGAAGGGGGATTGTTTTGTTTAGTTTTTATTCGCTTTGTCTTTTTAATTTATTTAGTTTCCTTCAATTAAATTGCTGCAGTGCACATATAAACATAATAAAGTATTTTTTCTGGAGCTTTAAAAAAGCAGATCATAAGATCTGGTGCTGCAGAAAAAAAAAACATTTTGGAGCTGTAGCCCAAAATGCAGGACCTAGTCACACCCCTGTTCGCCCCATTTGCAAAAAACATAAACTAATAACAATAGAGACAAGTCTAGAGGAAATGTTTTATGCATTTTGAGCTGTAACATTAAACACAACTCGAACACTAGCTTGTTTTTAGATAATCATAGCAAAATTAATTTAGTTGCAAGTGGCATTGCTGTACTAGTTTGAACAAGTCTGCAAAGAATGTTGTGTCAATAACCGTATGATAACCGTTGACCACATGATTATGAATGTTTTTCACCATTTAGAACATGCTTCTTATTGCACATCCATTACGTAATATTAAGTTTTCCATTACAGCAGAAGACAATTTAGTTTTTTTTTTTAAGAATGATGCATGAATTGCCTTCACTAAAGAGGTGTTTTGGCCTGCCAAAAATGACTCCCTTACAACAGCTTATTCATGGTTACTCACAAAGTCTAATTATGAACTAAGCACTTGAGACACCATTGAAAACCATCATGCCAGACAGGAAATGTACCTTCTATTATAGACTATTTCCATCCTGGGTATGAAACGCTACAGACTGCGTAGGCGATACACTATTACTAACTGCCAGAAGCTTAACGTGTTTAACGGCGCTCTGCATTCTTACAGTTTCTAAATGTGAATAAATTGTCTATATGTATTGCTAAAATCCTTGTGTCCTGTCTCTGCACTTGTGATTGTTTAAATTTGTTGCAGTCAAACAAAGCAGTGACATGTGGATCTTTTGCTTTTGAAGAAGTCAGGGCAGTTCATTGAAACAGGAAGTATGGTTCTGTATAGTCATGGTGGAAAATGGGGGTGGAAATCAAAATACAGTAGACTGTATAACATCCGAGCACACACAACCTGGGTAGAGACATGTGGGATGAGAAAAAACAAAGACTTCATGAAAGACATGTGCGATGTCATGTCTTTCTGACCAAAACACAACGATTTACTGTAAAAGATTTGGTTTTTGAAAAGTTGTGGTTCTCAAATTGCAGTAGTCTTATAGAAACAACTGACAAAGCAAAGATATGATAAAAATACAGTACTTTTGCAGATTGTTTACAGAATCATACGGAGCATTTCCATATTTAATATCGCAGATTCAAAAGAAACACTGAACAATATAAGTTCAGACATTAATTCGAAAATATTCTGTCTGTGGTTGTTTGCATTTAATAAATAGAAATAAATATAGTGTAATTGTCAGAGTCAATAAAGGATGGATCCAAAAGCAGAGGTTGACAGGATAACAACAGTCTTTAATGAGAATATAAACAAGGCAGTCTGTCGTTAAGGCACACAGAACTGGTAAAACAAACTGAGAAGGCAGCTGAGATGATCCTGTCTCGAAGAGGAGAGAGATCGGGACACCAGTAGAGGTGGAGGCAGTTCTTGAGAATAAATCACAGTCAGGAACAGAGGACCGCGAAGGTACTCTTGCAGCAAATGCAGAACTCAGACTAAACTTAGGCGCAAGGCTGTATCAGACAAACAAGACCAGGTGAGCACTTCCAAAGCAAATCAGACATGAAGAAAGCAGTAGTCATAACGCATGACATGAAACAATGATCCAACAAGAGGAAGTAAGAACAAACACTAGATAAAGGGTAAGCACTCAAACAAAAGTGGGAACAGGTGTCATCGCAAGGCAGCGAGGCGCTGATTGCGATGACTAACAGGTGCAGGTAGACAGAGAGAGGATGAGCCTAACGAGCGAGTGAGAAAGTGTGTGTGTGTGTGTGTGTGTGTGTGTGTGTGTGTGTGTGTGTGTGTGTGTGTGTGTGTGTGTGTGTGTGTGTGTGTGTGTGTGTGTGTGTCTGAAACAATCAGGAAGGAGAGTGAGTGAAGAAAAGGATAGTGAGAAGCAAAGAGAAAGAACCTGACACATGACAGTAATTTCTGTTGAATTCATTAAAGCTGCATTATGGAACTTGATTGTAATTGTTACTCGCAATGTGGCTGTTATTGGCACTTCTTGTTTTTCGAATTACATTTTTGAAATACATGGTTTGAGGATTCACTATTGTTATCTGTAATCGCTAAAAGCAACAGTGCCATCATTTTCCCTTTCATTTTTCCCATAGTTTACTTTTAAAAGTAATGCTTTAGAGTATTGTGTTATTCCCTAAAAAAGCGTTACTTGTTTTTTTTTTCTTTTCCGCAAAGTAATGCGTTACGTTTGTCTGGCCATCACCAGACCAAGCTCAATTTAAGATTGAACATTGGTCTGGGGAGTCTGCTATGTATTTTCTACTGCACAAGAGGCATGATCAACGGGCATAATTCAAATGACTCTGTACGCAATTGGCTAGTCCTTCAACCAATCAGACCACAAGAGGCGTGATCAACGGGCATAAATTAAATGAGTCTGTACGCAATTGGATAGTCCTTCAACCAATCAGACTACAAGAGGCATGATCAACGAGCATAATTCAAATGACTCTGTACGCAATTGGATAGTCCTTCAACCAATCAGACAACAAGAAGTGTTATCAACGGACATAATTCAAATGACTCTGTACGCAATTGGATAGTCCTTCAACCAATCAGACCACAAGAGGCGTGATCAACGGGCATAATTCAAATGACTCTGTACGCAATTGGATAGTCCTTCAACCAATCAGACCACAAGAGGCGTGATCAACGGGCATAATTCAAATGACTCTGTACGCAATTGGATAGTCCTTCAACCAATCAGACCACAAGAGGCGTGATCAACGGGCATAAATTAAATGAGTCTGTACGCAATTGGATAGTCCTTCAACCAATCAGACCACAAGAGGCGTGATCAACGGGCATAATTCAAATGACTCTGTACGCAATTGGATAGTCCTTCAACCAATCAGACCACAAGAGGCGTGATCAACGGGCATAAATTAAATGAGTCTGTACGCAATTGGATAGTCCTTCAACCAATCAGACCACAAGAGGCGTGATCAACGGGCATAATTCAAATGACTCTGTACGCAATTGGATAGTCCTTCAACCAATCAGACCACAAGAGGCGTGATCAACGGGCATAATTCAAATGACTCTGTACGCAATTGGATAGTCCTTCAACCAATCAGACCACAAGAGGCGTGATCAACGGGCATAATTCAAATGACTCTGTACGCAATTGGATAGTCCTTCAACCAATCAGACCACAAGAGGCGTGATCAACGGGCATAAATTAAATGAGTCTGTACGCAATTGGATAGTCCTTCAACCAATCAGACCACAAGAGGCGTGATCAACGGGCATTATTCAAATGACTCTGTACGCAATTGGATAGTCCTTCAACCAATCAGACCACAAGAGGCGTGATCAACGGGCATAAATTAAATGAGTCTGTACGCAATTGGATAGTCCTTCAACCAATCAGACTACAAGAGGCATGATCAACGAGCATAATTCAAATGACTCTGTACGCAATTGGATAGTCCTTCAACCAATCAGACAACAAGAAGTGTTATCAACGGGCATAATTCAAATGACTCTGTACGCAATTGGATAGTCCTTCAACCAATCAGACCACAAGAGGCGTGATCAACGGGCATAATTCAAATGACTCTGTACGCAATTGGATAGTCCTTCAACCAATCAGACCACAAGAGGCGTGATCAACGGGCATAATTCAAATGACTCTGTACGCAATTGGATAGTCCTTCAACCAATCAGACCACAAGAGGCGTGATCAACGGGCATAAATTAAATGAGTCTGTACGCAATTGGATAGTCCTTCAACCAATCAGACTACAAGAGGCATGATCAACGAGCATAATTCAAATGACTCTGTACGCAATTGGATAGTCCTTCAACCAATCAGACAACAAGAAGTGTTATCAACGGGCATAATTCAAATGACTCTGTACGCAATTGGATAGTCCTTCAACCAATCAGACCACAAGAGGCGTGATCAACGGGCATAATTCAAATGACTCTGTACGCAATTGGATAGTCCTTCAACCAATCAGACCACAAGAGGCGTGATCAACGGGCATAATTCAAATGACTCTGTACGCAATTGGATAGTCCTTCAACCAATCAGACCACAAGAGGCGTGATCAACGGGCATAAATTAAATGAGTCTGTACGCAATTGGATAGTCCTTCAACCAATCAGGCAACAAGAAGTGTTATCAACGGGCATAATTCAAGTGACTCTGTACGCAATTGGATAGTCCTTCAACCAATCAGACCACAAGAGGCATGATCAACGAGCATAATTCAAATGACTCTGCACGCAACTGGATAGTCCTTCAACCAATCAGACAACAAGAAGTGTTATCAACGGGCATAATTCAAGTGACTCTGTACGCAATTGGATAGTCCTTCAACCAATCAGACCACAAGAGGCGTGATCAACGGGCATAATTCAAATGACTCTGTACGCAATTGGATAGTCCTTCAACCAATCAGACCACAAGAGGCGTGATCAATAGGTATAATTCAAATGACTCTGTATGCAATTTGATAGTCCTTCAACCAATCAGACCACAAGAGGCTTGATCAACGGGCATAAATTAAATGATTATGTACACAATTGGATAGTCCTTCAACCAATCAGACCACAAGAGGCCTGATCAACGGGCAACGACCCATCGCTTCTCTATCCGTCATCGTGTAAAACCTGCCAATAGCGCGTGAATGAGCCAGCCTGTGATTGGTTCCCTCAAAAGTGTAACAGAAGCAGTAGAAATAAATGTACAGGTTGCAGAGTTGCGAGGCGAAATCAAATCGCCGGCAGATCAGGCTGGGTTTACCCAGTCTAGCGTTACGTTACTTTTAAGTTACTTTTTGTCATTTAGGCTGGGCTTGCTTGTTTTTGTTTTTTTTTATCAAAGAAAGTATTTTTTTTGGCAAATGTAAAGATCCTTTTACACCAAAAGTAAAATTCATAAGCATCAGACTGAAGGATGCTTAATAATTTAAGCTGTGCTGCAATTTCGGATTGCTGGATTGGCGGTAGATCTGTCATCAAAATTCTTAAAGACTTCAAGACCAAGCCCATTGGCAAGCTGTTAAAGGGGTAGTTCACCCAAAAATGAAAATTACCCCATGATTTACTCACCCTCAAGCCATCCTAGGTGTATATGACATTCTACTTTCAGACGAATACAATCAGAGTTATATTTAAAAAAATGTCCTGGCTCTTCCAAGCTTTATAATGGCAGTGAATGGCTGTTTCTGTTTTGAAGTCCATAAAAGTGCATCTATACATCATTAAAAAAAACTTTACAAACTGAAATCTCTAATTTCTGCTAACAGTTGTACACGCAAGTTCACGGGAGACTGGCTTTCCAGTGTATGATGTAGGACGCTTCAGTGCTGCTGAACAAGCGAGTCGATGGCTCTAGATTAAGAGGAGGGACATTGGTTGGCCCCGCAACAACAGAGGCACAGAGTTGGGGTAAAAGCAGAGGGGGCACACCTGGGACCCCAGATGTTACCAATGAGCCCTATGGGCATATATCTTCGAAACACCAAGGAAAGAGGATGCCCACCTGACGACCCCAATGAAGCTTCATACTTTCCTCTCTCTATTCCTATCACCTCCATATTAGTTCCACACTCATCTCAGGAAGGTGCAATAATAGTAAGGGATATTACCGTCTAGTCCTAAAATGTAACCATTTTTTAAAATATATTTTGGCCGTAATTGTCACAAAAAAATGCTTTCATTGTATCATGACGACATCATGTGAACGTGATGTGACTATTCCCGCTTCCAACCTCGCTTTGAACGCAACATTTGCATGCATAGTCTAAGTATTTGTGTCAAAATAGAAGTGTACTTTAGATTTAATGAGGGAAAGAACTACAATTAAGCACTGTGAATGATATTTTGAATGACAATAATGGATAAATATAAAACTATTGATTTAAAAGTGTTGATTTAGAAACAACTTTGAAATATACATATATATACAAATATTTAAAGGGAAAGTTCACCCAAAAATGAGAATGATCCCATGATTTACTCACCCTCAAGCCATTATAATTATAAAGTGTATATAATTATCTTCTTTCAGATGAACACAAAAAATATCATTGCTCTTCCAAGCTTTATGGGTTTTTGTAAGAAAAATATCCATATTTAAAACTTTATAAACTAAAATAACTAGCTTCCAGCAGACGGCCTATGCAAGTCGACTTCCGATAAAAGAGTAACCCCTGATGCAATGTATGACGTAGGATGTAGGAATATCGTAAGCTTTTTTTCTCGCCGCTCAAACAAAAAAGGGCTGGCCAGCGAACTCAAGCTCCTCGTTTTATACTTTTAATTTGTGACCGGTGTTTTGTTTTGCTTGTATGGATTACTTATATGATGGATGGATGCATTTTTGGGACTTGAAAGAAGAAAGTCATATACACCTAGGATGGCTTGAGGGTGAGTAAATCATAGGGTAATTTTCATTTTTGGGTGAACTATCCCTTTAAGTAGTTTGAGCGGATAAGGAGACTGTTCTTTTTCCGCAATTTGCTTGTCAGGATTTTCTGATTTGGGGCGATTTCTTGGCAGAATCACGGGTAAAGTAATTTTTCACCAAGAATTCTGCAGGTGAACACATTTATTTAAAAATAAGTTTAAATAATGCAGTCTTCAACAAAACCATCAAATAACAACCTCGTAGCTCACAGCAGGTCTGTCTAAAGGTTTATGAGTTATTGTTAAAAATAAATTGCCCTGTGGAGAAAATGAGTAGCATTTTTTTTACTTCTTTGATTCAACTGTTTCAGAGTTTACACTCATTATTGTATAACTACAAGCCACACACAAGCCAGACTTTGTTTTTCATTATTTCTGGACATGATGTTAACACGCAAGAACAAATGCAGTAAGCCTGGTACAGTATTTTCCCACAAAATGTGACCCGACAGCTCAAAATAGAAATATAATACCGTAGTGAATCCAGAAAAGGCAAGAATGTGAATTTGAACATGAATGTTTTTATGTACAAGCTCAATTGTAGAATTCCTTTACTTTTTTTTGGTAAAAATTCTTCTAAAAGTAAATAACTTAAAATGTGAACTGAACTTAAAATATTAAGATGTACAAACTATATTTGTATCAATTACCTATGTAAATTAAGATGTTTTAGATAAGATTAAGTGTCAGCAATTAACATATTAATGAAAACATCACATTATTTGTGGCAAATTTTGTTCCTAAAATTTTAAGTAGTTAAGTAAACCAAAAAAGCATTATATATAAAAATATTATTTTTACACTACACTGCAGTTTCTCTTAAAGGGGCTGTAGGTGATTCTCTACAGAAACATTTTTTGTTATGCTGGTTGAAAATCTCCTCATATCCTGATAGTAATCACTCTGTTAAGCGGTCTAAATGTACTTTTATAAATATATATCGTCTGTGGAAGGTGTAAGACGATAAAATGCGTTCCTATAGAATGTGTTCCCTGTCGGTCAATGTGTGTTTGTGTCAATGTGTCAGTAAAAGAAACGGACACAGTGACCCCATAGACTTCAACGGAGAAAAGTGAAGTCAATTAGAAGCACTCACTTCCTAATGGCTGAGCAGTACACTCAGCCGTCAGGAATTGAGTGCTTCTAATTGACTTCACTTTTCTCCGCAGCCTCAGACTGAGCTTGACGACGTACATGTGACGTGAGCAACCTGTCTGACAGTTGTAAGTCTTCTAGTAGTTGTGCAAAGCGAAATCTGAATCACGTTGTTGAAATATTTTGTCCCGTTGCTTTTGGCTCTCTATGGGCTTATCCACATGCTTCTCCCTTGACTTTATCAGACTTTATGCCTCCACGTCTTTCCCACTTCAGAAAAAAATGGCCTCATAGACAGTAAAAGATTGCCTGCGAGCTTCTCCTCCTGTCTATACGGTAATTTCTCTATTGTGCGACAGAGAGTCACGTGGTTATGACGCAATCGTTAGCCTATTTTTACAAAAATAGCTTCTACAGGGCGATAGTGTAAGATACAAGGTAATGGAGCCTTTTATACATTGTCGTGTTTCTTTAGAAATAAACAATGGACAAATGGAGTCTTTAAACGCCTCAGACGTAAAGTGATGCCAAAATGAATGGGAGTCAATGGAATGTTAACAGCAGGTGATGGCTTGGTTAGCAGTGGCTGCCCCTATGGAATGTATGGTTTCCGGGTGCTGGATTACCCCCTTGGTTTTCATACCACTGCGCAGTCTGTTCACGCAGACATTATACGTCATCGGCGCGTTCATGTACGCTGTGCAGAAAGAGCGAGAATGGCAGATAAGCAGCAACAACAACCCTACCTTCCTTCAGAACTGACAACAAGTACCTTCTAACAAGTTTTAATAAACAACATTCTACAGTTACCTGCTCATCTGCAATTCGTCTAGTCTGCAGATTTTGAACACGACGTGCATCCTCCAGTGGGATTCCTAGCGCTCCTTCTACGGTACTCCGACCGTGGCCGCCCCGTCCTCTGCAGCCCCTAACGTTACGTGTGACCCGCCGGCCTGTGTCCGCTCAAGTCGGAGGAGGCGTTTGTCTCCATAGAGACATCATTGGAGCGAAGCAGACTCTCATCGTGCAACCCCTGGCATGCAAGTAATATTATGACACACTGACAAATTTTGCTAGCTAAAAAAAACGAAAACTTACTGCATCTAATTCCATTTTATTGTTTTTTTTTGTTTGGTATGTTGTACTGTTATTAACTGTACTATATAGTTTCCTCACCGGTGAATGACACATGATGCATTGCAGTAGTACGTTTTCTCTGGTAATTTGGGCTGTACGGGTTCATGCTTTCAGGAGCAATGCTTTGGACGACGATTTGCATGGAGGGAGGGATCATACACTTTCAGTGCTATCAGGCTAAAGTTAGCATTGCCCTAGATCTCCTACAGCACCTTTAAATGTACAATCCATAGGACACACACACAAACACACACACACACACACAAATCTTTGTTGTTCTGCCTGCCCCAGTTTTTGTCGTCAAACATTGTTTTGTTGATGGAAGACGTTTCTTGTTTTAAGAGGTTTCCACAAGATTAATTTTATTATTCTTATTGTGTTACTGTTGGATCTAGACAGTAAAAAACGTTTGGGTGTTTTATGTTCAAACTGCATCTAAAGTGGGAAAGGCACTTTTTCCCTTTCCATGCCCCATATAACATTGCATAACATATAGAACAAACAGAAAGGTTCTTTCAAAAGCTTTGTATATGTTTACACACATTAGGTTATTCTGTTTGCAGACTATGGATGGCAGAGCTATTGTTTTTGATGTACCAGGTGTATGTGGTTCAGTTTCAGACAAATTGTGAGTCAGTAGCTCTTCCACAGTATGCTATCTTCCAGCTGTTGTATAACTTCCTGTTTGTGTTTTCACATCACCTTCTTCCCAAGAATTCCCAAAATGTTTCATGCCTAAATTGATCCAGATGGAATTTACGTGAGTTCCCTGACAGGAAGCCGACATTTGACATGTCTGCTGACCCTTTGGGGTTAAGAACCTATACTTAAACCTACACGCTTAGTGGTTAACATACACTGCCATTTTTTTTACTTTCACATAAGGATATAGTGTACATTTCCTGACACTGTATAGTTGATGACTATATCTGTTTGCATGACAGATTTTCCCTTATTGACTGGCTTATGTAGATTTTCTATTGCCATATCCATAAAAGTGCCTCAATGGTTTGTAGGTCTTTATCATGTTATTCCCCAGTTATAAAACAGTGTAATCTAGACCACATCTGATATTAATGGCCTAATATAGTTTTAACAATTCAGAAGCTGATAGTTTAATTCAACGGTCCTTTAAAAGCATGGTTGGGAATGTATAATCCATATAGGTAATGTGTTCCTACAGTATGTTTCCAAACAAATTGACCTCAAAGATTAATAGTTTGGGGCCTATTTAATGGCACACGACTTGGAACTTCATTGGAACGTCTTGTAAAGGGTGACATCAACTTCATAAACTAATGTTGTGGATCAGGGCTGAATTGAAGCCATGTGGTCTTTTAAAAAAAAAGTTTTTACTTAATTTCCAAAGCCACCAAACCGCAGTACAGAAGCAAAGACTAGGCTGATTAGAATGCAGTCCTGGTGCATGCTTCACTGAGTTCATAAAGTCCATCACTGCATGAAACACAGACATTGTGGCAAAAGATCACCACACACAGACTTAACATTGATTTAAATGTCATTGGACAGTCACGATTCTGTCTTGTGTCTGTGATGGCTTCATCATTTAAAGCAAGGAAAAGTTTAATACTTAAACTTTTTCTAATGTTAGCCTTGATCTGGACATTCACACCTACTTGACAGTAACCATTTAGGATTCAACAAAGTTTAGTTAAGAAACTTAAAGAGATAGATCACTCAAAAATGAAAATTAAGTCATCCTAGGTGTATATGACATTCTTCTTTCAGACTAATCAGAGTTATATAAAAAAAATGTCCGGGCTCTTCCAAGCATTATAAATTGCAGTGAATGGCAGCCCAAAATTTGTAGCCCCAAAAAAGTGTATCCATTCATTATAAAAGTAATCCACACGACTCCATGGGGCTAATAAAGGCCTTCTGAATCGAATAGATGGGTTTGTGTACGAAAAAATCCATATTTAACACGTTATAAATTCAAATATTTCATATTCAATTTACAAAAAAAACCTAACTGGCGTCCCACATAGAAAGTAATTTTTTTATGACGTCGGACATAGTGTAAGAGTTTTGAACTGCGAGAGGCGTTACACTTTCTGCGTAAGTTGAATACGGAAGGTGGTCCGCTGGAAGCTAGATATTTTACTTTATAAAGTGTTAAAAAAAAAAAAATTCTTACAAAAACCCATCGAAGCCGTGTGGATTCGTTTTATAATGGATGGATGCACTTTTTTGGGCTTTACATTTTGGGCTGCCATTCACTGCCATTATAATGCTTGGAAGAGCCAGGACATTTACATTTTTTTAATATAACTCTGATTGTGTTCGTCTGAAAGAAGAATGTCATATACACCTAGGATGGCTTGAGGGTGAGTAAATTATGGGATAATTTTATTTTTGGGGTGACCTATCCCTTTAAGAGTCAAACGTGCAAATTCAAAATTGTGAAAAAACGTACACAAAACACAAAAAAAAAAAAAAAGTCTCACTCATGGTTCAGCGAAAACACTTGAATGACTTGTTTTCAATTATGCTACCAATCAGTTGAGACCACTTTGTGTTTGGCGAGAGATCCTTGCAGTTCATAAGTTCCCATTCCACTGGACTTTTTTCAACACTTTAAATCATCAGATCTTCTTGTCTACCATCTATACAATTGTTATCACAGCACTCAGCTGGATTAAGTCTCACCGCACAAGTAGATCTTTCAAGGTTTTGTGGATGGAAGAGGTGTCTAAGTCACTTCAGTCAATGGGGTACCTCAGGGATCTATACTCGGCCCCCTTCTTTTCTCATTGTACACAACGTGACTAGGTCCTTTCATCCAGCACTTGAGATTTTCCTACCTCTGCTACACAGACTAGTCTATAAGCAGCTCTACATCTTATTCCAGCCAGAGGATTGCATAGTGGCTACATGGATCACCAGAACACCACCTTTAACTTGCTTTCCCACCCAGCTTAGCAATTCATCGCAACATCGCTAATGGCATCCAGGTAAGGCCAGAGCTTGGAAGAAGTGTTTGACGAAAATCTAAACTTCAAAACTAGACTACTGTCATTTCTTGATGGAAAATACGGCAATGGTCTTTAATGAATCCAAGAGTGTTCACATTACGCCTGTCTTCATCTCACTTCTCTGGCCGCCGGTCATCGCCTGCATGAATTTTAATGCCTACTACAGACTGCGCGATTTCGGCAAACCTATAAGATCATTACAAATCCCACTGTATGACATGGATCTAATAAAGTTGGGTACGACATGTATGTAGACTGTACGATGAAGACACTTATTGAATCATAGGCTATGACGCAAGTTAGTATAGAATAATAAAATATCATCAGTAAGCGATAGTGGTAAACAAATAGAGCAAGATGATTGTGGTTTCTATATGCAACTTTCTCACGATTTACAAATAGTTATAAACATTTGGGACATTGCAAGTAGGCCTACTCAAATGAACAAAATATATAACACTGGCCTAGTGTTTTTTTGGATATTTTACTGCAAAAATGTTACATATGGCAACTTTAATTTTGACTGATATTTATATTTGGAACTGTGTAAGCTATATGGTGTGAAAACACACCAGTCTGTGTGATTATTTCTAACAGAATTGGGAATGTGTCTGCAGTTGTGGTGATGTCTGAGTTTTTTTGTTAATCCATCCGTGAGCCACAGGCGGTTTGGCCGCCATGCATGACAGCAAGACGCTTATTTTAACATGAAAAAAAAATTCCAGACACAAACTATAGACTTCTTTCCCCTTACAACATTAGCCTGAGTGAAGAAATGAAAAACATTTTACTATGAATGGCGGTTCAATGCTGCATGTCTTAACACGTGTTCTCAAGATGATGTTTCGAGATGACAGCCTACGATTAGTATGTCTGATGTACTTTATTTCCCCATTTACTTGCACTTTTAAAATCCCTTTGACTTTTTTTTGTCTTCACTTACATAAGTTGGTAGAAGGATTCTTGTATACAACGATGTATGATGTTTCAAGTCTATAAGCTCCCTGTCAATCATTAGCACTGATATTCAGTCTCTTTAATTGCTGCCCTGAGGTACACCTCACAATATCTTAGCAAATCATGAATCATGAACACTAACTATCACTTTCAGAGGTTTATTTATGTTCATGTGCTGCTCGTCAATGGTGAATAATTGTGTAGTAAAAGTAAGGGAATGCAAAAATTGTCTGGTCTCATGAAACCCCCACTCCCCATACAATACAGGCAAACAGAAGGAGGGACGATTCTGTTGATTGCAAATTTTAAGCATCTGACTTCATTGCTACAAACAGACTGTGAATCATAGGAATGATACAGACTGATGGGAAATTCATGTGATTTTGGTATGACACACCATCATCCTACCCAAAATAAACTGTAAAATGTTTTTCTATCGTTTTATGTGAAACACATTTGTGCAGTACATTAATCTCATCTAATATCAATGTGATGAACTAATATGTTAAACCTAGAAGGTATTTTAACATATAGTTACTACTCTCTCTCTCTCTCTCTCTCTCTCTCTCTCTCTCTCTCTCTCTCTCTCTCTCTCTCTCTCTCTCTCTCTCTCTCTCTCTCTCTCTCTCTCTCTCTCTCTGCACGCATGCATGCACACACGTTAGGTTTCCATGTTTTATGGGAACTTTCATAGACATTATATATTGTACAAACTGTGTATTCTATCTCCTAAACCTACCCATCATAATAAACTTTCTGCATTGTTACATTTTCAAAACACACCACAGTATGATTTATAAGTGATTTTCCTCATGGAGACCAAAACATTTTTTTCGGGTATCTTTTTAGGGACATTTTGTTCCAATAACGCAGGGTTTACCAGGACCACACACACACACACACACACACACACACACACACACACACACACACACACACACACACACACACACACACACACACACACACACACACACACACACACACACACACACACACACACACACACACACACACACACACACACACACACACACACACACACACACACACACACACACACACACACACACACACACACACACACACACACACACACACACACACACACACACACACACACACACACACAGAGGTGTTTTTATGAACTGTGAGGACATTCCATAGGCGTAATGGTTTTTATACTGTACAAACCGTATTTTCTATCCCCCTACACTGCCCCTATCCCTAAACTTAACCCTCACAGGAGACTGCACAGTTTACTTTCTGTGAAAAAAAACCTCATTCTGTGTGATTTATAAGCATTTTGAAAAGTGAGGACATGGGGAACGTCCTCATATTTCACCCTCTTTTTGTAAAACCTATGTCATACCCATGTCATTATACACATTTGTGCCCCCCCCCCCACACACACACATTATTGGCTTATAACATGATAATAGCTTATAACATATATTCAGTACTATTCATTCCAGTGTTTATTTGCATGCTGTCCTTCATTGCATATGTATGAATAATTCAGTTATTGATTTGATTTCTAATCTGTTTATTGATTTCAAAAATCTTTTCCTCAACAAGCCACAGAATTTGAGGTATCATTCATTTTCATAGCACAAAGGTCATTTGAATCCCTGACCTTAAGGATGAGCAAAATTAATAGTAATAGTGCATAGAAAACACTACCAAATATAAACTTTGTGACACACTGTTCCCTACCAAAATTTGAACTGATTACACACTTAACACTTCATTCTGCTTTATAGCCAAAGGCATTAAACCCCCTTGATTGAAGCTGTTAAATATTTATTTGCCCTGTTTTATTATTCAGTAACAATTATAGTGGACATTGAGTCTTTCCATGGTATATGAATAATATGTTAATAGTACTAATAAGCATGACAACATTATATCTAGGATCCTAAGCGCAATAGAGGATGTTGCTTTTATTTTTTTTCTGCTTGTCATGCCTGGCGGTGAATGTTTGCATTGCCTGGCCATATAAACCACAGGAAGAGTGGGAGCAAAAAGGTGGGACAGCAGCGGTAAACCTCATGACATCACAAGCTTCACAGCCATTGGCTGTTTCCAGAGGGAACAGGGTTTAAAAGCCAACCAGCAGCCATCTCTCACTAGCATCAAAACATTGCAAGATCTCATCTGATAAACGGGCCCTCAGTCTATCCTCTGACAGTCAAAGGACTTCACATTTCTCAAAGAGAAAGAGGTAAGTCACAATTAAACAATTCATTTGTTGTTTTAGGATGTTGAGGTTAAAAACCGATTGTCGTCAAAGGTTTCAGTATGCAGATGTTGGGAGAAGCTTGAGTACTCATGTGGAATGTATTTACTTGCTTGTAGTCTGGCGATTATCTGTTTTTCTAGCACATGAAGGACTTTTCATAGAACAGATTGGGATCATGTAGCCTATTTTAAACCTAAATCATGAATAAATTCACAGAGCAGATGCAATTCTTGCAAAATAAGCATCAACATGCAGTTTTTGTTCAGCCTCATTGCAAGTACAAGACTGAAGTTATGAAGACTTTTAATGATTCCAACCACAGTTTATTATAGGCAGAGATGATTAACATGAACTTGACAGACGAAAGAGGAAGTTGTGGCTATGGCACATAAAGGCCTTACTAATTTGTCAACTGACTCATTTATTCCAGCGACACAACCACTAAATTAAAGTTCAATGCAAAAGAATAATAATACTGGCTGACTGACAGTTGCCACCATTACTTCTGCCGGCAGCCTCAACAAAACGTTTCCACGCTTAGTGTTCTGTGCTGCATTTCACATTTGACGCCACAAATTTTAGGCCTTGGCTCACAGCAACGAAGATTCTAATGAGAAACTAAGTCTGGAGCCAGAGGCGTGCTATTTCTTGGGATTGTGGCTGCTACAGTCTACATATAACTTCTGGAATTATACACCAGAGGAGATCATTATAGGTATCGCTAAACACACGCTACCTCAACTTATACTTTATGCGATGTAGTTGTAGCTGAAAACAAATGTTTCATGGTGAGGACTTGCAGGAAGTCCTTTGGCATTTACCAACGTGATTCTGAGCGCCCTTAAAAGGCATGCTTCCTTCCGAGTAAATGCGTAAATACCAAAAATACCCACTCTTGAGGCATTTTATGGTTAGAACATTAAAGTAAAACACAGGCAATCCTCTGTGTAATACATGTCTTATTACCGTGCAGTAGTTGGCGTAACTTTTTAGTGACTTTTAACAACATTACATTTATACGGTCAAAATTTATCTCTTTGTTTTTCTCCCTTTTTAGAGTATTTTGCACAAAAATGAAGACTCTTATTGTGTTAACACTCCTCATCGCCACAGTCGTCTGCCTACCTGTAAGTTCATATTAACTGTGAAATCTGGTCTTCAAAGTTTTACACTATGATTTTTGTATTCTAATGTGTTAATGCACATATTTCTTCTCAGGTCAAGCGCTCAGCTAGCAGTTCAGAGAGCTCAGAAGAACTTGTTGCTGTTCAACGGGCAAGTATTTCATTGGATATGGGCAAAATGAACACAGTGTTGAAATGAATAATGTGCAGAAAACTATAATGCTATTTTAACAAAACATCTGTCCTATACAGCCACCTCCTATTCTACGAAAAGATGCTGCTGATATGCTCCAGGTAGAACCTACGCAGGTAAAACACATCCTCTATAGCCTCTAAAAGCACTGTCATTTTGTCTATAAGAGAAAAGTTAACCGCTAAAATTCTGTTATTTATTCACCCTCGTGCCATTTCTCTCGGTTGACTCAATACATAAAAAAATGGCCTGTATGTTCTCGAGTCGCTGACTCACTGATTCGTTTGCAGTGGTTAAAGGGTTAGCTCCACCCAAAAATGTTTAATTCTGTCATTAATTACTCACCCTCATAAGACTTTCATTCATTTTCAGAAAACAAATGAAGATCTTTTAGATAAAATCTGAGAGTTTTCTGTCCCTCCATTGACAGCTTACGCAAGTCCCAGAAAGGTAGTAAAAAAATCATAAAAGTAATTCATGTGACTCCAGTGGTTAAAACTCAGTTTTATGAAGCGACGTGAGTGCTTTGTTTGCGCAAAAAAACACAATAAAGATATATTTTTTATTTACTAATTATTAATCTCCAACGCACGTTCACGAGAGCACTACGACGTATGTGTGTTGTTGACACGAGAGCGGACGTTGTTCCTGTGAACACGTGTTGTAGATTAATATTTTGTAAATAATATTTTGGGTTTTTTTGTGCAAACAAAGCACACGTCACTTCATAAAATTGAGGTTAAACCATTCTTTCTGGGGCTTGAAAGTGGTAGCTGCATAGGCTGTCAATGCAGGGACAACAGAAAGCTCTTAGATCAGAAAGATCTTCATTTGTGTAATGAAGATGTTCGAAAGTCTTACGGTTTGGAACGACATGAGGGTGAGTAATTAATAACAGAATTTTAATTTTTTGGGTGAACTATCCCTTTAACAGATCACAGTTCCTAAAAAAACAACAACAACAACAACAACAACAACATCGCTTTAGAACACTTGAAATTGAGTTGTTTGGACTACTTTTATTGATACTTTTTGGTGCTATTACATTTTCAATGCATGGACTAATAGCCTAAATAGTTAAAAATGATCCACTGAAGAAAGAAAGTCACACAGGTTTGTAAGGGTGAATAAATGATAGATGAACTAGAGTAATTTGAATGAACTATTACTTTAATGTCAAAGTACTGATATCGACTAGCACCTTTGTGCTATTTAAATTCAAGGATGTTGTAATTAGCATGTACATGAGCAATACAGTATCGTTTTATTAATGGCAAGGCATTTGGTTGTGTTTCAGACCACACCAGCAGATTCCAATGAAAGCACAGACAGTGAAGATGAAACTGAGGTAAATGAAGACTCATCCTCTGACCACATCACATGTCACTGCACTCCCACAATAGCCAATAAAAGACATCAGGCTCTAAAAATACCACTCTGTTGGTCTAGACGCATTGTAAGTGACCTTGCTGCGAGTCTCAATACTGTTTCTTGCATTTGCTGGAGGCAGATGAGGAATTTGAAACAGATGAGAAGAAAGAGGAGAATGTTTTCTTTCATGAACCATTGCTCCCAGTTGATAAACAATGGACAACCTTCCTGTAGCTCAAACAGGAGAGCATGTTACTAGGTTCAATTCCCAGAGAAAGAAATAACTGATCAAATTTATGCTTTAAATGCAATGCGAGTTGCTATGGATAAAAGTGTTTGTCAAGGCAAACACAGTATCAAAATTGATAATCATAGAAAAGTAAACAAAAAGGTCTTTAAATCTAGACCTGTGACCCATTTTGGGGTCTCAACTCACCCTTTGAGAGCCACTGGACTAAACAGTACGCAGGAAAGGAGCTGATATTATAAGTTTCCATTAACAAGAAATTGGCCTGTTCACAATGAATGCAAAAGTGCTGTGGGATGTGACAAAATATTTGATGTTTAACGGACAATTATAAGAAGGAGGATTTTGAAACAATGATATTTTACAATGTGCTACCCAGCATGATGCTGCAAAAAATATAATCCACCATGCTAGCAGTAATTTTATACTGTCAATTATATAGTCCATTAACATATATTGTCCATTTAGACTGACTCCAGTGAATCTGCGGAAACTGAGACCACCGCAGTCCCATCCACAGTAGAGCCCTCGCTGGTCCCCATCATCAACACAGGCCGGGGAGACAGCATGGGCTACCCTAGCGACTACAAAAAATCCATTGTCTATGTAGACGCAAACGACTTCGATAAACTACCTTCCCCATACAAGTCCTTCAGCAGTGACAAGTTGGGCGGCTTGACATTTGTGAGCAAGAAGACTTCTGCTTATGATGATCAGCACATCAATGATGTGGAGAAAGAGATTCAACTACACAAGGTAAATAGAAAGGTTACTTTTTGTTTGTAAAATGTGCCCATATGCAGGGTGGATAGTAGAAAAGGAAAATGTAGATGTAAATGGATTCATGAAGGAAACGCTATATACATTTTGAACACAAAAATATTACATAGTGCAGTTTTAAAGTTAGAGCAAAAATACAGCTCTAATTAAATGATAAATTATTGGATTGTCAGGTACTTTTTTTTAAACCTATTGCCCTCCTAAATAACTTCAATGTGGCTATGCTATAAGTTAACAACTTGACTATAGTTTATCTGCTTTAAAGGTTCACCCAAAAATGAAAATTCTGTCATTAATTACTTACCCTCATGTCGATACCCGTAAGACCTCTGTTCATCTTCGGAACACAAATGAAGATATTTTAGTTGAAATCCGATGGCTCAGAAAGGCCTCCATTGGCACAATGCACTGTACACTCTCAAGACCCATAAAAGGTACTAAAGACGTCGTTACAAAGTCCATCTCACTACAGTGGTTCTACAATAACTTTATGAAGCAACGAGAATAGCTTTTGTGCGCAAAAAAAACTAAATAACAACTTATGGGAGGTCTTACGGGTGTCGAACGACATGAGGGTATTAGTAATTGTAGAAGTAATTAATGACAGAATTTTCCTTTTTGGGTGAACTAACCCTTCAAATTATGACTTTCAAAGTAGCTTCCCCAATGCTGATTAAAATCGACATGAAACTGAAGTTGTGCTAGTCTCTTCCCTGTTGTGACTTATATCCGAGGGAAACGGCCACTGGAACAAGACAAAATGTACGGGGAGACTTGATTTTGTCCATGATGAATTGATTGGATGGTTGTGGTTTGCTATTGGTCGATCTCATGTGAGTGAGATCTCACCCTCGCGCCAGCAGTGTGTATAATCAGAGAAGACATGAGCTGTGAAGGCAATATTATGTGAACGCAAAAACTTTTATAATGAATACTGCAATGTTCCAAAAAAATAAGAATTGATATTGATATTCATTTATGCAACAGACATGCATGATACTTCAAATAAATTAACAACTGAATAATATAACCAAATGATAATCTCTTTGGTTTCTCAGGCTCTACAGGTGCATGATACTCTTCTGGAGGGGGAGGACACCAGCACCCCAGAGGTGGAGAACATGGAGCCAAACGATCGCCATTCTGTTCTAGGAAGCCACGAGATCGTTCCCGCTGGGAACCAAGAGACAGACAGCGAGGGAGCAAGTGCTGGCAACACTCCCGCCGACAGCACAAGCGCCAGTGCCAGCCAGGAGGAAAATGAAAAGGAGTCAGATAGCAGCCTGAGCAGTGAGGAGACCACAGCCACACCTGGAGCTGCAGACAACAATGACGAGTCCTCTCAGAGCACAGAAAGCCAGGAGAGCAATTCAGATGAGGAGACCACCCAGACCACCGATGCGTCCATCATAATCGCAAAGTAAACACAGTCAAGCAAACCCTCAACGGGCTGTCGACACAAACGAATGCAAATGTATTAATTGTATGGTGCTTGGTGACTCACTCCACCTGATGTTAGTGTGAGTTAGACAACAAAAGGCAGAGCACAAAGACACGGTTCATACGAGCTCTTGAACTGCTGCTATGCAGTTTCATCTCAACAATGTCTTCCTGTTCATTGCACAATTATTTACAAACTTAATGTAAATGTAATTTTATACTGCTCAATGTAATGAATGATCATTTATGAATAAATTTTGTCCTATATCAGTTATGCAGTGTTTCTTAATGCACAGAGAATACACAAGATAAAGTAATGTCTAAATATTACCAAAGCTACCTTAAAGAATTACAGATAAAAATCTAGTAAACCATTCAACATGGACAGAGTTTGCCTTTGGTGCAATTTTATACAGCACAATTTTTGGTGGTGCTGGCTGAGGTAAAAATCCCATAGATTTAAGCAAAATAAAATATTTGAACCAGCCAGAAAAGTCTACCTGATACAGAAGTTGTGTCTTTTCTTCTCTATTGTGACATACACTATATTGCCACAAGTATTGGGACACCCCTCCATTGAATTCAGGTGTTTCACTCACTTCCATGGCAAAGGTGTATAAAATAAAGCTCCTAGGCATGCAGACCACTTCTACAAACATTTGTGAAAGAATGGGTCGCTCTCAGGAGTTCAGTGAATTCACACATGGTACTGTGATAGGTTGCCACCTGTGCAATAAGTCTATTCGTGAAATTTCCTCACTACTAAATATTCCATGGTCAACTGTTAGTGGTATTATAACAAAGTGGAAGCAATTGGGAACAACCGCAACTCAGCCATGAAGTGGTGGGCCATGTAAAATCACATAGTGGGGTCAGTGCATGCTGAGGCATGGAATGAGTTTCCATGGCCGAGCAGCTGCATCCAAGCTTTACATCATCCAAGTGCAGTGCAAAGCGTCGGATGCAGCGATATAAAGCACACCGCCACTGGACTCTAGAACAGTGGCGACGTGTTCTCTGGAGTGAAGAATCACGCTTCTCTGTCTTGCAATCTTATGGACGAGTCTGGGTTTGGCAGTTGCCAGGAGAACGGTACCTGCCTGACTGCATTGTGCCAAGTGTACATTTTGGTGGAGGGGGGGATTAAGGTGTGGGGTTGTTATTCAGGGGTTGGGCTTGGACTTTGTGGGAACAGTTTGGGGATGGCCCCTTCCTGTTCCAACATGACTTGCGCACCAGTGCACAAAGCAAGGTCCATAAAGACATGGATGAGCGAGTTTGGTGTGGAGGAACTTGACTGGCCTCAATTTGATAGAACACCTTTGGGATGAATTAGCGCTTCTTGTCCAACATCAGTGCCTGACCTCACAATGTACTTTTAGAAGAATGGCCAAAAAACTCCTGAACCTTGTGGAAAGCATTCCAAGAGTTGAAGCTGTTATAGCTGCAAAGGGTGGGCCAACTCCCTATTAAACCCTTGTATTGAATAGGATGTCATTAAAGTTCATGTGCATGTAAAGGCAGAAGTCCCAAAACTTTTGGCAATTTAGTGTATATCCGAGTGGAACGGCTTCTCAAACAATAAAAAATGTAGGGCGGGACATGATTTGGTCCATGAGGAATTGATTAGAAGGTTGTGGTTTGTTATTGGTGGTTATTGTCCCGTTCTTGCACCAGTAATATTCTGCAATATTCTATTAACTCTTTCCCCGCCATCATTTTTTTTTAAAGTTGCCAGCAACCTACAGCATTTTTGATAATTTTCACGAAATTTTCCGAACATCCCCCAGAATATTTTGTTGTATTTGTGCAATATAGCAAATTGGATCGAGATTCAGGGGGTGGAGTTGGGGTAGGTTTAAGGTTGGGGTAGGTTACTGTAGTCTCAGCGTCAGACCGTTGTCTGAACGTCTGATGCCTGGAAGCACTTCAAGATTTTTTAAGTAGTCATCTGGTTGTGTGAATTCTACAGGATGTCTGGGAGACGTGTGTGTCGCTTTCTTTAACGGTCTGCCTGGAAACAAATGCTGACGCCAAATTCCCTTGTAGAAGAAGAAAGTGAAAAAAATTATAAAACTGTCCTTTTTTTGACTTGAAGATCCCTTATATTGGCTAAAATATTTCCTCTGGAATTTCTGCAGTAATTATGACAGTTTTGTTTATTAAGAGAATCTTATGACTTGGTCCAGTAACACCCAGCCAATAACCTAGCATCTAAAAACATTCAAGCATGGCCTGACTTTAGCAACCACCCTGGACACTTTATAAACCACATATAAACTGCAGACACTTTTGTAACATTTCCTTTTATAAACAACAGAATAAAAAAAGAAATAACTCTCTACTACAGTTACAGCACTGACTGTTTTGATTGCTGTGATGTACTGTGTCTAAATTACAAGTCTTACCTGGAGAGATGTCAAACTTTCTTTACTTCTAAAAATGCATCACACAGCTGCGCCTTTCTTGTGCCAATGTCTTGATGTATAGGCTTCAGACAAATATTTGTCAAACTTTGAAGTTTGAGTGAGTCTCTAGTGCTCTGTAATTAGCCTGCTCTGTGTGCACAGATAGTCTGAGGCGCATCTTACAAAAATAAACACTATACTAAATAAAATGTCTAATTCTTTACCACAATTGACATTGGTGTTGACAAAGTAACAGCATGGTGCACATAGGTTCTGCTCCACTAATGTGACGTTCTTCTCAACGTACAGTAAGTTTAATTACATCTCAAATCACGGAGCTGTCATATCAAATCCCTCACCGTCTGGTTATGTTTGCAGACGCTTTCCATAATATAATTAACCTACCAGCAGAGCCACACATTTTGATGTGGCTAAGATATAAAATAATGCACTCTATAATTTGTTCAATGCTGGTAAATTCAAAATCTAACAAAACAATGTAGAGTTAATTATTGCCTATATTTATTATTTATGTTTTAGCAAATACTGTATATTCAAATCATTGTGGTACTACTAGTCTCAGACAGCTCACAGTTTGTTCATTGACTGACTATTGCACATTGCAAACAAAACTGGATCGTTCAATATCTGGCAAGCACTGGCTGATTTTGGCTGACCTTATGCAACTTCTAAGATGTGCGAATGTGCTGACTACCAAAATGCTGTGTCCTAAAATGCAATGCGCTAAACTTGACCTTCCATTCCATTGTAACAATGATAAATGGATATCAATATGATTCCTGGTCCCCCGCTCACATGGTAATCTGACCAATACAATGAGGTCATAACAAAGGTGGATTTGCATGTTGTAACAAGCAATGTGCTTCCAATCCCAAAAGGCCTTTTCATAATGATATTAAAAAACAAACAAGCAATCCAAGCCCAGGCGAGAAAAAGTAACACAAAAGTAGCCTAACACATTACTTTCCATAAAAAGTAACTAAGTAACACAATTAGTTTGTTGTAACAATTTCAACGCAATATTGTAACAATAAAAAAAATTAAAAAAACCTTTCTTTTCCTCTTTCTTCCCCTTTTCCCCCTCCCTACTCTAGCCTGTGCTACACTGAGCAATGTACACGGTCTCAGTATTTCAGGCACTTGTTGCGCTTATTTGACTCTTCACGACCAATCGCTTCCTGTACTCCCAAGTTGTAAGTCGCCTTGGATCAAAGCGTCTGCTAAATGCATAAATGTGAATGTAAATGTAACACATTACTTTAAAAGTAACTTTTCCCATTTTTAACCTCACAAAAAATCTGAATTGTGCATTATTGAAATAGAAAAAAATCTTATATAGAAGGTTCCATGTCATTTACACCAATGCTATGGTAATACTACTACAACTACTGATAGTTGTAGAAATAATAATCATTTTGTACTATTATTATTATTATTTAATTTGGTTACTGAAAAAGGTACAAGAAAAGTTACTGAACTCACATACTTATACGCTATGATGCATTAATATGATATGAAATCATATTTTTTTTACATCAGACAAAGTACTACCAATAATAAACCCCTTTTAAAAATTATGATTTTTCTTGCATCATAAAATTGAACACTTAAAGTGCCCCATTATGCTGTTTTAAAGCCTCCTAATTTTGTTTTGGGGTCTGTTAGTTTGTGGTCATTTTCTCATAATATACATTGCACATCACCATTCTCATTCACACAAATTGGATCTGAACAGTTCTGATACACAATAGCCTCATTCAGACTGTCAGTCCAAATCCGATCTACTGTTTGACTCTCCACACTGTGTATCGCAACTATTCAGATCCGATTTGTGTGTCATGCCGCTCTTTCATTTTCCGGAATATCTGCATTGGTTTCTATGGCATTTGATGGCATTTCTATGACGTTGCATTGGTAGGCATTAGCCAAAAACAGCAACAACAACCACCCCATTGAGGGGTTTGTAAAACAGATGTTATCTTATTTACAACATGACATTGTGTAGCCGCCGCGCGCAAGACTACTGCATCTTCTGTGGCAGTGACAGAACCTTATGAGGCTGGTATGTGTGGCTTTATTCCGCGCTGTTGTTTCCGCCGATTCCAAAACATGTCTCCATTATATTGTCAAATTTCAGCATGTTTCCTAAAACAACATCTGGTGTTTACATTTTACATGGCTTGAGAAAGTCACATTAACCACGCAAAATCCGATCAGAGCAGTCAGACTGAAATGGATTTCCAGAAATGCGATTTGAATAGGATTTCAAACTACATATGAATGTAGCTCGAAACGGATTTGTAAAAATGCGATGTGATGTGATTTTTGGACTTGGTAAATCTGATCTGATTTCAATTGGATATGCACAAAAATCGGATTTGGACTGACAGTCTGAACAAGGCTAATGTCGACGTCAATAATTTTAGATCAGAAGAAGAAGAACCCAGACAAGGCACTTGAGTATAGCTTTCCTTCTACTTTGTTCACTTTTGTGTTTTGCTTGCTTTCATCTGTTTATTTCTCTAACCCGTATTCACTATGTGCTTCCAAATCTCTACTATTACCACACACACCCGTAAATCACGCTCAGTACATTCTAGACGCCGTAATCCTAATAATCTGCGTAATGTACCTATTTCCTCTGCTACATTAATGTCCATTCCAATTGGTCTCTGGAATTGCCAGTCTGCTGTAAACAAAGCAGACTTTATTTCATCTCTGGCCACTCACTCACATCTCAGTCTCATGGCTCTAACTGAAACCTGGATCAAACCGGAAGACACTGCCACTCCTGCGGCTCTCTCAAATAATTACACTTTTTCACACACCTCTCGCCCGATTGGGAGGGGCGGAGGTACTGGTCTGCTCATCTCAAAGGATTGGAAATTTGAGCCCATTCCTTCTCTATCTAGCAACTGCTCATTTGAATCACACTCAATCACTATCACTCACCCTGCTAAAATCCATGTTGTAGTTATTTACCGCCCTCCAGGTCAACTGGGTAACTTCTTGGAGGAATTGGATATTTTGCTCTCTCACTTGACCTTAAGCGAGTATCTACTACAGCTACTCACAAATCAGGTAACCATTTGGACCTTATCTACACACGCTACTGCTCCACAGACGTCACTTTAGTTACTCCATTGCACACCTCAGATCACTTTCTCATCACTATTAACCTCCTACTGACTCCTGCCACAACACACACTCCTCCTCAGATCACCTTTCGCCGTAACCTACGCTCGCTCTCTCCCTCCTATCCACTATGGTTTCATCCTCACTCCCTCCACCTTCTGAGTTCTCAGCTCTGGACACTAACAGTGCTACTGACACTCTTTGCTCCACTCTAACATCTTGCTTAGACAACTTCTGTCCCGTTTCATCCAGGCCAGCCCGCACCACCCCCTCTGCCCCCTGGCTGTCTGATGTTCTTCGCGAACATCGCTCTGGGCTCAGGGCGGCAGAGAGGAAGTGGCGCAAAACTAAAAACACTACTGACCTGACCCTGTATCAGTCTCTCCTCGCTTCTTTCTCTACTAACGTCTCCACTGCTAAAACTACATACTACAACAACAGAATCAACAACTGCCCTGACTCTCGTGCACTTTTCAGAACATTCTCCTCGCTCCTTTGTCCTCCTCCCCCCCCCCCCCCTCCTTCATCAACTCTTACAGCTGATGACTTTGCATCATTTTTCACAAACAAAACATCCTCCATCAGCAGCCAATTCTCCACACCACAAACCGACACGCACATCTCAAAAACTATCCCACATACGCTTCCCTCCTTCTCTCTGCTCTCCGAAACAGATGTCTCCAAACTCATCCTTTCCAATCATCCCACTACCTGTCCGCTTGATCCTATCCCCACTCACCTCCTTCAGGCCATTTCTTCTTCTGTTACTCCTGCACTCACTCACATTGTCAACACCTCTCTTCACACCGGGACCTTCCCCACAGCATTTAAGCAGGCTCGGGTAACCCCACTGCTTAAGAAACCCTCTCTGAACCCAGCACTTTTAGAAAACTACAGACCGGTATCCCTTCTGCCTTTCATTGCAAAGACACTTGAGCGAGTTGTGTTTAACCAGCTCTCTACGTTTCTTGAACAGAACAACCTCCTGGACAACAACCAATCCGGCTTCAAAAGCGGCCACTCAACTGAGACTGCCCTGCTCTCGGTTACGGAGGCACTAAGACAGGCAAGAGCGGCTTCCAAATCCACAGTACTTATCTTACTGGATTTGTCTGCTGCTTTTGACACAGTTAACCACCAGATCCTCCTGTCAACTCTCATGAAGATAGGCATCTCAGGAACTGCTCTCCAGTGGCTCAAGTCTTACCTCTCAGGTAGGTCCTTCAGGGTGTCATGGAGAGGTGAAGTGTCTAAGTCACATCATCTAGCCACTGGAGTTCCACAGGGCTCAGTGCTTGGACCACTTCTCTTCTCCATCTACATGTCATCACTGGGATCTGTCATTCAGAAACATGGCTTTTCCTATCACTGCTATGCCGACGACACTCAACTCTTCTTCTCATTTCAACCAGATGATCACACGGTTGGTGTTCGTATCGCCGCCTGTCTAACAGACATTTCTGCCTGGATGAAGGAACATCACCTGCAACTCAACCTTGCAAATACAGAACTGCTTGTGGTCTCAGTCAACCCAGCACTTCATCACAATCTCTCCATTCAGCTAGGATCATCAACCATAACTCCGTCCAGGACAGCCAGGAATCTTGGAGTTGTGATTGATGATCAGCTAAAATTCACTGACCACATTACTGCAACATCCCGGTCCTGCAGATTTGCTTTATACAACATTAGGAAGATTAGACCCTTCCTATCAGAGCATGCCACACAACTCCTGGTCCAAGCTCTTGTTCTTTCCAGACTGGACTACTGTAATGCTCTTCTAGCGGGCCTTCCGGCATGTACTATCAAACCCTTGCAACTGATCCAGAATGCAGCGGCAAGGGTGGTCTTTAACGAGCCGAAGAGAGCACACATCACGCCTCTCTTCATTAGTCTCCACTGGCTCCCAATAGCCGCTCGCATCAAATTCAAGACACTGGTGCTCGCCTTCAAAGCAACCACTGGCTCTGCACCAAGATACCTAAACTCGCTTGTGCAGACTTACACACCCTCCAGGAGCTTACGTTCTACCAGTGAACGACGCCTTGTGGTGCCATCCCAAAGAGGCATGAAATCACTCTCACAGACCTTTTCCTGGACCGCACCCACCCTGTGGAATGACCTGCCTATCTCAATTCGAGCAGCCGAGTCTGTAGCCATTTTCAAAAAACAGCTAAAGACACATCTCTTCCAGCAGCACCTGACCAATCAAGAATAGCACTTAACATTCTATTCATTTTCTGTCTGTCTGTCTGTCTGTCTAAAAAAAACTAAAAAAACACCTTCTGTCCTGTGTGTTTTAGATTAACTGAGACTTGTTACAGCACTTACGTACTGTTACATACTGTTGCCCTTGACTGTTCTAGCTGCTTCTATTGCTCTCATTTGTAAGTCGCTTTGGATAAAAGCGTCTGCTAAATGACTAAATGTAAATGTAAATGTAGATCAGATTCCAATCGGATACACAAATAATCCGATTTGGACTAACAGTGTGAACACAGTCTAAATCCCTTCTCTTCCATGAGCCTACTCTGCTCTGATTGTTGTGAATGGTCTACTGCGTATAGCATGTGGTTTGGAAGCTAAACGCCCATTACCATAACGATGGTAAAGTCCGATGATGAAACATTGGAGTTTTTCTAGTTATTCAACCCGAACCGCCATTGCAAGGATGACTTGAGCAGGACGTTTCTCAGTTATACAGTACTCAGTTTGAGGTACATTATGAGATGTTGCAACTTTAATTCCTCACCATCAGCATTACAAAGTGTAGCCTATGTCTATCAATAAACAAGGGGTGGTAACCACGATTTCACTTTTCTAACTTTAGCTAGTGTGTAATGTTGCTGTTTGAGCATAAACAACATCTGCAAAGTTACAACGTTCAAAGTTTAAAGCAATGGGAGATATTTGCTTTTAAAGAAATACATTTCTAAGGACTACAGCAAACGGCCGCTAGGGACTACTACACATTCCTCCAGGGTTGCTGACATCACCAGCCCCAATATTTACATAAACCCCTCCTCCGAGAATATGAAATAAGGGGGGGTGAGGCCATTTTGTATTGCCGCGGGGAATAGTTGTTGTGGTAGGCTAGTTAGTAGGCTGGAGTGTTGTTGCCAATGCCGACGAAACGCTGTTATTTTCATCCGGATTGCAGGTCCACTTTGTTCAGCCTTCCTAGGGACGGGGGTGTGTTGCAGTGCGTTTAACATACAACATGTTATATGCATGCGTGTATGAGACAGAGGGGAACACGGTCGCATTTGCAGCAGATATATGCTGCCCATCATAAATCAAAGCACGAGACAGACAGGGGTCGGAGGAGAAGACTGGAAAATGTGACATAATGGACAATATTCGTCTGTATTTGCAATACACAAGCCGCGGTTCAGCTGCACGAGACAAACACTGCCAGTGACGGGCACGCACGGCTCCCGCTGCACATTTAACGGAGGAAAGCTTCCACAATCTTCACGAGTTCAATGCAGGATTCTTACAACGCCTTGTCCTGAAAGATGGATTTAAAAACAGAAGCTGTTTACGGGCCACAACCTGTAAGTATGATTTATTTTTCGTCTATGTGTTTTCCTGTAATAGTTCATATTGTTAATTGTACGTTGTAGCAAGGAAGTAAACATGATAACGCTGTTTGGCTCTGCAAACCAGTTTGTTAAATGCTCATTCATACTTAACGTTATCCGACAAACACCTAACGTTACAAACTTTTTAAAATCTCAACAGCGAACTTGGCATTAGTGTAAATTATTCTTTGATTAGAGCTTTTATGTATTGTTTATCTACAGGCATGCTAAACATGGTTCTGTGTTTGATTTGGATACTATAGTAAAGTCAATGTTTAGTGTTCGTTCTTGCGACAGATATTTGGCAAATCGCTCTAAAAATACAAAAGTAACGGTGCCATTCAGTAGCGATCACTATAGATCTGCAGTCTTTACTCTTGAGGACTGAACAGGTTCTGCTCGATCATCTTCACTAAAATTGTCTGGGTCTGATTCGGGCTCAAATTCGTATGGTTTTATTGACGCCATTGTACTACCCAAAGCACAGGCTATCGGTAAAGGTAAGGGGCGGGACGTTTCCGACAAACGTGCACTAGGCAGTTAGCGAATCACAACACACTGGGCCAGCTAACCAATCTAAGCCCATTGCGTATTTTTGAGGGACTGGCTTCATACAACCCGGAAACCATCAGACCGTTTTTACAAGGAGGGACAGAGCAGTGTAGAATAAAGGTAAAATATATGAAAAATAATGCAATTTTTTAAAAACGAAGCATGAACACATATTACAGTGTACCCCACAAACACAATCAAGCCTTCGAAAGAATGTGTTTTACCACCCCTTTAAAATGTATTGCGGTGCACATTTGAACTGTATCAATAACAGAGCATACGTTAGCCCAGCACTAACGTGAATGACTGATGTAACATAAAACATTTGGCGATTTCATACACAGAGGCAATTCAAAATGCTTTACAGAGAAATGGAATTAAAATATTCATAAGAGAATAAAATAGAAAAAAAAAATTAACAGCCTCTTAGACCTTTAACGCAGACAAACAGATAACGGATCCAGAGAGACGTGCCCCTGTAGAGGTGGTGACTGCACAAATGGCCACTGGGCCCCTCTGTATTAGGCACGTATCTTGCGCGTTGCCCATAGTAACGTGGCATGCTATCAGCGGCTGCTTATACCCTTATGCTTTTCCAATAAAAACACTTAGTATAATTAATCCCCATTCCTATCAAAATGAAGCTCTCCCACTCCCTGTACCCAATCTCTTCCAGTCAGACAGCTCTAACCAAAAAAATTACCTGAATCACCCCTATCTGGAATGGAAGAGAATGGAGAGTCAGGTTTACGATTTTACTCTAACCCCTGGGGACAATAACCCCTGTGGACTCCACCTGACAGCCTTAACAAAATAATACAATAAAAATATAGAAAGGATAATTAAAACAGTTATGATAAGAATGAAAAGAAATAAAAACACGATACAGGTATAAAATAATTAAAAGAGTAAAAAATTATTAAAATATTTAAAGAGGGTTAAAATTGAAACATATAAAATAAAGTGCAAGCAGTTTGGATAAAGCACAGTGCTCATTCAGTAAATGCATAGCTAAACAGATGGGTTTTGAGTCGGGATTTGAAAGTGACTACTGCTGGAGCACATCTGATCTCTTCAGGAAGCTGGTTCCAGCTACGGCTGGCATAATAGCTAAAAGCAGACTCTCCTTGCTTTGAGCGAACCCTTGGCATTTCTAACTGACTTGATCCTGATGATCTGAGTGATCTGTTTATATTCAGTGAGCATATCTGCAAAGTATTGAGGTCCTAGGCCATTAAGTGATTTTTATACCAGTAATATACTTTAAAATCGATCCTAAATGTAACTGGAAGTCAGTGTAAAGACCTGAGAACTGGTGTGATATGATCATATTTTCTGGTTCTGCTCATTTCTGGTCACGCATTTGTAGAACAAATCTGGCTCCATCCTTTATCTTTACTCAAAGTAGTAAGAACAACAGACAATCTGCATTCATATACACAGTTTTAGGTAATTGTGGCCCACAGCTGATTAGTATTAACAGTAAGACAGTTCTAATGAGTTAGCCAGTTAGCTGAAACTTGCACAAAATAAAACACAAAACTACGTATTTTGAACACCCGATAGAAAATATATACATAATCATACATATGGCAAGCTGGTCCAAATAAACTAGGTACCGACCCATTTTTCAAGAACAAGCATTTTGCGAATCCCACATTGAACTCCAAGATTTGAGAATTAGGACACATTAGGATTCTAAATATAAACGACTCATATAGGCGGTTCTGAGTCGATTCTTCTTTTGGGAGACAATAACTTTATTTATTGTGCACTTTAGACTTTACAACTTTGCAGAACATTTACATTCACATAAAGCTATATTACACACTGCATGAAAAGGAATATTCGAAAAGCCATAATAGGGGCACTTTAAAACCATATTAGGATGCCGTTTTAATCTTAATTAGCTACATTATTCATTAGTATTAAGACCTTCATTATCAATGTATAAACATTATGTTATACTGTAAAATAATCAGTTGTACACTGTTAGTTGTACTTTCGTTTTGCATGAAAATACGATTACACAGCAATATTGCAAGTTATTAGCAATTATTATCACCCCTTATACAGTTTGTGGTGTCTTCTGTCATGGTGATTGAGGGTTTTGATGTCTTGTCAGTGGTCAGCGGATTTGTTGTTTTGCTTGCTGGAGGGGCTGTCATGGTGATTGAGTTTTTTGTTGTCTTGACAGTGGTCGGCGGATTTGTTGTTCTTCTAGTTGGAGGGAATATGCTTGGCACAATAACTTCCTCAGAAGATTCAGATTCACTTGATTTAGACTTGCATGATTCAGATTTCTCAGATGACTTAGAATGTGAATCCTCCCTGGATGAATCATTTTCCTCTGAACTGGATCTGGAGTCTGATGAATCAAATCCTCTGTGCAAAGGAAACTGAGAATTCAAAGAGTTGAATATTTTTTCATCATTATTAATAGTACTGTAGGCTTTTGAAAGAAAGCTATACAAGTAACGTTTATATATGTTAAAAAACCATAATAAAAATAAAAATGTAAAAGAAAACATATAACTGATACTTTTCTAAAATTAAAAAAAAAAGTTTCAGAACAACTAATTAAATATTTAGAAATACATTGCTATTTGTACCCACAACAGTACGGTTTCAGACATAATTATTCAACTGAATCTGCCATCTGTGCATTGCTGGAAAACATTGTGAAGTCACTTGACAAAGGAAATATGGTGGGTGCAGTGTTTCTGGACTTAAGGAAGGCTTTTGATACCAAAAGCCTTCTTATGTCAAAGTTATCTTCTTTTAACTTGTCAAAGCGGGCACTTTTATGGTTTGAGTCATACCTACAGGGTCACAAGCAATGTGTAGTTATTGATAATGTAAAATCTGCCCCATGTCAAATTATGACAGGAATCCCTCAGGGAACTATATTGGGGCATATTCTTTTTAGCCTGTACATGAATTAACTTCCTGAAGTATGTCCTGAGATTAGCCTTCAGATGTACGCCGATAGTTTATGTGGCTGGCAAGAACCCTGCTGTAATCGGCAGTAAATTAACACAAAGTCTTGAAAGAGTGTAAATTTGGCTAAACAGATCCTGTTTGACACTGAATGCCTACAAAGCAACCACTGGCTCTGCACCATTATACCTAAATTCTCTTGTTCAGACTTACACAGCCTCCAGGAGCTTACGTTCTGTAAATGAATGACGCCTTGTCGTGCCATCCCAAAGAGGCAGGAAATCACTTTCACAGACCTTTTCCTGGACCGTTCCCACCTGGTGGAATGACCTGCCTATCTCAATTCAAGCGGCCGAGTCTGTAGCCATTTTCAAGAAACATCTAAAAACACATCTTTTCCAGCAGCACCTGACCAATCAAGAATAGCACTTATCACTCTATTCATTTTCTGTTTGTCTATTTAATAAAATAAAAAATCCTATGTGTTCTGTTCTAGATTAATTGAGACTTGTTACAGCACTTGCATATTGTTGCCCTTGACTGTCCAAGTTGCTTCTATTGCACTCATTTGTAAGTCGCTTTGAATAAAAGCGTCTGCTAAATGACTAAATGTAAATGAATGCAAATAAAACTAAATAATTATGCTTTTCTATAAAAAAAAGCAACCTGATCTCACAGAATTCCGTGAAATGAACACGGGACCCTTAACTCAAAATCCGTGGCAGTTTCACGGAATCGCCGAAAATTCCGTGATGGGTCCACGGAAGTGATTCCTATGCAAGTCAATGACAGTATACAGACGCGTTGGGCATTGTTTTCATCATGAAACTATGATTTTTTTTTGCCATTATGGCATGGAGTGTGATTCTCGATTTAATCAGCCAGCATAATTTTATTTATAATTATTTTCATTTTTTATTTATTTACAGTATTTAGACACGTTTTGAACACGTAACCCAATCCCTTCCCTAAACCTAACCATTTGTGTATTATAAAAAAAACAGGATATAACAGGCAGATACGACTGCAGGCACAATTTATTCAAAAAGTACAAATATTCCAAGTGTTCCGAGGCCAAACGATTGATTTGTGTGAAGAAAAGCCTCAAAAGCGATCAGCAGCGTCGAGTCCATCCGCCAAAGATCCTAAACACATTTCAAATTTTACCGCCGGAAAAAACGTTACGTCAGCTTTGACAGCATTGGCTGTCGTATGTCTCGTGACCAATTGCGTCATTACGTCGGCTTTGATTGTAAAATGCCATTGGCTCTCGTGTGTCTCGTGACAGATTGCGTCACGCTAAAGAGTCAAGTGTATTATTTGAATGGGATATGAATGAGTGTGTTCACGGAGCGGCGGGATCATCATTTTAGCAATTAAAACATTAAAATCAACTCTGTTCTTTACATGAAGACATCGAGTGACTTCAGAAGACTTGGAATGCAACATGAGTTGACACTTTTATGCTGTTTTTGGTCAGTTTTTGCAATAAATACCTGTGACTGTACTTGTATTTGCCTGTTAAGTGTTTTATATTGTTGAGAGTGGGTAGGTTTAGGGTAGGAGTGGAGTTAGTTGCTCCAAAATATAAAAGTAGGCTATAAATATTCATAAAATCATGTCTGCTTTTTACTGTCATTGACTTGCATAGGAATCACTTCCGTGGACCCATCACGGAATTTTCGGCGATTCCGTGAAACTGCCACGGATTTTGTGTTAAGGGGCTCGTGTTCATTTCACGGAATTCTGTGAGAGCCAACAGCATAAACAAATTAAACATTGAAATGAAAGGTGAAATCATTGAATAAGTCAAACAAGAGAAATATTTAGGAATTATATTAGACTCTCAGTTAAAAGTCACATTAAAACGCTATCATTAAAAATGAAGGCCAGTATAAATACTTTCAGGCCGATCAGGAATTGTTTAACGCTTATATATATTTTTTAATATAATGATTTAGTCTCCGCTGTTGTACTGCACCACTGTAGGGTCTCAGACAAACCAAACTACCCAAAAGCCTCTTGAACGGCTTTATAATCATGCTTTTAAAATTTTAGATAAAAAGCCCATAAGATTTCATCACTGTTCTATTTTAATTAAACAAAATCTTAAACTTTATGAATTTTTGTAATTTTAGCTATATAAAGCTTGTGTTTAAACGTTTGAATAGACTTGCCACTTTTGTAAACAGACTGCAAACTCTTAGATCTCGAGAGCAACTACGTGGAGACTGTAAAGTTCCATTTTGTAGAACATCTTTTGCTCAGACTGTTTTTTCTGTGAAAGTAGCGATCCATTGGAACTCTCTCTCTGCTGAGATAAAGACTCTAACTAACCTATCTACATTTAAAAAAAATGACAAAATTACTGGCTTGTACAGCAACAACAGTGTGACCATGTGTGATCACACGTCAAAACATGTTAATTGTATTTTTTTGGACCTTTGATTGTATTCAATGTATTGTTTTTCTCTTCTTTTTCATTTTCATCTAGTGTAATATTTTTATACAAAGAACCCTTAAAGGGTTAGTTGTTGCAAAATAACTTTTGGCTATAAACACTATGATACTGTCATGGGATTGCTTAAAAGATGTTTACTGTATCTGTCCCTATCAAATAAACTATAAAATACACTTACTGGTTTTGAAAAGACTGATGCAACAAAAAGCATCAGTAACAGTGCCTGTATTGACTTCATCCTACAAAACAAAAGTGCCAAAAGAGATTAGTGTGAAACCTTTATTCTCTAAATATTGTTTACCACAGAATAATACTTTTTATAACACATTTTGCTTGTTCGTATTCAGTGTTTATTCGGTTACCAATAATAAAGATAGATTCAAAAACCATAAATGTAGCATAACTCAAGAGATGAGTGAGTTACCTTGCACAGATTCTCTTGTCCAGTTATTGTAACGTCACAGTCTGCATTACTCTGGCATCTGTGATACTGTGGTTTAAATACTGGATGTATGTGAGTAAACCAGGGCTTGGTCCAGTGAATTCCCATGTAGATGACTTGACAATAAGTCAACATTTGTGCAACTTCCGTGTCTCTACCAAAACTTTCAAAATGCCTTGCAAAATCCCTTCTACAATCAGTGTGTAGTAATCCAAACAAGAGTGTAAATCACGCAACGCCGCTGTCCCCAATGCATTGTTTAGACAAACCACATTTCCTGCTACGTGTTTAGCTTGTGAAAGAACTTAAGTGTACTCTATGCATACGAATGTACAGTGCATCTCACAGCTACATATTTGAAATGATGGCCTGTGACTTTGGACACGCTCCAGTGCTCCAAAAATAGCTTGAGGAAACTCGATGGATCACTGGTTTTAATACAGTGTATACACTTCAAACACTTCATAACCGAAATGCATTCTTGTCAAATTATTTTAATTTCAATCTTAAATAATTTGTAATGCCTGACATTATGAACTAATGTTGTGTAACAAATACAATATAAAACCTGATGTGTAAATAAGCCTATAAATCGTTAAAGCATGGTGTGTGTCCTTGATCAAGAAAGGGAAAAATCTTTTTGAAGTCTAGTTCAAAATACACTATATTTCCAAAAGTATTGGGACACCCCAATCACTTCAATGGCCACAGGTGTGCAGGCACCTAGGCATGCAGACTGCTTCTACAAACATTTGTGAAAAAAAAAAAAAAAAAAAAAGGGGGGGGGGGTCGCTCTCAGGAGCTCAGTGAATTCAAGCGTGGCACTGTGATAGGTTGCCACCTGTGTCAGGACTTCTGAAACAAATGACCCAGATGCGAGGTGACCAAGACAGTTTTATTGACAGGACAGTTAACAAGGCACAAGGAGGTAGTGGAAAAGTGACAGTCCAAACGGAAGGGCCAACGGGTAACAACAACAGGACAGATGATGGTAACTGCTGGAACCAGCTCTAGGAAACTTCAGGACGAAGAACCACTGAGGACTTGACCAGGCTAGACAGATGGTAGTGGTGAAAACAGGCAGGCACTGAAGCAGAGGTCAGGAACTTGCTGCTCAAAGACTCAGGCCCAGTCTAGATGCCAGGCAGATGGAACCAGCAGACAGAGAATCCCAGGGAGTAGGCAGGAACCAACACTAGACTACACTCAAGACAAAGAGAGAAAACAAAAAAAAACAAAAACAGACAACTAGAAAACCAGAAAATAAATGAGAAACTAATTAACTGAAGCTAGAAAAATGAAAACATAAAAGAGTAGCTAACAAATAAAAATAAATTAAATAAAGAGCAATAGAAAGACTAAACTAAAAATTCAGGAAAAATAAAAAAAAATAATGAACTACAAATCTAGAACTGACAGCGATTACATTTTCAAAGGACTTGACAAGATATGCACGCAAACACTGAATAAACGAAGACAAGAGGGAAATGAGCTCAATATAAAGGGATTAGCACATGAGGATTAGGTGAGCTCAATTAGTGAAACGAGGAATAGACAAGGACAAAACAAGGGGGCGTGGTAACAGGAAACATGGAGGCGGGACAAGAGGAACACATGGAAAACACAAACAAAGACAGAGCATGTGTTTAGACACGATACAAACATAGAAACATTAAACAAGGACAACAAAGACAAGGCTGCCAGGGCAGAGCCCTGACAACCTGTGAAATAAGTCCATTCGTGAAATCCTCACTACTAAATATTCCATGGTCAACTGTTAGAGGTAAGCCCAGAAACAGAGTTATATCTTACAATGACAGCTGTCAGTGTGAAAACCTTATCCCAAGATGTTTTTGGAGAATGTAGCGTATACCCCGTCCGAATGATGGCCAAACTTTACTGATGGTTTATCAAGTTTAATATGTCCTTTTTCACTCCAAAAAAATCATCGTAAGAGCTGAACAAACAAAGCATAAAAAGTGTGCATTAACGTCTCATTCACAAACTATCTCTCTCCGTTGCATTACCATTAACATACACAGCAAATTACACAAAAACACTCATAAACTAACAGTAAACAAACATATACAGAGAGCTTATGACTTTTCGGGGGTGCAGTTAATAACTGGTAAACTTTGTATCTACAAAACAACTCCGATAAACTGCATGCGAGCTCTCCCTTTCACTACCCGTAGACTATAATACCCATCAAAATAGGAGTCCTCCTTAGTAGGACAGATAATGTAGACCATAAACATATCTAAAATGAAATTAATTTACATATAACCCGTTTAATATGGAGAGGCACTGAAATGTAGACCTTCTTGTTTTTGACCTACAGTGTTAACGTTACATGACGTGAGAACAGTTAGTTATTTCAGTTTGTATGTTAGCAGGGACTTTAATCGTAACTTAACGAGAGTTTGACAAACAGAAAATCCTCTCAGGATCCCTGGAATCAGTGTTTCAGTACCTAGTGTTAACAGTAGCATTTTTGTAGCATAAACACCATCAAACCGATGAGAGATTTTCCAATGTTTCTCTATGGCGCTGACACCTAAAGATGTCAGAGTTCTGGTCCCAGCGCAACTGATACTCAACTGCTACTGGCTCATCTGCGTTCGAGGGGAGGGGCTTAGCGATAGGTCAATTGGGATCAACATCAACTCAGCCACGAAGTGGTATGGATGAGCGAGTTTGGTGTGGAGGAACTTGACTGGCCTGCACAGAGTCCTGATAGAACACCTTTGGGATGAATTAGAGCGGAGACTGCGAGCAAGACCTTCTCATCCAATATCAGTGCCTGACCTCAAAAATGCGCTTCTAGAAGAATGGTCAAAAATTCCCATAAACACACTCCTAAGCCTTGTGGAAAGCCTTCCCAGAAGAGTTGAAGCTGGTATAGTTGCAAAGGGTGGGCCAATTCCATTTTAAACCCTACGGATTAAGAATGGGATGTAATTTCAGTTCATGTGCATGTAAAGGCAGACGTCCCAAAACTTTTAATATAGTGTATATAGTGTCAAGTTCTTAGAAATGTACAATTTGTATTTATGGTGTTTTCTTACTGTTTTAAAAAACTTTTATACCATTTTCAAGAAAAGATTCAATGCCGTGGTGTGGAATGAAGCACTCGAATGCCGCTGACTTAATCTTTGCATCTCTAAACTTCCGGACCACCATCTTAACGGCGGTACTAAAGAGTCCAGTGGGCAAATTGGCGCGTCTAGAAGGAATGATTTATCCACCGCCAGCTTGGCTCACTGCTGTATACACTTTGCACACAAGTTTAGATGTAAACTGGCAAGACCTTGGAACTGGTGACAGAGGACTGGGAAAGGGAAAGACCCGTCTCGAGCTCGTCTGCAGATCCATCTGCGAACCCCATGAATGAAAAGCAGAGCCAGGCGGGAGCGAAGCTTTCTCACTGTGAAGTTATCACAGAATGCATCAGCATCAGCTCTTGTACACTACAGTACAGTACAATGGCAGAGATCTTCCGTGCAAGTTATGAAAGTGCAAGAATACTACCATGGAATGATTACCAACATTACTTGACAACATTTGAATGCATCGCTAATGCATGCAGATGGCCCAGAAAAGATCTTCTACCCCTCCATATTTGCAAAGCAAAGGCGGCCTATGTGGCCATGGAACCAGAGGAGTCCTTTGATTACAATCACAAAACAACCACTTCGTCAAAACCGGTGGCGGAGATGTGGCTGTCAACTTTGTGGATGTCAACTTTGTGGCTGCAAGACGATCTGTGTACCAACTGAGGCAATGAAGGAGCAACAAATAGCAAAACAGCATTTAAACAACATAAAACTAGACCTATTCTACCATGTCACAGATGTGGACAGCAAGAACACATACACATACAAAAAAATAGATTGCCCTTTGCAAAATGTTACTAAAACCAGACTTTGTTATGTGCCTAGACCTTCCCAAAGCTTAAATAAAGCAGGACTGAACAGGGATGCAGTGACTGTTGTAAAAATAGGTAGGAATGTTTGATTCAGGAGTCATTGGGCCTACATTGAGTGAATGGTACAGTCCAGTGGTACTGGTTCCAAAGAAAGATGGAACACTAAGAATTTGCATGGACTTGTCAAGACTCTACTCTGTATCTGCATTTGACCCATACCTGATGCCAAAAATGAATTGAATGTCTGGGCAAAGCCAAATACCTGACAACTCTGGACTTGTGCAATGGTTATTGGCAAGTTCCCTTGGCTGAGACAGTTAAAGCCTAGTGGGTTTGCCATTGATGAGAGTGTTTTCTTCAGTACAACCTGGAAAGAACATTTGGACCAAGTGGACTTCAAGGTGCTGTTTTTGTTGCTATTGCTAAAAGTGTCACATTGCCAAGTAAGAAGTCTCTTACCTGGGCTACTGGCAGAAGGTTCCATCAGACCACAGGTAGACAAGGTTGAAGCCGTCCTGTCGCGTCCACCACCGTCAACCAATAAAAGGGTTTGTACATTCCTGGGCATGGTTGGATGGTACAGGAGATTTATTACCCACTTATCCAGTAGATCTGCCATACTTACCGGCCTGACAAAAAAAAAAATTGCCCCCAAAAAGTGACATGGACTCCAGAATGTGAACAAGCATTTCAAGAATTGAAGGACTGTTTGTGTAGTGCTCCAGTCTTACAGAGCCCAGATTTAAACCTGCCATTTACAGTGCAAACTGATGCTTCAGAAGTCGGTTTGGGTGCTGTATTGTTACAGGGAGATGGGTAAACTTGTCACCCCGTGCAGTACATAACTAGAAAATAGTTTGCTGGAGAGACAAAGTACTCTACGGTTGAGAAATAGGCGGTTGAGAAAATGGTTGCCCCCAATATCTGTTTGGTGGGAAAATGACTTATTTAACTAGAGTGTTCATATGGTTAAGGGAGGTGGGGAGGCTGCTCTGTTACTAGAGTCCAAAAGTATTTTATCGCTACAGTAGGTTTTGGCTGCTCTAGCCATTTTCCTTTGAGTTTAGCCAGCAAAGTAAATGTGCTGTCTCTTAAGCACTGTGTATGTACAAGTTATTTGTTAGTTTTTTTTTCTTGCTTTATTTATTTATTTTTTGTTGTTGCTCTTTGCACAGATTGCACTACTATTGTTAATAAATGATTTTGTTTTGCACCAGAGTACATCTTGTCGTACCATGCCTTCCTAGCTCATCCCTTACCTCGAACTACATTAGCTGGCTTTGGACAACCTCAAAGGCTATCCTTTGTGACACATATGCAATATCTTGTGTCCCAATTCGCATATTATCCGTCCTAAATAGTATTCGAAAATAGAATTAGTATATCCCAAATCATAGTATGTTGAAAAGAGTATTACAAAGATTCCCGGATGGTCTACTATTTCCGGTCAGAATTCGGAGTGCAGATCGATGCGCACTCTAACGGCTGATATTGCCCACAACCCATTGCGAGTTGGACTAGGATTCGATTAGAACTTCAAACACAGATAAAAAGTGTTAAAAAACTACAAACATGATGGATGTGCGAGTCCGACAGTTAAGTAGAGAGGTTTAGATTAAGGGGCTTTAGTGATCAATTATCAGTATTTAACCTGACGGAAATATATTTATTTAATGTTATATTCTTCTGCTACACACTCAAAAGTATGTACTTTTTCTTCACAAAAAGAGTACATACTTTTAGGTCGTAATATAAGTAGGCGAATTGGGACGCAGCACTCATTTTCCCCAGTCCATGTCTTTCACCTGTGCCTTGTTAATTACCTAATTTACTCTGTGTACTTAAAGGGGCTTTATGTAGGATGGACACCCAGTGGTTGAACTAGGTATTGCAATCCACATTCAAAATATTGCAGCATGTGGCCCCCTCCTGCTCAGACTGGAAGAACACGCAGGTTGCCAGATTGACGACACCAGCAGGAACGAGCGCACCTGACGACAGAAAACAGCGGGAAAGTAGTGAGAAGGCTGCGTTCACACTTGATGTCTTTTTTGACGTTATAACATTATAATCCTATAGAGTAAACTGTGCTTTCAAAAAAGTAATGAAAGTAATGCCGATGTCTTTTTCTGCAGCTCAGCACGTCTTTTCCATGTATATTTTACAATAAAACGAAATATGTCATAAAACACAACCCTGCCTCTTTTTGTTTACATTTAAAACAATATTAAACATATTAATATGTGGTTCAGACAAGTGTGCATATATGTGATTATCACTGTAATAAAATGTAATATGACATAAAACACAACCTAGTCTCTTTTTGTTAAATGTAAGTTTATGTATGATCAATAATAGCCATTATAAAAGTATAAATAAAAGGTATAAGAAGCTATACAAGAAATAACAAGTATCAAGTAGTATCAAGATGCATGTTGACTAAATTCAAGCATTAAAGAGAAAACAGTGTCTTCACTTTTATCTTTTTACACATTCATTTCCCACATATAATTGAATGAGGAAAGGAAAAACAAACGAAAACAGCAACAACAGACTGGCATGTTGACTACTTGAACATAAATTTTGCTCTCCTTTCTTTCTGGCCAGCAAATTTCTCAATGACTCTCTGATCAAAGTCAGTCATCTCAGTAGTGTCATGATGTTTGCATATTTCAGTTAGATATTTGAGGTCTCTTACCCCCATTGTTGTCCACAAAACTTCAGTACCAACACTTTGAAATAAAAGACAGGGAAAGCAATAAAGGGCATTGCTAACAACACATCCAGCCAGCCACTTACGTTTCTCATAACAAGCGCGTGAAGCTCCGAGTGCAGCTTCATCCTCTGTCACTGGCCTGCTGCTGGATTTGTAAATCGCGTTGGTCCGGTTCGGGATCCTTTATCCTATTTTTTCTTCATCTCTACGAAAGTGATCATCTTAATAAGGTTTTGGCAGAGTCGGAGTGACTGTGTCGCCCACGCACTTTCGCTTTAGTTGCCAAGAACTGAAAGTTGAATGACAGGTTCACTCACGCATCCCCAATCCAGCGCTCCAGAGCGGCTCACAATCAATGAATAGCACACATTTATGCCAGGCAATTGTTTATGAACTAATGCTGATGAATAATGACAATGTTTACTTTACGATGTTTATATAGTAATATGTTTTAGACGGTTGTAACAATGCATATTTTATTTCCTCATCTCTGAACTTGAATGAGCTCCTGCAACTGCAATAGTAAGGTGAGATTTCAAAATAAGAGTCCCGGTGTATTTCCAGCTGGTTTATAATTAAAAGTCACGCATTATATATTTGTTTTTGCTTACACAATAAACTGTATTTAATTTCATTCCCATTTAATTCATAGTCAGGAGGAAAGACCAGTATTTGACACATATTAAATAAAGTATCAGGGTTATAATAGTTAACTAAAACCATTCAAAAAAAATCTTTGTTACTTGAAATTAAATAAATGTTAACTGAAATAAAAAAGATAAAATAAACAAACTTATTTGAAGCTTTAGCTTAACATGATATACTAACTAAAACAGAAATACAAAGTAATAAAAATTATAGAGATGTTTTTAAAAACAAACAAAAAAGTGAATTGAGCTCTCTTTCGTGTAATTTTAATGTCAAAAACAAAATGATGTCAAAATGTCAGTTCAAGTGACAAGTGATGTTTAATGTATTACAATTTAACTAAACTCATTAGATTTTAGGAGACTAAATCTACTGTAGATTTAGTAGACTAAAATCTTATGATATTTAGTCGACTAAAATCTTATGATATTTAGTCGACTAAAACTAGACTAAAACTAAAAACAATTCAGGTGACTAAAATATGTCTAAAACTAAATGGCATTTTAGTCAAAAGACTATGACTAAAACTAAATCAAAATATGCTGTCAAAATTAACACCGTAGATTTTTGTACTCAGATAGACGTCCATTTGTCCGGCATCCCTCGCCCATGAAACCGAACATATTGAAGAATATATAAAATAGTTATCCGATCAAAGACAGTTTTTATTAAATGCTGAGGCTCTTACTAACAGCTGGCACATCGTATGAGTAAACTACTTTATTTTTGTTTAATTTTTATATAATTTTTGTATACATGTATATTTCTTAGTTAGTTTGAGATAAAATACAAGACAGAAAACCATTTTAACTATAATGTGCATCTAAATACAGTGAGGAAAATAAGTATTTGAACACCCTGCTATTTTGCAAGTTCTCCCACTTGGAAATCATGGAGGGGTCTGAAATTGTCATCGTAGGTGCATGTCCACTGTGAGAGACATAATCTAAAAAAAATAATAATCCAGAAATCACAATGTATGATTTTTTAACTATTTATTTGTATGATACAGCTGCAAATAAGTATTTGAACACCTGAGAAAATCAATGTTAATATTTGGTACAGTAGCCTTTGTTTGCAATTACAGAGGTCAAACGTTTCCTGTAGTTTTTCACCAGGTTTGCACACACTGCAGGAGGGATTTTGGCCCACTCCTCCACACAGATCTTCTCTAGATCAGTCAGGTTTCTGGCCTGTCGCTGAGAAACACGGAGTTTGAGCTCCCTCCAAAGATTCTCTATTGGGTTTAGGTCTGGAGACTGGCTAGGCCACGCCAGAACCTTGATATGCTTCTTACAGAGCCACTCCTTGGTTATCCTGGCTGTGTGCTTCTGGTCATTGTCATGTTGGAAGACCCAACCTCGACCCATCTTCAATGCTCTAACTGAGGGAAGGAGGTTGTTCCCCAAAATCTCACAATACATGGCCCCGATCATCCTCTCCTTAATACAGTGCAGTCGCCCTGTCCCATGTGCAGAAAAACACCCCCAAAGCATGATGCTACCACCCCCATGCTTCACAGTAGGGATGGTGTTCTTGGGATGGTACTCATCATTCTTCTTCCTCCAAACACGTTTAGTGGAATTATGACCAAAATGTTCTATTTTTTAAACAGATTTAAATAATTAAATAATAATTAGGAAATTATTTTCCTATTATTAAATATGCATTTATTCTTATTATACCAAACATATGACATTTTATTTAAAGCATACAATCCTGTTATTGACCACGTGAGCAGCGCGATTCCAGCTGCGCAGGATCACAAAACTCCTCCACCGTGAATAAATCACCATCCAAATGCACAAGTTTTTTCACTGAGGTGGCATGCAAATTTCCACGTGAGAAACAATTACCATCCGAATAGGGCTTTCGTCAATGTTAACGTGTTTCGAGTTTCCTGAGTTTTGTTATTAAAGTTCCTGTTTCCAGTTCTTCATCTTCTTCGTGAGTTTTGATCAACACGTTACGTGACAGCAATATTGTAACGCATTACTTTAAAAGTAACTTTCCAAGCATGCTAGGATCGTGCTCTTACTTATTTTGACTGTGAATTGTGCATTATTGAATAAGAAAAAATTTATTTACCCATGTTATTTACACTAATGCTATGGTAATACTATAACTTTTATACTATTATTTAATTTGGTTACTGAAAAAGGTACAAGAAAGTTCCATAGACCTCACATAGTAATATTAATAACCTCCGGAGCAGGTTATGTTCAGAGAGTGAGTTGCTATGGCTCCTTGCATACCCTCAAAGTTACCTCTGTTTTTGGAACCGAAAGTTGAGGTTATCCGCATACTTACTCTTAAATATACCCGGGTATGTCACATAACTTGCTTTCTGGAATACCCCCCTGGTCATGTGATTCTCTTATCCTATCATGTGATCATGTCTTGTGCTTCCCCTGTGTCATGTTCTGATTGGTGGTTTTGGTCATGTGTCCTATGTTCTTATTGGTTCCTTGTCTTATGTGTCACGTTCATTGATTAGTCCTTGTGTATAAATAAGTGATAAGTCCTTATTAATAAAATAATCCCCCAAATGAGTGATAAGTGTATAAATAGCTTTCCCATTACCATTGCATCTTGTCTAGCTTTGTTCCCTGTTACTGCTGTTGGTGAGTGTTCTGTTTAATGTTCATAGTCAAGTGAAGTCCTTGTTTGTTTTGTCCACGTATTTTGTTTAATAAACTGCACATGGATTCTTAAAGCTCGCCTACAGTGGACTCATGACGCTACCAATAATAAACCCCATATATATATATATATAAATGAACACTTAAAATCATATTGGTTACATGCAATTTAAATTTTTATTGGTTACATTATTCATTAGTACAAAGACCTTCAATATCCCATTAACCTTAATGCATAAACATTGTTATACTGTAAGCTATAATCAGTTGTACACTGTTATTTGTGCACAAATTTTGCATGAAAATATGATTAAACAGCAATATTGCAATTTATTAGCAGAACCCTTCCACAGGTTGGTCACATTCAGCATAATCCAGTTTGTGGGTTATTGGTTTTGGGGACATTAGGATGCTGTCTTGATGGTCATCTGAGTCATGGTGATTGAGCTTTTTGTTGTCTTGACAGTGGTTGGAGGACTTGTTGTTCTTCTAGTTGGAGGGAATGTGGGTGGAGGAACAATAACTTCCTCAGAAGACTCAGATTCACTTGATTTAGACTCGTTTGATACAGATTTCTCAGAAGACTCAGAATGTGATTTCTCCCTGGATCTTGAGTCTGATGAATCAAATCCCCTGCGTAAAGGAAACTGAGGATTCAAACGGTTGAAAAAAGTTATCATCATTAATAGTACTGTATGCTTTTGAAAGAAACTGAAGTTGCTAAAAGTAACTTTTATACATTAAAAAATCATAATAAAAGTAAAAATGTAAAAGAAAACAATTGATTCGTACTGGTTTTGAAAAGACTGATGCAACAAAAAGCATCAGTAACAGTGCCTGTATTGACTTCATCCTACAAAACAAAAACGACAAAGAAGATTAGTGTGAAACCTTTATTCTCTAAATATTGTTTACCACAGAATATTTATTTGTAGCATATTTTGCTTGTTCGTATTCATTGATTATTCAGTTACCAATAATACAGATATATTCAAAAGCCATAAATGTAGCATAACTCAAGAGATGAGTGAGTTACCTTGCGCAGATGCTCTTGTCCAGTTATTGTAATGTCACAGTCGGTATTACTCTGGCATCTGTGATACTGTGGTTTAAATACTGGATGGATGTGAATAAACCAGGGCTTGGTCCAGTGAATTCCCATGTAGATGACGTGACAATAATTCAACATTTTTGTAACTTCCGTGTCTCTACCAAAACTGTCAAAATACCTTGCATAATGCCTTCTACTATCTTACTTACTTACTTAATCCTCTTCATCCCCAATGGGATTTAAGGCCACCCCTTATACAATCAGTGTGTAGTAATCCAAACAAGAGTGTAAATCACTTAACACCGCTTCCCCAATGCATTGTTTAGACAAACCACATGCTACATGTTAAGCTTGTGAAAGGTTCAGAACTTAAGCATACTCTATATATACTTATGTACAGGTTTTATATCTCAAATCCACACATGTGCATAGCCTGTGACTTTGTACATGCTCCAGTTCTCCAAACACAGCTTGAGGGAACTCGATGGATCACTGGTTTTAATACTGGGTATATACTGCAAAATCACAACCAAAATGCATGCCATTGAATACATTTTGTCATTTATATGAACTAATGTTGTGTAACATAAATACAGCATAAAATCCGACATGCAAATAAGCCTTTAAATGAGGTGTTTTCTGGGCCCTTGAGTGGTTTTGTGCTTCTTTCATAGCTAAAGTCTGATTACACTGCATTCAGCACAAACTCTGCTTCAATAATATGTGAGCAGCATGTATGTAAAAGTTTGTACTTTTGAGAAAATGACATTTATGCGTGGTTTGTGAAAAAAATGGATCACGTATAGAATATTAGCTTCAAATGATGTGAAAATCATCCTGCTCACATAAAACAATATATTAATAAAAAATTTGAAGACATGTTTTGTGTCAGAAAGCTGTATGCGGGGAGAGAGTAAAACATCATGAATATTGACATGTTTCACACCTAAAAAGACAAAGACCCCTCCCTTAATGGCCCTATCAGCTGAATGGGAATGTGAGGATATTAAAAGAATGGCTTTTTGATTGTTTGGATTTTATTTACAGCACAACGTAATCCAAATATACATAACAAATGACAAAAAGGCACATTATTAAACACACTGATCTAAACAGAGAGACTTGAACAGAGAGACTCGCACACATTTGTGCCATTCCTGAAACCGTTCTTGTTCAACACACCTGTCATTTCCAAGGTGTTTGCTTTTTCATTTTACCATGTTCATTTAGAAGCTTGCTGATGTTGGTACAGCACTCTCAGAGAAAAGGGATAGGGTTAGGACCAAATTTAATGACCATAAATGCTGAGGCTCAAGGTCGCTTTACATAGTGCTATACAATACATTTGCACACCCACATACAAAATTCAAGCACATGCCTCATATAACCACATTATACAGAATACATATTAAATAGATACGTCTTTAGCTGAGTCTTGAATGTAGACAAGGATGATTATGAAGTGGAAGGGGAAGCGAATTCCATAATTGAGGGGCATTTTTTTTACATTTGCAAGGCTTAAACTTTCAGGACGATGCAGCACTGGCCAGTAAACTGTCCCGAGAGTCATTCACATTGCAATGTTAGAATAAAAAATGTTACCGGCCACCTGGTGATTGACTATGCTTCATATTCTCGCCAATGCCGATTTTTACTCTCATTTGGCACTTTTAGCCTCATAATAATAATCAACCCCTGTAAACACTTTAAAATAAAACATAGTTGATATCTTTCATCAGGACTTCACTGGAACAAAACATGAAACTACATCCACACAGAGCACTCTCCAGCGTCCCAAGTTTCTCCTGAGTCTTCTGAACTCCCACCCACCCAGCCTCCCTCTCCCACCTCCTCAGTCAGTCAGTTCCTCAGCTCTGCCTCCGTTGCTGTCCTTCAGCCCCTCTGCTCTGCCCACATGCTGTGTGGACCCGCCCCGGTTCCTCAGTCCATCAGCTCCAGCTAATGCAGACGATCCCGTCGTCACCTCCAGTCTCTGCACCCTGCACTCCACCGCGGCCCGTCGGCTCCACCTCTGGCCATACGGCTTCTCCAGGATCCCTCGTCTCTCCGGCTCTGCCTTGATCAGTTGTCGACCTGCCTGCACCTTCGGCTTTCATTTGGCTACGCCTTCCCCTCAGCTCTGCCTTCGTCCTCGGTCTCACCGGCTCAGCCTCTGTCCTGCGGTCATCTGGCTCCACCGCGGAAGCTCATCACCACGGCTCCTCCTGCTTTCCACGACCCCATGGTCTGTTCTTTCCTTTGGACTTTGTGTTTCTTGTGTTTCCGCGCCCTCTTCCAGAGCCCCCACCCTCCCTCCTCAGTTGTTCCCTTTACGGCGCGAAGACGCGCCTTCTCGGAGGGGGCGTTATGTTACATGTTTAGTCTGTGTCAGATGTGTTTTTGGTTCTGTCTCATGTTCCAGTTTTCCTGTCACTCCTTCATCATTGTCATTTTGAGTTCATTCTGTTCAGCTGTGTCTTGTTAATCACCTTGTTAGCCCTGTGTATTCAGGCCCCGTTTACACGTACATGGCTATTTTGAAAAACTGAGACATTTCCCTTCGTTTGTGCCCTTCGTTTACGCGCAAACGGAGTATTCGCCTTTGAAAATGAGTCTTTCTAAAAACTCCGGTCAGAGTGGAGATTTTGAAAATCATCATTTGCACGTTTGTATGTAAACTGAGACGTCACAGTGTGCGCCAGAGCTCGCACCTACGTCAAAAGTGCGACCTATGTTTACATGTGATCATGGAAGCGTTCAGAGAAGCAGTCGCATTTATGTTGGTGCACACTCTTCTCATGTGTTTGCATTTGCAAATACAGCTGCTCCATTATGTCGAGGAGCAGAGACAAATGAGTGCTCGGAGGTCAGCAATTTTGCAACAACTTCTCCCTCCAACACGAAGAACCAGTCCGCGTCACTGCCAGCGCCGCCGGTTTTGGGTCCGACCTGGGCGAACTAGTCTATTTTCGGGATTCTGATTGGCTTACGTGGGCTTGAGCTTCTCGTTACACCGCCACCTACAGGTTTGGCATGCTCTTGACGGCATATACAAGGGTATGTGTAAATGAACACTTTTCTGAAAACTGACATGTGTGCATGATGTTATTTTTAAAACCGGAGAGGTTGAAATGTCCGTTTATGAAAATAGCCGCCCACGTGTAAACGTAGCCTTAGTCCTCGGTTTCCCCTCAGTGTTTGTCCGTCGACGTTTATGTAAACTGGTGTTCCAGAGTGTTCCAGAGTTTATTGTCTATTAAAGTTCATGTTCCAAGTTCTCCTTCGCCTTTGTGAGTTTGACCAACACACTAGTTTGTAACAACGTGTTAGTGGATATTTTTGGTGTTATTGACTTTCATGACACAGTCTTTACATGTCTCATACAGCTATCATGAATGAGTATGAGTTCAGAATAAAGCTGACAATTCTCTTTCTAAAAAATAAAACTCTTAATTAGTTTGGTTAATTAAGTAATTGTACATGTACATGTTTATTTTCTGGAAGCTGGGTTAAATGAGTAAACACTGTTATGCATTCCTGGCATGGGTCAGAACCTCAGTCACCTCAGATACCAAATACAGATATTGCCCGTAACATATAAAGACCAGTATAGATTTTTAAGAAAACCACTGGCCTACATGATCGGTGGCATATATCACATACTTCAATGGAAACAATGTGAACAGAGTTTCATTGTTCATTGTAAGATGTCAGTGGCATGACTGCTCATCCATAATGATGGATATGCAGATTTTACCATGGAATTTCTTGTCTTTTATATCGCATGAGTGTAATGAGTTGTAACTGTTCATATGACCAGAGCAAACAGGTTTAGCTGCTCAGACAGATACTTCACCAACTCAAAAGACGTCAATGATGACTAAGGATGTGAAACTGTCAGAAATGTAATTTTCCACATGGATGATATCATCTGACAAGGTAAAGTATAATAAAACGTGTTTTATTGTCTAATTTCACTCACACACACACACACCACCAAATAGGGGAGCGCGGGGCACAACCTAGGTTAGTTGTAACACACGTTTTAACCCTTTCCACACATGCCAGAATGACGAAACTTTGTGTATTTACTAGTTGCCATATCAACATTATTAAGAGAAAAAATAGCGCCAAAATTAAAAAAAAATTATTTAACCAGAGCAAAAGTACATTTCTTACTTAAGTTTAGTTTTCATCTTATTTAACAGTTGAGATCGTTCTTTAATGCTGATCTAACAGCAGATGACACAAGCCGCAATTTAAATCCCAGTTATGCAGATGGGTTGCATGGTAACACTGCGTTACAATGAGCCCCTATTAGAAATATGCCATTATATTATATACTTTTATGAATTATTTTGAGAAACCATGAGAAAACGGTGAATAATGTCTGAGAGTTAATATTCAGAAATGATTCATTATTATTATGTTTTGAACTCTGCTGTATAGCTGTATTTAGCGATGTGTTTGTAGTCAAACTCAAAAATGCTTATATTTTTAATGATTAAAAAATGCTATTATTTTATTTTAAAAGTTAATAATTGTATTTTGTTGACAAAATATTTTAGTTTGTCTTGTATATTGTTTTTGATTATATCAGGTAACATTTTAAGCTGTTATTTGGTCATGTTACATCGTGCCCCATCACATGTTACAATGTACCCCACCTATGGGGCATGTTGTCACATTTCACTTCCATTCTTTCGGGGTAAATCAAGAAAAATGTATACACTGGATTAATGAAAGAAAACCCACATAATTGTACTAGACATGTGTGCAATTAATGTGGGAAAAAATAAATACTCTGAACCCCAAGTGGATTTACACAAACTGAGAAAGTCAAAAAGCGTTAGGTTGTGCCCCGCTCTCCCCTACACTACACCAATGCCCAATTCCGAATAGTTGACTATATCACTTTTTTGGGGTTTTTTGATAACCGGCTTACATCTTCTTTTAGTAAGCCATATCCAATATATACATTTACAATATACACTTGATAAAAACAATCCAAGGTAGACATGGTAATACAAGCTTTTGCTTTCTGCACCAGCTTTAAAGGTCAGTGTAGCAACTATAATGTAATAACTGCACATAATGGAAAAACTACACATAATGTAATAAGTATTACATTATTATCGTAATAAAATGTTTATAATGTAATTTCAACTCACCAAAAGCATGTAATGTTTTCATTATTGTAGGCTAATAGCTTTTAAATAATACAAAATATTAGTATTCCCTTAAAGTACATTTAAAAAAATCTAAAGCCAGTCTTAAACTACCTGTGAAATGCTTCTACTTCTAGTATACATATGGTATACTTACTGTTAAATTACAAGCAGTGTTAAATACAAACGCTGTGTTAAAATGTAGTAACAAAAACAGTATCAATAGCAATGAGGTGTGTGTGGGCGAGTGCGAATGCGAGTGCGAGTGTGTGTGTACAAGTATGTGGTTTATGAGAACACAAATGTGTATAATGACATGGGTATTGCAACGTAAACTTGGGCTGAATCTGAAATCGCCCCCAATACCCTTAAATAGGGCACTATTTGAGGGGACAGCCATTTGTAGTAGTGTCCGAAATCATACTGGACGTTACTGAGTGCACTCATTCTATCCCACATTGGTCTTTTTTTTTTGACATTCAAAAAATGCAAAAAGTTTTATATGATGGGTAAGTTTAGCGGTTTGTACAGAATAATTACAGGTTTGTACCTGTAAACCGCATATTCAAGATTGTGTGTGTGTGTGTGTGTGTTGAAACATACAGTAGGATACAACACACCCCAGCTAAAACTGTTGGGTTTTTTGATGTAAAACAGAATGCAAGAAATACACTCACCTAAAGGATTATTAGGAACACCTTTTCAATTTCTCATTAATGCAATTATCTAATCCAACAATCACATGGCAGTTGCTTCAATGCATTTAGGGGTGTGGTCCTGGTCAAGACAATCTCCTGAACTCCAAACTGAATGTCAGAATGGAAAAGAAAGAGGATTTAAGCAATTTTGAGCGTGGCATGGTTGTTGGTGCCAGACGGGCCGGTCTGAGTATTTCACAATCTGCTCAGTTACTGGGATTTTCACACACAACCATTTCTAGGGTTTACAAAGAATGGTGTGAAAAGGGAAAAACAGCCAGTATGCGGCAGTCCTGTGGGCGAAAATGCCTTGTTGATGCTAGAGGTCAGAGGAGAATGGGCCGACTGATTCAAGCTGATAACCACTCGTTACAACCGAGGTATGCAGCAAAGTATTTGTGAAGCCACAACACGCACAACCTTGAGGCGGATGGGCTACAACAGCAGAAGACCCCACCGGGTACCACTCATCTCCACTACAAATAGGAAAAAGAGGCTACAATTTGCACGATCTCACCAAAATTGGACAGTTGAAGACTGGAAAAATGTTGCCTGGTCTGATGAGTCTCGATTTCTGTTGAGACATTCAGATGGTAGAATCAGAATTTGGCGTAAACAGAATGAGAACATGGATCCATCATGCCTTGTTACCACTGTGCAGGCTGGTGGTGGTGGTGTAATGGTGTGGGGGATGTTTTCTTGGCACACTTTAGGCCCCTTAGTGCCAATTGGGCATCGTTTAAATGCCACAGCCTACCTGAGCATTGTTTCTGACCATGTCCATCCCTTTATGACCACCATGTACCCATCCTCTGATGGCTACTTCCAGCAGGATAATGCACCATGTCACAAAGCTCGAATCATTTCAAATTGGTTTCTTGAACATGACAATGAGTTCACTGTACTAAAATGGCCCCCACAGTCACCAGATCTCAACCCAATAGAGCATCTTTGGGATGTGGTGGAACGGGAGCTTTGTGCCCTGGATGTGCATCCCACAAATCTCCATCAACTGCAAGATGCTATCCTATCAATATGGGCCAACATTTCTAAAGAATGCTTTCAGCACCTTGTTGAATCAATGCCACGTAGAATTAAGGCAGTTCTGAAGGCGAAAGGGGGTCAAACACATTATTAGTATGGTGTTCCTAATAATCCTTTAGGTGAGTGTATAAATAACTTTTACACTTGAACTTTTGCACCAGTGAAACAACACGGGTCGCATCATTCCAGAATGGCGAAATATAGGCTACTAAAAGGGGCAAGTCGGTGACCCGCACTATGAGTAATTAAAACACCCTTTATAGAAAAAACTTTTCTACAGAATGCACCTTTAAGGAATTTGATTAAAATTTGAAACTAATGTTCTAAACTGTCTTAACAAAACTCAATAAAAGATCTTATATTATGGTTAATGCAAAAACAATCTGTTAATGCAACCTGTGGTTGGCACTGAGGAAAAACACACATAAGCAATATGGTGTTTAGGGGAAACTCATTTACACAATCAGTCTCGTTTGACGCAGTTGTGACACAACCGGTGTGGTGAGGTTTAGTAAAGTGCCATCAAGTTGCTCTGGCAGTCTCAATTTTGTCTTAAAGTATTTTTATTTATTTGTTTACTTTTTGTCTTCCAAGTCAAGTCACCTTTATTTATATAGCACTTTATACAATACAGATTGTTTCAAAGCAGCTTCAAAGCATAGTGATAACAGGAAAATTATGTATTTTGGCTGTTGAAGCTGAAGTCAGTTTAGTATCGATTCAGTTCCTTTGGAAAGATCATCAAATACTAAATTAGTTCAATTCATTTCAGTTCATATCATCTATAAAGCAGTTCTGCAAAAAATATCAGCATCCAGCTGAGTTCAGCTGCGTCAGTACAGTCAGGATTGGTAGCATTCAAATATTTATCCAGTTGTTTTTGCTTGATGATCGACCTGTCTGGTTCCGGTTGACCTAATTTATGCAGCCTAACTATCAACTGATTTGGATAATACATTAAAGAGATGTGTTTTTAGTCTAGATTTAAACTGACTGAGTATGTCAATATGTCCATGCTATAAAAGACCTTTCCTCCAGAATCTGCACTGGTCGCTCTTCTCTATGCAATTACAACATAGGGACCTATTCAAATGAGAGTAGCCTATGCAAAATTACCCAAAAGTAGCCTTTAATAAAATTGGTCCATATGACTTGCAAACTATATTCCAAGTCTTCTAAAGCCATTTACGGAACGTGAGGAACATACAGAAATATTAACATTTGCTGTATTGTCTCCTTAGACACATTCATTCTTAGCAAGTAGGCATGATGTCGCATGTTGTGAACATTCCTTAATGTTTTATTTTTAAGTTCCAATTAATTATTCCATCCACATCTCAAAAGCAGTCTAAATGGTTTGTTCACAAACAGACTGGTCCATTTCTTATCTTATCCAGTGTAAAACAAAGAGAAGGGGAAGTTCATCAGTAAACAACAATTTCAGTCTTTACAAAAAGCTCTTGTATGACTTTTTTCCTTTGGTTTTCCAGAGAAGAAATAAAGTCATTCAGGATTGGAACAACATGAGAGTGAGTAAATCATGACCGAATTTACATTTTTAGCTGTTCCTTTAAAGAGGTAATTCATTTCCTCTTTCCAAAAACTAAACATATTTAAAAATGGTTACTGAAAACCAGGTACATTTTGTCATTGGTGCAAACACTATAGCTTCTAACTGTAAAGTAAAGATCAAAATGTATGATACATCTCTATCATACAGTACTTTCAGTCTACTTTTTATGTACTTCTCAGAAATATACTTAAAATTACACTTAAGTATACTTGACTTATACTGACAGAAGTGTAAGTATATTTGGACTATACTTGTTCTCAGTCTGATCAAGATATTTGGTGATTTCAGTGTGATTGGGACACTTTTTACCATTGAGATGACAATCACCCTGAATTCACCCTACTTAAAAGTATAATTAAGTATTCTAATGGCGCTTTTCCATTACCAGTACCAGCTTGACTCCATTCGCCTTGTCTCGCTTTTCGCTCCATTTTCCATTGCAGATAGTACCTCCACAATAGTACCTGGTCGTCATAGCGACGCCTCAGCAAACTACCGTGACGTAATCTTCTACGCGACACACACCCGCTACACACACACACAGAACAATGGAGGAAATCGAGTGTATGCTGTTTTTGATCCTTGGGATGTGGCTGTTTCTCACAGCAAGAAGACAAACGTTGTTTCAGGAGAGGCAAACTATTTAAAAATTGCGGGGTTATTCAGGATACTCCGTCTGGCGCGTGCAATGATGGCGCAGTGAATAGTGACGCTTCTCTCTGACCAATCAGCAGTCTGCCTTGTTTCCACGTCACATTTTAGTATCGCCTCAGCTCGCTCAGAACCTTTTTTTGTGATACAAAAAAAAGTATCTGGAAGCAGGTACAGGTACAACTTTTACACAGTTGAAAACCAAACAAAGGCGAGTCGAGTCGAGGCGAGCTGGTACTGTGTAGTGGAAAAGCGCCATAAGTATACTTGGCTTGTATTGTGTTGAGTAACCTATTAAATGCTTTTTTCACATAGTTTTACATACTGTCTTATAAACTTACATTGTTTGAAATGGTTGATTTTATAAAGAAAACAGATGTTCCTAATTCTAAATATCTGAATTTTTGTGTAGGTTACTCCACTGGTAGTGTACAGAGCCCCTAAAATATGAGATGGGAGGAAAAAAAAGTCAATGTTAAGTCGCAAATTTTTGGAGTTCCCCCGAGAGACTTTGCTTTAGCTCACAAAATCTTTTGAGCTCTTTGCGAGCGAACTAAAGTTTCTCGGCAGAACACAAAAGCATTTGCTATTTTTCCTCTCATCTCATTATTTTTCTACCACCATGTCCCTTTAGGGGCTCTGTAGTATAGGAATTGACTTAAAATCTACTTAAAGGCCTGTTCACACTGGGACCACTTTCGCGCACGTTTATCGCCGAAGTTACTCGTGACTAAACAAAGGGCGCCAATGTCGCGGCAAACTCCAGACGTAAAAGCGTCATTTTTTTAAAAAATGCCTAGGGTCGTTTTTTTAATTTTGACGCGGCACGTTAAAAATGAGATCAGCGCTTTTGTTCACGTGCCTGGAGCTGCTGAAGTGACAATAAAACGTTACTTGGTGGCGCTCAAGCACAAAACAGTCTTGCTGAGCACACATTGATACGACGAAGTAGTAAGTAGACAAAGAAGAAGATGAGCTGCTAATGCTGTTTGCCACTTAGCAAAAAGTGTGTGAACGGTTTTGGCCATAGACATAATAGGTCTATGGTTTTGGCAAGCACGTAAATACTGTCTCTCTTCTTCTTCTGTGTGACAAGCGAGTGTCAGAAGTGTACAGTGCCGCAGAACCACCTTGTGTACCGGGAACGCTATCTACTGAATGTGCACGTTCACTCGGCGCATCGTCAGTGAAAATCGATTGGGTGTGAACACTTAAGACGCGCCGAAAAACGTCACGATAAGTGTGCGATATCCGTCCCGGTGTGTACAGGCCTTAAGACAGTGTAACAGTTTAATGATCTACAGCAAAATAGAGAGAGCTTTGGTGAGAACTAAACAAATACTGAATTACTACATTAGTAATTTCTCGCTAGAAATGACATCATAAGTGGAAAAAGTTGGTCAAAAACGCACATTTACACACAAACTAACCAGCAAACGCAATTTTCGGAAGCCATCTTTTTTTTCTAGCTCAAGTGTCACCGAATGGAACGCACAGGATTGTGGGATATCAAAGGCAGAGAAGGATACATATATGCTGCCTTCCAAACTCGATCAGATGAAGGAATCTCAGGAGAAAGGAAGTGAAGCTAATATTAGATTTTCCATTAGATTAACATTTTCCAGGTTTTCGGACGCAGCCCAAGTGTGCCACACGAGTCCTGAAGAGTGAATCCAAAGAGTCTCGATCGCCCCAGGTGGCTGGAAGCAGTATAGGTCATAAAGCCACCCTCTCCATGAAATGTAATGGGAAGTGAGACAAACTAAACAATCAAATTACACTTGGTTTCTGTCATTTTTATTACGCTGATGTTAGTTCAAGTGTTCATTCTTTAAATAAGTTTGGTTTTAGTTAGTTATTTGATGCTATAAAACGGGGGTGTGGCGTTATGATTGACAGCTGTGATTGACCGCTAGTCACTGAGGCACCAACGGACATTTTTCAGGAACCTCGAGAGGAGATTGGAGCTTTAACTTAAATTGACTGTTTGCAAAGACCCGCCCCCTTTAGTTACTGTTGGTATGTCCGACAAGCCATGGGGCTCTCACACCACACACGTTCTCACATAGGGAAAAATGCATGGTCGAGCAAAGAGGACACTGACAACACACCGACAGACAAACAGAGCAAGTTACTTTTGACATGAAACAAAGTCTCAACTTTGAAATTGTCATTTAAAAATAAATAAATTTTAACAATAAATACCGCTAGCGCCTCAGTTAAAGCTGCTTGTGCACCGATTATCTCTTCCTTGTAGTCGCATAGATAAGCACAAAATATATAAGCATCAAAAATATCTTGATTTGTGTTACGAAGATGAACGGGTTTGGAATGACATGAGGGTGAGTAATTAATGACAGAATTTTTATTTTTGGGTGAACTATCCCTTGAAGTATACTTCGTGAAATGAACTTGAAGTATACTTAATTTTCGTAAGGAATCTCATTATTTTTATACAGTGGCCCCAAAAAATATTTGGACACTTAAGACACACCTAACAGTTTGAATGCCATTGTGTTATAAAACAACCAGTGTCATTTATTTTAAAGACAGACAGCACAGTATTGTTTTCAAAATATTTCACCATAACTAGTCTGATAGGTTTTAAGTGATAAAACAATAGAAATACTGTTTAAAATGAAGACAAAGGGTATTGTGACACTTTCTGAGTGTCAAACGTCAGTGGTACGGATAATGGGATAGATTTGTGAGAATTTAAAGGCTTCATATATCCAGTATAAATCACAACTGGTTAAACGTCACTGCTTGTTTGAGGAAAGTGAGCCTCTAGCAGCATTTGAGCTCAGGTGACACTTGGTTTAATCATGTTTTGTTACCTAATGTGAAATCTTTAGTTACCACAAATACATTTTTCTCAAACCACTGCCAAGACACAACATCTGTACCTCCAAATATAAAATATATTCATGAAGTCTGATCATGATGCTGATGTGTGTATGTGTCTATGATGCATTTTTTCCTATATACTGATCTGTGCATACCAAACCAAATGTCTTTCACAACAGTGCTATGAAGGAATTGTAAACTTCCATCCATTAGCCCAAAAAAAAAAAAAAAGGATTCTAATGGCTTGGTCAAAAGGAATTCTGCATGTAAGCCTTTTCAGCATTTCGGTGAAGTTCTCTTAATTTATTGATATCTCCTTTCAAATCTGACGCCATGAATAATTGTATCTGACTCCATAAAGTGTGTTACGTTTAAAGTTTATCGGCTGATTTTAAGATTAGTTGCGATTTAATTTAGATTGTTGATTTTTCTTAGTATCACTTATTTTCAAATGTTCGTTCCACCATGGGACCCGGAGCCGCACAGAGTCTAGTGTCGCGATTCACTAGCTCTCACGACACAAATTAGTCAGTTCTGATATTACAGAGGATTGCAGAGTGAACTATTTTAACTTTAAGTGAGTCCCACATGTTTACTTATAACAAAAAGTGTAATTTAATTTATAGCCACGAAAGCTGCAACTTATAATAAGAGAGACAGTCAGAAATCCGATTTTCTCTCATGCTTGGCTCGATGCTCCCGCTATGGAGTCCTCAGTTTGATCTGTCCCAACAGAGAGATTTGCGGTAGCTCCTACTTACTCCGCATGCGACACTACTAAAAACCATCCCAATAGATTGGCACCACTGATATCTCAGGATTGTTGTTTAAAAGGGATTGTTTCACCTAATCCTAAAAACAGAATTGATAATCTGGATCCACCCAGTGACTACTGTGAAGAGAACAGCTGACAACTAGGGAAAGACCTAGTGATCGCATGGAAAGACAGCTGGCAGGAGGGGAAGACCCCACCGGGCCTGCCTCAGGCTAGCTCCCTGTTGCAGGAGGGACCTGGCACTACTAGTGTACAAGTCCCACCCATCTCTGGCTACGAAAAGTACAAATAAGAAAATACCCCCAGAGTCAGCGAGAGCAGGGGAGGATGATGACTCACTAACAGACTACACGGCTACTGACCCAGGAACAACACAGACGATGAGAATGATGATCAACAACATACCTGAGATGACAACATCTACTCCAGGACTTACGCTCCAGAGTTGCAGATGTGGCTGGACTAAAGTAACATCCTATGCAGGTCTGAGAAGACACCAAGGCTTAAAGAAGTGCTTGGTGTCTGAGCAACAGGGAACTCGCATTGACCGCTACTTCTTACAAAGCAGGTCAAGTAAGTCAAGTGAAGTTCAGCAGCAGGACCACAACCAAAGTCTGCAGAACATCAATCCCCCTGCTCGAGAGGAAGAGGATGAGCCAAGCATAGCGGTGCCTCACAAGCCCAACCTGCCACAGCCTGCAACCGAGAACAAGATCCAAGGGCGAAAACCACAAGTCAAGTGGCCAAAATCCTGTGAGAAAAAGGAGTGGGAGACGATTGACGCAGACATCAGCAAACTGCTGGGACAACTGAAGGGAACTGCAGTCAAGAAGTTGGAGAGAGTGGGAGACCTGATTTACAGCTATGGTGCAGAGCGATTTGGTATGGCAGAAAAGAGGAAGAAAACATCATGCTCCCCGAAGAAGTCCAGGAGGCAGCAGGAAGTCGAATGGTTAGTGAAGGAAAGAAGGCAGCTGAAAAAACAGTGGAGAAAAGCTCCAGAGGAGGAGAAGGAGGGAATTAACCTTCTGCAGGCAGAAATCAAGAACCGACTGTCAACCTTGAGGAGAGCTGAGAATCTGAGAAAGAAGCATAAAATGAGGGAGAAAACAAGATCCAACTTCTTCAAAGACCCCTTCAAGTTTGCAAAAAGCGTTTTCACAAAGGACAAAAGTGGCAGACTCGTAACATCAAAGAAAGATCTCAAAGCGTACCTCAAGCAGAACCACACTGACAGCCAGCTGTGTGGACCGACAACTCTTCCACCCGATATGCCACCGATACAGTCCACGGAACATCAGTTGGACACCAGCCCAAGTGGAGCGAAGTGGAGAGGAGTGTATGACGGGCAAGAGCTGCATCCTCCCCTGGGCCCAATGGAGTCCCATACCGACTATATAAGAACACACCAGAGGTATTACGCTTTCTATGGAGGCTGATGAAGGTGGTGTGGCAGAAGCAAGCAATTCCAACTGCATGGCGGAGGGCAGGAGGCATCCTAATCCCCAAGGAGAAGGACTCTGTGGACATTAGCCAGTTTAGCCAAATCAGCCTTCTGAACGTAGAAGGTAAAATCTTTTTCAGTATAGTGGCCCACAGGCTGGCGGTCTACCTGGAAAAGAACCACTACATTGATACCTCTGTGCAGAAAGCAGGGATTCCAGGCTTCTCTGGGTGTTTGGAACACACCAGCATGATTTGGAATCAAATCCAAGCCGTCAAAAAGAATGGAAGAGATCTCCATGTAGTGTTCCTGGACCTCGCAAATGCCTTTGGGTCAGTTCCACACAATCTCCTCTGGATGGCTTTTGACTATTTCAGCATCCCAGAACCAATCACCTGCCTCGTCAAATCCTATTTTCAAGACCTACAGCTATGCCTGATAACTGACGAGTGTACCACAGCGTGGCAACGACTAGAAATAGGAATAATGGCAGGATGTACCATCTCACCTCTAGCTTTCACAATGGCTATGGAGGTCATCATCCGGGCCTCTCGGTGGGTAGTAGGAGGGCAGAGGCTCAAACCTGGTCTTTGTCTTCCTCCCATCAGGGCCTTCATGGATGATATGACCATCCTCGCCACAACCAAGGCATGTGCTAGGTGGCTGCTGAACAAGCTGCAAGAGAACATCCAGTGTGCCCGGATGGAAATAAAGCCGAGCAAGTCCAGGAGCATTTCAGTCGTCAAAGGGAGGCTGACGGAACAACGATTCTACGTGGGTGGGGAGTCTATACCAACAGTGTCAGAGAAGCCAGTCAAGAGTCTTGGACGTTGGTACCATGCCACTCTCAAGGACACCGAGCAAGTGGACCAGCTCAGGCAGGACACCATATGTGACCTTGAGAGTATCCATAAGACCATGCTCCCTGGCAGGCTGAAGCTGTGGTGCCTTCAGTTTGGGCTATTACCCAGGCTGATTTGGCCTCTTACCATCTATGAGGTCCCAATCTCAAAGGCAGAGAAACTGGAGAGGTTGGTCAGCTCATTTGCCAGGAAGTGGTTCTCCGCAAATGTTTTAGCAGCATTGGACTGTACGGGAGAGGCATTCTGGAGCTTTCTGTTTCCAGCCTTACAGAGGAGTTTAAGTGCTCTAAAGTTAGACTGGAAATGACACCAAGTCCCGTGACCCATGCATTGCCCAAGTAGCTCCTACCCTGGAGACCGGAAGGAAATGGACCCCAGCTGAAACTACACAGCAGGCAAAGTCAGACCTCAGACACAGAGACATCGTCGGCCTTGTACAGCAGGGGAGAGGTCTCGGCCTTGGAGAGAGTAGACCATCATGGCATAGGGCAGCTCCAGCTCAGCGCCGACAACTGGTCGTCGAGGAGGTGCGTCAGCAAGAACGGGCAACAAGGTATGCAAAGGCTGTCTCACAAGCCAAGCAAGGACAGTGGGTGAGATGGGAGGGAGTTGAGAGGAGAAAGTTCTCTTGGAGGGAGCTGATGGGCATAGAAGCATTTCACATCAGCTTCATCTTACGTGCCACGTATGATGTCCTACCTTCCCCCTCTAACCTCAACCAATGGTACGGAGAAGACCCCACGTGCCCCCTCTGTCCATCTCCCGCAAACCTTAAACATATTCTGGTTGGCTGCAAGACAAGCCTGTCACAAGGCCGTTACACCTGGCGGCACAACCACGTCCTGTAGTGCCTAGCAGCTGCTTTGGATACCAGGCGGGTAAAGATCAATGCCTTGCCTTCTCCATCATGCCATCCTATTTCCGCAAGGAAGTTTGTCCGAGAAGGTGCAAAGCCAATCAAAGTCTATACAACATCGGACATTGGCCAGTTCAGTGGGGCTCGCGACTGGAAGTTGGCTGCAGATCTGAACCAAAGGCTCTGCTTTCCTTCTGAGATAGCTACAACAAATCTCAGACCAGACCTTGTGCTCTGGTCCTCCTCACTACACACCGTATACATCATAGAGCTTACTGTTCCCTGGGAGGCTGCTGTGGAGGAGGCATTTGAACGCAAGAGCCTTAAGTACACGGAGCTGGCAGCTGATGCTGAACAACGTGGATGGAAAGCCAAGGTTTGTCCAGTGGAAGTCGGCTGCAGAGGCTTCATTGGCAAGTCAACCATCAGGCTGCTCAAGGATTTGGGAATCCAAGGCCAAACCCTACGCCAAACCATCAAAGCCCTCTCAGGTGCAGCAGAAGAAGCAAGTCGATGGCTGTGGATAAAGAGGCGAGACACTACCTGGACTGCCACCAACACCTGCAGCACGTAAGGGTTGAAAGCAGAGGGGGGCACACCTGGGACGCCAGGTGTTGCCGATGAGCCCTCTGGAGGTGTCTTGGGCCTATCATCGAAACACCAGTGAAAGAGGGTGCCCACCTGATGACCCCAATGATGCTGGCAAAGACACTCACACAGACTGCATGGGGGTTCTGGCTACAGAATGTTCCCCCCTGACAGCTATGTTACCCTCCCTTAAATACTCCAACTAGAACAAAAGGGTTGTAAATATTTGCAACACAAACACCTGGTTTTGGGGGAGAGGATCAGATATCTTTGAAGAGACCACTCAAAAGGAAAACAGAATTCTCATTAGTTTTCAATCTTTCTAATACTACTAGTGACTGCAGCAAAACTGAGACCATTTTACCATTCACACCGAGACCTTTAAAAGGACACCAAACATGAAATGGATAAAACAATAGATTTACAAGATACATCATCATTGGTATATCTGCATTTGTTGACTTGAAAACAGGGCAAGGAGAGGGCAAAATGGGAGGGGGTGAAATGTTTGATCAGGGTGGTGTCACACAGTTTCTGTGAGATCTTCTCTCAAGATTAGTGACTTTTATTGTTCTATTGTTGGGGTGTGGATCTCAGCTTTTGTCTTAGCAGCAAAACCGATCCTTACAGAATCAAGTTGATTATGTCTCCAGTTAACCACTCACACCTATAATGCCACTTGTCCAGTTTGTCCGTGCATTCAAGTGCCTCATATTTCTGCACTGTAGCAGTTCATATCTATATTTCTTAAAGGGATAGTTCACCCAACATTGAAAATTACCCCATGATTTACTCACCCTCAAGCCATCCTATGTGTATACGACATTCTTCTTTCAGACGAATACAATCAGAGTAATATAAAAAAATGTACTGGCTCTTCCAAGCTTTATAATGGCAGTAAATGGCAGCCCTGGAGCCGTTTGGATTACTTTTATAATGGATGGATGCACTTTTTGAGCTTCAAATTTTGGACTGCCATTATAAACCTTGGAAGAGCAAGTGCATTTTTTTTAATATAACTCTGTATTCGTCTGAAAGAAGAATATCATATACACCTAGGATGGCTTGAGGGTGAGTAAATAATAGGATCATTTTCATTTTTGGGTGAACTATCCCTTTAAAGCCTTTCAAAACAATTAGGTATATATCTTTACAGAGTATCACAAAAAGAAGCTGAAATGCTGGTGGTTTCAGATCAGACGACATTCAAAAAGAAACACTGCATTACAAAAAAACAAGCAAACAAAAAACAAAACAAAAAAACATGTTGAAACAAGTGTTCAGCACCATGCATTTTTAAAAGATCTTTAAGAGGTCACGAGTGATTTTTAAAGCATGTTACACAACTATTTTGGTAGCACTTTATTTTACAGTCCTGGGCTGTGTTTCCCAAAAGCATTGTAAGTAAGATATTACCAGTAAATACGTGTAAGAGCATGTACTGTAAAATAAAATGTAACCACTATTTTCTATATATGCATACTCAAGCACAGAATTAAAATCTATATTCAAGTTTCTGGACAAAAGTGAAATCAAACAAAACAAAACAGTTATGTAACAACTACCAGCAGGAAACATCCAGCGAACAAAGAATATTCTCAGAACTTTAGCTAACGTCATGGCATGAACAAACATTATTTATGTAACATTAATGAAACATTAGTTCAAAGTTATCTGATCTTTAATAATGTTCTCAAAAAGTTATCACAAAAAACATTACTTATACATCGTTCATGTAATGTTTTTACCTGAAACATTTAGTTGGATGTTCGCATAACGTTTTTGAAAAGAATCAGAATGTTCAGAGAACAATCACAAGTAACATTCCCTTGTTTGTAACATTATAAAGGTGCAATTATGTAAGATTTTTGCAGAAAAATATCCAAAACCCACTAGGCCAGTGTTATATATTTTGTTCAGTTGAGTACTTGCAATATCCCAAATGTTTCCAACTATTTGTAAATCGTGAGAACATTGTGTGAGGGAGTCGCATGTCAATGGCGTCATATCCGCGTTACCTTGGTTTCCGCTTTTACTGCCGTAGAAACCATGGCAACAGACGTGGACAACTGCGTAACGTCTAGCAGCACGCTGTTGTAGTTTCGTTCAAACTTTGACTTGACAGAGATGCCGTTCTTGCATGTGCTTTATTAGACAGGTGAGCAAATGTACATAAAACGAATCATGTTATGTAGCTCAAAACGATTAAATATTAGAATATCATCAGTATGATGTTCTAATGTTTATGTAGCTTAGTTACTGCTAGTCTCATACAGCCAACAAATGAACACACAATAACATTATAACTTTCAACACACTCAAATGCAGTTTAGAGGTGTAAATCAAGTGAAACAGCATTGCGTTTCCGCATAATATTAATTCGTCAAATAAACTGACATGTATGAGTAGTTATTCAGCACTTGAGGGTAGTTCGGTAGAATGAACTGTCATCATATCTGTCTCTTATTAGTAATTGTGCCCTGCTTCATACCACAGTCATGTTAAAAAGCATGAATGCATTCACTCATCCAAAAACATTATTAGATCCGTCAGTATGACGAAAAGTTCCATGATTCCATGCTCATTCACTGCATCATCAATCTACACCTTTGTTATTGTTTTGAAGAAGTTAGCGCCCACTAGCGGCGAAAAAATACATAGTGTAGCTTTAACGTTTGCATAACAAAGCGGAAAAATAAGTTTTTAAAACATTTTTAAACACCCAGAGAACATTTAGAAATAATGTTTTATAACCTAAAGGGATAGTTCACCCAAAAACTGAACATTCTGTCATCATTTACTCACCCTCAAGTTGTTCCAAACCTGTATGAATCTCTTTGTTCTGCTGAACACAAAGGAAGATATTTGGAAAGAAAACTACCGCTACCATAGTATTTATTATTTCCTACTATGGTAGTCAATGGGGGCTGAGATCTGATTAGTTACAGACATTCTTCCAAATATCTTCATTTGTGTACAAAGAAATGTTTACAGGTTTGGAACAACTTGAAGGTGAGTAAATGATGACAGAATTTACTTTTTTTCTTACTTTAATGGAAACGTTAGCAAAACGTTCTTAGAACATATTTTTGTTAGCTGGGTAACCACTGTAAGTATGCAGTGACTAGCATATACAGTAGGTGGCAGGAGAGAGTATAATGGCTGCACACATACACAGAACGAATACAACATAAAAGTAAAATTGTAAATAAGAAAATAGCACAATGATTAAAAATATATTTTAACACGAATGATGTTTGCGAAAGTAGCCTCTCTTTAACTCTTTATGAAAATAAAGACTCAAACTGAGGCTGCACTTTGACTATATTTATTAAGAGTATATTAAGATTAGATTATTAATTATATATTACACTGTTGATTTTTAAAAAAAGTGAATAATATATTCATAACTAAAGTTAATTTTCTCCATACCACATTATCCAAACCACAGCTGATCAGGAGGAATACAATTAAAGAATACAGAATTTCAATTGAATTGTTCCTACTTTAAGTTTTAATTATATTACATTTTATAATAATTTCTCTGTCTTTCTGAAGCGGAGTTCTCTACACAGATCTCACGCTGATGATCAGTGGGTTCATCTGACCTCCACTGAGGTAAGGATAATGTGTGTACACCTGTGAACCCAGAGGGTTATAGAGTGACGGGTTATAATGCGGAAGGAAGTTAGAGCCATAAGGGAAGCTGTCCAGAGGACTCTGGCTGAAGGGGCTGAAGTATTCCAGTCTGGGAGAAGGATAATAGTATGTACTGGTCATGGTGTTGATGGATTTCTGAGCCAAAGGACGTCGGATGAATCTCAGACTCTGTCATGGAACAAAATTAAAGTATAACAGTTTGAGCTTCTTTATATCATACACATATTGAGGTCTTTTGTTTCAAAAAGGTAATTTATACTTGATCAAGCATCATTTTGAGCTCATAATACAAGCTTTTATTAGATAAAACATTAGGTGTGTCCCAGTTCACATTTGTAGTATAAATAGTGAGTAGTGTGATCACACTGAAAACTCCAAATAGAAAAAGTACACTTTTTTATATACTCTGATTATGCACTATTAACCCCCCCAAAAAGATAGAAGCTGCGTCTGAAATCGAATACTGCACAGAGTAGTATGTCTGAATAACAGCAGGCGAAAAGTAACCGGATGACCTTCTACTTTCGGCGAGATTTTGAAGTGCCCATTTGATGGGCACTTTACTATCCCATGTGGCCACGGGAGGGAATTTATGAATGGATGTGAAGTGACTCCGATGTTGAATGACAAAATAACCTTATAAAACGCATACACTACACAGTTGACTACATAGTCTTTAAGTGCGTATATAGTGTGTATAAGTGCATAGTGTATAGTGCATCACTTGGGACGCAACTATTGATAGTATATGCATGCTAAATTAACTGATTACGTTACTGAGCTGCAATAATCTAGTATAATCTTTAGATCAAATGTCATGTTAGTTGAGTGGAATATTATAAACAGTGTTTGGGAAAGTAACTTTTAAAAGTAATACATTACAATATTACATTACTCCTCAACTAAATCAGTTTGTAGCGTCAGTTCTGGCAGGTCACGTTAGTCAAATTCGCATCAGCTAACTGTCAGCAGATCATGTCTACCTATAGGAATACGATGTCTATCACAGCATACATATATAAGCTCGTTCAGTGTTATCAGCAGCTATCGCGTTTCTTCAGAGCTCATTTACCCTACTCCATTCTCAGCTCATCCTCTCGTCCAGTTAGGATTTGGTATTCTGATTCCTCTTGAATCAGACAAAATTCCCAAATTTGTACATTAAATATTGACATTAATGATATCTGCAATACATTATGTTGGTTCTGCTCTGTTTACCCTTAGGGGAGTTATTGCTGCTCTTATCCATGCTAGGCTGCATGGATGTGCAGGGAGTTCTTGCCCAGAGCAGAATCATACCGCCAATCCAAACAATATGCTACTTGTCAATCATCTTTGACGATAGTGGTCCTGACAGAATTGCATTACTTAGTTACTTTCTTATGGAAAGTAATGTGTTTACATAAGAAATGTAATGTTCCTTTTTACTCATCTCTGGGCTGGGCTTGCTTGTTTGTTTTTTAATAAAAAAGCCTCTAAAAGCCACTTCGGTCAAAAACGAGATTGAAAAAAAAAACGAGTGAATGCTCTCTGCATATATTATAAGTTCATAAAATACTTTTACTTCAAACCCACTAAATCCCAGCCTCAGCCCATTCAGAAGTACCGGTACTTAGGTAGAAACCTATACGAAACCTATACATAGAAGCCTGACTAAATGCTTATTTTAAAGAAAATGTCAGACGGACTTACACTCTAAAAAATGCTGGGTTAAAAATAACCCAAGTTGGGTTGAAAATTGACTAACCCAGCAATTGGGTTGTTTTAACCCAGTGATTGGGTTGTTTTAACCAAGCAATTGGGTTGTTTTAAGCAAACATTTAACCCAACTGCTGGGTTAAAACAACCCAATTGCTGGGTTAGTTCATTTTCAACCCAACTTGGGTTATTTTTAACCCAGCATTTTTTAGAGTGTATAGAGTGTAGAGTCTTTTGCATCTGAAGTGAATATATATATATTTCTCAGCTGCCAAATATATATATATATATATATATATATATATATATATATATATATATATATATATATATATATATATATATATATATATATATATATATATATATATATATATATATATATTTGGCAGATGTACAGGCTCTTTTACAAGTGAATAAGCCTCAGGCTGAAGGAAATGCAAATTCAGGCCTGTAGAGAAAAGTGTGCATCTCAAACTAATTTGGCACTCTTCAGCAATAAAAAAAAAAAAAAAAAAAAAAAAAAAAAATTAAACACAAATGTGAAGTCATTTTTGCTTATTAGTATGGTTGAATTGGGTCATCAAAAGTCAGCAGCAAAGACATTAGTTATTATTTAACATATTTAATTATTGTGGGTTTGCATTTCACTGTTTTTATTCATTTTGAGGAATATCAAAACTGTTTTTGTGCAAGTGAAATGAGTAAATGTTCACATTTAGTCTAGAGCTACAATAAGCATCATGTTCCTCTGCACTTACTCATGATTTCTCTCAACATAGGGACAGAGCAGTCAGTCAATAAATGGGAAAAAGTAACTTGTTACTTAATTGAATAAGTAACTAAAAAAAGTACATTTAAAAGTAATGTGTTATTTAACTAGTTACTTGAAAAAAGTAATCTGATTATGTAACTCGCATTACTTGTAATGCATTACTCCCAACACTGGTTATAAATATAGATAAATATATCTGCATGCTATAAAGGAATTAAAATATACTCACGCCAACATTTATAGGGACATCGCCTGGTTGCATGCCCTGTCCATGCTAAATATTCAAAAACAAATTATCAATAACCATGCACACAAAAGAAAATACATAGCTCAAACACTATATTCGAATACTGAAAATTAATTTTGTTGCTGACATACAGTAGAACAGAGTGTGCAGAATACAAGCCCCAGCACTAGAATCACAGCCATCATGAACGGATCTCTAAAAACAGACAATAATCAAAAGAAGAAAGTTTTACTTTTATATTTATCCAAGGTTTCTGAACTCATTGTTAACATGCAAAGTGAAATTGAAATTAGAATAGAATAACTCACCTTTTTAAATAAATTGAAACACCGAGTTATGGAAGAGGGTAAAAGACAATAAACCTATATGACAAGTAACTTGTCTTTTTGAGTGCATATAAACTAGTTCCCCATCCAATCAGACGAAGACTATGCAATCATGTCTTTAATCAACAAAACAATAAAAAAATGATGAATTATGCTTTCATTATGTTAATTAAACATAATAACACCTTGGGGATGCAATTATTACTTTTAGTCCTATTACAACATTGGTTTTCTGTCATTGGTGAAGAAACTGAACCACACACCTGCTGCTTATGGAGCCATAAATGAGACAGCAGTTGTCTAAACAAGATCAGATGTGGTTTCAACCATTCCTCATGATAAGAACTCTTAATATTAACGTAAGGACGACGTGTTAGTTACTCAATGTGATCCGCAATGATAATTAATGTACCACATTATAGAAACCGTAAAGACATTTGTCAACATGTCTGTTATGTTTTGTTGGGTGTAACAGGTATCTCTCGGTTTACCAAAAGTCTGAGGTTTATTACACACTTTTTATTGGGAAGGCCTAATGAGCTGATGTTGCAATTTTAATAGGTGTGTGATTATTTCATTAAAACATGTGGTCACACAGGTGATTGGATAATGAATTGTATGTTTTTCCGAATAAAAACATAAAATATGCATATAGCAGGATTACACAAAACCTGATTATTTATTGCGTAAAGGTAAGTTCACAGCATTTTATGCAAGTATTTGTGATAATCTGATTTACTTTTAGGGTAAAACAGAAAGATAAAGACATCCGTTTGCAGTGTTGTCACTGTTTTTGCCACTAAAATAATTAGGTTTACTGATTAAAATACCATATTTCTGAACAAAGATCTCTTTCTTCAAACATATGGAGTGATAAAGAGCCAGTCTTTGGGTAGGTGAGCAAAGTTTTATCATTTCTGCATTCAAGAAAAGTCTTGTCAGCATATAGTGGCTTCATGTTTTTAATTCTGAATCATGAAATAAAAATAATATTCTGTTTGTTTGCTGATCTAGGGTCATCGGTTCACTGGTCCTCCATTAGCTCAGGTGGAAACAGTATCATGGCTACAGGAATATGTATTTTTCTTTCTTTCTTGATATTGATAAGTTGTGGATTGTGAATTATTTGTGCTGATTGATGTCAAGCTATTTGGTGTCTGTGAACTGTTTTTTGTATATCAAATTATGAGTTAACAGCTGAATATGTGTGAATAATATAGGCTATGTGATCGATGGCATCAGAGGTGAAAACTCTCAGAGAGATGCTGACCTCTACTGGTTCAATTCTATCATTGAAATACAATTATTTATTTTTTCTGCTCTGTAAAATAGGCTTGCTACATACAGGTGCTGGTCATATAATTAGAATATCATCAAAAAGTTCAAAAAAGTGAAACTTGTATATTATATTCATTCATTACACACAGACTGATTATTTATACTGATACTTTATTTCTTTTAATTTTAATGATTATAACTGACAACTAAGGAAAATCCCAAATTCAATATCTCAGAAAATTAGAATATTACTTAAGACCAATACAAAGAAAGGATTTTTATAAATCTTGGCCAACTGAAAAGTATGAAAATGAAAAGTATGAGCATGTACGCGTGAACGCGATCATCTCTTCCTAAAGAATAAACATGAATGACCATGAAGGTATGCTGAGGATACATTACAACTTACTGTCATGTATATATGTGGTGTAATCGCTAAATCAGTGTTTCAACGGGGGAAAGACGTCAATATAACTTCTTGTAAACTAAACAATGTCATGTAACGTTAGCATCACATTTACCTCAGGCAGTCATTCAGTGTCCACAGAATTTTATTCACTAGAGAAATCAACTCTTTCACTAAATAGACTCACCTAAAGGATTATTAGGAACACCTTTTCAATTTCTCATTAATGCAATTATCTAATCAACCAATCACATGGCAGTTGCTTCAATGCATTTAGGGGTGTGGTCCTGGTCAAGACAATCTCCTGAACTCCAAACTGAATGTCAGAATGGGAAGGAAAGGTGATATAAGCAATTTTGAGCGTGGCATGGTTGTTGGTGCCAGACAGGCCGGTCTGAGTATTTCACAATCTGCTCAATTAAAGGGATTTTCACGCACAACCATTTCTAGAGTTTACAAAGAATGGTGTGAAAAGGGAAAAACATCCAGTATGCGGCAGTCCTGTGGGCGAAAATGCCTTGTTGATGCTAGAGGTCAGAGGAGAATGAGCCGACTGATTCAAGCTGATAGAAGAGCAACTTTGACTGAAATAACCACTCGTTACAACCGAGGTATGCAGCAAAGCATTTGTGAAGCCACAACACGCACAATCTTGAGGCGGATGGGCTACAACAGCAGAAGAGCCCACCGGGTACCACTCATCTCCACTACAAATAGGAAAAAGAGGATACAATTTGCACAAGCTCACCAGAATTGGACAGTTGAAGACTGGAACAATGTTGCCTGGTCTGATGAGTCTCGATTTCTGATGAGACATTCAGATGGTAGAGTCAGAATTTGGCGTAAACAGAATGAGAACATGGATCCATCATGCCTTGTTACCACTGTGCAGGCTGGTGGTGGTGGTGTTATGGTGTGGGGGATGTTTTCTTGGCACACTTTAGGCCCCTTAGTGCCAGTTGGGCATTGTTTAAATGCCACGGCTTACCTGAACATTGTTTCTGACCATGTCCATCCCTTTATGACCATCATGTACCCATCCTCTGATGGCTACTTCCAGCAGGATAATGCACCATGTCACAAAGCTCGAATCATTTCAAATTAGTTTCTTGAACATGACAATGAGTTCACTGTACTAAAATGGCCCCCACAGTCACCAGATCTCAACCCAATAGAGCATCTTTGGGATGTGGTGGAACGGGAGCTTCGTGCCCTGGATGTGCATCCCACAAATCTCCATCAACTGCAAGATGCTATCCTATCAATATGGGCCAACATTTCTAAAGAATGCTTTCAGCACCTTGTTGAATCAATGCCACGTAGAATTAAGGCAGTTCTGAAGGCGAAAGGGGGTCAAACACAGTATTAGTATGGTGTTCCTAATAATCCTTTAGGTGAGTGTATATGCTCTATATTAGCCTATATATTCATTATATTCTACTGAGCCTGTTAGTGATGTCTTGATTATTTCATGCATGTTAAATAAACCTGTCATGAAAATGACAGACACTGTGTATAAATTATTATATTTCAACAACGAAAAAGAAAAAAAACTATTTTATAATAAGATTTAGAAATGAATGCAAAAACTGCCTTATGTGAGTTTTACATGTTTGCATACAATGTGTTATTTGAGTGTTGATTGTTATACCTAAAAATAAATAGCAACTGAATTTAGGCTAATAGTTTGGGCTCTGTTGTTAACCTTTAATATTAATGTGCAAGCAAGGGCTCACTATATAGTTTACAGCAATATCTTCAATAAACTTTTAGATATAATTGAATTAATTCAAGGACAGACACTTTTTTCTTCTTCAGTAAACCACTGTTAAATATAAAACTGCTGTACTGAACCGTGATTTCAAAACCGAGGTACGTACCGAACCGTCAGTTTTGTGTAACGTTACACCCCTACTGTCAGTCTTTTATTTTTGTGTTATGCACTTCCTTGAGTTCCAGGCGTTTCCGTGTTGTAAATAAAATCATTTTTAAAATATTAAATGTGTCATTCTCTTTAAGTCACGCTTCAGAAATGGGTCATTTGCATATTAAAATTACAAAATAATCGAGCTGGGGGCACGCCACCCCCACTCCCGCGACACTGTCACCTTTTTTACTCTGAGGAGTTTGCAGGTCTGATGACAGAATTTTCATTTTTGGGTGAACTAACCCTTTAAGCAACTTTCCATTGGTCAAAATGACAAGAAAAACAAACCGGTGCAATTGTCAGAGCGAACTTTACACAAATCGGGAATGACCAGTTTTAATTAAGTTAAAATCAAATGTGTAGTACTACATTTAGTGAAATTTGTGTTTGTGATAAAATGTTTTAAGGGTATAAAGTTACAATGAATTAATTATTTAATGTTGGAACAAGATTGCTTTGTGATTTCTTGAGCAAAACTTTTTAGAACATGTAGACTGTAATAGACAAATGTACTTAAAATGAGATCTAGTGCTGTTTTGAAAAAATTGAAATTACTTTGTTAATGTTGCATTTTTTATTAAATATTTTTGAGACTTTAAAATGTGAAATATTAGTTAAAAAAAATATTTTTGTAAAAAGTAAAATTGCTCAATATACAGGTCCTTCTCAAAAAATTAGCATATTGTGATAAAGTTAATTATTTTCCATAATGTAATGATAAAAATTAAACTTTCATTTATTTTAGATTAATTGCACACCAACTGAAATATTTCACGTCTTTTATTGTTTTAATACTGATGATTTTGGCATACAGCTCATGAAAACCCAAAATTCCTATCTCAACATTGCACTATAAGGTACATATTTGCCTTTGAATGGTACATACTGCAAGGGTACAGCTATGTATCCATGTGAAAGGGTACAACGGGTGTACCCTTGAAGGTACTGCCCCAGTGACAAGCCGTTGTACCCCAAAAGGTACACATTTTTTCTGACAGTGTAGCATGAAGACGCTGAGAAAATTGTAGTGACTTACCTAAAGTTAATATTTTTAAAATAAACAAATAACCTCTAAGAAATAATTTAGGTAACAGGACAGTGCGTTGAGATATGACCTTCTTAGTCAAAGTTACAATTTCATCAAATATACAGAAATAAAAATGAGAGGACTTACTTTTGGTCTTCCCATGGCCTACATAAGATCCAGATGATGCAACATCCTTTTAAAACAGTTAATATAAATGTAACCGTATGAAATACATTTGCTATCATGTAACAACAACAGTGTAATTCACACGGATAGAAAGAAAAAACCCATCACAAAACATACCTAAATTATTTAAATAATCATTCAGACGCAGAGCATTTCAATTTATTTTGTACCACATAAACGAAAAAAATTAAAAAAGTTTTCCCAATCATTGCAAATAAATGATTTCCAAAACGAATGATTTCAGAATTGTTGTGCGAGCACAGGATACAGTATATTCGAAAAGCTAAATGTTTAAATGTTTCTACATTCATAAAAAAAGGGGGAAAATATACACCTTGTGGTTTGGTGTAGGCCTGCTAGTTAGCTACTTTGGATATAAAGCATATGCGAATTATTTGAATAATTAAGTCATTACATTATATTAAGTCCCTGCAAGTAAAAGACAAGTGTATAGTTTCATCAAGTGAATTAAACACATTACACAGGACTGTTGGAATGCAAATATACCGTAGTTACAGAACAGCAGTGGTTTTCCATAATTACTGAGGAAAATCTTGACAAATACAGTTTATGGAGACATAAACAAGACCGTAATGATGTCTAGACTTGACAAGATAGGTCACAATCTTCTCACTTTAAGACGTAAAATTGCTTTTACTATAAACTTCAGGAAATAATTTTAGTAAAAACTTTTACTTATCTGGTTCTGGACAATGTGATATTATCTGAACAATGTCTGAATTAGGTGTTTTGACTAGAATATTCAAGGTGTCGTAATTTAATTAGTTCTGCTATGATTTCACTGTGGTCACATGTGTGGTAAAATCTGATTGGACAGATTTTATGATGTACTACCCATAAGGTATTTAAATGTATCTATTGCAACATTAAAGCAGAACTGATTGTTTCTCACTTGATGGTAAGTTTACAATTCTTTTGCATTTATTCCTCTTCAATAGTCAGGTAATCGGGACTTTGTAACTTTGATGCATACAGTACGTGATATCTGCAAAGGACTATGAATTATTATGACTGACATTCATATTAGAGCTGCATATTATCTATAACACTCAATGACTGGTTTATCAGGCATGCGTGATATGTTTATGGCCTCAAGTTGAGCAGCAAATGGCACGTACACACTTTACATTTAGTTTAAATAGATGCACTAAGATAAAAAAAAAATGAACAAAAACGAATAAAAATTACAAAACAGCGAAATTACTAAAACTTTAACAAAAAATAAGTACAAAAAATATATGAAAAAAAAAAAAGAATTTTAAAATATGAATACAACCTATAATAAAGTCTTAATGATACAAAAATAATACTGGTGCTAGCCAACTCTGAAATGTATAATCTTAGTAGGCCTAGTGATTATGATTGTTGTGGTTTTAGTGTTTGCCTATTTGATCGGAGTGCAGTTTTTGGCACAATTGATTACAAATTTCTAATCGATAACGGGGGTGGCACTGCCGTCAAATCAAACATTTGGAATAGCTGTACGATATCAGTTGTCTTGAGGTTGAGTTGTCTTGAGGTTCATTAATCACTTGTGGTGTGTCTCATGGCTCAGTGCTGGGACCAGTACTGTTTTCACAGATACCACTTTCTCCAGCTAAAATCAGATAAAACAGATTAATCGTTAAAGTGGCTATCATATTTTCAGTTATACTTTTGGACAGCTTTAGGTCACATGGTTAACAATCTTGTACACAACACATGACTAAATTTGCCAAGTCATTGCCCTGTTGATTTTACTTCAGAATAGTCTATTCTCAAGTATGAATATGGTCTGCTTTTTAACTTTGTTTAATCTATTTTTTTGTATAAATATATATTTATGCTTTGTGAAGCACTTTGCAAAGATATTATTATAATACCAATTATTGTTGTTTTTATTACTATTACTATTTTTTATTAATTTTGAATGTGCTTTACATTACAAAAAAAAAGTGTTTGGAATCTTTAAAAGTGTGTTGTGCATTTTAGGGTGAAACGTAAAGATGAAGACAGTCATTGTGGTGTTGTCTATCCTGGGTCTTTGTCTCAGCGCTCCAGTAAGTTCCACTAAAAAAATCAATAGGTTAAATGGATTAAATGTGAATTAAAGGAATAGTTCACTTTAAAATGAATATTACTCCATGATTTACTCACCCTCAAGCCATATAGGTGTATATGACTTTCTTCTTTCTGATGAACAAAATATTATTATTATATTAATAAATATCCTGACGCTTCCAAGCTTTATAATGGCAATGAACGGGACTCACGAGTTTGAAGCTCAAAAAGCACATTCATCCTCATAAACATACTCTGGGGAGTTAATAAAGGCCGTTTGAAGCAAAGCGATGCATTGTGTAAGAAAAATATCCATATTTAACACGTTATAAAGTAAAATATCTAGCTTCTGGCAGACCGCCTTCCATATTCAATTTATCGAAAAAGCGTAACTGACGTGACATATGATGTACCGTAAGTGTTTTGAACTGCAAAAGGCGGTCTGGCAGAAGCTAGATATGTTACTTTATAAAGTTTTAAATATGGATATTTATCGATTTGCTTCAGAAGGTCTTTATTAAACCCCTGTAGCCGTGTGGAGTACGTTTATGAGGATGAATGTGCTTTTTTGAGCTTCAAACTCATGAGCCCCGTTCACTGCTATTATAAAGCTTGGAAACATCAGGATATTTACTAATATTACTCTTAGATTGTGTTCATCAGAAAAAAGAAAGTCATATACACCTAGGATGTCTTGAGGGTGAGTAAATCATGGGGTAATTTTCATTTTAAAGTGAACTACTCCTTTAAAATAGAATTATTCTGAACAACATTCTCTGTCTTCATAAAGGTGGAGCAAGACACAGGCGGAGATAATGAGCCAGAAACTGGTGAGGTGAGAAAATCATTTCTGCTTAACAACATTCCAAAACAATGTATTTACATGTCTGTACATCTTTCTGTGAACGTTGTGTTTACTGATCTAGGCTCAGCAGCATGTTGGTTCTCCACTTGCTCACACAGACCCCATCACCAGGAATATCTTCTTCCCTATTCCAAGAGCTGATAACATCCTTACAAACCCTTATTTGAACTACCAAAACCCATACTACCAATACTACCCGTACTACCCGTACTACCCTTCATCCTACCATGCCTACACACTGCCCCCTATTGTTATCAGTCTTCCTCAGAGAAATCCCTGAAACTGCCTGAATCATTACTTCAAGAGCTTCAATGGCAGATAGCACAGATGGAAGCTTTTAATTATGTATATTTCAGGCTGACACTTGACAAAAATTGTCCTTCTTTCGTTTATTAAATAAATATGCCTTAAGTGTGTAATAATGTGATCTGTATCCAATTTACTTTAAGTGTGTATCTAAAAAGGTTTAATTAAGCTATATCACGAGCTAGAGTGTGCTTCGTCCAATTATTTTGTCCATACATAATACACAATACACAATAAAAGCTGTAACATTGCACTGTATTGAAATTTCTTTCTGTACTACAAAAATAAATAAATACAGGGCCAAGCCCCTAAAAGGGCTGAAAGCAAAAACAGCAAAAATTAAACGTACATGAAAAACAGCTGGTTCAGAAGTACATGTGAGAATAAACTCAAAATGAACAGAAGTTGAGAACTGATGAGAACGAATACAGAATGAATAAAAACACTTGTTTCTAATCTAAGAGGCATAAAGATTAGTACAACCCTTACTAGGATAATAAAGGAATTGAAAGGGAAACATTATACACAATTTTATAAAGCTTTCCCACAATCTCTGGGTCAGGTGTGTGTCACTCATCTCATTGTACCACTGGGAAGACGTGTTCACACAGATGCCGAAGTTCCATAGTTCAAGTGAGAATCAACTCAAACTGAAGATTTTGTATATTACAAATGCACTGCATGTTATATTTAATAAATTCAAATGAAATAATTCTCAGAAAGACACAATGTCTGGAACAGAAGCAACTTTTGCACCCCTTCTGGCCACAGTACCTCTTGCGGTCTGGGCATGTGCCACACAGGATTCGAACTCACAACCTGAAAGATTCAGGACAGGAGGCTTAACAGACTGCGCCACCGAGTTAACGCTGATTCATCAGGCTGCTGAGGAGAGCCTTCAGTGTGAGAATGAGCACATAAAAGCATTATTTAGCCATTATTTAGTAACCTGGGGTCCGTTCTTCGTACCTCGCTTAATACATCTGAGATGATTTGACAGATCCCAGATCTTCTAATCGTGATAACTGATGTCTGGCTAATTTGGTTCTTCAAACGAATTTGCGGATTGGATTTAAATATCTGGATTAAATGATCTAAGATCACTGCGTGTTCTTGTTTTCCCTGAAGAGGGCAGATGCATCGATACTCGAAACCATGATCAGTAATGCAGCGATTGGCTGGCGTCAAGACAGCAACGTAATGACATCATATAATTAAAAAAGCTACCTGGCAAAAAACTTGGCAAATTACACGAAAAAACCCCACGAATATCTGGACCTTTATAAGGAAACAGCTAAATGACCAAACCAACATAAAAGTTATAATAGATCAATGATAATTTTTTTTTTTTTTTACATGATTACCAATTATTTATATTCACGATTTTATACATTATTTGTACACCCTTTACATTTTTATTTCAATGTTGTAATTCAATTTTTAATTCAATTTGAAGCAGATTTGTAACGTGACAGTATTAAAGTTTCTTAAGGGTCAAGATCAAATTCTCTGCATCTCCTGCGCTGCATCAAGCCACTCCCATAATATCCGTCATCACTTAAATTAATGCACGGCTCAGATGAACTGTACAACATGTGTGCAAACCTCCAATAAAATTATAAAGTAATTATTCCATCACAAATAAATCGCTCAATCAAGTGGCTGTGTCTATAGTATTATACACAACATTATAATATTATATACATTCTCATATACATATACAATTTAAAATTTGTATATTATTATTATTTAAAATTATTATTATTGCCCCTGGTTCAGTAATGAACTCTTGTAATAAAGTAGCAGTGGCTGGGACAGATTTTAAGTATCACCTCAAGATGCAATCTAATCCTGTTTACATGAAATAAGCGTGCTCGCGAGCAGGTTTAAGCTTACGGACCTGTTGCTAGCAAGTCCAGGATGGGCGTCGAAGAACCAAACAATCCAAGATCATGCCAAATCGTCAACAATCAAATCCAGCTAACTGAGTTAGCGAGGTACGAAGAACGGGCCCCTGATTAACATGCTAAGCTAACTTAATGCTAATGTATCTTATGGTTACCTGATAGCTAAAGAGCCACATAAAGAATGGCAACTGGTTAACATGCTAACCAATTAGCACCGATTAGTCTCAAGAACGGTATTGAATATCAAAATTTTTTTGTGCGGCTTGGTCCAAATATCACCTGAGCCGATTTTGGACAAATAGGAGTAGCTGATTGCGACGATATCTAATTTGTCAAAGTTATAAGCGTTTTTGCAGCAAAACCTTATATCTCTGTCACCAGAGAAATTAGCTTTATTAATAATTTGTGGTGTTCATCAGGGCTCGGTGCTGGGGCCAGAACTGGTGTAAATAACACTGTAGTGAAATTATTGTTCCTTCTGTACTGTGTTCAATAAATAAATCAATAAAAAGTGCCAACTAAATAGAGGAGATTGGATGTGGTTGGATATATGGTTTGGTCAGGGTTAATTTTGTTTTCTTGACCCACATGTCATTAAAACAAACTAAAAAAAATATACAAACTCTGGAAAGAAATATTTTAAATATAAGTTACTTAATAGAGATAGAAAACTGATTTAGATACCTGTGATTGTGTATGTAAATTGTAATAATTACGTAAATTATGAAAAGGTAAGAGGTAAAAAATGTAAATATTCAAAAATTATTTTAAAATAATGAAATACGAGGCATTGTAAAGGCTAAAATAAACTCAATGTTAAGAGGTGTTGAAGTAGAGAGAATTATGGGGCTTTGCGAGCACAGTTTGATATTCAATCATCCCAGCAATTAGCTCTCAGCTGGGTTAATGACAGGCCCACTCATTAACAGCCTATTACAAGAGCACACTGAAAAACACTCATGATGACACTTTGTGAGCATCACACAAACACTGTGCAGCTGAATGAGAACAGCATGAGAGCAACCTGTCTGCTCATCTCTACAGATTGCTGAAATGAAGGGGAAATTAGGTTCAAATGAGATTTGGTTTATGTAATAATAATAAAAAGTTTTCAGTTTCATCTCTATTAATCACTTTTATAATGCATTACATGCAAGGTGCAGTCAAGAACAAACAGCGCTTAGGTCTGCAAGATTTGAAGTTTTAATTTCTTCAGATTTAGAATCAGTTATAGGAATGTTATACATTTAATATGTGAATGTAAGTTCAGCGCACACAACGATTGTTTGTCCTCCAGTAAAATGAGGTCAGGATTCTGATATTCGAGGTCATATTTGAGAGGGAACAAACTGTATGATCTTTGCATTGAAAGAACAAAATAGGAACTAGTTCATCCTTTTTTGCAACAAATGGTCTGTGAAAGCAGGTGATCTTCAGAAACCTCAGGAGGACAAACTACATTTTATATGAGCGGTATTGTTTTCCATTCCTTTATTTATATGAGGCATTGTCTGAATATAGTTCGTCTAAAACCTTGATGCTAAGTTAATTTATGTATTAGTTTATAAAACATATCAGCACCAGCTAAACCAGCTAAAATTCAGCTAAAAACCAGCTAAAATTCATTGAGCAAAAATGTTAGTTCTGATCAGACATAACATTATGACCTAATATTGTGTTGGTCCCCATTTTGCTGCCAAAACAGCCCTGACCCGTCGAGGCACGGACTCTACTAGACCCCTGCAGGTGTGCTGTGGTATCTGGCACCAAGATGTAAGCAGCAGATCCTTTAAGTCCTGCAAGTTGCGAGGTTGGGCCTACATGGATCGGACTTGTTTGTTCAACCTGTGTTCCCTAGGTAAGCGACGCACACGCACCTGGCCATCCACGTGATGTAAAAGAAAAAGTGATTAATCAGAACAGGCCACCTTCTTCCATTGCTCCGTAGTCCAGTTCTGATGCTCAAGTGCCCACTGTTGGCGCTTTCAGAGGTGGACAGGGGTCAGCATGGAGACCGTGACTGGTTTGCGTCTATGCAGCCCCATACACAACAAACTGCGATGCACGGTGTATTCTGACACCTTTCTATCAGAACCAGCATTAACTTCTTGAGCCATTAGAGGTACGGTAGCTTGTTTGTTTGATCGGACCACATGAGCCAGCCTTTGCTCCCCACGTGCATCAATGAGCCTTGGCTGCCCATGACCGTCGTCGGGTCACCTCTGTTCCTTCCTTGGACCACTTTTGATAGATACTGACCACTGCAGACCGGGAACACCCCACAAGAGCTGCAGTTTTGGAGATGCTCTGACCCAGTCGTCTAGCCATCACAATTTGGCCCTTGTCAAACTCGCTCAAATCCTTACGCTTGCCCATTTTTCCTTTTTAAGGGCAAAATGTTCACTTGCTGCCTAATATATCCCACTCTCTAACAGGTGCCGTGATGAAGAGATAATTAGTGTTATTCACTTCACCTGTCAGTGGTCATAATGTTATGACGGAGGATATGACTTGGTTGGACATCAGACTTGGTTCTCTAATACTTAAAGTGCACCATATTCATAGATGAGTGACAAAATATTAATCACAGGAAAGAGAATATAACACATAGGAAATCTTTTGATTTGACAAATCATTCAAGACACATGCAAAAAAATCTATTATATCAAATGTAATTTTATATACATTAATGAAGTTTAATATGATAATTCTTCATACACATTGACAGGTTTAAAATCAGTCACTTCTGTTTAAGATCAGTGATTTAGACTGCTGCTGTGGTTTGTGCCATTTTTGAAACGAGAACTTTTGCAAAAACAGGAAACAGTGGTTGCTGTTGAACAGGTAGGGAAAAAACGAAGAGAGGAAACGAGTGGTTTTAAACATAATAAAATTAATTAATGGATGCGAATAAAACAACCTGCCACACTACTTACTGAGCCCGATTTCAAACAGACCAGAACACCAGATGTTTTGTTAATGTGCCTCCATTTGCTTGATGGCTTATTTTTAAGTCTCTAATAACGGTCTTGACTGTTTAAATGCTTAATTGCATGCTGATTGCGGATCCCTGCCATTACAATGACAAGGGGGAAAAAAATCTGTTATTGTTAAAGCTACAGAAATGTTAAACGGTCTTCGTGTTAAAACAGAGGCTGTCTTCAGATGAATAGTGGAGGCCACAGCTGAGGGCAGAGCTGTAATTATACTAAATGATAAGGCCACTCTTAGAGACCAATAATGAAAGCAAGTGGCCTGTTTGAGATGTGAGGCTTTGATTTAAAAAAAATATTAATGTAGTTTATTTACACTGAAAAATATGATCATGAGATGAACATTTTGCGCATATAATCGGAGAAAACTAATTAGCCAGAAAATATACCCAATACAATTAAACAATACATTTCACAAACTAAAATGTACTTAATTTCCATTTCCAGCCTTCATAGTAATACTTACAGAAAGCCTTGCCACTTAAAAATAAAGGTTCCTTAATGGCATTGATGGTTCTATGTTGAACCTTTAACATTCACAGAACCTTTGCATTCCACAAAAGGTTCTTTAGATTTTTAAAATGTTCTTCACACTGAGAAAAACAAGGTTCTTTTAGGGTGTGTTCACACTTGTAGTTCAGTTCGCTTGGTCTGGACCAAAAAACCTTGTCTGCTTAGCATTCACATTGGCATTTTAACACCGAACCTAATTATGTTCACAACCTGATTGGTCAGTATTAAATATATTTTGAGACGGAACTTCCCAAACAAAACTGTGTGCTGGGCTAAATGCACACGTTGTATGTGCGTGGCCTACATATGATGGTATTTTGACCAGCTGAGAACTCGTGAAGAGCTTATAAAATGTGTAAAGGAGTCAAAAGTCCCTCCGTCACACACACAAAGGAAGATCTGCTGCGAGGAGACGCGGTTCTGATGCCTGTACCGAACTGTGATGGGCAACATTGTGACAAGGTAAAAAACAGGTATGCTTGACCACCGCGTTTTTGGTTCGTTTACATGTCTTTTGTCTGTGCTGTGTTCATATTTTAGTTGAAACACACCAGAGTTTGTTTGAAAGCGGTTCGTTTTCAGTGGTCTCGGTCCGCTTGTTTGGTGCGCACCAGGGTTCAGGTGGCGGTTTGTTTCAAGTTTGTTTTAAATCGAACCAAACATGCCAAGTGTGAACACTCCCATAAGAACCGTTCATTTCTTTGTGGAACCAAAACTGGCTCTTCTATAGCATCATTTTGAGAGCCCCCTTTTGGAACCTTTGTTTTTAAAAGGGATAGTTCACCCAAAAATGAACATTGTCATCATTTACTCGCCCTCGAGTTGTTCCAAACCTGTATGAATTTATTTCTTCTGCTGAACACAAAAGGCAATTTTTTTTAAGAATGTGGGTAACCAAACAAGTTGATTGGTCCCATTGACTCCCATTACATTCTTAAAAATATCTTCTTCTGTGTTCAGCAGAAGAAAGAAATTCATACAGGTTTGGAACAACTTGAGGGCGAGTAAATGACAGAATTTTCATTTTTGGGTGAACTATCCCTTTAAGAATGTACATTCTAAAAACTTCTTGATTCTGGTCAGCGTATGATCTATATTTAGACTGACTGAGGTGGCAATATTGAGGCCAAAATACAGAATCTGATGCCATATTCATTGCTAAAGAAACGCGTCTAGGTTATTTCTCAGAAATTAATGTTTCTTCATGAACACTTCCCTTTTTAGCCATCAAACATCGGGTTGAGAAAATTCCCCACAGTGCTGTGCTCAGAATCATCCAAAAGGCGTCCGTAAGAAGAACGTCTGCAACACACAAACAAATCATAAGGCCACTGACAATCAATTTAACAATAATTGTGAAAGTAAAATGTTAATTAACTCTGTTATCGCCTACTATTTGATTTAGCATTAAAGGGATAATAATATTAACCCCAAAATTTAAAGACAAAAATATTATATATTTTGCATAAAGGAAATAGCATCTTTTTTTTTGTGCCATTTAATGTGATTTAAGCACATTCCCTCCCAACTACTGTAATACTGTAAATATTGTCCTTCTCAATCATAATTTATCACAATCAGCAAATATTAAACTCACTACAACAAAAACTACTATGATGTATGTATAAATACTACTACAATTTAAGTATAACGTATTTTATTTTTCAGATCTTTGTTCATGTAATAATAAAAAAATATATATTAAATGTATAACAAAAAGCCCAATTATCCCCCTCAAAAAATGATCCGTCTAAAATATAAATCTTTTATATATATATATATATATATATATATATATATATATATATATATATATATATATATATATATATATATATATATATATATATATATATATATATATATATATATATATATAAATGATCAGCTCTGTGAGACTCACCATAAAATACTTTGGAAGAAAAAAAAGATGACTACAAATAACTGATTTTTTTCTCTTGACTCACCTCATTTTGAAGTAGTACGCCCCAACAAGTAATATTAATACAATGGCAAGGAAGACAATTATGATTCCAGCGACACTCCCTAAAAAGGAATAAGGAAAAGATTTAGTTTGCTCAATATCTGACATAGTCAGTCATGAAAGCTATTTTAGGCATATTAAGAATACTTACTATATTGTTTGTATTATTAATAATTCATATCAGGCAAAACACATACAAATCATGTACAAAAAAAGGTATACTGAAAAGACAAGCGTGTAGTTTTCTTACACTCTTTCTTTTCGCATACAGGGAATTAATTTAGATACTTCGGACACACTTAAAAATTTACATGTCACCACGCATGCGCACACACACACACACACTCTCTCTCTCAAAGCTATATGTCTCACAAAAAGAGGTGTGTCAGGTTTGAAATGACAGAACAAAAGTTATAGGGTTCAAGATGTTCAACTTTGTGGTTGTCACATTGTAGCGGATCATGTCCATACTAAATGGGGTGAACTACACCTGTGGTTACGCTCCTACAGTATGTGTGAACTTGAGGAGAACTGATTTCATACAGCCACTCAAAATCACTCTAACACCAGCTAAAATTCATTGAGCAAAAATGTTAGTTCTGAGAAAAGCTCTAGTAGCATTTGTTTGCAGATGACACTTGTTTGTTGTGTGGTCAGGTGCAATGACATTCAGACAGTTTAAGTGTGGCTGAAGTGTCCTACTTAGATGCTATGAAAAGGGTGAGGAACAATATAACCATTACGGGAAAAGGCTATAGGTAACTGTTAATGGTTCAATCACTCAGTTACTGTATTAAATATTAACTTTGAACACACTTAACGTGTTTGGGAATCAGTGGTTTGGGTGTGTACAAAATAATAAATCCAGTTGCTAAAAACACTAACCTGTTTGTTACCTGCCTTGGTCAATATCCAAGAAAGTTTGTATTGAATATAGTTTAATTACAGGCTTGAGGAAATAAAAAAAATATGATTTTATGACTTAGGCTAGTTAGAAAAAGTCATCTTAATTTCTCAGAGGAGTAGTTCACTTTAAAATGAAAATTACCCCATGATTTATCCTCAAGACATCCTAGGTGTATATGACTATTCTTTTTGATGAACACAATCAGAGTTATGTTAATAAATATCCTGAGGCTTCCAAGCTTTATAATGGCAGTGACGGGGTCCGTTGAGTTTGAAGCACAAAAAAAGCAAATCCATCCATAATAAACATACTCCGCACGGCTCCGGGGGGTTAATAAAGGCCTTCTGAAGCGAACCGATGGGGTTTTGTAAGAAACATATCCATATTTAAAACTTTGTAAAGTAAAATATCTAGCTTCCGCCAGACCGACTTCCGTATTCAACTTACGCAGAAAGTCCGCCTCTCGCAGTTCAAAACGCTTATGCTACGTTCTAGTGATACGCCACGCCAGTTGCGCCTTTTCCGTAAGTTGAATTGTGTTCAACAGAAAGAAGAAAATCATATACACCTAGAATGGCTTGAGGGTAAGTAAATCGTGGGGTAATTTTTAGGGGTGTAACAATGTATCATGGATGGTGACAATATGTGTTTTGCATAGTTCACCCAAAATGAAAATTACTATGAGAGTTTTAAAGTTTTAGTGTCAGTACTACATTAAACTACTATATAATGATGAATATACAATGTATGATAATGCAATTGGGGAATATTTGTGGGTCCTGATGCCAAAAGTCCAAGCCTATTAATTTCTAGCCCCAACTTAATACCAAATTTAGCATTTTAATCAACGGTGTAGTCATGGTGTAATTGCAATTTGTAATTGTAATGTTGTATCTTGATATGTATCGTATCGTTACACCCCTAGTCATTTTCATTTTAAAGTGAACTACTCCTTTAAATTTCATACTAAAATTTCATCACTTTGGTTAACCTCAATAAATAAGTTTGAATTTGAATGTACCTGAACTGACCCGGGTTTATGAAAACCACATAGGAAACTAGATAAAGTCTTTTATAAGGAAATACAATACACCCCTTGACCTACTTAAGATCTGGAGCACAAGGTCAGAAAACAAAACTTTGCATTCATTCAACTAGATAAATTGGTGGGACTGAAACGCTGTATTAATGATACAATGAAATGTTTACACAAGTTGCAAAAAAATATGCACTCATACCCGAGCTCAGGGCCTCTGGGTTCTTATTTTCTTCTCCAAGACTGGTGTTGTGTTGTGTTGACGATGTTACCGTGTTTTTGGTTGTCGTTTTCGACTCGTCAGTAGAAGAGGGCACAGGTTTAGTTGTAGGCCTAGTACTAGTAGTACTAGTTGCCATATATGTAGTTTTGGCACTAGTAACAACCGCTGTCGTGTTTCCTAGCGTTGTTTCCGTTGAGGTAAAACTCTCTGAAGAGGACGTTGTCTGAGTTACATTCACCCAACTCAATGTGGTCGATGCGTTGGTCGCATTGTTGACTACGCTGGTGAGCTCAGTTGCTGAGGAGGTAGTATTATCGCTAGAGGTTGTATTTGATGTTGTCTGAGCTGATGTAGAGTCGTTCGTAGTGCTCGAGGTGGAAATCATAGGGACATCAGTTGTTGTTTCATTTGAACTGACGACCGTGGAGACGTGACTCGTGTTTCCCTCAGTGACATTAGCTGATGCTGTGTATGTTGAAGTCAATGTCGATGCTGTGTATGTAGAAGTCAATGTCGATGAATGAGATGTATTTTCTGCTGTTGCTGTGCTGCCTCCAAATATCATCCAACCTTCAAGTCACAACACACAAAAACAACCAAAAAGTCTACATTAACTTAAGCACAATACATATCAATAACCACATCTTGCACCAAAACTGCATCTACTCAACAGGAAACATTTACGTGGAGTCGCTTTATGTGCAGTAGTTGCACATTACAGAAGCCTACGTTTAAATTAAAATCATTACCTTTATTACGTTACACCTTATACAAACTAAAGTAACACGCATGAGCTACACATACAGTAACGTCAAATGGCAATTTTAGTAGCACGTGTTTTGAATGAATTGGTAAGCATAATATTTAATATTAAAATTTATATTACAGATGTCACATGTATGATATGCTAATTAATTACAACAGCAATGTAATTTTCATTCAAAGGTCCGTAAAATAATTATTGGCAAATGACTATATGTTGTTGATAACTTATAATAAGTAGCTATGTGAACACTATAATGTTTGTCATAGTACCCATTATAAACATACCTGCAAATATCACCAGCGTTGAAAAGTACATCTTCATTTTCCTTCCTCTTTCGTTTCTTACGCTGCGACTGTTTAACCGTTTCTCTTGCACTCCAACACATGTGAGTGACAAGAAGGAAATTCACACGCACAGGTCGTGAGCGCGCAGGCGTGCACGCCTCCGCTCTACTGTGACCTCTTCTAATAATGCCATATCAGACGAGCAAAATAAACATGCGGGCAAATGTGTTTTCTTGGCAAATAAAAAGCGAGGTATTGTATATGTTGTGTAGTAGGCAAATGGCACGAATTATAAACAGTTTATCGTAGGAGACCAATGACATGCAATGGCCAAAACTCGCCACTAGAGAGGAGCAAATCATAGAAGATACACTGAGACCTCTGTGCATTTACAGTCACCATCAAATAAAAAAACCCAGTATTTATTATAAATTGTTAATCACAATTCTTTTAATTCATCTGCTGCCTAATCTTATTTCAAAATAACCTTCCCTCCCTCTTGCAGCTCATCTCTTCTCTGATGATGATGTGATAACTAGCATAGGGGCGGGACAACCTGTCACTCATTTGAGATCAACCAATCCAACCTTTCAATCAATTCCCGATGGATAAAATCAAGTCCTGCCCTACATTTTGCTCTTGTTCGAGAACCCATGTATCCCCTGTATGTTGTCACGAAAGCACTCTGACTTTCACAGTAACAAATGAGCGGTGCCAGCGGCACTTTCGGCGTCTTGTCTATCAGCTTCCAAAGTTTGTAACTCCTTGTCTGTGTATTCTGGCTCAAAACGATATGGTTCTGGATTTTGGTTTGATACAAAGTTAAAATCCTCTGACAATTCCTCAAAGTCAGCCATGCAACAGTCACGTTCGCTACTATCTTCCTAGTCACGTTGGTTTTGTTGACAGACGTAACAGCGGGGCTTCTCCGGTCCTGCAAGCAAATCAAAAGTAGAGCAGTGCTGCGCCTTCTGAGAATATAGTCCCCTGTGTGTATACGTTTATAATATGGCTGTGTCTCATGTAACCTTGTTATTTGTACATGCTGTGGCTATACACATCACAACATGTAAATAGGAAAATGTTTGTGTTATTTTGTCACTTATTGAACAGTAGGCTAGCTGGAGCCATATACCTCCAGTCTTTGTGCTAAGCTAGGCTAATGGTGGGTGCGTCAGACAGAGTTATGGGATGTATGGAGATGAGAATGGTATGTATGTATGGACTTATCTAACTCTGGGGGATACAGTGAATAAGCTAAAGTCCCAAAAAAGTGGAGTGTTCCTTTAAGCTAAACCCCATTCAAAAAACCCATTGACTTCAGGACGGAAATGGAAGTGCTAAAATGCTAACTCGCTAACCTTTTGGCCTACAAAGTGATGTCATATTCACTATTCCCTACTTTAGTCCACTAATATGGTTCACTTGAAGGAGTGAATGAAAACAAGTGAGTGAATTCGGACAGCTGTTGAATGTACATCGGCTGTACACTCGTTATTGTGGTGGATGATGGAATTGAATGAGTGCACTCAATAATGTCCACTATGGTTTTGGTCACCACTACAAATGGCTGTCCCTTCAAATAATGCCCTATTTGAGGGTATAGGGTCTCCTCGCATCCGCTTGTGGGGAATCAGCTATAGCTGCTATTTAGCTATAAATTAGATAACCTTTAAAAGTATATTTTACTGGTGGGTATTTTGACACAAAACAATGGCAGTTGCTTTCAGTTAAAACAGCTCAAACATGCATTGGTCTGGGACTAGACTTAAAGGAACAAGCCGACTTTGTGTGCCTTTAGCTTATTCCCTGTATCCCCCAGAGTTAGATAAGTCCATACATACCATTCTCATCTCCGTGCGTGCCATAACTCTGTCTGACGCACTAGCCTAGCTTAGCACAAAGACTAGAGGTAAACGGCTCCAGCTAGCCTACTGCTCAATAAGTGACAAAATAATGCCAATATTTTCCTATTTACATGTTTTAATGTGTGTAGTTACATTGTGTACTAAGACCGACGGAACTTTGAGCCATATAGGTGCAGCGGTGCAATGATATTACACAGCGCCTGAAAATAGGCTAACTTCCGTCAACATAACCAACGTGACAACCTGTTTGCACAGAGAGCGCTGGGGACTATTTTCAGGCGCTGTGTAATATCATTGCGCCGCTGCACCCATGGTACGGCTCAAAGTTCCTTGATTATTACGCAGGAATGAGAGTATAGTTCCTAGCCATATCGGTCTAGAAAACAACAACTTTTCATTTTCCGTCGGTCTTAGTACACAATGTTACTACACACATCACAACATGTAAATATGAAAATGTTGGCGTCATTTTGTCACTTATTGAGCTGTAGGCTAGCTGGTGCCGTTTACCTCCAGTCTTTGTGCTAAGCTAGGCTAGCGGTGGGTACGTCAGACAGAGTTATGGCACGCACAGAGATTAGAATGGTATGGATTTATCTAACCCTGGGGATACAGTGAATAAGCTAAAGCCCAAAAAGTCGGCGTGTTCCTTTAAGCCTTTTCTGTGAAACCGAGGGCTAATGTAATAATAGGATCACTGTTATTATTGCTCAGATTTTTAATACAATACTATATTAACATTGGCGTAGTTTTACATACATTGCAACTGCATACCATTACAGATCCTTCTTGTCCCCATTGTTTCACCAACAAGCTTATTGTAAGATAGTGCACAGTTTAGGTACAAATGACAGTTATAGCAAGACTAGAGGCGGAAACAACATGTTGTCATATCATAATTACATGTATGCTGAGACTAGACTGCTTCGTTTATCCTCATTCCTAACCACATTCCATGATGACCTGTGTAGAGAGTCATACAGGTGGAGCTCAGCAGGAGCAAAGGGCATGTTGACTTTGTTTTGCAACTCACAAATGCACCATTATGATGATGATATCAGTATCAGTAATATCAGTGTTAACAGTAATAGTATCAGAATAAGAAACCCGCTGAAAAGACCATAAGGTGATTTGCTGGTCTAAGATGAGTCGGTTTCCATGCTTAGACTGGTTTTCAACACCGGACTAGGCCAGATTCTGTATCTTAAACAAGCCTAGAGCAGCAAACTAACTTATACTAAGCTGGTATTTTGGGAAGGGGAAATATATAAATAAATATATCAATTAGGCTACATTGATTCTGTCAGCACATTATTGGTTTAATGTGGTGAAAGAGGAAAGAATATTTATTTTTTTAATCAAAGACTCTAAACAGAAAGCAGTGTGACAGTGATTGAGGGGTGTGTTCTGTAAACAGCTGTAGTTTCAGAGTGTCATTTCAAACATGCTTTCATGGTTTCGGTTGTTTTCGACATATGCAGAATGATGCAACAACCTTACCATAGACAGAATATTACAATGTGCCAACACTGTGAAATGTTCAAAATGCACAAACTCTTTACAGAGAAGTGCTATATTATCACTTAGGTACTTCTATAGTCTAGTTTTTATTAATATTTTGAATTAGTGTTTATTTTATTTCAAGTAATGAAAATAGATTTTGGTGGTTTTAATTTTAGTTAGTTATAACTATAATAACACTGCTATAGAGTTTTGATGCAGCATAAATGAAAGGGATATGTTTACTCAAAAATGAAAATTCTGTCATTAATTACTCACCCTCATGCCGTTCCAAACCCGTAAGACTTTCGTTCATCTTGAAGATTTTATTGATGCAATCTGAAACATTTCTATGCCTCCATTGACAGTTGAAGTTCATAAAGATATCGTAAAACTAATACATATGAATTGAGTGGTTTAGCCCAGTTAATTCAGTCTTTTACATATAAACATTCACCAACTCACACATCAGTTGTGGTAAACGGAAGCTCAAGCATGTTCGCTTGACGTGCGACAACCAATGAGGTTCATTCTTGTGTTACGCAGCACATCTCAGCTTCTGCAAGAACCAATGAGGTTCATTCTTGTGTTACGCAGCACATCTCAGCTTCTGCAAGAACCAATGAGGTTCATTCTTGTGTTACGCAGCACATCTAGCTTCTGCAAGAACCAATGAGGTTCATTCTTGTGTTACGCAGCACATCTCAGCTTCTGCAAGAACCATTGACTTTCATTCTTGTGTTACGCAGCACATCTCAGCTTCTGCAAGAACCAATGAGGTTCATTCTTGTGTTACGCAGCACATCTCCGCTTCTGCAAGAACCAATGAGGTTCATTCTCATGTTACGCAGCACGTTTGAGCTGCCACAAGAACCAATGAGGAACAACATGAGAAACAACACAAAGGGGAACCGACATGAGGATGAGTAATTAATTACAGAAATTAAATTTTTGGGTGAACTAACCCTTTAAGGACAGAATGCACCCAAAAGCTGAAATGTTAATTCCAGATCTGGTTTACTTTCGGCAAGCAGATTTTGGGCCAATCAAAGGCCGTAATTTAACCTTGATGCGGCCCAAAAACAAATTGCTATCTGGGAAGCGGACAGAAAACAAGATGACAGAAATTTTGAATGATTTAAAGTAAGCAAAAAGTTAAAATAATCTTTAATAAATTATAATCATATTATATATATATATATATATATATATATATATATATATATATATATATATATATATATATATATAAAATTATTATAATATGATTATAATTTATTAAAGATTATTTTAACTTTTTGCTTACTTTAAATCATTCAAAATTTCTGTCATCTTGTTTTCTGTCCACTTCCCAGATAGCAATTTGTTTATATATATATATATATATATATATATATATATATATATATATATATATATATATATATATATATATATATATATATATATATATATATATATATATAATTTTTTCTGTTTAGGCTGTAGCTACCATGTAAAATTAAGAAATTGACATATTCCAATTATTTATCAACTGGTGACGTAATGCCAAGTGGGCGGGGAACTGCAGGTGTGCTTAGAACAGGCGTCGAAACTTGGGGCAGTTTTGATGTTGACATGACCGACAGTCACGTGACTTTAAACAATAGCCAGATTGTATGGGATCCTCCCACCTGAAGTTTCTGCTGCCCGTCTACTTTTTAAACACAGGAAACAAAGTAATTCATTCCCAGCAGGCTTTTTTGTGTGTTTGTTTGTGATCTCCCAAATCGATCATGCGAACTCCTGGGATTTTTATTTTCGGGATGGTGCTCGCACCTTGCGGGTGGCTTCTGGAGCTGGTCAGCACCGTCGCACCAGCCTGGCGCACGATCAACAACATCCCTGGAGAATCCATCGATCTGGTCCTCCAACAAGGATTATGGGACATCTGCAAGACTTATACATCATCCCGGGCTATTACGTGCAACCAACAGGACACGCAGTACTTCAGCGCTCAGATCATACAGATCGCGCGAGGCTTGATGCTGGCGTCACTCATTCTCAATGGCATCGCCATCGGCGTGGCATCAGCCGGAGTCAGATGCTGGAGTGATAACCCGCACTGGACCGTGGCTGGGGTCGGTGGTGTTCTCATCTTCATCTCAGGGGTCCTCACCATCATCCCAGTGGCGTGGTACACTCACATCATGACCTCCATCTTCTCCGCATCCACCGATATTCGTGTCGGATACTGCCTGGTGCTGGGCTTCATCGGTGGGTGCATGGAGGTGCTCGGAGGTTTGGTGATGTCCATCGGGTTGTGTCGGCGCTGTGATGGTCGGAAGTCGAGGACGGACGCGGTGAAGTCCGCGCGCGACCCCTCTCCACCGCACAGAGTCACGTCGCTCAGTGTAATCAGCGCGAGCAGCGCGGCCAGCAGCGTCCCGTATTACTCCAAACAAAGTGAGATAGACTTCACACGAGCGAAGACGCAACGGGACAGCAGACCAGTGAACACGGCGAATAAAGCTCAACCTTACGACTCAGATTTGTAAAATACAAACTTTTAACCTTGTGAACTCAAGAACCTTACGACAATCACCAGTGTAACCGTCGCTTCCGCGCGAAAGTGTATCAGTCAGATTGATCAAATCAGCCTTTCCAATCCCTGAAGAAGAAAACAAGCCTAGGCTGGTTTTAGCTGGTCTCCCAGGCTGACCAAACTGGTGTTCAGCTGGTCTTTTAGCTTGTCTCCCAGCTTGGTCAGCTAAAAAAAGTGTCCAAAACCCCTCCAAACCGGCCTGGGAGATCATTTTAGGCTGTTTTATCTGGGGGGCTTTTCTTCAGCAGGGATATAAAAATCATCTGAAAGCTGAATAAATAAGCTTTCCAAATCGATATTTTTTTAAATATAATTTTGACCCAAAATACCGCCACAAATATACCTGTGCGACTTATGACTGGTTTTGTGGTCCAGGGTCACATTTCATTCCGTTTGTTTGAATGACAGTGACCAGTTATATTGTGGGAAAAATATGTAGGCCTATTTCGAAAATGCCTATTATATTTGTTTTTACAATGACATTGTAAAATATAATGATTTGCTGGTAAAAAAAAAAAAAAAAATCTTAAGTCACTATAATGTACATTGAAAGTAAGCAGTAAAAGGAAGTGGCCCACAGTTTAAAATAGGTTTTATTTTTATTGCCGGTTATGTTTTACATTTTAGTTACATTCAGGATGTTAGTGTGTGTGTGCGGAAAGACACACCTTTTTTGATTAACTGTTCAATTCATCATGTGACCACCTGTATTATCATTGATGTTATCAGTTTATTTTAAGGTCAAATCAACTGCTCAGCTATGGTATTTTGGCGGAAATCATGGTTACCATTATAAATGTTCTACCTGTTAAGGGAAGTGAGGTTTTGAAGTTATGTCAAATAGCACTAACACCATCAGTTTGGTTTTATACTTTGCACTTTATTATGTAAAGCCCTTATGATTTTGTTGGCAGTACCTTCGATGTCTTTTTGTAGCACACTGGGCTCTAATGTGTAAATACAGTAACTTATCAGTTATGCCAACTGCAAAAAGCAAACACATTCTTCTGAAGAAAGCTAATGTTTGCACAAACACTGCACACTGTACAGAAGTGTATGTCTCTGGTGTACAAGATCGAATTATATGTAAAATATCTTTGTGGAAGTAATTTCGTAATTGACGTCCGTCCATCCATAAATTGTAATGCAAATGGTTGAAGGCTGTTTATTTCCTTGTATTTTTATGATTTTGATGATGAACACTGTCCCAAGAGCTATGGCTCATACACGTGCCTGCATGAATGTAATAAATTATGAAGCTAATAATTGCTCTTTTGGAACAATGTCGAGCACTACTTCATGCATAATAATAAATGTTATCCTCTTCTTACATTTCCATTAATAAGCTATTTGTGATATTTTATATTACATTTTATGGACATAAAAATTTGAAATTATATGGCATTGTGTCATTAACTTAGTATGTCTTATGACATTAAAAGTTGAAATTGACACTTCATAAGTTTTAAAAAGACAAAAGATAACCGAAATCTGATGGACTTGTGACTTCTTAAGTCAATTTCGACCTTGTATGTCTTAATTTTGATAAGTCATAAATATGACATAGTGTGTCTTAATTGTGATTTACAAAAACATTTTCCCCTTTATGTGGCAGAAATAGGCTTCTATAATATTTTCTTTATTTATAAGTAGGGTTGGGTACCGTTCACATTTTAACCGATACCAGTACCTGAAATTCGGTACCGGTACTCAACGGTACCTTTTTTCGGTACTTTAGGGATGTTGACATTATGCCAGAGCTGCCCTGGTTGCTGTCAGCCATTATCTGTGATGTTTGTATACTGTAATATTTACTAGTAGGCTACTAGCTACTTAATTTAATTCTTAAAAACAACCATATTATTTCGTATTTATTTTTTTATTTAATTAAACTTTTTTGTCAAACAAAGTGCTGCTCAACTGAGCTTTATATGGTTAAAATTTAAACATGAAGAAAATTTGTAATTACTTAAAAATTAAAGTTTTACATTGAAAAAAAATTACATTGAGAGTATCTAAATTCTACTGTACAACAGTGATGTATTTGTCAAATTAGGCCAAACTTTTATTTTGACAGGTTATTTTGCCGTGAAGACCTTTGAGTTTCTGTGTTTATGACATGAAAGTTTTTCTCAAATGAAATGGTAAAATGCTCAAAAAGTGAATCTCATTGGCTCTGGAGATGACGTTCATGTCCTCATATGAGACAGCAGAGATAGAAACGCGACAGTCACACGTGCGATTCTGAGTGTGTGAGGTAAACCCAGACTGTAAACCACGCGTCTACGGATTCGCACATAGACACAAATGATTTTTATTTAAATAGTCTTTTGCAGTTTAATATTCACAGACACTTGTATATATCACCAGATGCGTTCTCAGGTACCGACATTTGGTACCGATTGATTTAAAGGGGCTATATGCAACTTTTTCCCCAAAATAAACGTAACAATAGCCTTTTTATTTTACCATTTATGAGTCAAACATCTCCTGATGAGCATACTGACACCTTGTCCGCTCACAGTGGGTGCACCTATAAGCCTGTATCCTATTTTCTGGCGGGTCGTTTTTTCCCGCGCTGCCTGCGGATGTGACGTCACCACCGCTGCGAGAGCGAGCAGAAAATAAGAGCAGTTCTGTTTTTTGGCCACAGGTGTCAGTCGTGAGTTTAAATTTCAGAAAAACGCATATAGCCCCTTTAATGTGAATCGGTACTCGCTAGTACCGACATATATTTTATATTAAAAGTAATTTACCTCAACATGAAAAAAAAAAAAAAAAGTTAAGCAGTTGTCAGACTACGGAGCCCCTAATGGGACATGGAGAGTGGAGATATTAAGTGGAGGGGGTGGAGATATTAAATCAAAATTCCTTAGGGGAACGCAAACATTTAGCGAGTGAACAGAAAGTTTCTTGGGGGCGCGCAAAATATTTGCGAGAGAACGCAAAAGCATTGACCTATTATTTTTCCTCCCATCTCATATCCATAGGGGCTCCGTATTAAACAAACCCAATCATGAAAGAAAAAACTGGACAAAATGTATTTAATGCATAAGTATCAAACAAGTAATTGGCCAAAAGACATTAATTCATGAACTGTATACAGTTACAGCATGTAAAACAACAAAAATGCATATAAATATAGATAAAAATGTGAAACATCTAATGAGAAGAGGTGATTGAAACCAACGCAGGCAAACTTCTAGAACAAACAAACGTTTATGCAGATGAACTTCTGGGATTACTGGGGTATAACCATTGTAAACAGAATTTATTTGTGACAATTTGCCCCATGCAGTCTACCCTATTTTCCCCGTAGCTCTTGCATAATGGTATTCCAGGTATTGGCTGAAACATGGCATGCAGTGAAAACCAGTTTTGCCTGAGTTTGAACCAGGCATTCAACACCACGCCCTTCAGATGCTAATCACACAGATCCACCTCCTTCAGGTTTCAGTATGTTTCTTCTTAAGCACCAGACACACTCCACACACTGTAGACGTGGACAGCAGCTCAACCCTCAACCATGCGGACTCCGGGGATCTTGATATTCGGCATGGTCCTGGCACCCTGTGGATGGATCCTAAACCTGACCAGCACGGTTGCACCAAACTGGCGCACCATCAACAACCTGGCAGGCCAATCTGTGGATCTGGTGGTGGAACAAGGAATCTGGGACATCTGCAATACCTTCACAACGTCTAGGTCGCAACAGTGCAACCAACGCACCAATGACCAAACGTACTTTAACAACCAGATCATTCCGATCGCTCAAGGAATGATGATTGCGTCCTTGATCGTGACCATACTTGGCCTGGCGGTGGCAACACCTGGAGTCAGATGCTGGAGGGACAGACCAAGATGGATCCTGGCTAGTTTAGGCGGCCTCCTCATCTTCTGCTCTGGAGTCTTGGCCATTATTCCCGTTGCGTGGTACACTTATCTGCTCAACAGCCTCAACTCCACCTCGGTCAAGAGAGACCCATTGAGAGCGGATGACATTCGTGTAGGATACTGCATCGTTTTGGGCTACATCGGAGGCATCATGGAGGTCCTCGGCGGTTTAGTGATGTTCATCGGGATCTGCTCCTGCTGCGGTGGACGGAACCGCGGAGAAAAGCCTGGTACCAACACGGGAAGGTCGGCGGACAGGATGGATAGACCGAGGACCATGGATAGGCCGACGCCTCTGCCAAGGGTCACCGTACCGAGAAGCTACATCAGTGAAAGCAGCGTACCTTACTCGCAGAAGTCTTTGGACGACGACCTGGACTTCCCAAGAGCCAAACCCCGGGACAAGGGATTTGTCAACACATCCTACAATGGAAGACCTTACGATGCTGATCTGTAAAATGATTAGTACACACTGTGAATAAATATTAGTTTACCACTTGTGAATGTTGACAACCGTTAAAGCCATGCTAGCTGTCTTCAACTGGCGCGTACACTTGTTACACCAGTTCTTTTACAAGTACTTTGAATGTTTACAAGAGCCACCGATTGTGCTTGCCAGTTTCCCCTCTGAGGTTAAGCAACATGAGGACTTCCAATTTTAGGGTTGTAAATAGCCAAAATGTAACTTCCTGTTGAAGGTTTGTAATGCGGGTTAAAATAAATCATGCGTCTTTATCTATCCTAATGATGTTATCACATTAATACTGCAGGGTTTGAGAAAAATGAATTGTGCAATATTTTCCTTTGCTATGGAAATAGTTTAGTGAAAGAGGTGACTGCGATGCAGTATAACTAGTAATACTGGTTGTTGTAGTTTTATCTCCACTGCAAGCATGTGGGTCATGTCTGAACTGTCATGTGATCCACGAGTCATGTGAACAATGTAGTATAATCCTCCACAAAATAATTGTTACAGTATATTAATTTCAGATAGAAGAATTTCTGCCAAAGCGTAATAAGTGCTGTTTAATGAAGGGCAGTGATGACTTAACTTCAAGTCTGGAGGCATTAAAACAGAGACATATTACAACAATAAATGCATGAAGTTCGTTAGTTATTAACTGTATAAACATATCCATATAAGAGCAGCAAGGTGTAAATGAGGTTAAATGGTAATAAAACCACCCAGATAAAGGAAGTAGAGTGTAAAGGAAGTAGAGTGTAAATAAGATCTTTGTGACTTTATTTCGCTGTAACTCATCAGATCATGTGCTATTTCCCATTGCTCTGGGTTGTGTGGTTTTTCTAAATACAACATCTTTTAAATCTCTTTGTAACAATTTAGAATTTTTGTTTGTTTGTATTAAAGTACTATTTATTAAAAAAACAAACAGTGTTGTCCATGTGTATCGATACCTACCATTATAAAATGAATCACCTAAAGAAATTAATATCAATGTGGCAACCCCTTTTAACACTGCAAGAATAACTACAATTGTAGATGTTATCCTCCATGGATTGGAATAACTCTGATATGATTATAATAAAAAAAGTTATTGAAGAAATTGCATTGTCATTAACTCATATCTCTAACTTGTCTTTTCAATTTGGTAAAAAAGTAATACTATTATATAAAACACAAGTTACAGGTCTGTTTCTGTACTCCCCCAATTCTCCAAATTTCTTGAAAAACTTTTTACAGAAAGACTTGACCATTTAATTGAAACACACAACTTTCTAATTGACAGTCAATATGGATTCTGGACAGACGGATCAACATCTTTGGCACTAATGGAGGAGCTAACTGAGGATATCACAAATTGCACAAACAAGAAGAATCATGTAGTGGGAATTTTCATAGATCTAAAGAAAGCATTTGACACCATAAATCATGACATTTTATTACATAAACTAGAGAGGTATGGCAGGGGAGTAGCCAGGTATGATGACTAGGTTCCCCCAGTTTATTATACAAATCTAATAATATTTATTAAATTACAGTTGTTTAAATTATTTTAACGTAATTACAAAATTATTATAACATCTCAAATACTAAAATAAATAAAATGCTTTAAGAAACAGGCAACAATCTGTAAAAATTGGTGAAATTTCTACATACATGAACATAGTTTGTATACCGCAGGGCTCGGTCTTCGGTCCGAAATTTTTCATAATCTACATCAATGACATTTGCAGAGTATCAAACATACTAAACTTAATTTTATTTTCTGATGACACAAATATTTTATGTTCTGGGGACAAGTACAGAAGCTTTTGGAGGTGATCACAACAGAAATAAATGAAAACTGTGGTTTGATGTAAACAAATTGCCATTAACCCTCAAGTAGAATTAAAAATTGACAACATACGTATAGAAAGAGTATATGGAAATACATTTCTTGGTGTGATTTTAGAACACAAAATCTGCTGGAAACCGCACATCAAATACGTCAAAGCAAAATTTGCAAAGACCACAGCAATACTGATTCAATCTAAATTATACTGGACAATAAATAAATGCATATTCAATGTTTTAAATTACTGTATATTTGTTATCTTGCTATGAATATATAATATTTAATGATATATACACCGATCAGGCATACCATTATGATCACCTTCCTAATATTGTGTTTCCTTTTGCTGCCAAAACAGCCCTGACCCGTCGAGGCATGGACTCCACTAGACCCCTGCAGGTGTGCTGTGGTATCTGGCACCAAGATGTTACCAGCAGATCCTTTAAGTCATGTAAGTTGCGAGGTTGGGCCTCCATGGATCGGACTTGTCTGTTCAGCACATCCCACAGATGCTCGATTGGATTGAGATTTGGGGAATTTGGAGGTCAAGTCAACACCTCAAACTCGTTGTGCTCCTCAAACCATTCCTGAACCATTTTTGCTTTGTGGCAGGGCGTATTATCCTGCTGAAAGAGGCCACAGCCACCAGGGAATAACGTTTCTATGAAAGGGTGTGCATGGTCTGCAACAAGGCTTAGGTGGTATGTGTCAAAGTAACATCCACATGGATGGCAGGACCCAAGGTTTCCCAGCAGAACATCACACTGCCTCCACGACTTGCCTTCTTCCCATAGTGCATCCTGGTGCCATGTGTTTCCCAGGTAAGCGACGCACATGCACCCAGCCATCCACGTGATGTAAAAGAAAACGTGATTCATCAGAGCAGGCCACCTTGTTCCATTGCTCCGTAGTCCAGTTCTCATGCTCACTTGCCCACTGTCAGCATGGGGACCGTGACTGGTCTGCGTCTATGCAGCCCCATACACAACAAACTGCGATGCACAGTGTATTCTGACACCTTTCTATCAGAACCAGCATTAACTTCTTGAGCCATTTGAGCTACAGTAGCTCGTCTGTTTGATTGGACCACACAGGCCAGCCTTTGCTCCCCATGTGCATCAATGAGCCTTGGCCGCCCATGACCCTGTCGCCGGTTCACCACTGTTCCTTCCTTTGACCACTTTTGATAGATACGGACCACTGCAGACCGGGAACACCCCACAAGAGCTGCAGTTTTGGAGATGCTCTGACCCAGTCGTCTAGCCATCACAATTTGTCCCTAGTCAAACTTGCTCAAATCCTCACGCCTGCCCATTTTTCTTCTAACATATCAACTTTGAGGACAAAATGTTCACTTGCTGCCTAATATATCCCACCCACTAACAGGTGCCGTGAGTAAGGGATAATCAGTGTTATTCACTAGACCTGTAAGGGGTCAAATTATGCCTGATCGGTGTATAAAATATATATTGGAACTATTTAGAGTTGTATAAGGGGTGGGAAAAATTTGCTTCTGCTTTATCTCGCTCCTTTTCGTACATATTGTAATTATTGTGTATAACATTTTAAATATATTGTTTTTATACTTTTGTAAAACCCAAAACTTGCTATAGAAATGTATGGGGCAAACTTTGTAATTTATAAATCACACTAAATATAAAATTGAACATAAACTTGATGGGGTTTTTTATGGCAACATATTCATAACAGATGGAAACAATGTGCAAATGAATTTACATTATTAAAGATGTAAAATGTCAAATGGAAAGACCTTTTATTTCATGTGGAGACAATGCAAAAAATATAGCAAATATTGTTGAAGTGACAGAGAAATAGAAGCAGTCAATTATAGAAACAAAAAAATCTTTAATATAAAATACTGGTCAAAAAGGGTTCAATGCAGAGCTGTTGTGAAACTCCAAAAGTAAAACTAAAAACAACCGTGACCCATACAAATGTCGTGCTTTACATAAATGTTTGAAAGAGATACTCATCTGTGGCCCACAAGTCCATGAAACTAATCAGCTTTCAGTCAGTGAAACTCGCCAGTCCGGCCTGAGCTAAATATAACAGCAGAAAAACAGCACTAAAATACCTGGCATGTTTCAGAAACTAGTCAATGCATGTTAAACAGGAACATTCCTTGCAGGAACGCCGATCCAAAGCATGCTTTGAAATCATCTAAAAGTGCTGAAAACTTAATGTATTTCACATGCAATAGTTTTCAGTTCAATGTTGTGCTGAAAACTATTGCAGTGCAACTTCAATACCGATGTACAGCAATAACATAAGTGTACAATATTCATGCACCTTTCAGTGCGAGTGTCATGGCCGTACTGGACGTATAAGCGCTTTATGCGTTGATTGTACTCTCTGAAATAGGAAAGAAAAGAGAGAAACTTTACTTTTTGTGACCATAGAGTTCATCTGAGTCATTATCTGTGATGTAGAATGACAAACCTGTTTTATGGCATGTTGCTTTAAGACATGTTAAAGATGCGCTCCATTTCTTATCAGGGTTTCTTCAGCAATCTTTCTTCTGTTGACAAAGTGATAAAATCAGTTTGAATTCATTAATACTTTAAAAGGTTGGCTTATTTCCAAAAGACACTCGTCAGATTAAAATAGAAAATAATGTGCACTCTAAAACTGCTATAAAAACAAAGCCAGAGGTTCCTGAAAGATTTTGTTTAGGCGCAGTTCCAAAAATAGCCACCAGTTGACAAACACAACCCAATCCACGATCGGGTGCCAAATATAGAGACCTTGAGTTTCGGACCTTTCCAACGAGACACGTTTTGTCAAGATCAGAAAAATATTTGATTACAAAAACGGTGTTGTAAATTTTGTACCGTATTCCAAATATATGACAACCCTGATTATAAGACAAGGTGTACCTTTTGTAAAAGGGCCTTTTGATAATGAAAATGCTTTCAATTTGAAAATAATTTTCATACAGAAGATTATTGATATTGTAAGTTTTGTATTTAAAATATGGTAAATTATATAACAATTAGGCCATCTCATAGTGAAAACCATGTAGCCAACCAAAATTTCATTAACAATAGATGCAAATCTTATTAGTTTTGAAATCTGGGTACCATCTTGCGTTTTAAAAATCACATATTGGGGAAGTTTGGTCCCGTCAGCAAGGCACGCAAAGTCACGTGGCTCTTAGACGGTAAGCTTTTCTTTGACTGTTTGCGTTTTTAAGACGTTGTTGCGGGTGTATTATTGACATGTAAAAGTCTAGATACTGAATACGAGATGAACCCAGTTTTTCAGATGCATTTCTAAGAAAGAAAAAAAAATTTTTATATTCGGAACAATACGGTACTTTGAAACATGACACCCCCTGGGGGAGGAGCCAGATAAAAGGTTTTAAAGTAGGCTACGGTTTTCAGTGTTTTGGTAATACACTGAATAAATAAGCACACAGAGTTAATACGCATGTGCCGAATTCTTTCAATGCAGAGTTCTTTGTATTCATGTTGGTTTAATACTGTATAGTAAGGCTGGGCGGTATGACAATACAGACTGTTGTGACCATGGTCTTTAGTGTCTATTTTTAGATCACAGTACTATTAAAGTTATATACACATAAGAGTGATAAAGCCGCCTCTCTCAGACGGCATGAAATCACAAATTCTGAATGTGTATGTTTAATAAAGCTGTTAAGTGCAATAAGCTGTGAAAAAGAATTTCATGTGGTCGCCAGACAAAACCAGATGCGTGTCAGTAAATTAGATACGTGCATTCGGTCTTAAAGGGACAGCAGCATGATAAACTGCTGTCGGTCTCATTCATTTTAATCAAACAACAAAAGTCAATCAGAAAAATCACACACTGCTCTAGACTGAATCACTTTTGTATTTAACTTTTTTTTTAAAAATAAAGTTGCCAGCCACCGGCAGCATTTTTGATCATTTTCACAAAATGTTCATGGACCCCAGAATATTTGTTGTATGAATATCTGAACATTGAGCCAAAAGCTGAGAAAATCACGTTTTTGTCAAAGACTCCATCCCGATCGGATTCAGAACGATGATCAAAACACAGATGGAGTCGATCAAGTCCATCAACACCCCTAATGCTTCACAGTCCTATAGCTCGTCCTGGGTCAACATTTAATTCAGTAACCTTAGGCAGTTTTGATTTATATGCTGTTTAATAGGGCTGGATATTAATACAGATTTCACAATTCGATTCGATTTCGATTCACAAGCTTGCAATTCAATATTGATTATTTTGGATATGTATCAGGTACATGGCAAATAATAATGCTGTAAACTATGGGAGTCAGTTGTAGCCTACTATAATATTGCAGGGTAAAACATTTTTTTACTGATTTGTATACAAAAACTTTTTAACATTTTTTATAGTTATATGAATATATAAATGGTGGCTGTCATAAAAAACAAGCATTAAATATTGAAGAATATTACAATTATAATGAATATGTAATATGGGGCATTTATTTAGCAAAACGCTCCTCTCTAAAGTAAATTTTTACTAATTAGTTTATGTCATTGAATATGTTTTTTCTGAGGTAAATGTGACATTGTTTACAAGCTGTTTTATTGACCTCTTTCTGCAGTTGAAACACTGATTGAGCGATTGGTACGGATTTCGGGAAGTTGTACTCTATCTTTTAACACACTTTCAGAAGCTCATTCATGTTTATTTCGCGCTGTAACTGGTATTAAGGCGGATGAGATCACGTGAGCTCCACGCTGCTGCTTCTCGAGCTGAGCCAGAACCATCTCACGCCACAGCGCCAAAACGGTACTTATGTTTTTGAATTTCGTAATAAAATGGAATCTGGAATTTGAAAATCTGAAAATTTGTTTAATATGAATAGAAAAAAAAAAGAACAAAGATTACTGTGATTTATTGGATGGGAGGCGCGCTACAATGTCCCATTCATTCATCAAATGAAAACAGGATGACTAGCTAATCGATTCTTGGGATTTAAGAAATTATATTGTTTCGAAAAATGAGAATCGATTAAAATCGAGATATCTATATTTTTTACCCAGCCCTACTGTTTAATGTTGATGATGATCACGTTATTTTAAATATGCATCTGCTTACATAGGAAATCACTCGTTTCTGCGTCTTCTTCGTATGTGTTTTGACCAGAAGATTCAGTACTCTATCAGAAGATGCATAATAGCATTTACCAATACTGTATAACAGTGAAAACACACAACACTGGAAATCTCCTTCAATAGCTGGGAAAGAGTTCATAAGAATCAGTTCATAAGAATCATGTTTGATTCACACAGTGAAGATGCAGTGTTTTAGTTTTACACTTGGTTTTTCAATTTACGTACTATTTGTTAAATAATTAAGTTAAATAAACCTACAGCAGCTGAAATGGGGAAAAAAAAAACAAAAAAAACATTTTGGTCATATTGCCCACCCCTATAGTATAGTAGTATATTTTAAAAACCTTTGTAACACTTCATGTCACTGTACTGTAAATGTGTTAATAACTTATTTTTCCTTAATGAGTGTGCACACATTAATAATCATTTGAGAGGTTTTTTTAAATATATGTTCCGAGGTATTCATTTATTCATTCATAAAGTATTTGAGGCTTTGCACCATGTGACATTTTACTAAAACTAACCTTACAGTCACTTTTGAAAAAAAAAGGTTCTTTATTGGCATTGATGGTTCTATGAAGAACCTTTAACATACATATAACATTTTCATTCCACAAGGTTATAAATAGTGGAAAGAAAGTTCTTTAGATTATTAAATTGTTCTTCACAATAAAAGAACACTGAAAGGCTCCTTGGGGAATCAAAAATGTTCTTCTATGGCATAAAAACATATCAAAACTTTAATACTTATTTAAGTGTGTGGTCATAATTTAAAATTATCATGTCATGTGGGTCTGCAGGGCTCCTCTATGAATTTTTTCTGCCTTATTTGGTCGCACCACATGACTGATTCAGCAGACAAACATATTAATAAGTTATGTTTGAAATATTATCAAATATTAATAAGCATTTTACCAAGAAATAATAATAAAACATGGTCAAACTACTTAACAAGGGTCTTTTTTCAGGAATTTTATTCAGTTATTATTTCACCCTGACATGTTTTTAAATATAAAAACAATTAGGTGCATTCATGCCGTTGAATGCATTAACTGCATTCTTGAATATATTAATTCACACAAAAGAAATGAACAAAAATAGAAAGGAATCCTGGTAAAGCCTTACCTTTTCTTTGCCTTTTGCCTTTGTCGGAAAAATGCCATCCCAAACATGAAGATGAATAAGCAGACGATGACCAACAGGACGCCGACGGTGAGTGGTACAGACAGAGCCTCATTGATGGTTTCGTTACAGGAGTCTCCCATGTATCCCAGGTTACACTCACAGCTGGCTTCCCCGTTCACCAGCACACATCTACCATACTGACATACGACATGGTCACATGCAATCAGAAGACGAGACACGCTACCATCTTCATCCATTGGGCTGATGGCAGGGGCAGACATGCCAAAACTCTGGAGTAAAACACACACAAACGAAAGAACACAGACTTATACCTCAAAATCACTTAGTGGCAAGGTTGTGAAGAGTGGGGTAAAATGTGCCACCTCATACAAAAGTTGTAGTGTTACAAATCCAGTCCCCGGGACTCACCTCGCAGGATGTATAGATATTTCAACAGACAAAGAAGCTGAATGAGTTGAATCAGGTGATTTCATGAAAAGGTATGCATGTAGGTGGGTCCCCAGGGCTGGAGTTGCTTTAGGAAACTACGCCTAGTTGTTTTTCAGGATCTCTCTAATTTAGGGATGGGCCTCGTCTGTCCTGGAGTACCACTGTCCTGCAGATTTTAGTCCCACACCTGAAAAAAAACCTCACTTGCCTGTAGCCTTGGCAATCCATTGATTAGTTGGAAGACATTGATTAGGATTGGAGCTAAACTCTGCAGGACAGCAGCACTCCAGGACCGACATTGCCAATCCCTGCTCCAATTTAATGTAATTAGAAGCAAGCAGCAATATCATAAGCCCATAGACATGTGATTTTATTACAAAAAAAAGTGGTGCAGTGACATCCATTACCCTAAAGTGGGGTAAGTTGTAAGTTGAATTAAAGGGTAACTTCAGTGATTTAGCATTAGGTGATTTTAGCATTAGTGGCTTTGTATCAGTAGAAACCCGGTAGTATATTCAAATTATGGTACTTTCCCCCCTCATATCCCCCTGATACGAGAGAATTATGCATTTTATTTCTGGAAAAATTCCTCTGATGACTGTGTCATCGGAGGATTTTTTGGCCAGAGGCTAAAGACTACAGCCACTAGATGGAGCTGTTCCGCATGTTATCAACCCGCCCATAGGGGAGAGATCTCACGCACAGAATACAAGACACAGATGGCCGCACGGACAATCATAATAACGGAAGGCTGTGCAGAGTAAAGTGAGTGTTTCAACTTTTAAATTAAAGGTCCCGTTCTTCGTGTTTTTTTGAAGCTTTGATTGTGTTTACAGTGTGCAATATAACATGTGTTCATGTTTCGCGTGTAAAAAAACACAGTATTTTTCACACAATTTACTTATCTGTATACCGCCGTTTTCACTGTCCTAAAAACGGGCTGATGAGTTCCTTGTTCTATGAAGTCCCTCCTTCAGAAATACGTAACGAGTTCTGATTGTGCCAGCGGTTCCCGTGTTGTGATTTGACCGCAGCTTAGTGCACGTTGAACGGAAAGGTCACGCCTCTTAACAGGGAGATGTATGCGCTTAATGATCTCTACAGCGTCCCTGGGAAAGCCAAACAAAGGTGATTTGACTCCGGGATGAAAATAACAACGTCTCGATGACATGGCGACAAACACACTCAAACGCAACACTTCCTCTTCTCCACGTGGGACAGCAACAAGACCACGCCCTCTTTTTTGCGTATTCTTGTGGGCGGAGGTTAGTCAACAAACTGTTCTACTGACGTAATTAAAGCAGGCTGTACCAGGATGTAGTCCAAGCCGGCCGTTCAGTGTAGGCTTTGAAAGGGAACTTCTGTTAAATAAAATATCTCGCTTGGCATTGAACTTTGAGCTTTATAATTTTACAGGTATTATTTATGCTCTAACAGCAACATTACACACTAACTAAAGTTTGAACAATGGGATCACGAAGAACGGGACCTTTAATTCCTGTGATAGTTTAGCTTCCATATGCGATCTGAAAACGTGCCAGACTGGCGCTTAACATTACCTCAGCTCTTCGTGAGGAATGAAATCTGACACTGTGCCGTGACTTTCGTTCGGCTCACTCACACTTTATTGAAAAGACACGTTCAGTTTTTAATTGTAGTGTTTATTCTCTAACTGAACGAAATGATTGTATTACTATGAAGATCAAAACGTAGGGCAGCGATCGAAGCAAGTGCATTTTGGGAGTTGTTGTCTTTCATCCACGAGACAAAAATACTTTTTCTGTCTATAAGGCACCAAATTCAAAAATAATTTCACATTTCTACTACATAAATGACACAGTTTAAATACAAAGCTTAATGCTAAATCACTGAAGTTACCCTTTAATAGAGAAAACAACAACAACAACAACAACAACAACACTACAATTTCCTATTGATCATAAGTGCAGTAAAAGCGTAATGTGAAATATTTTTACAATTTGAAATAACTATTTTCTATTGTAATATGTTTTACAAATGTAATTTACTCTGAATTTTCAGCATCATTACTCCAGTCTTCAGTCACATGCTCCTTCAGAAATCATTTAATACACTGCTGATTTATTGCTCAAGAAACATTTCTGATTATCATTATCAATGCTGAAGATGTAAAATTTCTCTCATATGCATGTCTATCACACAGTTACGCGTGTGATTGACTTTAAGATGTGTCAGTGCTGTGTTTCCCCCTTAAATCACATGGTGCATGGTTTCAAGAAAAAGTTACAATTTTCTCTGTTGGAACCAGTGGATTGAGACACTAAGTTACCAAATTCATGCTAAACAAATGTGAATTGAATTTCTAACACCAATATTAACAGAAATGTGCAATTCAAAATTATGTGCCAGTTCAACCAGGATGATCTTATTCAATTCTTATTTGAGCCTTTCTTTTCTGACAAAGGATAACCAAGAACAACTGAGAAGTGAAAGTAATGCACGTAATCTTAAAACACATTCATTCTTAATTAACTATGAAATGCAAACTAATTCTTTAGAAATATGTAATGAAAAAAAAAAAATAACATCAGTGTAAACTGATGATCACTTACCAGAAGTAAATGTAGGCTAGTTTATGCAAATGAATGTAAGCAAATGAACATATGAAGACATCTGAAACGCACTGGTTAAGTGACAGTGGAAGCATTCAGAAAGCGTAGCCCTAAGACAAAATACCTACAGCAAGAGTACAAATACTCACCAAGAAAACGCAGGTAATTGAGACTAGGACAGGAAGGCAAAACTTTAGGTGTTTATCTGTATACAAATGTGAAAGAGAAACCAGAGAGAATTGCCTTTAGAGGAGCTGAATTGCTTGACACAAGAAGAATAAAGCAATGTACCCACGCAGAAAAGAGACCCACCCATTCACTACACCAGGAAACCTCAGTGAAACAGGATACCTGTTTGCTCACCTACCATGTGGGCAAGGAGGCGTGAACTTCAGGACAAATAAGGGCCAGATGAAGATAACAGCGCAGTAAGTCTGACAACATTTAAATCAGTGTTGTATGTAGACAATGCGGGCGCTGACACCCAAACAATCACAGTTCCGACGAGTCCCGTTCTCCACCCTCACCACTTAAGGTCACGTGAGCACGACTGGCAATAGGTGTGTTCGACCGGCTTCGGCTGTAACCGGTCGCCGAGAGTTGCCGCTGGCAGGGTGTTTTTTAAATGGAAGGCTGCATCCTAACGAGACTGCGTCCTTCCTAGTCCAGTCCTCCTCAGCAATTAAAACGTAGAATGAGACGGTCTAGTAAGTGTGCATGGCCACGTCACGCACGTTCCCGCCCCCGCGTTCACAAAGTGAAAATACTATTAGGCGAAGTGTAATTCTTTGTATTACAAATCTTTATTTAACTTGCTTTTTATTTATGCGGTCTCGCAGTGGCTTTGCGTCAGTTTAGTGTTAGTGATTAATTTGCAGCAAAACAAAATATATCTATACTTTCATGTTCGAAAACATTTTTTTATTTTTATTATTATTTCATAAACTCAGACAAGCTCAGTACCAACTCATTTTCAGTCAGTTTATTTTTATGAATTGGAATGTGCGCAAAGGATTGTGGGTGATTTAAGGCAGCGATGGATACATCTGATGAGTCCTACAAAACGAATGTAAGACGTGAAACAAAGGCTTCTTCAAATTGAGATGGCCTTCGGCAACATTTGATTCTAACCAGAATGCACTGCTTCAAGTCAGCCGCCGACAGTGTTGCCAAGTCCGCGGTTTTACCGCGGAATTTGGGCTATTTCAACACAGTTACCGCGGGCTGTTTTTCATGTCCGCGGGTTGAAGCGACCCCAATTATATGATATTTAGCCCCGGGAATGCGAATTTTAGTAGGCAACCATGCCAAAAAACAAACAAACACATATTTAACCCCCCAAATGCGATTTTTACTGGAGATGCCCCCCGGAAACAAGATTGGGCTTGTTTTGGGCTAGTTTTGAGTAGCAATTGGGCGGGTTTTGTTGTGAAGACCTGGCAACCCTGGCCGCCGATTAGTCTGCACAGTCAACCAAGACCTTATGCTGCGTTCCAGGCAGGTTTTTGAGCCCGTAAGTTACGACTTCAAACCACGACTTACGACTTTGTAGCGTTCCAGGCAAAGTCACGCCAAACTGCTTGAGCGCAAGGAATTGTGGTGCTAGATGTAAACAAAACATGGCGAGCCGTACGGTGCTTATGCTCATTTACCATCATTTCTATCGCCAAAAGTGCTTACTCATTGCTTACTTGAAGGAAACGGAGGAGAAAAAACGACGCATTAGGCAAGAGAAGCTGTTATACCTTTTATTTTTCCATGTAGCGATATACTTTCACAATATACATCGTTTCAGACACATAACATTGTAATACATAATCGTGTGTGTATTATTTATCATTATTATATTATTATTAATTTGATTCCAACGTTATATTGTCCTAAAGTCTATTTCTCACCGTGTACGACTTCCAAAAACACAGCATCCATGGGGGCTGCCATTGTTGCTTCGCGGGCTCTGTGACGTCAGAACTCGTAACTGGGAGTACATCGATCTAGTACGAGTTCACGGGTGGGAAGTCACGGGTTTGACTGCCGTTCCAGTCCACTTTCACGGGTAGAAGGTTGGAAAAACACGAGTTACGGGTTGCCTGGAACGCGGCATTAGTATGATCCTTAACGGAAGATTCATATTTTAGTACAAAGATGTTTTATGGCTAAATAAAATTAAGTCATCCGGGAGCTTTATGTAAAAAAAAAAAAAAAAACTCCGTCCATGAATCATTCCGATTGTTTTTGCTAAGGTTCAAGATTCAAAGAAAGAAATTAGCTTGATTTTTCTTTTTTTGGTGAATAGCCTACAACACTGCCACATCATCTCAAAATGTGTTACCATTTCTCTGAAATAATGTCAAATGTAGGCCTACAGATATAGCCTCCGGTTTCACAAATAAGATTTAAGCCTAGTCCCAGACTAAAATGCGTTTGAGACGTTTTAACTGAAAGCAACTTGCTCTGGCATATCTTAAAATGTCACTGCCATTGTTTTGTCTCAAAATGCACATCATTAATGTGTTTCTCTAAACAAATGTATATATAAAAAAAACACTACTTAAATCTTCCAATTGAACTGGCCTATGCTGGTTTAATCCAAGCCCTGTCTGTGAAACCAGACCAAATGAATTGATCTTATACTCAGCTGGTGTCCTATATTCGTGAACGATTCATTCAGTAGAACCGATTCACATTCAAAAAAGGTCATCTGTTTGCTTCTCACAGAATCGAAAGTCGTCACATTTGGTCGTGTTCGAGTTGCAAAAAACAACAACTTTGTTTTAAAATCATCTCAACATAAACAAATAGTATTGTATATTTGATGTATTTTCTATTGGGTTCTTTGCTATGTGATTGTTAACAATTCTCTTTTTTTAATCTCCATTATAAACTAACAGTAACTTGTGGCAAAGTTCCACTCTTACAGTATTGCCATAAAACCTTAACCTGTATATCATGGACCCCTGTATGGAAATTTAAATCAACAGAATTTTAAAAATCAACGATATACACATCCTACATCCCTTGCATTTATTGGATAATTTGACACTGGTCCTTTCAACTTAACCATATAGCACGAGCAAATCTCATGTGGGCCAAGAGCGAAATCAAACAGAAACAACCACAAACCAAAGTAATAACTGCAGAGACTTTTGTTGGTAGAACACAGCTCATGAAATCAACAGTATGTCCCTGATCAACATGGTGTGCAAAAAAATTAAAAAACAATTCTCATGAAAACACCTGATTTTAACCTTTTACATGAACAAAGCACAGACAGCCCTCAGTCCTGACTCACACCATAGAGCAGCTCTCGTTCAGATACTAGCTCATGTTTCATTGAGGCGATGGGGTGGAGTAACAGTAGGCTATTGAAAGTACACTCTTTTATAAAAAAAAAAAAAAAAAAAAAAGTTCTATATGGCACCAAAAATGGTTCTTGGCTCGTAATCATAGGGGAACTTTTTTAGTGCTATATAGCACCAATTTTGGTTCTTCAGTGGTTCTTTGACTAAGGTGCTATATAGCACCTCTGAAGAACCGCTGAAGAACCACTGAAGCACCAAAATTGGTGCTATATAGCACTAATAAAGGTTCCCCTATGATTACGAGCCAAGAACCATTTTTTTTTTTTTAGAGTGTAGGCCTGGTTTTGCATAACCAAACAAGCCTTGTGTGTCGTGCGAAGCAGACTGAAGTGCCTCCAGCACAAAGAGGAACACTACACAATTTATAAAAAGAAAAACAACAACTCAAATGACCAAGCAATAAAGACCGCAAAGCTTTGAACTTGAGATCTATGTGACAATTCATAACCATAAAATAAGGGTAGAATTATTATATTATAAGGGTACAAAATTGAACACAAGCAGATGTTTGGCAATGAACTGATCTGTTCTTTTACATATAAAAGCAGTTTCAAGATAGAATTAATGCGAACTAGACTCTTTGGTTTCACAACCCATGGCATTAACCATGTGTGATTTCCTTTTAAGTGCTGTGTAAATATTTCACCTGCCGTTTCGACATCCGTTGCAAGTTTATACGTGATGGGCACTTTTCTTGAACATGAAAACCGGCTGTTGAGTAAAACCATTGTAAAGCTTTTTTTAATTGGAAGTAGTAAACCACACCCCATTTCTTACAATGAAAATAGTTTTATTAGACATTTAAAATTATATTTTTTTAGCTGACAACAGGGGTGGTGACAGCTGGAGTAATCGGAGCCTACAGGAAAGAGAAAAAAAAAAAAAAAAAAATCATCAGATTGAATTCTGAATCAACTTCAAAGAGTTCTTTTTTGATGAACATTCATACATTGTTTACTCACCCTCATGTCATTCCACACCTCTATAACTACACTTTATTTAGCAAAACAAAATTAGAACTTTAGCAGAATGTCCAGGCTGCTCTTTTCTACGGAGTGCGGGAAGACACCCGTAGGAGAAGGAAAAAAAAAAAAAAAAAAGCAAGACCCGCAAATCCTTGGCCACAGTTTTGCAATTTGTCCCCTCAGTTTATAAACCGTTCTCATTTTGGTTTAACAAAATCAAGCCCATTGAATAATAAACCATACCAACGAATTACCAATTAGTGCGCTCAAATTTGTAAACCGTACCTTTGGGTTTCTCAATCCGTACCCACAAATTCATAATCCGTGTCCACGCTTTTGCAATTCATTCCAACAGTACTCGCGGATTTGTGGCCAGTCCCTCATTTTAGAAATCAGAGAACACGCTTCAGTTCTGTTAACCAATCTATTATGAATATGGTTTTTGTGCATTACAATCAATACATCAAACGGTCTTAACTGCACGATTAAATTCTAGGCTATAATTTGTATGAGACTAGGTGGACAGTCTCATGTAGCCAGACCTTCAAGACTGACGGCAGATACTCCATCAGAAATTATTGGTCAAGGGCCACCCAAGAGGCCATGATCTGACCAACATGTAAAGCAACCAATCACAGTTTGCCTTGTTCTGTGTGTTTAGGGGGCATGGAGATTAACCAATCAGATGACTTCAAAACTCCCGAAGTGTTTCCCATTTTGTGTGCCTTATGTATCCGATATTCAGCCAATGACCGTCTGAGGCTAGGGATAGACAATTCTTATTCAATCGTTGTCTAATCTTGTCCCATCTTTTATTGGTGATATTCTAACACTCACTTTTTATAGTCATGGGTTGGTGTACTTTTCAATAAACCGATTTTACCCCAGCCTTTTTCTAATGGCAAACATCAATACAAAATACTGAAGGGGCAGGTCAGATACCGGTGTCTCTTCTTTTATACACCCATCCTTCTCAATGTTCATATATTCAGTCCTTTAAGAATAAAATAATCTCTCTCTCTGGCGAAGGAGAGCGATGGCTGTATCTTTGTTTAGGTATTGGTGTTCTTTTGATAAATGTCAGGATCCGCTGACACTAACTAGAGTGCGATATACCCTAGTTTTGTGTGTGCGTTGCATGATCGGTGCAGGCCCAATATTGAAGATGGAAGTTTTCTGCACACGACACCAGACCTGAAGACGCCTTTCTAGGACCTCCGGGGTCATTGTGATCTAAATCTAGTCATGAGGCGACAACTAGTCTACCCATTTTAGTGATATGCTCTGCTATCTATCCTTGTGTGCATTTTCTCTGCCAATCAGAATCATTCAACATGGCAGTAATAACGTGGCTAGACCTTGAAAACAGTATAACTGTTCAGAAATTGTATGTACGTTAGGCGGAGGCGGGGAGACTGTTAGAGGGAGTGCGGCCTACGAACTCCTTGTGAGCTGGCTTCTGCTGATGAAACTGCAAACTATTCTTCAGTAAATTTTTCTTGAATTAATCTAGGTCTTCATTTTTCACTACTGGTCCTGGGTCCTAAACTGTCATCCCAACAATACATCAAGCATTTCCATGACAGTATCCATGTTTTTGTTCCAGTTCCAATTTTCCATTTCCATGCCTTTATTCATTCTTCAACACCATATGATTTATTATTTTAGTACATTTCCATGTAAATCTACTGGAGCCATAGTCCACTCAGTCAGCACAGATTTCTAAAACGAGGGAAGGGCCACAAATCAGTACAACTGGATAGTGAAGGCGTGGGAACGGTTTATGAATTTGTGGGTACGGATTGAAAAACGGTTTACAAATCCGAGCGCATGGATTGGAAATTTGTGGGTATGGTTTATTAATCCGTGGTCATGATTTGTTAAACCGAGGGAACAATTTAAGAATCTGTGCATACAGTTTATAAACTGAAGGGACGAACTGCAAAACTGTGGCCACGGATGTGGGTCTTACTTTCTTTTCCTCGTACAGGTGACTTCCCAGTGCTCCATACAATGAAAGTAAAGAAAGAAAGAAAGAAAGAATGAAACAGACAGGCAAAAAAAAGAACAAAGGAGAGAAACCTCAATGTACCTCTTCTGGATCATACAACTCGTTAACAAAGTTTTCAGAGTAGGTTGTGTGCTCTTCTCTCTCATTAGGCACAAGAGTCTCTTTTTCAGAACCCTCTTGCCTTGCTGCTTGCGCCCTTCTGCAAATAAAAATCATATTGGGATAGTATGAAGTCCAAGTATGTGGCTCATAAAATATGCATCTTTTATAACTAAACAAATTGTAAACCTCCTCCTGAGGATGACGGTGACCAGCAGAGCTCCTCCGAAGAGAAAGCCGAGTGTGAGACCGAGGGCAGTGGAGCTGGAGTTGGAGTTCTGACAGAGATCCCCGCTGTAGCCCTCCTCACACTCACACACCGGCTCACCCTTCACGCTCACACACTTCCCATGACTGCCGCATCGCTCATCACATGACTGCTCCACATCCTCGCCGTCTCTAGATGGATAGAGTTCGACAGCCGAGCCGAGAGAGTAAGGCCCAGATTTGGATTTGACACCTGGTTTGGTTTTCACAAGGTCACCTGTCAATAAGCAGGAAATTTAGGTGTTTGGAGTTTTGAACATACCAGGTTAAAAATAATTTGTATTAAAATAATGCTCTACTACAAGAGGACAAATGTCCACTAAAATATTAAAGTACCCCTATTATACATGCAGTGTGTAAGGTCACATGTGCACTGCAATAAATTACATATGTACACATTGGTTTGTTGATGGACATACACTTGTCAGTGCTGATGGTGAGGAATTACAGTTGCAACATCTCGTAATGCATGTCAAAATGAGTAGCGGATCACTGAGAAACATCTTTCTCAGGTCGTCCTTGCGATAGAGGTTCGGGTTGAATGTCTAGCTCTTCTGATGTTTTATTATTGGACTCGTGCTCAGATTGATATGGTAAAATCAATGTCATCCTTACTCTCTTTACAGTGTGTACAAACGCTGAGCTTTAGGAATCATCCGGAACTGAAGCACTCCTTAAATTAATCTAAAAGAAACATATCTACTATTTGAGAAATGACTTACTGTTATAATTGTATTTATTTGTTATAATTGTATTTATTAATTAAATATAAGACACTATAGCACTGTTACCAATCAAATAAATCGCTAACAATAAATTTCATGGCACATAAGTTGCATCTGAATTGGTACAATTACACAAGCATAGATAATGTTTAGATTAATTTAACATGAAAACATTAACATTTAACAGTCACAGAATCTCACTCAGTCACCGATTTGTTCAAAGCAGCAGATTAATTTAATAACAAAACGTTGCCGAATTAGCAAAGACTTTTTTTTATTAACTTCTTGTTTATTGAATGTTTGTATAAATCAATGTTAATTTGCAATTATGGTTATATTCATGAAAACAGCTCTCTTGCTCTTGTGATATTGTTTAATTGTTAAATGTTAGCGGCGCAGCATTACTTGTATAATGCGGTCAGCTGTATAATTTTCAGTAATTTCTCAACGTCTTCAAATGCGGCTCACCCAATTAGAATCAAGGGCCGGAACAAACTGTTTTATGTGTATTTTAACATGGCTGGAACGCTGTACTGACCAATCAGAAACCAGGATTGCGACTATCAGTTTTAGGGTCTAGATTTAATATGATTTAATGGCAATCAGTTAGTTAATGGTTTAATCAAGACTTTGATTAAGACAACCACCCAGAACACCTTTGCAATCAACCAGCAGAACTCAAGCAACTTACTTGCTTGAACAATCAAAAGTGCTAACAATCACTCAGAAAAAATATCAAATATCAAAAACAAATATCACACAGCGAGTAGCAACAACTTGAACAACTGCCTAGCAACATGCCAACTACTCAAAACATTAACATTGTTGAAACAAGTATACAATCTAGTCTATAAACGGTCCCCAGGAAACAGAGACATCTGCTCATCCTAATATAAATGTGATCATAATATTAGGATCATAATGTTATGCCTGATTATGTGTTGGTCCCGTTTGCTGCCAAAACAGCCCTGACCCATCGAGGCATGGACTCCACTAGACCCCTGCAGGTGTGCTGTGGTATCTGCAACCAAGATGTTAGCAGCAGATCCTTTAAGTCCTGCAAGTTGCGAGGTGGGGCCTACAATTTGTGCTACAGTAGCTTGTCTGTTTGATCAGACCACACGTGCCAGCCTTTGCTCCCCATGTGCATCAATGAGCCTTGGCCACCCATGACCCTGTTGCCGGTTCACCACTGTTCCTTCCTTGGACCAATTTGGATAAATACTGACCACTGCAGACCAGAAACACCCCAGAAGAGCTGCAGTTTTGGAGACACTCAGGCCAAATTGTGATGGCTAGACAACTGGGTCAGTGTCAAACTCGCTCAAATCCTTACACTTGGCCATTTTTCCTGCTTCTAACACATCAACTTTTAGGCAGCAAGTTTAGGCAAAAAAAAAAAAGTGTCCTCATATATCCCATCCACTAACAGTGATGGACATAATCAGTGTTATTCACTTCACCTGTCAGTGGTTGTAATGTTATGCCTGATCGGTATGGTAGGGTAGGGTATGAGAGATATTTGCTGTTTAGAAGAACTAAGAAACACTCACAGTCCTCATCCGATCCATCCTGGCAGTCTGGGACCTGGTCGCAGAACTTGGACACAGGGATGCACTTGAGGCCATCCCGGCATGGTTTACTGTCAACAGGACACTTGAGGTTGGAAACACATTTAGTCTTGTTCACAGAAAGGAAGTCCTGCGCACAGCGACAAGAGCGTCCGCCTGGATACGGCAGGCACAGGTGACTGCAGCCCCCATTGTTTTCAGAGCAGACATTGGTTCCTGGTGGGTTGAAAAGACAAAAATCAGATGTCACATGACTGACTTTAAGGAGGGTTACAGCTCATACAGCACTGTAGTGTTCAGACTGAAATACTAGCTTACTTACTGAAAAATAAATGCAAGATAAAAATGAAGAGATGCATTTAATTATCCGATTTAAATATATATTTTTAAAAGTATATACAAATATAAATACATAGATAAATGTTTTTTTATCTTGATAAAGTAAAATAAGAAAGTAAAATCAGAAATTAAAATGATAAAAATAAAACAAATTAAAAAAATAAGAAATGATAAAGTAAAAGCACAGTGTGCTGTTGTATAGTGCGCATTTTGGCAAATGTAATGGAGCATCCCGGCATTAAGTATACAGAAAAGTTTGCAAAGTATACATTTACATACTCTGTACAATAATAGTAACTTTATGCCATTCTAAACAGAGCCAAGCTGAAGAGCATGGAGTAAGTACTTAGTGCCTGGACAGGTTCTTCAGTGAGGGGTGTGGGACAGTAAAAGGAGAACTCTAAATGTGTCTTTTGTGTGGCCAAGCTCCCTGAACACACGTGATATGCCCCTCAGCGCAGCTCAGATCACTCATGCTCTCACGGTCTGGAGAAGTACCTTTCTGACTGGACCTGCTGTAAGCCTTTAACTCTATAACGTTCGCCTTCACCTCAAACCACATCTGCTTGGGCTGGAAGCCATCGCTGTACCACACATTAGTTGAACCTGTTTCAAGAAGAAAGTGCAATGCATTAATGCAATGCACATTCATTAAATAATGTCTTTCATACCTGAATTACATTTGTTTGGAAGCTTTTCTTACCAAATACTGATATTTATAGGAGTTTTTATATTTATAATCAGCATATCATGATTCATGAATTTATAACTCTTCGTAACAAAACTCTTGTAGAGTTTATAACTATGAATTTTAGTTCCAATAAACATAAGCTACTGGCCAAGTTTTATTGGAGGCTTGGTCACAAAAGCCTTGAAATACTGCATTTTGATAGTATATTTTCAGATTAAATATATTTAATAAATTTAAATCTTAAAGACAGGAAGTTAATGGCTTCATGCCATCTAGTGGCACAGAACTGAATTCTATGGAAATAAATTGGATTTCAGGAGCTCTTGAATCATTACCATTATCCAGGGTGATCCAGAAGTTTATGTTATCAACACGGGCAAAAGACACAACGAAGGCATGTCCGGTGTTGTACTCCTTATAGTCAGAGCCGTCTATATTAATAGAGCTAATCAGTTCACTGCCTGAAAAAAAAAGGAAAAAAAAAGTTAGCATTATTGAGGTGTTTGGAAGATATTTTCAGCATAAAATGCATTCAAATTTTCACCCAAACAAATAAAAATTTCACTTTCCACAAATAGAGAACAAAATAGAGTTTACAAGTTAGTGCATAACCATTTTGTAGATTTAGCCTAAATTAAGATTTGGGACTTAATAAATTAAGGTTTAGGACAAAATGTTGGTTTGTTTTGGGAAATACAAGTTTATCTATGACTGCAATCAATAAATAGTGTTTTTGGTGGTTACAATAATACATTTGCATTTCCCAAATAATATTAAAGAAAACACAACGCATTACGTTTAATACATTATAGAGAGATGTAATTCCTAAATTAAAATAAATGCTAAATGTAATCATTTTATTTGGGAAATGCAAATATCTCTTTTTATTAAAACAAATGTATTACAGTTTAATACATTATAAAGTTGTATTCCCTACATTTTAATTTGAGAGCTTCATGAAGGATCCTTTTTTTTTATAAAGAACATTGCTCATAATACCATCCAAGTTTAATTTAAGACTTGGCCATAAAATACAGTACTTTCAAGAATACATGAAGTCAATTTTTTTAAATAATATTTTAAAAAAAAGTTAGAAGTGTCAAAAGTATTCACATTCATTACTTAGGTAGAAGTATAGATACTAGGGTTTAAAAAGACTTCTGTAGAAGTTGAAGTATAAACTCTTTTTCCTCAAGTAAAAGTACTGGTTTCAAAACTACATAAAGAATAAAAGTAAAGCAAGGGGAAAAAAATGCCATTAACAAAAAAAGCTTAGGCCGCGCCACAGGGGCCTATAGTGCACTACTCACCTCCTCAAAAAAATGTTTTAAAGACCATAATGAGTATAATGTTATATTAAAATGGGATGTACTAGGCTACCGGTTTCAGCTGCATTTATGCCCATTGAAAATGAATGCATTTTAGTACAATGCAAATACATTAAAGAACCAAATGTGTACTACTGAGCATTACGTGTTGTGTCATGTGCAGGTGCAATGGATCGCGTACAAAGTTATTTTAAAAAATGGAGTAGAAAGTACAGATAATTGCGTGAAAATGTAAGGAGTCGGCTGAAAAAGAATTACTCCTGTAAAGTATAGATGCCCAAAATTTCAACTTAAGGTAACAGTGTTTGCACTTCATGACTTTCTTCAGAGGTGTCAGGTAACGAAGTTAAAGCGCTCCATGCATTTTAAAAAAGCGGCAGACCCTTTAACTCAAACTATTTAACAAAAAATCTACATGGAATGTAAAAGTACAATAGTTAGTGTGTATGGAATAGTTCTACTTTTTTTTTAATTGATCAAATATATACTTATTTTTCTTTAATAATGGGACATCAGTCTGTACCCTATTTGTGGAAAGGGTAATTAAATGTTTTGCTTTAAAACACACCAATATCTGCCCAATACAGTGATGTTCCTTTCTCAGAAAATGCGAGTGAAGCAGGCATCTTGGCTTTGCTCCACAGCAGTGTGCGATTCTTTCCGTCCATGTGAGAGCAGTCGACCTGGGGCAGTGGCTCGGACCCCCTACGCCCCACCGCGGTGAAACACAACCTGCCTGTGGGAGGGTGTAGGGCGATGGAGATCGTTCCCTCGAGTTCAGCTTGCAGCACCAGGCTGGTGTACTGCCCTCCAGGGGACGTGACGTAAAGCTGGGGGCTCTTGACGCTGCTCCAGTACATGTTACCGGTGACCCAGTCCACAGCCAGAGTGGTCACCAGGTCGCCTTTGAGCTGAAGCACGTGACCTATTGGTTTGAAGCCTGAGCTGCTGAGTTTTAGCTGAGCTACAGAGCCTTGGCCCGCATCAGCTAGGGAGATCGTGCGGTCTTTGATGAGCAGATCGAAGTCTGAAGCCTCATTCACGCCAGGGAGAGTCAGGGCACGATGCTCTGGCCAGGTCTTCAGCCCAACGTTTCCTTGAAGGGTCTTGGTGAAGATCTGAGCAGGAGAAGTGAGGTCAGTGAGTTAACAATGGATCATTATTCTTCAAAGGAACACTGAGGGTTTAGTAAAAGTTCAGCTGAAGATATGTCAAAAAGCCTCATTTATATACACTGATCAGGCATAACATTCTGACAGGTGAAGTGAATAACACTGATTATCTCTTCCTCACGGCACCTGTTAGTGGGTGAGATATATTAGGCAGCAAGTGAACATTGTCCTCAAAGTTGATGTGTTAGAAGCAGAAAAAAAAAAAAAGTGCAAACGTAAGGATGCGCGTGAATTTGGCAAGTTGTGATGGCTAGACGACCGAGTCAGAGCATCTCCAAAACTGCAGCTCTTGTGGGGTGTTCCTGGTCTGCAGTGGTCAGTATCTATCAAAAGTGGTCAAAGGAAGGAACAGTGGTGAACCGGCGACAGGATCATGGGCGGCCAAGGCTCATTGATGCACGTGGGGAGCGAAGGCTGGCCTGTGTGGTCCGATCAAACAGACGAGCTACTGTATCTCAAATTGCACAAGTTAATGCTGGTTCTGATAGAAAGGTGTCAGAATACACACTGCATCGCAGTTTGTTGCGTATGGGGCTGCATTGCTGCACACCAGTCAGGGTGCCCATGCTAACCCGTCCACTACCGAAAGTGCCAACAGTGGGTTCACCACAGTTCCTTCCTTGGACCACTTTTGATACTGACCACTGCCGACCAGAAACACCCCACTAGAGTTGCAGGTTTGGTGATGCTCTGATCCAGTCGTCTAGCCATCACAATTTTAAATCTCCCAGGTGCCAAAAAGCATGCCATTATTTTAATTTTAAAAAAAGAAAAAAGACATACAAGTTGATGAACAGAGCACAATATGACAAGGAATGTGCATTAAACTAAATAACGTAAATTGATTTTATCTTGAATTTAAATTAGTGCATTCTCTAGTTTTTGTTGGTTTTAAAGGTGGTCCACCACAATCAGTCTTAGCAACAAACTATTGTGCGTCACAAGCCATTCAGTCATTCTCCTCAAGTGGAGTACCTGTGTAATCATGGTAGGTGACAGTAGCATAAGGAAAGAGGAGGAATCGTCAGGTGTGCCGCAAGTGAATTCGTCCACGGCCAAGAGAAGTCCAGCCGGGCAGCGACACACTGCTTTGAGCCCTGGAGCCAGCAAGCACATGTGGGAGCATTCGAGCTTCTTACAGGGGTTGGACACATTGGGCTGTAAAAGAGGGTGTACAACCTACACCAAGACCGAAAGAGGAGACACTCATGATGCTACAGTAACGCAAGGATTATATTTATGTACAAGACAACTTAGATGACATTACTAAATGTCTACAGTATGCATTCTTACTTTGAGGTCGAACGGCTGTCCAGGTCTCTTGAGAAGAACTTTGCGGTTCTTGCCATTCAGTTTATTGGCACCTTGAATGGATATTCTACGAGTGTCAGACCAGTAGACCATGTCATTAAACACCGCCACAGAGAAAGGACTGGGCATTTCAGACAGCTGTAGCAACTGAAAAAAAAAGAAAAAGGAAAAGGAATATGGCCTCTTTAAATGGATTCAAAAAGTATGTGCCATCAGGGTTCGTATAGATACCGTAAAATAAAATTCCAGGACTTTAAGCACTACTTTTTTGGTTTTCAAGGACTACACTCAGAGATCTCACTTATCAAACAATATCTTTAATTACCCTTTTTTAGATTTTGAAAGACAATAGATAAATAAAAATACTTGCAGCACAGTAAACATGTAACATTTCAAATTACCCTCATGTTTTCTCCATCCAAGGTCATTGAGCCTATACATCTGAGCTTCTCGTCAGTCCAATATAGTCTGTCAGTCAAAATGTCCACTGTCACAGAGACAGGCCATTTGAGACCACGGCTGATCAACACCTTCCTGTCTGAGCCGTCCATGCTAGAGCGCTCGATCTGTGCTTGACCTCCAGTCTCTGACCAGAACATTATCCTGCAAGCAATGGCTGGAGATATTATGCATCCATACAGATGAACAATCATGTAATGGTGCCAACTAGTGGAGGTGGTACGTACCCTTTCTGCGGCAGCAGCGCAAGTGAGCGTGGCTGCTTCAAATCCTTATCCAGAATTACAATGTAGTTTTGTGGCTTTACAATACTGCTGGTCAATCTCACAGCTAGAATCTGCCCAGCAACACCATCGACCCAGTAAAGGTTCCTTCCCATCCAGTCAACAGCAATGGAGTCGGACTTCACACCTGAACATGCAAGATTTTTGGTTACGGAAGGGATTCACAAACTTTTTTTTTTTATACAAGTCGAACATCATCTAAAATATTTACATCATTTCTGGAATACCTTTTTATCATCTGAAGCATGGCAAGACTTTAATTGCATTGAATATATGCCAAGACCAAAACAATGCCCCTAAAGCGCACTTGGATAAGAGCTTATTGAGCCCAAGGTCAGTGCCAGGAATTTCAGTTTCACTCAACATTTATTTAAGCCACTAAGCCTAAACTAATTTAATTTGGTAACACTTTAATTCAGGGTCCAAACTATCTCTAGAATTGTGAATTGGACCCTAATCTAAAGCGATACCTTTTATTTATAATGACTACCACTATAATTTGTATGATTTATATTATGAATAACATTAAATTGAAATGTATTTTAGTTCCCCCTCATTAGACCACAAATTATGTAAATAATGTTTGTAAAACGGTTTTATTTTGACCATTTCGGAATGTAATAAAACGTGACATCTGCTGTTTTTTTGTTTTGTTTCTCAATGCAATTTTGAACTGGTGAGACTTATTTTCTGGAAAATATGGTACTTAAAGTACCCTGAGATTTTAAGGTAATTTTTCAATCATTTCTGAAGTTGGTTTATGGTCACATCACATGCATACTTATATCTGTTATTTCTTTTTTTAGAATACTTGTAGAATAAAGTCGTTATTTAGATTTTTTTTTTTTTCCCACAAAAACTATTATTGTCGCTTCATAAAATTATTGTAGAGCCACTGTAGTGAGATGGACTTTGTAACGACGTTTTTAGTGCCTTTTATGGGTCTTGTGAGTGTAAATGTACTGAATCCCTATGGAGGGCTTGCTGAGGCCTTTCTCAGCCATCAGCTTTCAACAAAAATATCTTCATTTGTGTTCCGAAGATGAACGAATGTCTTACTGGTGTCGAACGACATGAGGGTGAGTAATTAATGACATAATTTTAATTTTTGGGTGAACTAACCCTTTAAGCTCTGGGACCATTTTTGGGATTTCCGCCTGGATTTGGCCTACCCAAATTGAAAAGCTTCCCATACCCACATACAGTGGTCTAAATACACAATTTTAGTGTAATTTAGTGTAAGGAAACACTTAAGTTTCATAAACTGCTAAAAATGATAAACAAGTATATGTTGTCTAAGATATAATAAACAAATAAAATGTATATGAAGCTTGTTACATCACACAAAACACTGCTAAAAGTGATAAACATGTAAATATATATTGTATGTAACTTCAAAGGGTTTCCTGTAAAATGACACCAACGTTTTGAATTTAGACCACTGTATGTACAGTGAGGAAAATAAGTATTTGAACACCCTGCTATTTTGCAAGTTCTCCCACTTAGAAATCATGGATGGGTCTGAAATTGTCATCGTAGGGGCATGTCCACTGTGAGAGACTCTTAAAAAAAAAATCCAGAAATCAATGTATGATTTTTTAAAACTATTTATTTGTATGATACAGCTGCAAATAAGTATTTGAACACCTGAGAAAACCACCCCCATGCTTCACAGTAGGGATGGTGTTCTTGGGATGGTACTCATCATCATTCTTCTTCCTCCAAACACGTTTAGTGGAATTATGACCAAAAAGTTCTATTTTGGTCTCATCTGACCATATGACTTTCTCCCATGACTCCTCTGGATCATCCAAATGGTCATTGGCAAACTTAAGATGAGCCTTGACATGTGCTGGTTTAAGCAGGGGAACCTTCCGTGCCATGCATGATTTCAAACCATGACGTCTTAGTGTATTACCAACAGTAACCTTGGAAACGGTGGTCCCAGCTCTTTTCAGGTCATTGACCAGCTCCTCCCGTGTAGTTCTGGGCTGATTTCTCACCTTTCTTTGGATCATTGAGACCTTGGATCTTGCATGGAGCCCCAGTTCGAGAGAGATTGACAGTCATGTTTAGCTTCTTCCATTTTCTAATGATTGCTCCAACAGTGGACCTTTTTTCGCCAAGCAGCTTGGCAATTTCCCCGTAGCCCTTTCCAGCCTTGTGGAGGTGTACAATTTTGTCTCTAGTGTCTTTGGACAGCTCTTTGGTCTTGGCCATGTTAGTAGTTGGATTCTTACTGATTGTATGGAGAGGACAGGTGTCTTTATGCAGCTAATGACCTCAAACAGGTGCATCTAATTTAGGATAATAAATGGAGTGGAGGTGGACATTTAGTGGCAGACTAACAGGTCTTTGAGGGTCAGAATTCTAGCTGATAGACAGGTGTTCAAATACTTATTTGCAACTGTATCATACAAATAAATAGTTAAAAAACCATACATTGTGATTTCTGGATTCTCTTACAGTGGACATGCACCTACGATGACAATTTCAGACCCCGCCATGATTTCCAAGTGGGAGAACTTGCAAAATAGCAGGGTGTTCAAATACTTATTTTCCTCACTGTAGGTATGGGAAGCTTTTCAATTTGGGTAGGCCAAATCCAGGCGGAAATGGTACCAGAGTAATTTAGTGCAAATAAGTTACTTTGTGCAAAACATCTCTGCATGGTCCGCAAGACCAAGCTTTCAAATGGTACAGGGTCCGCAGAGTTTAAGTGGTTAAAATGTAATTTTACAGTTTACACACCAACTGTGACGCACACGTCCTGAAAAGTAAAGCCAAAGCCTTTCGATCGCCCCCTGTTGGCTGGCTGCTGTATAGGTCTTAAACCCCACCGTCTCCATGTAATCAAACAGGACGCAAGCCAAACCCAAAAAAATTGCACTTAATTTTTCCTCTTCATTTTAGGTAGTTCTTATGCAAGATGTTCAAGTGTTCATTTTTCCAGTGAGTGTGTTTTTAGTTATTTGATGCTTTAAAAACAGGATGTAACGTCATTATTGACAGCTGTGCTTGCGATTGAGCGAAAGTATCGTGCGGGACCTTCATACCACAGCTCCACCTCAGGATCACTAATGTGCAGACTCTGGCAATGAACATTTCAGGGATATTTTGGCTTCAATTATATCATGGAGCCATTTTCCTACAGTGGAGGGAAGACAAGCTGTCCATCTTTTTTTTACTGTCTATGATGACAGATTATGACTTATAAAATGGATAGTTCCTGTAATTGATGCTCATTGGTCAATAGCCACATTTTATTTACTATGGTCGCTTTACTGACCAGATCTGCGTCACTGCACAACTCCCTTAGAAAACAACCTTGGTCGCAGTGCCTACCAATGGCCTTCGACCTTGACTGCATTCACAATATAGCACAACGTCCTTATTAAATAATTTTTTTACCTTTGACAATAGTTCCAATGTTGTCTTTTTCTCCGTGGAAGGCATATTTGATGCTCTCATCTTCCAGACTGACCCAGTAAACCCTCTGCTCTGTCCGGTCATAGTCCAGAGAGAAGACGGGCTTCCGTCCTGGTGTGATAAGAGCTTGAATATTGAAGCTTCGCAGACCCAACTTTAACAGCTCGTTCTGTTCAGAGACCAAAAGACTGGGCTCCTCTGCACAAAAAACATGATTCACATGAGACGATAATACTATTAATAGAGTAGAACACTAAGGGGAAAAAAATGGCCCAAACATTTCTGCCATTTTCCAGTTGTGGAAAGACACTGTTGTGCAATTATTTCAATTGCTATAGATTGATACCTGCGGTCTTGCAGCTGCGACCATTTGGCTCCAGTATAAATTCAGGGTGGCATCGACACAGGTAGGAGCCTAGTGTGTTGACGCAGTTATGACTGCAGGCAGCAGGTTGAATCTCTTTACATTCATCTATGTCATTGCAGGTTAAACCGTCAGACTGAAGCCTGAAGCCAGTCTTACAGCCACATCTCTGGAAACACAAGACAAACTTTGAACATGCAGCTGATTGCATTTATATTCTCATATATTAGCGGTCTACAGACTTGCTTTGATAAAGGTTCTGTTTGGGATCATACTAAATGGAGTGAAAATCTAAAATTTTAATTCATTTTAATCATGATTTGAATCTTGGATCATTAATGAACAATACATTAGGAGCCAGATTTACAAACCGCTTGCACCAGTGTAAATATTTGCCGTTTAAAGGATTTCAGTTATTTCTGCAGCTGACCTTATTGCGCATTTAAATCATGCAACATGATTTACTAATGTTTCCGGTAGTCTATTTACTGGTATCTGTGCCGTTATTTATGTTTCCGTAGAACTGCCAGACCTTTTAATTTAGTGAAGCAATTTTAGCTGTGCATAGAAAAGTGGTCTTGCATCATCTGATCAATCATGACCACTGATCGAACTATATAAAGCCATTATTGGCCGATAACGCTCGGCAACCAATCGAAGCACGCTTCGTTATTTAATTTGCACATTGTCAGTAGATCACCTGCAGAACTTTCCACTCCCATCTGCACTTTTATGGGATTGTGGTCTCGGCAATTTGAGTTTAGTAAATCTGGCTCTTGGCCTTATAAAACTATATAAAATGAAAAATGTTTGACCGCTCCATGTGGAGTGTTGAAGCAGTAGTGTTGGCATGATGGGCTGCTGGGACTGGAGCAGTTGTTCTTCAGACAGCCTACACCCTCATCAGAACCATCTGCACAATCAGAGCCACTGTTGCACACCAGATCAGGGTCCAGACACTCCCCGCTTCCACACCGGAATAAGTGTGTCGGGCATTTCACTTGACCACCTACAAAACAAGCAAGTGTTTACACTTTAGTATTATTGAAAGTATTCTGGTATGGAGTTTAGAATTGATTTCACACGTGCACTTACATCCAGATTCATCACTCTCGTCCTTGCAGTCTTTCACGCCATCACACCTCCACATCATCGCAATGCATTGAGTTTTAGATGCACATGACCACTGGAACTCTCCACACTTCAGCGGAGTCTCCTTGCAGTTCTAAACAGGAAGAGAAGAGGCACAGATTGATAACTTGCGATTATGATGAACCTTTCTACCCAACACACATCAACTTGCAAATTAGTTTAAAACACACTTATAGCACTTTCCATTACCAGTACCAGCTCAACTCGCTTTTCGCTCCGTTTCCCATTGCAGATAGTACCTCCACAATAGTACCTCGTCGTCATAGCGACGCCGCAGGAAACTTTTTCGTTCCTCGTTGCCCCATCAAGCTCTCGCTGGATCCTCTCTTCGGCAACCAAACAAAGGAAACCTCCTCGTTTGACCACGGCATATTCTTCCGAGTTGCCATAATAGTAATGGGTATATCACGCAATCTCTGGCCAAACTATTTAAAAATGGCAGGGTTATTCCATAGACCGTAAAAAAAATATATTCAGAATACTCCGTCTGGTGCGTGCAATGACGCAGTGACTACTTTTACGCCGTGGAAAACCAAATAAAGGAGTCGAGCTGGTACTGTGTAGTGGAAAAGCACCATTAAACTATTGGCACCAGACAAAATTGCAAAAACAAAATGTTTCAAAAGGTTCCCCAAACACCCCAGTTCAACAAGAGAGTTAATTCTGCCATAAACTCATACAACTGGCAACTCAACCAGAGCAATGTTGAAAGCAAACATTTTGGGAGAAATCAGCAAAACAATAAAAACAAAAAAAACCACAAAAAAAAAAACGAAACAAAAAAAAAACCCACAACACACCAAACTAAAAAAACCTATAAAACAAAAACCAGCACAAACAAACATGCCAAAACTCAAAATAAATAAATTAAATAAATAAATCTAAACACCACAAACAGTACAAATGCAAACAACAACCCCATCACAAATCCACCAAACACACTCAACAAATAAAGCAAACAATACACCATAAACACGAACAACAAAAGAAAACAAAAAAACCCAAAATGCAAAACACTACATATAAAACAGCACAAAAAACATGCACAAAACAAACCTGCACACACCAGCATTAAGGAAAAGGGTAAATCATAGTAGGTTGCCCTAGAACAAGACTGGATCAGTATGCTTCCTCACCTTCTCATCAGACCCATCACTGCAGTCCTTGTCTCCATCACAAAGCCATTCTTTTAACAGACACTCGTGAGTGTGGGGGCAGCGATGGTCAATGGGACAGTGTGGAGGTTGAGGACAGCCCTTCTCATCCGAGTGATCACGACAGTCAGCGTACCCGTCACAACGGAGGACCAGAGCCACACACTGACCATTACTGCACTGGAACCGATCACTTGAACACGGCTCTACCACTGCAGGACAAATAAAGCCCAAGTATAAGTAAAACTATCCAAATACTGAACCAAAAAAAAAAAAAAAAAATCAGAAGTATTGATTTAAACAAGATTATTCCCAAGGGACACCATTCAGCCAACAGAACAAGTCACAAAACAAGCTTTTTGTTAAGATTAGATAGCATATTTATTTTGACATGAACTAAAATGAGGAACAAAGATTATTGTAGACCCCATTGGTGACACCTACTTAAGCTTACAATGCTTTGGGAAACACAGGCCAGTTCATTCTAAAAATAGATTTATGAGAATTGTTTTTGCATAAAATTGTGAAATAAAGGGTCAAAATTAAATAATAAATGGGAGATAAACATTGATACAGTAAATAAAGACAATACAATAAATGCGAGTGAAATAAATGGCAGAAAATAAAAGTGAAAAATGGGAGAAATGTATGCGGTTCCGAAATCTCCATAGAAAGATATGATAAAGTATACTAGTATGAGTTGTGGCTGATTTTATTTCTCTTTACCTATTATTTTATATGAACACTTTGTGACATTGACCTACCACAGTTGGCTTCGTCAGTGCCATCCACACAGTCTCTCTCTCCATCACAGAGGAAGGTTTCAGGAAGGCAGCGGGTTTTATTGTCACATGGGTGTCTGCACTCCTCTGAGAGCTTCATGCAGTTTATTTCATCTGATCGGTCTTGACACTGAGGTGTGCCATCACATAAAAGCTTCATGTCTATACACTTCTTGCCATGAGCGCATTGGAATTGGCCTGGAGGGTTTAATTATTGAAAATTAAAATTTGCCCAGTTTAATTGTCTTTTACAAAATGAACTGCATTTCTACTGCAAAGCGTACCTTTTTTACATTTACGCTCACAGTTCCTCTCATCAGATCCATCTTTGCAATCTTTCTCTCCATCACACACATGACTGTACAGGACACACTCTTTCCCATCCCTACAAGGTTTGGATGCCAGGGGACATTTCAGAGGCAATGAAGCACCTGCAACCACACGACTATTGTCTGAAAGAAAAAAAAAACAATCATGACAATTCTGTCATCAGACTCATGTTGTTCCAGACATGAATTTATACTGCACAGATTTTCAATTAACAAATGACTTCAATTTATATCTGCTCCTCACACCAAGTTATAGTACAGCTTCCAAAGACTTTGAATATAGCACATTTCTTTAAATTTGATGGATTCAGGACCTCACTTTTTGTTTTCCACAAAAGAAAGAAATTATATGGGTTCTGAACAACATGTAAATTATTTAATAAAAAGTACTGTAAATGATAACAGGTGTGAACTTACAACAGTTCTTCTCATCTGAACCATCTCTACAGTCTGGTTTTCCATCACAGAGCTGCTGGTTAGTCAGGCACACCTTTTGGTCGCAATGTAAAGCACAGGTGGGACACTGTTCCTCATCTGATCCATCAGCGCAGTGAGTGTAACCGTCGCACACTAGGGTTCTCCTAACACACTTCCGTCTGTCCTTGCACAGAAACTGGTCTGATTGGGGTACAAAACAGTTTCATCAAATGTACTTTGGACTTTGAACGATCACATTTAAGAATAGGACAAAGTCTATACGTTACCTGGATCGGGACATGAATATATGCAAAACTGCTCATCAGCTCCACTGGGACAGTCTCTCTTTCCGTCACATAGTTGGGATTGTGTCATGCATTTTGAGGTTTCATGACAAAACACAGAAGGGCTAATGCAGACTGGCTGGGTTGATATTATAGAAGGGTCTGTGATGGATGGGTCAGTAACGGGAGCTAGAAAACAAAGTCAATGCGTACATGTAATGTCTTAGTATATTTTTTTTATAAAGCATTTAACTTGGGTTTTTAAAGGGTACATAACAGTCTCTGCCAGTCTCACGTTAACCTTGAGTACCTATACAGTATTGAATCCTTCACATCTCCAAAGAGTCTTTCGTTTTATATTTATAAAAGACAGATATGCTGTACTGATTCTTTCTGAAAGCAGCCAAGCTCGTAGGGGCATGCAGTGGCCGGACAGTCATGAGCTCGCACAGACATTATCCCTGGATAACTTTTGCTATACGTTCATGTTGTTTACATTATATGCACCGATTGCCAATAAAACAGACATTTGATGCAGTTTCACTCACTGCCTGTAGTTTCGACTCATGACCGGGAACAAACAAACACACTTGCAGAACTCTGTTGTTGCTCCAGAAAAACAAACAGCATCCATGGTTTCCTTAACACTGGGTTATTTGGGAAGCTGAACAAGGTTATTCTCCCTCACAACCAGAAACACTAATTTAGTGACATTTTGTTTATAGGCCACAGAATCAGTGACAGCACTGTCGATGGCTTTTGTAACCCAAACGAATCTCGTTGACGGGCACGCTCTCGCTCTGGTTGATGTGCGCACGCGCTCATACAAGGAAAAAAGGTCCTATATGGCACTAAAAGTGGTTCTTTGCTCAATCATAGGGGAACCTTTTTAAGTGCTGTATCGCTGTATGGCACCAATCTTGGTACTTCAGCGGTGCTTCGGCTGAGGTGCTATATAGCAACACTACCATATACAGAACATATTAAGATATGGTGCTATATAGCACCAAAAGTGGTTCCCCTATGATTTTGACCAAGAACCACTTTTAGTGCCATACAGCACCTTTTTTTAGAGTGTTTAACATAAGAATCCAACTCTTTAACAGCGTAAATAAGTCAGAATGCATGAAATAGCATTAGACCCCCTCCTTTAGAGAAATTGCAATTGCATTTAAAAAATAAAAGTTGGTTTTAAACTTAAACACCTCTAATTATAAAGCATTTTAATTTTAAGCAACCAGTTAAAACAATTACCACAGTTGTCTTCATCAGTGGCGTCTACACAGTCTCTCTCTCCATCACAGAGGAAAGTTTCTGGGATGCAGCGAGTTTTATTGTCACACTGGTGTTTGCAGTCGTGTGAGCGAGTGAAACAGTCCATTTCATCAGAGCGGTCCTGACACTGAGGTGTGCCGTCACACACCTGCTTTTTGTCGATACACATCCTCCCATGAGCGCACTGGAACTGATCTATGAGGAAACATTTACTTTAAATGTCAGTTACACATGTCATTGTTAGATAAAGCAGTTAGGAATCAGAATTATGCGTTTTACCTGCTTTACACTTATATTCACAGCCTCGTTCATCAGATCCATCCTTACAGTCCTTCTCTCCATCACACACATGACTGTACAGGACACACTCAAGTCCGTCCTCACAGAGTTTAGAGCCCACACGACATTTCAATGCTGTGGTTGAGGTTTTAGCAGCCATGGTGGGACATTCCATCTCATCTGAACCGTCAATGCAGTGAGAGCGACCATCACACACCAAATCTCTCTCCACACACTTCCTTCTGTCCTTACATAGAAAGTCACCTACAAGCAAAGTTGTAGAAAGTTGAGTGTAATGCAGCCATAGCTTGTGCAATTTAGGTAGTATCCTTTGAGTACCTGAGTTCGGACATCTGTCAAAGCAAAATGTTTCATCATAGCCATCAGGACAATCTCTCTTGCCATCACATAGACTAGTTTGAGGGATGCACAGCGACCCATCACGACACAATACAGCAGGACTTTCGCACTTCACGACCTTAGTGGGGTACCCTGATATATATATAAAAAAACAACAACAACATTGAAATGACTGATTAGTTCAACTATATTCATAGAGCTAAAGTCACATCTCAGTATCAGATACCCACCACAGTCAGATTCATCGGTGCCATCCACACAGTCTCTCTCTCCATCACACAGAAAGTTTTCTGGGATGCAGCGGGTTTTGTTGTCACAGCGATGGTTGCAGCTCTTGCTGCGTGTGAAGCAATCCCTCTCATCAGATAAATCTTGACATTGTGGTTTGCCATCACACACAAGTTTTGCATCTATGCATTTTCTTCCATGGGCACACTGAAATTCCCCTGAGGAGAACAAAACCAATTTTTACTCTGAGTCAGGAGTCACTCCCAAAAGAATAAAACATAATTCATACCAAAGGCCATAAATACAAATCACTTGTAATGTGACAATTGCTTACTTCTTTTGGCCAATAGGTGTCGCTCACACCAAAATGATCTGGTGTGGTCAGTGTTGGGTGACAATTACACATCAAGTTTGGTGTCAATGTCAAATCTTTCCAGAAATACAACTTTAGCAGTATGCCACAAATTTATTGAAGTGATATATAAAAACAGTTTCATCCATCAACACAATTCAGAACTTTTTGCCAACGTGGTCTGAAGATGATCTGACTAGAAATTGGTAAAAATCAAACAAATATTCAAGGAGTTTTTAAAAGTGCTTTTTAAAGAAAACCAAAATGGCAGTGAGGAAGATCAGCTAATTAAATCAAAAGCTTTAAGCAAATTTTGAAATTAATATAAATTTGACCACAAGATGGCACGGTCTCCTTCAGGGCATGGTGCCAAGGACCCTTACAGAGTTTTGTAACAATACGCCAATGTGTTAGTAAAATGTTAGTCTCAGTCTCAGAAGTCCCACCCACAGACCAGTGGCTGAACATCTGATGCATATGGCACACAAAATGGGAAATGCTTGGGGAGTTTCGAAGTTGTCATCTGATTGGTTGAATTCTCCAGGATTTCTGGGAGATGTTTGTGTGTCATGTTCTTTAAATGGTCCGGCTGGAAACAAAGACGTTGTGATGCCAAACCCCCACATGGAAAAAAAGTTGTCGTATTTACAACTGTGATAATGAAAGCTAATCAGGATTGACTAAATGCTGGATTTTCAAAAGTATGTGAAGTTTGCAGCACCATTGTATCAGTAAACTTGCACAACCTTCTTGAATGAATAATTTGTAAGATGCACACTAGTCGCACTAGTTATCGCAAGTACATTAGCGTTAGATTTTCACGCCCCCAAACATAATGCAGGGCAAAATCTGTGATTGGTTGCTTTACATGTCAGTCAAACGGCCCTTGACCAATGAAAGCCGAGATTGAGTCCAGACCTTCTGCCGTCAGTCTGAAGGTCTAGCTAGTAAGTCTAGGGGTCTGAAGATGTTTGAAAAAGAACTCAATGGCCGGAAAATTCTCATGATGGAAAATGACATTGTAGGGTGCAATCTAATTTTGTTTCTAGCCCATTCGGTTCAAAAGGTATTAGCATAAACGTAAGTGCAAATTTGGACAGTTGGTGGCGCTACAGGGATTGAGGCAGGGTGTTCAAATTTACTGTGGTTAATGTTCAGACTTTCCTCTGTGTGCCAAATTTCACTACTTTTTACCATAGGGTTCTATATACTGCAATAGACTTGAAGAGGAAGACGACTAAGATACAATAGGTCTAATAATAATAATAATAATAAAAAAAAATGACTATTCAGTGACTACTCAGACAGGTTGGTATATAAATAAAACACAATATACATAAGTGCAGATAAATGGATAAAATAAAATGCGTAAAAATGACAAATATCATAACTATATAGAGTTATAAATGCATAGAACTATAAATAATGAAAAATACAAATAAAGAAAAAAAGACAAATAAATGAACACTTCATAACTAACTTTACATAAAGTATTTATGAAGTGTTTGTATAAAATCCTCTCTGGTTTAATTACCTGTTTTACAACTAAAAACGCAGTCAGCTTCGTCCGATCCATCCTTACAGTCCATCTCTCCATCACACATATGACTGTACAGGACACACTCAAGTCCATCCTTACAGGGTTTGGAGCCCACACGACACTTTAATGACGCTGAGGTTGAGGTTTTAGCAGCTATGGTGGGACATCCCATCTCATCTGAATTGTCAAGGCACTGAGAGCGACCATCACACACTAAACCTCTCTCCACACACTTCCTCCTGTCCTTACACAGGAAATCACCTGGCAGAAAAAGTGATTGTGCAGTTATTTGACAGCAAAAACTCACTCAAGCAACACATCGGTAAAAACAAAGAAAATAATGTGTTCGTTACTGCGATATGGGCAGTTGCGGAGACACGGTCTCTCATCAGAGCCATCAGGACAGTCTTTTCTCCCGTCACACAGATATTGCTGCAGGATGCACAGTGATGTCCCCTGACAAGCCACATAAGGGCTTTTGCACGGTGATGGTGGAGTCGGCATGGCTGCAACCCATTGATTTAGAAGTAAAATATAAACCCTCCACCAAGATTTCAATGATTACATCTTACAGTTTTGAGCAGAAAAATCAAAGCATTGGTAAGCTGAGACTTTGTTGACACCAGTGGTACAATAATGACTCCTCACTTTTCAGACCCCATATGTAGAAGCAAATGTGTAATTGGTGATATTTCTTCAGCAGACTCACCACAGTCGGCTTCATCCGAGCCATCCCAACAGTCCCTCATACCATTACAGATGAACACCTCTGGGATACAGCGGGTGTTCCCATCACAGCGGATGCTGCAGCTCTTGGTGGATTTCCAGCAGCCTGCTTCATCAGAGTTATCCGGACACTGAGGAGTCCCATCACACACTTGCCGGAAGTCAATACACTTCTTTCCCTGAATACACTGAAACATCCCTGTGAACAAATTAGCATACCAGTAAAAGATTAATAAAGACAAAAAATAAATTAGAGTAGAGATGGTGAAATTATGGTAACTTCTCACCGGGATTGCATTGAAGTTCACAATGTTCTTCATCAGATCCGTCTTTACAGTCCATCTCTCCATCACACACATGACTGTACAGGACACACTCGAGGCCCTCCTTACAGGGTTTAGAGCCCACACGACACTTGAAGGGCGCTGTTGTTGTGGTTTCAGCTGCTATGGTGGGACATCCCACCTCATCAGAACCATCAAGGCAGTGAGACTGACCATCGCATACCAGAGCTCCCTCAATACACTTCCTCCTATCCTTACATAGGAAGTCACCTGTATGAATCGCATCAAAAACAGCACAATGTGCAATAGCCATGACAAGTTATATTTTGGAAATGACATGCTGGAGGAGGAGAAAAATGAAGAACAAGAATGCAAAAGATGAGATGGAAGAGGAGAATAAAATACAAAGGAGAAAGAAGGAATTAAAGGGAACAATGAGGCAGAGAAGAAAAAAGAAAGAGATCAAGGAGGAGGAAGAGGCAGTGTTAATTTTGACAGCATATTTTGATTTAGTTTTAGTCATAGTCTTTTGACTAAAATGCCGTTTAGTTTGTCATATTTTAGTCACCTGAATTGTTTTTAGTTTTAGTCTAGTTTTAGTCGACTAAATATCATAAGATTTTAAGTATTAAGATATCATAAGATGTTAAGTATTTAAGTATTACATAACCGACTGTCACTTGAACTGACATTGACATTTTGTTTTTGACATTAAAAATACACGAAAGTGAGCTCAATTCACGTTTGTTTGTTTTTAAAAACATCCATATAGTTTTTATAACTTTATAGCCTATATCATGTTAAGCTAAAGCTTCAAATAAGTTTGTTTATTTTTTTAATTTCAGTTAACCATTATAACCCTGGTACTTTATTTAATATGTGTCAAATACTGGTCTTTCCTCCTGACTATGAATTAAATGGGAATTAAACTATATATTCGTTTTTAGCTTACACAATAAACTGTATTTAATGAGTGACTTTAAATTATAAACCAGCTGGAAATACACCGGGACTCTTATTTTTGAAATCTCGCCTTACTATTGCAGTTGTAGGAGCTCATTCAAGTTCAGATGAGGAGATAAAATATGCATTGTTACAACCGTCTAAAACACATTACTATATAAACATCGTAAAGTAAACAGTCATTCATCAGCATTAGTTCATAAACAATTGCCTGGCATAAATGTGCGCTGTTCATTGATTGTGAGCCGCTCTGGAGCGCTGTATTGGGGATGCTTGAGTGACCTGTAGAAGCGCAACAGCTCCGTGATTTCCAGCGGTTAGATCGGCACGTTCAAATCAAATGTGTGCATCTGTTACACAGGGTATCAGTTCTGACTTCTGACTGGATCTCTTCCCTAATCGTCCCTCCTTAACATTTTCATCTCATTTTTATTTGTTGACGAAAATGACAGTTGATTTTCGTTATAGTTTTTGTCATCTAACACTAGTTTTTATTTAGTTATAGTCTCGTTTTCGTCAGTGAAAAAAGGTTGTTGACGAAACTTATGACGAAAATTATTTGTCAACTAAATTAACACTGGGAAGAAGAGGAGAAAGAGAGGACAGGAGTATGAGAAGGATGCCAAAGACATGGAGGAGAAAAAGGTGAAGGAAGGTAAAGAGAAGGAGCAGCCTAAAATCAGCCTAAGGTTGTTTGCTGGTCTTCATGTGGTTTGCTGGTTTGGTAGTTTTAGAAGGATTTGGGGAACTTGTTAGCTGACCAGGCTAGGACACAAACTAAACCAGTTTAGACCATTCAAGAAAATCAAAACACCCAAGGCTGGTTAAAGTATTTTTCCAGCTGGGAGAACTTATTTTACCTGGAGAAGCACATGCATCTATACAAGAAGCTTCATCAGATCCATCAGGACAGTCTCTACTGCCGTCACACAGCTGCTCCTGAGACATGCACACTGATGTTCCCAGGCACAGTACAGAGGGACTCGTACAGCTTGTCTGAGCTGGTCCGGATATAGCTGTCACAAAATGGAGCAGATGGGGTCTTATTAGGTTATGGATAACACTTCATTCTTCCACCAGCTATAGAATAAGTCTTTGAAAATTGACACTGTATTTGAAAAGTGGAGATGACTGATGTAAAAGTTGGAAAGTAACGAGCAACTACTGATACACTTTTGATATTGGCATAAAGTTTGGTTCACTTCCACAAGCGCTTACAATTTTAATCTTAGACTAACTACAGTTCAGGAGAACTGTTGGCTCACCACAGTTGGCTTCATCTGTGCCATCCAGACAATCCCTAACCCCATTGCAGATGAAGACTTCTGGAATACAGTGAGTATCCCGGTCACAGCGCATGCTGCAGCTTCTTGAGGGTTTCCAGCATTCTGCTTCATCAGACTCATCCAGACACTGAGGAGTACCATCACACACCTGATTCATATCAATACATCTCCCTCCAGAGGTACACTGGAACTGCCCTGTGATGGTAGAACAAGGGGTCAGTACTTGGATATAATGGCCAAATTATAATGAAACATGATATAAAGGTTTGAGAGTACTGAAATGCGTCTAACCAGACTGGCATTGACTACCACAGCCTCGTTCGTCAGATCCATCCTTACAGTCCTTCTCTCCATCACACACATGACTGTACAGGACACACTCAAGTCCATCCTCACAGAGTTTAGAGCCCACACGACACTTCAATGGCACTGTGGTTGAGGATCTAGCCACCGTGTTACAAGCCACCTCATCAGAACCATCAAGACAGTGAGAGCGGCCATCACACACCAGATTCCCATCAACACACTTCCTCCTGTCCTTACACAGGAAGTCATCTGGCACAATATTACAGATGTCAGTGCTTTGCTTTTTTTTTAGAAAAAGATGATCAACATTGAAGATCAAGCAAACATTTACCAGGTTTTGAACAAGCATGTATGCACGAAACTTCATCAGAACCATCCGGACAATCTATCTTCCCATCACACAGCAGCGTTTGGGAAATGCACAGTGATGTTCCTGGACACATCATGGATGGGCTTCTACAGATCGGAGGCAGAGGTGCAAAACCGGAGCTGCCTTTGTTCGGTGTCACCAAATTTATATCCCCGCTTTTAATCTCAGCTGTGAACAAATGGAGATCAGGCATTTATCAAAAATGGTTAAACACCGAACAAACACGTGTTGCATTTCATATGCAAAGGGGTTTACCAATAATAAGAAGAGGTAATTTACATAGAGGTCCTAAAAGTATATAGTTGGAACCCAACTGATTCCAACGTCCCACTGAGTGAATCAACTGAGAATGGCCTTCATTTGCATGCATTTACCCTGCCCCAAATCTCCCCCATCTTACTCCACTTCATGTTGAAAGATCACTTTAAATCCAATAGATTTTGGGTGAATTCTATGTCAATTCTCACTATACAGTATTGTATGCGTTTGATATCGTTTGAAATGTCTGTGCGAATGGTACAAAAATCTCATCCCCACAGAAATATAAGAAGTTAAGAGTTTTTAGAGCTTAGAGATATTTTACTCATGATGGTGGGTGTGGCTTTTGGAGCCATTTGGTCTCTTTTCCAATCCAGGCAAATGGGAACTTGATCCAATTTAAATTCCCTTTGTTATAATGCATTTCCATTTTAAAGAGGTTTCGGTCTGGTCTGAGTTACTTAAAGCGATACAGCAATGAGTTTGGGCGCATACTGTAATGAGTTCGGCCCGTAACGCAGAGTGTCTTGACACTCTGCGTTGCACAATATTCAGTCAGGTATCGATATCTTATTCTTTGCTACAGAGTATTTGTTATGTATGAATTATCTTTGAATTGATTATGTAATTGGCATTATACATTTACCTGACTGTTAATAAAATTGTTACATTTTCGATCTATTCTGACTTAAAAGGTGCCCTAGAATGAAACATTGAATTAACCTTGCCATAGTTAAATAACAGGAGTTCAGTACATGTAAATCACATACAGTGAGTCTCAAACACCATTGCCTCCTCCTTCATATGTAAATCTCGTTTGTGAAAAACACCACGGAAAAATAGGCGAATCTCAACATAACACCAGCAGTGATGCAATCGATGGGATCATTAATATGTACGCCCCAACATTTGCATATGCCAGCACATGTTCACTGTCAGGCGGAACTGCGCAGCCGCCGTATCAACTGGAGTTCTGCAGCAGTAAGCCTGACGCGAGGATAGCGAACATGGCAGATCATGGAAACAAATGTTATGTTCCAGGCTGTGCAGGGGATGTGAAGACGTTTCATACTCTTCCCACAAATAAAACATGTCAACAGGCATGGTTGATGTTTATTTTTAATCGAATACCGCAACAATTTAATCCAAAGTTGTTAGTTTGCTCAGCCCATTTCATCACGGACAGTTTTTCAAACCTGGGACAATATCAAGCAGGCTTTGCTCAGCGTCTGACACTGAAGAAAGGGGCAATTCCAACCATATACCTGCAACCAGTAAGTGATTTTATCCACTTCTTGACTGTCTAAACCATTTCTGATTAAATCGAAAGTTTCTTAGAGAGACATTAACGATAATATTCCTGTTGTTGTCTATATCCAACGCAAGATGCTATACGGTAAGAATAGGATAATCCAAGTGGCTTACATAACTAAATAGTATGTCTAATGACAAAGGTTAATATTATTTCATGCCAGTGTTGTCATAAATTAGTAAATGCAACCATAGATACGTAACATACTATGTTAGTTTAGTTGCTTACACATAGCTTACTCGATCCTTCTAGCTAACGTCACCACCTCCACCATTTAAGTTGAAACGATAGTAATTTGATATTTATTTATATTTTTGACAACTGAAGTATGATTATATACTGATTGATATATATAAGGTTGAATGCCTAATCTCTCCATCGTCAAGACGGTCAGTAAAGTTGTGCCTGCCATCATTGAGCCGCAGTGAAACAGCCAATCAGAGCAGAACTCTGCATTAATATTCATGACCCTTCCAAATAAGGCAAAAATAGACCATTTCATCCTGGGGAAGATTTCTAGAGTTGTAAATGGACCTGTAAAACCGTAGCTGGACAATTATTGACCTTAAATAAGCCATATACCCTCTATGTAGATACCAGAGAACAATTTAAAATGTTGTTTCAAATCATTCTAGGGCACCTTTAATCTAATAATTCTCAAGTAAATTATGGCAATGAAGGGTTAAATGAAATGATTAAATGTGTGACTAACTATTAAATAGAAGACCAAACAACCAATTGGCATTCTATCCTAAATTCGACAAATATGATAAATGGAGTCAGATAAAGAATATTATAATTAAATCCATTTTACCCAGCGGAAACAAACGCGCAACGGCCTTCAGTCACAGCTTGTTACCTTCCTTGGACCGATATTTCAGTGGCCTTACACTAGAAATAACAGTGTGGTGCTAAAATAAATAAATAAATAAAAAATAAAGATTCACTTCAGAAGGCCTTTATTAACAGCCCGGAGCCGCGTTGAACACGTTATTCGATGGAAAGGTGCATTTTTTTAAAAGCAGAGCAACTATTATTGCAATTCTAATGCTTGGATTAGCCTGGACTTTTGTAATAACTGATCGTGTTCATCTGAAAGAAGAATGTCATATACACCTAGGATGACTTGAGGGTGAGTAAATCATGGGCTAATTTTCATTTTTGTGTGAACCATCCCTTTAACTAAATGGCCTTTCAATGGCAGGAGACATCAAAACCAGGCAAAGCAACAAATTAATATTATTCAACATATCGTTAGCCTCATAGCATAATTGCCCAGATCATATTTGGCCAAAAAAAGACTTAGGCAATTATGCTATGAGGCTAACGATATCCTAGATTTTTACAGAAAATATTCAGATGTAACCCCCTTTGTAAACCATTAACATAAGTAACTAATTTAATTACAAATTCTCTCATTAACTGTAACAGATTACGGTTACATTTATTTAGTAATTAAATTACATAATCTAGTTAAATACTCACTGAGAGGGCATAAATATGAAACCGCATTGAACAAAATGACAAAACCTCCATCTTTTGATAACTCACAGCAGTTGTCTTCATCAGTGGCGTCTACACAGTCTCTCTCTCCATCACAGAGGAAAGTTTCTGGGATGCAGCGAGTTTTATTGTCACACTGGTGTTTGCAGTCGTGTGAGCGAGTGAAACAGTCCATTTCATCAGAGCGGTCCTGACACTGAGGTGTGCCGTCACACACCTGGTTTTTGTCGATGCACATCCTCCCATGAGCGCACTGGAACTGATCTATGAGGAAACATTGCTTTAAATGTCAGTTACACATGTCATTGTTAGATAAAGCAGTTAGGAATCAGAATGATGCGTTTTACCTGCTTTACACTTATATTCACAGCCTCGTTCATCAGATCCATCCTTACAGTCCTTCTCTCCATCACACACATGACTGTACAGGACACACTCACGTCCATTCTTACAGAGTTTAGAGCCCACACGACACTTCAATGGCACTCTGGTTGAGGATCTAGCCACCGTGTTACAAGCCACCTCATCAGAACCATCAAGACAGTGAGAGCGGCCATCACACACCAGATTCCCATCAACACACTTCCTCCTGTCCTTACACAGGAAGTCATCTGGCACAATATTACAGATGTCAGTGCTTTGCTTAATCTTCAGTGTAAATATAAAAAATATTAAAAAAACCCAAGCAAAGATTTACCCGGTTTTGAACAAGCATGTATGCATGAAACTTCATCAGAACCATCCGGACAATCTATCTTCCCATCACACAGCAGAGTTTTGGGAATGCACAGTGATGTTCCTGGACACATCATGGATGGGCTTCTACAGATCGGAGGCGGAGGTGCAAAACCGGAGCTGCCTTTCTTCAGTGTCACCAAATTTATATCCCCTCTTTTAATCTCAGCTGTGAACACATGGAGATCAGGCATTTATCAAAAATGGTTAAACACCGAACAAACATGTTGCATTTCATATGCAAAGGGGTTTACCAATAATAAGAAGAGGTAATTTACATAGAGGTCCTAAAAGTATATAGTTGCAAAAAAAACAAAACAGAAAGGGTTAGGAATTATGATTATTTTCAGTGCTAGAAACATTGATACAACATTATTAGAGGAGTTCATGGGAAAAATTTAACAGGATATTGCACCTTTAAAAAGGCATGCATGTAATTATTGATGTTAGAATACTTTCACCTACTCCAGATTTGTATGGAACAGTAAACCAAGGCATTTGCAGGTTGATTTTGCTAGAAATAACACACTGTGGTGCTAAAAATAAAAATAAAATAAATACGAGTGGGCCAGCATAGCAAAAATTGACAACCAATGGTGAGAGTTTGGGTTTCAACGGTTCGTCTAACCAATGAAAAGTTGAATGTTTGGGAATCCTGTTTGTAAAAAAAATAACCTTGGGAAACTTTTACAACTCCGATTGGTGATGCTATTGATCAGTGTTGGGAAAGTTACTTAGGGTAATTGTAATCTGTAACCATTAGATTTCCAAATTAAAATGTATTAAGTAGTGTAACTTTAATTATTTTATTAAAGTAACGCAACTGATTACATTTGATAACGTTTCTAATTTCCAGCACTGGAGCGCCTTAACACTCGCCATGGTGGCTCTCAGACAGGTTGTTGCCTAAAGCTTTTGGACTGACGTAAATGCAGATGTGGTGTGCGGCAAATTCAAGCGAGAGCCAACCAAAAGCATCAGAATAGCGTTGCTTAACTAAATGACCTTTACAATGGAAGGAGACATCGTGCACATCAAAATCAGGCAAAGCAACAAATTAATATTATTCAACATATCCTAGCTTTTTACAGAAAAAATTCAGATGTAACCCCGTTTATAATCATTAACATTTTAAATTACAATTTTTTTTCTCAGTAACTAACGGATTACAGTTACATTTATTTAGTAATTAAATTACATAATCTAGTTAAATACTCACTGAGAGGGCATACATTTGAAAACGCATTGAACAAAATGACAAAACCTCCATCTTTTGATAACTCACAGCAGTTGTCTTCATCAGTGGCGTCTACACAGTCTTTCTCTCCATCACAGAGGAAAGTTTCTGGGATGCAGCGAGTTTTATTGTCACACTGGTGTTTGCAGTCGTGTGAGCGAGTGAAACAGTCCATTTCATCAGAGCGGTCCTGACACTGAGGTGTGCCGTCACACACCTGCTTTTTGTCGATACACATCCTCCCATGAGCGCACTGGAACTGATCTATGAGGAAACATTTGCTTTAAATGTCAGTTACACATGTCATTGTTAGATAAAGCAGTTAGGAATCAGAATGATGTGTTTTACCTGCTTTACACTTATATTCACAGCCTTGTTCATCAGATCCATCCTTACAGTCCTTCTCTCCATCACACACATGACTGTACAGGACACACTCAAGTCCATCCTCACAGAGTTTAGAGCCCACACGACACTTCAATGGCACTCTGGTTGAGGATCTAGCCACCGTGTTACAAGCCACCTCATCAGAACCATCAAGGCAGTGAGAGCGGCCATCACACACCAGATTCCCATCAACACACTTCCTCCTGTCCTTACACAGGAAGTCATCTGGCACAATATTACAGATGTCAGTGCTTTGCTTTTTTTTTTTAAGAAAAAGATGATCAACATTGAAGATCAAGCAAAGATTTACCCGGTTTTGAACAAGCATGTATGCACGAAACTTCATCAGAACCATCCGGACAATCTATCTTCCCATCACACAGCAGAGTTTGGGAAATGCACAGTGATGTTCCTGGACACATCATGGATGGGCTTCTACAGATCGGAGGTGGAGGTGCAAAACCCGAACTGCCTTTGTTCAGTGTCATCGCATTTACTTCTCCTCTGTTAGTCTTAGCTGAGCAGAGAAGAAAACAATACAGAATTCATCAATAGTATTGAATACAAGGTCGTCATTGGACAGTCCAAAATAATGTGCATAAATTACAAGTGATTATATTCCAGCACAGAGTGCCAGAACCACTAGTTTAAAAATAGATGGATTTCCCAAAACGGGATTGGAGAAACCCTGGAGGAATTTGAGGGAACAGCAGGGGGTTTATAAAAAGCTAATTAAATAGTGAATGTAAAATTTACACATTAAATATATACACAACTTACTAAAAAAGTTGAAATGGTTTAATACAATGATTATCTGCACATCAGGTGAACAGAACGGTGAACATGCAAATGTGTTGCTTTTTTAACTAAATATTAAAGGGTTAGTTCACCCAAAAGTGAAAAATTACCCCATGATTTACTCACCCTAAAGCCATTCTATGTGTATATGACAATCTACTTTCAGACGAATACAATCAAAGTTATATTAAAATATGTCCTGGCTCTTTCAAGCATTATAATGGCAGCCCAAAATTTGAAGATAAAAAAAGTGCATCCATCCATTCGGCTCCAGGGGGTTAATAAAGGACTTTGTGCTTCAAATTTTGGGCTGCCATTCACTGCCATTATAAAGCTTGGAAGAGCCAGGACATTGTTTAATATAACTCTGATTGTATTCGTCTGAAAGAAGAATGTCATATACACCTACACCTAGGATGGCGTAGTAAATCACGGGGTAATTTTCATTTTTGGGTGAACTATCCCTTTAAATCATAATATTAATCTCAGGGGATACTGAGAAAAAAAAGGGGTAACCCTGCCCGGGCATAATCATGAATAACTAAAAAATGGCATAGAAATGGATGAAAACTCACTGGTCAAAAGGTGTAGAAACCCTCTGTAAATTGAGTCAATATGCTGACTATAAATATCCATAGATTAGGCAAAAACCTCAAATGAGTCAATTGAGATACAAATAAATCTTTTGAAAACAACTCACAGCAGTTGTCTTCATCAGTGGCGTCTACACAGTCTCTCTCTCCATCACAGAGGAAAGTTTCTGGGATGCAGCGAGTTTTATTGTCACACTGGTGTTTGCAGTCGTGTGAGCGAGTGAAACAGTCCATTTCATCAGAGCGGTCCTGACACTGAGGTGTGCCGTCACACACCTGCTTTTTGTCGATACACATCCTCCCATGAGCGCACTGGAACTGATCTATGAGGAAACATTTGCTTTAAATGTCAGTTACACATGTCATTGTTAGATAAAGCAGTTAGGAATCAGAATTATGCGTTTTACCTGCTTTACACTTATATTCACAGCCTCGTTCATCAGATCCATCCTTACAGTCCATCTCTCCATCACACACATGACTGTACAGGACACACTCAAGTCCGTCCTCACAGAGTTTAGAGCCCACACGACACTTCAATGCTATGGTTGAGGTTTCAGAAGCCATGGTGGGACATTCCATCTCATCTGAACCGTCAATGCAGTGAGAGCGACCATCACACACCAAATCGCTCTCCACACACTTACTTCCATCCTTACACAGGAAGTCATCTGGAGGAACAAAACATTCTCTTTCAATTAATTTCCTGTAGTCTAGTGGCCTATGCACACCAAGAAAGAAACAAACTCCAAAAGAAAAGCTAAACAAACAGTAATTTCTTTCATGTGTTATTTGCAGTGTATTTTAAAACTAGAAATCTTAAGTAATAGAATTTGAATGACACGAGTGTTCATAATAGGGATGTGCCTGAAGCCGAATACCATGTTTGTAAAGGAAATAACGCAGAAGCATTGAAATATATTTTTTCCTAGAATGCGTCATCTTGCAATATATACAGTTGGGTAATTATATTGCATATTTTAATAGCGGCTCCCTGATGCCCGTAAATGAATTATACAGGGTATAAATCGCTTTTGAATGCACACTCGCTTTTTATTTTCACTATCAAATTTGCAGACTCCGTGTATAGGAAGTGACGGTATGGACCACACATTTGACAAGATATCTCAATTACACTCAGGATCTGTTGCGCACCAAATCCTCTGACATCATCCTGTCTACCGCAGCAAGCCTAACCATGACCCTTTAGGGGCACCGTAGAATGCGTCATTCATTTTCTTTTCGGATTTAGGCTTTGTGCACATCCCTAGTTAGCAAATTGCTGTTTTTTTATTTTTGGGTGAACAATGCCTGTCATAAAGCATACCTGGCTTTGCACACATGTGCAAACATGAGGCCTCATCAGACCCATCGGGACAGTCTCTCTTCCCATCACACCGCTGAGATCGACTGATACACACTGTTGAGCCTTGACAAAAAACTAGGGGACTTTTGCAAGCCACCTCAGTAGGACGCACATCTTCGGTCATCTTATCTGAAGTGCATTCAAAACTACAAATAAGTAACTGTAGCATAAAATCGCACAAAATGAAACCCAGAAGACTATTACAAACCTTGTTGGACTTCCCTGAGGGCAACAGAGAAGCTAAAAACGCCATCCTCTACTGCCACCCCAGAGACACGAGCGCCATCTTTACGATTCCAAACGGTCAGGACGTTATTGAACAATGCCACCACGTAGGGTTCATAAGCAGCCACGATGGAGCCAGGAACGATCCAGTCCAAACCAGCTGAGTAGTTCCTCATCTTCAATAGACTCATAACCTGCAAGTCTAAAGCAAACATCACATTTCGTTTAAGACCATGTAGTGTGCACACTAACGGTCAATTCAGAAAGAGGAGGATACTCACAAGACTCCATGTTCCAAAGGAAGCCATTCGCTTTTTTGTCAAACACAACACTGTCGACTCCACTGTCCTCAAAGCTGAAGATAGCTTCTGCTTTTCCACCAAATAGGCCCAGTTTCATTCTCATGATCTGACCTCCCTCTAGCCAGTACAGCTTTCCTCTCTGCCAATCCACAAACAGGTCTAGGATTGTAGTTTTGGCTTGATATAGCTGCCTGGAAATACTTTGTTCAAGGGGGCCAATGGTCGAAACTCCAATAGAAAGTTCATCACATGCCAGCCAATACAGATTCCCAGTTCTCTGGTCAACTCTGACGAAACAGGCTAAGGGAAGTGAAAAGGCAAGTCAGAATAACTCATGAGCTGGAAGAAAATCACAGCTGACATCTTCAGTAAAAGTCTCCAATATAATGGCCATTTCCATTAAATGTTCAAAACAATTTGGTACATGAAGCACCAAAACTGATGTATTGCAAGCATGAGGACACCGTACATATATAATATGCAACCTAATGTCCATGATAAAGAAAAACAAATAAATAAATTAATGCATGTATAAATAAATGGCACATGTGCCAAGTTCCTAGAAAAGTAATTTTTGTATATGTTTTTTTTTGGTATTCACATTTATACCAGACTCCATGGTATAACAATCAAGCAAAAAGTAATATTTTGGCTTACACCTATACATGTGGGTGTCCACATCAATTTTCACATTTATTTCAAGATAAAAAGCATAGAAAGCAAAGGTAATAAAATATGCTAAACTACTTTTCATTCTTTTGATGAGGCTTTTTCCCATTATTAAATGCATCAGGAGAGTTGTAGCACCCTGACATTTTGTGTTTCAGGCCTTATGTGAAAGAGTAACAACTTACCAGGTTTTAAAGTCAGAAGGTACTCTGATAAGTCCTGAGAATGTATGTTAATCTTTACGTGACCTGTCCCATTAGACCAAACCAGACATCCACGCTGCCAGTACATGTCAAAGGACTGGATGTCTTCATCCGAAGTTAAGAGTTCAGTTTTCACAGGAGTCTTTCCTGCAAACTCCAAACTGTATATGGTTGTGGCTGTTGCATAGGCGACCTTAAAATCTGCCAATGACAAGAGATTAAACAAATCGTCAAAAGCCAAGTTATATGCCAATCTTTAAATAAATGCTTAATATATTAAATGCTAAATAAACAACACACTTTCGCAAGATCCCCAAGACATTGGCAAGGCTCCCTCAGGACACAGACAGGTGAATCCAACAGCACTTTTCTTGGAGGGCAAACACAGCTGGCAGCCTGAGTTTTTACATGGTGTAAAACCTACATGTACGTAAAGGAAACACTAATTAGTTGAGACTTGAGCCAATGATGTGGTGGAAATCACTAGGGGTGTGCAATATTGGCAAAACATTATATCTTGATATTTTATATTTTGTTGAAAACGATGGTCAGACAATATTTGGCTGAGTGTGTTGTGCTGGTACCTTGGCAGGTTTAGGACTGCCGTGGACAGCTAACTCCTAAAGTTTCATTCTTCATATTTTTTTGCAGTGGTTAGTTTGCTCAATGTCAGATTACACATTGTTAAAAAAAAAAATTTAATTATAAAATAAATATTGTAAATAATTAAATCGCACACCTATAGTAAACACTATGATGAATTCAGAAAAAAAAGTTTACAAAATTTAATTCACCTTGGGGTTGCTGAAGTGCATGGTAGATGTTCAGAACAGGAAGTGAGGCTTTTAGGAGGAATCCATCTTGTTTGGCAGCAGGCAGATTTTGAGGAGCCTGCCAGAGTTTTTTCTCATCAGCCCAGTAGAACCAGCCGTTAAATACGGCTAGGTTCTGAGCACGACTTCCTTGAAAAAAATCCCAAAAGGTGTGCCGCCCAGTGCCATCTGTCTTGATGCTCTCAATTGACTGGAATATCAATTTCAAGATCTCAAAATAAATACAAAATTATCAATGAAAATTTGGGATTTTCCAAATATAACGAACCATTTTGTAAACACTGATCCAATACAGCCGCCGTGCTGCCACATCCAATGTAAGACTTCTTGGAAGCTGCGCAGTAACGAACATCAGTGTTGCCCGATTCAAACCATCCATTTCCGCCCTCTCAATGGTTATTTCTTCATTCGTTCCTTTATTAATCCAAAATATGAAACTACGAAGAAGAAAAAAGCCATATATAAATGGTGCTCCTCAAATCTGTACTAAGGGGAAAAGCAGTTTGTACCTCTCGATTGGGCTGAGGACCATATTGCTCGGGTCCATTTCTTTGGACATGACTATGCCTACAGCACTACCATCAGCTGCACCAGTGCAGATGGCTTTCTGGGTAACACTCGCCCAATACAGCTGTCCAGTAAGCCAGTCGATGGCTAGACTGTTCACACCAGACTGCCCTAATAAGTGGGGAATAATATGTTTTGGGTGTGAAGCATTTCTGCATGGATTTGGCAAAAATCTCACAATAACTAACCTGAATACAAAATCGTGCTCTTCCGGTTATAAGCCTTGTATATATTCCCATTTTGATCAGCCCAGTAAATGATGTTTTTTTGGATATCATAGGTTATGGCCATAGGGTCACTCTCACTTGTGAGGAGTGGCTCATACCCTCTGGTCTTCACATTCACTAACCCAATGATCCCCTTCCTGGTTGTCAAAATCTTCATCACAGCCCCTTGAAAAAAACAACAATTTGACATTATCTGCATTGTGTATACTTGTTTTTCTGATAAATGTATGCCTTAAGTTACCTTGAGCTTCACAAGAGCCATTGCCTAGAGTTTTGAAACCATTCTGGCACAGACACCGAAAAGACCCTGGTGTATTTGTGCACAAGTGCATGCAAGGGCCGAAAGACTGATCACACTCATTGACATCTGGAACATAAAAAGACAACAATCCTTATGTAATGAAAACAACGCCGCACTAGGGGCCAAGCTCCAAATACTGTTTTCATGTACAGTACGGTATGAAGACATTTATGGTGAGAGGAAAAACTAACCCCTGACAAGGCTTAAGCTAGTCCCAGACTAAAATGCATGTTTGAGCGGTTTTAACTGAAAGCAGCTTTCACTGACATATCTTAAAATATGTCAGTGCTATTGCTTTGACTCAAGATGCACACCAGAAATTTTTTTTTTCTAAGGCACATTTATAAAAGCTACTTAAATGTCCTGAATTAACTAACGTTTAACAGCCCTGTCTGTGAATCCAGGCCTACATTTGCAATTATAATTCTCCAAAATTAAACCGGTTTTGCAAAAGGGCAATTTAATTATTTAAATATTTTCTGGAAAATGCATAACTTGTAGCAACTAGCAAGTTGACAGTGCAGCCTTTTCTTCCTCATAAATGTTAAATTTTTGATCCAGGCAAGTGTAAATTGTAAATAAGTCAAGAAAGAGAAAAAAATACTCCTGGTCCATTCGCAATATTGGAAACCACATTCGACTGTGGGATCCAGTATTCTAGGCAGTATGATTCATTGAATACAGCACAATTCAGCGAATGTATTCACTTTATTTTTCACGTATAAGCGGGCGTGGCCATTTGAAACTTGAATGTGTAGAGCAGGGGTGTCCAACCCTGGTCCTGGAGAGCTGCCACCCTGCAGATTTTACCTCCAACCTGAATCAAACACACCTGAACCAGCTAATCATGGTGTTCAGGGTGCTAAATAATTACAGATAGGTGTGTTGGAGCAGAGTTGGAACTGAAATCTGCAGGACAGTAGCTCTCCAGGAGCAGGGTTGGACACCCCTGGTATAGAGGCTTCCAGGCTCATCCACTTCCCATTATTTCAGTTGTAAACAACAAAAATTGTCCTTTTGCAGCTTGATACTGCAAACTGTTATCATAATATTTTACATTTATTATCATAGTCATATACACTGGTTAACGCAAATTATTTTAACCTTTACTGCATTGTTATTCTCCCATCTTATTTACTTATAGCAACAAATTAATCGGAAGTCTCACATTCATAGGAATGCAAAATAAGGTGGAATAAAATTAATCTTTCATAGGTCCATAGAACTGTATGAACAGCAGGGCCGGCCCAAGCCCTTATGGGGCCCTAAGCAGAATATTATTTGGGGGCCCCTCGGTGCCACCAATACGATTGACTATTGTCAATTCTTGATAATTCGCACATCCAGTATCAATTTTAGTAGTTGTATCTGTGTTGCTTTCATCATGTCTGGCTATAATGGTCTTACCCTTTTTTAATTGCCACGGTTTTTAATTGTAACAGTAGCAAACCCACAGGTGTGGTCAGGTGTTAATATTCAAAGCCTTACTTTACTGTACTTAAAATAAAAAAAAACACACAATGTAAGTGGTCTCTTATGCTGAATATGCTCACTTTTCCCCAGGAATCTTTGATGAATAGGAGGTTCAAAAGAACAGCATTTCTCTGAAATAGAAAGCTTTCAAAAAATCCTAAAAATATTGTGCACAACGGTTTTCACCATTGATAATAATCATAAATGTTTCTTGAGCATCAAATCCTCATATCAGAATGAATTCTTAAGGATTATGTGACACTGAAGACTGGAGTAATGATGATAAATTCAGCTTTGATCACAGGAATAAATCACACTTTACTATATTCACATATAAAACAGATGTTTTACATTATAATAATATTTCACAATATTACCATTTTTACTGTATTTTTGATCAAATAAATGCATCCTTGGTGAGCAGAAGAGACTTCTTTTAAAAACAAGAAATACTGATTTCTTTCAAACATTAAACAGAGCTTTTATTTTATTTAGTTCGCACTTGAACTTTGAACCCTGGCTAACAAGAATAGACGAATAGTGTCTGGCCGATGGTGCCGCGAGCTTGTGAAGTGCTGTCAGAATCAATCCGTGCATATATTAGAAAACTTAACATTTTGCAGTTTATTTAGTAATTGTTTAAAGGCCATTTCACGATTTCAATCATTATGAAACAACATACTGCAAAAAGTAACTTCATGTGCTCTTGGGTGACCCCTGGTGGCAAAGGGGGCCCTAAGCAGCCGCTTAGTTCTCTTATGCCTTGGGCCGGCTCTGATGAACAGTATAGATAATACATATAGCAGAAATTGTACTGGCATGGTAGTGTGCTACTACAAATATAGAGGGCTTACAGGCACAAGAGCAATGACTGTACCTTCACAATCAACTCCATTTGCAGAAAGGGTCATTCCAGTGGGACAAGTGCACAAGGCTCCCCAAGGCTGGTCAACGCAAGCACGGCTACAGCCGCCATTGCCATTATGACAACTTTTACCTAGTTAGAAAAAGAGAGGTGAAACATGAATTCCACAAAAAAAAAAAAAAATAATAATAATAATAATAATAATATGTAAACAAAATAAATATACATAAACCAAAAAAAATACTACATAACTACACCAATGAACAAATCACTACACAAATGACTAAACAATAAAATGCTAAACTCACAAAATAACTTAAATTGTTTGAGATATGCTGCATGATCAAATTCAAACATGCTTCAAAACAAATAACATTGTGGGTGTCTCCGTACCACATGTAAGAGGCTCATCTCTCTTATCGGAGCACTGAGCGACTCCATCACACCTCTCCCCCTGGCTTAGACACCTGCCATCAGCGCAGCGCATGCTCATCTTCCCACAGGACCCTAGAAAAAGCACATTTCACACAAGTATATAACGGTCTTAGACGCCATGAATAAAACAGACATTATAATATTCTAGATATCAACTGAAATGCTGTACAGCATAGGCTGTAAATAGGGTGCTATAATAGTAGCTTACAGTATATTTGAAACTAAACATAATGGTCATATGGTTTCCCATATGGAAAACCGCTTTTTATCCCTTTTTTAAACTCTGCTTAGGTTGAATGCGCAATAATATTTTTTTAACATCTAGGAAACAGCCCTGAAAAAAAGGTGTCAAAAGAATTGAGATGTGAAATCACTAGATTTTTGCTAGTTATTATTAGCCATTACCCAACAATTTCATTGGCCTGCGTGTTATGAGTGCAATGAAGGCATTTACATGCACAATCATACACCAATGAGGAACAATGGTAAAGTACCCTTATTACCAGTGTTGGGGACAGTTACTTTGAAAAGTATGCATTACAATATTGCGTTACTCCTTTAAAAAGTAACTAATTGCATTACTTTGTTACTTTTTAAGAAAAGTAATGCGTCAAGTTACTTTTGCGTTACTTTTTCTCAACTGGGCTGGGCTCATTTGTTTGTTTTTTAAATAATACAAAAGTTCTATTTTTGGACAAAAGGAAAAACCCTTTCACACCAAAATTGAAATAAGCCTCAGGCTGAAAGAAATGCAAATTCACGCCTTTACAGTAGAGGGCGCAGCTTAAACAAACCTTTCAGCTGTGCTGCCATTCTGGATAATGGAAGAACGTTTAACACTTACTTCACAAAAAAAAAAGAAAAAAAAAAAGAAAAAAAAGTAATTGGTGCTTATGGTTTAACAGAATTAACGAAGGTCAGCAGCAAGTACATTGGTCAATAAAGTAAGATTAAATGCATAAAAATATTTGTTTTATTTAACATTTAATTATTGGAGGTTTGCATAGTATTCTGATTTTGCATTTGGCGGATTTTATTCATTTTGAGGAATACTAAATGTTTTTTATGCAAGCGAGATAAATAATAGTTTATCTCTATATAGTAAGAGAAAATGCATGTTCACATTTAGGCTAGAAACACACACGATTTCTCAACATTGGGACAAGAGAGCTGTCAAGTCAATAAATGGAAAAAAGTAACTTGAGTTACTTATTTGAAAAAGTAACTCCGATATTTTGTTGTAAATTTTAAAAGTAATGTTACTTTACTAGTTACTTGAAAAAGTAATCTGATTATTACATAACTCGAGTGCTTTTTACACTTGGATATTACCTTTCATGCAGTGTGTAATATAGCGGTTTGTGAATATAAGCGCTATGTAAAATTGCAAAACTCAAAGTGCAGATAAATGGAGTTATTGTCCCTCGAAAGAAAGAATCGATTCTAAACTGCCTGAAAAAAAAAAGTCACTATTAATTCCAGTCTTATTACCTGCACGAACCCATAGGTTTATAACAATTGAGCAATCAGAACAGACTGGGCCATCTGACCAATCAGAGAAGAGTAGACCAATCACAACAGACTTGGCTGTCTGACCAATCAGAACAGACCAGACCAATCACAACAGACCGGGCTGTCTGTAGACCCTCAGAAAAGGAAGGGTTTAAAATAGCATGATAGAGGAACTTTTCATTTTCCACCAAATACAACTATCTGAATCTTTTCCATTCAGTTTTGCATATGTGAACATGTTCCATTTTCATGTATTAGGACCCTGATAATCAGAGCTTGTCTCGTCTAGCATTTACTTTAGCAAGTGGTACAGTAATTTACAAAGTCTCAACTTCTCCGGTTGATCTTATGCGATGACATTCATACACCATATAACTGTATTTACACTTCTAAAGCATCTCACCACACATTTCTTCATCAGAGTTATCACCGCAGTCGTTGACGTCATTGCAGAGAAGGTCTCGCGGGATGCAGATGTTGTTCTTGCACTTCCATTCACCAGAGAGACACCCTAAACGCCAGCTGCAATCCCACTCATCTGAAGCATCAGGACACTGGGGCCGCCCGTCACAAACATCCGACCCAGGCACACACCCGGAACCATCCGCACACTCCAAATCTCCTGGTTGACATACTAATGGTATGCTTGGTTATTAGAGGTGTTCTTTCATAGAAGTTGCAATTGAATTAATTCAACAAGATCATTGTTAATGTAAAGAAACAGACAACTTCTCAAAAGCCCGTGGTCTCTGATACATACAACAGTCCATCTCGTCAGATCCATCCTGGCATTCACTAACACCATCACAGCGCCATCTGCGCGGCACACACACCCCATCATCACACTGCCACTGACTCCTGCTGCAGTCTCCATCCACACCTGAGAGACATACACTTTCAATGGTCAACACATACAGATTATAACTGAATACAAAATGGACGTTTTTTTGTAGGTAAAATTAAAATAAGGAGATACAAGGAGGTAAAATTCTCAATTTTTCAACACCAAACTTTTGTTTTGGCCAACAGATATTGTGGTTAATAAATTATATAAAATTACAACATAAAACGTTTAACGACTTGCCAGCTTGCCCCCGGCAAAAATTGTATTGATGCTTGTCTTAAAGTAAAGTCTGGGGTCAGTAAGGTTTCTTCAAAATACAGCAAAAACATAAATATTGCTACAAATCAAAATATGAATATATTCTATGAATATATTGTAAAATGTAATTTATTCCTATGATCAAAGCTGAATTTTCAGCATCATTACTCCAGTCTTCAGTGTCATGATCCTTCAGAAACCACTCAAATATGATGATTTGATGCTCAAGAAACATTTCTGATTATCAGTGTTGAAAACAGTTGAGCTGCTTAATATTTCTGTGAAAACCATGATATAGTCTTTGATGAACAGAAACTTCAAAATGACAACATGTATTTTAAATAGCAATTGTTTTGTAACAATGTGAAAGTCTTTACTGACACTTTCGATTAATTCAATGCATTCATTGCTGGAAAACAAAGTCTTTCTTTTTTAATTCTTTATTAAAAGAATAAAGGAGAAACCGTTTCTTGATGTTATAAAGCGACGTCTCAAACAAACAAACAAAAAACTACCCTTTCTGGCAGTTTTTTGTTTGTTTGTTTGTTTGTTTGTTTGTTTGAGACGTCGCTTTACAACATCAAGCCCCGGTTTCTCCTTTACCCTTTTAATAAAGAATCGGATGCATATTGAAATAAACATAATTAAACTGTCCTACCGCGCTTATAAATGTATAATCTAAAAGCGAGATTACATTACCTGACAGTGAGGCGAACACTGCCGTGCAGCAGATAAAACGCCAAAGGTCCATCACACCTGTTGGAAACACGCGCGTGTGCGGGCCAATCACAATCCTTTATAAGATTCCGCTGCGCGCGACCCGCTCAATCAAGACGTCATGCTGGCATTTAAATATGTTTTTATATATATTTTTGTATATATTATATATGTAATAATAAATATTGTAAAATAACTCACCAAGTCTTCATTTACTTTGTCAAAAATAAACAATTTAAAAATGTAATTTATTCCTGAGACCAACGCAAATTTTGTTAGCGTCACTCCAGTCTTCAGTCACATGGTCCTTCAGAAATCATTCTAATATGATGATTTGATACTAATAATTCATTATTAATAATGGTTCTTATTATTAATTTATGTTGAAAACTATATTTTTGTGAAAAACATGACATTTCACCAGTATTAGTTCATCATAAAAAGTTCAAAAGAACAGCATTTGTTTGAAATAAAGATCTATTGGGAATATGCATGTATTTCTATATGCTAAATACATGTTTTTACGTTCACTTTTGATCAATTCAACGTGAATTGCTGCATGAAAGTATTAATTTCTTTCTTTTTCTACCCCAAACTTTTAAATTGTACACTCTCAGTAAAAATGGTACACAAGCTTTCACTGGAGCGGCATCCTTTGAAAAGTTTAAAAAGTAAAAACACCTTTGTACCTTTGACTAAAGTGTATTTTGAAAGCAGAAAAGTGTCTTTTCCATAAATCCATTTATAGTTTCCACAAAAATATGAAGCAGCACCAGTTTTCAACATTCACTGAAAAAAACAATATGCTAGATTTACTTAAGAATATAGTGCATCATTTTTGCATACCTCTTTTTAAGCAATTTTCACATTGAATTTTGAGCAATATTAGCTACAAATCTTAAGCTGGCGATGTTTAAATGAGTATCCCAGCAAATGGTTTTGCTCAAATTTATTGTTTGGTGTAACAGAATATTTTAAGACAAATTAAAGTTATTTCAACCATAAAAGTTTTGTTTACTCAATTATAAAATGTAAGCTAATTTAGATTTACGATTAGCTATAACTTACAAATAGTGAAAGAAACAACAGACAACTGGTGAGAATTAAATTACTTCTTTATTAGACAAATACAACTTAAAACATTTCTTAAAACATTTTCAGCTTTTTTTCTGCAGTTTGTTTTGCACAAATTACAGCTTTAATAGCAATGTCTCTGTGATTTGTTCTAAAATTTTGTTAGTATATTTTAAGTAGTGTGCGGTGGTTCAACAAAGCATACACCATAACACAACACACACAATTGCACAACACACAAATCGCACAAACACACAACACTACAAACATTACATAGTCAATTGTACATTACATGCAAACACACAAGCATACAACACCACAAAGATAAAAAGCATTTTGATGCTTGGTTATTTAATGTAGAATATTTACTGTTGTTCAGTAATGTATGTTTTCAGTCAATTGCACACTTTCATTTCTGGGTGAACTAACCCTTTAAGATGTATGCTGTGGAGAACCGTAAAGTGCGCATTTAATGTACAATTTTACATTACATGTGTTTGCATGTAATGTACAATTGACTATCTAATGTTTGTAGTGTTGTGTGTTTGTGCGATTGAGTATGTAATTTGGGGTGTTTGTATGTGTATTGTCTTTCATGTGTAAATTGTGCCAAGCTCTGTGATATTCAAAATGTCAACAAGACAACACATTTTAATTTAACATCAGTTCGAATCTTGGGAGACAGTTTTGCAGTTCAATCATTTTCTGGAAAAAATTATAATGTATACCTCAATGGCTTGGGGTAACTACAGAACACATCAGGCCAAGAAGGGCAACACATGCATTTTCAACTATGGACAATCCTCCCAGAACACTTTATATTCCTGCCTCTAAAGGATTCCCATCTGGAGAGCCCCCTCTGGTCACAATTTTCAGTGTGTGCTCTTCAATGTCTTGTTGTTCCATTTCTCCATTAATGTCCTGAAACAAAAATGAAATATGTATATTGTGCATTGTTTGTTCATAAATGGAAAAAGGTCAGGCACAGCTAGTTTTAAAATCAACAAATGTACGAAACCAAAAGGACAAGTCAGCAGAACGTAAAATAGCAATTCAGCGATATCGTAGCTTCTTAGATGAATGGACGATACACAGACATTTATTCTTAGATTGTTAACTATTCACCTGCTAAATTACTTTATAATACAATGAAAGATGTGTATAAAGCTCACTGATGGAGACATCAGTCATTAAAGAGATAGTTCACCCAAAAATAAAAATAAGCCCATAATTTACTCACCCTCAATTCATCCGAGGTGTATATGACATTCTTCTTTCAGACGAATAAAATCTGAGTTATATTACAAAAGTACAGGCTAATCCAAGCATTAGAATTGCACTAATAGTTGCTCTGTTTTTGAAGTCCATAAAAAATACATCTGCCCATCAAATAACGTGCTCCACGCAGCTCTGGGGTGCTAATATAGGCCTTATGAAGCAAATCGATGCATTTGTGTAAGAAAAATATTTTATTTAAAAATATATATTTAAAACTTTATCAAGTAAACTTTCGACCGACCGCCTTCTATGGAAAAGTTGAAAGTGAAACTCAAGATGCGTACGTGACGTCATGACGAGCGTACCTGGTCGCGTTAGTCTTTCGATCGGCAGGGGAACTTTCAACAATTTTTCCATAAATTAAAGTTTACTTTATAAAGTTTTAAATATGGATATTTTTCTTACACAAACGCATCAATTAAATTCATAAGGCCTTTATTAACACCCCAGAGCCGCGTGGAGCAGTTCTTTGATGGGCAGATGCACTTTTTATGGACTTCAAAAACAGAGCAACTATTACTGCAATTCTAATGCTTGTTTTAGGCTGGACTTTTGTAATATAACTCTGATTTTATTCGTCTGAAAAAAGAATGTCATATATACCTAGGAAGACTTGAGGGTGAGTAAATTATGGGCTAATTTTCATTTTTAGGTGAACTATCTCTTTAATTTACTCGCCCTCAGGCCATCCAAGATGTGGGTGATTTTGTTTTCCTTCAGTAGAACAGTAAAAAAAGATTTTAGGTGATACTGTTGTACTTGGTGATTCATGAAATGAAAGTCAAAAAATATATAAAAACAAGCCCAAATCGTTACATTGATGTTTTTTTAAAGCGAAACGATCGGTCTGTCCATGAAACTGAACCATATTTACAACATCACCTGTAATCCACAGCCTGGGCAAACGGTTCGTGAACAAACTGAGTACCATTTGCCCACGCTGTGGATTAAAGGTAATATTGTTGGTAAATACGGTTCAGTTTCTTGAAAAGACCAATCGTTTCGCTTTGTAAGACCTCACTGTATCGTCAGGAGCTACATATATTGATTTGGCCAGCAGCCGCTTGTTTGTCACTCTGAATTGATATATTTGACTATTTTTTTTAACATTAATCATTGTATTTTCAGGTTTGTACTTCTCTCTCTATGGCTCTGGATCACAGGAATAAATTATTAAAATACATTAAATTGCTATTTTGCATTGCAATTATAACAGCAGGCTGAGAGGAATTTCAGTGTGCTATAGATAGAAGATCTCAGGCCTGGAGTCTCTGTTTGTAAAGAGAAAAGACTCAACCATTCTGGCAATATTCGTGACCAGTGGCTCTCTTCTGACAGGACACCGGATCATACTTCCACCACTCCTCTGCTCCCAAACTCTTCTCTGTGGCACTGGCCTCCCCTCTTGACCCCGCCCCACTTATTCCACCACATCCAGTAGTTGTCATCGGCCCACAAGATGCAAAACTGTGAGGTGTTTCTCTTCACACTATAGCTTCACAACTTCACAGCTGCTCAACTCAGACATATATCATAAATAAATATGAATGATCTGCCCAAAGAGTTCAAATCAAATCAAATCACTTTATTGTCACTCTACCATATGCACAAGTGCAACAGTAGGTGAAATTCTTAGGTGCAGTCCGAGCAAACATAGTAGTCATGACATGACATGTACAACATTTAAGCAACAACAGACTACACATCTGATGCGCACACAATTACTCACAGCACAGTATACACTACAATAAACAATAAATCATTTACACAATGTGAGTGTAGTTCTCACAGCTTTAAACAATATACACATACTTACAATATACATATACTTTAAACAATATACACTAAACATACATTAAACAATAACAGTATACATTAAGCTATAGTAATAATATACAATGTAGCCTACAGTATACAATATGTTCACAAATTGAAATCCAAAGTGCAATAGATGCTGTATGATAAATAAATGTGTATATAATGTGTGTGTATCTCCAGTGGTTTGTGCTGAGTGATATTCTGTCCAGTGTGTGTTATGATCCTGATGGATCAAGATCCTGTTTGCTCAGTTTATGGTGTTCTGTGGAATCAACATGATCACATTATCATCTCTGCATAAAGAGTTTCATTTAAATCATGTTGGATTGCACTCAGTTGGTTTATATTTGATTTGCTGTCATGTTAACGGAAGTTAAATGACACAACTGGTGTTTCAGGTTATATAACATCCATGCAAGATGTTTTAAAATCAAAGTTTAGAAAGTTACAGTACAAAAATCTAACAATATTGTCACAAAATGTAAATAAAATATATAAATAATAAATAATTTTTATAATAAAATAATAAAACAAAACGTTAAATAAAATGTAAAACATTGCATATGAACAAAATACTGAAATACAAAATACTAAATATTGATTGTGCAAATGATTGTGCACCTTATTGGAAATTCCTTCATATTATTAACATTTCATGAACACTTTACTTTGTAACAGCAAAAAATGAGAACAAGTTATTATGAGTCTTGTCAAAGTTTTAGAAATATTATTCAAAAACACTGAGTTACAAAATGTGTTGAAAACTGCTAAAGTCTATAATTTTACTGTGAGATTTTACATTGTGTACAAATGTCATGTTGCATGTATGACGCCTCTGTCCATTCCATAAACAGTAAAAAACAAAATGTTGAAACATGATTGTACATGTACACCAGGGTTGCCAACTTTTAAGATCAGGTTGGAGTGAGTTTTTCGATTTCAGTATCAATTCATAGCCTACTGTACATATAAGGATATGTACGTTATTAACATTTTAAAATTTCACATTTAAAGAAATCTAGTGTTTGATCATATCTAAATATTTATTAAAATGCAAAACTGCAATACTTTTTTGAGCAACTAGATTAGATACATGTATATTGATTAAAGAGTCATAAAGGCACCAGTGGGTAATGGCATTACAAATGGAAATTATTATTTTTCGAGCCACAAAATGACTCTAATTTGCCTCTTTGAATAAGAATTCTCTAATTTAACCTTAATTACTATACTAATTGTAATATAAATAATAAAAATATTAGAAGAAAAATATTTTAAGTGGTCGTTAATGGACCATAATTATTGCACAAATAGTATTTAGTACCAAAATATATCAAAATATTCAATAAATATTATTGAACTAAAATATAGAACATTTATTCAATTGAAAAATAGCTAAGGTGTATGGTCACATTTGACCATCAATGTGCATGAGTATGACCAATTAGTAAGGGATACCTGAGGGCTAAATACAAGAAAAATATTAACATTAATGTTAACATTGTTGCATCTCCATCACTCTCCATTATAAAACGATCATGTATGGTTGACGTAATAATCAATGCACACTGTGCTGTACTGTTTACCAAAACTTGCTGCAAACACCTGTAAAGTGGAGCTGTTGTGTATCAAGCCATTCAAATGTATTGACACAGTGCTAGAAGAGAGCTCCGTGAAGCACATGACCGCGCACGCCACCGGGAGATGAGAGAGCATGTCGCAACTCCGTTTTTCAACACTTTGGCTTTAACTGTTATGCCATATTAGCGCCAAAACGCTATGTATTGTTTGAATTTCAAATTAAAACTAAAATTAAAACAAAAAGCTTAGACTTTGTTTAATATCAAAAGCAGGTTTGGCAATTTGGCGTGAGATTAAGTTGGGCAGCGTGAGAGCGTGAGACAGAGCCTGAAAGCGTGACTATCACGCCAAATGCGTGAGAGTTGGCAACCCTGTTCATTCATGCTCTTGACAGCCAAAACAACAAGCGATTGAATAATGGACAATGGCGACATCTAGTTATGATAAGCTGGCACTGCTTTGTGTGCTTTATGTTAATACTGGAATATATTTGGGGTTTATGTTTCATCGTTACATCACCTTCATACATTTTTTTTTCACTACAAATCTTGACATATTGCTATAATGACTTCCATAACACCTGTGATGCACACATCTTACACTTTTGCCCATTTCTCGACGTTACAGCGAACATAATCACACTGTTGAGGGCAGAAAAACATTTTTGAAAAATGTTTTGTGTGTGCACGCCGCCTCGTAATCTTTATTATAGATGCTTTATTACCGCAAAGGAGCACGTGTGGTTTACAGCGCAAGCTTGTGAGATGTTTTAGTCCTATTTGTTACTTACTGAATGGCGGATGAACGCACACAACACATCACAATCTCATAGTAATGTTATTTAGAGGCAGTAACTCGCATGCAATTTCCCCACCCCGTTCAGTTACAGTCTATTATGAAGTCAATAGATGGACAGCCACATTGACAAACCACTGCTTTCTACTAGAACCTAAACATCACTGATTAGAAGACACAATCTGATTAGCCAATAAAAATCGACTGTAGTTTGCATATTCAATTTTGATCACGATTGACGGTTTTATAAGCCAATCGACGAGAAGCATATTCATGACAGACTTCTCGTTTATCCAATAGAAAGACAGCAGGCGGGGCGTATGCAGAGCGCGTATCGCGTTGCGTGCATTAAGGTTAGGTTGCGCGCGCTGGAGGCCGTCGTCTGCTGCTGTAATTCGGCTACAGTGGGAAGGAAAATATTGTTTAAAGTCGACTTTTACCCACTCACGAATAATCAGTTTCGCTGGGATTTTACGCTACTCCTTCCTTACAGAGAAAGCTTCCCGCTTAAAGGGTGAGTTGAAGGGTAAATTAGAAGATAACGGCTCGCGACCCCGTTTGAAAGCTGTTTATTTTTCTGTCAAAGAAAGTAGCGCAGCCTGCTAGCGGTTTCCACAAACTCAATGGTCACAAACTCACACACCTCGCATAAGCAGGCAAATGTCGATTTTTCGCTTTTGCACGGATGAAAGAGTTTATAATGCAGCGATTAATGTAAATGTATTGATCCTGGGGTTTGTTATATCGTTGGCAGACCGGGACAGGGAGTCGATTAGCGGCCCATGCAGCCATAACGAGCCCGTGGTACACCATCAGATCACTGGAGAAGGTAAACAATGCGTTTATTTATCAATTATCAATCATTTAGAGCTTACAGATGAGATGATGACAAGCAGGGTCTGTTTGGCTTGACTTCTATGCATGATTATTAGAATGATACCAGCAGATATAAATGGTGATGTTTGCTTTGCCCATGAATATGTTGTTGCTTTTGGCGTTTGTACACACAATGCATTCACAAGAATATTGTGATGTGACTTACTCCTGCCTCATTGGCCTCTGTGTATTGCTCATCTCAGGGTTTGGCTGTGTCAAAACTTAGAGAGCTGTCTACCTTGACCACATTTTTGGCCATCGAAGTCGCATTACTAAATGCTGCTGACCCGGAACGCGCCAAAACGTTATGATCAAACATTCCAGCATGACAATTATAGACCAATTTTAGTTACAGACAATTTTAGTTATAGACAATTATAGTTACAATTTTTGAAACTTTCAAAGCACCTGTGATGCTCAAATTCTGTGAACGTTAAATTAAAAATTAATTTCCCGAGATGCGTTTATATTGTACGTGCCAGTTGGGTCCATCATGAAACCAAAAAACTTAACTTCCAAGCGTGTCTGACACCCCAACTATCCGTTTAATATGTAAAGGAATGGTTCGCCCTAAAATGTAAATTGTCATCATTTACTCTCCTTCAAGTTGTTCCAGACCTGTATGAGTTTCTTTTATTCTGCTGAACACAAAAGAAGATATTTTAAAGAATGTTGGAAACCAAACAGTTGTATTTTTTCCCTACTATGGAAGTCAGTGAGTGCCATCAACTTTCTGGTTACTGACGTTCTTTAAAATATCATCTTTTGTGTTCAGCAGAAGAAAGAAAGTCGTACAGGTTTGGAACAAGTTAAGGGATGGTACATAATGACACAATTTTCATTTTAGGGTGAACTATTCCTTTTATTCAAACTGTTTAAATTTGAAACAACTCAAACTGTTTTCGGTGTGTGTTGCCAAAAAAGCCTAAAATGACTGGTATGTTTGATTTGAAGATTCCAACGTGCATGGTCACTCAAAATAAATATTTCATATGCTCCCGAAATCTGCTAATCATGTTCAAATGTAATATTCCAAATGTGCATCTGATGCCCTAAAATGTCTTCAAACGTTCTATTGAAATAATTCAAACTAGCATGCGATGCGCAAAGTGCTGTCAAGCTTGACCGTTCACTAAGATCTTCTGTGTTTTTTTATTTTTATTTTTTGCTTCGAATTGTACAATCTTGATATTAGAGATTTCAAATCTTGGAATAGTTACACTAAATCAACTGGCTAGCAATGCGTCTGAAAGGTCAGCTCATTAAATCCTTTTTGATGTCATCCATTCCTAAATCTGTTGATTCGACTGTTAACATCTTTTGTCCTGTTATGAGAAGAATGTGAAGTAAACACTTCATCTTTGTTTTCTTCCTCTTGAGTGCATTTGTTGAAGTAGCATTTCAAGGCGTTTGCAACATTTTGTCAATGCCCATCATTCCCATTATAATAAATGGCACTCAGAGTAAGGGTATGTCGTAAGCCAAACCGACTTTCACTTCCCCATGTTCACAACCTGGCAATATTCGCTTGGTTTCTCTGCATAGATTTTCTTGTTACGTGAACCCTCTTTTCAAATTAAATTCTAAACCCATTTAAATGAAAGGCAAGGTTTTCTTCTGCAGTTTTTTCCTGTAGAAAATTGTAGTTTCAATGAAATCTCTCATTTACTGACTAGGGTTGAGTCACTACTGAAATCTGAGTGGCTGACACCGATACAAGAGAAATTCCATGTTTTTTGGTACTGCAAGAAAAGCCAATTCTACTGAACATGCTCCTTTATTTAAAGCTGATGTGTGATTTGTAGTGTCACCAAACCAAATGGTAAAAATGTATTGAGTAGGGCTGTCAAAAGATTAATCATCCAAAATAAAAGTTTGTGTTTATATATGTGTGTGTACTGTGTATAATTATTTTATGTGTGTATATTTAAATACAAATAAATAAAATGTCTATATTTAAGAAATATTTGTATGTATATATTTATATTATAAATATAAATTTTTTTTCTTGATTATATATACATGCTTTTGTGTATTTATTTATAAAAATAATTATACACAGTACACACACACACACACACACATTATGTAAATATGGATGCGATTAATCTTTTGACAGCACTAATTAAGAGTAGGGCTGCCCCGACGTTAGTCGACTATTCGCACGACTATATTAATTTAATCACTTAAATATATACTGAGGAGAATACTAAACCATAACAAGTGTTTAATATATTAGGGCTGTCAATTAGCGCGTTAATGCATACGATTAAATTTTTTCCAGTTTAACACTTAATTTTATTTAAAACATCATCCTTTGGCTGCGCTACAGTATATGATCATGCTATCATTCATTCAAGTGCTATTAAACCATTCAAGCTTGATAAGATGCAAAAATAAGAACTTAAATCTGTACTGGCGCGCGTCTGTGCATCTCCTCTCTGTGTGACACACACATACTCATGCGCTTAGAATGGACAAAAACACACAAGTATGGCAAAATGTCCGTTTTAAAGTTAAAAAGTGTTAGATGAGTGCAAAGAGTTGTGAGAAAATAGGATGCGTGTCAGATCCGTATCCGCGCCATATGCTTCAGATCTGAAAGTGACCGTAGCCTAATAAACCCGCAGCTCTGATGTCTGTCATTATTGTGAATCAAAGAAAAAATCACTCGCTGCTCTTGACTGTGCTTTTGTAGCTTTAATAAGGATTAATCTATTTCATTTATAATTTATACAGTGAAGACTAAAGTCTTTGATAACTTTATTCAATTTCTGTATATTTCTTACCTGTTAGAATGTAAATATTTAAAATATACTGTTTTTATGTTGTTTCTACATTAATTTGGAGTTTAAACATTAAATTGTTACTATATAAAAATATATCAAAAACGTTCATGTTAATCGCGATTAATTACAGAAAAATATGTGCGATTTAATGTTAAAAGGCGTGTATATAGCCTAGGGCTGTACGATTAATCGAAAAATAACCGAAACCGACATTCAGAACCTCTAACCGACGTATTTTTCCCATGTCGGTTATTTTGGTTTTCACGTGACTCCGCCCCTTCAGTCATATCAAGTGCAGTTTGCAGGCACACAGAGAGATGCAGCAGCGGTTATCTGTGTTTATAGATGCCAAGAATTACTATAGTAACTGCATGTTTTACACAGTTTATACAGGTACGTTAATTGCTGTTCATATAGCCTACTCGCTGACACACACACACACACACACACAGACGGCGCGCGCAAACCCCGAAGCCAGATCGCTTTCACTTTCGTGCTCATAAAGTTTATCAAGTACATGCATTTAAAGGCTTGCCAGTTTCAACATTTAAAGCGATTGTGCACTATTAAAAAACAACAATACGGACAATGTATCCGTTCAGGGCTCAGCTTTTTTCTGTGACACAGAGAGCCGAGCCGTGTCGCGTCTCTGACAACGCGTGCGCCCTGAAGGCAGACCTCTTTCACCTGCGTCCTCACAAAGCTTGTCATTTGTATGTGGTTTAAGCCCTGACAGTTTTCGACCATCAGATGTGTATTATGTTGAACTAATGCCTGATATATTGTGACAAACGAGCACTCAGACAGAAGCTTGCATATCACGTGAAGATCGCGCACAGAGAGCAGCGCAGAAACGCAGTGTCAACGCTGTCCTGTGACTAAAGTAAAGTCATTAAGGTAGCTTAGAAACTCAACCGTTATAGGCATACATTTTTATACCTTTTGAAGTAAGTACAAACCACAGCTTCATAATGAATAGAGACGGTATGAGTAATTCACACACACAATCAGTCTCTCATTTATGCATTCAAATAAATGTTATGTAGGCCTACTGTTAATTTATCTGTAGGCCTATCTGATGTACAACAAGCAGAAATCTGCTGAAAGTGAACCGTTTCCTTCAAGTACTTTAAAATCACAAAGAAATGCACTTTTTCATTAGAAAAAAAAATTCCACCTTTTAATAGTAGAAAATATTTACAGTACAAACCTTATCAGTGAACTTACTCAAAAACCTTATGAAAAGCAAAATAATCGATTGTTCATTGATCGTAATCGAGGTAAAATGTTCAATTAATTGAGGTTTTTATTTTTGGTCAAATCATTACAGCCCTAATATAGCCTATAGCCAAGTGCTCGGAAAGTTTGCCACACCGGTAATGATTATGAATGTGTTGCGAGAAAAAAGACATTTTAATTATTTATGAATAAATTTGTTTTTTTCTGATAAAGTTAATGAAGTTGACTCGCCATCTCTGCAGTAGTGGATGTATTTGTTTTGAATTGGTTCGTTTAAAAGACATTTCAAGCTTTCTATAGAGCTATTTCTCATGTCTGTGAGGCAAGTAGCATACGCTGAATTTTGGTTCATTTATGTTACGCGCTGCAGAGACCGAGACGACAGGAAGTGCATCCTTTTTGTTTTCTTTATTTTACAAAGGTACAGCGTATTCTTTTTATTGTGAGTGTATACAAATAAAATTAGACCAGTTTTGAAAAATGTTACACTTATCTGTATTACCAAAAATCGTATAGTATTTTAAGTTGGTTCCGCTGATATCAGGAAAAATGCAAAAATGCAAGTGATTGCACCGGTGCCTCCATGTCATGCAGTTAGCATGTTAATACTTCAGCTTATATGCACCTAATAATAGCGCACATTTATCTAGGTTAACATTAGAGTTTTGTAAAGTTGCTGCTATTTGCATGTTTCAAATAATAAGCCATATTTGTGGTTGATGGATGATAGGCAAACATTTGGATTTCCTGCTTGACATACTGTAATTACCACAAGAACCCGCTGTTAACAATCTGTCCCACACGGACTACATGACTTCCTATGGAGCTTTTTTTTGCGACTAACTGATTAATACAATTTTGGTCGACTATAAGGGGGCAGCCCTATTTAAAAGTTTGGAACAAGTGAATGTGTTAAGTCAGTATAATTTATTAATAGTTTATTTTTTATTTATTTATTTTTATTTTTAGCCTGACGTTGTCATACTCAATTCTAGTCAGAATTTGAGTCTGATACTGCTCCGTTGGGTTGTGATTATGGGGCATGTTTCAACCGAACCAGGAAAGACCTCAATTGGATAGACCTACAACCAATCAGAGCAACGGAGCGACGCATAACGTTAGTTGTCAAATGTCAACAGAACTCAACTGCACTGTGTTGCCAAGTCCGCGGGTTGAAGTGACCCCAATTATGTGATATACAGACCCAGGAATGCGAATTTTAGCAGGCAGCCCTGCCAAAATGACACACATTTTACCCCCCAAATGCCTTTTTTTTTCCGGAGAATTAGGGTTAGGGTTATTACTATCTTTTAAAAATATAATATAATTACTATTATCTATTTTTTTACAGAAACGCCAACAATATCTTAAGCACCACCAGCAGTCCAAAGTTCAGTTAAATGACAAATATGCATTCATTTCATACATGCTTTCCAACTGTTTTTGTTCTAATTACTAAAGTTCTATCATTAAATAGTGCTTGGTTATCATATCATAACATGGTCTAATGCTTGATTGACTGATGTTCAGCATATACGTTCAGATATTTAAAAAGCTGTGCCATTTTACAAAGATATTGATATGTATATTGAAAGATATTAGATATTGATATATTGAAAGATAAAGATATTGAGATGTATGTATGTATGTATGTATGTATGTATGTATGTGTATATATATAATAAATATATAAAAGTATATCAGTCTGGCGACTAAACAAAAAAAAATGTACTAGCCAATGGCGATTCTAGTGCAAAGGTGTGCGTAGAGGGTTGGACACAGTGACACAGTTTTGATTTTTCTAATAAATCCTAAATAAGTTCTTTTGAACTTTCTATTCCAAATATTAACCAGCATTGACACTTAGAAATGTTTCAAATCAGCATATTAGAATCTGAAGGATCATGTGACACTGAAGACTGGAGTAATGATGCTGAAAATTCAGCTTTGATCATAGGAATAAATTACATTTTAAAACATTCACATAGTAATATTGTGAAATATTATTAGAACAGTTTTCTATGTATTTTTGATCAAATAAATGTGGCTCTGGTGAGTTTTTCAAAAAAAAGTATCTCACCAACCCTAAAATCTCCAAATGACCAGCTGTAGAACAAATAATAATAATAATACAAAGATACAATTGAATGAAGTCTTTAGTTTGCAGTTGTAATTAGGGCAAGAGACCGGATGGAGGTTCTAGTCTCATCCCTGAAGTTTGGATTTTACAGAGTCTGTCATCAGCTGTTCTTGATTTCTGCTTCTTTCCACTCAGGTGACCCCTCGCCCCCCTTTCCTCTCCCGTTTCCTAAGCTTCTCTATCCCCTGCCCCCTCATAATCAGCCCAGAGACCCTCTTCCTAAAGCCTGTTAGGAACGTTGGGTCTGTTCCTCCCCATTCCCCTAGCCTCCATCTGTCTCTCTAACTTCACCTGCCCAGTAGGGGGCTGACCGCTCATTGGACACCCCAAAAACATGTCCTCCATCTTGCCTTTCACTCCGCCCGTGGTGAAGCGTTTGCTGGGCTGGAAGAAGTCGGCCAGCGGTTCGAGCGGAGCGGGAGGGGGCGGAGAGCAGAACGGCCAGGAGGAGAAATGGTGCGAGAAGGCCGTCAAAAGCCTGGTGAAGAAGCTTAAGAAGACGGGCCAGCTGGACGAGCTGGAGAAAGCCATCACCACACAGAACCTCAACACCAAGTGTGTCACCATCCCCAGGTATGCCAACATCAAAAACTGCTCGCATTCCTGCTTTTAGCTCAGTGTCGTCTTAAATTCGTGAATCTAGTGCCTCAATCTTTGAAATTGAAAACGTAAGGAAAAAAAAAAAAGATTGTCATTTTATTCATCCTCTTGTCGTTTGTAAAAGTATGGTGTAATTTAATAATCAGTTCAGTTTGTATAAGAATAGTATAAGCGACATGATGTACACTAATTTTAGAAGTATCCCTTTAAATACGGTTTGAGTTGCAAACCCATGATTGTAATTGTAAATGTTTTGAGTCTTCATCTTATTATAAGGCGTTAAAAGTCCTTTAACGAATCAGAAATGCTTTTATTTAATTTTAGAAGTAACCTTAGCCGTATCATTGCGTGTGTTGCTTCGTGAGTGAAGGTGAAGGAATGACGCTGAGTTGCGTCTACTGTTGTGAAATATCAGCATTACTCCCCTTTGTTTCTTTAAATGATTTCTGCTCCATCTGTCTCGACTTGAGTTAAGGTCATTCTGTACAGCTCCACATCACCTCCATTCTGAGCTCACGGAGGCTTCTCATGCTGTATGAATGTCTGCGATATCAACCATCAGGCTGCTTTTATTCCATTCATCATGACACATGGTGAAATATCAGTGCTGCTATTTTAGGGAAAGGCTAAGAGGAGAGGATGAGTTGTGTGTCCGAGCCACAACATATCAATAGTTTGAAACCAAGACTTTTACCAATACACAAGGGTTGGGTGATGTCTGATACATTACATCTGTTTTCAGGCTTTTGGTGATATTTGAGAGAAATATATTTGCAGTTAAATGGATTTGGTTCTTTTGTAAATGTGATATGCATTATGCAAGCCCCTTTACTTTTAAATCCTAAATATCAAATTAGGGATGGGCATTTTTGTCAATTTCTCATTTCGATCATCGATAGGTCTCAAAAACGAGTACTCGGGGGCGGGGCATGTGCAGGGGGCGGGGCATGTCCGTCATTGAGATAATGAAAATACTGTTATGAAAATGGTTGTTGACAAATACAAACATGACATAAAAACAGGTATATGAAAACATGAACATATAAAACAAAAAATAACTGCTAGATTATGATGCATGAACTGTAACAGACGGTATAACGGCATCTTATTAAGCTCAACCAAACGCTTCTTATATTAGATTAATCAGATATAGACAACATAAAAGTAATCTTACAACGTGCATCTGCAAAAAAGGACGCGAATGCGCACATGAACGTCACGTGCTAGTCTGAGTGTTCTCGTTAGTTTCTCTGTGGATTTCCTTTAACAGCTGACACACGGGGAACTAAGCACAGATCATTTACAGCATTCTATTTCCATTGGGTTCTCATTATAATGCTATGTAATGCACGTTCGAGTACTCGACCACTGTTGCCCATCCCTATATCAAATATACTTGCATAAATATATTTAATTTAACAACCTTAACATCCATCATAATTTTTTTTTTCTTTTAGATAAACTTATAAATGTAATCAGTTATTTGGGTCAATAAAATAGTACAATACATGATTAAAAAATTAATTCACAAGGAGTTATAATGGAAATCTGAATGGTCCGTTTTGAAGTTCAAAAGGGAATTTATTTTTAATGAGTCGCTTGTAATGCATTTCAGAATATCGCATAAAAAAAACGCTGGATGGAAAATCAAGATGCGCCTACATTCTAAAAAAAAAAGTACATAAACTTGTGTGCTCAATTGAGACGGATAAAAACATTTTTTTTACCTATAAAAAAATATGCACATAAACTACAATGGAAACACATTCACCTAATAAATTCCTCGATTCGCGTCAAACGGCACATGACTTCACGATGGGACGGCATAACTGGACTAACCAGCAGACCGATCTTGTTGCACGCCATCTGAAATGTTGTTTTGGTCATTCTGAAATGCCTTGGCCTCGTATTACTTGCCTGCATTCCCAAACAGCAGGCAACTGCCTCCGAATTCAAGATAACGTGACCGCGTTTATGTTTCATCTGTCCGAGAGTCATTTATTATATACGAAAAAAGACCTACAGTGGCTTCTGCGATTGCAGCAACTTCCATTTTGATGTGATATTTGGCACCAGTTTATCAGGAAGTGATTTTCTCTTCTAATCATTGGATGTGAACTGTGCATTATTTGCAAATGTTTTATGCGATTATTCAAATTTTGTTAAATTCGCAACTTTGGATGGAAACATGGCTATTGTTGCTTAATTTTTATAACTCCAACATGCCGTCCATTTGTAAGATATACCACAGCCCCTTTTTGAGATTTAGATGGTCTACAACAGGTTATTTTTCTTTGTCTTCTAAAATAGTTTAATTTTGGTTTTGAGTTGCTGAACAAACTTGAAAAGGGCATAATCACATGAAAGAGGCTTTAAACATTTCCTGGGTTAATTAATTTGAAAAGGTGTTGTCAAAAGCGATAATGCCAGCTGCTTGTAATGGCAAACAAGCATTGTCCTTTGTCTTAGAGAGATTTGTTCCCATTGAATCCATTTTGAATCAATTCTAATAAGTGTGTAATTTACCAAATGCTGGCTTGAATGCGTATATCCCTCCTACTTTTTATTGGAAAATTGTGCAATGGTTATTGTGAAAATGCTGTGCGACTTGGCACCATGCCTTAATGCTTGAACAGGTTCACGCCACAAAACCTCTTAAGACTGTATAGCCTACAATAAATACAGGTTAAATCTAACCTCCCTCCAGCTGAAATTTGTACAAGTGAACATTAAAATGATGGCTTTTCTCTGCTTAGATGCAGAGCCCAGGTCAGACCTTCAGAAATGCTTCCAAGTCATCCAGAGGGCTTTGTCTTCCCTTGAGAGTGGATTCAAAGGGTGGGAAACTTTGCTTCCAGCATGTGTTTTCGGCTGCTAATCTGTTCTCTAACCTTGGAGGCTTGTGGGAACGGCTGGATCAGTCATTGTGTCCTGCCGGTTGTCATGTTTGGTAATGGCAACGTCAAAAGCCTTCCCAACTGTCCTTTCCAGCCTCCCTCACATACCTGTGAACAAAAGGCTCAGCTAGACTTTTCTTGAGTGTTCTTCATTTATAAAAGGGCACAATAGCTTGTAAATGAAATGAAGATTGATTTCAGATTTGTTCCGTTTATGCTGTAAATCACATCCAGACGTCAAATAGAAACATTTTCCCCCTGTGTTTTTCCTGTCTTGAGTGCTTTTCATAACATGGTTTGCCCATGAAAGTCATGTAGAAATTATCATATTCATGAGATGAGCATATGCAAACGGCACCCTTTAAAAGGAGCTGGCATTAAAGGAGAACTCCGGTGAATTTAAGTTAATCCTGATCGTTATACCTTTGTGAGTACTGTCTATAGAAAAAAAAAGGAACCGGATTGGTGCTTGCAACACGGAGCTGTTACAGTTAATGCCCAGAGATCCCACTCAGCTAACACGGCAGCTATGGGGGCATATACATAAAGAGTGTCTTTGTGCCTCTTAACAGACACACAATGTGACGGCAAGATGTAGTCTTGCGCTGAAGTCCCGTGAGAACTCAGTTGTAGCCGGTAAAACGTAAATGGTCCAGGGACGAGGAGCGTTGTGTGTGTGTGTGAGAAGAGTGATGATTGGTTCACAAGTCAAGAAGAAATGGTTCGTAACGCTCCTTCCCCCTGGACTATTTACATTTTTACCGCCTACAACTGAGTTCTCACGGGACTTCAGCGCGAGACTACATCTTGCCGTCTAAAACACTATTTCGGTGAGTTTAAACAATGGGTAAGTTGCTAAACGCATCTCGTTGTCATGTAAGGGCCCCTATTCATGTTGGACAGACATTTTAATTGCATTTTGTGTCTGTTAAGAGGCACAAAGACACTCTTTATATATATATATATATATATATATATATATATATATATATATATGCGCCCCCATAGCTGCCGTGTTAGCTGAGTGGGAGCTCTGGGCATTAACAGTAACAGCTCCGTGTTGCAAGCACCAATCCGGTTCGGTTTTTTTTCTATAGACAGTACTCACAAAGTTATAACGATCAAAGGTTAGGAGTTCTCCTTTAAATGATTTTCCACGCAAAATTTGTTGTTCCGAAATTCTTTCAACATACAATGGAAGTCAACTGGCTCCAATGTTGTTCCAATTATGTGTTGAAAATTTATTTCAGTCATCAAAATAAAAAAAATTATGATCACTGGTTGTATCATTTTAACTAGTGCTGTCAAAATAAGCGCATTAATGCATGCAATTATTTTTTTTCTCAGTTTAATGCTTATTTAACACAATTAAATATTTACAGAGTTGTGAGAAAATGAAATGCGCGTGACATCGCGTCAGAGCTGCGTCATGTGTGGCAGATATTAGTCACAGCAGCCACTAATGATGTCTGTCATTTAATGTTAATCACAGAACAAAGGTAACAGAAAATTGTTGCTTTTAATAAGGATTCATCTATATTCAGTTTATTATTTATGCAGTGCAGATTGTAAAGTGTTTGATAACTTTTCAATTTTATGTATCCTATGAAGACCACAGGTAAATATGACATTTATATTGTGTTTGTGAATATTTTTTTTAGTTCACTTAAGTTATTTTTTAAAGCCTAATAAATGTTAAAATTGATAGCTTTTAATTATGCTGTAATTTTGAATGTCTATCATTAATGTTTAAAATCTATTTCATAGAGACATCAGTAGCAGTATTAGTGATATTGTCCTTAATTCATAAAAAGATGCCATTACAACAAATTAAATGTAAAATATACTGTCTTTTAGTTGTTTCTACATTAATCTGGAGAGTAACTGAAATTACAATATAAAAATATTACACTCTGTTTTTAATCGTAGAAAAAATATGCGATTTAATTAAACATTTTAAATCGATTGACAGCACTAATTTTAACGCATTTAAATCCATTCCACATATGTTCGACCACATTTCTGTACAGTTCAGTGTCATGCAAAAATTTGTGCATGTCTTGTGGATTTGATACATCCAACTGCACAAAGCTTCAATTACTTGCCTAATGCTCAACTTTTCCTCTTCATTTTGTTGTACTCGAGCAAAATAGATTCCCATCTTTGTCGAGAAGCGAAGCAGAGACATGAAATTGCCCTGGATTTCCATTATGATAAGCAGCATATCTGCTGCATTGTAACTGTACTGACCAGACTTGAAGCTTCGACGTTAAATTGCACAAGCATTTGCAAGTGAAATACCATGTTGATTCTTTTAGGCCAGTTTTAGTGCCTAGTGATTAAACCACCCTGTTGCCCTCCTTAGCGATGTGTATCCAGTAATAATACATTATACAGAACTGATTGAGCTGGCAAACTTGAATGAAAATCAGGAGATCATTTGTTGTTTCTATAGGTGCTTGGATAAAAAAAAAATTTCTCGCCATGAAAATGGCCACATAAGCTGGCATGGCGTTAAAAACAAAAATGAAAGGTGCTTGGGAAATCAATCTCGATTCAATCTTTTCCAAACAGATCCAGCTGAATGCCATGTTTAATTTACACAAACCGAACGCTATCAAAATGTTCCTGCTTGCGCACACCCAGAACTAACCAATACAAACAAGCGTTGAATTTTAGCTGATGTCTAGTCCTTTTTCATTACTTGTTACGTTAGTCTTGTTTAAAGGGAAAACAAACCCGTATCTGTCTCGACCTGACTTCCTGTTGAAGATTTCCGTGCTGCTCTTTTGTATAGAAGTGCTGATAGTGTATCTGTAAGATGCCTTGAGTGAGTGTAAGAATGTGAAGAGGGTTTCTCCATGAGGACAGAGCCGACTGGCGCTGTGGCTTTTTCAGGTCTATTGATTGTAACCTGAAGACTCTGTTGTCTGTCTGCCTTTCCATAAAATAATTAAGGCCTGGCTTTCATTTGGTTTGATAAATTACTTTAGAATTGAGGTAATTTTTTTAAATAATTCTTCCTATCAATATCATTATAAAAGTTTTTCTCAGCTCAATACAATTTATTATATCCATAAATTAGCCTCTGTATTATGGAAATAGCCAGCAAAAATGCATATCAATACTACTGAGATCGTATAAATGGGAGAGACAATCAGGTTAGTCATTTAAACAAAAGGATGCAAATTCTATGTGTAAGGAAATAATTTTATGGCGTAACATTTTATGCAGCATTTAAATCTTGAATTGCTTTTTCAGATGACTGATGTGACAGATTAAGATGTTGGTCACTTAGCACATGCTCAAATAGAAGCCTGAAACGGGACACTCATTGACTGTTCATTTGCAGGAATCATCCTGAGATTTGACAGACATATGGTTTCCTTTGATGCCAGTGTTTTAATCCGTCATGGGGTTTGTTTTGATACACAGCCCATGCAGTGCGCCTGCTAAACCTTTGCATTGTATTTTAAGACTAACTTTGCTTTGTTAGCTTGTCACCTGGTACTCAAAGAAGGTGCTGTTTTAAAAGAACAGTTTCTTTGCTTTCATCTCGAGCCAAGTGAGGGTAGACGCGCCCAGCAGATGGACTCTGTGTGGTTTAGTGGGGATGGGGTCTCTACTCACCAGGATACTAGAGTTAATTCCCTCCAAAAGTGTGTCATCTGTCTGGAACATGGACGCCCAGTGATGTTGGTGTGGTGGGTTCCAGATTTATCATCTTGGTTCTGGTCACTTTGAATTAGGGCTGTGCAATTTTTAATCATAATTGATTTTTCGATTTTGGCTTCCAATGACTATGAAAACAAGATAACCGCGGTAAAACGATTATAATACAGCAGTGCGTTTTCGTTCCTCCCTAAGCCAAACTTAACATCCAAATTGGCTGAACAAGTGAGTAGAGGCAGTCTACTGTTACTAAACTGTGGGACTTGACTGATATTAAATGTTGTCATTAAAAGCAAATTTAAAAGGTTAGTTCACCCAAAAATGAAAATTCTGTCTTAATTATTTTTTGATGAAATCCGAGAGCTCTCTGAGCCAGCCATAGTCAGCAATGTCACTGCAACTTTCAAGGCCCAGAAAGGTAGAAAAACTTCATTAAAATAGTCCATGTGACTCCAGTGGTTCAACCTTAATTTTATGAAGTGACGAGAATTAGTTTTTGTTCGCACCAACAAAAATAATGACTTTATTCAACAATTTATTCTTGTCTGTGTGATTTATCCTATGCTTTTGACATCGTAAGTACAATGTTTTTTTTGTTTTTTTTGTTGAGTTTTTTTGTAGTTTTACGTCAGAATGGCGGCTCACCATTGGCTAGCTCCTGCGTCAGCATCACACGTATGCGCCTTGGTGCTCACATGAACAGCGTCGGCCAATGGTAAGCCGGCGTTCTGATGTAGAACACGGAAGCGATGTTGCTGCCTATGGGTGGTTCAGAAAGCCCTCCGATTTCATCAAAAATATCTTAAATTGTGCTCTTTAAACGAAGGTCTTGTGCGTTTGAACGATATGATGAGTAAGTAATGACAGAATTTACATGTTGGGGTGAACTAACCCGTTAAAAGGCGCGAAAGAGATACTGTTCCCCAGGTGGCTGTCTCTGTGTGCGCTTTGTGACAGCTGAACGTGCCTAAGCAAACTATACTGTGGGCTTCGGATGCGCCTAAATGCTCAAATAGCCTACACGCAAAAATGCCAAGATGCCGTTTTGGTTAGTATCCTTATAAACACAGTCAGTTATGTCTTTAAGTGAATGTAAAACAGTTAAAAAAGAAAATGTGTAACATTATATTGGATCTGTGCATTCACTCTTAATGTGACAGCAGCCCACTGCTTCAGTCTGTGTCATTAATGTTAATCAAACAACAAAAGACAAAGTCACTCACTGCTCTTGAATGAATAACTTTTGTAGTTTTATTAAATGATTCATCTATATTTAATGTATTCAGTGAAGATTATTAGGCCTGTCATGATTGGTCGATACAATCGACTGCGTCAACGCTGTTAATTAGTCGGACTGGGTAAGTTGGGTAAGCTACACTCTAATAAGAGCAGTATTTCTTATGGAGCAGTATTTCTTATAAGAGCAGTATTTGCGTCAATGTGTGACCGCAGTAGTGAGGACGTGTGTCTGAGCTCTGCTTCCACCATTCACTAAACAATGGAAGCAGAACAGTCAAATATATACGCGCAGCTCAGGAAAAAGAAAGCAACAGAAAAGCGCGGCTGGGACGTGACGTGGGACCTGAAGCGCGCACACACCTTTTACTCAGACAGATCGCGATGCCAGTTTCGTGGATTATTGGGTTTGAATGGAAAAAAAATATGTAAAAATGCACGTCCTGGCGAGTATTCGGGTAAACGCCGGCGGATATGTCTTTAGTGAACGTATACAGAGTTTAATGAGAAGCAGCTCTTAAACGGCCTGACCTATTATTCTGTGTGAAGCAGGGCAGGAACATGCCGGCCAAGTGAGTTTTTAGGGGTTTTTTTAACCCTAAAACAATGCTAAACATTTTTGTAAAAGTAATTGAATAATATGACAGAACTTACTATTGTTTTTTTTGCCATGATATGGATTCAGTATCGGTTATGAGGTATTTTAGTCTGGTATCTTATCGAAGTCATAATTTTGGTATCGTGACAACACTATTCTATATAAAAAGTATTTGCTGATATTCTCTTTTTTATTATGTTGGTTTACCTTTTTGAATTTTTACTCTTTTAGTTTTACGTTTTGTTTACATTTATACTTTTTTATAGTACACTACTGAAGGCCAACGTTGCAAGTTAAATTAAATGGTTTTTAAGTAAAATTGTTGAAAATTGTGATAAATTAGTCCATTAGATTAATCGATATAAAATAGTCGTTCGTGGCAGCCCTAAAGATTATGAAGTTTTATGTTTGATTTCTTTATTCAGTTTCTTTTGTAGGTTATTAGTTATCTGAATACCAATGTTATTACATCTCCCTGAAATACTTAAAGCGTGTTTATTTAATTTGTATTTTTGTTCTATTGCATTTATTTATCCATTAGTTTGTAATTAGTTTCTTTGTTGTACTTGTTGTATTGCTGACTGTTTACTTGTAACCTGTAACTGTTTTGAGGACCTTTTACTTGGCTACATTAGTTAACCTAGTATTAGTTTTTTGCTGAAGTAGCCCAATAATTGTGGAATTTTACTGACATCTAAAATTACTCATCACGAAATAAGACTTTGATCATATCATCATCCTCCACCAATAATCGTGATTTCAATAATTTATGATTTGTGCCATAATCAAGCAGTCCTACTTTGAATTGGTTGGTTGGTTATAGTAATTGAATTGTCCTGATTTCATTTTTTGTTGAAATGTTAAGTAATGAACCTTTGCATTTTGAGTTATAGGCATTGGTAAAATATTGTTATTTTTTGTTTTTAAATTTAATATTTTTACCAGTTATCTAGAATCATGTAATATTGATAGAATTCCTGCAAATGGTTCATCATAGTTTTGTAAATTATCATTATCATGCTTGAATGCACCTCTGTTGATATCACAGTGATCGGCCATCTGCTCTATTGTTAATTTGAGGGTTAATACTGAATTGGGTTTCTATTGTGAGATGAGCGTGTGTTTTAAGAGTGTATTGGGAAACCCTCCATCTACTGCTGTTGAAACTGAAGTCCCCATCCCCCCTAAAGCAGGTCATGTGAGTTTATGTAAACTCTGTGGTTTCACTTCTTTAATGGTTTCACATATACATTCACTTTGCTCTTTTCCCCCTCCTTAACGCTGCTTGGCATTTGAAATTCACTTTTTGGTAAACCTCAAACTGAGACTCATAATAAGAAATTTATTGTTGTGGGCATTTTAATTTTTTTTTTTTAAATAAACCTGCCGATATTTTATTTAATTATGCATTTTAATTTTCAAAGTTAATCTTTTAAAACTGATTTAATAAAACTTAAACCTAAATCTTAAAATTAATATACATGTTTGGTACTGTAAATTATGACGTCTAAATTAACTTCTATTATCAAAATAGATTTTTTATATTATTTAATGGTTATCAGCCATTACATCATTATGGTTTCAGTATTGACCAGAATTTTAATATTGGTCCAATACTAACAGTGGTGTACTGGTCAATTAGATTTATTACATGAATTATACATAAATAAAGTTAATTGAAGTGAATTCTGTAGCAAAACCACGTGGTATTATTAAAACATAAGCCATTTTTAAACTAGTTTCTAGTTAAGTTCTACAAATGAATCTCATCACCTATAAAAATGAATTGAAAGATTTGATCTGTAAACTCTCCTGGCATGTCGTTGACTAAAACCGCCTATCGATCATGTTCTCTGGGCATCATGAAATCTTAATTCCCTGAAGGAATAGGGACACGTTATACTCTGAGCAAGCTTCGCACAATATCTCGGGTGACATCGTTACATCAGGGTCGTTCTCATTAACTTTTGACATCAGGCAGCAGCGAGTGTACAGGTCGAGGGTTAGCGATACACACTCCGCTCGGATAACCTGCTCTAATGTTAATGTTCTCTTCAAGAACATTACAGACTCCTTTTGTCTCCTTAAGTGTTGTAATGTAGGTTAGTGTAGGTTTTAATGTAGTATAAATGCTTGTTCTTAGGAGCGTCGATGGCTACTTTGAGTTTCAAGCTTCAAACATGTCACACATTAGTGTATTGGAAAAATTTAAAGGGGTAGTTCAACCAAAAAGGAAAATTGTCATTTACTCATCCTCATGTTATTCTAAACCCAGACAACTGTGTTCATCTTCTGAACGCAAATGAAACCTGAGAGATTTCTGTCCCTCCTTTGAAAGTTCATGCAACCAAAACTTTGATGCTTAAAGGTAGGGTAGGCAATTGTTGGAGAGGCTAGCTTTGAAAGCATAAGATCCCATCCTCCCTCCAGAGCGTCTCCAAAACCACGCCTCCTTCAAAACACTTGAGACTGCCTTAAATACCTTGCATCTTAAAGCACATAACATTACAATAATAATGAATGTAAACATCTTAGAGCTCTGACCTGTACCACCTGACTGCTGCAGATTAATTTAGTTGTTGATAGTGTTGCCAATGAAATGCATAAATTCGAGTCCCAATCTGCTCCGAGTATAACGTTACTGGTTTCCATCCATTCGGTCCGAATGCCAATGATTGGACGACATTACACATTTATGGTCCTACACTTCGTATTGAACCGTTTCGGTACAGGGCTTTCGGTTCGGTGCACGTGTGAACTCTCTAACAGTTAAAAGTCGGCTTGTTTTAAGCGCGGAACATACTTCGATCCTAGTTCCCACACAAACATATTAAGTGTTTAGTCCATTTTATCACGAAATTTAAATAAATGTCGTTTTGACGCTCTTTAATGTGACGTGACTGTATAGGCGCTGTGTAGACGCGTCAGTTCAAATTCAAGTTGCAGCGAATTTGAATTTAGGAATTCTTTATTCCTAAAGAATAAACATAAATTAATATCTCAAGGTATGTTGTGGATACATTACAACTTACTGAAATGTCATGTTGTGTAATCGCTCAATCAGTGTTTCAACCGCGGAAAGACAATAAAACAGCTTGTAAACAATGTCATATTGCATTACATACACTATATTAGCCTATATATTTATTATATACTATTAACTTGTTAGTGAGGTCTTATTTAATGTATGTTTAAATAAATCTGTCATGAAAATGACAGCCACTGTGTATAAATTATATTTCAACTAAAAATTGAAAAAAAAAAAAAAAATTGATTTAGAAGTTAATGCAAAAACTGCCTTATGTGAAGCTTATGAGTGTTGATTGTTATACCTAAAAATAAATAGCAACTGAATTTAGACTAATAGTTTGGGCTCTGTTGTTAACCTTTAATATTATAGCAATGTGTAAGTAGGACTCCCTATAGTTTACATCATTATCTTTAAGAAACTGTTAGTTATAATTGAATTAATTTAAGGACAGACAATTTTGTTCAGTAAAAAAATAAATAAAACTGTTGTACTGAACCTGTACCAAACTGTGACTTCAAAACCGAGGTACGTACCGAAACGTCAGTTTTGTGTACCATTACACCCCTAATACAGACAGACACCACTTAACTTGGAGATTGCTATCAGTATGTGAAGACTTTCAACCAGCATAACAAAAGATGTCTGGACAAATCACTTACCCTGCCTTTAAACCTCATAAAGATGTTGTAAAAGTAATCCAGATGAAGTGAGAGGTTTAAGCAAGTTCTTGCATGTCAAGCAAGTACGGTTGAGCTTCAGTGTTTGCCATATTTGATGTGCTATGTATATGAATTGATCAACCATTTTAGTTTTAGTGGAATGGACTTTTAGTGGAGGGTAGACATGTGCCGGTACACGGTAATACGATATATCACAATAATGAACATGCACGATATTGTTACCGTGGGCACTTCAAAATACTGTAAATAATTATTACATATTTCGATTTCTTAGAATGCATTTTAAGAATACTTTACCCATCAACCGTTTAAAATGAACACGTCAAAGAGGAACGCGCACTGATGTAAAACAAACTCGACGTGCTTGAGCACATGGCGGAACGCGTGAAGGGGGCGCTGAAGTGCACATTCACTCTCTGACAGCAGAGGGCGCTGACGGAACAGCAGAAATACAGCCGTTTCCCTGTATTTGCTATGGTGCTCGTCACATAACCAAATACTTTAATACTTAAAGACTTAAGGCTATATTTGAATCTGGACTACATGCCCTAGATATTGTTTGAATATGTTCTGATTTTTTGTTGTTGAGTCACACACTCTACAATAAGGCTCTATTATTTAACATTAGTTCATTCATTAAAAAACTGACAATGAAAAATACTTCTAAAGCATTTATTAATCTTAGTTCAATGTAAATTTTACCATTTAATAACACATTATTAAAATCAAAAGTTGTAACTGTATTATTTAATAGACCTGAGCTAACATTAACTAACAGTTGCTTTTTTTTTAAACTATACGTTATCAAAGAATAATAACTTCTGTATAAATGTAGCTATTTGCTTTTGTTAATGTTAATGTATTAACTAGTGAGACGCTATTGTAAAGTGTTACCTATTGTTCATTTAGCTATAATTCTTTAGCACTTTAATATGTTTTAAATATGTTTACTTTATACATCTTTGTGTATTTCTTTATTGTATTTAAATGTTCAGTTCTTTTGTTATAAGAAAGTTATTAAACCTGTTATAGTATGACAACACTTTTTTTGCAACGAATTTCAATACCGTGATAATACCGAATACCATGATAAAAGCTTCAGCAATTAATCGCAACATGAAAACTTGATACCGGCACATGTCTAGTGGAGGGGCAGAAATCACTTGGGTTTTATCAAAAATGTATTTAATATTAATTTGTGTTTCGAAGATGAAAGTCTTCAAGGTCTAGGTTTGGAACATGAAGGTGAAAACTCATTTTCTGTGATTTGTCCCTTTTAAAGGGATGGTTCACCCAAAAATGAAAATTACCTCATGATTTACTCACCCTCAAGCCATCCTAGGTGTATATGACATTCTTCTTTCGGACGAATACAATCGGAGTTATATTAAAAATATATTGGGTAAACTTTCCCTTTAATGGTTACAAAGTAGCTACATTTAAAATATTTTTAAAAGGCAATAATCTTTTATTTAACACATTTACTTTAAACTAATGAAACCGTGTCATTAACCGTGGTATAACAAGTATTTAACTAAATATATTTTGTTTCAAAACCTTCTGGAAGCTCTGTGTGATTACTATCGATTAAAAAGTATTTTAATTGAGATGAAATATTGGAGAACACAATCAAGTGACACATTAGGAGGTTGTGTTTGTTCATTTTTCAGTTGACAATTTAGACCAACTGGAAGTAGCGTTTTTGCTCGCTTTGTTACTTTGGACAAATACAATGTTTTTATTTATTTTTTCAAAAACAACTTAATGTAGTTTATGTAGCTTAAACTATATTTACGCTTTGGTAGGGTATGATGTTAATTAGAAAGGTCTTTTGAATTTTGTTGTAAAAATGACTTGCTTTCTTTTATTATTATTTTTTTAATTTCTTTGAAAACGTCTTGATTTCTGAGGCTGATTTTTCTTTGTGAAATACATGACAGTCTGTATATTCACTAGGTTGTTGCTAGTGTAAGTTGGAAAAATACTTCTGTATCCCATAGGGCCACGGCAGCAGGACAGATTTGAAAAAATCCCTCAGTCTTAGTGTTTGAAAAAGATTATCAAGAACATTTGTGATAAGACGTGACTCCAGGTTGCTGGTGGAGTCTGGCACGTGTTTGTGAGTTTCTGTCTTTTGAGTCCCTATTCAGAGACCGTTAAACCACAGGGGGCCAAAACTTCATTCATCACATATCAAGTCTGTGCGAGTCCTGTTCCTGTCACGTCACCATGTCTGTTTCTCATCCCATGTTTCTTTTTCAGAACTACTGAAGGTCTGTGTGCTTGTCTGATTGACTGATAGCATTCTTTATCTTGAGTGTGATGTAGTCGAACGACAGTAGGTCATAGGCTCCTGTCCTGTGCTGCATGTGTAAATGTTTGATATCTGATGTGAAATCAACACCTGAATGAAACGTCTTTTATAACGTCAATTGCCCTGTTCGTCTCATAACACTGCATGATGACCGGGGAAGAGATTATGCACTGTAAATAGAGCTGGGCGATGTAGCAGATAATGTCTTTTGATTTTTAGCGATATTCGATATCTAAAATAATTAGGTATGTTTTTCCACTAAATTAATGTTTTTTTTTTTTTTGTGTACCAATATAAAAAAATATTAAAGGGATAGTTCACCCAAAAATGATAATTTACTCACCCTCAAGTTGTTCCTAACCTGTATGAGTTTCTTTGTTCTGCTGAACACAAAAGAAGATATTTTGAAGAATGTTTGTAACCAAGCAGATCCCCATTGACTACATAGTAGGGAACAAAATACTATGGTAGTCAATGGTTGCTCTATCTGCTTTGTTACAAACATTCTTCAAAAATATCTTTTGTGTTCAGCAGAACAAAGAAACTCATACAGGTTTGGAACAACTTGAGGGTGAGTAAATTACAGAATTTTCATTTCTGGGTGAACCATCCCTTTTACCGCAGCATTTGTGCTTCAGTAAAAAATAAGTAAATTATCCAGGAACATTCGACTCAAGATAATTGTTGAATTCAAGTTTTGAACAAGTTGACAATATAGCTGATTCATGCAAATGAATCAAACTGGCATATTGTATACTGCCAAATTTTAATTGCGAATATATTAAAATATTCAATATATCGCCCAGCTCTAACTATAACCTTAAATACATTTGTTAGTTTCTCTTCGGTTTTCTCATCTCACTGTTATATGTGAATTTTCCATTTGAGTGGCTTCTTTTATTCGAGGTGGACCGCGTTGGTCGCCATCTTCAGACGACCTGCGCGAAACATCTCAAATAAAAGAAACAATGCCCTTCGACCCCCCCCCATGGTACTTCATCTTGGTATTTTTGAATGAATCATGCCCCATGTTTATCATTTTTTTTTGTTTCTTTTGTGTTTTTGTTTTTGTTTTGTTTTGTTTTGTTTTTTTACTTTCTGTGCACAGCAATTGCTCTGAAATTTGGGGACTGAGTACACCAAATACGATAGAACAGTGGGATACCTCAGGCCTTTACAGCTACCCTGACCAAACCAGGTGAATATCCTCTCCTGACATTGTGCCACACTCACCCCACAAGCCACAGGTGGGGATGAACGAGCACATGGGGCTCCAGGGGCCGTGAAATAACGTGCTTTTATTATAGTTGATTTAGATTTAAATGTCTTTCAGATGGCATCTCTTATTTTATTGTAGAGTTTTAACTCTGAATGTTACAATATATTTAAAGCATAATTACATATTTTCATAAATCATACATTCACTTCACTAAAGAAACAGTTTAAAACTGTGGTTCTCAACTGGTTTTACTGATTTCCCTGAAATGGTGACCCAAACATATTGCCAAATTTATGCAGAAGTGATTTGTTCTTTGTCCTATTTTTGTATATTAGCCTATATTTATATATTGTTCAAAGTTTTGGGGTTAGTAAAAAAATATATATTTTAAGAAATTATTAATGCTTTTCTTCAGCAAGGACACATTAAACTGTGACCAGTTAAAGATATGACAAGATTTCAAATACATTTTTCAAAGAACCTAGAAAAAGTCTATTTGTTTCCACAAAAATATGAAGCAGCACAATTGTTGACAACATTAGTAATAATAAGAAATGATTCTTGAGTCTATTCACATATTAGAATGATTTCTGCAGGATCATGCGACACTGAAGACTGGAAAAATTATGCTGAATTCAACTTTGATCAAGAGAATAATATACTTTACAATTTCAAATAATTTCTATGTGAATATATGTAGTTATATTTCCAAATATTGTTTTTGATCGAATAAATGCAGCCTTGATTGGCAGAAGAGACTTTCATAAAGATTTGAAAAATCTCTGCTTGTACATGCATTATATAGTTATGCCGTTTGATTGGATGTATAATTAGGGCCCCACTTTATATTAGATGTTGGTAACACTTTATTTTACAGTGTTCTTGTTACATATGTTACATGTACTTACCATAGTAATAACTGTAAATCATGCAACTAACACTCAACCAAATCCTAATCCTACTCTAACCCTATAGTAAGTACATGTAGTTAATTAATATGACTCAGTACTTAAATATATAATTACACTGTAACAATGACAATAAAGTGTAACCTAGGTGTCTTTAACTACTATGTATAAGGCAATTATTTTTTGTTGCAAATACAAAGTACTTATTGTGTTTATGTTGTGATGCAAAGCACTTTTGCTGCTATTGAGGTGGGATATGGGTAAGATTAGGACCGGTTTAATGGTAAGGGAAGGTTTAAGTGTGGCTTAAGGGGTAGGGGAAGGGTCAACATTATAGATGTATTCTAGATGTAATTACACGCAGGCATGCAAGTACTCTGTAAAAACATCAACAATAAGTGCATTGTGTCAAATGATTCATTTTTAAACGTTAGCACAGTAGTTAAAACACTTAATATTAAGTGGGACCAAATGAATATTAACTCGTTCCCCCCACATTTTAAGACTTTTCACTGTTATATGTTTAGTTTGCGGTTACATAATTTTTTTCATATTCCTCTGATGTATACAACCCATTTTTTTTGGTCACAACCCACCAGTTGAGAACCATTGATTTTAAAATATTAGTGTTCCGTTATTGTATATATACTTTAAGGCATTTGAATTGTAATAGTTGAACCTTGCATTTCTGTTGTTGGTCATGACCTGCCGTCTAATCACACCATCTTCCCTCTTCCCATCATCCATGCATGTCTTTCTCTGGTCATTTGGCACACTCCCTTCTCTTCCATTTCTCTCGCCCTCTCTCTGTGGACGCTCGGGTCAGATCTCTGGACGGGCGTCTGCAAGTGTCTCACCGTAAAGGTCTGCCTCATGTCATCTACTGCCGCCTGTGGCGATGGCCCGACCTGCACAGCCACCATGAGCTGCGTGCCATCGAGACCTGCGAGTACGCGTTCAACCTCAAGAAGGATGAGGTCTGCGTCAACCCCTACCACTACCAGCGGGTGGAGACGCCAGGTGTGGGAATTGGCAACTGAGTTGCCAAGAAAAGATTCAAACTGAACTGATTTCTGAACGCTTCCTAATGTGTAAAAGTTGAGCCGAATGTTCATTCAGTCCTCTCGATTCTGAACGTCTCTCCTGTAGTTCTTCCTCCCGTCCTCGTGCCAAGACACACAGAGATCCTGACTGAGCTGCCTCCTTTGGATGACTACACCAACTCCATACCTGAAAACACCAACTTCCCAACAGGGATAGAGCCCCCTAACAATTACATACCAGGTAGGAACACAAGTTTTGCTCCTAATGTCTCACCAAATTGTTTCACAACAAAGAGCTAAACTTCAGCATGCTGGGAATAAACAAAGGTATTATGCCTGGTTGTGGACGAAAATATAGTTATCTTTATAGTTATTGTTCTTGCTGTGAACGGGCTTTAAGAGCAAATTAGTGATCTTTGCTTTTGATTTTCTAAATCTGTTCAGAAACTCCTCCCCCGGGATACATCAGTGAGGATGGAGAGGCCAGCGACCAGCAGATGAATCAAAGTATGGACACAGGTACATTCCCATCGTGACATCACTACATGGGAATGACAGCCACACGTGTTTGCGCTTTTAGGCAGTAAAGCACAATGTGCTTTTACTGCTGTAGTTTCCTTTCCAAGCTCCATCTAGACTTTCCCTAAAGTATCTTCTGTAATTGCAATTGTGACTTCCAGAACACCTTAACACCGTGATGACAAGTTTTACATTGGCAAGCACTAAATGGTCTAGTTATTTCTTCTTGTTGCTGCCATTATCTCTGTTATTGTAAGGAAAAACCTCTTCTTTTTGTCAGGTTCTCCTGCAGAATTGTCACCTAGCACACTCTCGCCTGTCAATCATGGCATGGGTAAGAGCTTAACCTCACTCTTAATAGACCTTTGAAGTCCTCGTAATCTTAAGAAATGGTCAAGAGGTCAATATAATGGTTATGCACAGTGCATACAAGATTGTCAACTTGTTCCCTTCTATTGGTCTTTCTCATCTTTGTTTTAGACCTGCAGCCAGTGACTTACTCGGAGCCTGCGTTTTGGTGCTCCATAGCTTACTATGAACTAAATCAGCGGGTTGGAGAAACATTCCACGCCTCTCAGCCTTCCCTCACTGTGGACGGCTTCACAGACCCCTCCAATTCAGAACGATTCTGCCTGGGCCTGCTGTCCAACGTCAACCGCAACGCCACCGTGGAGATGACCCGGAGACACATAGGTATCCAAGACATCTTTAACGGGTCTACTATCAAGTGTTTCAGTTGAATTTTAGGGACAGTTCACCCAAAATCTAATATCGACATCTTTTATATTTGCTTTCACATCAGTCTGAAACTGTATGACTCGGTAGGGCTTTTGACTGCGCTTAACCCTGGGGTATCAATGTTCTAAACCCTGCTTTTAACCACAGGTAAACCCCCGGCTAGGTGCTTAACAACAGACAGCCAATCACATGCCTCACATGCTCTGCACAGGTACAGCGTGTGTTATATAAACAGTAGCCTATGTTTCAGCGGTTGAGGGGAAAAATGTCTATCGGTGACAGAAAATGTGACCATTATAGACATTTTTGCCTTTTTATAGTCTGAAAAGTCCATTCGGGATAAACTTGATAGTGCAGTCGGCAATATTTAATCCAAGAATGTGCAATACTAGAGCCTTGAATGCTAGACGTGTGCTGCGTTCGTCCAATCAGTGACACTGACACTTCAAATATGCAAATAAGGACGTTAAACCCAGGGTTTAGGAATGTGAAATGGCATCTTCTGATACCCAGGATTAATTGTTAACCCCAGCTAAATTATGAGCAATTTGAACCGTGAAGCAATATAAACCCGGATTTCATTTAGCCTGGTTTTAGAATGACTAGTTCAAGTGTGAAAAGCCCTATTGACTTTCTTCTATGAAACAAAATAATATTTTGAAAAATGTCTTTTCTTGTCCATACAATGAAAGTTAATCATACAGAAACAACATGAGGGTGAGTAAAAGATGACCAGTTTTGGTTGAACTATCCCTTTGTATGTAGCAAGACAAATTTAGACACTTGAGAAATGGTCACATGGACAATATCAAGTTCTCACTGCTGTTTGTTTTTGATTAGGTCGAGGGGTCAGGCTGTATTATATTGGTGGGGAAGTGTTTGCCGAATGTCTTAGCGATAGCGCCATCTTCGTTCAAAGCCCTAACTGTAATCAGAGGTATGGCTGGCACCCTGCAACAGTCTGTAAAATCCCCCCAGGTAAGAGATTCTCACTTTCAGTGTCCATAATACTAGAGGTGGGCGGTATAGCAGTAGACGCAATAAACCGGGAGAAACTTGTCAACCAGTAGTTGTTGTTTTGTTTTTTTTGGGTGAGATTTTCATTTCTTTTGTGGTTGGGCTTGTGACGTTGCGGTGATGCATCGCCAATAAAGTGTCATTTGCATGTGTTTTTAAGCCTTACCAGTTTAAATACTAAAGCCATTTAAAATCTTTCTAGCGCAGTAAGCTGCAAAAGAGAATTCAATCTGTTACTAAAGCGCTTTCTGAGAGACGGTTTCTGTGCTTTTCTTGGCGAGTATTCATGGAAACTCAGTCGGTATAAAATCAATGTGTGTTTAATTCATACAGTAAAGTAAATGTTAAAACCCACTGCATAGTCTTCATTCAATTTCTGTAATAAACAGTAGGGGTGGGAGAAAAGGTCGATGCATCGCAATTCGTTATCCAACGATTCAGAATCGCTTCTCAAAAATTCAGAATCGATTCTGTGTTCAATTCAAACGGCCTCTTCACCACTGTGCGCGCACAGTCACCGGCCAAACAGAAAAACCCGTTGATAGGCGAATGCTCATATGCTGATTAATTGGCTTTGTTTAAGATAAAATGGACAAACTACGACCTACTCAGGGACGTCGCACCCGTGGGGACACTTTTCCCGGTGAGAGGGGAACTGCACTTTTTATGCAGTTTTGCACAAACGCCTTACAGCAGACGCTCCTCCGTTTCTATGGCCGCTCCTGTGCCTGCGCTCACTGCGGCTGCCTCCCCATTTCAAAAAATTTATTTTGCCTATTAAATGCAAAGTTTTTAATTTCAAAAGCATTTCTAAATTAAGTTCATATTTCCAACAAACTAAATTCTGAGCCAAAATAACGAAGTGGTGCTCAAGTAGACTATAAGGCGCTTTCCTTGCCATTAATGCTTAATAACACTCCCATGTCTCCGATGCGGTGGCCGGGACATAAACCAACCAATATCCGTGGCATAATTTTTGGAATGACTTTTCGAATATTGCTGAACTACTGCACAATGTTTCAAACGAATGGTAAATTCTGAGCAAAAACTTCGTTTTGGCAAGTGATTCGTTAAATGTCTCTAATATGACTGTTGCAGCTCGGCAAGTGTTCTCATGTGAGATGTTATGCGCACACACTGAATTTGACTTCTCAGTGAGCGCTAAAGTTTTTTTTCTTCTGCATTAGCCTATGTTTTAAAAAAAATTTTTGTGGCTCTAACCAAAGTAAACTTTTTTTTGCTTTAAAGACATTTTTTGTTAAAATGTTCTAAAGAAACTGAAAAATTGTCACACTTAGTTGTAAATTGAGAACTGTTTATTCTTCACGATTGTTCTTTGCAATTGTATGGCTTCCTGTGTTTCATTAGAGCTTGTTAAACTTGAATATAACTTTGTTAATAAAATAAAAGTATTGAAAGAAATCTTCATAATCATTTTTAATATGGCAATACTGTCAAACAGATTTTCTAACTAAAAACAAAACGCATATTAGCTCCTATTTTGGTTAAAATGTAAAGTTCATGTTCAGCAGGACAATTAGTTACCAAAAATGTATGTTAAGAATCGTTTTGGGAATCGGATCGGATCAAATCGTTAAGTGCCTTAAGATTCCCACCCCTAATAAACAGTGCTTACATTTTTTTGTTTTTTTTTTCAGTTGGCTCTCTTAATTTCTATCTTTTTTTTCTGTTGTATTTTTGTCATATTGCATGTAATTTAGTTTTTATTGTTCTTATTTTATTATTGATTGTTTACTTGTCTTCCGTAAGCTTGATCTTTTTTACTTGCATTAGTTTTTTGCTGTGATATCAAAAATGGTATTGATAATTAGGAAATTTCAACTGTATCGCAAGAACCTTATTTCAGTAGAAAATAGCCAATATTGTGATCTATATTGTTGTTGTGAAAATAAATAAAATCACTCGTATCATTTGATTTAGATTTTGGTCATATCGCCCACCTTACATTGTACCATCCATCAGAATGTACCGTGAATGTGCCAATTTACGTCAACTGTTGACGTGATGATATTGTCTTTCTTAGGCTGTAACTTGAAGATCTTCAATAACCAGGAGTTTGCGGCACTGCTGGCACAGTCAGTGAACCAGGGCTTTGAGGCTGTATATCAGTTGACCAGGATGTGTACCATTCGCATGAGTTTTGTCAAAGGCTGGGGAGCCGAGTACAGGTATGGACAAGCTCACCCCCTCACTGACAATTCTGCCAATAGCATAGACATCTTAGATTCTGCCATTAAAAATGTGCTTTACAGATGCACCATTTAACACATTGAACTTTCTCAGGGATGAGGGTATGATCTGTTTTCAGATTAATTTAGCTATAGTTTTTCTTTGTATATGTGTGTGTATTAAAGGTACCTTCTCAAATAACGTTAGAAACAGACACAGCTAGACCATTTTCCCCTCAATGTTGTGAAGGTGGGAAAAAAAAAAAATCTTACAATTACAAAAAAAAAGGAGGAACTTTTTAGTACACTGTATTATTATTTATCGTTTTTGGTCAACTCCACATCAAGCTCCTTTCACATCAAATGTGCATGTTTGAAGATTTTGAATCAAAACCATGAATTCCTGTGGAGCTGATAAGTATTGTTTTGCTATATTTGTGAAATGTATGAATCAGGATTTCTCAAAAAGAATAAATGCACATGGGAATGCCAACATTGAATGTTATGCAAACCTCCTATAATGATTATTATATGCAAATTTACTTTATGCACTTAATCTTACTTTATTTACCGATGTCTTTGCTGTTGAGATTATCGAATTTAACCCAAATCACTTGCAAATGGCATTATATTAAATGTGTCATGTTTCACTTTTGTACTTCTACTGCTGAAATTACTGTTGAACTTGGTTGTCCTGCATTCTCTTCTGTTTTTGATATCCTAATGCACAGTTAGGGTGTGTTCGCACTTGGCATTTTTGGTTTGGTTAAAACAAACTCTGGTGCTCTGTTAGTGCGGTTAATTTGAATAAGTGTGAACACTGCCATCCGAACCCTGGTGCAACCCAAAACAGGACGCTTCGTCACAAGATGTGACCCTAAAAAAGACATAGTCACGATGTTGCCCATTACAGTTCGGTACAGGCATCAGAAACGCAGTCTCCTCGTAGCAGATCTTCATTTGTTTTTAATGGATGGATTTCTGCTGCTGTTTTGACTCCTTTACGCATTTTATAAGCTCTTTGTAAAGGCTGATTTATACTTCTGCGTCGGACCTACGCCGTATCCTCTACGCTGTTAGTTACGCGTCGGTTTTCATTTATACTTCTGCGTTGTTGTCCGCGTCAATGTGCAATTACACATGCAGACCGCTAGTAGGCATTGTCCACGGGCATGTTGATGATGTAACTTTAGTAACATCTCTAGTTGATTAATAGAGTTAAATAAGAGGCGATCTGGCGCTGGAATGCGTTTTTGATATCATGCAGAGTGCTCGTGGCCGCTGTTTTCAGTATCGGGGGCTCGTGCACAGACATGTGCTTCAATCGATTGCTGTTGTGGGGACTTTATTCATTTCATTGAAATCACAAAATGAAATGCACCCAAATGTGTCCCTGTTCTTGATATACAATCACTGATTAACTTCTTTGGTTTTAATGAGAAAATAAATAAACTATACAATGGTGGATTAGAACCCAGAACCACTGGCACGCTTAACAAAAATTCTACCACTAGATCATCAAGAGCTCACACACTCACTGAGTAATCTATGTATTTATTCAATAACATAAAGAATCTCTGAATCATCCTGTTTCTGGACAGACGCACTCCTATCGCAGATTTTATTTATTTATTGACCTGAGGGAGGGGTTCTGGCAGACCAATCACAGCGCTTGCGGTCCACAGTAGAATTGACGTGTTGTTAAATTTTTGGAGAAGTGACATCAGGGTACGTTGTAGGCTACGCATGCAACTCACAGCCTACGACGTACACTTGACGCAGAAGTAAAAATTGGGCTGAAGTTAGGAAAATACCATCTGTACGCACACAAAATGAACCCAGCATTGTTTTGGATGTACGTCAACAGTCATCCAATCAGGTTGTGAGTGACCCTATCCTCATTTATTTTTTCTTAATTAACTTAAGGTTCACACTGTCATTTTAAGACAGATCCATTTATTGCTGGTTTGCTTTAGGTTCAATCTTTTATTTTTGGTCCAGACCAAAAGGCCCAAGAGAACCGAAATACAAGTGTGAACACACCTCTAACTACAACACCAAATTTCATGTTTGCTTGAGCTTGTCTTATATGCATCAACCAAATCAATAATCTAAAACTAAGTTACTTTTAACATCAGCTGAATTAGAAAGTAGCAGCGTTTCAAAAATGGGGGAAAAAAAGGTTTTGTACAGCTGGTAATAATAAAAATAATGACTACCAGTCTCACCATGGCAAAGGTGTAGCTCATGCATGTCAGTGAGGTGGTTGCTATGCTACTTTTTTAATTAATATTCATGAGCCATAATTTTAGAGCCATCACTCTATCAGTTCCTTCTGGATGTGTTTCACCATAACTTGACTTTTCTATTGCCTATAGTAATGTTCAATGCGGTGTTTTCCATGATGCACATTGTGACCTGTTGGTTGTTGTTGTTGTGTAGACGGCAGACAGTGACGAGCACCCCGTGCTGGATCGAGCTTCACCTGAACGGCCCCCTGCAGTGGCTGGACAAGGTTCTGACCCAGATGGGCTCGCCCTCTGTACGCTGTTCCAGTATGTCCTAATCGCCACGACCAAGCTCTCTGTCCTCTGCCCCCAAAACGACTGATTCTACAATCACATCAACCGACAACAAGAACAACAGACTTACTATAACCCCGCCCCCTCTTTCTCTTTCATAGTACTCGTGAGCCTTTCTCTATCTCTATCATCTCCCGACACTGATGTTCTCACCGTTCGGACCTGAACGCAGCACTTGCTGTCTCATCAGCTTCATGCACCTTTAATTCTCTCTTGTTTTCTTTCATAAACCCTCAATATTAAATGTATTAGTAGTAGAATATGAAATGTATATTGGTTTTTATTTTATTTTTATGGTTTTCGAGAAGGAGGGAAGGTGCGTATGATGTGTGGAAGTTCAAGAAGGCAGTAAATAACTTCACACACACTTGTAGCAGTAAGGCTTTTCCCTCTTGATGAAGTAAATACTTTTCCTGGATGGCGATCCCAATCTGGTCGTTCAAGGAGGTTACTTTTTCTGGCAAAAAGTTGCATTCTTTGTTTTTATACACGTTATGATTGTGTAGATTGGCGCGTTAAGACTTAATCATGTTTTTCGATTTCTTCAGTAATGCCAAAAGATACTTTTTTATTTGTAAAATTTTACGATTTCTCCCCCAAACCACTATATATATGAATGTTGCCTTTGATTCGAGGTATGCTGCTGTAAGACATGCTTCTTTTATTCAAACTGATAGGAATGTTTAACAATTAAAAAAAAAAGCCCTCCGTTCAATTCGAACCTTACACCGCCCCTCAGAATTAACATTTTATTCACTGGGTGAAATATTCACTAGTTAGCTGTGGAGTGGTTTTGGAGTCTGGTTTCTTCAGAAAGTGGCTTCTTTTAAGGATGAACAAAGACTTGTTAAAACGTCTCACGGAATCCAAATCTTAAAAAAAAAAATCCAAGTATTTAAGCTTTAAGTGTTAATAAACTAGGTTATCCTTCACACGATTACAATATTTTTTTTCCCTTTATCTTTCTTTTAGCTACTTTTTGTATTTTCATGTATTTTTATATATAAATATATTTAAGATCTTTAAAGCTCTCTTCCTTTTTATTAGAATTGAATATTTTTTTAGATCATGCCCTCTTTTTAAAGGAACATGGCTTCATAATGAAATGTCCTATCATACGAAAACGTTATTTAGCATGAAATTTTTATAAACGCAAGTATCTTTCCTCCTCTTCCTCCGCTTCCAATTCAAGCTGTTGTCCCGATTAATGTTTCGCCCTGATCTTGAACCCCCCTCTGAAATACATCTGACTTATAATTTACTTTTTAGTTGCTTTTCCTCCCATGTTCACAACACAATACTGTTTAACCCACCGCACCTCAAAGTTGGGTTACCCGAAGGGGACGTTCAGCCCACGGGAACATTGCGGTGTTTTATTTGTTTGCAATTGGGGGGAAAAAGACTTCCAAACAGGGAGAACTGTGCAACTTTAGTGTGCGTGCTCGTTGTACAACTTTTACTAATGACTGTGATCTAGCTGTCTGTTATTCTTTACTTGTTGTGGCAGGCATTGCAAGTATCCATTCCCCTCTTCCCACCTCTGTCTCCATATTTTCCTTCATTGATCTTACTACTCTTGCGATTGTACTTTAAGTGCATCTAGTAAAAAGCTGACGAAGATGTTGTGGCCCGTTTTTAAAGCCCATAAGCGGCCAATAAGACACTGGGAACGTTCTGTTTGCCATTTTTGACTGGGTGTGGAAAGAAAACCAAATAGAACTGAAAGTGGACCAGACATATATGCATATAAATGTGTATATATAATTTTATTTTACTTTTTCTGTTAATTTTTTATTTTTTTTTCTCTCCTTTTGCAAAGCATTTAACAGTTGGTGAGCTTGTTTTACCATTAGAGAGATGTATTGGTAGGACGTGAACTTCAGGCGATAAGCTTTTCAGGCGTGTTGCATATGCAGACTTCATAAATACACTAATAAAAAAGTTTTAATTCTCATGTTAAAGCCTGTCTTTCACTCTCTTTTTTTGTTGCATACATTATTGGTGCCTTCAAGTTAGCAAGATGGCAATGTACTTTCTCTAAATGAACACAAAAAAAATACAGCAAGGTTTTTAAACGATGAAGAATGAACTTTATCGTTGCATATTATCGTAGGCTTCTATTAAAGGGTGAAGTCGGCTGCTGCGGCAACCCAGCTACATTTATGCGCTATTTTTTTTTTTACAGAAGCTTGGGTTGAAGCTTGCAGAGGGATTTCCTAAATAATTTCCAGATTGACCACACTACCACCAATGGCTACCTTGAATATATCACATCTGTAGTTGCTCCTGCAGTTCCTGCTTGTGGCAAAGCATGTTTCTCATCTTTTGCTGTAGTCTATCAGTAGGAAATGTCCTTCGGATGAGACGTTAAACTGAGGTCCTGACTCTGTGGTCATTAAAAATCCCATGTCCTTCCCATTAAAATGTCCTTCGATAAAGAGTAGGGGTGTAATCCTGGCCAAATTTGCCCATTGGCCCCTGTCCATCATGGCCTCCTAATCATCTCCATATATATAAGGGCTGGGTATTGACACAAATTTCACAATTCGATTTTGATTCACAAGCTTTCGATTCGATATCGATTACTTTGGATGTATATCAGGTACAATACAGGTGCTAGTCAAATAATTAGAATATCATCAAAAATGTGATTTATTTGACTAATTCCATTCAAAAAGTGAAACTTGTATATTATATTCATTCATTACACACAGACTAATATATTTCAAATGTTTATTTCTTTTCATTTTGATGATTATAACTGACAACTAAGGAAAATCCCAAATTCAGTCTTAAGTAATATTCTAATATTCTGAGATCCTAATAAAAAGAAAGGATTTTTAGAATTCTTGGCCAACTGAAAAGTATGAACTTCAGTCTGAAGTCGATCAGTCTGTGGCACTGCTCGGGTGTTATGAGAGCCCAGGCTGCTCTGATAGTGGCCTTCAGCTCTTCTGCATTGTTTAGTCTGGCATATCGCATCTTGCTCTTCACAATACCCCATAGATTTTCTATGGAGTTAAGGTCAGGCGAGTTTGCTGGCCAATTAAGAACAGGGATACCATGGTCCTTAAACCAGGTACTGGTTGCTTTGGCACTGTGTGCAGGTGCCAAGTCTTGTTGGAAAATGAAATCTGCATCTCCATAAAGTTTGTCAGCAGCAGGAAGCATGAAGTGATCTAAAACTTTGTGGTAAACTGCTGCGTTGACCTTGGACCTCAGAAAACACCGTGGACAAACACCAGCAGATGACATGACACCCCAAACCATCACTGACTGTGGAAACTTTACACTGGACCTCAAACAATGTGGATTGTGTGCCTCTCCCTCTCTTTCTCCAGACTCTGGGACCCTGATTTCCAAAGGAAATGCAAAATTTACTTTCATCAGAGAACATAACTTTGGACCACTCAGCAGCAGTCCAGTCCTTTTTGTCTTTAGCCCAGGCGAGACGCTTCTGACGCTGTCAGTTGTTCAAGTGACAGCTGAACAACAGCTGAAACCCATGTCTTGCATACATCTGTGCGTAGTGGTTCTTGAAGCACTGACTCCAGCTCCAGTCCACTCTTTGTGAATCTCCCCCACATTTTTGAATGGGTTTTGTTTCACAATCCTCTCCAGTGTGCGGTTATCCCTATTGCTTATACACTTTTTTTTCTACCACATCTTTTCTTTCCCTTCGCCTCTCTTATTAATGTGCTTGGACACAGAGCTCTGTGAACAGCCAGCCTCTTTTGCAATTACCTTTTGTGTCTTGCCCTCCTTGGGCAAGGTGTCAATGGTCGTCTTTTGGACAACTGTCCCATGATTGTGTAGCCTACAGAACTAGACTGAGAGACCATTAAAGGCCTTTGCAGGTGTTTTGAGTTAATTAGCTGATTAGAGTGTGGCACCAGGTGTCTTCAATATTGAACCTTTTCACAATATTCTAATTTTCTGAGAGACTGAATTTGGGATTTTCCTTAGTTGTCTGTTATAATCATCAAAATTAAAATAAATAAAAGTTTGAAATATATCAGTCTGTGTGTAATTAATATAATACATTTCACTTTTTGAATGGAATTAGTGAAATACATCAACTTTTTGATGATATTCTAATTATATGACCAGCATGGCAAATTTTCTCAAGGAAAACAAATCTCTGAACTAATGCTGTAAACTATGGGAGTCAGTTGGTACTACATTAGCCTACTAATATTGAAGGTAAAAATGAACTGATCTGTATACAAACATTTAAATTACACTCAATTATGTTTTTTTTTATATAATAATAGTTATAATATTATTAACTTTACAATTACATAATCATATTTCTACTCCAATTCGTTTTTTGAAATATAAACATTTAAATGGTGACTGTCATAAAAACTTGCCAGATTTATTCATAGCTACATAGCCTACATGCATTAAATAAGAACATTAAAAATTACAATGAATAGCCTATGTAATATGGTGCATAAAATCAACAAAATGCTCCTCTCTAGAGTTTTTTTAAATATTTGTTTTAGTTGACTAACGAATTTATGGACACTGGATGGTTTTTCTGAGGTAAATGTGACTTTACATGACATTGTTTACAAGCCATTTTACTTGCGTCTTTCTGCGGTTGAAACACTGATTGAGCTATTCTATGTGACATGATACGGATTTCGGGAAGTTGTCCTGTATCTTTTAACACACTTTCAGATGCTCATTCATGTTTATTTCGCGCTGTTACTGTTTTTAAGGCGGAAGAGAGAGACGATCAGTTCATGTGCGCTCCGTGCTGCGGCTTCTCTTGAGCAGAGCGATCTCACGCCACAACGCCAAAACGGTATTTGTTTTTGAATTTCGTAAAAAAATGGACGTAATTTGAAATCTGAGACTGTTTCATATCAGTAGTAATCAAGCACAAAGATTATTGCGATTTATTGTATGGGAAGCGCGCTGTAATGTCCCGTTCATTCATCAACTGAAACAGGATGACTAATCGATTTAAGAATCGATATTGTTTCGTAAAAGTGAGAATCGAGAAATGGATATTTTTTTTTACCCAGCCCTTATATATATGATTGGCTTCATCACTCTGCCGCAATATGGCTGCCTTTGCATCATCCAGGTGGATGAGGAGATTCCCCCCTTCTATGTAAAGTGCTTTGAGTGCCTATAAAAGTGCTATATAAATGTAACAAATTAAATTATTAAATATCATTTACATTTTCAAACATACCTTAATTGTAATAATCCAGTGAGATTTTTGTATGCACAAGGAATCTGACAACAGTTGGTGCTCCACACGGAGATCTGATCTCCCAATCATCGAGTCTGTTTGTGATTTACATGAAGAAACTGATAAAACTGAGACTAAATCCAGAAGAACTGTGATACCGTACTGTGAAAAGGTTTAGGCATTTGCTGCAGTGAGGATGATTTCAAAAATAATGTCATAAATAGATTTTATTGATCAATTAACTTCTATTAACTAAATCAAAGCAATATTTGGTGTGTGTGTGTGTGTAGCAACTCATAATGTAATAACTGCAATAAGAATGACATTATTATTGTAATCAAATGTTCATAATGTAGTAATTTTCTCAAAACTTATTAATTATGAGAAATTGATTACATTGGAAACTCATCAAAAACATTGTCATATTGGCAGTGCCATTCATTCGGGTACCTGATGATGCAAAGGTGCACAACTAATGATATGTCCCCTACATCAACTGAAAATCTCCAGCACCTTAGCGTATTCCAGCATTAGTGCAGTGTAAAATGCCCTTAGGACTATGATTTTAAAAGGGACGTTAACCATCTTGTCCTATGTGTTCAACTCATAATTGTAATAGCTTATAAAACATAACACATATTAGTATTCCCTTACAGTACATTTTTTAAAAGCTAAATCTAGTCTTAAAGTAGCTGCAAAATGCAACAGATTTGAATATTCATGCAAGTATTATATTTTTATTAAACAAAGCATTGGTATTCCTTTACATTACATTAAAAGAAAATCTTAATTCAGTTTTAACCTGCCTCGAAATCTACCAGATTACTGATACTACTATAATTATAAATGTATCATAATGTAAAAAATATTACATTTTGAGCTCAAGATTGAGAAAATGATTACATTATAAACATTTTATTACAGTAATGATGTAATACTTATTACATTATGTGCAGTTATTACATTATGAGTTGCTACAGTGTGACCACCCTTTGCGTTTAAAACAGCTTTTGTCCTACTTGCACATCATTTTTCACTTAGGTTTCTTCAAGCGTCTTGGAGGCATTGCAGTTCTGCTAGAGTTAGTCAAATTTTTTCCAGTTTCTTCATGTAATCCCAGATGGACTGGATTATGGTGAGATCAGATCTCCGTGTGGAGCACTGGCTGTTGTCAGACTCCTTGTGCATACAAAAATCTCACTGGATTATTACAATTAATGGAAATGGAAATTTCCTACTGATACACTACAGAAGATATAAATATGATGTTCAAAATATATAAATTACTTTTTTTTGTGTGAAAATACTAATGTGTACTAATGACTTTTGCACATTACTGTATATCCCTGTAGGAATTTTTTTTTGTGCCATAAAAGGTGAAAATGTAGGAGAGTCCTGCAGCTGCTGGTGACATTTAGTAGCTTTTATTTGTTCATGGCAGGATTTTCTTGTTTGCATCAAGACCACATACCAATCCAAGCTGGATAAAAGTAAAGATAAGATGCACAAAGAATGTCAAAGAGCCCAAAACATTTATTGCGGTTTTCATAGTAACAATAAAACGACTACCTTGTAAAATTGTTATCCTGAAATGTGTTGGTTATGTAATAGTTATATTCTAAAATGTGCAGAGCTTCATTCTGTGACATGTTTGGGGTGGTTAGAGGTACTTTCCAAATAAATGTCTTAATTATTCATTATAATAAATAGATTAATAGGGTGAAATCATTAATTTTATACTCAGTGGCCGTTACAGGTGTAGAGCTGCACAGGCTTTATTCTGAATGCTGAGAGAGTGGAAACCGCTGATTTGAATAATACCAATAATTCAACTGCTAATATTGAAAGACTGAGCCAGAAATAAAACATTAAATGTGAAAATATATATATTTTTATAATTATAATGTAATCTGACAATTTTCAGAATTATCTCAATCTTTTTTTAAATTAATAGCACCTAACCTTAAAATTGTAGCCATAAATTTAACACATTATTATAAACATGCCTTAGAAAAAAACATTACTGGTGAGCATCTTGAGACAAAACAATGGCACCGACATATAAGATATGTCAGTGCAAGCTGCTTTCAGTTTAAACAACTCAAACATGCATTTTAGTCTTAGACAGCTTATCTATGAAACCGGGTGTAAATCCCCAAACTAATGCTAACTAATAAGACTTGTTTAATGTCACACTGTTTATTATTCAATAACAATAATTACAGAACATAATCAAGCATAATTCAGCACTATAATAGCATTGACACATGGAGGTGCATGGGCTCTTTTCACCACTGGCGCCTTTTTTAAAACTTTAATACTTGATTACATAAAAAATGTGGTACTTCATTTTTCTCAAGTAAAACTTTGAATTACTTTTACTTGAGTAAAAGTATACAGTACTACATGTTTAATGTAAATAAGTATTAAATGATATTCAATATGAAACGTGAAATATGAAAGGTAGTGCAGTAAAAATTACAATATTATGTTTTGGAATGTTGTTAAGTAAAACGTTTCCAAAGAAGAACACTAGTAAAGTACATATACTTGAAAAAATAAAATTACTTGGAAAGTAAAAATTTCATTACTGGCCTCTGCATACTTAGGCGGCGAAAAACAGTATGACAAAATAAGTGTCTGAATTGACAGTAAAATCATTAAAGTGTAGGCAAAAGTACCCAGATGACCTTCCTGCGAGTGTGCATATGACACTTTACTATCCCATGATGAGGCCATGGAAGAGGATTTGTGAATGGCAGTGAAGCGACGTAACTGACGCTGGTAGGTGTGAATGATAACATGGTTAATGTGCTACGTCCAGATTACATTCATACCACACACACACACACACACACACGCGCGCGCATATAGAACATATTTTTTTTAGCGCTCGTGAATTAATTAGGCTACTTATTAAAAATAAGTACCTATTCAAGAGAATGTGCTTTCGGACAGCATAGGCTACATTGTGTGTAGTGGTAAGCCTATAGCCTATATATATATATATATATATATATATATATATATATATATATATATATATATATAAACACAACACAATATATATATATATATATATATATATATATATATATATATATATATATATATATATATATATATATATATATATATGGTAAAATACAGCTGTACTTCTTTACTATATATATATATATATATATATATATATATATATATATATATATATATATATATATATAAACACACATATATATATATATATATATATATATATATATATATATATATATATATATAAATATAAACACACACATATATATATATATATATATTATATATATATGTGTGTGTGTGTTTATATATATATATATATATATATATATATATATATATATATATATATATATATATATATATATATATATATATATGTATATATGTGTTTATATTTATATATATATATATACATATATATATATATATATATATATATATATATATATATATATATATATGGTAAAATACAGCTGTACTTCTTTACTTTGGCCACCAGAGAGAGCAAGAGCTTCAGTAAGGTACGGTCGTTTCTGTGATGATCAGTTCAGCTGCCCATCAAATGGCTGAGGTGATCTCTGGCCCTCGAGGGCCACTTTCCTGCCGCGTTTTGCCTCAACCCTAATCAAACACACCTGAACAAGCTAATCAAGGTCTGAAGGGTTACTGGAAGTTCTAGGCAGGTGAGTTTGATCGAGGTTGGTGCTTTATCAATTGTCATCACCACAGATGTCCTAGACCTAGACGCTTACATCCACGACAAACGTAGGCTATATGTGCCATTCAGTTATTTGTTTCACTATGTCAAGAAGTGTTAGTCCACTTCACTGAATCAAGTCCTTACTGTTGGTTATGTCCCTTGATGTTAGGCAAGACAACATAAAGCCAATCGGTTGCTAAAAGCTCAGAGACGTATCGCAGCATTCGTTAATCATTCCTCTCCTGTTAAAACCCCTCTCCGTGGTTGGGATAGGCACTAAGTGGTTTCTCCAAGTTACGCTGTAATAGTTCATAATTTATGTGGCATTTAGTCTAGAAGTTACATCTGGTTTGGCAGCATTTCACGGCGTAAACCCTGGTGGCTCGTTAATGTGCACCAGAAAAACATTTCCCAAAAACGTATATTTACTTACAAACTGACTTACTGGAAATGCATTCTAAATAGGCCTACTGGGTTCATAACTCGTTTGATTTGAATGGGCGTACAATCGGAGGACGTCAATGTGTTCTCAATATGACTGGGGTACTTGTACAGTATATTTTACATTCATGTAAAATTCCAAAGCGACTTACATTGTATTCAAAGTATACATTTTATTGTGCATTCCCTGTGACTCGAACCCATGACCTTGTGCCATGTTCTACTGTTTAAGCTATGGAAGGCCGTTTTTTTTCCACTTAAACCGGTAAGTACTCGGGTCCAAACTGTTATGTCCAAGTCCAACTATCCATAATGTAAGTACGATACTGTTTTCCATTCTGAGTTTGCCACTTGAAGCCTTCTTCATTCACATGATTGGTTAACTGTGTGATTTCTTTACATATAATACCTTACTGACCTTCACAATGACTCCAACGTCTTATTCTGCTTGGATCACTCAAGAGTAGCCCTATTGTTGAATTTTGGCCATAGGGAAAGAGCAATCATGTATAAGTTATGGCCAACTAATTAAAACCTCATCCTAACCTATACTTGACCCTGACTCCTTTTCAATGAGCTTCACAGATCCTTTTGTGCACTGCCCTCCGACTTGTCCAGTGTGAAGTGTTGGATGTCTTCTGAAGTCTTTTTCCTGATACTTTGGCAAAGGTCTGCAGCGGTAACTGGAGTACAAGGGCCCTGCAAAGAATTAATTAGGCTCAAATGAGTTTTTCCACCCATGGTAAGCACTGACAATTACCAGGATATACAGGACATCAGGGTGGTCAGGTAGTCTCCCACCCAGTGACCCAAATGAGACCTCAGGAGCCTGGAGTCCGTCCAAAAATGACAATTCCCTCATGATTTACTCAACCATATTTACTTAAAAGAAGATATGGTGCCATTTAATGGCAACATCATGTGGAGGTTCTGGAAAGACATTGTCCAGCAGGCAATTCTACTTGTCTTCATGGAAATAAACTTAACCTGAAACCTTTTGCATCATTTTAACTTGATTATGGGAAGTCACCTACCCTCAAGAATCAATGTACCTCTGAATACTGTTATACACATTGTTACCAGCAGCTGGCAGCAGTTATAAAGAAAATGATCTGTGTGGGACAACAGCCAAGACATGAGCTGTGAATTTGTGTTGCTCTTATTGCCAGGGTAATTAAAGCAATTATACAGATTATTGCTGTTTTAACCGATTAATACTGTTTCAGTAATGAACACTTTTATTTGCCAGTGAGATGTCTTTAACTAACAGCTCTGTTTTGGTAATCACAGAAATAATTTAAAGTGCCAGCTGCTTATTACCTGAGTTGCTGTTTAGGTGGCTTTGAGCAGAGATACATTTTATTTCTTATAGAGGCTATGTTAACAATAGCAGAGAGATTGTGAATGCTACGACCTTGTCTTGACCTAAACATGGTGACACTCCAGTTAACTGACTGTTAGGGGTCAAGCTGCATATGAACAACTCGACGAGGATGTTTTTGACATGCTAACATTTTTCAAAGCTGAAATAGACGAATGGAATTACACTCTGTTGTGATGTTCACTTTGCAAGTCCTAAAAAGAAGCTAGAGCAGTTTTGAAAAGGGCCTAATACATAGCTTTGCTGAACCCCTTAGTTCTTTCAAAGCATGAATGGCTATGTTAAAAAGTATGCGTCATAGTTTCCTAACCTACCATGTAAACATCGCATCAGAACAAAGGAGACGAGAGCCATGAAGGAGTATCAATGATACTTCGCTTTGGCGCACACCACTGCATGGAAGAGATACTGAGGGGCTGTGAAGATCTGAAGAAACGTCCTCTCATTTGCAGTCTTTTTTCAGAGGTAACACCCAAGCGATTTTCCGTACCCCACTCCCACCCAAAGAGAGGCAGGGGAGAGTTATAAAAAACTGTTACGCTTAATAATTGATGTGCTGCATTTCAATCAATTTTACCATGGCGCTAGGCTAATTAAGGGCTGTCTCTGATTCCCAGGGGTAATTTAAAGAAAGAACGCAGAAAAGAGTTTATTCTCTCTTTTTTATTCTTTTTTTTTTCCCCCTCTCTCATCCTCTCTCTCACTCTTTTCCTTCGTAGCTCCTCAGTACATGGGAATTCGCTATTTCAGGAAGCAGAGATCCGTTCCTCTCCGTGCGTCTCCTGGGGCGGAAGTCTAAATGCAATTAATACAGCTGCTTTACTGCCTGCTAATTATTAAACGATAAAAAGAGATTATTTTACACCAGACTAATTTAAAGTTCATAGATGATTGTTTTAATTAATTAAATAAGAAAAAGTACACTTTAAGCATGACTAACGGCATTTGCATATGAAGGTAATAATTAGCCACAGCGACGGTTCTCACCTAGCTCGGCTATATGGAGGAGAGGCGTATTAATGAGAGCTGCTTAAAAGTGCTTTTCTTTGGGTATTTAACAGTAAAATTAATAACTAAGGAGCTCAGTTAAGGGAAGGGGGAGTTGCTAATCCTTAAATATACAGAGGCACCTCCTCCCTCCAAAATCCATCCGTGACTCAGGCGAAAAGTCAGCTTGACTCAATCTTTAGGCCTGTTTTTGCTCTGGCAATGATTTCAAATTGATTTATTTTGGATATTTCAGGGTCAGTTTTGTCAAAGTGCCATTTAGTCGATGAGTAGCATGGACATCTGAGAAGTTTTCGGCAGTAATCACAGTCAGTCCTCTGAAGCATTTGTGTGAAGAACAGTGAAATTCAAGTGCCAATGTATAATATATATATATATATATATATATATATATATATATATATATATATATATATATATATATGGGTGAGCGGGGCACAACCTAACGCGGGGTTAGTTGTAACACACATGGTTTTGAAACTTTCCACACATGCTAGGATGACGAAACTTAGTGTATTTACTAGTTGCCATATCAATGCTATATAGAGAAAAAATTGTGCCAATATGAAAAAATCTTTGGAAGATAGCACTGAACATTTATTTAACCATAGCAAAAGTAAAAAATTTTGTGTTTATTTAGAATTTGACAAATCTGATATTATTTTAATCTTATATCTGTTATTTAACAGTTGAGATCATTAATGCTGATCTAACCAGCAGAAGACACGAGCCAGGTTTAAATCCCAGTTGCGCAGGTGGGGCATGTTGTAACTCTGCGTTACAATGAGCCCCTATTCTATACTTTTATGAATTCTTTTGAGAAACCATGAGGAAAAGGCGAATAATGACTGAGTGTCAATGCTCAGAAATGAATTATTATTATGTTTTGAACTATGCTGTATAGCTTGTGGCTTTAGAGTATAGAGTTTGTTGTCACTCAAATTTTTTTATTTTTAATTATTAAAACATGCCATTATTTTATTTGAAAAAGTTAATAATTTTATTTTATTGACAAAATATTTTAGTTTGTCATAGATATATTTCTTTTATTATATCAGACAACATTTTAAGCTGTTATATGCTCATATTACAATGTGCCCCTCACGTTACAACACTCCACCTGTGGGGTATGTTTTCACATTTCACTTCCATTCTTTTGGGTTAAATCAAGAAAATAGTATATACTATATTAATAAAACAAAACCACATAATTGTACTAGACGTGTGAAATGAATGTGGGAAAAAATAAATACTCTGAATCCTAAGTGGATTTACAAAAACTGAGAAAGTAAAAAAAAAAGCAGCATTTTAAATTACTTGAAAACATGACTTCTGATATGCATATTTCTTAATTACTAACTTGAAATGAATTTTGATAATTTTTCGGGCATAAATTCAAGGTAATACAACTGTCCAGACATTAAAAAGCCTTAAAAAATTCTTGAACATAAATCTTGAAAAATACAAGCAATGTGTCATAAAGTACATTCTTCTGTGTTCCATTAAAGAAAGAAAGTCATACTGGTTTGGATCAACATGAGTAAATGATGACAGAATTTTCATTATTGGCTACTCCTTTGAATTGTCAGTTGTTCAGTAGTGTTATTCATAGCATGTGTTTTTATGAACCTTCATGCAGCGCCGAAGCTCAGGCTCCTAACCTCACTAGGGCTGGAGGAAATGATTGTGCGGTGGACAATCTAATTAAAAAGTGTGTCAGAACAAGAAAGAAAGTTCCCTTGTGAAGTGGCGACTGATACAAGGCCCCTGAGAGAGGAAGCGGGAGAGGACTTGCTCTCGAGTGTTGATCCTTCCTGAACAGCTATTGAGAAGATGAAAAGGGAGCCATGTGCGACTCTATTAAGCATTGCTTCACGGAGCTTTGTGTTTGTTTGTTTAATTCTGCATCCTCCTCTCTCTGTCGGTTGTAGAGATGTCCCCTCACCAAATAGCGAAAAAGGAGGCAAAGGGTGGGCTTTGTCAGAGATGAAAGAAAAGCGAGTGTGGCGAGAGGTTTGGTGGCAGGAAAGGAAGCCTTGAAAATGTGCGATGGTCTCAGGTGTTGAAGGAGCCTCCCATTACACTCGGAGCAGGGCCGCTGTCAGCCGGACGCGCGTTTTACCTCCTCTCGCCCTCGCCGTCTTTGGAAATGGCCCTTTTGTATGGATAGCTTATTATCCATTTTGAACAATAACCGCATGCTGGGCGACATGCTGGCCCTTCTACTTTTGTCTTGAGTGTACTCTTCTATGTTCTGCTAATCAATTTCATTCTCTGTCTTTTATTCATAATAAAGAAGATACACTTGACAATACGCACCGACTGAGGCTAAGTTAATTTTCTTAGAAAAGACTGCAGTAATGCATGCTAATAGAATCACTATCAAGGGCTTTTGTTCAAGTTCATTAAAGCCTAAAACACTTTCATTTAGGACAACATGTTCTTGTTAATTGCAAACATTCTTGACACAGTAGGTGTTAGGTTTGCATGTGGTAAGCCTCGGATAAAAGGGCGTTTCACTTCTTCAATTGTGTGTGCAAAATAAGTTAGCGGTCTCATTTTGTTAAGCTGATCATCTGTGATATTGATCTTGATTAAATGTGGCAGTGAACTAGTAATTTTGGGACACCAACTAGAAATGTATTGATTACCCTTGACTTTCTTGTAGAGGAAGATTTCGACTGAAACGGCAGGATATTCGGCAACTTTATGTTGCAGTACCTTTTAGTATCAGATTTGAACTAGAGTGGCTCGATCCCAGACTGTGTGTCCTGGGAAACTCTAATGTCCTTCCTCTGAAATGAAGTGGGGGGAGACCTGTTTTTTTCCACTAGGAGTTGGCAGCCTTTGGCAAGCAACCAAAGGTCATTACGTTCAATTAGCAGTACACCACTCAGCGAGCTCATCAAGCCTGACATTGACACCCAGATCGTAATAAAAAGCTATGGAATGAGGGGGCATTAACCTCGCTTTGCATTTGGCTTCCTTTCATGTGGCTTTTTTTGTGTTTGCTAGTGAATCAAAATTAATTTTGCACAATCTGTGTTGAAGTTGTTGTAAGCTGCATGCAACAAACAATTGCTAATAAAGATTTCAAATAGGTTCCACAAACACATCTCCCTCAACCATGGTTTAGACAAACAAGTAGTCCAAACTTAGGGTGCTTTCACACCTGTGCATTTGTTTTGGAACATGGTGAGCTTTCTCCCTTGGTTCGGTTTGTTTAGGCATATGTGAACAAGGCAATTCGCACCAAAACAATCGCTCCGAGACTTGGCCAGATCGCAAACAAACTCTGGGATGGCTCGCTTGAGGTATGAAAGCAATCCGACCCAACGGACCAACGAACCAAATGTTATTATAATTCATAATGGGGAACGTGCTATATAGCTTTCCTGTAGCTCAAGCAGTAGAGTGTGGTGCTATCAACGCCAAGGTCATGGGTTCGATTCCCAGGGAAAGCAAGAACTGACAAAATGTAAAATGTGTACCTTGAATGCAATGTAAGTCGCTTTGGATAAAAGCGTCTGCCAAATGCATAAATGTAAATGTAAATGTAAAAAGCAGTAGTGTCTGATTCTGTGAGTGAGCACATTAGTTATCACAGTTTAAAAACCAAAAGAGCACCTCTTCATCTTAAAATGTTGTGTAATTGCACTTCTCAGTGCGAGAATGCTGTCCTGATGAAGCCTTGATTTCTGCTCTTACTGCATTATAACATTCGTATAGTGTTTACGTGTGTATTGACCCAGTTTACCTCTAGACAGCGCTGGGAGATCCAGAGAGAGCGCATTTGAATTTACTGCAGTATTAATAATGTAGAATATAATTTAACAGCGGGAATGATGGCGACAATTGTATAGTGTTTGCATGTGTCTTGACAGTTACAAATAAAGCCACAATAAGCTTATGGAGCGAACTTGTCAATCATCTTGATTGATGACACAGAGGAAACTGATAAGAGGACAGTTGTACTTGCATGTGACTTGTGTGAACACAGTTTGGTGTGCTTTGAAATGTTGCCTTGTGAGAGCGACCAGGACAAAATAGAAAATGCAACATTGTAACAAATTAAGTCCCTGTTTCAGAACAAAACAAACAATCTATAGGTGTGAAAACGGACAGATTCAGAGCCTGAAAAAACAACAACTTAGAAAATTTTTATTCAAAACAAAAAGCAAAACTTGAACACATTATTTCATCAATTTATGGATTTATGGCTATGTTCAGTCTGCAAGTAAATGTGGCCCAAATCCCCAAATTTTCTTTGCTCATATGTGACTCAGATCTGTTTTTGTAATGATAGTGAGAACAGCACTAACCACATCGAATCTGATCTTTTCGATTTTGATTTGGGCCACAAATTGGAATTCATACGACTTTTACGTCACTCTGGATCAACATTCACTGCTCGTGGGAGTCACTTCAAAGATTTTACATAGCCAACGTTATCAAGAGTGGCGAAAGGTAGTCAGTTGAAGGACCGTGATGTGTCAGAACTTATAAGTATTATAGCTCTATACAAGCAAAACACGAGGGCCTTTTTTATACTGTCTGCGCATAAACTCGCTGGCTTCTGTGGCAGATCATGCTATAGCCTAAATAAACACGTAATCGATTATTTTAATGTCTACTTCCGTATGACAGCGTGCTGCGTGAGGTCTTTTTATCGTTCTTTTGCGCATACAGGTCAGTTCAGGACCATGATCTGTTTGCACTGGAATCTGATATTGGCCACATTTAAAATAATAATGTGAACAGCCATACAAAAAAAATCTGATCTGAGCAATAAATCTGAATTGAGCACTAAGGCTACGTTCAGACTTTCAGTCCAAATCCAATTTTTGTGCATATATGATTCAAATCACTCTGATCGGATTTTGCGTGGTTTATGTGACTTTCTCACGCCACGTAAAACGTAAACGTCAGACTTTGTTAGAGAAAACATGCTGAAAGTCACTTCAGAAACAAGGTTGTGTTGTTGCAAAGTGCCGGTCGAGCACAAAATGACAGTATAACGGAAACATGTTTTGAAACCGGCGGAAACGTCAGCACGGAATAAAGCCTCCTACGGTTCTGCTGGCGTGTGGCGGCTACAATGTCATGTTGTAAATAAGACATCTGTATTGCAAACCCCTCCATGGTGCAGTTGTTGTTGTTGCTGTTTTGGCTTATGCCTACCAATGCAACACCATTGCCATAGAAACCAATGCAGATATTCCAGAAAACGAAAGAGCGGCATGGACACACAAATCGGATCTAAACAGTTGCGATACACAGTGTGGACGTCAATAATTTTGGATCAGATTCCAATCGGATACACAAATAATCGGATTTGTACTGACAGTGTGAACATAGTCTAAGGCTCGCAGTGTGAATGTAGTCTAAGTCAGGTAGCAGTGACATTTAAACTTCAAAACAAAACAAAAAACTAACAAAAAAATACTGTATTTTAAGTCTGTCTAAATTTTATGTCTGTCAAGAAGGAAATTTGATGTGTAATCATCAAAACAATAATAAACAAATAAAGTGACAACTTATATTTCAGGTAGTCAGGTAGTAGGGGCATTGTGTGGTATTGTATTGTATTGTATTGTATTGTATTGTGTGTGTGTGTGTGTGTATATATATATATATATATATATATATATATATATATATATATATATATATATATACTTCATGCTTATACTTGATTTAGTTTTTTTGTCAACATCCTCCCTGCTGTCATCCTGACAAATTTTTGAACATTTTATTTCGCTATTCATAGCTCAGCTGTTCTGTCATTTGCACCATATCCGACATGCATCATACAGACATACTGAGTACAACAAATCTCACATATCTCATGATATATGATGTATGAGTGATATGAACCAGTAGCCAGACCCCTGGACGGTCCCATCCTCTGGCTGGTCAGAGGGTGGCGTTGACCCCAGGCGGGGTCGGGGTGATGACGGATGGCCGGGCTGTAATGTTGGGGGTGCGTGGTAGAGGCCTCGGGGGTTCACGGCGGCCCTGTTCTCTACCCTCGACCGTCCGGGTGTGTGTGTTATTGATGCTCCTGCCCCGGGGGAGGAAAGGAGGAGGAGGAGGGCGAGGAGGGGGATTGAAAGGGGCTTGTGGGAAATGGATGCACAGGGGCAGCTCACCGTTCTGTCATCAAACAATGGGCTTGTGAAGGATGGGCGGCACTCAATATGATCAGTCATCTGTTGATCAAGTCTGACGTCGCCACTCTATCGTTTTTGAGTTTTTTTACGCATGAGTCCTTTCTTTTTTTTGTCTTTAGTTTGACTTCTTGTTGTTGTTGGAGTGGGGCGGTAGTGGGGTAAGTCAATTCTGTGGGATACACACACATGCGCCGTACGCTCTACGGCACCCACTTCATCTAATATCATATAACTGTGGCTACTGAAGACCTAATGCACACAAACAGGCAGTCTCGCTGTGGTGAATATGTAATGCGTCTGATCAGAGTGAAGTGCTCGGGCTATTCTGTGGCCTGACCGCAGCTCCTCTTGTTTAGTTCCCGCAAAATACATAATGCAGCAGTTCTGACCACTGCCAAAGTATTTACGCTTCTCCATTCACCTTACATTAAAAAGCTCTCTCAGACTTAAGTGTCCCGAATAAACATGGGCTGAGGGATTGCTGTTAAACAAAAGGACAGATGTAGCCTAACCGTTGAAGTGCATCTGGCAAGACATTATCATCGCTTTTTACGGAAACTGTTGAACACTCTTACAACTCCCCTTTCTGTCAGTGGTCCTGTTTATACCTGGTATTATGGTCGATTGGATCACAATTGGACAACGCTAAATGTGTAAACAAGGTCTAAAGCTTGTCCACTTTGACCACTTCCAGAGGTAGTCGAAAACACATTCGACCGGATTGCTTTCGTAGTGTAGAATGTAGAATTCGAACAGCCACTACAGACTGCTTACACTCTTGGCTATCAGAGCAGAATCTAAAGCTGCTGCTCACCATATGTTTTTCCGTCGTTTCTGGTTGCGTTCATATGTGTTGGGGGTAACGCATTAAAAGTAACTTGAGTTATGTAATCAGATTACTTTTCAAGTAACTAGTAAAGTAACGCATTACTTTTAAAATTGACAACAAAATGTACTTTTTCACATTTATTTGACTGACAGCTCTCCTGTCCCCATGTTGAGAAAAATCGAGAGTAAATGCAGAGTAAGATTATTAAATGTGAGCATTTATTCATCTCACTTGCACACAAAAAAATATTCAGTACTCCTCAAAATGAATAAAATCAGTCAAATGCAAAATCAGAATACTATGCAAACCTCCAATAGTGAAATATTAAATAAAACAAATATTTTTATGCATTTAATCTGACTTTATTGACCAAAGTCTTGCTGCTAACCTTCGATGATTCAGTTAAACCATGAGCAAAAATGACTTTCGATTTTTTTTATTTTTTTTATTGGGGAAGTAAGTGTTAAACTTTTTTTCTCCTGCGACCTATTTGTCCATTAACCAGAATGGCAGCACAGCTGAAAGGTTTGTTTGAGCTGCGCCCTCTACTGTACACGTGTGAATGTGCATTTTTACCTTAGCCTGAGGCTTATCATTTGCACAAAAATAGAAAAAAATAAACAAAAAACAAGCCCAACCCAGGTGAGAAAAAGTAACACAAAAATAACGTAACGCGCTACTTTTCTTAAAGTTAGTTACTTTAAAGGGAGTAACGCAATATTGTAATGCATTACTTTTCAAAGTAACTTTACCCAACACTGGTTATTTTGTCCACTAGAGAAAAAAAAAAAGCATACGCGAAGCGAAAAAAGCGAAGGTTTATCTGTAAGGGTACTGTCTAAACGCACAGTTACCTGACAAATATTTTTAAAGTAAACCTGACTCTCCATTTTCTTCCACCCCAGATAGAGGATTTTATCTTTATTTTGTATTTCTTTTAATTCCTATTATAACTGTTTTAATTATACTTTAAAAAAAAAAATATTATTTTGTTAAGGCTGTCTGGGTGGAACGTTGAGAGACGGGAGCGCAATAAATCGAAATCCCTCCAGCGGGAGGACGATCCGTTTAGATCTGCTCTGACGGATATAGATCTGAGATAGCCCTAGTGGTTCAGTCCAGGAAGACTTGTCTGTAAGGGTAATGTTTAAAAGCACAGTTACCTGACAAATATTTTTTACGTAAACCTGACTCTCAATTTTCTTCCACTCCAGATACAGGTTATACTATATATATTTTTATTTTTATTTTATTCACTTACAAATATTTTTATTTCATTTCTGTGTAAAGCACTTTTAATTGCCACTGTGTATGAAATGTGCTATACAAATAAACTTGCCTTGCCTTGCCATACATTTACCCACCCATACACCCTCCCCTTGAATAAATCAGGACAGAAATGGTTGAAAGTGGACAAAAGAGACTGATTAAAACACCAGGTGTAAACAGGCATGTGTCTCCTTTGTCTGCTTGTCATCTGTCGACCAAAAGGCATCTTAATACCAGGTGTAAACAGGGCCTGAGATACAATCCTGTGCATTCTGTATTATAAGCATTTTTTTACCACAAATGGAGGGTTTTTTATTACGGCAAAAACATTTTGCCAGAGTAAGAACATTTGACCATGGCAACATCATGCCTCGATGAGCGTTTAGCCATGAGAAGAATGTTGAGCATGTTGAATGAATGTTGTTTTGCCATGGAAAGAGCTCATGAACATGGCATAAGCTTTTCACAATCGCAAAAATGTTATGTCAGGGGTAGCCAAGATGGAGGGCTAGCCGTAGCTCATCTATATACACTGAATTAATAATAAAATGTAAATGTATTCAAAATTCTGCAACAAATATTTTTGCCATTTTCTAGACTATTTAAGTCATGAAGTGAGCAAGATATATTAAAACGAAGTGCATGGATTTGACAGGCATATATTCTGGTCTCACAGAATTCCGTGAAATGAACACGGGCCCCTTAACTCAAAATCCGTGGCAGTTTCACGGATTCGCCGAAAATTCCGTGATGGGTCCACGGAAATTCCTATGCAAGTCAATGACAGTAAAAAGTAGACATTATTTTATGAATATTTATAGGCTACTTTTATATTTTGGAGCAACTAACTCCACTCATACCCTAAACCTACCCACTCTCAACAATATAAAACACATAACAGGCAAATAAAAGTATAGTCACAGGTATTTATTGCAAAAACTGACCAAAACAGTATAAAAGTATTAACTCATGTTGCATTCCAAGTCTTCTGAAGTCACACGATATCTTTATGTGAAGAACAGAGTTTATCTTAATGTTTTAATCGCTAAAATCAAATCAAATAAATCAAATCAAATCACTTTATTGTCACACAACCATATACACAAGTGCAACAGTTGGTGAAATTCTTAGGTGCAGTTCCGAGCAACATAGCAGTCATGACAACATTTAAACAACATCAGATTACACATCTGATGCGCCCACAATTACTCACAGCACAGTAAACTCTACAATAAACAATAAATAATTTACACAATGTGAGTGTAGTTCTCACAGCTTTAAACAATATACACATACTTACAATATACATATACTTTAAACAATGTACACTAAACATACATTAAACAATATACATTAAGCTATAATAAGAATATACAATGTACAGTATACAATATTAATCACAATAGAGATCCAATGTACAATAGATGCTATATGATAAATAAATGTGTATATAATGTGTGTATCTACAGTGGGTTGTGCTGAGTGATATTCTGTCCAGTGTGTGTTATGAACTGATGCATCAAGAGTTAAGGAGTCTAATTGCTTGTGGGAAGAAGCTGTTCTGGAGTCGGCTGGTGCGTGTTCTGATGCTGAGGTACCGCCTGCCTGATGGCAGCAGTGAGAGCAGCCCATGGCTCGGGTGGCTAGAGTCTCTGATGATCCTCTGAGCTCTCTTCACACACCGCCTGGCATAAATGTCCTGGAGGGAGGGAAGCTCACCTCCGATGATGCAGCTAGCCATGCGCACTACCCTTTGCAGGGCTTTGCGGTTGCGGGCGGTACTGTTGCCGTACCAGGTGGTGATGCAGCCAGTCAGCAGGCTCTCTATGGTGCTGGTGTAGAAGCGTGTGAGGATGTGGCGGTTCATTCCAAACCTCCTCAGCCGTCGCAGGAAGAAAAGGCGCTGATGAGCCTTCTTCACAACGGCCTCGGTGTGGACAGACCATGCGAGTTCCTCTGTGATGTGGACATGAGGAACTTGAAGCTGCTGACTCTCTCCACCGGTGCTCCATCGATGGTGATGGGGCGGTGTTCTCTCTCATTCCTCCTGAAGTTGACCACCAGCTCCTTGGTCTTGCTGATGTTGAGTGAGAGGTTGTGCTCCTGACACCACCGTGTCAGAGTGTGCACCTCCTCTCTGTAGGCCGTTTCATCATTGTCAGTGATGAGACCTACCACCGTCGTATCATCAGCAAACTTGATAATGGTATTGGAGCTGTGGGTTGCCACACAGTCATGTGTGTACAAGGAGTACAGGAGTGGGCTGAGAACACAGCCCTGAGTTCCAGTGTTGAGGCTCCAGTGTTGAGAGTCAGTGATGAGGAGATGTTACTAACCATTCTGACCACCTGGCGTCTGTTTGACAGGAAGTCCAGGATCCAGCTGCATAACAAGCTGTTTAAGCCTAGAGCCCGGAGTTTCACGTCAAGTATGGAGGGCACAATGGTGTTGAATGCTGAGCTGTAGTCTACAAACAGCATTCTCACATATGTGTTCCTCTTTTCCAGGTGGGAGAGAGCAGTGTGTATAGTGGATGAAATGGCATCATCAGTGGAGCGGTTTGTGCGGTATGCAAACTGCAGTGGGTCCAGTGAGGGGGGGAGAACAGAGCAGATGTGGTTTCTGATTAGTCTCTCAAAGCATTTGCTGATGATTGGGGTCAGAGCAACAGGACGCCAGTCGTTTAAGCAGGTGGTTTTTGACTGCTTTGGTACAGGCACAATGGTAGACGTTTTGAAGCATGTGGGGACCACAGACAGGGAGAGGGACAGGTTAAAGATGTCCGTGAAAACTCCAGCCAGTTGGTTCGCGCACGCTCTGATGACGCGGCCCGCGGCTTTATGGATGTTCACCCGCCGGAAGGATCGGGTTACATCCGCTACAGATACAGAGAGTGAACTAACCTCTGCATCTTCAGCCACGAGCTCTCTCTCCGCGAGGGCGGTGTTAGTTCCCTCAAAGCGAGCATAGAAGGTGTTGAGCTCGTCCGGGAGAGAGGCAGCGGTGTTCACGGTGGAGTTTGTGTTCCCTTTATAGTCCGTGATGGTGTTAATTCCCCGCCACATGCTTCTGGAATCGGTGGTGTTGAACTGTCAATCTTGATGGGACCAATCTTCAATCTTGTCCCTGTACTGGCGTTTTGCTGCTCTGATGGTTTTCCAGAGGGCATAACTTGCTTGTTTATGCTCCTCCGCATTAACGGAGTTAAAAGTGGAGGTCCGCGCATTGAGTGCCGCGCGAACATCCCCATTTAGCCACGGCTTCTGATTTGGGTACAGCCGAATTGTTTTGGTCGGAACAACGTCTTCTACGCACTTCCTGATGAAACACATTACGCTATCAGTGTAGACCTCGATGTCGTCATCAGAGGCCGACCGGAACATCTCCCAGTCCGCGTGATCAAAACAGTCTTGTAGCATAGAGTCTGATTGGTCCGACCAGCACTGGATGGTTCTGAGGGCGGGTGCTTCCTCTTTCAGTCTCTGCCTGTAAGCGGGCAGAAGGAGAATGGAAGAGTGATCCGATTTGCCAAATGGTGGGCGTGGGAGGGACTTGTAACCATCCCGGAAGGGAGAGTAACAGTGATCTACGACACGGTTCCCTCGCGTGTTGAAGTTAACATGTTGGTGGTATTTAGGTGCAATGCGTTTGAAGTTGGCTTTATTAAAGTCCCCAGTCACAATAAACGCAGCCTCAGGATGCGCGGTTTCCTGCTCACTCACTGTCCTATACAGTTCCTTTAGTGCCCGGTCTGTGTCGGCTTGTGAGGGAATATACACAGCTGTGATGATGACCGCTGTGAATTCCCTCGGTAGCCAGAATGGTCGACACAGAAGCATGAGAAGTTCCAGATCTGGAGAACAGAAAGACTTGATAGAATGTACGTTCCTCTGATCACACCAGGATCTGTTGATCATAAAACATATACCCCCGCCTTTGCTTTTCCCTGAGAGATCTTTTTCTCTGTCCATCCGATGCACGGAAAACCCTGTGGTTTCGATGGCCGAATCTGGAGTCTCGAGTCTCTCGTTGGAAAGAGATCCGTGCTCTCAGCTCGCAGAGTTTGTTGTCCAGAGACTGAACATTAGCCAGTAAAATACTGGGAAGCGGGGGTCGGTTTGCGCGGCGTCTTACTCTGATGAGCACGCCGGCTCTGCTTCCCCTTCTCCGGCTGCGTTTCCGCGGTCGGACCACCCACACAAAGGGCTCCGCTGCCTTGTTTGTAAACAGCTGGTCATCACTGATGAATTTAAAGTCCGGTTTTCGGTGTGCGATTGCCGAACCAATGTCCAAAAGTGTCTGTCTGTCGTACGCAGTAAGGCAGACAACACCCAAGACAAAAAAAACTAAAACTATAAACAGAACAAACAAAAAGCTACAATGTTGTAACGGAGCTCGCAACGCAGCAGCCATCCTTGGCGCCATCTTGAGCCGTAAAAAAATGATGATCCCGCCTCTCCGTGAACACACTCATTCATATCTCATTCAAATAATACACACGACACTTTAGCATGACGCAATCTGTCACGAGACACACGAGAGCCAATGGCATTTTACAATCAAAGCCAACGTAATGACACAATTGGTCACGAGACATACGACAGCCAATGCTGTCAAAGCTGATGTAACGTTTCTTCCGGCTGTAAAATTTGAAATGTGTTTATGATCTTTGGCGGATGGACTCTGCTGCTCACTTTTGGGGATTTTCTTCACAGAAATCAAACGTTTGGCCAAGGAACACTTGGAATATTTGTACTTTTTTGAATAAATTGTGCCTGCAGTCGTATCTGCCTTTTATATCCTGTTTTTTATAATACACAAATGGGTAGGTTTAGGGAAGGGATTGAGTTACGTGTTCAAAACGTGTCTGAATACTGTAAATAAAATTATGCTGGCTGATTCAATCGAGAATCACACTCCATGTCATAATGGCAAAATCATAGTTTCATGTTGATAACCATGCCCAACGCGTCTGTATACTGTCATTGACTTACATAGGCATCACTTCCGTGGACCCATCATGGAATTTTCGGCGATTCCACGAAACTGTCACGGATTTTGAGTTAAGAGGCCCGTGTTCATTTCACGGAATTCTGTGAGACCAGGTTGCATGAAACTAGGTGGGGCAGCCGGTCTCTGCACCCTCCCTAGCTTTACAGCGCCCCACAAATTTCCAATGTAAATCTGTGCTGAAAAATGGAACTGCAGCGTGCTCTCAGAGAGAGCCATAGGGGCAGATTTCTGGCTGCCCCACCTATTTTCACGTGACCTCACGTAAACAACCTCGCTCCAGACCAAGACCAGTCATTAACTAGTTAGCATGTCTGTTCTAGCGTATCAAATTATTGAAAGTATAAATCCTTTATTTTAAACATGCTCATGTGAATAGCCTTTATGTACAGTATTTCTGTTGTGTTTGTTTAATGTTTGTTGTGAGAATAGACATTACTTTCCTCACTGGAGTTCACAACAATATTCGAAAACAACATCTGAGGCAATAACTACTAAGGCAATTCTAAGATGGTATTCTATGCTTTCGTTGTGTGTAATAAAGTCCGTCAGTCATCATTAGAGCACGGCACGCCACCCTCAGGCTGAATAACGCAATGACATTAGAATTCTGCCGAAAGTGAGTCTATGTTCAGCGATTAGAATATAAAGCTTACAAAATCTTAATCATAAACTAGCGCTAAGACCCAGAATCTGCCCTACCTAAATTTATGACCAGTTTACTGGTGAAAACAATATGCCATGCGAAATAATGTCACATCCAATAAGAACATCATGCCATGCTAAGAGTGTTTCCCTGTGACAAGAATCTAAAGCAACTACAAGAACAGTATGTTATCCATTGACAAGAGAGTCTAGCCTTTCGTAGGGGGGCAAATGCGCTATGCCACGGCCAGTTCACTGTGACAAGAATGTTGTGCAACTACAAGAACATTACGTATTGGCAAGAGTATCCACAATAAAAGTACTTGACCACAATACAACAGTGCGCATTTGGTGTGTCTCCTCAAACACACCTCATTCAGGTGGTTCATCAGTAGAGACTCAAAGACTAGGTGTGTCAGACAATGTTCAAAATGGGAGCTCCAGGAATATGGTTGAGAACCACTGCATTAGTCTGTTGACTGAGTATAGAATAACCTGAACTTCTCATATAACATCATTAAATCCACCGATAACACTGCATTAGTGTCTGAGCGGGAAGAGCCAGTGATTAAACTGCCATTAATGAACGAGCTTTGTGAAAAACATAAACATAAAGCCCTAATTATGACTGCATAAGCATAATTATACGAGCCAGAAAGAGAGCTGCAAGTCACATCTAGGGACCAGACTCTTTTGACTTGGCAGTAAGGAATCTCCAAGAAAATCTTAGCAAATAACTACTGATAACATTGTGACGGTGACTTTTTTTGTTGTTTTGTTTTTATTTTTACAATGAAAGGCAATAGGGCCCAAAACAACGTTGGATAAACTGGATAACTGTTTGAAGAACAACAAAATTCTTTAGTGTTCCACAGAACAACGTAAGTCATACAGGTTTGGAACGGCATGAGGGTGAGTAAATGATGATTTTTTTTGTGAACTTTCCTTTTAAATACAGAAAGGACAAGAAACATTTGCACACAACACTCTGTAATACACTATGACACATGAACAGTCTTACAAGCATCTAAAGAGGAATATTAGCCTGATGGCTGTCACTACTTCTGGGGCATTGTGTGCCTTTTTGCCCTGTAACGTTATCCGCCTCTTTAAAGCTGGAAGCATACGCCTTTGGCTGACCCTTCTGTCTGACCCTAGTGTAAACACCATGTCATGTTTAGCCCTCTTAAATAGCCAGAGCTCTCATCAATGTTTCATCCTGGGGTAAATATCATATGCTCTTGACTTATTTACATCCGCTCAAGGAGCTCTGAAACCCTTGTCCACATGAAATATTCATCATCATTTTAGCAAATGCATGCCTTTGTCAATACTGTTGGCTTTGGGTGCCCAACCTATCCCACTCTGTCCGGCCCTCCACTCTATTGCCTGGATCAGGGCTTTATGACTTCATAGATGTGGGACCGGTACGGTTACGATGAATTACATCAGTCTGAGGAATCCTCCGCGTCTCCACGGCGCAAAAAACACGATCCTGCTTTTATAGAGACGTTTGCTGATAGTTCATTTTAGTTGGGAATCAATGTGATCCAGAGACGAAATGCCACATTAATTTGATTTCTGGTGATCCTTATACAGTGGAGAAATTCATGTAACAGATCTTTTAGACCTTAATATTGCTTTTCTGAAATTATGTCTTTGCATCGTCTTTTCGAGTTGATTTTAATGACTAAGTATATTCTGATTATGAACATATTGCAAGGCTGTCTTTCTTCTGTTGTTAAATCAGATATGGCCCACTGCACCCCCGACAGCCTCAGGTGTTAGATTAGACTTCATGAATACAGTCTATTTAACATTGCATTAGTTTTAACAATCACCTGTCTCTTCTTTTTCATCTTTCGTCCTTTTATGTTCGCTCAATCTTTCTTTGCACGTTTTCCTCCACACACTTGGTCTCTGTCTTTGATTTTAAATTGGAACTTCAAGATGCTGTATGATTTTTGCTCTTTGTGTTACCATTTTGAAACTGATATAAGATGATCACATATTACTTTATTTAGCAGGGTCCATTTTCAGGTGGCAAATTAGTCAAAGGGGTTTTGAGTCAATTAAATTTGAGTGATTTATATGGAAAAACAATGTATGGAGGAACACACATGGTGAAAATAATAATATAATATAATAAATACAATATAATAAAAATATAATAGATTTTATATAATAAATACTATGGAACAAACACACACACACACACACACACACACACACACACACACACACACACACACACACACACACACACACACACACACACACACACACACACACACACACACACACACACACACACACACACACACACACACACACACACACACACACACACACAATATATATACTGTATATAAACACAGATCAGCCATTACATTATCACCACCCTCCTAATATTGTGTTGGTCCCCCTTTTGCTGCCAAAACAGCCCTGTCCCATCGATGCACTCCACTAAACCCCTGCCGTGCTGTGGTATCTGGCACCAAGATGTTAGCAGCAGATCCTTTAAGTCCTGTAAGTTGCGAGGTGGGGCCTCCATGGATCGGACTTGTTTGTTCAGCACATCACACAGATGCTTGATTGGATCTGGGGAATTTGGAGGCCAAGTCAACACCTCCACCGGCTTGCCTTCTTCCCATAGTGCATCCTGGTGCCATGTGTTCCCCGGGTGTAATGCACACACATTCGGCCATCCACGTGATGTAAAAGAAAATGTGATTCATCAGACCAGGCCAGGTGAGTTTGGCCCTTGTCAAACTTGCACAAATACTCACGCTTGCCCATTTTTCCTGCTTCTAACACATTAACTTTGAGGACAAAATGTTCACTTGCTGCCTAATAAATCCCACCCACTAACAGGTGCCGTGATGAAGAGATAATCTGTGTTATTCACTTCACCTGTCATAATGTTATGCCTGATCGGTGTATATATTGTGTATAAATAGGACTATATAGGAGCCTATCAATCCTTTTTCATGTAATTCAAAAAAGTAGACATGACGCTCTAAAATACTGTGAAAAATTACTACAATCTAATATTGTAATATAAATATAATCGATTACATTATTTTAACGTCATGTGTATTGCATTTTTTATGTTTGTGATTTGACTATTCTTTTTCTATGCAGGTTTATTAGCTATTGTTCATGGGTTTGATTAATTTTTGGTCTTTTATTTTACCTCCAGGGTGTATAATTTTGCTGGTTAAATTTGATATATATATATATTATATGTTATGATACAAAGAAGATATTTATAATTCTAGATCATTACAATAAGATAATCATAAAATGTGCAATGCCTCCTGTAATGCCTGAAACACTGTCAGTGTATTTACAGTGAATCTCTGGCAATAAAAGCACTAACACCTTTAAAATTCAAACAATACCAGATGTCCAGTATAGACTGTGTTTCCACAAGTTATTATGGGGGGGTCGCACGTTTCAATTGTAGTGTTTGGTTTTTCCGTATCTGCAAGGTGTTTGTACTGATTGAGGATCAGTGTCTTCCTGTCCATAAATTTGACTTTACGGTATGACAGATCAGTGATAGTGGGGTGTGTCTGTCTGATCCCATAGGAAGGCCACACTCAGCCCATCTCATCGAGTCCCAGCAGGTTACAGTGCATTTAGCTTCACATAAGACACCAGGGACAGAGAGTAATTGTAGTGTCTTATCAAGCTTTCACCGCCAGGTCTTATTTTTTAAGTGTCTTGCTTTTTTTGTTTCAATTATTTATATAGGATTTTGAGTATTTTTGTAAGAAATCTTGCAAACACTTTACAATAAAGCCAACTAACATGAACTAACAATGAGCAATATACATTTGTTACAGTATTAATTAACCGTTGTTGATGTTAGTTAATAAAATTGCTTATGTTCAAGTTATTTCACAGTGCATTTGTGAATTGTAACTTCGCTGATGTTCAACCCACTTTTTATTGTTACTTAGTGTCTATGATATATGTAATGAACAATGTTTACTCGTTCGCCTGGACCGAGAAATTCATTTGTCAGCAAAACGTTTGAAAAATACGTTTTGTGAAAACTACAGATTAAATGCTTCCACATTTTTGAATCCCCGCCCAGTCGGATCAACAGAGGGTTATTAACACGAGTTATTGTAAGGGTAGATTTATAACTGAAAATTGTATTGTACTATGTCCACTCTGCCTCTTTCCGCGATGGAATATTTTGTTGTATGAATATATGATCATTTTGAACACAAAGCTGAAAAATTTTTTTTTTGTAAAAGATGTATCTAGATCGGATTCAGAATGAGGATCAAAACACAGATGTAGTACTCAGTAGATCGAGTCCATCAACACCCTGAATGTTTGCACAGTCCTATACCATGTCCTGGGTCGACATTTCATTCAGAAACATTAGACAGTTTTGATTTATATTCTGTTTAATGTTGATGATCACGTTATTTTATGCATATGATTACATATGATATCGCTCGTTTCTGCGTCTTCTTCGCACGTGTTTTGATCAGGAGATTCAGTACTCTTTCAGAGATGTGTAATAGCGTCTCCTACCGTATAACAGTGTGGAAAGCTGGACATTTCCGTCAATTATGGTAAAAATGGAGCACTATGGCAACAGCGTTCTTACCTGCATGGGATAGTGTTTTTCTTCAGGCAGAACTGACGGAATAGCCGTTTCCTGTAGTGTTCCTTTCCGTTTGGTCTAAAACACTATGTTCATACTCATCCACAGAGGTTATTCAGATTTTCTGTCGCGGTGTTCTCTCCATATTTACAATTCTTTGCAGCCTTTATCAATTGCCTACAACACGCTGGATCCTTCACTGGAAACCGAAAGTAACTCGCTCCCGCTAAACGTTTACACGCTTGCACGAGGGAACAACACAAGTCTACACTATTATGACTAAAAGTTTGCTAAGAAGTATTTCCTACTAAAGCGAGATGCTATTTGGCTCTGATAAGTGTATACATATTATATAATGCATATTATATCTCTTTATTGAAATAAATTGAATTAAATGATTAAAAGGGATTTAAGGGAATAAAGAAGAAATAAGAATGGTAAGAGTTGTTCTAGGTCTATTTTTTTTTTTTTTTTTAAATATGTACACATTTACTCTTATTTGTATGTCTGTCAGAAATGTAACAAAAAACCTTCGTTTTTCATCACACTCTTACTAAATGACATAATTTATATGATTGCATATTTTCAATTCAAAATGGCAAAACGACATTAAAAAAGTTGAGTAGTTTGCATCACTGTATGTTACTGTGGGTCGTTAAACACATCCATCGTAAAACAGTTGTCAAATATTAAATGTTTAGCTACTTATATCTAGCCACGCACACTCTTTCACTGTAAAAACTAAAAATGCCGCGTTTGAATTCACACTCATCTTCAGTGCCCTGCCTTCCTTGCTCTGATTGGCCATCATTTTGACATTTATATTTTGCCACTATTTGGCCATTTATAATTATTGATATATGATATATATGCATTGTGGCTGTTGAAGTTTTCCTGCCTACTTGGCAAAAGGGAAGACAAAAGCCTTTTTTTCTCTGTCCTGAGTTTCCCCCCCGGCTTTCTACTGAATAGGGAGCCAAGTTTAATTGAAAGCCCATTTTTTCCAGCGAAGTACCTCTTTAAATAATGTTAACAGATACAACTTTTGTATTAGTAAATGTATTAGTAAATTTGGAAATTAACATTACTTTTCTTATTTTGTCTTCCAGTTTTCCTTTATCTTATTTTTTTCTCACATAAAACATTCCATGCATATGAAACAAAGATTATAGACCACAATATAACAGCTGGTGTAAAGTGTTTTAATACAGATGATGATTGATCCGGTACAATTATCACTGTTCATTTATTTTCCAGTAACACATCTTCATCAGAGGTGGATAGAGAAGAATTTCTGAAAGCATGTGGATCAAAGGTAAAACTGCAGATCTAGACATGACATTATTGCTTGCATTTATGAATGTCACTGCATTACATATTAAAATATCAAACCAAGTGGCATCTGCAAACAAAATATTCTAGACATTTTCTCTTTAAATGTATTTGTGGAACTATTTCAACTTGTCGCAAGGACATTTTTTTTTTGTTGCATGCTTCGGTGAATTCAATTCCCTTCACACAGGTGTTAAGACAAGAAAATACTACTAATAATAGTCTTTCTAAAATTTTATTCAGTGTGCTACTTTCCATTTTTAGTATTTTTTTTTGTGTGCGAAATTTACTAGCAATTTCTCTTATAAAGTAAATCCTACATCATTTTTTTCAGTGTATGAACATGATCAACTATAACATTTGACACCCAGAAAGTGTCCCAATACTTTTAATTTTGAACAATATATTACTTTATAATTTAAATCTTAAAAAAGTGCATATTTTTACTTGACCAAATGGTGAAAAAGTGCTCTTTCTTTAAAATGAATGACAGTTGGTTTGGTAACATTTTACAATAAGTTTCCATTTGTTAACATGAACTAACAATGAAAAAACATCTTAGTGATAATTCCAATATTTACTAATAAATTATTCAAATCAAAAGTTGTATCTTTACTTAATGCGCTGTGAAATAACATGAGCTAGCAACGAACAGTTGTATTTTCACTAACTAACATTGACAAAGATGAATAAATAATCGAACAAATGTATTGCTCATTAGTTAATGCATTAACGTTAACCAACAGTACACTTATTGTAACGTGTCACCGATATTTTGTAATAACAAAGTGACATTTTTAGTGTGGTCACTCTTTTGTAGTCACTCTTATTGATCTACTACAAAATATTATTAATTTATACAACTCTCAGAAAAAAGGTACAAAAGCTGTCATTGCAGAATCCTTTTAAAAGGTATTGTTACCCAAAGTGTACATATTAGCCTAAATGGTATATATTAGAACCTTTTAAATGGTCCCTTCCCAGTGATAGCCTTTGTACCTTTTCTTCTGAGAGTGTACACATACATATGAAATGACTATATGGAATTTCTTTAAAGCCTTTTTATGTCAAAATTCCAAATTCTTCTATGTATAAAATTACATATTTGAATGTCACTCACCCTCGCCCAATTTATCAAGGTGACTTGTTAAGGGCATCACCATTGTTCTATGTGCTGGTGCACTATGAGAGCGGCTCACATCAGAGGACAGCAGCGCAGCGCCGTGAGTTTGAGCGAGTTGAGCGTGACTTTGTCTCTTAGTTTGTCCAAGGTAATGAGGAGACATGGTGGCAGTCTTCTCTGCCCAGGGTGAAATTATGATAATAAGAGAAAGCAAAGCTATTACTGGCGCTGGGCTTTCATTATGCAAATGATATTAAAACAGGCCGCATGGATGGCCCCTGGCTACAGGCTAATCTCCATGCAGTGATTACAATGTGTCAAACTTAGTCATTTTGATTATGACATGTTAATTACATGCCATGTTTGCACCTGCACAACTGATAGGTGCACTCTAAAACAAAAAGGAGCCGCACCGAGACAAATATCATTTTTGGAGATAAAAACACAATTAATTGTTAATTAATCAATTAATTGTGGGGGATCTGTCACATTGGAGATGTTCCGATGGTGGGATGAAGGCGTAAAAAGAAACAATTTAGCTCATTATAGCGTTTTTTATATATATATATATATATATATATATATATATATATATATATATATATATATATATATATATATATATATATATATATATATATATATATATATATATACATTTTGAACACAAATATATTACATTTTAACACACATATTTAACAGTTCAATACTAATACTAACATTTGTAATGACGTGAATGTTCTTCTAAAAATGATATATGTGTGTGTGTGTGTGTGTGTGTGTGTGTGTACAAATTACAATGAGGTAAAATGTAACCACTAGTTAGGTTATTTTCTAACGTTCAAATTCTTTGTATATATGTATATATATACTGTATTATTTCTTAATTTGTAATGATGTAAATATTTATATAAACATTATTACATATTATAAAATATATTACTAATTATTATATTAAATGATATATGGCACCCCTACTGTAGTTAATTTTTTCATTATTTTAAATATTAATTCAAAGTTTAAATTCCCAGTCACAAATTTGACCTAGAAATTGTGCAGACATCTTATTTCACTTTTATATTATTATTTAATATTTTCATATTAATACAAAATATTTATTTTTAATATTTTAATAAAAATCATTGTAATTTAATTGAATTTTAAATGTAATATATTTTATATTCTGGCCTAGCTAAAAAAAATCAAATCTAATTAAACTTCACTGTCACCAACATAGGTTTTTACATGAAATATAACATGACTTATACAGACAATTTTACTATACTTAAAAATGTAAGGCAGTAACTGAATTCAAAAGCTTAAGTGTTTACATTGTACTTACATTAAAAAAATTACCTGCATGTAATTACATCTGTAATTAATTTATGTAGTTACATTTATTGACACTTCCCTTACACCTAACCCTATACCCTTAAATTTACCCATACCACATCACCTGTCCCTAACCTTTCCGTATCCCACCTCAATATCAGCAAAAGTGTTTTGCAATACAATATGAACACAATAAGTACATATTTTTTGATGTACATATAGTTAAGGCCACCTAATTTAAAGTGGGACCGTGGAATTTTTTACAATGTTGTGCCATAAGTGAAATACAGGGAAAAAAGACTAAATACTGCGAGTTCTTAAATATTACGATTCAATAACAGGCACCAAAAACAACCAAAATAGCATTTCACTTCAGAGTATTTTCAATATAATCCAAGTGTCCCATTATTTTTTTGAAGTGCATTACAAATGTGCTATGGAGCGTACAAAACCAAGCCAAAGTAATACAAATCCCCCAAAGATCTTATTAGGCCCTTTCTTGCGTCATTAACTCCTTACAAAAATATGACTTTCCATCTATATATGTATACACGCACATTTGCTCACAGTAAGAGGGCTTCCAAACTCCATCCCATCATCTCATATTACTGTAATCTGTGTGGATTGAGCTGGTCCCTTGTGTTTGCGCTGGTCTGCGTAGACGTGGCGCTGCTAATGGAGGCCTTTCGCTCTCAATGCAGTGGTTAGGGCTTTCTGAGTGTTCTTCAGCCGGGCACAAACTCTGGCCCATCTACTGCGCTGGTTGTTTATGTGCTTTATTCCGCAAAATCCTTGGGGATTCATAAATATTGATTGGAGGCAGAAAATGGATGGAGTCCAGGCCAAGGGAATCAACTCTATTTTTCTGACTATAGCCCAAGACCAGCACAATGGGATTAATGCTTCAAAAATGGTTCTTGATATGTTTTTTCTTGTTGCCACTTTTCTTTCTTTTTTTTAAATTTCATATCACGTCTCTCTTTTCTACTTTTGACATTTCCAGCTGTTGTTTTTTTAGGCCTGTGCACCGCTGAAGCCACTGTGATTGTGTTAAGCAGGAGAGCTTGTAAATGTGTTCGTTTAATGCTTTCATGCTGCATTACACGCTTTATATCCTCTGGGTATATTCATATCACTGATAAATTGAGGTGGCTGTTATTTAATTAGAAGTACATGTAATATTTGCTTTGAAAGAAAAATACATTTTATCTGTTCCTTTTAATAGCGAACAAATATATCATTATTTGAACGATTAGATAAACGACTGATCCGATTTAAGTCTCTGTACAGTTTTGTACTGTAGGTTTGACATAACGGACATGGCATGACAACAAATCATCGTCACGCATCAGTGTCAGAAATTTCATGTATGCACATGTTATATATTATAGCAGGGTCATGTTGTATATTATAAGGATGATTTTATAATGATGCATGTGTATTGCATGTAACATGTAGAAGTTACTTAAATAAATTAAATTTGTTTTTAATATTATTGTTTTTTATAATGATGCATATGTATTATTGAAAAAACACATGTACTTAGAAGTTTAATAAATTAAGATTATTATTTTTAAGATGATTATTTTTTATACTACTACATATATATTATTGAAAATAAATATTATTAAAACACATTTACTTAGAAGTTACTTGCTAAAGATTATAATTTTTGTGATTAATTTTCTTTTTCTTATATTTAATTATTTATTATTTTTTGTGCAAAATATCCAGTTGTGTGGTATCTGTTATTTATGGAAAATTTGACTTTAAGATTTTATTTTATTTTTTGTTATAAATAATTGCTGTTTATTTTCAAATAATTATATTCAAATAATTGTTTAAGCATAAACATTTTTTTCTTAAACTTCTTTCTGTTGACAATGTTATAAAAAAAATAGGTAAATATGAAAACATTTACATTACAGAAACATTGTTTTGCTATCTAACTTTTTATTATATTATATAATTATATAATCACCCTTTTATTATAAATAAATAATACACTTCTATTCTATATATATATATATATATATATAAGTACCAGACTTTTTCTAATGTTGACAAATAGTTATATATGGCTAAATAATTATTTCTGCAAATAACTTCATATTCACTACATGGAAACATTTTTGCCAGTGCTAAAACACAAAAAATGATTTCATAGCTAAAATGAGTCATAGCTTCTTACTTTAAAAACTGCACACTTTTTACAGTGAAGGTAAATTTCTAGTCCGTCCTCGACCAAAAAGGCTTGTTTTTTTTTAAAGTTCTGTACGTGCTAATGTTTACGGACAGCTAACCTGACCCAACACTGTGCTGTCAGCTTTGGTTTAGGAAGACACCTTCTTCCAAATTAGAGCCCTTCATAAGCAAACCCTGCAATTTTGTCCCGAGGAAGAGCAGCATGGGACGAAATGGGAACAACAACAACTTATTCAGTACCTGTCACCTCCCGTTAATAAATAAGAATCTCTTTTTCGGAGGGCGGTCGTTGTGTCCCGGACCGTCCGGGACGATGCGAGGTGCGTGCTTGCTAGATTAAACATCTTGTCTAGTCCGGCAGCATGTTAATGAATAGCAATGGAGATTCACTGTGTTTTAATGAAGAAGACACCGCTTTTACAGGGTGCAATTTATTGGGCCAATTCCCCCTGTCCGTCACGGCAAGAGAAGGGTGGCGGACCCCTTCCCCTCTCCCCTTGTTACATTGTCAAGGAGAGTGTGGTGGAAATTGGGCGAGTGCCTGATGTAAGGCCAGGGCCTCTGACTCAATTTACCCGGTGACATCTCTGATCTTGCTCCCTGGATCAGTAAGCAATTCTGGCAATGAGATGCATGGAAATTAATTACTCTATTTGTGACCCCAACACACACACAGACACGCGGCCACCCTTTCTGCTGAGCGGGGTGACGGATTGGTTTACATGCGCTTAATAACTGGCCAGGATGTTTTGCGGGTTGTCCACATACACTTACATGCTCGGTCTGAATGGAAGTGACATGGACGCCCAGCCTGTGTTTGTAGGCGTTTCTTCAGTTCTCTGTTCTGTTGTCCTATGTAACGTTATGAGCTGCACTGCAAAATCCGACTGGTTGAACTGGTTTACTTAAAAAAGAAGGCTACATTAGTTAACACGAACTATCAATGAACACCACTTCTACAGCATTTATTCATCTTAGCTAATGTTAATCTCAACATGTACTAATACATTTGAAAGATCTGTTAACATAGGTTAATGCACTGTGAACGAACATGAATATAAACATTTTTATTAACATGAACAAAGGTTAATTAATGCTGTAAGAATATATTGCTTTTTTATCCAATCACATCTTCTGGTGAGGCAAATTCACTTTAGTTTTGTGTTGCACATTGAGGGATCTGCCTCATTTGAGCGCATACGTTTTTATGCTCATTTCATGCGCATCTAGGCGTTTCCATACAGCTCTTTTATGTGATATCCCAAAATACAAAAGCTGGATGGAAACGCCTAGATGCGCATGAAATGAGCACAAAAACATATGCGCTCAAATGAGGCAGATCCCTCGATGTGCAACACAAAACTAAAGTGATTTTGCCTCACCAGAGGATGTGATTGGATAACTGGACTAACCAGCGGACCAATCACACAGCATTGTTGGTTTGGTCGTTTTGAAAAGCCTGAGCCAAAGGCATCCGAAATGGCATACTTTTCTAATATGTGACAAAGGAAGTATGTCTGAATTCATAGTACTCATAAAAGAGTAGGCAAAAAGTCCCTGGATGACCTATTTCCTGCAAAATTCTGAAGTGTGCATATAATGGACACTTTACTATCCCATGAGGCCACGGGACAGGATTTGTGAATCGCAGTGAAGCGACATAACTGACTCTGGTAGGCCACATGATAATGACATGGTGAATGTAGTATGACCAGATACTACAAACACTCATACTATAGAACATGCTTTTTTTAGCGGTTGTGAAGTAATTACTTATAAACAGGGCTTGACATTAACACCCGCCAACCCGCCATTTGCGGGTGGATTTCAGCTGTGGCGTGTAACACAGTGACTCCCACTAGCCACTTTGGCGGGTCTTCTTAAAAGGTATCTGTTATAATCACAATGTGCATTATAACCAGTCACGTGCGTCTGCTGAGTTTATAAATGCAATGTCTGAAATGCAGGAGTTGTGTTCAGAGCGCGCTTGGTTCTATTTCAGCTGTGAAAATAGTTCCAAACAATTATCACAACAACAGAACCGTCTCGGTTACGTATGTAACCCTCGTTCCCTGAGGAGGGAACGGAGACGTACGTTAGTGACTAACGAATGGGGGTTTCGCTTAGAAGCCAATTATCTTCGAGAATTCAACAGCGCCCAATGGCAGTGCCAATGCCATGGGCATGCGGAATTTGCATGCGTAACTCCGCCCCACCTCGTGGGTATATAAGGAAGTACGCTGGCAACATCGCATTATGTTACTGCTGCAGGAGCCAAGACTGAACTCCGCGTTCCAGCAGCACGGCTGACGTGGCAGAGGAAACGTACGTCTCCGTTCCCTCCTCAGGGAACGAGGGTTACATACGTAACCGAGACGTTCCCTTTCGTTCAGTCACTACGACGTACGTTAGTGACTAACGAATGGGGGTTCCAATACAACAACGCCACTCAGCCGTCATCCAGTGCCCTGCGTAAGTGAGAGTACCCTGTCGTAAGACTAGTACGGACGAAGGACTCCCACTTATCACAGGAATACCAAGGTACACTGGGAAGCATATCCCAGTGAAGGAATGCCAAGATGCCTACCCGTAGGGAGGACTTAAGAATACACATATGACCCGCTAAGGGCTGCATATGGAAGATCTCTAGGGTACCAGCCGAAGGTGGATTTTTAACCCTAGGGTTGGCAGGGACTTGCCGAGGGAAAGACACCTGCTCGCTGAGGAGGCTTACGGTGGGAATACTCGTGTGGGGGTCGCCGGAGGGGAACCATGCACACGGAGCACCTGGCCGGACATGAGGGTCTGGGCTCGAAAGGGCAGACTGAACTGATGTCGGCGTCAGCAGTGCTGGAGGAGCTCAGGGCTCTCGGGGAGCTCACCTGAGGAAAATATCGCACGTATCCAGTCCGTGGAGTGGAATGGCGAGCAAGCGAAGACACCTGAGCCTGGCCCATTACCGGCCACCCGTAGGGGCGAGTACATAGTCGGACACTGGCTCCACTCGGAGATTGTAGAATCTGGCGAATGTGTTGGGTGTCGCCCAGCCTGCAGCTCTGCAGATGTCTGTTAGCGAGGCGCCATGCGCTAAAGCCCAAGAGGAGGCCACACTCCGTGTGGAGTGTGCCCTAACCCCAAGGGGACATGGTCGACCTTGCTGCTGGTAAGCCAAAACAATGGTGTCCACTATCCAGTGAGACAACCTCTGTTTCGAGAGAGCACTTCCCTTCCGCTCTCCACCATAACAGACAAAGAGCTGGTCTGAGGTCCTGAAACATTGCGTACTGTCTACATAGGCGCGGAGAGCGCGTACTGGACAGAGCAATGCCAAGGCTGGGTCTGCCTCCTCCAAAGGCAGCGCTTGCAGGTTCACCACCTGGTCTCGGAACGGAGTGGTAGGAACCTTGGGCACATATCCGGGCCGGGGTCTCAGGATCACGTGAGAGTTAGCCGGCCCGAACTCTAGGCACGCTTCGTCAACCGAAAATGCTTGCAGGTCCCCGACCCTCTTAAGCGAGGCCAATGCGGTCAGCAGAGCAGTCTTCATTGACAGGAATTTAATCTCAGCTGACCGCAAAGGCTCAAATGGAGGCCTCTGCAGAGCACTTAAAACTACTGAGAGGTCCCAAGAGGGTACGAGAGGAGAGCGAGGAGGATTCAGTCTCCTCGCCCCCCTCAGGAACCTGATGATCAGGTCGTGCTGACTTACCTTTTTATCCCCCAGGAGATCGTGGTAGGCAGATATTGCGGCCACATACACTTTAAGGGTGGAAGGAGACAGCCTTCGTTCCACCCCCTCCTGGAGAAATGATAGCACAGACCCGATCGGGCATTTCCAGGGGTCTTCTTGGCGGGAAGAGCACCATGTGACGAAGAGGTTCCACTTCAAAGCATAGAGACGTCGCGTAGACTCAGCTCTAGCCGAAGTGATGGTAGCGACCACCGCAGGTGGAAGACTACTCAAACCTGCCGCGTCCCGTCCAGAAGCCACACGTGGAGCTTCCAGAACGCCGGACGCGGGTGCCAAAGAGTGCCCCGTCTCTGAGAGAGAAGGTCCGGTCTCAGAGGGATAGGCCAGGGAGGGGCTGTCGCAAGGAGTAGAAGTTCTGGGAACCAGGTCTGGCCGTGCCAATACGGGGCGACCAAAATGACCTGCTCCTTGTCCTCCCTGATCTTGCACAGTACCCGTGCAAGAAGGCTCACTGGGGGAAACGCATATTTGCGTAGCCCTGACGGCCAGCTGTGCGCCAGTGCATCCGTGCCGAGGGTGCCCTCGGTCAGAGAATAATACAGGGAGCAATGGGAAGAGTCCTGGGAGGCAAACAGGTCTACCTGTGCGTCGCCGAACCGTTCCCATATCAGCTGAACCGTCTGGGGATGGAGTCTCCACTCTCCGGGGAGGGGCTGAATCCGTGACAGCTCGTCGGCTGCACAGTTCAACTCTCCCGGGGTGTGGACAGCACGAAGGGACCTCAGGTGCTTTTGACTCCATAGAATGAGATGGCGGGCGAGTTGAGACATACGGCGGGAGCGTAGACCGCCCTGGTGGTTGATGTACGCTACTACGGCCGTGTTGTCTGTCCTGACTAGTACATGTTGACCCCTCAGCAACGCTCGGAAGCGGTGCAGGGCGAACCGTACTGCCAGTAACTCGAATTGACATGCAGAAGGCGCTGGGGTCCTGTCCAGGAGCCCGCGGCTGCTTGTCCATTGCACATGGCACCCCACCCGGTGGATGACGCATCTGTTGATACAACAGTATGCTGGGAAACTCGTTCTAAGGACACTCCGGTCCGTAGAAACTTGAGGTTCGACCACGGGGTGAGAGTCTGTAAGCAGGCCCGAGTCACTTGTACCCGGAGCGTGCCAGACCGCCATGCCCATCTCGGGACTCGATCGCGTAGCCAGTGCTGAAGCGGTCTCATATGAAGCAATCCGAGCGGCGTCACCGCGGCTGCAGATGCCATATGCCCCAGGAGCCTCTGAAACAGTTTCAGTGGAACCGCATTCTTGCCCTCGAGTTGACGAAGGGAAGTCAGCAGAGACTGCGCGCGCTCGCTTGAAAGCTGCGCGCACATGGCGACCGAGTCGATATCCATACCGAGAAAAGAGATCCTCTGCGCGGGGCAAAGTTTGCTCTTCTCCCAGTTGACCCGAAGGCCCAGACGGGCTAGGTGATGGAGCACCTGATCTCTGTGTCCGCAAACCTGCTCCCGAGAGTGACCCAGTATGAGCCAGTCGTCGAGGTAATTCAGGATGCGAACCCCGTGCTGCCGAAGGGGCGCAAGGGCTGCCTCGGCAATCTTCGTAAAGACGCGAGGGGACAGAGATAGCCCGAATGGTAGAACTGCGTACTGATATGCCCGCCCCTCGAAAGCAAACCGTAGGAACGGTCTGTGTCGAGGTAGAATGGAGACATGGAAGTAGGCGTCCTTCAGGTCGATCGCTGCAAACCAATCGTCTGGACGAACGCATTCGAAAAGGCGTTTCGCTGTCAACATCTTGAACGGAAACCGGTGAAGGTAACGGTTCAAGACGCGCAGGTCCAGGATTGCCCGTAGCCCACCGGTCTTTTTGGGTACGATGAAGTACGGGCTGTAAAACCCGGAGTTCATCTCGGCTGGAGGGACAGGTTCGATCGCACCCTTCGCCAGTAGGGTGGCAATCTCCGCTCGCATGACGGGGGCATTGGCCCCGATCATAGTGGAGCGGACTCCCCGGAAGCAGGGAGGAACCTGCGCGAACTGAATCGCGTAGCCGCGCCTGATGGTCCGCGCGACCCAGCGGGACAGCCCTGGAAGCTGAAGCCAGACTTCCAAAAACTGCGCCAGCGGGGTCATTCGGAGCACAGACGTACCCGGTGTGGGCTTGCAGCGATGCAGCGTCACCGGCCCGGACATGGGAGGCTGAGGGGCGTCCCGGTGCAGGGGCACGGTTGACTGCTGCGTCCTGACAGAGGAGACCAGGGAAGGACGCACGTTCCACTGGGGTCTGCTCTGCCAGGAGGCTGGCGACAGAGTGGGATGCGAGTGGCGGGACCCGTGGGTGGCGCGCACTGTCATCGCCGGACTCTGTGGGCTCAGGGATGGGAGTGTTAATTCTTTCTTTGACCAAATTAGGGTGCTGCTGACCCGTGGGCCAGCAGCTGAACAAAGGATTCTCCCCCGGCCCTCCACCGGGGGAAGGAGTGGTCCTGCTACCATCTCCTCGAAAGAATTTCCCATCCCTGAGCCGTCCGTCTCAGGAGCGCCGCTTGGCCTGGCGTTTAGCGGGGCGCGGGGCGGCCTGAGGGGACTTGGACGCCTTCCTACGGCTTCCTCCGCGACCGGCCCGGGTGAAGGCTGCTGCTTGGACCGGGTGGGAGGGGCGGGAGCCTTAGGAGGGCGTCCTCGGCGTGGAGCAGACTGAGGCGACTGTGCCGGCGGCTGGGTGGAGGCAGCAGCTGGCCGCCGGGGCAGTACGTGTTTTATAGCCTCAGTCTGCTTCTGGGCGATTGAGAACTGTTGGGCAAAGTCCTCAACCGCCCCGCCGAAGAGGCCGGCCTGGGATATGGGGGCATCGAGGAACCGGGTTCGCTCGGTGTCCCGCATATCTGCCAGGTTCAGCCAAAGGTGACGCTCCTGGACCACGTTTGTGGACATCACTTGACCCAGGGAGCGTGCGGTCACCTTCGTCGCCCGGAGAGCGAGGTCGGTGGCGGCACGCAGCTCATTTAAGAGCCCCGGATCAACTCCACCCTCGTGCATGTCCTTGAGGATCCTGGCCTGGTAGACCTGAAGGATCGCCATGGCATGCAAAGAAGCGGCGGCCTGCCCCGCGGCTCTGTGCGATTTCGCCACCAAGGTTGATGTGAATCGACAGGCTTTGGAGGGGTGCTTTGGATCACCGCGCCAAGTTGAAGCGCTCTGAGGACACAGTTGCATCGCAACAGAACGTTCAACTGGGGGGACCCCAGTGTACCCTTTAGCCGCCGCCCCATCGAGGGCGGAGAAGGCGGAGGAAGTCGCTGACCGGTCACGGGAAGACAACGGGGACTTCCAGGACCGCGCGAGTTCCTCATGCAGCTCGGGAAAGAAAGGTATTGGGGGCGGGGACTGACGGTTGTCAGCGCGGGCTCCCAAAAACCAATCATCGAGCCTTGAGCGTTCGGGACAGGGCGGAGGGTTCCACTCTATCCCTAAGCTCGCGGCTGCCCGAGACAGCATGGCTGTCAGCTCTGGGTCCGACTCGGGCAATGCTGGAACGCCCGAAGGCGGCAACACAGCCGAGTCATCATCCTCAGAGGACTCGAGCCCACCTTGTGATGCGGTGACCGACATCGCATCCTCCTCTGGAGCGCCAAACGAGATGCGCGGGGGGGCCGAAGCAGGCCCCGCGATCTGCGTCTGGACACTCGCGGGTTGCAGTGTGCAAGACGGGGGTGTGGCCCGAGGCATGAGCGTCGGGGCTTTGTTCCACACCGTAACCGTCAGGTCACCCTGACCACCAGCCGAAGTACTGGGCCTCGGGGACTCAGTAGATCGGGGTGTGGTAGAGGGGACTCTCACTTCTTTACGAAGGTCATGGAGTCTTGACCGCAACACCGCGATGGTCATATTCCCGCAGTGGGAACATGACTCATCCACAAACGCTGCCTGGGCATGCTGAAAGCCCAAACATACCAGACAGTGTTTGTGCCCATCAGAAGAAGAAAGCAACCGGCCACACCCAGAAGTACACGGACGAGACATCCTGAAAAGGACGCGTCACGTGCAAGCTCTTTTAGGAGAGGAAAGCCTCGCAGAGAACGCCGAAGCGCCCAGCGACCACACACCAGCTGTCAGACGGACCACTGCGCAGATCAGCAGGCAGGCAGTATGATGATCACTGGAACGCGCCGTAACACCAACGCCTCTGGAAAGCTGCTCGTCTCAAAGCTTTGTCGAAGACTCAGGATCAGGCTTGAAGGAGTGAAGAGATACTCTTGGCTCCAAAGCAGAAACATAATGCGATGTTGCCAGCGTACTTCCTTATATACCCACGAGGTGGGGCGGAGTTACGCATGCAAATTCCGCATGCCCATGGCATTGGCACTGCCATTGGGCGCTGTTGAATTCTCGAAGATAATTGGCTTCTAAGCGAAACCCCCATTCGTTAGTCACTAACGTACGTCGTAGTGACTGAACGAAAGGGAACATAGAGCACCTGATGTGACTGGCATTAAGCTGGCTTGACGTTGGATGTTCGATATTCGAGAATTTAGGGACAGTCTCTAAAATGACATACAACATTGGTACACATTTCTAACTTCAATAGCATTTGAAGAGAATGGCTTACAGTCATAAAACCAACTGTAAAGTGTTCATCTAGGTGTCAGGTATGCACACCTTTTAGATTTTTTTTATTTAATAAAATAAACTGTTAAATCACACGAAAATATAGATATTTATTTAACTAGGCTGGGCTCATACACAAAACATGCTAGATTTAAACGTCATGGCTGATGGCAGACAAACAGCTGTTGATGACCTGTCATGTTATACATTTCATATAGACTTGATTTGGACGATGTCACCAGTGGTAATTTACATATAGCCAACAACAAATTTCCTAACAACAAAATTGTGGCCAGTGAAAATGCTGAGTGACTAGTAACTTTGGAAAACCAGTGGCTGGTGAACAAAAAAAGTTAATGTAAAGCCCTGCTTATAAATAAGTACCTATTATTTGGTTCAACTCCCTCCCAGAAGCGTCTTGCATGATTGTGTTTCTAAAGAGAACATGACAGAGTTTGTTGCATTTCATTGTCATTTGTGATGGAGGATAAAATAGCCACAGTGGCTTCCCCGATTGCAGCAACTTCCATTTTTATTACAAATATTTTGCACCAATTTTCCAGGAAGTGACGATTTTGTTCTCTTGAACACATGGGATGGAAATGCTGCCTTATTTCACAAATGTTTTATGCAATATTCCAATTTTGCACATAAGTTCAATTCACAACTTTGAATGGAAACAGATATTGCTAGTTCAGTTATGACCCCCTGTGGTGAAAATGAAGTTTTTAATGTTTTTAATATGCTTTAAGACAAACCATGTGCAATTTCATAAGTCAACACCATTGCTGAGTATTTTCTCCTTAAAGGAACACGCCGACTTTTTGGGACTTTAGCTTATTCACCATATCCCCCAGAGTTAGATAAGTCCATACATACAATTCTCATCTCTGTGTGTGCCATAACTCTATAATGTCTGACGCACCCACCGCTAGCCTAGCTTAGCACAAAGACTGGAGTTAAACGGCTCCAGCTAGCCTACAGCTCAATAAGTGACAAAATAACGCCAATATTTTCCTATTTACATGTTGTAATGTGCATAGTTACATTGTGTATTAAGACTGACGGAAAATGAAAAGTTGTGATTTTCTAGACAGATGTGGCTAGGACCTATACTCTCATTCCTGCGTAATAATCAAGGAACTTTGAGCCGTACCATGGGTGCAGCGGCGCAATGATATTACACAGCGCCTGAAAATAGTCCCCAGGCGCTGTGTAATATCATTGCGCCGCTGCACCCATGGGATGGCAGCAAAGTTTCTTGATTATTACGCAGGAATGAGAGTATAGTTCCTATAGCCATATCGGTCTAGAAAATCGCAACTTTTCATTTTCCTTAGTACACAATGTAACTATACACATCACAACATGTAAATAGAAAAATGTTGGCGTTATTTTGTCACTTATTGAGCAGTAGGCTAGATTAGGCTGTTTACCTCCAGTCTATGTGCTAAGCTAGGCTAGTGCATAATCACGTCAACGTATGGGCGGGCTTTAGCATATCATTAACTATTCTCTGAAGCAGGGGAGTCAATACATAAAACTCATTACCACTCTGATACATCGACTTGTAGACTGTATAATTCCCTTTTCCACTTTTTCTGAATCAGTTTCTGGTCAAATCATATATGTTTGGCTGAATTAAACCAGTATATCCGTTTACTATAGTAAAGTTGAGCGAGTGGATCAGGTAGTCTGAGCTTGTGAGTGGAGGCGGGGGTAATTTTTCATATTTGTGGTTCCATGAATAAAAGGCATGAATAAAAACATTTCACAGGGGAAAAAAACATTTAAATATATAATTTTGATGATCAAAGATGAGTTTTAAGGGATAAAATAGTTGACTACAGGGGGACTGATACCTTGTTGTCAAGGGTTGACATGGGAGGATTTGTGTCATTAAGTTAACTAATGGTCTTTTTAATCTAACCAATTTAACGAGTTGCAACTAAACTTAACTCTGATATATGGGTAAATATAATTGAATTTACTTATAATATATTAGCTCAAAATTATTGAATTATTAAAAATATTCATATTGTGTGATAAAGGGGGAATTGAGACTAGACTCAGTTATACTGGGGTCAGTTAACACACTTTACTTTTAGTTATTTGTGCTTTGAGTTTAAGTTATAAATGACTTATTTTCTCAATTTTATGGATTTTATGGAAGCCAAAGAAGTATCTGGATTGGGATTCCAAAACGTGACATTTAAAGAAATGCTTGAATTGAACCACTTATTATTAATGGCAAATTTAAGCTTTACAGTGTAAAATTAAATGACGTATTCCTTATTTGTATAGTACAAAACCTGTATCATTTGAGATGTATGTTAGCATATGAAAATGATAGCTTTATATAGAACACCTGGACAACTTACAAAACTGAAATTACTGTATCACACTCGGAATTCAAGTTGAATGATCTCTTGCATTGCAACTTGTAGAATCTGCATGAAATGCAGTTAAGAAAACATTTTGCTTCAGGAACATGATACATTTCCAAATGCAACACAATTTGATAATAAGAAAAATGTAAGGCAGTCTTGATTTTATCATGAAATAGTTCTGTTGCGTACAGTAAAGAAGCCTGATGAACGGGAGGGGCTGAAAGAAAATTTGACGTCCTTCGAAAAAGAAGTTATTGTATTTTGATGAAAGATTACGCAGACATATATTTTTTTCTTTGAAACAATGATTCTTCAATAAACAATAAGCGGAAAGATGCATTATAAAAGTCAACAGGGTCAATTTAAATTTTATGACTTTAAAGTGTAATAATGCATCTTATATCCTCAAGATTTTAGTTAGTAACATATGGCTTGTGGATTAACTGTTTCTTTTGAACATAATGGATGTGCATTGGATGAAATTCCATTAATTCCAATAGATGGAGTATTGCAATGCATGATACTCTGCTCCCTGTCCGCCGCTCTGTGTTCAAATGGAAATTTTATCTCCATGCAGTGACCTTGAGTTAGACTTGTTGTAGACGTTAAGTCAATTTACTGACAGTGATGCACACATATACTCTCACTCTCCCTGTCACACACCGTTTTACATTATTTAGCTATTATTCGCACTGAATTGAAATGCTGGTTGGGTATATTTATTTTATAAATGTAGTATTAATATAGTAAATACAACTCAACTCTATTTATTAGCTAAAAGTGCTGTGTTGCTTACACAAAGTTTAAACAGATCAGCATATCGCAAGCTGTCATTATTGTTCTTTAGCCTGGTTAGATTGGCACATGGGTGACGTGTATTCGGAGGGGCCTCTCCTCAAGCAGTCTGGCAGGCAACCTGAGAGATCCCATCTTTACTTATTTATCGGCTAGACATCAGGTCAGTTTGGCGTTCACGTTACAGGCTGACACTCAATTAGCAAGGCCGCAGTAAACACTGTCTGCCTCAGTCTTTGCTTCAGCACAGAGAACTACAGCTATCCCAGAATCCCTCGTCCAAATGTGTCTCCTAAATACACTTTATCAGTCATCATTCAGAACGATGCCACAATGGGGCGATGCATTTAGTCACATGATTCATAAGTCTGCCCTTTACTATAGCTTAAATGAATTTTTTTAAGGTTATTGTGAGTTAAAGTCACAATTATGAGAAATAGTCACAATTAGCCACATTGGTAGTTTTAAAGTTACATTTTGAGAAAGTCGCAATTGCAATAGTCACATTCTGAGAAACAAAGTCACATTTATGAGAAGTTACATTGTGAGATATTAAGCCACAATTACGAGTAACAAACTTGCAATTGTAAGAGTCCCATTGTGAGATGGTAAAGTCGTAATTACAAGAAATTAAATACAGAATTTACAAAAGAGATTAGGTCACAATGATGAGAAATAAAATCACATTACTCGTTTTAAAGTGTGAGATACTGTCACAATTATGAAAAATAAAGTCACAATTGTAAGAAATAGTGTAAAATATAGTAAGAAAACCCATTCTGATATGATAAAGTCACAATTACAAGAAATAGTGTCACAATTATGAGAAACAAAGTCAATTTACTAGTTATAAAGTCACATTATGAGATATAAAGTTGCAATTACAAGAACATTACTAGCTATAAAGTCACATTGAGAGATATTAAGTCAAAATTGTGAGTAACAAAGTCGCAATTGTAATAAATAGTCCCATTGTGGGATGATAAAGTCGCAATTACGAGAAATTAAGTTGCAATTATAAGAAATAAAGCCACATTGTGAGATATAAATTCGCAATTACGAGAAATAATGTCACAATTGTGAGAAATAAAGTCACAATTGTAAGAAATAAACAAACCCCTGGTGAGATGAGACAGTCGCAATTACAATAAATTAAATTACAATTACAAGAAATAAAGTTCAATCGTAAGTTATCGTAAATAAAATCACATTGCTAGTTAAAATGTTACATTGGGAGATATTTAGTCAAAATTATGAGTAACAAAGTTGCAATTGTAAGAAATAAACCCATTGTGAGATGATAAAGTCGCAGTTACAAGAAATGAAATCGCAGTTATGAGAAATAGTCACATCGTGAGATATAAGGTCTCAATTTTGAGAAATAGGATCACGATTATGAGAAATAGTCACAATTGTAAGAAATAAACCCATTGTGAGATGATACAGTCGCAATCACAAGAAATTAAATTACAATTACGAGAAATAAAGTTCCATCATAAGTTATTGTAAATAAAATCACATTGCTAGTTAAAATGTTACATTGGGAGATATTTAGTCAAAATTATGAGTAACAAAGTTGCAATTGTAAGAAATAAACCCATTGTGAGATGATAAAGTCACAGTTACAAGAAATTAAATCGCAGTTATGAGAAATAGTCACATCGTGAGATATAAGGTCTCAATTTTGAGAAATAGGATCACGATTATGAGAAATAGTCACAATTGTAAGAAATAAACCCATTGTGAGATGATACAGTCGCAATCACAAGAAATTAAATTACAATTACGAGAAATAAAGTTCCATCATAAGTTATTGTAAATAAAATCACATTGCTAGTTAAAATGTTACATTGGGAGATATTTAGTCAAAATTATGAGTAACAAAGTTGCAATTGTAAGAAATAAACCCATTGTGAGATGATAAAGTCACAGTTACAAGAAATTAAATCGCAGTTATGAGAAATAGTCACATCGTGAGATATAAGGTCTCAATTTTGAGAAATAGGATCACGATTATGAGAAATAGTCACAATTGTAAGAAATAAACCCATTGTGAGATGATACAGTCGCAATCACAAGAAATTAAATTACAATTACGAGAAATAAAGTTCCATCATAAGTTATTGTAAATAAAATCACATTGCTAGTTATAATGTTACATTGGGAGATATTTAGTCAAAATTATGAGTAACAAAGTCGCAATTGTAAGAAATAAACCCATTGTGAGATGATAAAGTCACAGTTACAAGAAATTAAATCGCAGTTATGAGAAATAATAAAGTCACATCATGAGATATAAGGTCTCAATTTTGAGAAATAGGATCACAATTATGAGAAAGTCAAGAATTAACCCATTGTAAGATGATACAGTCGCAATTAAAAGAAACAATGTCACAATTATGACAACAGTTGTAAAGGTATATTGTGAGATATTAAGTCAAAATTATGAGTAACAAAGTCTCAATTGCAAGAAATGGTCAAACTGTGAGATGATAAAGTCACAATTACAAGAAAAAGATTGAATTGTGACATAACGTCACATAGCGAGATATAAGTAATAATAACAATGCATTATACTCCACTAAAACTTAAGTTTGTTTATATTTTATAATTAAAATGCAAAGGCTGTTATGACTACATGGGATATAAAGTTAAAAAAAAAACGAACTTTTCCTGATACTTTCATATAATTTTTTACATCAGTTTTTATAGAACTTGTAAAGCACAGTTAAAGTGTTAATCTGCAAAAAACAGATCTTCTTTCGAGTTGTCACGTCAAAGTGTAATAATGCGAGAGGGAACCAAATAGAGAACGAGTTTAGCTAATGTGTCTGGAGTGTAATTACAGCGCCACCTTTCCCTAAATATCACTTTCTCGCATCATGAATTAGCTATAAGATCAGTCTCAAAAAACACATGGAAGGAGTCAATGAGAAGATACCGTCTGATCAGTGTAAGCAGGCCTCAAGATAAAGAGCTTAAAGATAAGACACACAACTTTGAGGCACTTAACGTAAGTGCCACCATTTTAGATGTGGTTACAATCTAGTGAACAAATCTTCGATAAATGCACATTTCTGTATTTTGTAAAAATGAAAACATTTACTCTTTCAGTGTATCTGACAGTTCTCTCCCTGTACACACATCTAATAAACATCTTAAAAGGACAATCATAAACATCACAAAAACATTGGTTACACTTTAGTTTAGGGTGATGTAGTTACATTGTAATTACTCAAATAAGTACTAAGTAATACTTATTTACTTATTATACAGTTATGGTTAAGTTCAGGGTTAGTTACTTGTAATTATGCATATTTAATGTTATTACTAATAACAACTACATCACCTTAAAATAAAGTGTTACCAAAACATCTACTGTGTACATGGGCGTCGGAAGCAAAAAAAATGTGGGTGGGTCCTCAGAATTTTTTTACTGGAGTAGATGCCAATAAGTACAAATATACCACTTTGCTTGCTAAGTTTGGAAAGACAAAATTACGGGAATCGCCATGTCATTGAGAGTGGCAGTAGTGTAGGGGTAAGACGCATAGTATCTAGTTTTGACACAAATCGACCCGCGGTTCGAATCCGCCTTTCACCGAGCTCAATCTTCTCCCTTTTTCCATCACATATCAAATCGGAAAGGCATTTATTTTCAATAAAAATGACGAAAATATTAGAAAAGTGGAAATAAAGTGTCTAACATGTGTTTAATAATAAGTGTTTATCGATTAGGGGTAGGTAAACAGACATGTGCTGAATGTTAGAGACGATAAACATGAGTCCAATATCATTGATTGTAAAAAGTGGGTGGGTCTTGTCCCACCCACATACAATGGTTCCGACGCCCATGACTGTGTATAATTTTATCTTCTGACAGGAAATGTTTTAGTGCCATATTGTACTGTAACACTAGGCTATAAATGTAAATCTTTTATACATAAATGCATTAAAGGGACAGTTCTCCCAAAAATGAAAATTCTGTCATCATTTACTCACCCTCATGTCATTTCAAATCAATAAGACTTTCATTCATCTTTAAAACACAAATGAAGATACTTTTAAATAAATCTGAGATATTTCTGTCCCTCTATTGAAAGTCTATTCACACAAAACTAACACAACAAAACGTTCATAAAGTTGTAAAATAAATCCATATGAATCCAGCAGTTTAATAGTATTCTGAAGAGGCACGGTCGCTTTATATAATGAACAGATTTAATTTAGACTTTTATTCAAATATAAACATTGATTATAGAGCACAGCAAAATGGTAAACAGAAGCTCAATCGTACTTTCTTGATGCACGAGAACAAACTTCACTGGTTCTTGCGGAAGCTGAAACTTGTTTCCACCATGGAATAAAAAAATAAAAAAGGTAATTGCGACTTTTTATCTCACTTTTCTGCAATTCTTACAATTGCGAGTTTACATCTGGTAATTTCGATTTTTTTTCTTCTTAGAATTGTGACATAATCTCGCAATAGCGAGTTATAAAGTCTGAATTGCAGGGAAAAAAAATCACAATTGCGAGTTTATATCTCACAATTCTGAGGAAAAAAAGTCAGAATTGCAAGATATAAACTTCAGCAGTATCTATTCTGTGTTAAAGTTGATGTTGTTGTGAGGACTTTTATTATGACAGGAGGTATAGAAAGAGTAGAGGAGCCTTATGTGGCGTTCACACCGGACGCGATTCGCGCGAAGGTGGACGCTTGAACATTTTGAGTTTACTCGCTTCATTCGTGCGAATCGCGCGTGAAATTTGCGTGTGACAACTACACAACAGACGCAAATTCGCGTCATGGGAGGGGATTCTGCCCTATATGAGCCTATATGGTCACTTGACGTCTTTTTTGTAAAAAATACTACTATTAATGTGTGACAAAACATAGTTTAAAGACTTTTTCAGGCGATAATATAGTTGTATAAAGCTCAAATCTGTGGTTAATTTATAAAAAGAGTGCCTATTTGAGCATTTTATCTGGCGTTTTCGGAGTTGTGAGATCCAGGGGATCAGTGACATTCCGCGCTCGTTTACCCAGGGAGATCCGCCTTTCCTCGGCTAGTCCTTCTCACATTTGCCGCTGGCTCTGGCTCTTTTTTTCTGCTCCTGTCTCGTTGTGAAATGGTTCACTTGGCTCACAATGGCTCACAATAACTCGCTTTCTTCCAAGCAATATCCTTTTTATTCCTTTTATTCCTGTTCCTGTAGTGATAGGATGATGTATCATACAGCTCCGGGTATCCACATGCAGCCACGATTATCTTGTCCTCCATTGTTGTTCGGATTTCTGCCTCCGCTTGTAAATGCGTCACTACTAGAGCAAGCTTGTGATTGGTTAACGTGGCGCGAAATATCCGCCAAAGTTCAGATTTTTCAACTTGAGCGATTCGCGCGAACCGCACGTTCAAAACGCTCAATTCGCGTCATTCGCCTCAATCGCGCAAATCTCGCTGCCTCATTCGCGCGAATCGTGCCGCAGAATGCCATTTCGCATCTCTGCATTGACTTAACATGTAAATCACTCGCGCGAATCGCGTCCGGTGTAAACGCACCATTAGGATTAAAGCCCCAAGAACACCCACAAGCAAACATTACTTTATAATATAATCTCGTAATTGCAAAATAAAAGTGAGAATTGTGAGATAAAAAGTCGCAATTACCTTCCATATAACATATTGGCGTGATATAGGAGAATGAACCTCATTGGTTCGCTCAAGCATGCTTGAGCTCCGGTTTACCATATTTTAATGATTTTACGATCTCTTCAGAGTAGACTTTTAACGGAGGGACAGATATCTTTCAGATTGTGTTCTGAAGATGAATGAAAGTCCTACAGGTTGGAATGACATGGGACAATTTTTTTTTTTTTTGATGGTTGAATTAATGTTTTAAATAGACAATCTAGTACATGTGCTACCAGGGTACTGAGTCTCTATTTGTGTAAATGTGTCATTTATTACAGTTACAATTAACACGCACAAACACAAGTATGTATCTGTCGTACGTTCTATCTTGAGTCCCTTGACTCTGCTACACTCACGTTCCGATGTTTCAACATGAAGCAATTAACCTACCAGCGAGCCTCCGCCCGACGCTCCCCTCTCCACCGGTGAGGGACATGAGGTTAATTGGCAGTTTGGCTTAGACAATTTGCTGGAGTCTCAGGCTGGGTTTAAGGGGCCACGCTCTGCTTTGTACGAATCCATGAGGCACACGTACATCGCACATGTCCCTGTGGAACTATGGTTTTACAGATGATGAGTCCTGCCAAGTTACAATTTACCCCCAAATTACTCCATTTTAAACATGTGGCACAAGGACAACCTATGACTCCAACCTGGACAGAAATTACCAGAGAGGTTCAAACGGGGACGTATATTATGAGCTTGCAATAATGATTTTTTTTAGGGCAGGTAACATTATATTATAGAACGCAGTCTAAATCAGGACGGTCTAAAAATGATAACAGAAACACCCATGATTTTTAATAATAGGATTTCATAGTTAACATGGCATGGGATTTGTGCAGTAAACTTGCAAAAAAAAAAAAAAAAACAGAAGCTGTAGTTGTATGACCTTTACCGTAAACAATATCACCACAATTTGTAATATTTGCAGTGAAACATTTTTAATATTCCAGTCTACTGAAATACTAAAATCTGTTTAATACACTGACAACCACCTTAAAGGCACAGTATGTAAGTTCCGCCGCTAGAGGCCGCTTATTCAAAACAAAGGCGTAGCTTGACGACGCCGTGAATGAGCGTGGAATCATGGGGGGTTGTAGTCTTGACTCTTCACCTCCACAGCCGATGGAAAGGAATCCGACGGACTCGGGCAGAAATCATGTTCATGAATGAGCGAATGTATTCAAGTTTTATTAACGTTACGGTAGTATGAAGCAGGACATGCCGAGAGCCCTTGAGCTAGTCCTGCATCAAGCTATCAGAGTTCTTCTGAACTCCTCCACCTCCCCCAGCTCCACCTGCATAGATCTGCTACGGGATTTATTTTATGTTTATTTATGCAGCAGCAGCATATCTTACATGCTCACAGAAGCGTGTCTGTATATCTATTTGCAGTAGCAAGACGCCAGTTTTGAAAAGAAAATTAACAATATTAATCAATATTTAAAACTTTTTATTTAGACTTACACAAAACCCTACCATGTACACTATGTTGCCAAAAGTTTTGGGACGCCTGCCTTTACATGCACATGAACTTTAATGACATCCCATTCTTAATCCATAGGGTTTAATATGGAGTTGGTCTACCCTTTGCAGCTTTAACAGCTTCAACTCTTCTGGGAAGGCTTTCCAGGATGGTGGAGTGTGTTTATGGGGATTTTTGACCATTCTTCTAGTAGTGCATTTGTGAGGTCAGTCACTGATGTTGGATGAGAAGGCCTGGCTCGCAGTCTCCGCTCTAGTTCATCCCAAAGGTGTTCTGTCGGATTGAGGTCAGGACTCTGTGCAGGCCAGTCAAGTTCCTCCACATCAAACTCGCTCATCCATGTCTTTATGGACCTTGCTTTGTACACTGGTGCGCAGTAATGTTGGAAAAGGAAGGGGCCATCCCCAAACTGTTCCCACAAAATTGGGAGCATGAAATTGTCCAAAATATCTTGGTATGCTGAAGCATTAAGAGTTCCTCTCACTGGAACTAAGGGGCCAAGCACAACCCCTGAAAAACAACCCCACACCATAAACCCCCTCCACCTAACTTTACACTTGCAGTCAGGCAAGTACCGTTCTCCTGGCAACCGCCAAACCCAGACTCGTCCATAAGATTGCCAGACAGAGAAGCGTGATTCGTTACTTCAGAGAACACGGCTTTACACCACTGCCTTTGCACCACTTTACTTTTGCATTGCACTTGGTGATGTAAGGCTTGGATGCAGCTGCTCGGCCATGGAAACCCATTGCATGAAGCTCTCTATGCACTGTTCTTGATCTAATCTAAGGTCACACGAAGTTTGGAGGTCTGTGATTTTATGTGGCCTACCACTTTGTGGCTGAGTTGCTGTTGTTCCCAATTGCTTCCACTTTGTTATAATACCACTAATAGTTTACCGTGGAATATTCAGTAGTGAGGAAATTTCACGAATAGACAGGTGGCAACCTATCGCGGTCCCACGCTGGAATTCACTGAGCTCCTGAGAGCAACCAATTCTTTTACAAATGTTTGTAGAAGCAGTCTGCATGTCTAGGTGCTTAAAGCTGTAGTCTACGATGTTGAAAATCAGTCGAGAACGCCTGAATTTTTAAAAAACTCATCCCACCCCTCCACACGCACACCCCTCCCCTCTGTGCTACCTGATCCCTCCCACCGGGAAACGACCTGAACAACGTCACTCAGTCAAGCAGGAGTAAACATCGGAACAGAGATGTACCATGTGCGATTTGAGTTCACGCCCACGCAAGATTAGCAACACATGCAATGTAGCGGAGTAAAGTTAGTTTTAGGTTTGATATTCGCCGGATTTTCGTTTTCCCTTGATACAGTTCTAAAGAGTCAACAATCTTTCAGAGACATAAATACCATGAATAGTTTGAACAATTATGCAACTACTGTATAGCAACATAAACAATTAATTCAAAACCACTTACGTGTATTACAGCTGCATATTTATGCCTGATTTATACCCGAGAATGCTTTGACACGCTATCACCGGGCTTCATGACAAAGGGAATGTCTCTAAATTCCCCAACAGCGTAAAAACGTCTAATTTGTATAAGTTAAAATGACTTTTAAAATAAAAAATAAATACAAATAATTCGAAGTTGTGGTACATTAAAAATATTTATGACTGACTTACTACAGGTGAAATTATGCCAATATCGCCCTTACTGTACGTACAGTACACTAATATTTATAGAAAAACAATTACAGTAACTCACCAAAAGGGTTTTTTCCTGTTCCAAAGGTTGTAGTACATTAGTACATTGTACACGAAAAAACCCTTTTAGTGAGTTACTGTATTTATTTATTTTCTATAAATATTAGGGTACTGTACGTACAGTAAGGAGGATATTGTCTAAAACGAGATATTGGCAAAATATAATAAATATTTTCGCCCGCTAGGCATTTACATAGCCCTGTAAAAATGTATTTGAATTAATTGTTGAGACTCGATTTGCACTGTGTGGTGAATTTGCAGACGGTCCCTTAAGCAGCCTATGCCGATATGCGGCGAATATCAAACCTAAAACTAACTTTACCTCGTTTGCAATGTTCTATCGGCTCGAACAGAAAACCGCTAACGTTAGGACTATTGAAACAGTCAAGCACTTCAAGAAATATAATTACTTTGACCCGTGATAGGCGATGCTAAACGGCTAACATTCCAATGCCGACCGGCAGCATGATCATGTTGTCAGACTGATAAAAAGCTATCTATGTAATACACCACACCATAAAAGTATAAATAGATGTTTACCTGCTCAACAAAAAGTCAGCGTCGGTTTTAAGTCCAAAGGTTTCTCTGAAGCTTCCTCCAACGGGCAATGGTGGACCCTATATTGATTCGGCTTTGAGTCCGGCGTTCTTCAAATTTTTTTTAATCTCTGCTCTTTCCTCAATTGACTTTCTCTTTATTCCAACCTTGACTGTTGGGGCGAGCAGGGGCCGCTTGCTGCTGTCTGTTTGTTGGTTTTTCTCCATTGCTGAGTTGATGCTGCCTACTTTCATGTCGCAGGAGGGGGCGGGGTGCGGTGCGGTGGGTGGAGACGCGAGTGGAGCAGGGGATTGGATGAGAGCAGTTAACCAATGTAAGCTGTCCGGCCGGACAGCTTACATTGGTCAATTTCTCTGCGGGTGTACACCCAATAGAGTGAATGGATTTTTTTTATTCTTTTTTCTCTTCATATTGTTAGGATTGTACTGTAGAACCATAACCAGCATCTAAACGAGGTTATTAATAATGAACAATCTTTGAAATTGTAGACCATAGCTTTAATTTTTATACACCTTTGGCCATGGAAATGATTGGAACACCTGAATTCAAAGATTTGGAGGGGTGTCCCAATACTTCTGGCAATATAGAATATGTCATCTTTCATTTTAATGTGTAACATTATCTGACAGACGTGATTGTCAGTGCTGCTGGTTTCGACAGTCATGAGATTGATAAAGAGCAGCACGCTGCTCAAGTTATTTCCAGATTAATAAGCAGACTGATTTAATTGTATTTTTAATATTATTTAGATTATTTTTGCATTATAATCGCCTATTTTTGTCTACAAGTATAATGCTATCCAGTCATTGCACTCAAACACAGAGGATATGACTTGTTTAAAATTATTTTTGAATAATCATCTATGGACTGGGAATATTACTTTATTTAAACAACTTCAATTATGTAATTATTGATGATTGCTTTGTAAGGAGAAAAACATGCTACAATTATTGTTTAATAAGTTTCCCGCAAACCTTTGAATGAATCCCCACAAAATAGACTTTAGTCGTAATTAATATTTTAATGCTCTTATTTTTATTGTATTCTTGCAGTTCTTCAATAAAATAAGGTGATCAGACTCTGAAGTATTGCACATACACATACAGTATGGCTTGCACTCTCCTTTAAATCATGAAATATGCATCAGAATATCATGACACCCATTTTCTTTGTTTCACAATACTCCGTTAATGACTGTAAACTGAGGTGGGTGTCTTTAGAAGAAGTATATGTGCTGAATTTTACATAAATAAATCACAACAATCCCGTGCTATGGGCACAGCCATAGAGTGGTGCAGGTATGACGTCACTTTGTAGGCCAACCGGTAGTTAACATTGCACTGGTTCCCTCAAGAAAATTCCAATAGGATTTTCCCATAGGCTTTTGAATTGCTAAAAACAAGCTCTGTGAGCAACAAAAGTTTATGATATTACTTCCATCAAGATAATTATCACAGATGAACACAACTTTCATGAATTTTGAAGCTTAAATGCAGTTGCCAGAAGTACAAATCTATACGCTATAAATGAACTACACCACGGTCCCACAAATTCCAACATTACCATCACAAGGCTTCCGACTCTTCCAGCTCTTTCAGTTTTTAAAACATTTTCCCAGAACGTTTGAGTTGGAATAGTTTATAAGAGCACAATTATGAGCATAATGAGGCTGTAAAAGTGGACTGAGGTTACCTGTTCAGCATGATGACGTTTAATCTCCTCAACAGCCTCTGTAGTCCCATTTAGCCATTTGTTAGCAACTGTCTTTTTCAAGATCTGTATTTTATGTCGTAGAATAAACCGTGCATGCTCAAGTGTCGTACTTTTCGGACACACTTTGGGAGCTGACGCTTGAAACAGACAGCGAGGAGACGCTCCAGGCTTATACGGTGTGAAAATGAAAGGGTCTTTATTATAGCTGAAGTGAACGACAATACAATCGCAAATGGACAAGCAAGCAAACATGACACATGAGCATTTTCAAGCAAAAGCCAGCATATAAACGGTGAACTGTGAAACGAAACAAAATCAATGTTACTCGCCTATCGAGAAGAAATAAAGCAACCTCTGCCTTTGCTCCTTGAGTTCTCTCCAGTACTGGAAAGCTGATCCGATATTTACACAGGTCCTACTTCTTGTCTGATCTCAAGCCTTCTTTTGTTCCACAGACATCTTCCACATTTGTTTTTTTATCTGCCATCTCTCTCTTTCTGTCATCGCTCGGCTAATGTCCGTCCTGTATCGTGTATTTTGAATAATGACTGCACTGAGTACTCTCTTCTCGCCGTCATTAGTAGACAGGCCCCTTACTGCTGATTGGCTAAGTTTGTTTTGGTACTTGGCCCAAGACACTTTTTTAAAAGCAGTTTTGAAATACCACTTACCCCACCTTTAACCAAAACCCCATTCAAAAAACACATTGAATTCGGGACAATGGAACCAGAAGTGCTAAAATGCTAACTCACTTCTGCGTTTTGGCCTACAAAGTGATGTCATACCTGCACCACTCTATTGCACACATTTGATTTGAACGTGATGATCTAACCGCTGGAAAACACGGCGCTGTTGCGCTTCTACAGGTCACTCAAGCATCCCCAATACAGCGCTCCAGAGCGGCTCACAATCAATGAATAGCACACATGCCAGGCAATTGTTTATGAACTAATGCTGATGAATAATGACAATGTTTACTTTACGATGTTTATATAGTAATGTGTTTTAGACGGTTGTAACAATGCATATTTTATCTCCTCATCTGAACTTGAATGAGCTCCTACAACTGCAATAGTAAGGCGAGATTTCAAAATAAGAGTCCTGGTGTATTTCCAGCTGGTTTATAATTAAAAGTCACGCATTATATATTCGTTTTTTGCTTACACAATAAACTGTATTTAATTTCATTCTCATTTAATTCATAGTCAGGAGGAAAGACCAGTATTTGACACATATTAAATAAAGTATCAGGGTTATAATAGTTAACTAAAACCATTCCAAAAAATCTTTGTTACTTGAAATTAAAGAAATGTTAACTGAAATTTAAAAAATAAATAAACAAACTTATTTGAAGCTTTAGCTTAACATGATATAGGCTATAAAGTTATAAAAATATATTAGATGTTTTTAAAAACAAACAAAAAAGTCAATTGAGCTCACTTTCAATTAAATTCAATTCAATTCAAATTTATTTGTATAGTGCTTTTCACAATACACATTGTTTCAAAGCAGCTTTACAGAAAGTGCATTTCATAAATGTACACTAAAAATGTTAGAAAGACAATGTTAAAGAAAAATGTTCGAAAAAGTTAATAACGATGCCATAACAACGCTGGCATTGAGTCGTCTCATCACAGGTGTTGGGGCATCCGAAGTCTCCATGAGAGGCTGGATACAAGGATACAAACTGGAGCTGACAAACTATTTACCTCGGGACTAGTGTCCCGAGATGACAACAGAAAAGCAGATGAGAAATAATTAGCGTAGCTGCTGTTCAGAATATTATATTAATGCTTTTGATCCGATTTAACTGTAGTATAAAAGGTAATTATAATGTGAATGCTTGGCTAAAGATATGCGTCTTTAATCTAGCTTTAAACTGGGACAGCGAGTCTGAACCTCGAACAATATCAGACTATTCCAGAGTTTAGGAGCTAAATGTGAAAATTCCCTCCCTCCTTTAGTGGACTTAGATATCCTAGGAATGACCAGAAGCCTAGAGTTTAGTGACCTTAAAGAGCGTGATGGATTGTAGGGCGATAGAAGATTCGTTAGATACACTGGAGCCAAACCATTTACACAAATACACTTTCGTGTATTTTTAATGTCAAAAACAAAATGATGTCAAAATGTCAGTTCAAGTGACAGTCGGTTATGTAATACTTAAATGCTTTATGTATTACAATTTAACTAAACTCATTAGATTTTAGGAGACTAAATCTACTGTAGATTTAGTCGACTAAAATCCTATGATATTTAGTCGACTAAAATCTTATGATATTTAGTCGACTAAAACTAGACTAAAACTAAAAACAATTCAGGTGACTAAAATATGACTAAAACTAAACGGCATTTTAGTCAAAAGACTATGACTAAAACTAAATCAAAATATGCTGTCAAAATTAACACTGCACCACAGAGTAAATAAACAAATAAATAAGGTAATTGTTACTTTTTATCTCACAATTCCAACTTTTTTCTCAGAACGGTGAATTTATATCTAACATTCTGATAAAAAACATTCTGAATATCTTTAAACATATTTATTCTGTAAAGGAAACAAGCTTCCATACATTTTAACTAAAATGTTATATTTTCTTTTTCAAAGAGTACCTTTTACTTGAAGACGCTTGTAAAGAAAACATTATTTATTTGCTCCTTATTTTTCAGATGTTCATCTCATTATGCTGCTATTTGTCTTGACGCTGCGTCTGTGAGAGCCTTTCCCCTCCACGTCATCAGTCATCTGTAGTGCTAGCTGTCACGGCTAATCTCCGCACAGTGGAAACTGATGATGGCTAAACCAGTATTTAACGCTTACTAATTGCTACTTAGCAGGTTTAGCTGACTCACTGTGGCTGGGCTGCTCGAGCTCAGTCAATATTTTAGCTACTTGAAGAGGTCAAAAATAGTGTTGTTATTAAGTGTAGTGTAGCTACCATCCAAAAATAGTTTAGATTTGTTGTAACGAAAACATATACAAAATAATTACCGGGGTTGCCATCGTTTCTGGAAAATACCAACGTCGCAATTATTGTAACTGTATAATAATTAATAATAAACAGATTAATATGGGATTTCCTTCTAAATGTTAAAGCAGCATTTCTAATCTTTCTGTAATTTTGTGTCATTTCTTGTTTTTATAGTTACCACATTTGAATTGAAGTTTAACAGTTTCATTTTACTCAATCAACTATGGTATTTCGGCAGGAACTGTAGTAATCATGGTACAATTTTGTAACGGATTAGGACATAAAATGTAAATGTCTTACTAGTCCATATTTCTAAAATAAATAAAAAATTAATTTAGGGTCATTAAGGTGATTGCCCCGATTATCCTTACTGTAAAGAAAAAAATAGCCAATGTTTAAAAAAGTATTTACATTCTTTTTTTTTTTTATCTAATACCATAATTAGATTAGCAATCAAATGTAATGATAATTTAAAAATTCTATGGTTGAAATTGATACATAAAACTAATACATAATGATTACTATTTACTATTACTATTTATTTATGCAAACTTAATTTTTTTAAAGAATCCAAAATTAAAACACCAAACTGCATTAGTGTGATTTGCTTACTTGTCAAGAAAATATTGTCACAATGCATTTTTTGCAGAATTATCTTTAAAATCTTATTTAATCCTATAAAGAAAACACAATTTAATAACAATCTCACTCTCATTTAGTGGCCATTGAAACCCCTGTGGAAATTATTGAGGGGGGGGGGCTGTTCACCACTATTTGGATGGGGGTCTTGAATCACATTTGGATCTTATGGAGATTTTCCAGTTAACCTGCCAGATTTCCAAATCCCCTGGCTGTTAATGCATAGAGGAGGAAGCAGGCCCATGTCCCGCTCCTCATTCAGGTACAGCCGCTGGAAGCACAGGGCAGCTCTGAGGGGGTTGAGCACAGTTTGGCCCGCGGCGCTCTCTCTCTCTCTCTCTCTCTCTCTCTCTCTCTCTCTCTCTCTCTCTCTCTCTCTCTCTCTCTCTCTCTCTCTCTCTCTCTCTCTCTCTCTCTCTCTCCATCTCTCCATCCCCCATTTGCAGGCTATCCTGCTGAGCCCCATCAGGCTGAGGTCTGAGTACTAAATGGGGGGAGACTGTGGAGTGGCATTGTCTCTGCTCTGGGGAGGAGGACATGTTGTGAACCATGGCTTGGTTGAATTAGCATTCGTCTCATTGGTGTCTTTGCATTGCCGCACTTTCGGCCTTGTTAGCAGCACAGTTTTTGACATTGTCACTTCAGATGGTGTGACAACCAAACCGACTGAGTACATTAGAACTTCAATCAATAAAAACAAGTTCAGTAGTAATTATTAGGAGTATCTTCGGACTAATGGGTTGAACAAACGTGTCACTGTTCACATTATTCTTTTAAATACTTTGGTTAGGCCTTAGAAAATCAAACACATTTTTAGTAACACCAAATATAGTTACAGTGTTTTGTCAGAAAATATGAATAATAAGTCTATTATGTGAATAGAGGAATCAAATGAATTTGAATTACATCTATTGTAGTTAGTTCTTTTGTAATGTGTTTAGGCTTGTATTTTTTGGTATTGACAATATGGAATATTTTGTTTTATAGAAACCCAGTCACATGCATAGGTCTTACTGCAAATACCACAGTTAAACTCTGGTTACTATGTAAGATTTATTATAACACGATTTTAATAAGGATTGTTTTAAATGGCAGTTGTATAATTTGCTCATTTGCTCCTTTATAATCATCCATATTTTTGTTTTGAACCCTATACAACAAATATGGTACCATGCTCCATGACTTTTGTTTTGAATACATAATAGGCCTACATAATAATTAATAATACATTCAAAGTGTTAAAATATACTATTTAAACTACTGTATAGTGTTCTCACAACCCTATACATTTAGTTTAAACTGTTTGTTGTTATTTTTTTATTATATTTATATATTTTATTGGTAACACTGTTTTTAGTGTCTGTTACACGTTAAATTTGCTAAAGTAATTACTATAAATTGTGCTTAATTACATGCAAGATAAACCAACCCTAATCCTAACCCTATAGTAAATACATGTAACTAATTATTATAAAGTCATTTTAAAATAAAGGGTAACCATTTTATTTATTTATAATAATTTAATTGTATTTATAAGTTTGTACTCTTTTATTGATGTGAAACAGCCAAAATTAAAGTTTCCTTCATATCTGATTTTTAGCCAAGAGTGTATCAACAAACTTGAACTTTATACCTGACAAAAAATTAAACTAAAATTAAATGCTTGCTAATATACACACTCAATTCAATCGATGTGCTCAGACCACCTCCAGATTCACCAGTGTTTAAAAGTTGTCATTAGCCGGGTTTCCATTACAGATTTGCGCAAAACAAAAAGTATCGCAATTAACAGATGTGATGCAACTAAAACATAATTTTTTCCTCTTACGATAAGTCATTCCAAAAATCACTGCAATGGATGTTGGTAGGCTTACATATATCACAGCCACCGCACCTTCCATTATTTATAATCGAAAGAGATGCAGGCATGTTATCCAAGCATTAAAAGTGCAGTGTGTAATATTCATCAGGATCTATTGACATAAATGCAGCGGTTTTCAGTGGTGCATAAAGACCTTACATAATGAACCGTTGTGTTTTTATTACCTTAGAATGAGCCATTTCTATCTACATACACTCAGGTCCACTTACAGTGAAGTCGCCATTTTGCGCCACCGTGTTTCTACAGTAGCCCTAAATGGACAAACTGCTCTACAGAGCACTAGCTATCCTGTGTCGGCCACCGTAGCTTCTCTATGTGCTTCTAAAGGGAGGGGTGAGCGGTGGGCGGTTGCAATTTGCAACCTCACTGCTAGATGTCGCTAAAATTTACACAGTGCACCTTTAATGGTAAGGAAAGCCACTTATACTTGGGAGTGGCCACGTATGAAGTGTTTCTGGGTGTTTGAAGTCTTGAAGTCCCTCCTATCTGCTTCGAGGTCTTGATAAATTGTGGCATTTCTTTGTTGTTTAGAATCCAGTATTCCCATATTGTCTTTTATGAGTTTAATAAAGAAATCTGTCTCGTCTTCTGACCAAACATACCGCGTCATCTTTAAAGAATGATCAAATTTTACGTATGCCAGGTGACCTGTAAATGCAAAAAAACTTTCCATTACAGTTTTGCTAAATATTCGTTTTTCAAATTGCCTGAAAAACCACCTAATACGAGCGTAAACATTTTTTGTTTTTGCGAAATTGATGTGTTTTCATTGGGCGCATTTTCAATTCAATTTCAATTTTGTGCAATTTGAAGGGTAATGGAACCCAGCTATTGTTCCATTTCATTTCAAAAGTTTAACTGCTTTAACCTTAACAACGAAGTGATTAACCTTAACGTAAATATAATGCATTCCTTTTTTTTTTTGCACTGCTAAACTAAAACTTTGTAGGAGGACTAGATTTGTTTGGCATTGCCGTGTGGTTCACTTGACTTGAGAATTACCCGTTTGCTCATCTCCTCTCTGCTCACTGGGCCTTTACTGCCCTGTATCGCCAATAAAACCTCCGCCAACAGTCTGAGAGTAATTAAGTGACTGATACACACAAGCAGCCTTCACAAAGACGGAGCAAATTGCCCATTCATTACCAGGGCGACATGGAAGGAGAATTCCAAATAGACAATAGAGCCCCTAGTAATTCAATCTAAGCTTACTTACTTACAGAAAACACTGAGATAATGAACTGCCAGATAACACGCGACGATTGAACTGGGATGAGAGGCCAAGAATTTGGGGGAAATATCCATTGGAGAATAGGCCACACACACAAACACACACACACATGCTGTTAATATTGTCACTCACGCTATGAAAATATCCATCTGAACATCACACAAAATTGTAGTTTGCAGCGCCAGAGCCCCAGGGGACACTATTAAAGGTGTAGTTTGTGGTGGGTTGGGAGAGATACGAAGAAAAAGAGGGATTTGAGCTGCTGTGCAAAAAGGAAGGAGATGTAGTGAGGGAAAAAGTAATTTATAGGCGTCTGAGGAATAGAATTTATCATACGATCTGCTCTACGCCGCTCAATTGATATGTAGTTGATTTCAAACACCAGCCCTCAGGCTCCCACCGGGGACACTTTCAGATTTTACGCTTGGATATATCTGTTTAACTCCCCATTTACCAAAACAACGGCCCCTGACAGCACAAACAACACACTCTGGGGTGGGGATGGGGCTCTGACCTCCCTAGAGTCCACTGAGAATGCAATAAAACCAGCCACAGAATGCAAGAAAGACACTTTAATGGGCCTGTGAAGCGAGTGTGTATACATTAGTGTGAATTTAATTAAGGTGGATGCAAATGTGTGTAATAACAGAAATGATGAGGCAAATATATTCCACTTTAATGACAACAGAGAGTTCATCATTCAGCCATCATGAATATATGAGCTTACACATCCACTGTCATAAACTGCCTGGCTTCACATAAGAGCATCATATGTTGTAGTTTTTAGTGCTGTATTCTAAAGTAAGCATCTTTATAAATTGTGTGTATTACATTTAGTTTTTTGTCCCCTTCAAAATATACATCACTGCAAATGGAACAAATAAAAACGAGACGAAAATGTTAGGGAGGGACGATTAGGGAAGTGATCCAGTCACTTCCAACAACTGATGTCCTGTGTAACAGATGCGCACATTTGATTTGAACGTGCTGATCTAACCGCTGGAAAACACGCCGCTGTTGCACGTTCTACAGGCTCACGCATCCCCAATACAGCGCTCCAGAGCGGCTCACAATCAATGAATAACACACATTTATGCCAGGCAATTGTTTATGAACTAATGCTGATGAATAATGACAATGTTTACTTTACGATGTTTATATAGTAATATGTTTTAGACGGTTGTAACAATGCATATTTTATTTCCTCATCTCTGCACTTCAATGAGCTCCTGCAACTGCAATAGTAAGGCTAGATTTCAAAATAAGTGTCCCTGTGTATTTCTAATTGGTTTATAATTAAAAGTCATGCATTATATATTCGTTTTTGCTTACACAATAAACTGTATTTAATTTCATTCTCATTTAATTCATAGTCAGGAGGAAAGACCAGTATTTGACACATATTAAATAAAGTATCAGGGTTATAATAGTTAACTAAAACCATAAAAAAAAAATCTTTGTTACTTGAAATTAAATAAATGTTAACTGAAATTAAAAAAATAAATAAACAAACTTATTTGAAGCTTTAGCTTAACATGATATACTAACTAAAACAGAAATACAAAGTTATACAAACTATATAGATGTTTTTAAAAACAAACAAAAACGTGAATTGAGCTCTCTTTCGTGTATTTTTAATGTCAAAAACAAAAGTCGATTATGTAATGCTTAAATGCTTAATGTATTACAATTTAACTAAACTCATTAGATTTTAGGAGACTAAATCTACTGTAGATTTAGTCGACTAAAATCTTATGATATTTAGTCGACTAAATCTACTGTAGATTTAGTCGACTAAAATCTTATGATATTTAGTCGACTAAAACTAGACTAAAACTAAAAACAATTCAGGTGACTAAAATATGACAAAAACTAAATGGCATTTTAGTCAAAAGACTATGACTAAAACTAAATCAAAATATGCTGTCAAAATTAACACTGCCTCAGTGACCACCTTAAACACCTTAGCAACACACAAGCCACAACTCTGTCTAAACAGCCACCAAGTATGTTGCGATGCATAGAAATACGCTAACAACACCTTAGAAACACCCAGAAACCCTGAACAGCTTAGTAACTTCCAAGTAACAACACTTTGTCAACCCACTACGGCACCTAATCCAAAACACTTTCAGCAACCAGAACACAGTATAGTAACTGCATAGCAGCACCTTAAAATCTTCCCAAATTTCCCTAGGGATGCACAACAATGCCCCAACTACAATGCATTTGTACATTCATGCTTGTTTTATTAAAAACTATTTAAATTAAAAAAGGGCATTGCATTTGCAATGCAAGTAAATGTGTACTTAGTTTATTTGATTTGTTTTCCCTTTTGTACACATGTGTAATTTACTGATGTTTCCATCATTTTTAAATATTGCTATAGTATACTCACATTGATTATGCAATATTTCCTGAATTCAGAACATTTAAATTTAACCATCCCCTCCTTCTCCTTCCATCCAAAAACTCTTTCTCTCCCCCTTCATATTTTCCTTTAGATTGACATTTCATTAGTCCGGCAGTGCATTCCAAGTGGAAGTTGAACGTGTCAAGCTTTAATACAAATAAATATATAATGTCTTTTTTTATACAAGGTGAAGTGACCCCAGCAGTGGCTATTGATTCCTGTTGACTACTGTGTGTCAGCTGGGCCCATGACACCGCAGATCAGAGGTCACTGGTGGAAATCGGATTGGTGACACCATGGCCTAGAAATCTCTCCAAGCGCTTTTGCTTAGAAGGCCAATGTGATTCTCACCTAGATTGATTGGTTTGCAGACGCAAAGCGAACCCCCACCCGCTCCAACAACAATGCATTTGAAGAGCTGTAATGTGAAAGCTGCCAATACTTTTGATTCAATCAGAAATGATTTCTAGAGCACCTTGCTTTTGGGCAGCTGAAGCCAGGGAGGTGCAAACTGGGCCGATCTATAAGCAATCTCAGTGAGTTATGATTATTTTAGTCGTATTATTTCAGTCAAATACAGTATAATAATCTAATTGCCATTGATGCATGATCTCGGTTTAAGGTGAGTATTAAGCAAAAGCGTAGCATATGGAAATGAGCTTCTGCATTGACAGGACTTTCAATATTCATCAGTCTATGAAACCACAGGTGCCTATTTTATTTATTTTTAGTAAACTTCTGAAATATTTAAAGAATATCTTTAAACGGTAATAAAAGTGCATTGTGCACCATGTTTATGGTAAAGTTTTGGTGTTACTCCATTTTTTAAATGTATATTGTATGACTGCTATAGTATGGAATAAAAAAAATAAAAAAGGTAATGGCGACTTTTTATCTCGCAATTGCGAGAAAAATCTTGTACATCTGGTTATATAAACTCGCAATTGCGAAGTTAAGATAAAAGTTATAAAGTAAGAATTTAAAAATAAGAACACAATTTTGAATTATTAGTCCAATTCTGAGAAAAAAATGTACTCGCAATTCACCAATTGAGAAAAGAAGTCAGAATTGTGAGAGAAAAAGTTGCAATTACCTTTTTTATACTAATTTTAGACTAATTTGAACTCCTTCAGCATATATACATATATCAATTATAATTAATTTAAGTTTGTGTTTATATCCATTACATCCGTGTTAAGTTTAATTTTTGTGTTCGGTGCAAACGGTGTGGACACAAACATTAAAGCGTTTCACGGAATGACTTGTTTCATGTTTAGGTCAAACTCCCTGATATTAGCTTTTTTTAAATGACAATTTCCTGCCTTGTGATGGATTCTCCTGGTCTTTTTTAAATATATCTGATTCCTTCATTGCATTAAATTAACAGCCATCTGTACTTAAGCACTTGACAATGATGGAATACTATATGCAACATCCCGCAAATGTTATACAAAACTTTCAGTGGTTTATCATTTAATGACTCTGTTATACCCTCACCATGCTGAAGAAACCCACAATGAAACGGCATTGCAGAAATGCAGAGGACATTAGCTATAATGAATGAAAGTGAATAGTAGTGCTCTCTCCATATGTTCTCATGCACCTCAATGCGTAAATGCATTTGTCGCAGTCAAATCCCTGAGGTCATTTGTAAATCTCTGGAAAATCCCCAACAAGTTTGATTTAACTGCAACTAGCCATTGGCTTTTATTTACTGTCTATTGCCGGCCAAATGACATCTTATAAAGATAGTTTATTCATAACCAGCATGAGCTGAGCTTCTCTATTCAGGAGACATTTTTACACCACCTCAATAAACCTACTCGCCAACTCGCAGTTCAGAGAAATGTAAAAATCAATAAAGCCAGCCACAAGCACATCAAAAAAATTCCATTTAAAATGGGCCGCAGTATGATAATTGCTGTATATTTTGCAAAATGACTGAACAGGTAGCGAGTCTCTTGAGTTCCGTTCCTCCGCTATGCAAAATTAATAATCAAAGGTTGGAAGTTAGCAAATTTAGCCCCGCGAGTGACAACAGAATCTAACTACACCAGTATAATTTAAACTCCTTCAGCAAGCATTTTAAAATGTAAATTATTGCTTATTTTATAACGGAGAAACCATTGTATTGTACAGCATAATCATATCTGTCCTGGTAATATAGGGAATGTGAGCTTTGCTTGTTGACTCTTGATGATACAACAGAATATGAAATCCTTTTCATTTCATTGATATGCACTCATAACATGGAGCGAAGAAAATAAAATCCATGAATTTGCATTTTGGGTACACTTCTACAAATAATACATATCACCACTGATATGATTACAGCTAAATGCGAATGGGCCGGCCAAACTTCTCGGTATAGCTAAACTCATTAAATTAGAGTCGAAGGTACCAATTTTATGTTATTTTTTTCGCATCTTCTCTTTATTACTATGCTATGATTATAGTCTCGGTTTGATTTTCACTCTTAGCTCTGCAATGCACCCAGAGACCAGTGCAAATTCAAGTCAATTGATGAATTTAAATATCACCAAGTGCCCCTTTCCAGAGACAAAGCAAATGAAGGCAAATCTCTGAAGCAGGCTTGTTCGTTTTCTGCTGATGTCTGCTGCTTTTCCAATGATGGATACAGTGTCAGAAGTTACTCGATTAAACGCCGCTTCACACTGCATAGATTCCTATTTAAAAGTCTCAAGACTCGTAATTATTTATTGATGTCTGCTTCAATCTACATTCTACCTTGAGAACGTGGCCGCGGCGCCTGGAGGAACCTGTTTGCCATGAGCATCCGTTCAGCCGCTCCTGTAATGGACTCTGTGGGAAGGGATGTGTGAGCTGATAGGCCATAGATGGGAAAATTGCATTGAGGCACAAATGTTACTTGCCAGTTTGTTTAGTCCCCAAAGAAAGGAGAAATACGTATAAAACTCTCTGGAAAGAAAGTTAAGCATGGTATAGTAGTCATCTTAAAACAATTGTTGTTCACACAAGCAATGGATTTTCATGTTTTATACTGTATGTACTGCTACCAATCACAAACCACCACCAAAATCATCTGCCGGGAACCAGTTGACAGCCCCACTTGGATTCCAGTGGTTAAGAGAGCAAGAAATATGTCAATTACGTCAATTAAGTAAGGGCTAATGTACAGTCTAACTGCACATTATCCTGCTTATTACACAGCTACTTACCAAATAAATAAATGGACATGAAATATTGATTCGAGTTGATGCAGAGAAGAAACAGTGCAAAGTAGTTTTTGTTTTGAAGTAGTAATTCTATTTCATGCATTCTGACTTATATTTATGCTGTTAAAGAGTTGGATTCTCATGCTAAACATGGCCAAAATGTCAAAAAACGAGTTCTGTGCCAAATACACTCCTTTAGCATTTTTTAGAGTATGGCCCTGTATGATGTCATAAAGGGCAAAATTCCTTGTGATGGCACTTCTCCCGGATGAGCGCGGGCACACATCAACCAGAGCGAGAGCAAGAGCACGCCCAACAACAAGCTTCTTCGGTTACGGTAGCCATCGGCAGCGCTGTCATTTTGTTTTTAGACCACAAAATCAACAATGCGACTAAATAAGTGTGTTTCTGGTTGTGATGATGCATGTTCATGTCACGTTTGGTGTGAGCACATGTCTTGTCAAGTGTTTGTTTGTGCCATGTGCTCATGTCTATTGTCTAACCCCGCCCACCTTGTTTCCTGACTATTAAAGATAACCGCCCCCACTTTATATTAGGTGGCCTTAACTACTATGTACTTACATAAAAAAATAAGTACAATATATTACTGTGTTCAAATTGTATTGAAAAACACCTTTGCTGATATTGAGGTGGGATATGGGTAGAGTTAGGGACAGGTGTGGTGATATGGGTAAGTTTAGGTGTAAGGGAAGTGTCAACAGTGTAATTACAAATTTAACTACAGAAATTAATTACAGATGTAATTACATGCAGGTATTTTTAAAAATGTAAGTACAATGTAAAAACATGTATGTACACAATAAGTGCAATGTATCAAATTATTAATTAAAATGTTAGTACATAGTAGTTAAGGCCACCTAATATAAAGTGGGTCCAGATAACCTTGTTCAGCTTCCCAAATAACCCAGCGTTAAGGAAACAGTGGATGCAGTTTATTTTTTCCGGCGCAGCAACAGAGTTCTGCAAGTTTTGTTTGTTTGTTCCCGGTCATGAGTCGAAACCACAGGTGGTGAGTGAAACTGCATCAAATGTCTGTGTTTTGTTGGCAATCATAACGTAAGTGCATATAATGTAAACAACATGAATGCATAGTGTGAATCGAAAGTTATCCAGGGATAATGCGTTGATCTATTGTGTGTGTGTGCTCGTGACTCTTTAGCTCTGCCTACTGCACGCATCTTTCTTCTATAAATCTTCTGAGGTATGAAGGACGCAATACTACTCTATAGGTACTCAAGATTAACATGATATTGGCAAAATTGTGTGTTATGTACCCTTTAAGGGGTTCTTTGTATTACAGTTAGTATGCTAAATGTTTAAAACTATGCTAATCTACTGTTCTGTCATGTATTGCCTATGTTTCAGCAAGCTAACCACTTAGCCTGTTGTTATTGCCATTAACTCTTAAAAATCATGTTTGATAATTGAAATAAATTATAAATATAACTAAACATAAAAAACCTGAAATTCGTTTGAGGGGCCATTTACATGATACCATTTTCAACTAAAAACTAGTTATCGATTAATCACATTTTTTTCTGTAATTAATGTCAGGATTTGTTGAAGGGATGAAGCGAGGACTCAGATGCAGAAATATGGGCTGTTTAATGTGAATAATAAAATAAAACAAGAAAAAACAAACTACCCCGAGGGGGAAAAACAGACTTGACTAGGCTAGACTTGCAGGAAGCAGGGAAACATGAGGTAAATACAACAACGATTCCGCACAGGTCTGTAAACACAAGGAGATTAAATAGGGAACAAACAAAAGAGGGTAACGAGGGAAGACAGGTGGGGCAAATGAACCAATAATCAGGAAACAAGGTGGGTGGGGTTAGACAATAGACATGAGCACATGGCACAAACAAACACTTGACAAGACATGTGCTCACACCAAACGTGACATGAACATGCAGCTAATGAGAACTCATCAGCTGCATGTTCACACAAAACATGACAACATGAATGCACGCAGCCAGTGAAAAACACCAGCCACGTGCTACACAACATAAGACAAAACATAACATGAAAGTACACGGCCGATGTAAATATGAACCGCGTGCTACACAACACAACACACAGACAGAAGAGCACATGCTCACATGACAAGACAGAGCGCACGAGAACGAGAGAATGCTCACTCTGTGCGCTTGTGACAGAAAACAAACAGGCGGAGCATGAATGTCCGAATCCCAACACAAAACGTACTCGGTTGCTAACGTAACCTCGGTTCTCTCTAGATGAGGGAACGAGTATTGCGTAAGTTGCTTACGCTACGGAAAGTATTCTTTCTTCGAGATCTGAAGCCCAAAATTATCCTAATTTTGCATTTATTGTCAACGTAGTGCGGCAGCCAGCAGACCACAGCAGGCTGTATCAGTGTGCCCATTGGCTGCGTGGCTGGCAACTGCTGCAGCCTATCGGTGAGCCCCGCGTGACGTCACGTCCAATGCTTTGCGCCCTATTTACCTACAGGTAGGGCGTGGCCAGTGTGTATATAAGCAGGGCTCACAGGCTGGAAATCTGGTTTTAGTAGTCTGAAGCGCCAAAGCCCGTGGCGCGCACAGCCGGTTACGCAATACTCATTCCCTCATCTAGAGAGAACCGAGGTTACGTTAGTAACCGAGTACGTTCTCTTACGAGAGGTTCTCTCGTATTGCGTAAGTTGCTTACGCTACGGGAACCCTTTGTCAACGCCGTGCGCGCCGAGCATACAGCATATGTAACCCAGGGAGACCGGGGAAAACATAAGGCTGGAAACAGGTGGCCAGTAGAGGAAAACGGGCCAACACATGTACAAGCACCTCACTATGCGAATAGGTGAACACAGCACCTCCTCTTGTGAATAGATGGAGCGGCCCTGCCGGTCTCGTTCATATCCATGTAAGCAGTGCGGCCGGCGAAGCGGGCCCACACAGTAGATACACCAGAAATACAACCAATGTGCGAGCGTTGTCTGCGCAACGATAACTGGGCAGAGCCAACAGCCCACTCAAACTGGTAACACTTTAGCCTACAAAGCAGGGACTTCCATGTTATAGAATCTCACGAAAGTAGACGGGGAGGCCCAGCCTGCCGCCATACAAATATTGTGAATAGAAATTCCGCTAGACCAGGCCCACGAAGAGGCCATGCCTCTGGTGGAATGAGCTCTGACACCCAGCGGGCACTGCAGGTGTTTGGAGGCGTAAGCAGCAGCAATCGCGTCCACTATCCACCTGGACAGACTCTGTTTCGAGGCGGCGAGACCTTTAGTGCGCCCACCAAACAAAACGAAGAGTTGCTCCGAACGCCTGAAAGCGGCGGAGCGCATGACGTAAACCCTCAACGCCCTGACAGGGCACAGTAGGTTAGCGCTGTCTCCGTCATCGGATGCTGGCAGAGCCGAAAGGGAGATAATTTGCGCCCTAAAGGGGGCCCCGATCGCTTTTGGGATTTGGACTGAACTCAAGACACGCCGGGCTCACAGAGAGCGTGTGCAGATCCCCCACATGTTTTACTGAAGACAGAGCTATCAGAAAAACGGTTTTGAGCGAAAGGTACTTGGACTCCACGGATTCAAGTGGTTCAAAGGGAAAAGCCTTCAGGGCCTCCAAGACCAAGGACAGATCCCAGATAGGAACCGAGGGGGGTCGCGGGGGATTCATCCGCCTGGCTCCTCTGAGGAAGCGGATAATAAGCTCATTCCTTCCTAACGCGCGGCCGAGCGTCGTCTGAGCGAACGCTACGATAGCCGCCACGTACACTTTGAGCGTGGAAGGGGACCTGCCCAATTCCAACAGCTCCTGAAGGAAGGAGAGCACCCGCTGGACCCCACATTCCTGTGGATCCAAGCTCTTAGTAGCACACCACTTAGTGAACACAGACCACTTAGACACGTATAGCCGCCTCGTAGAGGGAGCTCTAGACTGTATATATACTGTATATCGGTGTACTGATATACCTGACCGTCGAAGGCGAATCTCAAGAATGGCCTGTGACGGGGTATTATCTGAATCTGAAAGTATGCATCTTTCAGATCGAGGGAGATAAACCAGTCTCTCGGACGAATTTGCGCGAGGATCTGTTTGGTCGTGAGCATCTTGAACGGTCTTCTCATAAGAGCTTTGTTCAAGCGTCTCAGATCCAGAATCGGTCTGAGAGCTCCGTCCCTCTTGGGAACGAAGAAATAAAACTCGCTCATAGAAAGGGGAACCGGTTCTATAGCCCCTTTGCACAGAAGTGTCGTTATTTCTGCACGAAGTAGATGCGCTACCTTCTCGTTCACTCTCGTCTCGGTACGCGCGTGAAAGCGCGGAGGGCGACGAGCGAACTGCAGAGTATAGTCCAGCTTTACTGTGCTCAGCACCCATTCTGACGCGCCTGGGATAGCTTCCCACGCTTTCGTGTGTGCTGCCAGGGGCAGAATGGCCTCCGTGCTCTGATCGCCGCGCTTCGCGGGCTCGAGAGCTTGAAAGGGAGGGGCCGGAGCGTCGAGGCAGGAAAAGGTTCATAGCCTGCGTCGTTTTCTGCACCTCCGAGAAGCGGTCGACGATCCCGTTGACCGCTGGGCCGAAGAAGCCGGAAGGGGAGAGTGGGGCGTTGAGAAACGCAGAGCGCTCCGCTTCTCTCATGTCGGCGAGCGTGAGCCAGAGATGCCTTTCTGTGACTGTCAGCGAGGCCATACACCGTCCGAGGGCCTGAGCAGCGGATTTTGTGGCGCGAAGGGAAAGGTCCGTCCCGCTCCTTAAATCCGTGATCGAATCAGGATCCCTGCCCTTCTCATCCAGATCGTGGAGGAGGTTGGCTTGGAGGATCTGCAGCACGGCCATCGAGTGGAGAGCAGAAGCGGCCTGTCCGGCGGCGGAGAAAGTGCGGCCGACCAAGGCTGACGTGGTTCTGCAGGCCTTAGACGGGAGAGCAGTCTTTGAGCGCCAACCAGAGGGCGGGCAAAGGTGCGCTGCGACCGCCTCTTCCACAGGAGGAATGGCATCATAACCCTTCTCAGCAGCGCCGTCAACTTGTGAGAGCGCTGAGGAAGCGTGCGAGGTGACCCTCGTGGAGAACGGCGCATTCCATGACTTCGATAGCTCATTGTGGAGCTCAGGCAGGAAGGGCGCGGTCCTCGTGGTAGGCACTTGGCGGCGGTTGTGCAGGAAACGTTCGGCGCTGACTCCCTTGGAGACCACTCAAGGCCTAGCTGGTCGACAGCCCGGGTGAGGAGGCGTAAGAGCTCCGCGTTCTCGCCCGCTCGAGTGCGGCCAGAAACTCGGACTGAAGAGGATGCCGAAGACCAATCCTCGCTGTCCGAGGCCAGGATAGAGCAACTGTCAGTGGCGCGTTCCTCAGCCCCGTCCGCCTCGTCTAAATACTAAAAACTGAACGTTTTGTGCGTTTTGGCCGTTTATTTACACGACATCAGCGTTTTGGGAACCTGAAAACACAAACTTTTGAAAACGTGTAAGTGTTTATTTATTTTTTTTAAATGATAGTGTTTTCGTCTCTGTGTAAACTAAAAAAATGTGAATTTGTGAAAACAGAATACAGCGTTTTTAGTAATTTATGTGGATCCGTGTGTGGGATGGGATCGTTTTGACAACTTTGTTATTTGTGCATGAAAAATACAAAGGAAAAACATTTTAGTACATTGTTGTTGTGTAAACTTAACCTCAGGCACTGATAAGAAAAAAAGTGTGTCGATCGCGCCGGCGCGACGGCCGACTCGAGGGGGTTAATATAATGAAATTACTAAAACTAAAATAAAAATAAAAATAAAGCTAAATAGAATTTATTTATTTTTTTACAAAAGCACATACAATTAATTAAACAGATAATATAAATATAATTTTAAATATTATTAAATACTATCCTCATTAAGCATTTTTAGTCGTATCTGACTCTTGGTGATTCTATGGCCATCTCTTGCCATACATGAGAGACTGTCTATGAATTTTCTTGCCGATGATTTTGCCAGGGTAGGTTGGCAGGTCTTTCCCCAATAACTTATTACATGGCTTGGAACTCACACACATTCACACCCACGGACAGTTTAGAGTCTCCAGTTCACCTATATTGCATGTTTATGGATTGTGGGGGAAACCGGATCACCCGGACGAAACCCACGCAGACACAGAGAGAACATGCAAACTCCACACAGAAAGGACTCCTGGCTATCAGAAACTCGAACCAGGGACCCTCTTGCTGTGAGGTGACACTGAACCGTACTGTGCCGCCCTATTAAATACTATAATAGTATAAATATAATACTAAAATATCACTGCCTGGTTAGTTATGTCCAACTCAACTTCACAATAGCACATCAAACACATTGAATTCTATGCTATATGTTACTGTATATCTTTTCTAGTGAAACTACTGATTTTGATTTGATGACAACTGTTGTCAATGTTGTGAAAAGTTTATTCTTAATGTTCATTTTAGGCACTACATTAAAAATATTCAATATTAAATGTAAAACCCTACAAAATACCAACCTTCAAACAGATGATATTATGACTTTTATATGGAACATTTCTGTTCATGTTAAAACTCCTTAAATGGGCAATTTGAGTTTTAAGAATGAGCCCAGTTTAAATTGGACTCTTATTGAAAAAATATTGATAATTTTACAGCTGTTTTTGTGTATATTTTTCTGAACATAAATCACATAATCTAAGTTTCTGAATGCTCAACTATTGGTCTTTGTCAAAAGTTATAGTAACTTTGTCAATTTGCTCATTGCTTCATTCTGGTTCTTTGTTCTTGGATGGGAGTCAAGGTTGGAGTCAGATAGTGCTCAGTGCATTAACACAGATACAACAGGCCCTCAGGTGAGGCAGAGATGAATGGACCAGACCTGCTCACATTAACCCAATCCAATCCTTCGGATCCAGAATTGAGGGGAAAATGGGTTTTGAATAAATAGAAAATGTGTTTGGAATGAGAGGGAAGCAGAATTGAACAGAGGATGAATAAGTAATGTGTCTTGAGTGAAAACAAGTCTTTGGGCATAACTGCAAGATGCATGCATAGGTAAAGCAATGGACAGTCTGTAAGAAACAACCAGGTACAGTTCAATGAAGAATTGCTACATGTTGCTAGGGTGTTCTGAGTGGTTGCTAGGACATTTCTAGGTGCTTCCAGGGGGTTGCTATACAGTTACTTGGGTATTCAGGGTATATAAAGGGTTACTTCAGTGATTTAGCATTAAGCTTTGTATCAGTAGAAACCCGGTAGTATTTTCAAATTATGGTACTTCCCCCCTGATACAAGATGGGGTGGCACGGGCCATCCCCAAAATGTAATTGGCCACCCCAAGTGCCCCCCCACCCATCAGAGTCGGAAGGTAATATGTTGTTGGACTTGTTGTTGGATCAGTATTAATTCTTTAGTAGTAGTGTTAGCAGTTTTCTTAACTAAAACTAATATTTGACAGTGCATTGATTTATTTATATTTAATTATATGTATGCAAGTGGCCACTGCACTCATCCCCCTGTTGTTGTTATGGTTGTGGAGCGCCTCCGCACTGGAGAGGAACCACTCTACCGTGACGTGTTGTTATCAGAGTAAATAGTGGCCGCAAACGGACGGCGAATGTGCGGTGGTTGGTTTCTCTGCTTTAAAGCTCATAAAAAATAATTTGCGCACAAAAATGAACTAGAACGAAGCAAATTCAGGAGCCAGAAGACGCAAATGAGAAGTTGAGAAACCCGCGTCTCAGATAGCGCGCAAATATTTCTCTTTCGAGTCTTGTGCTTAAACGGACAAATTCACACAAACATTGTCAACATGACCGTCTTGAGTATTCTAGCAAACAAATATTCCTGCTGTGTTTTTAATGTTAATCAAACAACAAAAGAAAAGGAAATCACTCACTGCTCTAGCTTTTGTAACTTTAAAAACAATTGTAGTAATGTTAGTTCGTGTGGGAAGAAGGAGGCGGGAACCGGCGAACATTCAACACATTTAATCAAAAATAAAATGGCGGCGGCAGCCCCTCACGGCCGACTGCCGCCTACATACAAAAACCAAACGTAAATAAAACATAACACAAAATCCAGGCCTGGTCCTCTCTCGTCCTTCACTGTCGTCGCTCCTCCTTTATACTCCCTCACTCCTCCTTGAGACACGAGACGGCTGCAGCGCGCAGCTGGCGCCCATCCCCACTGATGAGCGCCGCCTCGTCAGGGGGAGGGGAGGCGATTACGGCGGCCGCAGCACCTGGGGGTAAGAACAGCGAGGTGAGAGAATGGAGCCGGGAGCATGAGGAGCGACAGAGACGAGAGAGTGGAGAGAGGAGAAAAGAAAAAGGTTGAAAAGAAAAAAATTCTGGTCCGGTTCCCAGACACACTGCCGCTCGGTCCTCAGCCAGCCGAGAGGCTCTTCCTCGCGGTGCCATGCGGTGGTACTGGACGCTCAGTGGACGGCTCGATCCTCCTCTGCCCCCTGGCGGCCGGCGGTGGCTCCTCCTACTGAGGGCAGCCGGAAGCGAGTCCCAGTCCCGCGCTCCCTGCTCCTCCCCATCATGGCGGACGGCAGCAGGCTCCGGCTCAGGGCAAGTGCTGAGGACTCCTCCGCCCCCTCTTGGATGGCAGCCACCCCACCTCAACCCAGGGGCACGGCAGCGAGCTCTCCGTCCCACCGACCTTCATCCGCTCCAGCACCACCGCTTCGGGCAGCCGCTCGCGGTCTTCTCTCATCCGCGCTGCCCGAACTCCTCAGCACCGCGATCCCCCTCAGCAGCGAGGGCTCTTCGACAGCATGTACCTCCTTCCTACTGGGTTTCGGCACCACTGTAGTAATGTTAGTTTGTGTGGTAAGAAGAAGGAGGCGGGAACCGGCGAACATTCAAAACGTTTAATCAAAATAAAATGGCGGCGACAGCCCCTCACGGCCGACTGCCGCCTACATACAAACAAACACAAATGAACACAAAATAAAATGGCGGCGGCTGCCCCTCCCGGCCGACTGCCACCTACATACAAAAACAAAACGTAAATAAAACACAACACAAAATCCAGGCCTGGTCCTCTCTCGTCCTTCACTGTCGTCGCTCCTCCTTTATACTCCCTCACTCCTCCGTGAGACACGAGACGGCTGCAGCGCGCAGCTGGCGCCCATCCCCACTGATGAGCGCCGCCTCGTCCCGCTCTCACGGACCCTCTGCCTCGCTGCTCGCCACAACAATCTTTAATTTATATAGTCAAATATGCAATGCTATTTTACATTTGATTACTGATATTCAATGTCTGTACCTGAGAACTAATGTTAGACCTACCAGAAAAACCTGAAAAGCACAGTTTGTTTTATAAGTATCTTTGCTCTGATTGTATTTATTTGTGCTTTTGCATAGTTAGATGATGTTTTTATTTTCTTTATTTTTATTTGACAGTAGTTCTGTTTTCCCTGAATATAGCACATACAGACTGAACCATGAGTAATTTGAATAGTTAGACCCCTAGTAGCCTAAATATTCACGTAATAAATATGTTTAACATTAATTCAATGAAGGTAAACTCTTTTGCTACATATTTTTGATGGTTTGAATGCATACTCCTACATGTTTTACCATTTATGAACTATCATTTATGTGCCCTATACCATCACCATTCATATCTATGCTACCAATAAATAAATTACTACTAAAGTACAAAATTGTTTACAAAGAAAAAAAAAATTCGTCATGGATCTAGTCACTTAATTTTGCTCTCAAAATGCACCAGATTTATGCATTTAAATTTAAAATGAACAACATTTTATTTTGGGGAGCACCCCCTAGCCTAGAGGGACCAATGTCTACCCAGCACAGTTTCACAAAATCCTGTGGGAAACAAAAATAATATATTTATAATGTAATATAATATGAATAAACACTGCTACAGCTTCTTGTTGAGCTCAAAAGCCTTTCAAAAGCCTCTAAAAGCCACTTCGGTCAAAAATGACACAATACTGAGTGAATGCTCTCTGCATATTGTATAAGTTCATAAAATACTTTCACTTCAAACCCACTAAACCCCAGCCTCAGCCCATTCAGAAGTACCTGTACTTAGGTAGAAACCTATACATAGAAGCCTGACAAAAATGTTTATTTTAAAGAAAAACTTCAGACGGACTTAGAGGTTTTTGCATCTGAAGTCTCCATATATACAACTATGATGGAAACAATCTTGCATTGCATTTACCACAGCCCATGTGCTTCTACTACTGTTGAGTTATTTGTTATTTCATATCACATTTGAAGTTGCTCATTTTGAATTCCTTTTCACTCATTATAATACGTTTTGTTATCAATAATATACAGTATTATTACCTCCAGTGTAGGGCTATTTATACTGGTTCACTGTTTACATGTATTTAAATGTGCCACCCCTCTCTGAGTCTGTGCCCCAGCCTGCCCCATAGTTCTGTATGTTATCAACCCGCCCACAGGGGAGGGATCTCACTCACAGAATGTAAATGCGCTCGGCTCGACCTCGGGCATTCATAACGGGCGGTGCAGAGAAAAGTGAGTGTTTCAACTTTTCAATCAATTCCTATGAAAGTTTAGCTTCAATAGGCATAATCTGAAAACGCACCAAACTGGACATGCGTCGTGAATGACTGCCGCGCTTACCTCAGCTCTTCTCATGATGAATGAAATCGGACTCCTGCTGCGTCTGTTCCGTGCCTTACGTTCAGCTCACTCACACATTATTGAAAAGACATGTTCAGTTTTAAATTGTAGCGTTTATTCTCTAAATTAACAAATTGATTTTATTATAATGAAGATCAAAACCACGGTGGGGTGGAGCCGCGGTGGGCAAGTGATAACCAGTAGCCGTGGCTTTGGGAGTGGCCTCGTTGGGCAGCGAAGCAAGTGCATTCTGGGAGTTGTTGTCTTTCATCCACATTTTCTGTCTTTTCTCAGTCTAGAAGGCACCAAATTCAAAAATAATTTTACATTTCTACTACATAAATGACCCAGTTTAATTAAACATTCATCATCCCAGCGCTGAAGTACCCCTTTAAGGCCCAGACACACCAAACTAACATCAAAGAACTAGCACCTCATTTCCTCTGCGTCTGGGCCAAAATACCACATACGTGAGAGGAAATAACTCTCCATACTAGCAGGTGGCAGTAGTCTATTTCCATCATTCAAAATGGAAACCGGAAGAGCTAGGGCTGTGAATACACACTATATTGCCAAAAGTGTTGGGACACCAGTCCAAATCATTGAATTCAGGTGTTCCATTTACTTCCATGGCCACAGATGTATAATATCAAGCACCTAGGCATGCAGACTGCTTATACAAACATTTGTGAAAGAATGGGTCGCTCTCAGGAGCTCAGTGAATTCAAGCTTGGGACTGTGATAGGTTTCCACCTGTGCAATACGTCCATTCATGAAATTACCTCACTACTGAATATTCCACGGTCAACTGTTAGTGGTATTATAACAAAGTGGAAGCAATTGGGTCAGCGCATGCTGAGGCGCACAGTGCGCAGAAGTCACCAAGTTTCTGCAGAGTCAATAGCTACAGACCTCCAAACTGTGTGTGGTCTTCAGATTAGCTCAAGAACAGTGCATAGAGAGCTTCATGGAATGGGTTTCCATGGTCGAGCAGCTGCATCCAAGCCTTACATTACCAAGTGCAATGCAAAGCGTCAGATCCAGTGGTGTAAAGTACTCCACCAGTGACGAATTATACTTCTCTGTCTGGCAATCCAATGGACGAGTCTGGGTTTGGCAGTTGCCAGGAGAATGGTACTTGCCTGACTGCATTGTGCCAAGTGTAAAGTTTGGTGGAGGGGGGATTATGGTGTGGGGTTGTTTTTCAGGGGTTGGGCTTGGCCCCTTAGTTCCAGTAAAAGGAACACATAATGCTTCAGCATACCAAACCATTTTGGACAATTGCATGCTTCCAACTTTTTTTGGGGATGGCCCTCACTGTTCCAACATGACTGTGCACCAGTGCACAAAGGAAGGTCCATAAAACTTGGCGACATGGATGAGCAAGTTTGGTGTGGAGGAACTTGACTGGCCTGCACAGAGTCCTGACCTCAACCCAATAGAACACCTGAATTAGAGCGGAGACTGCGAGCCAAGCCTTCTTGTCCAACATCAGTGACTGACCTCACAAATGCGCTTCTAGAAGAATGGTCAAAAATCCCCATTAACACACTCCTAAACCTTGGGGAAAGCATTCATAGTTCAACACATAGCAAAGGTGTTGCTATGTGGTTGCTACTGTGTTCTAGGTTGTTGCAGTGTTTGCTAGGGTCTTCTAGGTTGTTGCTAAAATGCTGCTAGAGTGTTCAAAATGGTTAGGATGTTGCAGGGTGTTCTGAATGATTGTCAGGGTGTTGCTATGTGGTTGCTCCGTTTTTTCTGATTAGTTGCTGGAATGTTGTTAGAGTGTTCTAAATGATTGTCAGGTTGTTGCTTTGTGGTTATTATGGTTTTATGATTATTTGCTATAGTGATCTGAATGATTGTCAGGGTGTTGCTATGAGGTTTCTCAGTTTTCTGATTAGTTGCTAGGGTGCTCTGACTGATTGTCAGGGCATTGCTATGGGGTTGCTCCGTTTTTCTGATTAGTTGCTAGAATGTTGCTAGAGTGTTCTGAATGATTGTCAGGGTGTTGCTATGTGGTTGCTAGGGTTTTCTGATTAGTTGTTAGGATGTTGCTTGAGTGTTCTGAATGATTGTCAGGGTGTTGCTATGAGTTTGCTGGTTGTTGCGGTGTGCTTGCTAGGGTGTTCTGAGTTGTTGCTAGGACATTGCTAAGGTCTTCTGACTAGCTGTTAGAGCATTGCTATGTGGTTGCTAGCGTGCTCTAAGTAGTTGCTAGAGCATTACTGTTTGGTTGCTAGGGTATTGCTAAATGTATTACTTGGTTTGTACATTTCTGATCACTAAATATGGCTTGGGCCCTTCCTTTAATGTGAGTTTATGTATTTGTTGTGCCTGTTTGTTTTTCTTTGTCCATCAGGTGAAATAAATGCTTAGAAAAGTAATAACATACCTCTCCTAAACAAGTTACACAATTTTAGGATACATTCAAATCAAAAACTGGTTTGTTCAGATCAGTAACACCAAATATGATCTTTGCAAACACTGCTAATTACCTTTTCATATCCATCCATATTTTCACAATATTTCTAGGAGTCTTTTATTTTTTTATGGTTTTCATGGGTTTCTATGCCCTTGACGTTGTGATGGACTCAAGTCCTTTTCACTACATTGCTTATGGAACGGCCATATTCATTGTCAGAACTGCATACTGAAAGAGAAAATATTTGTTGAAATATAAAGCTACACTGAATAAAACCCAAATCCATAAAGTTCATAATTACTACTTTCATAGAACAAATGACCGCCATGGCTACGGATCAGATATTCTGCGCTCAGATATGTAAACGCAGCTTTAAGCATTCTTTCTTTTCACTTTCTGACTAGATTGCTTTTGTATAAAAGGAGAGAGAGAGAGAGAGAGAGAGAGAGAGAGAGAGAGATTTCAATGCCAGCTTCCCATTCAGATAATGATTAAAATTCATAGGCTAGCGGCTAACAGCGATTGCAGAGGCAATTTTAGAGCAGTCATAGCTTTCTACCAACAAAATTAATTTGACAGGTTTGCATTAAGGTACCTGATCAATATCCACTTAGAGCGGTGAGTGCTAAACGGAGAAAAATAACTGACCCGTGTGTTATGAGATGAAAAAAAATGGATCTCGGACTCTTTTTTTTCTCTCTCTGCCTCTTTCGCTCTTAAGCTCGCACCTACATCAGGAGCCCCTGACCTCCAGTCATTGATCGACTGCAGTTAACATGACAAAGAAGCTGCAAGTTATACACCCACTGTATCTACCAGGGAACAATCAACCTACCTGCACTAAATGTTTGATGGAGTGACCAGCATTACTTGGCCTGTGTACAAGAACAGGGGGCGAAAGGGGAAAAAAATGAATTTGCTCTCCTTACTGGAAAAGAAATACTGTGGCAGCATTTTGACAGGACATCTCTCTCCATGCATACAGGAAGGGGCCGCAGCTAGTTGGCGGTAAACTATCGCTTAAAGGTGTGAAACTTTTTGTTGGACCACAGTGGTGTCACATCAACATAAATCAATAGCTGCTTCATAACCCTGCCTGACAGAAAGGGCTTGACAAACATTTGACAGAACTTTGACAAAAAAAGGTTGATGTACATCGAGCAATTACTGCTTTTTTACACAAAATTATGTCCACATAAGCATAAATATTTGTAGGTTTATTGTAGTTAGGATTAGGGTTTAGTAATTTGTAAAGTGATAGTTCACCCAAAAATGAAAATTCTGTCATCATTTAATCACCTTCATGCCCGTATAAACCTGTATGGCTTTCTTTCTTCGGTAGAACACAAAAGAAGATATGGTCACATTAGTGACATTTTGCCAGCAGAAAAGGCTTTTTGTAGTGATGTCAAATTGATGAAATTGTATCTAAAATAAAAGTTTATGCATATATATTATATATTTACAAACGTTTTATGTTAGATGCGATTTAATGGTTTAATCGATTTGACAGCGCTAGTTAATTTCCGATGTATTAAAGACCCACTGAAGTGCTTTAAAAATGTGCAGCGTTATTCAATGTGTTAACATAGTTTCCACTGAAAGGAAGACTGGGCAGGACATATCAAACAGCTTCTCCCCTTTTAAAAATAGCCAATAGAATTTAGTTTATATATCATAGCTCAACCAGAGTCATTGAGCTTGGTAAAGCCGCAGTTTCCTCCTAATTAGGGCCAGAATACCGATGGTGTGAGGACCCTATTGGAATTGCTCAGCCTATTATTCTTCTTCTCCCAAATGAATCGCATTTTTGAGGGCCTAAACACGCTCGAAAACTCATGAAACTTTGCACACACATCAGAAGTGGAGAAAATTTACGTCTGATATGGGTTTCAGAATTAGGTGTGGCAAAATAGCTTGATAGCGCCACCTACAAAATTTAAATTAAGCGCTGTTCGAGCTACGTTTCACGTACAGGTATGAAATTCGGTAGACACATGTAACAGCCCAATACCTACAAAAAAGTCTCCTGGTACGAAATCTGAAAACCAACAGGAAGTGAGATATTTTTAATTTTCTTTGCAAAATTGTTACAAATTTTGCCATTTCCAGACGTCATAGATTAATGAACTCCTAGAGATTTAATCAGATCAACATCATATTTGCACAGTCTAATCTAAAGGCCTTAGTGATGTTAAATTGGGAAGATCTTGAGTTTTCGCTGAAGGGCGTGTCCATGGCGGCCTCACAAAATTCGATGTTTCGCCATGAAACAGGAAGCTGTTGTTAGTCAGGCATACAATGTCTGATCTGCCCCAAACTTCACATGTTTTATTAGAGTCCTGGCTTGAACACATCTATATGCCAATATTCAGTTACAATCATAGCGCCACCTACTGGCAACAGGAAAGGCCAAATTTTACACTGTGATTAACTCCTCATTGAGATTTAACCAGAACAACATCCTGTTTGGTCAGTCTAATCTTAAGGCCTTGGTGATGTTAAATTTTGAACATCTTGAGTTTTCGCTGAATGGCGTGTCTGTGGTGGCCGCACAAAGTCTGATGTTTTGCCATGACACAGGAAGTTGTTGTAAGTCAGGCATACAATGTCCAAGCTGCCCCAAACTTAATGTGATAAGATGACCTGAAGACATCTACATGCCAATATTCAGTTATAGTCAAAGCACCACCTGCTGGCAGAAGGCACATCAAAATGACTTTGCTGTATTTCTCCTATATTTACCCACTTAAATGCATGTCGCCCACTATTCGCTGTTTTCCTGAGGCCACCGGGTGGCAGTGCATGCGCGAGGGCCTTTTCATCGCTGCTTTCAGCATTAATCTCGAATTGTTTCTCCTCCTAATCTCGTCCATATTGCTTTGAAATAAAGCATTGTGTGTTGAATTCTGTGCTCTGTGATGGGCCCGATACGGTTTCTGGTCTGTGCCGACTTGCGTGTATGATCCACTTTGTGCTATCGTGTTACCGGACCGGATCGCTGCGGTTGTTCACATGAAACTAACGTGAAACCAGACTTCATTCATCCCAATGGAAAGCATATTAAATCAAATCGTTCCCTATTCCCTATATAGTGCACTATGTGCCATCCACCGAACATGTAACTGATTCCAGCTGTAGCTTCAGCCTCTATTTATAATGTATGGGGCGGGTCGCTTCAGATTCTAGAGAGCATTTGATTGGACAGAAAATATGATGAGAAGCTGAAGTACAGAATGATGTCATCAAAATCATTGATCCATATTGGCGGGAGAAGTGAGAGATTGTAGTTTTTTAATGCTTATATCTTCTAAATGCAAATTTTGTCATTGTTTTGGAGCACACTAGCTTATAGATAACAGTAAGGCTAACATATTCATAATAAAAGCATTGGGGACTTTAAGCACCGAGCAGCTTTCTGTTGGTCATTGCAGCGAAGTGACTAATTTCAACCTGTTGCGAAATCTGTGCAATTCACATAGAATTTCCAATTGTGTTAATTCCTATTGAAATGACTGAATTTTGTCAGTGAAAATTTGACAAATTAAGGTAAATGTGGCCAGAGCTTTAGTGTTTTCATCAGAGAGACGCGGGTTCAGATCTGGCATAATTCCTTCTTACCTCCCTTTCTGTCAATGAAAAGTTTGTGAGATTGAGAATCCAGTGAGATTTGTTTATGCACAAGGAATCCGACATCTGAAAAGATCTCACCATCATCATGTCCGCCTGGAATTACATGAAGACAAAAAAAAAAAAAAAAACCTGAGACAGACTAAATCCAGAAGGAATTTGGCAACATCTCCAAGACGTTTGGAGAAGTCAACCTGCAAAGCTACCTTAAAAACTGTGCAAGTGTATCTAGGACAAAAAGGCAAAGGTAAAGAGTGGCCATACTCAATAGTGATTTGATTTATAGAATTTCATTGATAATTAACATCTATTTATGACATTATTGTTTGAAAACAGCATTAAAAACCTTTCACAGTACGGTAGCTTTGCAGGTAAGTCATAACATTTCAAAATCTGAATCTAAAATAAAAAAGTATATCTACTAACTATATATAAACTATGTCTTAAAAAACCTATTGACATTGACATTAAATTACATTTTTATGTATTCATGGATTACTTAAAAATAGACAGATTTAAATCAATATCTTTTAAATTTTAATCAAAATCAAAGCACAATTGACCCTTTAAAAAATTCCAATATCACCACACAACAATAGGTAACAGTAATTACAAAAACAATAACAGCATAAATAAAGTTATCATAAAGCAAAACAATATTCCCAATCATCTGTTAACATTTGTAGAATGTCAAACTGCAGGGCTGTCAATCAATATGAACAGCTAGTAACAGGCATGGCGGAATTAGCTATATTAACCTATGGCCTTAACTTGAACATTTTAATAGATATCATCAACAATTTAGTTTCAATATACACACCATTAATTATGAAACCATAATTTGTGTTGCAGAAATGCAAAGAAATTTAAAAACACTGACAAATGTCAACGAATTTGTTCCATATGTTTGTACGACTAGCAGGCACATACATTAAAACCCTCAAGCATTACCAATATCATCTCAGAAAAATCACATATACAAACACACACACGCACACACACTGAAGGCGATGAGCCCCCTGTGGTGTTGCAGACAGATTCAATGTGCTGAGAAACAAAGTTCTGTATGCAGGCAGCGAGCTCTGTTCACCCACACCACAAACATAATGGAGCATTAATACACACACATGCACACACACACGCGCGTGCGCGCGCACACACACACATACAAGTCTAAATCTTGTATAAGTTTATAGAAGCTTAAAGGGTTCTATCAGGTGCTTCAGTAGGTTCCATCATGGGATCATTTTATGGGTTTAGTTTTAATTCATATATTTTTATTTTTATGAATTAAACATACTTTATTAGTAGAAAAGGCTGAAATAACCCATTAAACATGAACGTATGCAATCAAGAACCCTAGTGTTCTATATAGATACCCACTGCACCTTTTTTCTGTATAAACTGTGCATAATATTATTGATTTCTCCTGATCAGAAGCAAAAATTCTATTTCAGTTCATATAGGAACTAGTTCAAACATATGAATCCCCCTTTATTTTGTTATATTACTACAAGATAAGTTTGTTTTAATATCATGAATCGTAAACCTTGAACTCTGAGCTGGTTTTATACTTTATTGCTTCTTCTCTGCCCATTTAATCTTTGAACTGTTGCTTTATTTTCTTAGTTAACTGAATTGGCAGGGGCGTCTTTCCTGTGGCGAATTAAAAGCGACCATAAGTAACTTTTACGAGCTAATGCGTGTGGGCATTCGGTGTAAGTGAGATTGAGAGTGAAGCATTGTGGGTATTATGTTTTTTTATTGAGTGGAGCAGTCCCTCTCTTTCTGGATGAGAAGCTATTTTCTAGTGGCCGGGAAGTTTTATGTTGCAAGGCTATGGGAGATAGAAAAGCATCCCATCGACCCTGTTGTTTGCACCATTTTTATGATAAAGATATGATCCAGACGGTATTGACACAGACGTTCCATGCCTGGAATAAGTATCACAAGTGTATTAACAGGTCTTACATATCATAGATATGAGTTACACCTATTGCTGTGTGTAAATTTAAAGGTTTCGCCTATTGTTTAATTAAACATTAAATCAAATCAGAAATATAAACATCTCTGCTAAGGCAAGCATCACTATTACTATTGCTCATAGCTAGGAAACAAACTTTTCTAAGTAATCATATTTGTGATTTTCATCTAGTGGATAATAAAACAGATGACAAAATAGAACTTGCCTAATTTAATTATTGACCTATATTAGAAATAGGGACCCAAGTCATGTCTAGGGACGTTAAGCAACAACCTAGAAACCACCTAGAACACCCTAGAAACCACATAGCAACACACTAACAACTGTGTTAGTTTAAAACACACTGCCCTCTCAAGCAGGCTGAGGCAACTGCCCGGGCAGCTGGGTGGAGGCAGCAGCTGACCGCCGGGGCAGTATGTGTTTTATGGCCTCAGTCTGCTTCTGGGCGGCTGAGAACTGTTGGGCGAAGCTCTCAACCGTGCCGCCGAATAGCCCATCCTGGGATATGGGAGTGTCGAGGAACAGGGTCTGCTCGCCGTCACGCAAATCAGCCAGGGTGAGCCATAGATGTCTCTCCTGGACCACAGCTGTGGACATCACCTGGCCCAGGGAGCGAGCAGTCACCTTCGTCGCCCGGAGGGCGAGGTCAGTGGCGGCATGCAACTCATCTCTGAGTCCCGGGTCAGCTCCACCCTCGTGCATGTCGCACGGCAACTTGGCCTGGTAGGCCTGAAGAGTTGCCATGGCATGCAAAGAAGCGGCGGCCTGCCCCGCAGCTCTATAGGTCTTCGCCACCAGAGACAACGAAAACCTTCAGGCTTTGGAGGGGTGCCTTCGGTCACCGCGCCAGGCCGAAGCATTTTGCGAACACAGTTGCATCGCAACAGAGCGTTCGACTGGGGGGACCCCAGTGTACCCTTTAACCGCCGCCCCATCGAGGGCGGAGAAGGCGGAGGAGGTCACCGAACGGTCGCGGGAAGACAACGGGTTCTTCCAGGACCGCGCAATCTCCTCATGCACTTCCGAGAAGAAAGGAATTGGAGGAGTGGCCGGACAGGTGTCCTGACGCGCCGCTCCCAAAAACCAATCGTCCAACCGCGAGCGCTCAGGTCGGAGGGTTCTACTCCAATCCAAGCGCTGCGGCTGCCCGGGAAAGCATGGCTGTCAATTCTGGGTCCGACTCGGGCAATGCTGGCACACCCGAGGGCGGCAGAAACAGCCTTATCATCATCCTCAGATGACTTCAGCCCACCTTGCGATGCGGCAATTGACATCTAATCGTCTTCCGCGGCTCCAAAAAAGACAATCGGGACAGCAGGAGCCGGCCCCGATTTACTCGCCTGAACGCACGGCGGGTTCGGTGCATGAGAGGGGGGTGTGGGCCGAGGCATGAGCGTCGGAGCTTGATTCCACACCGTCACCCTCAGATCACCCTGGCCACCAGCCAAAGTGCCGCCTCTCGTGGAGACCGCAGATTGGGGTGTAGCAGAGGGGACTCTCGCTCCCGCATCCGCACAGAGTTCACGGAGTCTTGACCGTAACACTGAGATGGCCATGTTCCCGCAGTGGGAACATGAGTCATCCACGAGCGCTGCCTGAGCATGCTGAAAGCCCAAACACGTCAAACAGCGATCATGCCCATCAGAAGGTGGAAGAGACCGACCGCACCCAGAAGTACATGGGCGAGACATCCTGAAAAGGACGTGCCACGTGTAAGCTCTTTTTGTGAGAGGAAACCTCGCAGTCGATGTCGAAGCACCCAGGGAAACACACACCAGCTGGATACAGATCACTGCACAGATCAGCAGGCAGGAAGTATGCGATCACTGGAACGCGCCGTCACACCAACACCGACTGGAAGGCTTCAGAAGGCTTGTGAAGAGTGAAGAGGTAGGTACTCTTGGCTCCGAAGCAGAAACGTAATGCGATATTGCCACATACTTCCTTATATACCCATGCGGTGGGGCGGAGTTACGTATGCAAATTCCGCATGCCCATGGCATTGGCACTGCCATTGGGCATTGTTGAATTCTCGAGGATGATAGGCTTCTAAGCGAAACCGCCATTCGTTAGTCACTAACGTTACGTTGTAGTGACTGAACGAAAGGGAACACCTTAACCCTTATGCATTGTTCAAATTCACTACCCTTTCGTTATGTTCGTGGATGAAAACGTCTCGGTTACGTATGTAACCTTTGTTCCCTGAGAACAGGGAACGAGACGCTGCGTCAGCTGACGCTACGGGGAACGCCTCCAGCGTGACAGGTGTCTGAACTACTATCGAATCACGGCAATCCTATTGACCGGCGACAGCCTATGATGTCATCAAGGTGCGACCAGGAAGTATATAAGGGCACCTTGCCAACGTGACACCGCTCCTTCGTCTGAAGGGTCTGTTGGCAGGCAGGCTCCGAGGCATGGAAATGAGACGCAGCATCTCGTTCCCTGTTCTCAGGGAACAAAGGTTACATACGTAACCGCCGCTATGCCGAGGGGAGTGCATGCCTACTGGCAGTGACAACTGTCAGGACAAGCAAATTCAAAAAGCCTGAACCACTCCCCCTCTGGTCACACAAGGCTGTCAGTGACAGCATTTCCTATGGTCATAGCCCAAGCTATAAGCCTTGTGAGGAACCTTAGTGCGCCTGCACGAGGTCCTAATCAGGCTGCTCAAAGGCCTGGATCCACCAATTCAACAGAAGGGGCTCCTTTAAGGGAATGTGGCTAGGGGGCCCTAAGGCACCCCAGCCAGCCACTATTCGGGAAGAATTCACCGAATGCCACCAGGGAGGTCTAGCTTGGTGTCTTTCTGAAGGGCACCTCGTCCGGGCCACACTCGCCTCCTGGAGAGGCATCCAACCCAAGGTACTGCAAACTAGCAGTGTCCTCCTCAGACCGGATCTCAGAGACGGGCATCCTGGAGAGCAATACTCAGCCTAGCGCTTTTAACCCTTGCCAGCGAGGGGAGTAATCTGCTCGACCCTAGGATCTACTGAGCTATTATCAAGTAGAAACACTCAGGAGGCCAGACTGGCCTACAAGCTGATCTAATTGGGAGGCCACACTAGGGGCCTACGACCACCTGATCAGGCCCAGGCAGCTTAGGCTCACAGACGACCCTCCAAGAGAGGGGAGCTTAAAGGGGCTGCACGGTAGGTTACCATGCTGTAGGTGATCTATGAAAGTCCCTTCCTGCAGGGACTGCATAGCAGCAGCGTCGTCTCGTCATGCTAGGGTATGAACACCGCCTTAAGGTCTTGCAACCGGCTATAAACCGGAGCCTGATAGCAGGTGACCACTAGCTGTCAGCATAAAGCCAGTTGTGTTTTCCCCAGGGAGGCCGGAAGGGGCCTCCACCTTGTAACCTGTGCTGACTGCTCGCGCGTCCAAACAGCAGCGCTTGCCCTCAGGGAGGCCTAATGAGGCCTACTACCCAATAGCAGTCGAGCTGGCCCTCGAGGTAACTGGAAGATGGGACTCGCTCTGACAGGGAGGCCTAGCCTACCACCTGATAGCCATCGGGACTCGTTCCTTCAGGGAGGCTTGGGGAAGCCTGCCACCTGATAGCATACTGTGGCGAGCAGCGAGGTCGAGGGACCGTGAGGGCGAGACCCGAGATCGCTGCAGCGCACAGCTGGCGCTCATCCTCCCTGATGAGCGCCGCCTCGTCCCACCCTGACGGTCCCTCGACCTCGCTGCTCGCCACACATACCATGCTAGCTGTCCGAGCGTCCCGACTCCGGGGCTCGCCCAGGGAGGCCTGGCGAGGCCTACCACCTGGTAGTGAGACCTGTTAATGGTCTAGCTTGTCACAGTTCAATTCAATTCAAATTTATTTGTATAGCGCTTTTCACAATACACATTGTTTCAAAGCAGCTTTACAGAAAGTGCATTTCATAAATGTACAGTAAAAATGTTAGAAAGACAATGTTAAATAAAAATGTTCGAAAAAGTTAATCAATCGTGTATTAATTTAGGCCATAACAACGCTGGCGTTGAGTCGTCTCTTCGTCGCATCACAGTGACTGGAACCGGAACCCCCTCAGGGAGGCCTAGTGGGGGCCTACAACCTGATAGCACGTACATGAGCTAACCAAGCGTCCACGCTCGGGGGCCCCTCCTCAGGGAGGCCTAGCCATTCGTGCGAATCGTCAGATATGACTGAGGTCCCGGAGCTCGCCGTTAGGGAGGCCTGCTGGGGTCTACCACCCAGAAGCGAATTCTCAGGGAGGCCTGGTGAAGCCTACTGCCTGACAGCGATCCACTGCTAGGTGTCCAGTGACTGAAGACCAGGAACGTGCCCTCAGGGGAGGCCAGGATGAAGCCTGCTACCCAATAGCGAATCCCACAGGGAAGCCCCATGCAGCTTGCTGTTCACCATCTGTTACCGAAACTGGGGACCGAGGAACGATCTCAGGGAGGCCCGGCGCCTACCACCTGATAGCAGAACGTGCTACTCGTAGCACTCCATGCTCACCGCAACAGAGACTGGGAACCGGAAACTCGCCCTCAGGGAGGCCGGGTGAGGCCTACTACCTACTAGCAACTCGTGCTAGCCATCCAGTGACTGAAGCCCAGGAACGCCCCCCTCAGGGGAGGTCAAGTGAGCCTGCTTACCCCACAGCAGGCCCTTAGGGAGGCCTGGTAACGCCTGCCACCTACTAGCAGCTTGTGCCAGCCGTCGAGGGACTAATGCCCAGGAATACCCCCTCGGGGGAGACCGGGCAAGGCCTGCTACTCATAGCAGGCTCTCAGGGAGGCCTGGTGGGGCCTACCACCTGAGCCAAGATAACCCAAAAACCGGGAGCCTACCCCTCAGGGAGGCCTAGCAGGGCCTATAAACCCTGCCACAGTTAGAAGAAGGCTGGCTGCTGCACCTGGGCTGACGGTAGCCGTCTGCTGCTGACGAAGAATTGGACATCCAGTTATCACTCGATCTACTAAGGGCTCGGGAAAGAAACATGATCACCCCTCATATAACACAACGAGGCCCCGAGAAAAAACCCATACAACAGCCCAATAAGGCTGGGCGCAGATCACACTACAGCTCATGCATTAGTGCTTACCAGGTCGTGGCTACTTTATACTTAAAGCCAGGAAATAAACTTGCCCCCGCACACCACAAGCGGGGGGCAAGAGTGGCAAATACAACCACTCACCTTAGTGAGAGAAATAACACAGAGAGGCGGTAAACTCTACTAGCCAAAGTATAGCATACATTCACAAATATATAAATTTGCAAAGAAGATCGTTCTTAGCTACTCACGGGGAGCTGCAGGCCCTGCGATGTCCAACGATGTTCCATAATCCCCAAACCCTCTCAGGGGAGCGAAGAGGGTCCTGAAAAACATAGTAAGTAATGTTTCACCCTTCTCGAGGGGGACTCACCACTCGCTCTTCCGGCGCTTCAAACCTGAAACAACCAGCCATCAAGCTAGTATACGACCTCCATCCTGAGGGGGCGCTTTCACAGACCAGCCAGGCGGGGCCTAGAATATCATCATCACGGGCCCACCCCAGGCCGGATGTAAGAAGCGCTTGGGGAGATGATGAAGAAGCGGAGTGAGGGTCAATGTAATTCTCAGCTCACCCTCAGGGAGGAGACCCATCATGAACGCTGACTGCGTTTTGCGATACACAGCTCCTACTTCTCCCGGGAGTCCGCTTCTCTGTGCCTCACCCTCGACTGTGGGGGTGCACAAGAGGCAACGCTGGCCCTCGTGCCCCGTCTCCGGTCCTCAGACCGTGACGCCTCCCGCCTGCCTGGGACCAGGATCTCAGTGGTACCTCCTGCCATCAGCGACATACCGCTGATATCATACCGCTGATGTCAGTGAATATAGATTATTCCATGCCCTCTCGATCTAAATAGGAAGATCAGGAAGGAATGAAAGCCCAACTGAGCCGATGATTATGGCTGGGGAGAAATCAATCGTTTAGTCCAACACGAGCGATCTCTCCTCTAACGCGCCAACATGGCGGCCGCAGCCCGCCCGCAGTGCGTTTCATAACATTCAACAGCTCAGCATACACAGTCGGGATGGCTGAGAAGATTAATCCCCTTCTCACAGCCACCCCCAGAGCACTTGCAAACAAGTCTCGTCAGCCGCCGGATAGTCAGAGGGAAGAACGCCTTCCCGTGACGTATTTCAGCGAGCTCTGTCCGAGAAACCCGTGACGTGCATCCGCGCTCAGCCTCGGCATGAGCGGGACCGCATCATCAGTCTCGGATGCAAACCCTCTTCCCTCAGGAAGAGAATCAGACGAGAGCAGAGTGATCTCGGATTGACAAACACTCACATTATACAAACAAACAAACAACTCAATAAGAGCTGATTGTGCATGCTTTTGATCCCAGGCAGAAACACACGGCTCCTGTGTATAAAGTAATGAATTTGGATTACCTTAGCTCGAAGCATTTCAGACAGAACAGTCCCTGAAGACGAAAAAGCGCTGTCATGTTGGCAAGGTGCCCTTATATACTTCCTGGTCGCACCTTGATGACATCATAGGCTGTCACCGGTCAATAGGATTGCCGTGATTCGATAGTAGTTCGGACCCCTGTCACGCTGGAGGCATTCCCCGTAGCGTCAGCTGACGCAGCGCGAGTTCTCTTTCGAAAGGGAACATCCACTAAATTAAACTGCTTAAAAAATGTATCAGATAAATATTTTTTTTGCATAAATCTATTAATCAACCTCAGTCCTGATCAAAACTACTAAATGTTTAAAATAAATTCAGGATTTTAACTAGAGTTGTTCCGATTCCGATACTAGTATCGGAAATATCACAGATACCACAAAGAATTCTGGCATCGGTATCGGCGAGTACTTGAACCCATGTACCGATCCGATACCATTTTCTTAAACAAGACGTAGTTATGACCGCAAGCTTTGCCTAACCACTGCGCGGTTCTTTTTCGGTGCTCCGAATGCATTGCAAACACAGAAAGTTGTGCTGTTTTGCCACAAGGAACCACTGTTTAGAGCAGCGTAGAAGAAATGAAAATGCGTTAGCAGTAGGCTATGTTTGCTGTTTACTAGCTGTTTAGCAGTATTTTGTCTCTGTGTGGATGGCGGGCGCCCGCACTCGCTCGCTGTCTTTGTAATCTCTGCCGTGGGTCACTATCAAGCGGCAACCTCCCCCAGTTTCTCTACGTCCATATTCACAGTCTATGGTCCCTATATGAGGACACGAACGCATAAACTGTCACTTCATGAGAGTTTACCATTTAATTTGGGAAAACTGTCATATAAGGAACACAGACACTGAAATATCTTCATGGCAACCCATCAAAATAAACGTTTGGTTTAAAACATTTTAAATTGACAGAATATATTAGGCTACTGCTGTACAGTAGATTTAGCTACTTCTCTATGTAATAATAATACGTCTCTACTAATAATAATAATAATGCCTAGATGGTTGCTTATTTTTCACTTGTTTTGTTGTAGAGATTATTTTCTGATTAATATATATATATATATATATATATATATATATATATATATATATATATATATATATATATATATATATATATATATATATATATATATATATATATATATTAGGGGTGGCAGGATACATGGAAAAAAACCGAACCGTTCGGTTCGCTCGTCTCGGTTCGGAGTGCGTGCGTCGCACGGTTCGCGCATGCGCAATGTATCCTCGTTCCCGTATGTTACCTCAGACAGCGGGTGTCCTTTTCGCGCAAAATAAGAGGTGTGTGTGGACATACAGTAAAGTAAAAGTGGAGTGCTGCAGGTCACGTCACATGTAGAAATGAAAGTGGGAGAGTTAAGGAAGGCTGCCCGGAGTTGGAGGATGCGCCAGCAACGTATAGTAGGGCAGATGCAGTGCGAAGAGCGGGAGCCACACACACACACACACACACACACACACACACACACACACACACACACACCGGCAGTGTTTGTCTCGTGAGTCGCGCAGCTGAACCGCGGCTCGTGGATTGCAAATATAGTCCATTTTGTCACATTTTCCGGTGTTCTCCTCCGACCCCTGTCTGTCTCGTGCTTTGATTTATGATGGGCAACATACCGGTATATCTGCTGCAAATGCGACCGTGTTCCCCTCTGTCTCATACACACATGCATATGTTGTATATAAGTAGTTCACATGATAAATGTAACATTTAAAAGTTAAGATATGCTTCTAGTTCTAATAATTTAAACATGCCTTTGAAGTTTGGGCAAAAACTTCTGCCAGTGTTGTGTTTTCGTGTATTTTATTTTTTCACAGCGCTGAATGTCATATGGTGATTGTCATATGGACACTTCATGGTGAAATGTGTTAATCAGGTCAGATGAATTAAAGCCACAGTGCATTGTTCTGATCAAAATTTATATGATTAACATGAAAAATGTTACGCCAATGTGTCGGACTCGGTAGACAGCCAGCCAGGAAACAACTTGATATAACAATTTGTAATACTGTATCCTAAATTGTGGATGATTAAGCCATATATACCATATGCTGAAGTAAATTTCTGGAGTGTTAACGATAAAAAACAACAACAACAAGAACCGTACAGAACCGAAAACCGTGACCCTAAAACCGTGATACGAACCGAACCGTGGGTTTTGTGAACCGTGCCACCCCTAATATATATATATATATATATATATATATATATATATATATATATATATATATATATATATATATATATACATATACATATACTCACCTAAAGGATTATTAGGGACACCATACTAATACTGTGTTTGACCCTCTTTCACCTTCAGAACTGCCTTAATTCTACGTGGTATTGATTCAACAAGGTGCTGAAAGCATTCTTTAGAAATGTTGGCCCATATTGATAGGATAGCATCTTGCAGTTGATGGAGATTTGTGGGATGCACATCCAGGGCACAAAGCTCCCGTTCCACCACATCCCAAAGATGCTCTATTGGGTTGAGATCTGGTGACTGTGGGGGCCATTTTAGTACAGTGAACTCATTGTCATGTTCAAGAAACCAATTTTAAATGATTTGAGCTTTGTGACATGGTGCATTATCCTGCTGGAAGTAGCCATCAGAGGATGGGTACATAGTGGTCATAAAGGGATGGACATGGTCAGAAACAATGCTCAGGTAGGCCGTGGCATTTAAACGATGCCCAATTGGCACTAAGGGGCCTAAAGTGTGCCAAGAAAACATCCCCCACACCATTTCACCACCACCACCAGCCACCAGACAAGGCATGATGGATCCATGTTCTCATTCTGTTTACGCCAAATTCTGACTCTACCATCTGAATGTCTCAACAGAAATCGAGACTCAACAGACCAGGCAACATTTTTCCAGTCTTCAACTGTCCAATTTTGGTGATCTTGTGCAAATTGTAGCTTCTTTTTCCTATTTGTAGTGGAGATGAGTGGTACCCGGTGGGGTCTTCTGCTGTTGTAGCCCATCCGCCTCAAGGTTGTGCGTGTTGTGGCTTCACAAATGTTTTGCTGCATACCTTGGTTGTAACGAGTGTTTATTTCAGTCAAAGTTGCTCTTCTATCAGCTTGAATCAGTCGGCCCATTCTCCTCTGACCTCTAGCATCAACAAGGCATTTTCGCCCACAGGACTGCCGCATATTGTATGTTTTTCCCTTTTCACACCATTCTTTGTAAACCCTAGAAATGGTTGTGAGTGAAAATCCCAGTAACTGAGCAGATTGTGAAATACTCAGACCGGCCCGCCTGGCAGCAACAACCATGCCACGCTCAAAATTGCTTAAATCACCTTTCTTTCCCATTCTGACATTCAGTTTGGAGTTCAGGAGATTGTCTTAACCAGGACCACACCCCTAAATGTATTGAAGCAACTGCCATGTGATTGGTTGATTAGATAATTGTATTAATGAGAAATTGAACAGGTGTTCCTAATAATCCTTTAGGTGAGTGTGTGTATATTATATTATATTATATTATATTATATTATATTATATTCCTACATTTATTTGTTGCACTGTTTTTATACAGTTATATTGTATAACTAAAATACCTTTTTCAGTTTGCAGTGTTATATTTGTGGCTGCATTTGAAGTTCTTTTTCGCTTAAGAAAAAATATTACTGTCAAATGCATGTCAGATAATACAAATACTGTAATAAATACAGTAGTTCACCATGTATTTGTTCATGTTTTATTAAGGGATAAGTCTGAAGCTCACTGAATTGCTATAATTCTAGCAATTCATACAGGGCTAGTAGTATATACAGCTGTATATACAGATACACACCCAGGTATCGGATCAGTACTCTGTATCGGCCGATACCCTGAGCCCAGGTATCGGAATCGGTATCGGGAAGGGATAAAGGGTATCGGAACATCTCTAATTTTAACTCTTTATTTGCCAAGTTCATAAATGATGTCACTGATTTGGGGATTTGGGGATAAAACACACAAAATGACTTGTTTTCAATATAAAATGTGATTGTGGACTGGATTTTTTTAACCTTTTATCACAGTCTTGGACATGTCAAAGATTACAAACAACATTGGCTTTGATGCATTGTTAGCTTTTGTGCAGCATCAGATTTAAATTTACTCTTCGTGGCTGTTTCTGCCCCATTGATCTCCATTATAACCACATTTTTTTATTGCAAATGGAGGATAACAGCATATTAGTGTGTGTGTGTGTGTGTGTGTGTGAGAGAGAGAGAGAGAGAGAGACATCAACTTACCTTGATTAAAATGAACGATTAGCGATTAAAATGAACTCTGGTGCCAAGCACTGAGCCCTGGGGAACCCCAGTGGTCAGTTGATGTGCTTGGGATTCCTCTCCTCTCCATGCAACCTTGAAAGACCTACCTGTGAGATAGGACTCAAACCAAAGGAGTGGAGTCCCTGTGATGCCCAGTGATGAGAGGGTGGACAGAATAATCTGATGATTGACCGTGTCAAAGGCCACAGATAGATCGAGCAGGACGAGGACTGATGATTTGGAGTCAGCTTTAGCTATCCGCAGGGCTTCGGTGACTGACAGTAGTGCAGTCTCTGTGGAGTGGCCCCTTTTGAAACCTGATTGTTTGATGTCCAGCTGATTATTCTGTGATAGGAAGGATGAAACCTGGTTAAAAACAACTAGGGAAGATGCCGGTGCAGAGAGATGTGTTGATGAAGTGTGTGAGTGCTGGTAGGATTGTAGGAGAGATGGCTTGAAGGAGGTGTGAGGGAATGGGATCAAGAGGACAGGTGGTAGGATGGCTAGAGAGGAGAAGTTCAGATGTTCAGATGAGAGGAGAAGTTTCAAATTCCCTCTGCACGCAATAGGATAGTGCTACCACCAACCAGAGAAACGAATAAGGTGAAGCAGAGCTAGTTGATAGATTCAACTTTCGCCGGATCCGGTCGGCTAAAAAGATGCGTCTAGATTTCTAGGCTACCTTATAGTATGCCTCCTGAACACTTTCCTTAAATGGTGTACATCTCACTGTATCATTGCGTGATCATTTTGTATCATTTTTGTAATGTTTTAGCCTGGTCGCTATTCACTGCCATTATATGGAGGAGCGCGCGCAGGACTATTTTTAAAATTTCTGCTTTTGAGGTCCGTAAAAGATAGAGGGACATTCAAATTTGGCATTGGAACAACAGCAGGGTGCGTAAAAGATGACTTTATTTTCATTTCAGGGTGAACTATCCCTTTAAACCATCACATGACCAGCTAAGGACCATCTTAAACCAGCTCAAACTAGTTCAAACCAGCTGCCATGCTTCAAAACATACCTGACCAGCATATGTTGGCTTTTTCAACAGGGTCTTGTGACATCACGTCCTGTTTTTGATTTGTTTCTTTGGTACGTGTTGCATTCATATTTCATTCAAACCACACCAGAGTTTGTTTTCAGTGGTCACGATCCACTTGTTTGGTGCGCACCAGGGTTCAGATGGCAGCGTTCACACTTATTTAAATGAACCACACTAACAGAGCAATCGCACCAGAGTTTGTTTTAATCAAACCGAACCTGCCTAGTGTGAACACTGCACCCTTAAAAGCACACTTCTTACAACCAAACAAAAAATATTTCTTAGTTTAACTTGATTGTGGATATTTCACATGTTCGACATGAGTTTTCTCAACATAAAATTACCATGCAGACTCAACTTGTGAACTGAAGTAACTGAATTGAATAAGCCGTCTCTGTCTCCCAACTAGTTATATTCTTGCAACTAGAATATAATGCTGCAAAAGGAATGGATGTGCAGTCTATTAAATATAATTTACATAAAAAACTTGTTCTGTTTGGTCTGCTGGGCCGAACCTCTGCATTGTTCTTGGTCAACAAACCATGAATTCACTTGTAACCAATTTGCACTATGCCTTCAGCAGCAAAAATAATCAACAGTATTCCAGTGCGACACTGGGATTTGCTCCTGCTCCGACAGGAAAGGTCCACCATGGGAACCAGTTTATATTTGTTGCGTCCATGGCTGAGTAAAATCTCCAGCCTCAGAAGTGATTCTTGATTTAAGCTCTCCAAATTGAGCGTTCATTTTAGCGTAGATTCCTTGCAAGTTGTGGAGAATTTGCATACGTGCAGTCAGCCCCCGTCTCTATTGCTACATCTCAGGAGGGAGATTCAGTCCGCAGAGGCCTTCATTTCAATGTTAACATTTGCGGTGAGCAAATGGAAGTGTAGTTTTGAAGATTGCTTGCTTGTCAGATGAAGAATTCCATTACATTTCGGCCTGTTCATTTTCTCAACTCTGTGGCCATAAGGGGAAACACTCTGCAACTTTGTGTCCCTCTCTACCCCACCACTGAACACAAAAAGCTCTGAGCAGATAAGATTTAAATTAATTTTACAACACTTCATTGCAACCCTGCCAAATACGTCAGTAAAGTGAGCGCTGAGTCAAAGCCAGTATTTTAAGCACAGCACTTTTGTAATAAACTAAAGAAGTGTTTTATAAATTGCCTTTTTGTTTGTTTGTTTGTTGTTTTAGCATTTTTTTATATTATGATAATGAATAGTCATGCAATGTGACTGGTGGAAAATTGACTGGTAATTTGCATAACATCATTTTTTTTTTTCATCATAACCTTCAGTCTGCAATCAGAATAGGTCAATATATAGTAATTTCAAATCAAAAGGAAAGTTAAAACAGAGAACTAAAAATAATGACTAAAGTTATAAATTGTGTAACAATGTGTTACTTGTGGCCTGTGATGTTATTGTTAACTAAACTAATTGTTGAAATAAAGCTGAAATGCAACAAAACAAAATTAAATATAAATATTAGATTAAAAACTTAAATAGCCTAAACAAAAAATAGTTGAAAAAAAGTTGAAGGACTAAAATTACTAAAAAAAAAAAAAAAATTAAGCTAAACAAGCATATTAAATGTCCCATAATAAAATTACTAAAACTAAAATGAAAACTGAAAATATAGAAATAAAAGCGAATTCAAAATATGAATAAATACCATAATAGTATTTAAATAATACTAAAATTACACTGCTTTTTTGGCGTAAAGAGTTGTTTTGGCAAGTTTTCTTTACTTAAATTTTTTTTTTAAAAGGAATGAAAGGTTATGATGTATGAACAAATGCATCACGAATAACAAATACATAACAAATACATAAAATAAAATGGCTGAGCGTTAAATTGATTTGAACTAAATTACATGCATTTCCTGTACCTTTTAAAGTCAAATAGTACATGAGGGAAATGATTGCAAATACTTTTATGCCACTGCTATGACAGATTGCATCCTGTTTGTCACTTTTGTCTTCAACTGTTTTATTTTTACAAAAAAGGTTTTACCTCTTTGAACAATGCCTTTGTGCTCATGTGACGCTTTAGCAGTTAGACGGCATGTTTATGGCAGCTTGGTTCAATTAAGCTCCAGATCCTGATGTACTGAAGGAGTCAATCTGTTTTCTAAGTATATAAACACCGTGTTTCGAGAAAGAGGGAGCGCAGATGGATGGAGTTTGTGAGAAACAGATGCTGAATGTCAAAAGCAGGATACTGACACTCAGAGAAATGATGCGGTTTCATTGCACACATAACGTGTTGCTAAAGTGACTCTACTTTCTATTCCTGTTGTAGTTATTGTTCTGGAAACCATTTGTAAGGCATTGGCTTGTAAAGGAAGCAGAAGAGGGATATTTGATATTCACCATCTGCAGTGTTTGTGTCAAAAAAAAAATTATTGACTGAGAGGCATCGGTTCTTAAGTGAGGGTGAAAGAGAAAGAAAATTATTTTATACTTTGGTGTTTTTACTTAAAGTGTGTCTCTCTGTGGTTTTTACCTGATGATTTGCTGCTCAAGAAACATTTATTATTATGAATGTTAAAAACTGTGATTGCTTCATATTTTTGTGGAAACCATGATAAAGTTTCTTTAAGGATTCTTTGATGAATAGATATAGTCCAAACAACTTGTATGTATTAAACTTGTA